>CAXIEJ010000179.1:0-1392020 GCA_964023215.1 Eledona agricola
CCCGTGCACCGCTGAAAAAGTGGAAACAGGAAAACGGCCACAGACGTCCAAGAGCCTCATCTCCCAAAATTCCACCAATTGATACACGCAGACATCGGAAAACCCCGTCGCCATCCATTCCACCAATGGAAAGCGACAGACGTCGTGAAACCCCTTCTCCTTTGGTTAAGCCACCAATGAAGAAGTCCGCGCCACAGCAGGCAGTGCCAAAACCACGCGTCCCACCAATCATCGTGAGAGACTCACTCATGGCCGGAAGTCATATCAGTTACACAAAAGCCAAGAGCTGCGCCGACGGAGTTCGGGTCACTCTCGCAACTGTCAGCGACTTTAGATCACTGACGAAAATCCTCGAGACCGAGCGGATTCCTTTCCACTCATTCGCGCTTCCGGAAGATAAAACTGTCCGGGCAGTTTTTCGACATATTCCAGTTGGTATCGACACCAACGATGTAAAGGAAGACCTGACGTCACGAGGATTTTCGCCGATCAACGTCACCAGGATGACGAGAGGCAAAAAAGCGCTTCCACTGATGTTCGTAGAAGTCCCGGCTTCCAAGGAGGACATTTTCCAGCTGGACCGAATTTGTAATTTGGTCATTGCTGTCGAGAAACCGAGACGATCACAGGAAGTCGCGCAGTGCCATCGATGCCAGCGGTTCCATCACTCCCAGCGAAACTGCCACGCGGAACCACGCTGCGTCAAGTGTGGAGGAAAGCACGAGTCGCAGGCATGCAAGAAGCCGGCAAAATCCGCTCCGAAATGTGCGAATTGCGGGGGCGAACACACGGCCAACTATCGCGGATACTTCGCTTTCCCCAAGCCAGCCCAAACAACGAGGACAAAATAGGCACCGCAGATGCCAAACCAATCGCAAGAAGCACCGAAGCCAAAGCCGCAGACAACTTCGTACGCGGCCAAAGCTAAATCTCAGAAGTCTGACTCCCGGAGAGCGCAGATCATCGCCGCCATCGCCGCAGCCAAAGACAACAAATCTTTGGCAGCAGCGCTGCTGTCATTCATCCCGCTGCTTATGGAATGACGACCGATGGGATTGTAGGATCACTTCAGGTCGCGTTTTGGAACGCCAACGGATTGCGTCAGGGAAGAGATGAACTGGCGCAACTTTCCGATGCCCACGAAGTGGACATCGTCATGGTCAACGAAACGCGGCTGCGAATGGGGATTTTAGATCCAAAGATCGCCGGCTACGTCCTACATCGGAACGACCGAACAACCGGACCCGTAGGAGGAACCGCGATTTACGTGAGAAATTCGATTAGTCACTCTGTTACAGCTAGGCCAAATCTTCAAAACTTGGAAGCAACCGGCATCCGAGTCGAGACAACAAACGGACCGATTTATTTGTTTTCTTGCTACAACCGTCCGCAACTTCCTATTCTCGAAAACGATCTTCGCGCTCTTCTGGACGCTGACTGTCCCGTCATTTCTGCGGGCGATTTCAACGCCAAGCACAGGAATTGGGGCAGCCGGAGGGCCAATAGAAACGGGAGGATCATCGACAACTTCCTTGACAACCACGAAGCGGTAGTGATCGCGCCGGAACAACCGACGTATCACAATTCCGCCACTGGAGTCCCGGACATTTTGGACATCGCGATTGTGAATGGCGTCGCTCACCAAATTGCGATGAGAGTCGTCAATGAACTCAGCTCCGATCATAGCCCAGTACTGATGCATGTCGGTACAGAAGCTAATGAACCGGAAATAGTTCGATTCAAAACCACGAACTGGACAAAATACACGGAGGAATTGGAACAAAACTTTGGGCCAATTCCTAGGATGAACTCGATAGAGATGATAGACGAAGCGGTGGAGACGCTTGAAAATCGAATAATCGGCGCCATCGACGTCGCAACAAGGACAATTTCGGAGAATTCACGGCGTGGAAGGAACATTCCACCACACATCGTGGATCTGATCCGGAAAAAGAACGCCGCCAGGAGACGAGCTCGTCGTTCAGGACTCGCAATCGATCGCAGACAAGCGAATCGATTGAAGTTTGAGGTAAGAATTGCTCTGTCTGATTTCAGAAGTGAGCAGTGGAACCAAAAACTGGAGTCACTCAACACATACGACAACTCGATTGGGAAAATGGCCAAAGCTCTCAGAAGTGAGAAAAAACCACTCCCACCTATCCATGGTCTGCGAGGACTTGTATTCACCGACGAAGAAAAATCGGAAGCGTTTGCAGACAGTTTGCACGAACAATGCAAACCAAACTGCAACAACAACGATCAGGACTTCTTGGCTGAAATTCAATCCGAATCGCAGAACCTCATGGAGAAAATCCCGGAAATACCAATTTCTCCGACTTTACCGGAAGAAGTGAAAGAATTAATCCAAGGTCTCAAAATGAGGAAAGCACCAGGCCCGGACAACATCTCCAACAAGGCACTGAAAAACCTCCCGCGGAAGGCAGTGGTAACAATCACTTGCATCATCAACGCAATCTTCTGTTTCAGACACTTTCCTGTTCGATGGAAATGTGCAACTGTCATTTTCCTCCGGAAACCGGGAAAAGATCCAATGTTTCCGCAAAACCACCGTCCGATTAGCTTACTGTCCGCAGTTGGCAAGATCGCCGAACGGATCATTCTGCGCCGGATCAACGAATTTGTTGAGGACAAACAAATATTTCCCGAATTTCAGTTTGGGTTTAGGCCCAGGCATTCCACGTCCCTCTAAATCTTGCACGTCACAGAATTCGTTGCTCGCGCTCTCGAGCACAGGCGAATTGCGGGAGCCGTCTTTTTAGATGTTGCCAAAGCCTTCGACACCGTCTGGCACGAGGGACTTGTCTGCAAGCTTTCTCGAAGCGGCCTGCCATTGGCGCTGGTTTAACTCCTTCATTCGTTTCTCTCCAATCGCTCGTTCAGAGCGAGAGTTAACAATTTTCTGTCAAGTTCTAGATCCATCGAAGCTGGTGCCCCACAAGGCTCTGCGCTCTCGCCGATCTTGTACGCCATTTTCACAGCCGATATCCCAAAACCGTCGAATACCTAGCTAGCTGTCTACGCAGATGACACCGCGGTGCTCTCCACTTTATGGCAGTCAAGTCAGCTAACTACAGTCTTGCAGGATGCGACTTGGCAGCTGGAAGAGTGGTTCAAGACATGGAGGATTGAGATCAACCCCGACAAAAGTGCGGCAATGATCATCACTCGTCGAAAGGTCCAGCCGTCTGGTCAGATCCAAATGTTCAACCGGGTCATCCCCTGGGGAAAACAGGTTAAATACTTAGGTGTCATTTTGGATCAACGACTAAGCTTCATTCCGCACATCGACTACGCGATAGCGAAAGGAAAGAGAGTGGCGGGCTACCTAAACTCGCTAACCTGCCGACGAAGCACGATGTCACTGCGTAACAAATTGTTGATGTACAAGACAATTATCCGTCCAACATTGACCTACGGCTCTGTAGCCTGGGGTCACGTGTCAGATGCACAAGTCAACAGGTTGCAAGTCATGCAAAGTAAATTCCTCCGTCATGCTTTTGACGCACCCTGGTTTGTCCGCAACAATCAACTTCACCGAGAAGCAAATCTCCCTCGTATGAAGGAATTTCTTTTCGAGATTTCGCAAAGAACGTTTGAGGAAGCCAAAGATCACCCGAATCCGACTGTCAGAAAAACAGTTGATTACGACGAAGATGCGCCTAGCCCTTACAAGAGACCGAAGATGATTCTCTTACAGGAGAACTGGTAATTTTCTAATTTTCCGATTTCCTTTAGGTATCCCAGCGCCCCAGCGCTAACATCCAATAATTCCGCGAATTACTCTCACGTAAATTCGCCGGCCGCGATCAGGGTACATGGCCTAGAGGCTAGAAAACCCTTGGAGGGGTTTTAGCCGGTAAGAGTCCGGCACTACCCGGTGTGATAGAATCTAAGCACCGGGTGTCCATGAGGATTACCCCTCCACCCAAAAAAAAAAAAAAGTTTGTTGTGGTAACGGTTAGTTGGTGATGATTTAGAGTAGCCGAAGTAATTTAGGTGAGTCTGGCATAGTTTGTTATGATTTGTACACTTTTTTTTGTAATTTTAAGATGATATGGTTTGGTTTGTTGTGGTAAGGGATAGTTGGGGGTGATTTACGGTAGCCGAAGTAATTTAGGTGATTCTGGTATAGTTTGTTATAATTTTTAGCATTTTATTGTAATTTTAAAGTAATTGGGCTTAGTTTGTTGCTGTAAAGTGTAGTTGGGGGTGATTTTTGATAGCCGAAATATATTAGCTGAGTTTGGCATAGTTTGCTATAGTTAGTAGCATTTTTTTGTAATTTAAAAGTGATTGGGTCTAGTTTGTTGTGGTAAGGGTTAGTTGGTGATGATTTAGAGTAGCCGAAGTAATTTAGGTGAGTCTGGCATAGTTTGTTATGATTTGTACACCTTTTTTTGTAATTTTAAGATAATATGGTTTGGTTTGTTGTGGTAAGGGATAGTCGGGGGTGATTTACGGTAGCCGAAGTAATTTAGGTGATTCTGATATAGTTTGTTATGATTTTTAGCATTTTTTTGTAATTTTAAAGTGATTGGGCTTAGTTTGTTGCTCTAAAGTGTAGTTGGGTGTGATTTTTGATAGCCGAAGTAATTTAGGTGAGTTTGGCATAGTTTGCTATGGTTAGTAGCATTTTTTTGTAATTTAAAAGTTATTGGGTTTAGTTTGTTGAGGTAAGGGTTAGTTGGTAATGATTTATGGTAGCCGAATTAATTTAGGTGAGTTTGGCATAGTTTGCTAGGGTTACTAGCATTTTATTGTAATTTAAAAGTGATTGGGTTTAGTTTGTTGTGGTAAGGGTTACAAGAGACCGAAGATGATTCTCTTACAGGAGAACTGGTAATTTTCTAATTTTCCGATTTCCTTTAGGTATCCCAGCGCCCCAGCGCTAACATCCAATAATTCCGCGATTTACTCTCACGTAAATTCGCCGGCCGCGATCAGGGTACATGGCCTAGAGGCTAGAAAACCCTTGGAGGGGTTTTTGCCGGTAAGAGTCCGGCACTACCCGGTGTGATAGAATCTAAGCACCGGGTGTCCATGAGGATTTCCCCTCCACCCAAAAAAAAAAAAAAAGTTTGTTGTGGTAAGGGTTAGTTGGTGATGATTTAGAGTAGCCGAAGTAATTTAGGTGAGTCTGGCATAGTTTGTTATGATTTGTACACTTTTTTTTGTAATTTTAAGATGATATGGTTTGGTTTGTTGTGGTAAGGGATAGTTGGGGGTGATTTACGGTAGCCGAAGTAATTTAGGTGATTCTGGTAGTTTGTTATGATTTTTAGCATTTTATTGTAATTTTAAAGAAATTGGGCTTAGTTTGTTGCTGTAAAGTGTATTTGGGGGTGATTTTTGATAGCCGAAGTATATTAGGTGAGTTTGGCATAGTTTGCTATAGTTAGTAGCATTTTTTTGTAATTTAAAAGTGATTGGGTTTAGTTTGTTGTGGTAAGGGTTAGTTGGTGATGATTTAGAGTAGCCCAAGTAATTTAGGTGAGTCTGACATAGATTGTTATGATTTGTACACCTTTTTTTGTAATTTTAAGATAATATGGTTTGGTTTGTTGTGGTAAGGGATAGTCGGGGGTGATTTACGATAGCCGAAGTAATTTAGGTGATTCTGATATAGTTTGTTATGATTTTTAGCATTTTTTTGTAATTTTAAAGTGATTGGGCTTAGTTTGTTGCTGTAAAGTGTAGTTGGGTGTGATTTTTGATAGCCGAAGTAATTTAGGTGAGTTTGGCATAGTTTGCTATGGTTAGTAGCATTTTTTTGTAATTTAAAAGTTATTGGGTTTAGTTTGTTGAGGTAAGGGTTAGATGGTAATGATTTATGGTAGCCGAATTAATTTAGGTGAGTTTGGCATAGTTTGCTATGGTTACTAGCATTTTTTGTAATTTAAAAGTGATTGGGTTTAGTTTGTTGTAGTAAGGGTTAGTTGGTGATGATTTAGAGTAGCCGAAGTAATTTAGGTGAGTCTGGCATATTTTGTTATGATTTGTACATCTTTTTTTGTAATTTTAAGATGATATGGTTTGGTTTGTTGTGGTAAGGGATAGTTGGGGGTGATTTGCGGTAGCCGAAGTAATTTAGGTGATTCTGGTATAGTTTGTTACGATTTTTAGCATTTTTTTGTAATTTTAAAGTGATTGGGCTTAGTTTGTTGCTGTAAAGTGTAGTTTGGGGTTATTTTTGATAGCCGAAGTAATTTAGGTGGGTTTGGCATAGTTTGCTATGGTAAGTAGCATTTTTTTGTAATTTAAAATTGATTGGGTTTAGTTTGTTGTGGTAAGGGTTAGTTGGTGATGATTGATGGTATCCGAAGTAATTTAGGTGAGTTTGGCATAGTTTGCTATGGTTACTAGCATTTTTTGTAATTTAAAAGTGATTGGGTTTAGTTTGTTGTAGTAAGGGTTAGTTGGTGATGATTTAGAGTTGCCGAAGTAATTTAGGTGAGTCTGGCATAGTTTGTTATGATTTGTACACTTTTTTTTGTAATTTTAAGATGATATGGTTTGGTTTGTTGTGGTAAGGGATAGTTGGGGGTGATTTACGGTAGCCGAAGTAATTTAGGTGATTCTGGTATAGTTTGTTATGATTTTTAGCATTTTTTTGTAATTTTAAAGTATTTGGGCTTAGTTTGTTGCTGTAAAGTGTAGTTGGGGGTGATTTTTGATAGCCGTAGTAATTTAGGTGAGTTTGGCATAGTTTGCTATGGTTAGTAGCATTTTTTTGTAATTTAAAAATGATTGGGTTTAGTTTGTTGTGGTAAGGGTTAGTTGGTGATGATTTAGAGTAGCCGAAGTAATTTAGGTGAGTCTGGCATAGTTTGTTATGATTTGTACACCTTTTTTTGTAATTTTAAGATAATATGGTTTGGTTTGTTGTGGTAAGGGATAGTCGGGGGTGATTTACGGTAGCCGAAGTAATTTAGGTGATTCTGGTATAGTTTGTTATGAATTTTAGCATTTTTTTGTAATTTTAAAGTGATTGGGTTTAGTTTGTTGCTGTAAAGTGTAGTTGGGGGTGATTTTTGATAGCCGAAGTAATTTAGGTGAGTTTGGCATAGTTTGCTATGGTTAGTAGCATTTTTTTGTAATTTAAAAGTTATTGGGTTTAGTTTGTTGAGGTAAGGGTTAGTTGGTAATGATTTATGGTAGCCGAATTAATTTAGGTGAGTTTGGCATAGTTTGCTATGGTTACTAGCATTTTTTTGTAATTTAAAATTGATTGGGTTTAGTTTGTTGTGGTAAGGGTTAGTTGGTGATGATTTAGAGTAGCCGAAGTAATTTCGGTAAGTCTGGCATAGTTTGTTATGATTTGTACACCTTTTTTTGTAATTTTAAATTGAATGGTCTTGGCTTGTTGTGGTAAGGGTTAGTTGGTGATGATTTATGGTAGCCGAAGTAATTTAGGTGAGTTTGGCATAGTTTGCTATGGTTAGTAGCATTTTTTTGTAATTTAAAAGTGATTGGGTTTACTTTGTTGTGGTAAGTGTTAGTTGGTGATGATTTATGGTACCCGAAGTAATTTAGGTGAGTTTGGCATAGTTTGCTATGGTTACTAGAATTTTTTTGTAATTTAAAAGTGATTGGGTTTAGTTTGTTGTGGTAAGGGTTAGTTGGTGATGATTTAGAGTAGCCGAAGTAATTAAGGTGAGTCTGGCATAGTTTGTTATGATTTGTACACCTTTTTTTGTAATTTTAAGATGATATGGTTTGGTTTGTTGTGGTAAGGGATAGTTGGGGGTGATTTACGGTAGTCGAAGTAATTTAGGTGATTCTGGTATAGTTTGTTATAATTTTTAGCATTTTTTTGTAATTTTAAAGTGATTGGGCTTAGTTTGTTGCTGTAAAGTGTAGTTGGGGGTGATTTTTGATAGCCGAAGTAATTTAGGTGAGTTTGGCATAGTTTGCTATGGTTAGTAGCATTTTTTTGTAATTTAAAAGTGATTGGGATTAGTTTGTTGTTTTAAGGGTTAGTTGGTGATGATTTATGGTAACCGAAGTAATTTAGGTGAGTTTGGCATAGTTTGCTATGGTTACTAGCATTTTTTGTAATTTAAAAGTGATTGGGTTTAGTTTGTTGTGGTAAGGGTTAGTTGGTGATGACTTAGAGTAGCCGAAGTAATTTAGGGGAGTCTGGCATAGTTTGTTATGATTTGTACATCTTTTTTTGTAATTTTAAGA
Organism: Eledona agricola; assembly: GCA_964023215.1. NCBI lineage: Eukaryota > Metazoa > Arthropoda > Insecta > Coleoptera > Tenebrionidae > Eledona > Eledona agricola. The sequence goes on from CAXIEJ010000179.1 coordinate 8,209, forward strand.
TGATATGGTTTGGTTTGTTGTGGTAAGGGATAGTTGGGGGTGATTTACGGTAGCCGAAGTAATTTAGGTGATTCTGGTATAGTTTGTTATGATTTTTAGCATTTTTTTGTAGTTTTAAAGTGATTGGGCTTAGTTTGTTGCTGTAAAGTGTAGTTGATGGTGCTTTTTGATAGCCGAAATAATTGAGGTGAGTTTGGCATAGTTTGCTATGGTTAGTAGCATTTTTTTGTGATTTAAAAGTGATTGGGTTTAGTTTGTTGTGGTAAGGGTTAGTTGGTGATGATTTATGGTAGCCGAAGTAATTTAGGTGAGCTTGGCATAGTTTGCTATGGTTACTAGCACTTTTTTGTAATTAAAATGTTATTGGGTTTAGTTTGTTTTGGTAAGGGTTAGTTGGTGATGATTTAGAGTAGCCGAAGTAATATAGGTGAGTCTGGCATAGTTTGTTATGATTTGTACACCTTTTTTTGTAATTTTAAGATGATATGGTTTGGTTTGTTGTGGTAAGGGATAGTTGGGGGTGATTTACGGTAGCCGAAGTAATTTAGGTGATTCTGGTATAGTTTGTTATGATTTTTAGCATTTTTTTTGTAATTTTAAAGTGATTGGGCTTAGTTTGATGCTGTAAAGTGTAGTTGGGGGTGATTTTTGATAGCCGAAGTAATTTAGGTGAGTTTGGCATAGTTTTGCTATGGTTAGTAGCATTTTTTTGTAATTTAAAATTGATTGGGTTTAGTTTGTTGTGGTAAGGGTTAGTTGGTGATGATTTATGGTAGCCGAAGTAATTTAGGTGAGTTTGGCCTAGTTTGCTATGGTTACTAGCATTTTTTTGTAATTTAAAAGTGATTGGGTTTTGTTTGTTGTGGTAAGGGTTAGTTGGTGATGATTTAGAGTAGCCAAAGTAATTTAGGTGAGTCTGGCATAATTTGTTATGATTTGTACATCTTTTTTTGTAATTTTAGGATGATATGGTTTGGTTTGTTGTGGTAAGGAATAGTTGGGGGTCATTTACGGTAGCCGAAGTAATTTAGGTGATTCTGGTATAGTTTGTTATGATTTTTAGCATTTTTTTGTAATTTTAAAGTGATTAGGCTTAGTTTGTTGCTGTAAACTGTAGTTGGGGGTGATTTTTGATAGCCGAAGTAATTTAGGTGAGTTTGGCATAGTTTGCTATGGTTAGTAGCATTTTTTTGTAATTTAAAAGTGATTGGGTTTAGTTTGTTGTGGTAAGGGTTAGTTGGTGATGATTTAGAGTAACCGAAGTAATTTAGGTGAGTCTGGCATAGTTTGTTATGATTTGTACACCTTTTTTTGTAATTTTACAGTGATTGAGCTTAGTTTGTTGCTGTAAAGTGTAGTTGGGGGTGATTTTTGATAGCCAAAGTAATTTAGGTGAGTTTGGCATAGTTTGCTATGGTTAGTAGCATTTTTTGTAATTTAAAAGTGATTGGGTTTAGTTTGTTGTGGTAAGGGTTAGTTGGTGATGATTTATGGTAGCCGAAATAATTTAGGTGAGTTTGACATAGTTTGCTATGGTTACTAGCATTTTTTTGTAATTTAAAAGTGATTGGGTATAGTTTGTTGTGGTAAGGGTTAGTTGGTGATGATTTAGAGTAGCCGAAGTAATTTATGTGAGTCTGGCATAGTTTGTTATGATTTGTACACCTTTTTTTGTAATTTTAAGATGATATGGTTTGGTTTGTTGTGGCAAGGGATAGTTGGGGGTGATTTACGGTAGCCGAAGTAATTTAGGTGATTCTGGTATAGTTTGTTATGATTTTTAGCATTTTTTTGTTATTTTAAAGTTATTGGGCTTAGTTTGTTCCTGTAAAGCGTAGTTGGGGGTGATTTTTAATAGCCGAAGTAATTTAGGTGAGTTTGGCATAGTTTGCTATGGTTAGTAGCATTTTTTGGTAATTTAAAAGTGATTGGGTTTAGTTTGTTGTGGTAAGGGTTAGTTGGTGATGATTTATGGTAGCCGAAGTAATTTAGGTGAGTTTGGCATAGTTTGCTATGGTTACTATCATTTTTTTGTAATTTAAAATTGATTGGGTTTAGTTTGTTGTGGTAAGGGTTAGTTGGTGATGATTTATAGTAGCCGATGTAATTTATGTGAGTCTGGCATAGTTTGTTATGATTTGTACACCTTTTTTTGTAATTTTAAGATGATATGGTTTGGTTTGTTGTGGTAATGGATAGTTGGGGGTGATTTACGGTAGCCAAAGTAATTTAGGTGATTCTGGTATAGTGTGTTATTATTTTTAGCATTTTTTTTTAATTTTAAAGTGATTGGGCTTAGTTTGTTGCTGTAAAGTGTAGTTGGGGGTGATTTGTGATAGCCGAAGTAATTTAGGTGAGTTTGGCATAGTTTGCTATGGTTAGTAGCATTTTTTTGTAATTTAAAATTGATTGGGTTTAGTTTGTTGTGGTAAGGGTTAGTTGGTGATGATTTATGGTAGCCGAAGTAATTTAGGTGAGTTTGGCATAGTTTGCTATGGTTACTAGCATTTTTTTGTAATTTAAAAGCGATTGGGTTTAGTTTGTTGTGGTAAGGGTTAGTTGGTTATGATTTAGAGTAGCCCAAGTAATTTAGGTGAGTCTGGCATAGTTTGTTATGATTTGTACACCTTTTTTTGTAATTTTAAGATGATATGGTTTGGTTTGTTGTTGTAAGGGATAGTTGGGGGTGATTTACGGTAGCCGAAGTAATTTAGGTGATTCTGATATAGTTTGTTATGATTTTTAGCATTTTTTTGTAATTTTAAAGTGATTGGGCTTAGTTTGTTGCTGTAAAGTGTAGTTGGGGTGATTTTTGATAGCCGAAGTAATTTAGGTGAGTTTGGCATAGTTTGCTATGGTTAGTAGCATTTTTTGGTAATTTAAAAGTGATTGGGTTTAGTTTGTTGTGGTAAGGGTTAGTTGGTGATGATTTATGGTAGCTGAAGTAATTTAGGTGAGTTTGGCATAGTTTGCTATGGTTACTACCATTTTTTTGTAATTTAAAAGTGATTGGGTTTAGTTTGTTGTGGTAAGGGTTAGTTGGTGGTGATTTAGAGTAGCCGAAGTAATTTAGGTGAGTCTGGCATAGTTTGTTATGATTTGTACACCTTTTTTTGTAATTTTAAGATGATATGGTTTGGTTTGTTGTGGTAAGGGATAGTTGGGGGTGATTTACGGTAGCCGAAGTAATTTAGGTGATTCTGGTATAGTTTGTTATGATTTTTAGCATTTTTTTGTAATTATAAAGTGATTGGGCTTAGTTTGTTGCTGTAAAGTGTAGTTGGGGTTGATTTTTGATAACCGAAGTAATTTAAGTGAATTTGGCATAGTTTGCTATGGTTAGTAGCATTTTTTTGTAATTTAAAAGTGATTGGGTTTAGTTTGTTGTGGTAAGGGTTAGTTGGTGATGATTTATGGTAGCCGAAGTAATTTAGGTGAGTTTGGCATAGTTTGCTATGGTTACTAGCATTTTTTTGTAATTTAAAAATGATTGGGTTTAGTTGGTTGTGGTAAGGGTTAGTTGGTGATGATTTAGAGTAGCCGATGTAATTTAGGTGATTCTGGCATAATTTGTTATGATTTGTACACCTTTTTTTGTAATTTTAAGATGATATGGTTTGGTTTGTTGCGGTAAGGGATAGTTGGGGGTGATTTACGGTAGCCGAAGTAATTTAGGTGATTCTGGTATAGTTTGTTATGATTTTTAGCATTTTTTTGTAATTTTAAAGTGATTGGGCTTAGTTTGTTGCTGTAAAGTGTAGTTGGGGTGATTTTTGATAGCCGAAGTAATTTAGGTGAGTTTGGCATAGTTTGCTATGGTTAGTAGCATTTTTTGGTAATTTAAAAGTGATTGGGTTTAGTTTGTTGTGGTAAGGGTTAGTTGGTGATGATTTATGGTAGCCGAAGTAATTTAGGTGAGTTTGGCATAGTTTGCTATGGTTACTAGCATTTTTTTGTAATTTAAAAGCGATTGGGTTTAGTTTGTTGTGGTAAGGGTTAGTTGGTGGTGATTTAGAGTAGCCGAAGTAATTTAGGTGAGTCTGGCATAGTTTGTTATGATTTGTACACCTTTTTTTTGTAATTTTAAGATGATATGGTTTGGTTTGTTGTGGTAAGGGATAGTTGGGGGTGATTTACGGTAGCCGAAGTAATTTAGGTGATTCTGGTATAGTTTGTTATGATTTTTAGCATTTTTTTGTAATTATAAAGTGATTGGGCTTAGTTTGTTGCTGTAAAGTGTAGTTGGGGGTGATTTTTGATAACCGAAGTAATTTAAGTGAATTTGGCATAGTTTGCTATGGTTAGTAGCATTTTTTTGTAATTTAAAAGTGATTGGGTTTAGTTTGTTGTGGTAAGGGTTAGTTGGTGATGATTTATGGTAGCCGAAGTAATTTAGGTGAGTTTGGCATAGTTTGCTATGGTTACTAGCATTTTTTTGTAATTTAAAAATGATTGGGTTTAGTTGGTTGTGGTAAGGGTTAGTTGGTGATGATTTAGAGTAGCCGATGTAATTTAGGTGATTCTGGCATAATTTGTTATGATTTGTACACCTTTTTTTGTAATTTTAAGATGATATGGTTTGGTTTGTTGTGGTAAGGAATAGTTGGGGGTGATTTACGGTAGCCGAAGTAATTTAGGTGATTCTGGTATAGTTTGTTATGATTTTTAGCATTTTTTTGTAATTTTAAAGTGATTGGGCTTAGTTTGTTGCTGTAAAGTGTAGTTGGGGTGATTTTTGATAGCCGAAGTAATTTAGGTGAGTTTGGCATAATTTGCTATGGTTAGTAGCATTTTTTGGTAATTTAAAAGTGATTGGGTTTAGTTTGTTGTGGTAAGGGTTAGTTGGTGATGATTTATGTTAGCCGAAGTAATTTAGGTGAGTTTGGCATAGTTTGCTATGGTTACTAGCATTTTTTTGTAATTTAAAAGTGATTGGGTTTAGTTTGTTGTGGTAAGGGTTAGTTGGTGGTGATTTAGAGTAGCCGAAGTAATTTAGGTGAGTCTGGCATAGTTTGTTATGATTTGTACACCTTTTTTTGTAATTTTAAGATAATATGGTTTGGTTTGTTGTGGTAAGGGATAGTTGGGGGTGATTTACGGTAGCCGAAGTAATTTAGGTGATTCTGGTATAGTTTGTTATGATTTTTAGCATTTTTTTGTAATTATTAAGTGATTGGGCTTAGTTTGTTGCTGTAAAGTGTAGTTGGGGGTGATTTTTGATAACCGAAGTAATTTAAGTGAATTTGGCATAGTTTGCTATGGTTAGTAGCATTTTTTTGTAATTTAAAAGTGATTGGGTTTAGTTTGTTGTGGTAAGGGTTAGTTGGTGATGATTTATGGTAGCCGAAGTAATTTAGGTGAGTTTGGCATAGTTTGCTATGGTTACTAGCATTTTTTTGTAATTTAAAAGTGATTGGGTTTAGTTTGTTGTGGTAAGGGTTAGTTGGTGATGATTGTGAGTAGCCGAAGTAATTTAGGTGAGTCTGGCATAGTTTGTTATAATTTGTACACCTTTTTTTGTAATTTTAAGATGATATGGTTTGGTTTGTTGTGGTAAGGGATAGTTGGTGATGATTTAGAGTAACCGAAGTAATTTAGGTGATTCTGGCATAGTTTGTTATGATTTGTACACCTTTTTTTGTAATTTTATGATGATATGGTTTGGTTTGTTGTGGTAAGGGATAGTTGGGGGTGATTTACGGTAGCCGAGGTAATTTAGGTAATTCTGGTATACTTTGTTATGATTTTTAGCATTTTTTTGTAATTTTAAAGCGATTGGGCTTAGTTCGTTGCTGTAAAATGTAGTTGGGGGTGATTTTTGATAGCCGAAGTAATTTAGGTGTGTTTGGCATAGTTTGCTATGGTTAGTAGCATTTTTTTGTAATTTAAAAGTGATTGGGCTTAGTCTGTTGTGGTAAGGGTTAGTTGGTGATGATTTAGAGTAGCCGAAGTAATTTAGGTGAATTTGGCATAGTTTGCTATGGTTACTAGCATTTTTTTGTAATTTAAAAAAGATTGGGTTTAGTTTGTTGTGGTAAGGGTTAGTTAGTGATGATTTAGAGTAGCCGAAGTAATTTAGGTGAGTCTGGCATAGTTTGTTATGATTTGTACACCTTTTTTTGTAATTTTAAGATGATATGGTTTGGTTTGTTGTGGTAAGGGATAGTTGGGGGTGATTTACGGTGCCCGAAGTAATTTAGGTGATTCTGTTATAGTTTGTTATGATTTTTAGCATTTTTTTGTAATTTTAAAGTGATTGGGCTTAGTTTGTTGCTGTAAAGTGTAGCTGGGGGTGACTTTTGATAGCCGAAGAAATTTAGGTGTGTTTGGCATAGTTTGCTATGGTTAGTAGCATTTTTTTGTAATTTAAAAGTGATTGGGTTTAGTCTGTTGTGGTAAGGGTTAGTTGGTGATGATTTAGAGTAGCCGAAGTAATTTAGGTGAGTCTGGCATCGTTTGTTATGATTTGTACACCTTTTTTTGTAATTTTAAGATGATATGGTTTGGTTTGTTGTGGTAAGGGATAGTTGGGGGTGATTTACGGTAGCCGAAGTAATTTAGGTGATTCTGGTATAGTTTGTTATGGTTTTTAACATTTTTTTGTAATTTGAAGGTGATTGGGCTTAGTTTGTTGCTGTAAAGCGTAGTTGGGGGTGATTTTTGATAGCCGAAGTAATTTAGGTGAGTTTGGCATAGTTTGCTATGGTTAGTAGCATTTTTTTGTAATTTAAAAGTGATTGGGCTTAGTCTGTTGTGGTAAGGGTTAGTTGGTGATGATTTAGAGTAGCCGAAATAATTTAGGTGAATTTGGCATAGTTTGCTATGGTTACTAGCATTTTTTTGTAATTTAAAAAAGATTGGGTTTAGTTTGTTGTGGTAAGGGTTAGTTAGTGATGATTTAGAGTAGCCGAAGTAATTTAGGTGAGTCTGGCATAGTTTGTTATGATATGTACACCTTTTTTTGTAATTTTAAGATGATATGGTTTGGTTTGTTGTGGTAAGGGATAGTTGGTGATGATTTAGAGTAACCGAAGTAATTTAGGTGATTCTGGCATAGTTTGTTATGATTTGTACACCTTTTTTTGTAATTTTAAGATGATATGGTTTGGTTTGTTGTGGTAAGGGATAGTTGGGGGTGATTTACGGTGCCCGAAGTAATTTAGGTGATTCTGTTATAGTTTGTTATGATTTTTAGCATTTTTTTGTAATTTTAAAGTGATTGGGCTTAGTTTGTTGCTGTAAAGTGTAGCTGGGGGTGACTTTTGATAGCCGAAGTAATTTAGGTGTGTTTGGCATAGTTTGCTATGGTTAGTAGCATTTTTTTGTAATTTAAAAGTGATTGGGTTTAGTCTGTTGTGGTAAGGGTTAGTTGGTGATGATTTAGAGTAGCCGAAGTAATTTAGGTGAGTCTGGCATCGTTTGTTATGATTTGTACACCTTTTTTTGTAATTTTAAGATGATATGGTTTGGTTTGTTGTGGTAAGGGATAGTTGGGGGTGATTTACGGTAGCCGAAGTAATTTAGGTGATTCTGGTATAGTTTGTTATGGTTTTTAACATTTTTTTGTAATTTTAAAGTGATTGGGCTTAGTTTGTTGCTATAAAGCGTAGTTGGGGGTGATTTTTGATAGCCGAAGTAATTTAGGTGAGTTTGGCATAGTTTGCTATGATTAGTAGCATTTTTTTGTAATTTAAAAGTGATTGGGTTTAGTTTGTTGTGGTAAGGGTTAGTTGGTGATGATTTATGGTAGCCGAAGTAATTTAGGTGAGTTTGGCATAGCTTGCTATAGTTACTAGCATTTTTTTGTAATTTAAAAGTGATTGGGTTTAGTTTGTTGTGGTAAGGGTTAGTTGGTGATGATTTAGAGTAGCCGAAGTAATTTAGGTAAATCTGGCATAGTTTGTTATGATTTGTACACCTTTTTTTGTAATTTTAAGATGATATGGTTTGGTTTGTTGTGGTAAGGGATAGTTGGGGGTGATTTACGGTAGCCGAAGTAATTTAGGTGATTCTGGTATAGTTTGTTATGATTTTTAGCATTTTTTTGTAATTTTAAAGTGATTGGGTTTAGTTTGTTGCTGTAAAGTGTAGTTGGGGGTGATTTTTGATAGCCGAAGTAATTTAGGTGAGTTTGGCATAGTTTGCTTTGGTTAGTACCATTTTTTGTAATTTAAAAGTGATTGGGTTTAGTTTGTTGTGGTAAGGGTTAGTTGGTGATGATTTATGGTAGCCGAAGTAACTTAGGTGAGTTTGGCATAGTTTGCTATGGTTACTAGCATTTTTTTTAATTTAAAAGTGATTGGGTTTAGTTTGTTGTGGTAAGGGTTAGTTGGTGATGATTTAGAGTAACCGAAGTAATTTAGGTGAGTCTGGCATAGTTTGTTATGATTTGTACACCTTTTTTTGTAATTTTAAGATGATATGGTTTGGTTTGTTGTGGTAAGAGATAGTTGGGGGTGATTTACGGTATCCGAAGTAATTTAGGTGTTTCTGGTATAGTTTGTTATGATTTTTAGCATTTTTTTGTAATTTTAAAGTGATTGGGCTTAGTTTGTTGCTGTAAAGTGTAGTTGGGGGTGATTTGTGATAGCCGAAGTAATTTAGGTGAGTTTGGCATAGTTTGCTATGGTTAGTAGCATTTTTTTGTAATTTAAAAGTGATTTGGTTTAGTTTGTTGTGGAAAGGGTTAGTTGGTGATGATTTCTGGTAGCCGAAGTAATTTAGGTGAGTTTGGCATAGTTTGCTATGGTTAGTAGCATTTTTTTGTAATTTAAAAGCGATTGGGTTTAGTTTGTTGTGGTAAGGGTTAGTTGGTTATGATTTAGAGTAGCCCAAGTAATTTAGGTGAGTCTGGCATAGTTTGTTATTATTTGTACACCTTTTTTTGTAATTTTAAGATGATATGGTTTGGTTTGTTGTGGTAAGGAATAGTTGGGGGTGATTTACGGTGCCCGAAGTAATTTAGGTGATTCTGGTATAGTTTGTTATGATTTTTAGCATTTTTTTAAATTTTAAAGTGATTGGGCTTAGTTTGTTGCTGTAAAGTGAAGTTGGGGGTGATTTTTGATAACCTAAGTAATTTAGGTGAGTTTGGCATAGTTTGCTATCGTTAGTAGCATTTTTTTGTAATTTAAAAGTGATTGGGTTTAGTTTGTTGTGGTAAGGGTTAGTTGGTGATGATTTATAGTAGCCGAAGTAATTTAGGTGAGTTTGGCATAGTTTGCTATGGTTACTAGCATTTTTTTGTAATTTAAAAGTGATTGGGTTTAGTTTGTTGTGGTAAGGGTTAGTTAGTGATGATTTAGAGTAGCCGAAGTAATTTAGGTGAGTCTGGCATAGTTTGTTATGATTTGTACACCTTTTTTTGTAATTTTAAGATGATATGGTTTGGTTTGTTGTGGTAAGGGATAGTTGGGGGTGATTTACGGTGCCCGAAGTAATTTAGGTGATTCTGGTATAGTTTGTTATGATTTCTAGCATTTTTTTGTAATTTTAAAGTGATTGGGCTTAGTTTGTTGCTGTAAAGTGTAGTTGGGGGTGATTTTTGATAGTCGAAGTAATTTAGGTGAGTTTGGCATAGTTTGCTATGGTTAGTAGCATTTTTTTGTAATTTAAAAGTGATTGGGTTTAGTTTGTTGTGGTAAGGGTTAGTTGGTGATGATTTATAGTAGCCGAAGTAATTTAGGTGAGTTTGGCATAGCTTGCTATGGTTACTAGCATTTTTTTGTAATTTAAAAGTGATTGGCTTTAGTTTGTTGTGGTAAGGGTTAGTTGGTGATGATTTAGAGTAGCCGAAGTAATTTAGGTAAGTCTGGCATAGTTTGTTATGATTTGTACTCCTTTTTTTGTAATTTTAAGATGATATGGTGTGGTTTGTTGTGGTAAGGGATAGTTGGGGGTGATTTAACGTAGCCGAAGTAATTTAGGTGATTCTGGTATTGTTTGTTATGATTTTTAGCATTTTTTTGTAATTTTAAAGTGATTGGGTTTAGTTTGTTGTTGTAAAGTGTAGTTGGGGATGATTTTTGATAGCCGAAGTAATTTAGGTGAGTTTGGCATAGTTTGCTTTGGTTAGTAGCATTTTTTTTGTAATTTAAAAGTGATTTGGTTTAGTTTGTTGTAGTAAGGGTTAGTTGGTGATGATTTATGGTAGCCGAAGTAACTTAGGTGAGTTTGGCATAGTTTGCTATGGTTACTAGCATTTTTTTGTAATTTAAAAGTGATTGGGTTTAGTTTGTTGTGGTAAGGGTTAGTTGGTGATGATTTAGAGTAACCGAAGTAATTTGGGTGATTCTGGCATAGTTTGTTATGATTTGTACACCTTTTTTTGTAATTTTAAGATAATATGGTTTGGTTTGTTGTGGTAAGGGATAGTTGGGGGTGATTTACGGTAGCCGAAGTAACTTAGGTGATTCTGGTATACTTTCTTATGATTTTTAGCATTTTTTTGTAATTTTAAAGCGATTGGGCTTAGTTCGTTGCTGTAAAGTGTAGTTGGGGGTGATTTATGGTAGCCGAAGTAATTTAGGTGAGTTTGGCATAGTTTGCTATGGTTACTAGCATTTTTTTGTAATTTAAAAGTGATTGGGTTTAGTTTGTTGTGGTAAGGGTTAGTTGGTGATGATTTAGAGTAGCCGAAGTAATTTAGGTCAGTCTGGCATAATTTGTTATGATTTGTACACCTTTTTTTGTAATTTTAAGATGATATGGTTTGGTTTGTTGTGGTAAGGGATAGTTGGGGGTGATTTACGGTAGCCGAAGTAAATTAGGTGATTCTGGTATAGTTTGTTATGATTTTTAGCATTTTTTTGTAATTTTAAAGTGATTGGGCTTAGTTTGCTGCTGTAAAGTGTAGTTGGTGGTGATTTTTGATAGCCGAAGTAATTTAGGTGAGTTTGGCATAGTTTGCTAAGGTTAGTAGCATTTTTTTGTAATTTAAAAGTGATTGGGTTTAGTTTGTTGTGGTAAGGGTTAGTTGGTGATGATTTATGGTAGCCGAAGTAATTTAGGTGAGTTTGGCATAGTTTGCTATGGTTACTAGCATTTTTTTGTAATTTAAAAGTGATTAGGTTTAGTTTGTTGTGGTAAGGGTTAGTTGGTGATGATTTAGAGTAGCCGAAGTAATTTAGGTGAGTCTGGCATAGTTTGTTATGATTTGTACACCTTTTTTTGTAATCTTAAGATGATATGGTTTGGTTTGTTGTGGTAAGGGATAGTTGGGGGTGATTTACGGTAGCCGAAGTAATTTAGGTGATTCTGGTATAGTTTGTTATGATTTTTAGCATTTTTTTTATTTTAAAGTGATTGGGCTTAGTTTGTTGCTGTTAAGTGTAGTTGGGGGTGATTTTTGATAGCCGAAGTAATTTAGGTGAGTTTGGCATAGTTTGCTATGGTTAGTAGCATTTTTTTATAATTTAAAAGTGATTGGGTTTAGTTTGTTGTGGTAAGGGTTAGTTGGTGATGATTTATGGTAGCCGAAGTAATTTAGGTAAGTTTGGCATAGTTTGCTATGGTTACTAGCATTTTTTTGTAATTTAAAAGTGATTGGAGTTAGTTTGTTGTGGTAAGGGTTAGTTGGTGATGATTTAGAGTAGCCGAAGTAATTTAGGTGAGTCTGGCATAGTTTGTTATGATTTGTACACCTTTTTTTGTAATTTTAAGATGATATGGTTTGGTTTGTTGTGGTAAGGGATATTTGGGGTTGATTTACGGTAGCCGAAGTAATTTAGGTGATTCTGGTATAGTTTGTTATGATTTTTAGCATTTTTTTGTAATTTTAATGTGATTGGGCTTAGTTTGTTGCTGTAAAGTGTAGTTGGGTGTGATTTTTGATAGCCGAAGTAATTTAGGTGAGTTTGGCATAGTTTGCTATGGTTAGTAGAATTTTTTTGTAATTTAAAAGTGATTGGGTTTAGTTTGTTGTGGTAAGAGTTAGTTGGTGATGATTTATGGTAGCCGAAGTAATTTAGGTGAGTTTGGCATAGTTTGCTATGGTTACTAGCATTTTTTTGTAATTTAAAAGTGATTGGGTTTAGTTTGTTGTGGTAAGGGTTAGTTGGTGATAATTTAGAGTAGCCGAAGTAATTTAGGTGAGTCTGGCATAGTTTGTTATGATTTGTACACCTTTTTTTGTATTTTTAAGATGATATGGTTTGGTTTGTTGTGCTAAAGGATAGTTGGGGGTGATTTACGGTAGCCGAAGTAATTTAGGTGATTCTGGTATAGTTTGTTATGATTTTTAGCATTTTTTTGTAATTTTAAAGTGATTGGGCTTAGTTTGTTGCTGTAAAGTGTAGTTGGGGGTGATTTTTGATAGCCGAAGTAATTTAGGTGAGTTTGGCATAGTTTGCTATGGTTAATAGCATTTTTTTGTAATTTAAAAATGATTGGGTTTAGTTTGTTGTGTAAGGGTTAGTTGGTGATGATTTATGGTAGCCGAAGTAATTTAGGTGAGTTTGGCATAGTTTGTTATGGTTACTAGCATTTTTTTGTAATTTAAAAGTGATTGGGTTTAGTTTGTTGTGGTAAGGGTTAGTTGGTGATGATTTAGAGTAGCCGAAGTAATTTAGGTGAGTCTGGCATAGTTTGTTATGATTTGTACACCTTTTTTTGTAATTTTAAGATGATATGGTTTGGTTTGTTGTGGTAAGTGATAGTTGGGGGTGATTTACGGTTGCCGAAGTAATTTAGGTGATTCTGGTATAGTTTGTTATGATTTTTAGCATTTTTTTGTAATTTTAAAGTGATTGGACTTAGTTTGTTGCTGTAAAGTGTAGTTGGGGGTGATTTTTGATAGCCGAAGTAATTTAGGTGAGTTTGGCATAGTTTGCTATGGTTAGTAGCATTTTTTTGTAATTTAAAAGTGATTGGGTTTAGTTTGTTGTGGTAAGGGTTAGTTGGTTATGATTTATGGTAGCCGAAGTAATTTAGGTGAGTTTGGCATAGTTTGCTATGGTTACTAGCATTTTTTTGTAATTTAAAAGTGATTGGGTTTAGTTTGTTGTGGTAAGGGTTAGTTGGTGATGATTTAGAGTAGCCGAAGTAATTTAGGTCAGTCTGGCATAATTTGTTATGATTTGTACACCTTTTTTTGTAATTTTAAGATGATATGGTTTGGTTTGTTGTGGTAAGGGATAGTTGGGAGTGATTTACGGTAGCCGAAGTAATTTAGGTGATTCTGGTATAGTTTGTTATGATTTTTAGCATTTTTTTGTAATTTTAAAGTGATTGGGCTTAGTTTGCTGCTGTAAAGTGTAGTTGGGGGTGATTTTTGATAGCCGAAGTAATTTAGGTGAGTTTGGCATAGTTTGCTAAGCTTAGTAGCAATTTTTTGTAATTTAAAAGTGATTGGGTTTAGTTTGTTGTGGTAAGGGTTAGTTGGTGATGATTTATGGTAGCCGAAGTAATTTAGGTGAGATTGGCATAGTTTGCTATGGTTACTAGCATTTTTTTGTAATTTAAAACTGATTAGGTTTAGTTTGTTGTGGTAAGGGTTAGTTGGTGATGATTTAGAGTAGCCGAAGTAATTTAGGTGAGTCTGGCATAGTTTGTTATGATTTGTACACCTTTTTTTGTAATTTTAAGATGATATGGTTTGGTTTGTTGTGGTAAGGGATAGTTGGGGGTGATTTACGGTAGCCGAAGTAATTTAGGTGATTCTGGTATAGTTTGTTATGATTTTTAGCATTTTTTTGTAATTTTAAAGTGATTGGGCTTAGTTTGTTGCTGTAAAGTGTAGTTGGGGGTGATTTTTGATAGCCGAAGTAATTTAGGTGATTTTGGCATAGTTTGCTATGGTTAGTAGCATTTTTTTGTAATTTAAAAGTGATTGGGTTTAGTTTGTTGTGGTAAGGGTTAGTTGGTGATGATTTATGGTAGCCGAAGTAATTCAGGTGAGTTTGCCATAGTTTGCTATAGTTACTAGCATTTTTTTGTAATTTAAAAGTGATTGGGTTTAGTTTGTTGTGGTAAAAGTTAGTTGGTGATGATTTAGAGTAGCCGAAGTAATTTAGGTGAGTCTGGCATAGTTTGTTATGATTTGTACACCTTTTTTTGTAATTTTAAGATGATATGGTTTGGTTTGTTGTGGTAAGGGATAGTTGGGGGTGATTTACGGTAGCCGAAGTAATTTAGGTGATTCTGGAATAGTTTGTTATGATTTTTAGCATTTTTTTGTAATTTTAAAGTGATTGGGCTTAGTTTGTTGCTGTAAAGTGTAGTTGGGGGTGATTTTTGATAGCCAAAGTAATTTAGGTGAGTTTGGCATAGTTTGCTATGGTTAGTAGCATTTTTTTGTAATTTAAAAATGATTGGGTTTATTTTGTTGAGGTAAGGGTTAGTTGGTGATGATTTATGGTAGCCGAAGTAATTTAGGTGAGTTTGGCATAGTTTGCCATGGTTACTAGCATTTTTTTGTAATTTAAAAGTGATTGGGTTTAGTTTGTTGTAGTAAGGGTTAGTTGGTGATGATTTAGAGTAGCCGAAGTAATTTAGGTGAGTCTGGCATAATTTGTTATGATTTGTACACCTTTTTTTGTAATTTTAAGATGATATGGTTTGGTTTGTTGTGGTAAGGGATAGTTGGGGGTGATTTACGGTAGCCGAAGTAATTTAGGTGATTCTGGTATAGTTTGTTATGATTTTTAGCATTTTTTTGTAATTTCAAAGTGATTGGGCTTAGTTTGTTGCTGTAAAGTGTAGTTGGGGGTGATTTTTGATAGCCGAAGTAATTTAGGTGAGTTTGACATAGTTTGCTATGGTTAGTAGCATTTTTTTGTAATTTAAAAGTGATTGGGTTTAGTTTGTTGTGGTAAGGGTTAGTTTGTGATGATTTAGGGTAGCCGAAGTAATTTAGGTGAGTTTGGCATAGTTTGCTATGGTTACTAGCATTTTATTGTAATTGAAAAGTGATTGGGTTTAGTTTGTTGTGGTAAGGGTTAGTTGGTGATGATTTATGGTAGCCGAAGTAATTTAGGTGAGTTTGGCAGAGTTTGCTATGGTTACTAGTATTTTTTTGTAATTTAAAAGTGATTGGGTTTAGTTTGTTGTGGTAAGGGTTAGTTGGTGATGATTTAGAGTAGCCGAAGTAATTTAGGTGAGTCTGGCATAGTTGGTTATGATTTGTACACCTTTTTTTGTAATTTTAAGATGATATGGTTTGGTTTGTTGTGGTAAGGGATAGTTGGAGGTGATTTATGGTAGCCGAAGTAATTTAGGTGATTCTGGTATAGTTTGTTATGATTTTTAGCATTTTTTTGTAATTTTAAAATGATTGGGCTTAGTTTGTTGCTGTAAAGTGTAGTTGGGGGTTATTTTTGATAGCCAAAGTAATTTAGGTGAGTTTGGCATAGTTTGCTATGGTTAGTAGCATTTTTTTTTGTAATTTAAAAGTGATTGGGTTTAGTTTTTTTGTGGTAAGGGTGAGTTGGTGATGATTTATGGTAGCCGAAGTAATTTAGGTGAGTTTGGCATAGTTTGCTATGGTTACTAGCATTTTTTTGTAATTTAAAAGTGATTGGGTTTAGTTTGTTGTGGTAAGGGTAAGTTGGTGATGATTTAGAGTAGCCGAAGTAATTTAGGTGAGTCTGGCATAGTTTGTTATGATTTGTACACCTTTTTTTGTAATTTTAAGATATGGTTTGGTTTGTTGTGTAAGGGATAGTTGGGGGTGATTTACGGTAGCCGAAGTAATTTAGGTGATTCTGGTATAGTTTGTTATGATTTTTAGCATTTTTTTGTAATTTTAAAGTGATTGGGCTTAGTTTGTTGCTGTAAAGTGTAGTTGGGGGTTATTTTTGATAGCCAAAGTAATTTAGGTGAGTTTGGCATAGTTTGCTATGGTTAGTAGCATATTTTTGTAATTTAAAAATGATTGGGTTTAGTTTGTTGTGGTAAGGGTTAGATGGTGATAATTTATGGTAGCCGAAGTAATTTAGGTGAGTTTGGCATAGTTTGCTATGGTTACTTGCATTTTTTTGTAATTTAAAAGTGATTGGGTTTAGTTTGTTGTGGTAAGGGTTAGTTGGTGATGATTTAGAGTAGCCGAAGTAATTTAGGTAAATCTGGCATATTTTGTTATGATTTGTACACCTTTTTTTGTAATTTTAAGATGATATGGTTTGGTTTGTTGTGGTAAGGGATAGTTGGGGGTGATTTACGGTAGCCGAAGTAATTTAGGTGATTCTGGTATAATTTGTTATGATTTTTAGCATTTTTTTGTAATTTTAAAGTGATTGGGCTTAGTTTGTTGCTGTAAAGTGTAGTTGGGGGTGATTTTTGATAGCCGAAGTAATTTAGGTGAGTTTGGCATAGTTTGCTATGGTTAATAGCATTTTTTTGTAATTTAAAAATGATTGGGTTTAGTTTGTTGTGTAAGGGTTAGTTGGTGATGATTTATGGTAGCCGAAGTAATTTAGGTGAGTTTGGCATAGTTTGTTATGGTTACTAGCATTTTTTTGTAATTTAAAAGTGATTGGGTTTAGTTTGTTGTGGTAAGGGTTAGTTGGTGATGATTTAGAGTAGCCGAAGTAATTTAGGTGAGTCTGGCATAGTTTGTTATGATTTGTACACCTTTTTTTGTAATTTTAAGATGATATGGTTTGGTTTGTTGTGGTAAGTGATAGTTGGGGGTGATTTACGGTTGCCGAAGTAATTTAGGTGATTCTGGTATAGTTTGTTATGATTTTTAGCATTTTTTTGTAATTTTAAAGTGATTGGACTTAGTTTGTTGCTGTAAAGTGTAGTTGGGGGTGATTTTTGATAGCCGAAGTAATTTAGGTGAGTTTGGCATAGTTTGCTATGGTTAGTAGCATTTTTTTGTAATTTAAAAGTGATTGGGTTTAGTTTGTTGTGGTAAGGGTTAGTTGGTTATGATTTATGGTAGCCGAAGTAATTTAGGTGAGTTTGGCATAGTTTGCTATGGTTACTAGCATTTTTTTGTAATTTAAAAGTGATTGGGTTTAGTTTGTTGTGGTAAGGGTTAGTTGGTGATGATTTAGAGTAGCCGAAGTAATTTAGGTCAGTCTGGCATAATTTGTTATGATTTGTACACCTTTTTTTGTAATTTTAAGATGATATGGTTTGGTTTGTTGTGGTAAGGGATAGTTGGGAGTGATTTACGGTAGCCGAAGTAATTTAGGTGATTCTGGTATAGTTTGTTATGATTTTTAGCATTTTTTTGTAATTTTAAAGTGATTGGGCTTAGTTTGCTGCTGTAAAGTGTAGTTGGGGGTGATTTTTGATAGCCGAAGTAATTTAGGTGAGTTTGGCATAGTTTGCTAAGCTTAGTAGCAATTTTTTGTAATTTAAAAGTGATTGGGTTTAGTTTGTTGTGGTAAGGGTTAGTTGGTGATGATTTATGGTAGCCGAAGTAATTTAGGTGAGATTGGCATAGTTTGCTATGGTTACTAGCATTTTTTTGTAATTTAAAACTGATTAGGTTTAGTTTGTTGTGGTAAGGGTTAGTTGGTGATGATTTAGAGTAGCCGAAGTAATTTAGGTGAGTCTGGCATAGTTTGTTATGATTTGTACACCTTTTTTTGTAATTTTAAGATGATATGGTTTGGTTTGTTGTGGTAAGGGATAGTTGGGGGTGATTTACGGTAGCCGAAGTAATTTAGGTGATTCTGGTATAGTTTGTTATGATTTTTAGCATTTTTTTGTAATTTTAAAGTGATTGGGCTTAGTTTGTTGCTGTAAAGTGTAGTTGGGGGTGATTTTTGATAGCCGAAGTAATTTAGGTGATTTTGGCATAGTTTGCTATGGTTAGTAGCATTTTTTTGTAATTTAAAAGTGATTGGGTTTAGTTTGTTGTGGTAAGGGTTAGTTGGTGATGATTTATGGTAGCCGAAGTAATTCAGGTGAGTTTGCCATAGTTTGCTATAGTTACTAGCATTTTTTTGTAATTTAAAAGTGATTGGGTTTAGTTTGTTGTGGTAAAAGTTAGTTGGTGATGATTTAGAGTAGCCGAAGTAATTTAGGTGAGTCTGGCATAGTTTGTTATGATTTGTACACCTTTTTTTGTAATTTTAAGATGATATGGTTTGGTTTGTTGTGGTAAGGGATAGTTGGGGGTGATTTACGGTAGCCGAAGTAATTTAGGTGATTCTGGAATAGTTTGTTATGATTTTTAGCATTTTTTTGTAATTTTAAAGTGATTGGGCTTAGTTTGTTGCTGTAAAGTGTAGTTGGGGGTGATTTTTGATAGCCAAAGTAATTTAGGTGAGTTTGGCATAGTTTGCTATGGTTAGTAGCATTTTTTTGTAATTTAAAAATGATTGGGTTTATTTTGTTGAGGTAAGGGTTAGTTGGTGATGATTTATGGTAGCCGAAGTAATTTAGGTGAGTTTGGCATAGTTTGCCATGGTTACTAGCATTTTTTTGTAATTTAAAAGTGATTGGGTTTAGTTTGTTGTAGTAAGGGTTAGTTGGTGATGATTTAGAGTAGCCGAAGTAATTTAGGTGAGTCTGGCATAATTTGTTATGATTTGTACACCTTTTTTTGTAATTTTAAGATGATATGGCTTGGTTTGTTGTGGTAAGGGATAGTTGGGGGTGATTTACGGTAGCCGAAGTAATTTAGGTGATTCTGGTATAGTTTGTTATGATTTTTAGCATTTTTTTGTAATTTCAAAGTGATTGGGCTTAGTTTGTTGCTGTAAAGTGTAGTTGGGGGTGATTTTTGATAGCCGAAGTAATTTAGGTGAGTTTGACATAGTTTGCTATGGTTAGTAGCATTTTTTTGTAATTTAAAAGTGATTGGGTTTAGTTTGTTGTGGTAAGGGTTAGTTTGTGATGATTTAGGGTAGCCGAAGTAATTTAGGTGAGTTTGGCATAGTTTGCTATGGTTACTAGCATTTTATTGTAATTGAAAAGTGATTGGGTTTAGTTTGTTGTGGTAAGGGTTAGTTGGTGATGATTTATGGTAGCCGAAGTAATTTAGGTGAGTTTGGCAGAGTTTGCTATGGTTACTAGTATTTTTTTGTAATTTAAAAGTGATTGGGTTTAGTTTGTTGTGGTAAGGGTTAGATGGTGATGATTTAGAGTAGCCGAAGTAATTTAGGTGAGTCTGGCATAGTTGGTTATGATTTGTACACCTTTTTTTGTAATTTTAAGATGATATGGTTTGGTTTGTTGTGGTAAGGGATAGTTGGAGGTGATTTATGGTAGCCGAAGTAATTTAGGTGATTCTGGTATAGTTTGTTATGATTTTTAGCATTTTTTTGTAATTTTAAAATGATTGGGCTTAGTTTGTTGCTGTAAAGTGTAGTTGGGGGTTATTTTTGATAGCCAAAGTAATTTAGGTGAGTTTGGCATAGTTTGCTATGGTTAGTAGCATTTTTTTTTGTAATTTAAAAGTGATTGGGTTTAGTTTTTTTGTGGTAAGGGTGAGTTGGTGATGATTTATGGTAGCCGAAGTAATTTAGGTGAGTTTGGCATAGTTTGCTATGGTTACTAGCATTTTTTTGTAATTTAAAAGTGATTGGGTTTAGTTTGTTGTGGTAAGGGTAAGTTGGTGATGATTTAGAGTAGCCGAAGTAATTTAGGTGAGTCTGGCATAGTTTGTTATGATTTGTACACCTTTTTTTGTAATTTTAAGATATGGTTTGGTTTGTTGTGTAAGGGATAGTTGGGGGTGATTTACGGTAGCCGAAGTAATTTAGGTGATTCTGGTATAGTTTGTTATGATTTTTAGCATTTTTTTGTAATTTTAAAGTGATTGGGCTTAGTTTGTTGCTGTAAAGTGTAGTTGGGGGTTATTTTTGATAGCCAAAGTAATTTAGGTGAGTTTGGCATAGTTTGCTATGGTTAGTAGCATATTTTTGTAATTTAAAAATGATTGGGTTTAGTTTGTTGTGGTAAGGGTTAGATGGTGATAATTTATGGTAGCCGAAGTAATTTAGGTGAGTTTGGCATAGTTTGCTATGGTTACTTGCATTTTTTTGTAATTTAAAAGTGATTGGGTTTAGTTTGTTGTGGTAAGGGTTAGTTGGTGATGATTTAGAGTAGCCGAAGTAATTTAGGTAAATCTGGCATATTTTGTTATGATTTGTACACCTTTTTTTGTAATTTTAAGATGATATGGTTTGGTTTGTTGTGGTAAGGGATAGTTGGGGGTGATTTACGGTAGCCGAAGTAATTTAGGTGATTCTGGTATAATTTGTTATGATTTTTAGCATTTTTTTGTAATTTTAAAGTGATTGGGCTTAGTTTCTTGCTGTAAAGTGTAGTTGGGGGTGATTTTTGATAGCCGAAGTAATTTAGGTGAGTTTGGCATAGTTTGCTATGGTTACTAGCATTTTTTTGTAATTTAAAAGTGATTGGGTTTAGTTTGTTGTGGTAAGGGTTATTTGGTGATGATTTAGAGTAGCCGAAGTAATTTAGGTGAGTCTGGCATAGTTTGTTATGATTTGTACACCTTTTTTTGTAATTTTAAGATGATATGGTTTGGTTTGTTGTGGTAAGGGATAGTTGGGGGTGATTTACGGTAGCCGAAGTAATTTAGGTGATTCTGGTATAATTTGTTATGATTTTCAGCATTTTTTTGTAATTTTAAAGTGATTGGGCTTAGTTTCTTGCTGTAAAGTGTAGTTGGGGGTGATCTTTGATAGCCGCAGTAATTTAGGTGAGTTTGGCATAGTTTGCTATGGTTAGTAGCATTTTTTTGTAATTTAAAAGTGATTGGGTTTAGTTTGTTGTGGTAAGGGTTAGTTGGTGATGATTTATGGTAGCCGAAGTAATTTAGGTGAGTTTGGCATAGTTTGCTATGGTTACTAGCATTTTTTTGTAATTTAAAAGTGATTGGGTTTAGTTTGTTGTGGTAAGGGTTAGTTGGTGATGATTTAGAGTAGCCGAAGTAATTTAGGTGAGTCTGGCATAGTTTGTTATGATTTGTACACCTTTTTTTGTAATTTTAAGATGATATGGTTTGGTTTGTTGTGGTAAGGGATAGTTGCGGGTGATTTACGGTAGCCGAAGTAATTTAGGTGATTCTGGTATAGTTTGTTATGATTTTTAGCATTTTTTTGTAATTTTAAAGTGATTGGGCTTAGTTTGTTGCTGTAAAGTGTAGTTGGGGGTGATTTTTGTAGCCGAAGTAATTTAGGTGAGTTTGGCATAGTTTGCTATGGTTAGTAGCATTTTTTTGTAATTTAAACGTGATTGGGTTTAGTTTGTTGTGGTAAGGGTTAGTTGGTGATGATTTAGAGTAGCCGATGTAATTTAGGTGAGTCTGGCATAGTTTGTTATGATTTGTACATTTTTTTTTGTAATTTTAAGATGATATGGTTTGGTTTGTTGTGGTAAGGGATAGTTGGGGGTGATTTACGGTAGCCGAAGTAATTTAGGTGATTCTGGTATAATTTGTTATGATTTTTAGCATTTTTTTGTAATTTTAAAGTGATTGGGCTTAGTTTCTTGCTGTAAAGTGTAGTTGGGGGTGATTTTTAATAGCCGAAGTAATTTAGGTGAGTTTGGCATAGTTTGCTATGGTTAGTAGCATTTTTGTGTAATGTAAAAGTGATTGGGTTTAGTTTGTTGCGGTAAGGGTTAGTTGGTGATGATTTAGAGTATCCGAAGTAATATAGGTGAGTCTGGCATAGTTTGTTATGATTTGTACACCTTTTTTTGTAATTCTAAGATGATATGGTTTGGTTTGTTGTGGTAAGGGATAGTTGGGGGTGATTTACGGTAGCCGAAGTAATTTAGGTGATTCTAATATAGTTTGTTATGATTTTTAGCATTTTTTTGTAATTTTATTGTGATTGGGCTTAGTTTGTTGCTGTAAAGTGTCGTTGGAGGTGATTTTTGATAGCCGAAGTAATTTAGGTGAGTTTGGCATAGTTTGCTATGGTTAGTAGCATTTTTTTGTAATTTAAAAGTGATTGGGTTTAGTTTGTTGTATTAAGGGTTAGTTGGTGATGATTTATGGTAGCCGAAGTAATTTAGGTGAGTTTGGCATAGTTTGCTATGGTTACTAGCATTTTTTTGTAATTTAAAAGTGATTGGGTTTAGTTTGTTGTGGTAAGGGTTAGTTGGTGATGATTTAGAGTAGCCGAAGTGATATAGGTGAGTCTGGCACAGTTTGTTATAATTTGTACACCTTTTTTTGTAATTTTAAGATGATATGGTTTGGTTTGTTGTGGTAAGGGATAGTTGGGGGTGATTTACGGTAGCCGAAGTAATTTAGGTGATTCTAATATAGTTTGTTATGATTTTTAGCATTTTTTTGTAATTTTATTGTGATTGGGCTTAGTTTGTTGCTGTAAAGTGTACTTGGAGGTGATTTTTGATAGCCGAAGTAATTTAGGTGAGTTTGGCATAGTTTGCTATGGTTAGTAGCATTTTTTTGTAATTAAAAAGTGATTGGGTTTAGTTTGTTGTGGTAAGGGTTAGTTGGTGATGATTTAGAGTAGCCGAAGTAATTTAGGTGAGTCTGGCATAGTTTGTTATGATTTGTACACCTTTTTTTGTAATTTTAAGATGATATGGTTTGGTTTGTTGTGGTAAGGGATAGTTGGGGCTGATTTACGGTAGCCGAAGTAATTTAGGTGATTCTGGAATAGTTTGTTATGATTTGTAGCATTTTTTTGTAATTTTATAGTGATTGGACTTAGTTTGTTGCTGTAAAGTGTAGTTGGGGGTGATTTTTGATAGCCGAAGTAATTTAGGTGAGTTTGGCATATTTTGCAAAGGTTAGTAGCATTTTCTTGTAATTTAAAAGTGATTGGGTTTAGTTTGTTGTGGTAAGGGTTAGTTGGTGATGATTTATGGTAGCCGAAGTAATTTAGGTGAGTTTGGCATAGTTTGCTAGGGTTACTAGCAGTTTTTTGTAATTTAAAAGTGATTGGGTTTAGTTGTTGTTATGATTTTTAGCATTTTTTTGTAATTTTATTGTGATTGGGCTTAGTTTGTTGCTGTAAAGTGTAGTTGGGGGTGATTTTTGATAGCCGAAGTAATTTAGGTGAGTTTGGCATAGTTTGCTATGGTTAGTAGCATTTTTTTGTAATTTAAAAGTGATTGGGTTTAGTTTGTTGTGGTAAGGGTTAGTTGGTGATGATTTATGGCAGCCGAAGTAATTTAGGTGAGTTTGGCATAGTTTGCTATGGTTACTAGCATTTTTTTGTAATTTAAAAGTGATTGGGTTTAGTTTGTTGTGGTAAGGATTAGTTGGTGATGATTTAGAGTAGCCGAAGTAATTTAGGTGAGTCTGGCATAGTTTGTTATAATTTGTACATCTTTTTTTGTATTTTTAAGATAATATGGTTTGGTTTGTTGTGGTAAGGGATAGTTGGGGGTGATTTACGGTAGCCGAAGTAATTTAGGTGATTCTGGTATAGTTTGTTATGATTTTTAGCATTTTTTTGTAATTTTAAAGTGATTGGGCTTAGTTTGTTGCTGTAAAGTGTAGTTGGGGGTTATTTTTGATAGCCAAAGTAATTTAGGTGAGTTTGGCATAGTTTGCTATGGTTAGTAGCATATTTTTGTAATTTAAAAATGATTGGGTTTAGTTTGTTGTGGTAAGGGTTAGATGGTGATAATTTATGGTAGCCGAAGTAATTTAGGTGAGTTTGGCATAGTTTGCTATGGTTACTTGCATTTTTTTGTAATTTAAAAGTGATTGGGTTTAGTTTGTTGTGGTAAGGGTTAGTTGGTGATGATTTAGAGTAGCCGAAGTAATTTAGGTAAATCTGGCATATTTTGTTATGATTTGTACACCTTTTTTTGTAATTTTAAGATGATATGGTTTGGTTTGTTGTGGTAAGGGATAGTTGGGGGTGATTTACGGTAGCCGAAGTAATTTAGGTGATTCTGGTATAATTTGTTATGATTTTTAGCATTTTTTTGTAATTTTAAAGTGATTGGGCTTAGTTTCTTGCTGTAAAGTGTAGTTGGGGGTGATTTTTGATAGCCGAAGTAATTTAGGTGAGTTTGGCATAGTTTGCTATGGTTACTAGCATTTTTTTGTAATTTAAAAGTGATTGGGTTTAGTTTGTTGTGGTAAGGGTTATTTGGTGATGATTTAGAGTAGCCGAAGTAATTTAGGTGAGTCTGGCATAGTTTGTTATGATTTGTACACCTTTTTTTGTAATTTTAAGATGATATGGTTTGGTTTGTTGTGGTAAGGGATAGTTGGGGGTGATTTACGGTAGCCGAAGTAATTTAGGTGATTCTGGTATAATTTGTTATGATTTTCAGCATTTTTTTGTAATTTTAAAGTGATTGGGCTTAGTTTCTTGCTGTAAAGTGTAGTTGGGGGTGATCTTTGATAGCCGCAGTAATTTAGGTGAGTTTGGCATAGTTTGCTATGGTTAGTAGCATTTTTTTGTAATTTAAAAGTGATTGGGTTTAGTTTGTTGTGGTAAGGGTTAGTTGGTGATGATTTATGGTAGCCGAAGTAATTTAGGTGAGTTTGGCATAGTTTGCTATGGTTACTAGCATTTTTTTGTAATTTAAAAGTGATTGGGTTTAGTTTGTTGTGGTAAGGGTTAGTTGGTGATGATTTAGAGTAGCCGAAGTAATTTAGGTGAGTCTGGCATAGTTTGTTATGATTTGTACACCTTTTTTTGTAATTTTAAGATGATATGGTTTGGTTTGTTGTGGTAAGGGATAGTTGCGGGTGATTTACGGTAGCCGAAGTAATTTAGGTGATTCTGGTATAGTTTGTTATGATTTTTAGCATTTTTTTGTAATTTTAAAGTGATTGGGCTTAGTTTGTTGCTGTAAAGTGTAGTTGGGGGTGATTTTTGTAGCCGAAGTAATTTAGGTGAGTTTGGCATAGTTTGCTATGGTTAGTAGCATTTTTTTGTAATTTAAACGTGATTGGGTTTAGTTTGTTGTGGTAAGGGTTAGTTGGTGATGATTTAGAGTAGCCGATGTAATTTAGGTGAGTCTGGCATAGTTTGTTATGATTTGTACATTTTTTTTTGTAATTTTAAGATGATATGGTTTGGTTTGTTGTGGTAAGGGATAGTTGGGGGTGATTTACGGTAGCCGAAGTAATTTAGGTGATTCTGGTATAATTTGTTATGATTTTTAGCATTTTTTTGTAATTTTAAAGTGATTGGGCTTAGTTTCTTGCTGTAAAGTGTAGTTGGGGGTGATTTTTAATAGCCGAAGTAATTTAGGTGAGTTTGGCATAGTTTGCTATGGTTAGTAGCATTTTTGTGTAATGTAAAAGTGATTGGGTTTAGTTTGTTGCGGTAAGGGTTAGTTGGTGATGATTTAGAGTATCCGAAGTAATATAGGTGAGTCTGGCATAGTTTGTTATGATTTGTACACCTTTTTTTGTAATTCTAAGATGATATGGTTTGGTTTGTTGTGGTAAGGGATAGTTGGGGGTGATTTACGGTAGCCGAAGTAATTTAGGTGATTCTAATATAGTTTGTTATGATTTTTAGCATTTTTTTGTAATTTTATTGTGATTGGGCTTAGTTTGTTGCTGTAAAGTGTCGTTGGAGGTGATTTTTGATAGCCGAAGTAATTTAGGTGAGTTTGGCATAGTTTGCTATGGTTAGTAGCATTTTTTTGTAATTTAAAAGTGATTGGGTTTAGTTTGTTGTATTAAGGGTTAGTTGGTGATGATTTATGGTAGCCGAAGTAATTTAGGTGAGTTTGGCATAGTTTGCTATGGTTACTAGCATTTTTTTGTAATTTAAAAGTGATTGGGTTTAGTTTGTTGTGGTAAGGGTTAGTTGGTGATGATTTAGAGTAGCCGAAGTGATATAGGTGAGTCTGGCACAGTTTGTTATAATTTGTACACCTTTTTTTGTAATTTTAAGATGATATGGTTTGGTTTGTTGTGGTAAGGGATAGTTGGGGGTGATTTACGGTAGCCGAAGTAATTTAGGTGATTCTAATATAGTTTGTTATGATTTTTAGCATTTTTTTGTAATTTTATTGTGATTGGGCTTAGTTTGTTGCTGTAAAGTGTACTTGGAGGTGATTTTTGATAGCCGAAGTAATTTAGGTGAGTTTGGCATAGTTTGCTATGGTTAGTAGCATTTTTTTGTAATTAAAAAGTGATTGGGTTTAGTTTGTTGTGGTAAGGGTTAGTTGGTGATGATTTAGAGTAGCCGAAGTAATTTAGGTGAGTCTGGCATAGTTTGTTATGATTTGTACACCTTTTTTTGTAATTTTAAGATGATATGGTTTGGTTTGTTGTGGTAAGGGATAGTTGGGGCTGATTTACGGTAGCCGAAGTAATTTAGGTGATTCTGGAATAGTTTGTTATGATTTGTAGCATTTTTTTGTAATTTTATAGTGATTGGACTTAGTTTGTTGCTGTAAAGTGTAGTTGGGGGTGATTTTTGATAGCCGAAGTAATTTAGGTGAGTTTGGCATATTTTGCAAAGGTTAGTAGCATTTTCTTGTAATTTAAAAGTGATTGGGTTTAGTTTGTTGTGGTAAGGGTTAGTTGGTGATGATTTATGGTAGCCGAAGTAATTTAGGTGAGTTTGGCATAGTTTGCTAGGGTTACTAGCAGTTTTTTGTAATTTAAAAGTGATTGGGTTTAGTTGTTGTTATGATTTTTAGCATTTTTTTGTAATTTTATTGTGATTGGGCTTAGTTTGTTGCTGTAAAGTGTAGTTGGGGGTGATTTTTGATAGCCGAAGTAATTTAGGTGAGTTTGGCATAGTTTGCTATGGTTAGTAGCATTTTTTTGTAATTTAAAAGTGATTGGGTTTAGTTTGTTGTGGTAAGGGTTAGTTGGTGATGATTTATGGCAGCCGAAGTAATTTAGGTGAGTTTGGCATAGTTTGCTATGGTTACTAGCATTTTTTTGTAATTTAAAAGTGATTGGGTTTAGTTTGTTGTGGTAAGGATTAGTTGGTGATGATTTAGAGTAGCCGAAGTAATTTAGGTGAGTCTGGCATAGTTTGTTATAATTTGTACATCTTTTTTTGTATTTTTAAGATAATATGGTTTGGTTTGTTGTGGTAAGGGATAGTTGGGGGTGATTTACGGTAGCCGAAGTAATTTAGGTGATTCTGGTATAGTTTGTTATGATTTTTAGCATTTTTTGTAATTTTAAAGTGATTGGGCTTAGTTTGTGGCTGTAAAGTGTAGTTGGGGGTGATTTTTGATAGCCGAAGTAATTTAGGTGAGTTTGGCATAGTTTGCTATGGTTAGTAGCATTTTTTTGTAATTTAAAAGTGATTGGGTTTAGTTTGTTGTGGTAAGGGTTAGTTGGTGATGATTTATGGTATCCGAAGTAATTTAGGTGAGTTTGGCTTAGTTTGCTATGGTTACTAGCATTTGTTTGTAATTTAAAAGTGATTGGGTTTAGTTTGTTGTAGTAAGGGTTAGTTGGTGATGATTTAGATTAGCCGAAGTAATTTAGGTGAGTCTGGCATAGTTTGTTATAATTTGTACACCTTTTTTTGTAATTTTAAGATGATATGGTTTGGTTTGTTGTGGTAAGGGATAGTTGGGGGTGATTTACGGTAGCCGAAGTAATTTAGGTGATTCTGGTATAGTTTGTTATGATTTTTAGCATTTTTTTGTAATTTTAAAGTGATTGGGCTTGGTTTGTTGCTGTAAAGTGTAGTTGGGGTTGATTTTTGATAGCCGAAGTAATTTAGGTGAGTTTGGCATAGTTTGTTTTGGTTAGTAGCATTTTTTTGTAATTTAAAAGTGATTGGGTTTAGTTTGTTGTGGTAAGGGTTAGTTGGTGATGATTTATGGTAGCCGAAGTAATTTAGGTGAGTTTGGCATAGTTTGCTATGGTTACTAGCATTTTTTTGTAATTTAAAAGTGATTGGGTTTAGTTTGTTGTGGTAAGGGTTAGTTGGTGATGATTTAGAGTAGCCGAAGTAATTTAGGTGAGTCTGGCATAGTTTGTTATAATTTGTACATCTTTTTTTGTATTTTTAAGATAATATGGTTTGGTTTGTTGTGGTAAGGGATAGTTGGGGGTGATTTACGGTAGCCGAAGTAATTTAGGTGATTCTGGTATAGTTTGTTATGATTTTTAGCATTTTTTTGTAATTTTAAAGTGATTGGGCTTAGTTTGTTGCTGTAAAGTGTAGTTGGGGGTGATTTTTGATAGCCGAAGTAATTTAGGTGAGTTTGGCATAGTTTGCTATTGTTAGTAGCATTTTTGTGTAATGTAAAAGTGATTGGGTTTAGTTTGTTGCGGTAAGGGATAGTTGGGGGTGATTTACGGTAGCCGAAGTAATTTAGGTGATTCTGGTATAATTTGTTATGATTTTTAGCATTTTTTTGTAATTTTAAAGTGATTGGGCTTAGTTTCTTGCTGTAAAGTGTAGTTGGGGGTGATTTTTAATAGCCGAAGTAATTTAGGTGAGTTTGGCATAGTTTGCTATGGTTAGTAGCATTTTTGTGTAATGTAAAAGTGATTGGGTTTAGTTTGTTGCGGTAAGGGTTAGTTGGTGATGATTTAGAGTATCCGAAGTAATATAGGTGAGTCTGGCATAGTTTGTTATGATTTGTACACCTTTTTTTGTAATTTTAAGATGATATGGTTTGGTTTGTTGTGGTAAGGGATAGTTGGGGGTGATTTACGGTAGCCGAAGTAATTTAGGTGATTCTGGTATAGTTTGTTATGATTTTTAGCATTTTTTTGTAATTTTAAAGTGATTGGGCTTGGTTTGTTGCTGTAAAGTGTAGTTGGGGGTGATTTTTGATAGCCGAAGTAATTTAGGTGAGTTTGGCATAGTTTGTTTTGGTTAGTAGCATTTTTTTGTAATTTAAAAGTGATTGGGTTTAGTTTGTTGTGGTAAGGGTTAGTTGGTGATGATTTATGGTAGCCGAAGTAATTTAGGTGAGTTTGGCATAGTTTGCTATGGTTACTAGCATTTTTTTGTAATTTAAAAGTGATTGGGTTTAGTTTGTTGTGGTAAGGGTTAGTTGGTGATGATTTAGAGTAGCCGAAGTAATTTAGGTGAGTCTGGCATAGTTTGTTATAATTTGTACATCTTTTTTTGTATTTTTAAGATAATATGGTTTGGTTTGTTGTGGTAAGGGATAGTTGGGGGTGATTTACGGTAGCCGAAGTAATTTAGGTGATTCTGGTATAGTTTGTTATGATTTTTAGCATTTTTTTGTAATTTTAAAGTGATTGGGCTTAGTTTGTTGCTGTAAAGTGTAGTTGGGGGTGATTTTTGATAGCCGAAGTAATTTAGGTGAGTTTGGCATAGTTTGCTATTGTTAGTAGCATTTTTGTGTAATGTAAAAGTGATTGGGTTTAGTTTGTTGCGGTAAGGGATAGTTGGGGGTGATTTACGGTAGCCGAAGTAATTTAGGTGATTCTGGTATAATTTGTTATGATTTTTAGCATTTTTTTGTAATTTTATAGTGATTGGACTTAGTTTGTTGCTGTAAAGTGTAGTTGGGGGTGATTTTTGATAGCCGAAGTAATTTAGGTGAGTTTGGCATATTTTGCAAAGGTTAGTAGCATTTTCTTGTAATTTAAAAGTGATTGGGTTTAGTTTGTTGTGGTAAGGGTTAGTTGGTGATGATTTATGGTAGCCGAAGTAATTTAGGTGAGTTTGGCATAGTTTGCTAGGGTTACTAGCAGTTTTTTGTAATTTAAAAGTGATTGGGTTTAGTTGTTGTTATGATTTTTAGCATTTTTTTGTAATTTTATTGTGATTGGGCTTAGTTTGTTGCTGTAAAGTGTAGTTGGGGGTGATTTTTGATAGCCGAAGTAATTTAGGTGAGTTTGGCATAGTTTGCTATGGTTAGTAGCATTTTTTTGTAATTTAAAAGTGATTGGGTTTAGTTTGTTGTGGTAAGGGTTAGTTGGTGATGATTTATGGCAGCCGAAGTAATTTAGGTGAGTTTGGCATAGTTTGCTATGGTTACTAGCATTTTTTTGTAATTTAAAAGTGATTGGGTTTAGTTTGTTGTGGTAAGGATTAGTTGGTGATGATTTAGAGTACCCGAAGTAATTTAGGTGAGTCTGGCATAGTTTGTTATAATTTGTACATCTTTTTTTGTATTTTTAAGATAATATGGTTTGGTTTGTTGTGGTAAGGGATAGTTGGGGGTGATTTACGGTAGCCGAAGTAATTTAGGTGATTCTGGTATAGTTTGTTATGATTTTTAGCATTTTTTGTAATTTTAAAGTGATTGGGCTTAGTTTGTGGCTGTAAAGTGTAGTTGGGGGTGATTTTTGATAGCCGAAGTAATTTAGGTGAGTTTGGCATAGTTTGCTATGGTTAGTAGCATTTTTTTGTAATTTAAAAGTGATTGGGTTTAGTTTGTTGTGGTAAGGGTTAGTTGGTGATGATTTATGGTATCCGAAGTAATTTAGGTGAGTTTGGCTTAGTTTGCTATGGTTACTAGCATTTGTTTGTAATTTAAAAGTGATTGGGTTTAGTTTGTTGTAGTAAGGGTTAGTTGGTGATGATTTAGATTAGCCGAAGTAATTTAGGTGAGTCTGGCATAGTTTGTTATAATTTGTACACCTTTTTTTGTAATTTTAAGATGATATGGTTTGGTTTGTTGTGGTAAGGGATAGTTGGGGGTGATTTACGGTAGCCGAAGTAATTTAGGTGATTCTGGTATAGTTTGTTATGATTTTTAGCATTTTTTTGTAATTTTAAAGTGATTGGGCTTGGTTTGTTGCTGTAAAGTGTAGTTGGGGGTGATTTTTGATAGCCGAAGTAATTTAGGTGAGTTTGGCATAGTTTGTTTTGGTTAGTAGCATTTTTTTGTAATTTAAAAGTGATTGGGTTTAGTTTGTTGTGGTAAGGGTTAGTTGGTGATGATTTATGGTAGCCGAAGTAATTTAGGTGAGTTTGGCATAGTTTGCTATGGTTACTAGCATTTTTTTGTAATTTAAAAGTGATTGGGTTTAGTTTGTTGTGGTAAGGGTTAGTTGGTGATGATTTAGAGTAGCCGAAGTAATTTAGGTGAGTCTGGCATAGTTTGTTATAATTTGTACATCTTTTTTTGTATTTTTAAGATAATATGGTTTGGTTTGTTGTGGTAAGGGATAGTTGGGGGTGATTTACGGTAGCCGAAGTAATTTAGGTGATTCTGGTATAGTTTGTTATGATTTTTAGCATTTTTTTGTAATTTTAAAGTGATTGGGCTTAGTTTGTTGCTGTAAAGTGTAGTTGGGGGTGATTTTTGATAGCCGAAGTAATTTAGGTGAGTTTGGCATAGTTTGCTATTGTTAGTAGCATTTTTGTGTAATGTAAAAGTGATTGGGTTTAGTTTGTTGCGGTAAGGGATAGTTGGGGGTGATTTACGGTAGCCGAAGTAATTTAGGTGATTCTGGTATAATTTGTTATGATTTTTAGCATTTTTTTGTAATTTTAAAGTGATTGGGCTTAGTTTCTTGCTGTAAAGTGTAGTTGGGGGTGATTTTTAATAGCCGAAGTAATTTAGGTGAGTTTGGCATAGTTTGCTATGGTTAGTAGCATTTTTGTGTAATGTAAAAGTGATTGGGTTTAGTTTGTTGCGGTAAGGGTTAGTTGGTGATGATTTAGAGTATCCGAAGTAATATAGGTGAGTCTGGCATAGTTTGTTATGATTTGTACACCTTTTTTTGTAATTCTAAGATGATATGGTTTGGTTTGTTGTGGTAAGGGATAGTTGGGGGTGATTTACGGTAGCCGAAGTAATTTAGGTGATTCTAATATAGTTTGTTATGATTTTTAGCATTTTTTTGTAATTTTATTGTGATTGGGCTTAGTTTGTTGCTGTAAAGTGTCGTTGGAGGTGATTTTTGATAGCCGAAGTAATTTAGGTGAGTTTGGCATAGTTTGCTATGGTTAGTAGCATTTTTTTGTAATTTAAAAGTGATTGGGTTTAGTTTGTTGTATTAAGGGTTAGTTGGTGATGATTTATGGTAGCCGAAGTAATTTAGGTGAGTTTGGCATAGTTTGCTATGGTTACTAGCATTTTTTTGTAATTTAAAAGTGATTGGGTTTAGTTTGTTGTGGTAAGGGTTATTTGGTGATGATTTAGAGTAGCCGAAGTAATTTAGGTGAGTCTGGCATAGTTTGTTATGATTTGTACACCTTTTTTTGTAATTTTAAGATTATATGGTTTGGTTTGTTGTGGTAAGGGATAGTTGGGGGTGATTTACGATAGCCGAAGTAATTTAGGTGATTCTGGTAAAGTTTGTTATGATTTTTAGCATTTTTTTGTAATTTTAAAGTGACTCGGCTTAGTTTGTTGCTGTAAAGTGTAGTTGGGTGTGATTTTTGATAGCCGAAGTAATTTAGGTGAGTTTGGCATAATTTGCTATGGTTAGTAGCATTTTTTTGTAATTATAAAATGATTGGGTTTAGTTTGTTTTGGTAAGGGTTAGTTGGTGATGATTTATGGTAGCCGAAGTAATTTAGGTGAGTTTGGCATAGTTTGCTACGGTTACTAGCATTTTTTGTAATTTAAAAGTGATTGGGTTTAGTTTGTTGTGGTAAGGGTTAGTTGGTGATGATTTAGAGTAGCCGAAGTGATATAGGTGAGTCTGGCACAGTTTGTTATAATTTGTACACCTTTTTTTGTAATTTTAAGATGATATGGTTTGGTTTGTTGTGGTAAGGGATAGTTGGGGGTGATTTACGGTAGCCGAAGTAATTTAGGTGATTCTAATATAGTTTGTTATGATTTTTAGCATTTTTTTGTAATTTTATTGTGATTGGGCTTAGTTTGTTGCTGTAAAGTGTACTTGGAGGTGATTTTTGATAGCCGAAGTAATTTAGGTGAGTTTGGCATAGTTTGCTATGGTTAGTAGCATTTTTTTGTAATTAAAAAGTGATTGGGTTTAGTTTGTTGTGGTAAGGGTTAGTTGGTGATGATTTAGAGTAGCCGAAGTAATTTAGGTGAGTCTGGCATAGTTTGTTATGATTTGTACACCTTTTTTTGTAATTTTAAGATGATATGGTTTGGTTTGTTGTGGTAAGGGATAGTTGGGGCTGATTTACGGTAGCCGAAGTAATTTAGGTGATTCTGGAATAGTTTGTTATGATTTGTAGCATTTTTTTGTAATTTTATAGTGATTGGACTTAGTTTGTTGCTGTAAAGTGTAGTTGGGGGTGATTTTTGATAGCCGAAGTAATTTAGGTGAGTTTGGCATATTTTGCAAAGGTTAGTAGCATTTTTTTGTAATTTAAAAGTGATTGGGTTTAGTTTGTTGTGGTAAGGGTTAGTTGGTGATGATTTATGGTAGCCGAAGTAATTTAGGTGAGTTTGGCATAGTTTGCTAGGGTTACTAGCAGTTTTTTGTAATTTAAAAGTGATTGGGTTTAGTTGTTGTTATGATTTTTAGCATTTTTTTGTAATTTTATTGTGATTGGGCTTAGTTTGTTGCTGTAAAGTGTAGTTGGGGGTGATTTTTGATAGCCGAAGTAATTTAGGTGAGTTTGGCATAGTTTGCTATGGTTAGTAGCATTTTTTTGTAATTTAAAAGTGATTGGGTTTAGTTTGTTGTGGTAAGGGTTAGTTGGTGTTGATTTATGGCAGCCGAAGTAATTTAGGTGAGTTTGGCATAGTTTGCTATGGTTACTAGCATTTTTTTGTAATTTAAAAGTGATTGGGTTTAGTTTGTTGTGGTAAGGATTAGTTGGTGATGATTTAGAGTAGCCGAAGTAATTTAGGTGAGTCTGGCATAGTTTGTTATAATTTGTACATCTTTTTTTGTATTTTTAAGATAATATGGTTTGGTTTGTTGTGGTAAGGGATAGTTGGGGGTGATTTACGGTAGCCGAAGTAATTTAGGTGATTCTGGTATAGTTTGTTATGATTTTTAGCATTTTTTGTAATTTTAAAGTGATTGGGCTTAGTTTGTGGCTGTAAAGTGTAGTTGGGGGTGATTTTTGATAGCCGAAGTAATTTAGGTGAGTTTGGCATAGTTTGCTATGGTTAGTAGCATTTTTTTGTAATTTAAAAGTGATTGGGTTTAGTTTGTTGTGGTAAGGGTTAGTTGGTGATGATTTATGGTATCCGAAGTAATTTAGGTGAGTTTGGCTTAGTTTGCTATGGTTACTAGCATTTGTTTGTAATTTAAAAGTGATTGGGTTTAGTTTGTTGTAGTAAGGGTTAGTTGGTGATGATTTAGATTAGCCGAAGTAATTTAGGTGAGTCTGGCATAGTTTGTTATAATTTGTACACCTTTTTTTGTAATTATAAGATGATATGGTTTGGTTTGTTGTGGTAAGGGATAGTTGGGGGTGATTTACGGTAGCCGAAGTAATTTAGGTGATTCTGGTATAGTTTGTTATGATTTTTAGCATTTTTTTGTAATTTTAAAGTGATTGGGCTTGGTTTCTTGCTGTAAAGTGTAGTTGGGGGTGATTTTTGATAGCCGAAGTAATTTAGGTGAGTTTGGCATAGTTTGTTTTGGTTAGTAGCATTTTTTTGTAATTTAAAAGTGATTGGGTTTAGTTTGTTGTGGTAAGGGTTAGTTGGTGATGATTTATGGTAGCCGAAGTAATTTAGGTGAGTTTGGCATAGTTTGCTATGGTTACTAGCATTTTTTTGTAATTTAAAAGTGATTGGGTTTAGTTTGTTGTGGTAAGGGTTAGTTGGTGATGATTTAGAGTAGCCGAAGTAATTTAGGTGAGTCTGGCATAGTTTGTTATAATTTGTACATCTTTTTTTGTATTTTTAAGATAATATGGTTTGGTTTGTTGTGGTAAGGGATAGTTGGGGGTGATTTACGGTAGCCGAAGTAATTTAGGTGATTCTGGTATAGTTTGTTATGATTTTTAGCATTTTTTTGTAATTTTAAAGTGATTGGGCTTAGTTTGTTGCTGTAAAGTGTAGTTGGGGGTGATTTTTGATAGCCGAAGTAATTTAGGTGAGTTTGGCATAGTTTGTTATGGTTAGTAGCATTTTTTTGTAATTTAAAAGTGATTGAGTTTAGTTTGTTGTGGTAAGGGTTAGTTGGTGATGATTTATGGTAGCCGAAGTAATTTAGGTGAGTTTGGCATAGTTTGCTATGGTTAGTAGCATTTTTTTGTAATTTAAAAGTGATTGAGTTTAGTTTGTTGTGGTAAGGGTTAGTTGGTGATGATTTATGGTAGCCGAAGTAATTTAGGTGAGTTTGGCATAGTTTGCTATGGTTACTAGCATTTTTTTGTAATTTAAAAGTGATTGGGTTTAGTTTGTTGTGGTAAGGGTTAGTTGGTGATGATTTAGAGTAGCCGAAGTAATTTAGGTGAGTCTGGCATAGTTTGTTATGATTTGTACACCTTTTTTTGTAATTTAAAGATGATATGGTTTGGTTTGTTGTGGTAAGGGGTAGTTGGGGGTGATTTACGATAGCCGAAGTAATTTAGGTGATTCTGGTATAGTTTGTTATGATTTTTAGCATTTTTTTGTAATTTTAAAGTGATTGGGCTTAGTTTGTTTCTGTAAAGTGTAGTTGGGGGTGATTTTTGATAGCCGAAGTAATTTAGGTGAGTTTGGCATAGTTTGCTATGGTTAGTAGCAATTTTTTGTAATTTAAAAGTGATTGGGTTTAGTTTGTTGTGGTAAGGGTTAGTTGGTGATGATTTAGAGTAGCCGTAGTAATTTAGGTGAGTCTGGCATAGTTTGTTATGATTTGTACGCCTTTTTTTGTAATTTTAAGATGATATGGTTTGGATTGTTGTGGTAAGGGATAGTTGGGGGTGATTTACGGTAGCCGAAGTAATTTAGGTGATTCTGGTATAGTTTGTTATGATTTTTAGCATTTTTTTGTAATTTTAAAGTGATTAGGCTTAGTTTGTTGCTGTATAGTGTAGTTGGGGGTGATTTTTGATAGCCGAAGTAATTTAGGTGAGTTTGGCATAGTTTGCTATGATTAGTAGCATTTTTTTGTACTTTAAAAGTGATTGGGTTTAGTTTGTTGTGGTAAGGGTTAGTTGGTGATGATTTATGGTAGCTGAAGTAATTTAGGTGAGTTTGGCATAGTTTGCTATGGTTACTAGCATTTTTTGTAATTTAAAAGTGATTGGGTTTAGTTTGTTGTGGTAAGTTTTAGTTGGTGATGATTTAGTGTAGCCGAAGTAATTTAGGTGAGTCTGGCATAGTTTGTTATGATTTGTACATCTTTTTTTGTAATTTTAAGATGATATGGTTTGGTTTGTTGTGGTAAGGGATAGTTGGGGGTGATTTACGGTAACCGAAGTAATTTAGGTGATTCTGGTATAGTTTGTTATGATTTTTAGCATTTTGTTGTAATTTTAAAGTGATTGGGCTTAGTTTGTTGCTGTAAAGTGTAGTTGGGGGTGATTTTTGATAGCCGAAGTAATTTAGGTGAGTTTGGCATAGTTTGCTATGGTTAGTAGCATTTTTTTGTAATTTAAAAGTGATTGGGTTTAGTTTGTTGTGGTAAGGGTTAGTTGGTGATGATTTAGAGTAGCCGAAGTAATTTAGGTGAGTCTGGCATAGTTTGTTATGATTTGTACACCTTTTTTGTAATTTTAAGATGATATGGTTTGGTTTGTTGTGGTAAGGTATAGTTGGGAGCGATTTACGGTAGCCGAAGTAATTTAGGTGATTCTGGTATAGTTTGTTATGATTTTTAGCATTTTTTTGTAATTTTAAAGTGATTGGGCTTAGTTTGTTGCTGTAAAGTGTAGTTGGGGGTGATTTTTGATAACCGAAGTAATTTAGGTGAGTTTGGCATAGTTTGCTATGGTTAGTAGCATTTTTTTGTAATTTAAAAGTGATTGGCTTTAGTTTGTTGTGGTAAGGGTTAGTTGGTGATGATTTAGAGTAGCCGAAGTAATTTAGGTGAGTCTGGCATAGTTTGTTATGATTTGTACACCTTTTTTTGTAATTTTAAGTTGATATGGTTTGGTTTGTTGTGCTAAGGGATAGTTGGGGGTGATTTACGGTAGCCGAAGTAATTTAGGTGATTCTGGTATAGTTTGTTATGATTTGTACACCTTTTTTTGTAATTTTAAGATGATATGGTTTGGTTTGTTGTGGTAAGGGATAGTTGGGGGTGATTTACGGTAGCCGAAGTAATTTAGGTGATTCTGGTATAGTTTGTTATGATTTTTAGCATTTTTTTGTAATTTTAAATTGATTGGGCTAAGTTTGTTGCTGTAAAGTGTAGTTTGGGGTGATTTTTGATAGCCGAAGTAATTTAGGTGAGTTTGGCATAGTTTGCTATGGTTAGTAGCATTTTTTTGTAATTTAAAATTGATTGGGTTTAGTTTGTTGTGGTAAGGGTTAGTTGGTGATGATTTATGGTAGCCGAAGTAATTTAGGTGAGTTTGGCATAGTTTGCTATGGTTACTAGCATTTTTTGTAATTTAAAAGTGATTGGGTTTAGTTTGTTGTGGTAAGGGTTAGTTGGTGATGATTTAGAGTAGCCGAAGTAATTTAGGTGAGTCTGGCATAGTTTGTTATGATTTGTACACCTTTTTCTGTAATTTTAAGATGATATGGTTTGGTTTGTTGTGGTAAGGGATAGTTGGGGGTGATTTACGGTAGCCGAAGTAATTTAGGTGATTCTGGTATAGTTTGTTATGATTTTTAGCATTTTTTTGTAATTTTAAATTGATTGGGCTAAGTTTGTTGCTGTAAAGTGTAGTTTGGGGTGATTTTTGATAGCCGAAGTAATTTAGGTGAGTTTGGCATAGTTTGCTATGGTTAGTAGCATTTTTTTGTAATTTAAAATTGATTGGGTTTAGTTTGTTGTGGTAAGGGTTAGTTGGTGATGATTTATGGTAGCCGAAGTAATTTAGGTGAGTTTGGCATAGTTTGCTATGGTTACTAGCATTTTTTGTAATTTAAAAGTGATTGGGTTTAGTTTGTTGTGGTAAGGGTTAGTTGGTGATGATTTAGAATAGCCGAAGTAATTTAGGTGAGTCTGGCATTGTTTGTTATGATTTGTACACTTTTTTTTGTAATTTTAAGATGATATGGTTTGGTTTGTTGTGGTAAGGGATAGTTGGGGGTGATTTACGGTTGCCGAAGTAATTTAGGTGATTCTGGTATAGTTTGTTATGATTTTTAGCATTTTTTTGTAATTTTAAAGTAATTGGGCTTAGTTTGTTGCTGTAAAGTGTAGTTGGGGGTGATTTTTAATAGCCGAAGTAATTTAGGTGACTTTGGCATAGTTTGCTATGGTTAGTAGCATTTTTTTGTAATTTAAAAGTGATTGGGTTTAGTTTGTTGTGGTAAGGGTTAGTTGGTGATGATTTAGTGTAGCCGAAGTAATTTAGGTGAGTCTGGCATAGTTTGTTATGATTTGTACACCTTTTTTTGTAATTTTAAGATAATATGGTTTGGTTTGTTGTGGTAAGGCATAGTCGGGGGTGATTTACGGTAGCCGAAGTAATTTAGGTGATTCTGGTATAGTTTGTTATGATTTTTAGCATTTTTTTGTAATTTTAAAGTGATTGGGCTTAGTTTGTTGCTGTAAAGTGTAGTTGGGGGTGATTTTTGATAGCCGAAGTAATTTAGGTGAGTTTGGCATAGTTTGCTATGGTTAGTATCATTTTTTTGTAATTTAAAAGTTATTGGGTTTAGTTTGTTGAGGTAAGGGTTAGTTGGTAATGATTTATGATAGCCGAATTAATTTAGGTGAGTTTGGCATAGTTTGCTATGGTTACTAGCATTTTTTTGTAATTTAAAAGTGATTGGCTTTAGTTTGTTGTGGTAAGGGTTAGTTGGTGATGATTTAGAGTAGCCGAAGTAATTTAGGTGAGTCTGGCTTAGTTTGTTATGATTTGTACACCTTTTTTTGTAATTTTAAGTTGATATGGTTTGGTTTGTTGTGCTAAGGGATAGTTGGGGGTGATTTACGGTAGCCGAAGTAATTTAGGTGATTCTGGTATAGTTTGTTATGATTTTTAGCATTTTTTTGTAATTTTAAATTGAATGGTCTTAGTTTGTTGTGGTAAGGGTTAGTTGGTGATGATTTATGGTAGCCGAAGTAATTTAGGTGAGTTTGGCATAGTTTGCTATGGTTAGTAGCATTTTTTTGTAATTTAAAAGTGATTGGGTTTACTTTGTTGTGGTAAGTGTTAGTTGGTGATGATTTATAGTACCGGAAGTAATTTAGGTGAGTTTGGCATAGTTTGTTATGGCTACTAGAATTTTTTTGTAATTTAAAAGTGATTGGGTTTAGTTTGTTGTGGTAAGGGTTAGTTGGTGATGATTTAGAGTAGCCGAAGTAATTTAGGTGAGTCTGGCATAGTTTGTTATGATTTGTACACCTTTTTTTGTAATTTTAAGATGATATGGTTTGGTTTGTTGTGGTAAGGGATAGTTGGGGGTGATTTACGGTAGCCGAAGTAATTTAGGTGATTCTGGTATAGTTTGTTATGATTTTTAGCATTTTTTTGTAATTTTAAAGTGATTGGGCTTAGTTTGTTGCTGTAAAGTGTAGTTGGGGGTGAATTTTGATAGCCGAAGTAATTTAGGTGAGTTTGGCATAGTTTGCTATGGTTAGTAGCATTTTTTTGTAATTTAAAAGTGATTGGGTTTAGTTTGTTGTGGTAAGGGTTAGTTGGTGATGATTTATGGTAGCCGAAGTAATTTAGGTGAGTTTGGCATAGTTTGCTATGGTTACTAGCATTTTTTGTAATTTAAAAGTGATTGGGTTTAGTTTGTTGTGGTAAGGGTTAGTTGGTGATGATTTAGAGTAGCCGAAGTAATTTAGGTGAGTCTGGCATAGTTTGTTATGATTTGTACATCTTTTTTTGTAATTTTAAGATGATATGGTTTGGTTTGTTGTGGTAAGGGATAGTTGGGGGTGATTTACGGTAGCCGAAGTAATTTAGGTTATTCTGGTATAGTTTGTTATGATTTTTAGCATTTTTTTGTAATTTTAAAGTGATTGGGCTTAGTTTGTTGTTGTAAAGTGTAGTTGGGGGTGATTTTTGATAGCCGAAGTAATTTAGGTGAGTTTGGCATAGTTTGCTATGGTTAGTAGCATTTTTTTGTAATTTAAAAGTGATTGGGTTTAGTTTGTTGTGGTAAGGGTTAGTTGGTGATGATTTAGAGTAGCCGAAGTAATTTAGGTGAGTTTGGCATAGTTTGCTATGGTTACTAGCATTTTTTTGTAATTTAAAAGTGATTGGGTTTAGTTTGTTGTGGTAAGGGTTAGTTGGTGATGATTTAGAGTAGCCGAAGTAATTTAGGTGAGTCTGGCATAGTTTGTTATGATTTGTACACCTTTTTCTGTAATTTTAAGATGATATGGTTTGGTTTGTTGTGGTAAGGGATAGTTGGGGGTGATTTACGGTAGCCGAAGTAATTTAGGTGATTCTGGTATAGTTTGTTATGATTTTTAGCATTTTTTTGTAATTTTAAATTGATTGGG
This sequence comes from Eledona agricola, assembly GCA_964023215.1. Classification (NCBI taxonomy): domain Eukaryota; kingdom Metazoa; phylum Arthropoda; class Insecta; order Coleoptera; family Tenebrionidae; genus Eledona; species Eledona agricola. Next base: position 48,455 of record CAXIEJ010000179.1, read on the forward strand.
CTAAGTTTGTTGCTGTAAAGTGTAGTTTGGGGTGATTTTTGATAGCCGAAGTAATTTAGGTGAGTTTGGCATAGTTTGCTATGGTTAGTAGCATTTTTTTGTAATTTAAAATTGATTGGGTTTAGTTTGTTGTGGTAAGGGTTAGTTGGTGATGATTTATGGTAGCCGAAGTAATTTAGGTGAGTTTGGCATAGTTTGCTATGGTTACTAGCATTTTTTGTAATTTAAAAGTGATTGGGTTTAGTTTGTTGTGGTAAGGGTTAGTTGGTGATGATTTAGAATAGCCGAAGTAATTTAGGTGAGTCTGGCATTGTTTGTTATGATTTGTACACTTTTTTTTGTAATTTTAAGATGATATGGTTTGGTTTGTTGTGGTAAGGGATAGTTGGGGGTGATTTACGGTTGCCGAAGTAATTTAGGTGATTCTGGTATAGTTTGTTATGATTTTTAGCATTTTTTTGTAATTTTAAAGTGATTGGGCTTAGTTTGTTGCTGTAAAGTGTAGTTGGGGGTGATTTTTGATAGCCGAAGTAATTTAGGTGAGTTTGGCATAGTTTGCTATGGTTAGTAGCATTTTTTTGTAATTTAAAAGTTATTGGGTTTAGTTTGTTGAGGTAAGGGTTAGTTGGTAATGATTTATGATAGCCGAATTAATTTAGGTGAGTTTGGCATAGTTTGCTATGGTTACTAGCATTTTTTTGTAATTTAAAAGTGATTGGCTTTAGTTTGTTGTGGTAAGGGTTAGTTGGTGATGATTTAGAGTAGCCGAAGTAATTTAGGTGAGTCTGGCTTAGTTTGTTATGATTTGTACACCTTTTTTTGTAATTTTAAGTTGATATGGTTTGGTTTGTTGTGCTAAGGGATAGTTGGGGGTGATTTACGGTAGCCGAAGTAATTTAGGTGATTCTGGTATAGTTTGTTATGATTTTTAGTATTTTTTTGTAATTTTAAATTGAATGGTCTTAGTTTGTTGTGGTAAGGGTTAGTTGGTGATGATTTATGGTAGCCGAAGTAATTTAGGTGAGTTTGGCATAGTTTGCTATGGTTAGTAGCATTTTTTTGTAATTTAAAAGTGATTGGGTTTACTTTGTTGTGGTAAGTGTTAGTTGGTGATGATTTATAGTACCGGAAGTAATTTAGGTGAGTTTGGCATAGTTTGTTATGGCTACTAGAATTTTTTTGTAATTTAAAAGTGATTGGGTTTAGTTTGTTGTGGTAAGGGTTAGTTGGTGATGATTTAGAGTAGCCGAAGTAATTTAGGTGAGTCTGGCATAGTTTGTTATGATTTGTACACCTTTTTTTGTAATTTTAAGATGATATGGTTTGGTTTGTTGTGGTAAGGGATAGTTGGGGGTGATTTACGGTAGCCGAAGTAATTTAGGTGATTCTGGTATAGTTTGTTATGATTTTTAGCATTTTTTTGTAATTTTAAAGTGATTGGGCTTAGTTTGTTGCTGTAAAGTGTAGTTGGGGGTGAATTTTGATAGCCGAAGTAATTTAGGTGAGTTTGGCATAGTTTGCTATGGTTAGTAGCATTTTTTTGTAATTTAAAAGTGATTGGGTTTAGTTTGTTGTGGTAAGGGTTAGTTGGTGATGATTTATGGTAGCCGAAGTAATTTAGGTGAGTTTGGCATAGTTTGCTATGGTTACTAGCATTTTTTGTAATTTAAAAGTGATTGGGTTTAGTTTGTTGTGGTAAGGGTTAGTTGGTGATGATTTAGAGTAGCCGAAGTAATTTAGGTGAGTCTGGCATAGTTTGTTATGATTTGTACATCTTTTTTTGTAATTTTAAGATGATATGGTTTGGTTTGTTGTGGTAAGGGATAGTTGGGGGTGATTTACGGTAGCCGAAGTAATTTAGGTTATTCTGGTATAGTTTGTTATGATTTTTAGCATTTTTTTGTAATTTTAAAGTGATTGGGCTTAGTTTGTTGTTGTAAAGTGTAGTTGGGGGTGATTTTTGATAGCCGAAGTAATTTAGGTGAGTTTGGCATAGTTTGCTATGGTTAGTAGCATTTTTTTGTAATTTAAAAGTGATTGGGTTTAGTTTGTTGTGGTAAGGGTTAGTTGGTGATGATTTAGAGTAGCCGAAGTAATTTAGGTGAGTTTGGCATAGTTTGCTATGGTTACTAGCATTTTTTTGTAATTTAAAAGTGATTGGGTTTAGTTTGTTGTGGTAAGGGTTAGTTGGTGATGATTTAGAGTAGCCGAAGTAATTTAGGTGAGTCTGGCATAGTTTGTTATGATTTGTACACCTTTTTTTGTTATTTTAAGATGATATGGTTTGGTTTGTTGTGGTAAGGGATAGTTGGGGGTGATTTACGGTAGCCGAAGTAATTTAGGTGATTCTGGTATAGTTTGTTATGATTTTTAGCATTTTTTTGTAATTTTAAAGTGATTGGGCTTAGTTTGTTGCTGTAAAGTGTATTTGAGGTGAATTTTTAATAGCCGAAGTAATTTAGGTGTGTTTGGCATAGTTTGCTATGGTTAGTAGCATTTTTTTGTAATTTAAAAGTGATTGGGTTTACTTTGTTGTGGTAAGTGTTAGTTGGTGATGATTTATGGTACCCGAAGTAATTTAGGTGAGTTTGGCATAGTTTGCTATGGTTACTAGAATTTTTTTGTAATTTAAAAGTGATTGGGTTTAGTTTGTTGTGGTAAGGGTTAGTTGGTGATGATTTAGAGTAGCCGAAGTAATTTAGGTGAGTCTGGCATAGTTTGTTATGATTTGTACACCTTTTTTTGTAATTTTAAGATGATATGGTTTGGTTTGTTGTGGTAAGGGATAGTTGGGGGCGATTTACGGTAGCCGAAGTAATTTAGGTGATTCTGGTTTAGTTTGTTCTGATTTTTAGCATTTTTTTGTAATTTTAAAGTGATTGGGCTTAGTTTGTAGCTCTAAAGTGTAGTTGGGGGTGATTTTTGATAGCCGAAGTAATTTAGGTGAGTTTGGCATAGTTTGCTATGGTTAGTAGCATTTTTTTGTAATTTAAAAGTGATTGGGTTAAGTTTGTTGTGGTAAGGGTTAGTTGGTGATGATTTATGGTAGCCGAATTAAGTTAGGTGAGTTTGGCATAGTTTGCTATGGTTACTAGCATTTTTTTGTAATTTAAAAGTGATTGGGTTTAGTTTGTTGTGGTAAGGGTTAGTTGGTGATGATTTAGAGTAGCCGAAGTAATTTAGGTGAGTCTGGCATAGTTTGTTATGATTTGTACACCTTTTTTTGTAATTTTAAGATGATATGGTTTGGTTTGTTGTGGTAAGGGATAGTTGGGGGCGATTTACGGTAGCCGAAGTAATTTAGGTGATTCTTGTATAGTTTGTTATGAATTTTAGCATTTTTTTGTAATTTTAAAGTGATTGGGCTTAGTTTGTTGTTGTAAAGTGTAGTTGGGGGTGATTTTTGATAGCCGAAGTAATTTAGGAGAGTTTGGCATAGTTTGCTATGGTTAGTAGCATTTTTTTGTAATTTAAAAGTGATTGGGTTTAGTTTGTTGTGGTAAGGGTTAGTTGGTGATGATTTAGAGTAGCCGAAGTAATTTAGGTGAGTTTGGCATAGTTTGCTATGGTTACTAGCATTTTTTTGTAATTTAAAAGTTATTGGGTTTAGTTTGTTGTGGTAAGGGTTAGTTGGTGATGATTTAGAGTAGCCGAAGTAATTTAGGTGAGTCTGGCATAGTTTGTTATGATTTGTACACCTTTTTTTGTTATTTTAAGATGATATGGTTTGGTTTGTTGTGGTAAGGGCTAGTTGGGGGTGATTTACGGTAGCCGAAGTAATTTAGGTGATTCTGGTATAGTTTGTTATGATTTTTAGCAATTTTTTTGTAATTTAAAAGTGATTGGGTTTAGTTTGTTGTGGTAAGGGTTAGTTGGTGATGATTTAGAGTAGCCGAAGTAATTTAGGTGAGTCTGGCATAGTTTGTTATAATTTGTACACCTTTTTTTGTAATTTTAAGATGATATGGTTTGGTTTGCTGTGCTAAGGGATAGTTGGGGGTGATTTACGGTAGCCGAAGTAATTTAGGTGATTCTGGTATAGTTTGTTATGATTTTTAGCATTTTTTTGTAATTTTAATGTGATTGGGCTTAGTTTGTTGCTGTAAAGTGTAGTTGGGGGTGATTTTTGATAGCCGAAGTAATTTAGGTGAGTTTGGCATAGTTTGCTATGGTTAGTAGCATTTTTTTGTAATTTAAAAGTGATTGGGTTTAGTTTGTTGTTGTAAGGGTTAGTTGGTGATGATTTATGGTAGCCGAAGTAATTTAGGTGAGTTTGGCATAGTTTGCTATGGTTACTAGCATTTTTTGTAATTTAAAAGTGATTGGGTTTAGTTTGTTGTGGTAAGGGTTAGTTGGTGATGATTTAGAGTAGCCGAAGTAATTTAGGTGAGTCTGGCATAGTTTGTTATGATTTGTACATCTTTTTTTGTAATTTTAAGATGATATGGTTTGGTTTGTTGTGGTAAGGGATAGTTGGGGGTGATTTACGGTAGCCGAAGTAATTTAGGTTATTCTGGTATAGTTTGTTATGATTTTTAGCATTTTTTTGTAATTTTAAAGTGATTGGGCTTAGTTTGTTGTTGTAAAGTGTAGTTGGGGGTGATTTTTGATAGCCGAAGTAATTTAGGTGAGTTTGGCATAGTTTGCTATGGTTAGTAGCATTTTTTTGTAATTTAAAAGTGATTGGGTTTAGTTTGTTGTGGTAAGGGTTAGTTGGTGATGATTTAGAGTAGCCGAAGTAATTTAGGTGAGTTTGGCATAGTTTGCTATGGTTACTAGCATTTTTTTGTAATTTAAAAGTGATTGGGTTTAGTTTGTTGTGGTAAGGGTTAGTTGGTGATGATTTAGAGTAGCCGAAGTAATTTAGGTGAGTCTGGCATAGTTTGTTATGATTTGTTCACCTTTTTTTGTAATTTTAAGATGATATGGTTTGGTTTGTTGTGGTAAGGGATAGTTGGGGGCGATTTACGGTAGCCGAAGTAATTTAGGTGATTCTGGTTTAGTTTGTTCTGATTTTTAGCATTTTTTTGTAATTTTAAAGTGATTGGGCTTAGTTTGTAGCTCTAAAGTGTAGTTGGGGGTGATTTTTGATAGCCGAAGTAATTTAGGTGAGTTTGGCATAGTTTGCTATGGTTAGTAGCATTTTTTTGTAATTTAAAAGTGATTGGGTTAAGTTTGTTTTGGTAAGGGTTAGTTGGTGATGATTTATGGTAGCCGAATTAAGTTAGGTGAGTTTGGCATAGTTTGCTATGGTTACTAGCATTTTTTTGTAATTTAAAAGTGATTGGGTTTAGTTTGTTGTGGTAAGGGTTAGTTGGTAATGATTTAGAGTAGCCGAAGTAATTTAGGTGAGTCTGGCATAGTTTGTTATAATTTGTACACCTTTTTTTGTAATTTTAAGATGATATGGTTTGGTTTGTTGTGCTAAGGGATAGTTGGGGGTGATTTACGGTAGCCGAAGTAATTTAGGTGATTCTGGTATAGTTTGTTATGATTTTTAGCATTTTTTTGTAATTTTAATGTGATTGGGCTTAGTTTGTTGCTGTAAAGTGTAGTTGGGGGTGATTTTTGATAGCCGAAGTAATTTAGGTGAGTTTGGCATAGTTTGCTATGGTTAGTAGCATTTTTTTGTAATTTAAAAGTGATTGGGTTTAGTTTGTTGTGGTAAGGATTAGTTGGTGATGATTTAGAGTAGCCAAAGTAATTTAGGTGAGTCTGGTATAGTTTGAAATGATTTGTACACCTTTTTTTGTAATTTTAAAATGATATGGTTTGGTTTGTTGTGGTAAGGGATAGTTGGGGGCGATTTACGGTAGCCGAAGTAATTTAGGTGATTCTGGTATAGTTTGTTATGATTTTTAGCATTTTTTTGTAATTTTAAAGTGATTGGGCTTAGTTTGTTGCTGTAAAGTGTAGTTGGGGGTGATTTTTGATAGCCGAAGTAATTTAGGTGAGTTTGGCATAGTTTGCTATGGTTAGTAGCATTTTTTTGTAATTCAAAAGTGATTGGGTTTAGTTTGTTGTGGTAAGGATTAGTTAGTGATGATTTAGGGTAGCCAAAGTAATTTAGGTGAGTCTGGCATAGTTAGTTATGATTTGTACACCTTTTTTTGTAATTTTAAGATGATATGGTTTGGTTTGTTGTGGTAAGGGATAGTTGGGGGCGATTTACGGTAGCCGAAGTAATTTAGGTGATTCTGGTATAGTTTGTTATGATTTTTAGCATTTTTTTGTAATTTTAAATTGAATGGTCTTAGTTTGTTGTGGTAAGGGTTAGTTGGTGATGATTTATGGTAGCCGAAGTAATTGCGGTGAGTTTGGCATAGTTTGCCATGGTTACTAGAATTTTTTTGTAATTTAAAAGTGATTGGGTTTAGTTTGTTGTGGTAAGGGTTAGTTGGTGATGATTTAGAGTAGCCGAAGTAATTTAGGTGAGTTTGGCATAGTTTGCTATGGTTACTAGAATTTTTTTGTAATTTAAAAGTGATTGGGTTTAGTTTGTTGTGGTAAGGGTTAGTTGGTAATGATTTAGAGTAGCCGAAGTAATTTAGGTGAGTCTGGCATAGTTTGTTATGATTTGTACACCTTTTTTTGTAATTTTAAGATGATATGGTTTGGTTTGTTGTGGTAAGGGATAGTTGGGGGTGATTTACGGTAGCCGAAGTAATTTAGGTGATTCTGGTATAGTTTGTTATGATTTTTAGCATTTTTTTGTAATTTTAAAGTGATTGGGCTTAGTTTGTTGCTGTAAAGTGTAGTTGGGGGTGATTTTTGATAGCCGAAGTAATTTAGGTGAGTTTGGCATAGTTTGCTATGGTTAGTAGCATTTTTTTGTAATTTAAAAGTGATTGGGTTTAGTTTGTTGTGGTAAGGGTTAGTTGGTGATGATTTATGGTAGCCGAAGTAATTTAGGTGAGTTTGGCATAGTTTGCTATGGTTACTAGCATTTTTTGTAATTTAAAAGTGATTGGGTTTAGTTTGTTGTGGTAAGGGTTAGTTGGTGATGATTTAGAGTAGCCGAAGTAATTTAGGTGAGTCTGGCATAGTTTGTTATGATTTGTACATCTTTTTTTGTAATTTTAAGATGATATGGTTTGGTTTGTTGTGGTAAGGGATAGTTGGGGGTGATTTACGGTAGCCGAAGTAATTTAGGTTATTCTGGTATAGTTTGTTATGATTTTTAGCATTTTTTTGTAATTTTAAAGTGATTGGGCTTAGTTTGTTGTTGTAAAGTGTAGTTGGGGGTGATTTTTGATAGCCGAAGTAATTTAGGTGAGTTTGGCATAGTTTGCTATGGTTAGTAGCATTTTTTTGTAATTTAAAAGTGATTGGGTTTAGTTTGTTGTGGTAAGGGTTAGTTGGTGATGATTTAGAGTAGCCGAAGTAATTTAGGTGAGTTTGGCATAGTTTGCTATGGTTACTAGCATTTTTTTGTAATTTAAAAGTGATTGGGTTTAGTTTGTTGTGGTAAGGGTTAGTTGGTGATGATTTAGAGTAGCCGAAGTAATTTAGGTGAGTCTGGCATAGTTTGTTATGATTTGTTCACCTTTTTTTGTTATTTTAAGATGATATGGTTTGGTTTGTTGTGGTAAGGGATAGGTGGGGGTGATTTACGGTAGCCGAAGTAATTTAGGTGATTCTGGTATAGTTTGTTATGATTTTTAGCATTTTTTTGTAATTTTAAAGTGATTGGGCTTAGTTTGTTGCTGTAAAGTGTATTTGAGGTGAATTTTTAATAGCCGAAGTAATTTAGGTGTGTTTGGCATAGTTTGCTATGGTTTGTAGCATTTTTTTGTAATTTAAAAGTGAATGGGTTTACTTTGTTGTGGTAAGTGTTAGTTGGTGATGATTTATGGTACCCGAAGTAATTTAGGTGAGTTTGGCATAGTTTGCTATGGTTACTAGAATTTTTTTGTAATTTAAAAGTGATTGGGTTTAGTTTGTTGTGGTAAGGGTTAGTTGGTGATGATTTAGAGTAGCCGAAGTAATTTAGGTGAGTCTGGCATAGTTTGTTATGATTTGTACACCTTTTTTTGTAATTTTAAGATGATATGGTTTGGTTTGTTGTGGTAAGGGATAGTTGGGGGCGATTTACGGTAGCCGAAGTAATTTAGGTGATTCTGGTTTAGTTTGTTCTGATTTTTAGCATTTTTTTGTAATTTTAAAGTGATTGGGCTTAGTTTGTAGCTCTAAAGTGTAGTTGGGTGTTATTTTTGATAGCCGAAGTAATTTAGGTGAGTTTGGCATAGTTTGCTATGGTTAGTAGCATTTTTTTGTAATTTAAAAGTGATTGGGTTAAGTTTGTTGTGGTAAGGGTTAGTTGGTGATGATTTATGGTAGCCGAATTAAGTTAGGTGAGTTTGGCATAGTTTGCTATGGTTACTAGCATTTTTTTGTAATTTAAAAGTGATTGGGTTTAGTTTGTTGTGGTAAGGGTTAGTTGGTGATGATTTAGAGTAGCCGAAGTAATTTAGGTGAGTCTGGCATAGTCTGTTATAATTTGTACACCTTTTTTTGTAATTTTAAGATGATATGGTTTGGTTTGTTGTGCTAAGGGATAGTTGGGAATGATTTACGGTAGCCGAAGTAATTTAGGTGATTCTGGTATAGTTTGTTATGATTTTTAGCATTTTTTTGTAATTTTAATGTGATTGGGCTTAGTTTGTTGCTGTAAAGTGTAGTTGGGGGTGATTTTTGATAGCCGAAGTAATTTAGGTGAGTTTGGCATAGTTTGCTATGGTTAGTAGCATTTTTTTGTAAATTAAAAGTGATTATGTTTAGTTTGTTGTGGTAAGGATTAGTTGGTGATGATTTAGAGTAGCCAAAGTAATTTAGGTGAGTCTGGTATAGTTTGAAATGATTTGTACACCTTTTTTTGTAATTTTAAGATGATATGGTTTGGTTTGTTGTGGTAAGGGATAGTTGGGGGCGATTTACGGTAGCCGAAGTAATTTAGGTGATTCTGGTATAGTTTGTTATGATTTTTAGCATTTTTTTGTAATTTTAAAGTGATTGGGCTTAGTTTGTTGCTGTAAAGTGTAGTTGGGGGTGATTTTTGATAGCCGAAGTAATTTAGGTGAGTTTGGCATAGTTTGCTATGGTTAGTAGCATTTTTTTGTAATTCAAAAGTGATTGGGTTTAGTTTGTTGTGGTAAGGATTAGTTGGTGATGATTTAGGGTAGCCAAAGTAATTTAGGTGAGTCTGGCATAGTTTGTTATGATTTGTACACCTTTTTTTGTAATTTTAAGATGATATGGTTTGGTTTGTTGTGGTAAGGGATAGTTGGGGGCGATTTACGGTAGCCGAAGTAATTTAGGTGATTCTGGTATAGTTTGTTATGAATTTTAGCATTTTTTTGTAATTTTAAAGTGATTGGGCTTAGTTTGTTGCTGTAAAGTGTAGTTGGGGGTGATTTTTGATAGCCGAAGTAATTTAGGTTAGTTTGGCATAGTTTGCTATGGTTAGTAGCATTTTTTTGTAATTTAAAAGGGATTGGGTTAAGTTTGTTGTGGTAAGGATTAGTTGGTGATGATTTATGGTAGCCGAAGTAATTTAGGTGAGTTTGGCATAGTTTGCTATGGTTACTAGCATTTTTTTGTAATTTAAAAGTGATTGGGTTTAGTTTGTTGGGGTAAGGGTTAGTTGGTGATGATTTAGAGTAGCCGAAGTAATTTAGGTGAGTCTGGCATAGTTTGTTATGATTTGTACACCTTTTTTTGTAATTTTAAGATGATATGGTTTGGTTTGTTGTGGTAAGGGATAGTTGGGGGTGATTTACAATAGCCGAAGTAATTTAGGTGATTCTGGTATAGTTTGTTATGATTTTTAGCATTTTTTTGTAATTTTAAAGTGATTGGGCTTAGTTTGTTGCTGTAAAGTGTAGTTGGGGGTAATTTTTGATAGCCGAAGTAATTTAGGTGAGTTTGGCATAGTTTGCTATGGTTAATAGCATTTTTTCGTATATTAAAAGTTATTGGGTTTAGTTTGTTGAGGTAAGGGTTAGTTGGTAATGATTTATGGTAGCCGAATTAATTTAGGTGAGTTTGGCATAGTTTGCTATGGTTACTAGCATTTTTTTGTAATTTAAAAGTGATTGGCTTTAGTTTGTTGTGGTAAGGGTTAGTTGGTGATGAATTAGAGTAGCCGAAGTAATTTAGGTGAGTCTGGCATAGTTTGTTATGATTTGTACACCTTTTTTTGTAATTTTAAGTTGATATGGTTTGGTTTGTTGTGCTAAGGGATAGTTGGGGGTGATTTACGGTAGCCGAAGTAATTTAGGTGATTCTGGTATAGTTTGTTATGATTTTTAGCATTTTTTTGTAATTTTAAATTGAATGGTCTTAGTTTGTTGTGGTAAGGGTTAGTTGGTGATGATTTATGGTAGCCAAAGTAATTTAGGTGAGTTTAGCATAGTTTGCTATGGTTAGTAGCATTTTTTTGTAATTTAAAAGTGATTGGGTTTACTTTGTTGTGGTAAGTGTTAGTTGGTGATGATTTATAGTACCGGAAGTAATTTAGGTGAGTTTGGCATAGTTTGCTATGGTTACTAGAATTTTTTTGTAATTTAAAAGTGATTGGGTTTAGTTTGTTGTGGTAAGGGTTAGTTGGTAATGATTTAGAGTAGCCGAAGTAATTTAGGTGAGTCTGGCATAGTTTGTTATGATTTGTACACCTTTTTTTGTAATTTTAAGATGATATGGTTTGGTTTGTTGTGGTAAGGGATAGTTGGGGGTGATTTACGGTAGCCGAAGTAATTTAGGTGATTCTGGTATAGTTTGTTATGATTTTTAGCATTTTTTTGTAATTTTAGAGTGATTGCGCTTAGTTTGTTGCTGTAAAGTGTAGTTGGGGGTGATTTTTGATAGCCGAAGTAATTTAGGTGAGTTTGGCATAGTTTGCTATGGTTAGTAGCATTTTTTTGTAATTTAAAAGTGATTGGGTTTAGTTTGTTGTGGTAAGGGTTAGTTGGTGATGATTTATGGTAGCCGAAGTAATTTAGGTGAGTTTGGCATAGTTTGCTATGGTTACTAGCATTTTTTGTAATTTAAAAGTGATTGGGTTTAGTTTGTTGTGGTAAGGGTTAGTTGGTGATGATTTAGAGTAGCCGAAGTAATTTAGGTGAGTCTGGCATAGTTTGTTATGATTTGTACATCTTTTTTTGTAATTTTAAGATGATATGGTTTGGTTTGTTGTGGTAAGGGATAGTTGGGGGTGATTTACGGTAGCCGAAGTAATTTAGGTTATTCTGGTATAGTTTGTTATGATTTTTAGCATTTTTTTGTAATTTTAAAGTGATTGGGCTTAGTTTGTTGTTGTAAAGTGTAGTTGGGGGTGATTTTTGATAGCCGAAGTAATTTAGGTGAGTTTGGCATAGTTTGCTATGGTTAGTAGCATTTTTTTGTAATTTAAAAGTGATTGGGTTTACTTTGTTGTGGTAAGTGTTAGTTGGTGATGATTTATGGTACCCGAAGTAATTTAGGTGAGTTTGGCATAGTTTGCTATGGTTACTAGAATTTTTTTGTAATTTAAAAGTGATTGGGTTTAGTTTGTTGTGGTAAGGGTTAATTGGTGATGATTTAGAGTAGCCGAAGTAATTTAGGTGAGTCTGGCATAGTTTGTTATGATTTGTACACCTTTTTTTGTAATTTTAAGATGATATGGTTTGGTTTGTTGTGGTAAGGGATAGTTGGGGGCGATTTACGGTAGCCGAAGTAATTTAGGTGATTCTGGTTTAGTTTGTTCTGATTTTTAGCATTTTTTTGTAATTTTAAAGTGATTGGGCTTAGTTTGTAGCTCTAAAGTGTAGTTGGGGGTGATTTTTGATAGCCGAAGTAATTTAGGTGAGTTTGGCATAGTTTGCTATGGTTAGTAGCATTTTTTTGTAATTTAAAAGTGATTGGGTTAAGTTTGTTGTGGTAAGGGTTAGTTGGTGATGATTTAGAGTAGCCGAAGTAATTTAGGTGAGTCTGGCATAGTTTGTTATAATTTGTACACCTTTTTTTGTAATTTTAAGATGATATGGTTTGGTTTGTTGTGCTAAGGGATAGTTGGGGGTGATTTACGGTAGCCGAAGTAATTTAGGTGATTCTGGTATAGTTTGTTATGATTTTTAGCATTTTTTTGTAATTTTAATGTGATTGGGCTTAGTTTGTTGCTGTAACGTGTAGTTGGGGGTGATTTTTGATAGCCGAAGTAATTTAGGTGAGTTTGGCATAGTTTGCTATGGTTAGTAGCATTTTTTTGTAATTTAAAAGTGATTGGGTTTAGTTTGTTGTGGTAAGGATTAGTTGGTGATGATTTAGAGTAGCCAAAGTAATTTAGGTGAGTCTGGCATAGTTTGTTATGATTTGTACATCTTTTTTTGTAATTTTAAGATGATATGGTTTGGTTTGTTGTGGTAAGGGATAGTTGGGGGTGATTTACGGTAGCCGAAGTAATTTAGGTTATTCTGGTATAGTTTGTTATGATTTTTAGCATTTTTTTGTAATTTTAAACTGATTGGGCTTAGTTTGTTGTTGTAAAGTGTAGTTGGGGGTGATTTTTGATAGCCGAAGTAATTTAGGTGAGTTTGGCATAGTTTGCTATGGTTAGTAGCATTTTTTTGTAATTTAAAAGTGATTGGGTTTAGTTTGTTGTGGCAAGGGTTAGTTGGTGATGATTTAGAGTAGCCGAAGTAATTTAGGTGAGTCTGGCATAGTTTGTTATGATTTGTACACCTTTTTTTGTTATTTTAAGATGACATGGTTTGGTTTGTTGTGGTAAGGGATAGTTGGGGGTGATTTACGGTAGCCGAAGTAATTTAGGTGATTCTGGTATAGTTTGTTATGATTTTTAGCATTTTTTTGTAATTTTAAAGTGATTGGGCTTAGTTTGTAGCTCTAAGGTGTAGTTGGGGGTGATTTTTGATAGCCGAAGTAATTTAGGTGAGTTTGGCATAGTTTGCTATGGTTAGTAGCATTTTTTTGTAATTTAAAAGTGATTGGGTTAAGTTTGTTGTGGTAAGGGTTAGTTGGTGATGATTTATGGTAGCCGAATTAAGTTAGGTGAGTTTGGCATAGTTTGCTATGGTTACTAGCATTTTTTTGTAATTTAAAAGTGATTGGGTTTAGTTTGTTGTGGTAAGGGTTAGTTGGTGATGATTTAGAGTAGCCGAAGTAATTTAGGTGAGTCTGGCATAGTTTGTTATAATTTGTACACCTTTTTTTGTAATTTTAAGATGATATGGTTTGGTTTGTTGTGCTAAAGGATAGTTGGGGGTGATTTACGGTAGCCGAAGTAATTTAGGTGATTCTGGTATAGTTTGTTATGATTTTTAGCATTTTTTTTGTAATTTTAATGTGATTGGGCTTAGTTTGTTGCTGTAAAGTGTAGTTGGGGGTGATTTTTGATAGCCGAAGTAATTTAGGTGAGTTTGGCATAGTTTGCTATGGTTAGTAGCATTTTTTTGTAATTTAAAAGTGATTGGGTTTAGTTTGTAGTGGTAAGGATTAGTTGGTGATGATTTAGAGTAGCCAAAGTAATTTAGGTGAGTCTGGCATAGTTTGTTATGATTTGTACACCTTTTTTTGTAATTTTAAGATGATATGGTTTGGTTTGTTGTGGTAAGGGATAGTTGGGGGCGATTTACGGTAGCCGAAGTAATTTAGGTGATTCTGGTATAGTTTGTTACGAATTTTAGCATTTTTTTGTAATTTTAAAGTGATTGGGCTTAGTTTGTTGCTGTAAAGTGTAGTTGGGGGTGATTTTTGATAGCCGAAGTAATTTAGGTTAGTTTGGCATAGTTTGCTATGGTTAGTAGCATTTTTTTGTAATTTAAAAGTGATTGGGTTAAGTTTGTTGTGGTAAGGGTTAGTTGGTGATGATTTATGGTAGCCGAAGTAATTTAGGTGAGTTTGGCATAGTTTGCTATGGTTACTAGCATTTTTTTGTAATTTAAAAGTGATTGGGTTTAGTTTGTTGTGGTAAGGGTTAGTTGGTGATGATTTAGAGTAGCCGAAGTAATTTAGGTGAGTCTGGCATAGTTTGTTATGATTTGTACACCTTTTTTTGTTATTTTAAGATGATATGGTTTGGTTTGTTGTGGTAAGGGATAGTTGGGGGTGATTTACGGTAGCCGAAGTAATTTAGGTGATTCTGGTATAGTTTGTTATGATTTTTAGCATTTTTTTGTAATTTTAAAGTGATTGGGCTTAGTTTGTTGCTGTAAAGTGTAGTTGAGGTGAATTTTTAATAGCCGAAGTAATTTAGGTGAGTTTGGCATAGTTTGCTATAGTTAGTAGCATTTTTTTGTAATTTAAAAGTGATTGGGTTTAGTTTGTTGAGGTAAGGGATAGTTGGTAATGATTTATGGTAGCCGAATTAAGTTAGGTGAGTTTGGCATAGTTTGCTATGGTTACTAGAATTTTTTTGTAATTTAAAAGTCATTGGGTTTAGTTTGTTGTGGTAAGGGTTAGTTGGTGATGATTTAGAGTAGCCGAAGTAATTTAGGTGAGTCTGGCATAGTTTGTTATGATTTGTACACCTTTTTTTGTAATTTTAAGACGATATGGTTTGGTTTGTTGTGCTAAGGGATAGTTGGGGGTGATTTACGGTAGCCGAAATAATTTAGGTGATTCTGGTATAGTTTGTTATGATTTTTAGCATTTTTTTGTAATTTTAAAGTGATTGGGCTTAGTTTGTTGCTGTAAAGTGTAGTTGGGGGTGATTTTTGATAGCCGAAGTAATTTAGGTTAGTTTGGCATAGTTTGCTATGGTTAGTAGCATTTTTTTGTAATTTAAAAGTGATTGGGTTTAGTTTGTTGAGGTAAGGGATAGTTGGTAATGATTTATGGTAGCCGAATTAAGTTAGGTGAGTTTGGCATAGTTTGCTATGGTTACTAGCATTTTTTTGTAATTCAAAAGTGATTGGGTTTAGTTTGTTGTGGTAAGGATTAGTTGGTGATGATTTAGGGTAGCCAAAGTAATTTAGGTGAGTCTGGCATAGTTTGTTATGATTTGTACACCTTTTTTTGTAATTTTAAGATGATATGGTTTGGTTTGTTGTGGTAAGGGATAGTTGGGGGTGATTTACGGTAGCCGAAGTAATTTAGGTGATTCTGGTATAGTTTGTTATGATTTTTAGCATTTTTTTGTAATTTTAAAGTGATTGGGCTTAGTTTGTTGCTGTAAAGTGTAGTTGAGGTGAATTTTTAATAGCCGAAGTAATTTAGGTGAGTTTGGCATAGTTTGCTATAGTTAGTAGCATTTTTTTGTAATTTAAAAGTGATTGGGTTTAGTTTGTTGAGGTAAGGGATAGTTGGTAATGATTTATGGTAGCCGAATTAAGTTAAGTGAGTTTGGCATAGTTTGCTATGGTTACTAGAATTTTTTTGTAATTTAAAAGTCATTGGGTTTAGTTTGTTGTGGTAAGGGTTAGTTGGTGATGATTTAGAGTAGCCGAAGTAATTTAGGTGAGTCTGGCATAGTTTGTTATGATTTGTACACCTTTTTTTGTAATTTTAAGACGATATGGTTTGGTTTGTTGTGCTAAGGGATAGTTGGGGGTGATTTACGGTAGCCGAAATAATTTAGGTGATTCTGGTATAGTTTGTTATGATTTTTAGCATTTTTTTGTAATTTTAAAGTGATTGGGCTTAGTTTGTTGCTGTAAAGTGTAGTTGGGGGTGATTTTTGATAGCCGAAGTAATTTAGGTTAGTTTGGCATAGTTTGCTATGGTTAGTAGCATTTTTTTGTAATTTAAAAGTGATTGGGTTAAGTTTGTTGTGGTAAGGGTTAGTTGGTGATGATTTATGGTAGCCGAATTAAGTTAGGTGAGTTTTGCATAGTTTGCTATGGTTACTAGCATTTTTTTGTAATTTAAAAGTGATTGGGTTTAGTTTGTTGTGGTAAGGGTTAGTTGGTGATGATTTAGAGTAGCCGAAGTAATTTAGGTGAGTCTGGCATAGTTTGTTATAATTTGTACACCTTTTTTTGTAATTTTAAGATGATATGGTTTGGTTTGTTGTGCTAAAGGATAGTTGGGGGTGATTTACGGTAGCCGAAGTAATTTAGGTGATTCTGGTATAGTTTGTTATGATTTTTAGCATTTTTTTGTAATTTTAAAGTGATTGGGCTTAGTTTGTTGTTGTAAAGTGTAGTTGGGGGTGATTTTTGATAGCCGAAGTAATTTAGGTGAGTTTGGCATAGTTTGCTATGGTTAGTAGCATTTTTTTGTAATTTAAAAGTGATTGGGTTTAGTTTGTTGTGGCAAGGGTTAGTTGGTGATGATTTAGAGTAGCCGAAGTTATTTAGGTGAGTCTGGCATAGTTTGTTATGATTTGTACACCTTTTTTTGTTATTTTAAGATGACATGGTTTGGTTTGTTGTGGTAAGGGATAGTTGGGGGTGATTTACGGTAGCCGAAGTAATTTAGGTGATTCTGGTATAGTTTGTTATGATTTTTAGCATTTTTTTGTAATTTTAAAGTGATTGGGCTTAGTTTGTAGCTCTAAGGTGTAGTTGGGGGTGATTTTTGATAGCCGAAGTAATTTAGGTGAGTTTGGCATAGTTTGCTATGGTTAGTAGCATTTTTTTGTAATTTAAAAGTGATTGGGTTAAGTTTGTTGTGGTAAGGGTTAGTTGGTGATGATTTATGGTAGCCGAATTAAGTTAGGTGAGTTTGGCATAGTTTGCTATGGTTACTAGCATTTTTTTGTAATTTAAAAGTGATTGGGTTTAGTTTGTTGTGGTAAGGGTTAGTTGGTGATGATTTAGAGTAGCCGAAGTAATTTAGGTGAGTCTGGCATAGTTTGTTATAATTTGTACACCTTTTTTTGTAATTTTAAGATGATATGGTTTGGTTTGTTGTGCTAAAGGATAGTTGGGGGTGATTTACGGTAGCCGAAGTAATTTAGGTGATTCTGGTATAGTTTGTTATGATTTTTAGCATTTTTTTTGTAATTTTAATGTGATTGGGCTTAGTTTGTTGCTGTAAAGTGTAGTTGGGGGTGATTTTTGATAGCCGAAGTAATTTAGGTGAGTTTGGCATAGTTTGCTATGGTTAGTAGCATTTTTTTGTAATTTAAAAGTGATTGGGTTTAGTTTGTAGTGGTAAGGATTAGTTGGTGATGATTTAGAGTAGCCAAAGTAATTTAGGTGAGTCTGGCATAGTTTGTTATGATTTGTACACCTTTTTTTGTAAT
Organism: Eledona agricola; assembly: GCA_964023215.1. NCBI lineage: Eukaryota > Metazoa > Arthropoda > Insecta > Coleoptera > Tenebrionidae > Eledona > Eledona agricola. The sequence continues at coordinate 65,637 of CAXIEJ010000179.1, forward strand.
TTTAAGATGATATGGTTTGGTTTGTTGTGGTAAGTGATAGTTGGGGGTGATTTACGGTAGCCGAAGTAATTTAGGTGATTCTGGTATAGTTTGTTATGATTTTTAGCATTTTTTTGTAATTTTAAAGTGATTGGGCTTAGTTTGTTGCTTAAAGTGTAGTTGGGGGTGATTTTTGATAGCCGAAGTAATTTAGGTGAGTTTGGCATAGTTTGCAATGGTTAGTAGCATTTTTTTGTAATTTAAAAGTGATTGGGTTTAGTTTGTTGTGGTAAGGGTTAGTTGGTGATGATTTAGAGTAGCCGAAGTAATTTAGGTGAGTCTGGCATAGTTTGTTATGATTTGTACACCTTTTTTTGTAATTTTAAGATGATATGGTTTGGTTTGTTGTGGTAAGGGATAGTTGGGGGCGATTTACGGTAGCCGAAGTAATTTAGGTGATTCTGGTATAGTTTGTTATGAATTTTAGCATTTTTTTGTAATTTTAAAGTGATTGGGTTTAGTTTGTTGCTGTAAAGTGTAGTTGGGGGTGATTTTTGATAGCCGAAGTAATTTAGGTGAGTTTGGCATAGTTTACTATGGTTAGTAGCATTTTTTTGTAATTTAAAAGCGATTGGGTTTACTTTGTTGTGGTAAGGGTTAGTTGGTGATGATTTATGGTAGCCGAAGTAATTTAGGTGAGTTTTTTATAGTTTGCTATGGTTACTAGCATTTTTTTGTAATTTAAAAGTGATTGGGTGTAGTTTGTTGTGGTAAGGGTTAGTTGGTGATGATTTAGAGTTGCCGAAGTAATTTAGGTGAGTCTGGTATAGTTTGTTATGATTTGTACACCTTTTTTTGTAATTTTAAGATGATATGGTTTGGTTTGTTGTGGTAAAGGATAGTTGGGGGTGATTTACGTAAGCCGAAGTAATTTAGGTGATTCTGGTAGAGTTTGTTATGATTTTTAGCATTTTTTTGTAATTTTAAAGTGATTGGGCTTAGTTTGTTGCTGTAAAGGGTAGTTGGGGGTGATTTTTGATAGCCGAAGTAATTTAGGTGAGTTTGGCATAGTTTGCTATGGTTAGTAGCATTTTTTTGTAATTTAAAAGTGATTGGGTTTAGTTTGTTGTGGTAAGGGATAGTTGGTGATGATTTATGGTAGCCGAAGTAATTTAGGTGAGTTTGGAAAAGTTTGCTATGGTTACTAGCATTTTTTTGTAATTTAAAAGTGATTGGGTTTAGTTTGTTGTGGTAAGGGTTAGTTGGTGATGATTTAGAGTAGCCGAAGTAATTTAGGTGAGTCTGGCATAGTTTGTTATGATTTGTACACCATTTTTTGTAATTTTAAGATAATATGGTTTGGTTTGTTGTGGTAAGGGATAGTTGGGGGTGATTTACGGTAGCCGAAGTAATTTAGGTGATTCTGGTATAGTTTGTTATGATTTTTAGCATTTTTTTGTAATTTTAAAGTGATTCGGCTTAGTTTGTTGCTGTAAAGTGTAGTTGGGGGTGATTTTTGATAGCCGAAGAAATTTAGGTGAGTTTGGCATAGTTTGCTATGGTTAGTAGCATTTTTTTGTAATTTAAAAGTGATTTGGTTTAGTTTGTTGTGGTAAGGGTTAGTTGGTGGTGATTTATGGTAGCCGAAGTAATTTAGGTGAGTTAGGCCTAGTTTGCTATGATTACTAGCATTTTTTTGTAATTTAAAAGTGATTGGGTTTAGTTTGTTGTGGTAAGAGTTAGATGGTGATGATTTAGAGTAGCCGAAGTAATTTAGGTGAGTCTGGCATAGTTTGTAATGATTTGTACACCTTTTTTTAAATTTTAAGATGATATGGTTTGGTTTGTTTTGGTAAGGGATAGTTGGGGATGATTTACGGTAGCCGAAGTAATTAAGGTGATTCTGGTATAGTTTGTTATGATTTTTAGCATTTTTTTGTTATTTAAAAGTGATTGGGCTTAGTTTGTTGCTGTAAAGGGTAGTTGGGGGTGATTTTTGATAGCCGAAGTAATTTAGGTGAGTTTGGCATAGTTTGCTATGGTTAGTAGCATTTTTTTGTAATTTAAAAGTGATTGGGTTTAGTTTGTTGTGGTAAGGGATAGTTGGTGATGATTTATGGTAGCCGAAGTAATTTAGGTGAGTTTGGAAAAGTTTGCTATGGTTACTAGCATTTTTTTGTAATTTAAAAGTGATTGGGTTTAGTTTGTTGTGGTAAGGGTTAGTTGGTGATGATTTAGAGTAGCCGAAGTAATTTAGGTGAGTCTGGCATAGTTTGTTATGATTTGTACACCTTTTTTTGTAATTTTAAGATAATATGGTTTGGTTTGTTGTGGTAAGGGATAGTTGGGGTGATTTACGGTAGCCGAAGTAATTTAGGTGATTCTGGTATAGTTTGTTATGATTTTTAGCATTTTTTTGTAATTTTAAAGTGATTCGGCTTAGTTTGTTGCTGTAAAGTGTAGTTGGGGGTGATTTTTGATAGCCGAAGAAATTTAGGTGAGTTTGGCATAGTTTGCTATGGTTAGTAGCATTTTTTGTAATTTAAATGTGATTGGGTTTAGTTTGTTGTGGTAAGGATTAGTTGGTGATGATTTAGAGTAGCCGAAGTAATTTAGGTGAGTCTGGCATAGTTTGTTATAATTTGTACACCTTTTTTTGTAATTTTAAGATGATATGGTTTGGTTTGTTACGGTAAGGGATAGTTGGGGGTGATTTACGGTAACCGAAGTAATTTAAGTGATTCTGGTATAGTTTGTTATGATTTTTAGCATTTTTTTGTAATTTTAAAGTGATTGGGCTTAGTTTGTTGCTGTAAAGTGTAGTTGGGGGTGATTTTTGATAGCCGAAGAAATTTAGGTGAGTTTGGCATAGTTTGCTATGGTTAGTAGCATTTTTTGTAATTTAAATGTGATTGGGTTTAGTTTGTTGTGGTAAGGATTAGTTGGTGATGATTTAGAGTAGCCGAAGTAATTTAGGTGAGTCTGGCATAGTTTGTTATAATTTGTACACCTTTTTTTGTAATTTTAAGATAATATGGTTTGGTTTGTTGTGGTAAGGGATAGTTGGGGGTGATTTACGGTAACCGAAGTAATTTAAGTGATTCTGGTATAGTTTGTTATGATTTTTAACATTTTTTTGTAATTTTAAAGTGATTGGGCTTAGTTTGTTGTGGTAAGGGTTAGTTGGTGATGATTTAGAATAGCCGAAGTAATTTAGGTGCGTCTGGCATAGTTTGTTATGATTTGTACACCTTTTTTGTAATTTTAAGATGATATGGTTTGGTTTGTTGTTCTAAGGGATAGTTGGGGGTGATTTACGGTAGTCGAAGTAATTTAGGTGATTCTGGTATAGTTTGTTATGATTTTTAGCATTTTTTTGTAATTTTAAATTGAATGGTCTTAGTTTGTTGTGGCAAGGGTTAGTTGGTGATGATTTATGGTAGCCGAAGTAATTTAGGAGAGATTGGCATAGTTTGCTATGGTAAGTAGCATTTTTTTGTAATTTAAAAGTGATTGGGTTTACTTTGTTGTGGTAAGTGTTACTTGGTGATGATTTATGGTACCCGAAGTAAATTAGGTGAGTTTGGCATAGTTTTCTATGGTTACTAGCATTTTTTTGTAATTTAAAAGTGATTGGGTTTAGTTTGTTGTGGTAAGGGTTAGTTGGTGATGATTTATGGTAGCCGAAGTAATTTAGGTGAGTTTGGCATAGTTTGCTATGGTTACTAGCATTTTTTTAAATTTAAAAGTGATTGGGTTTAGTTTGTTTTGGTAAGGGTTAGATGGTGATCATTTAGAGTAGCCGAAGTGATTTAGGTGAGTCTGGCATAGTTTGTAATGATTTGTACACCTTTTTTTGTAATTTTAAGATGATATGGTTTGGTTTGTTGTGGTAAGGGATAGTTGGGGGTGATTTATGGTAGCCGAAGTAATTTAGGTGATTCTGGTATAGTTTGTTATGATTTTTAGCATTTTTTTGTAATTTTAAAGTGATTGGGCTTAGTTTGTTGCTGTAAAATGTAGTTGGGGGTGATTTTTGATAGCCGAAGTAATTTAGGTGAGTTTGGCATAGTTTGCTATGGTTAGTAGCATTTTTTTGTAATTTAAAAGTGATTTGGTTTAGTTTGTTGTGGTAAGGGTTAGTTGGTGGTGATTTATGGTAGCCGAAGTAATTTAGGTGAGTTAGGCCTAGTTTGCTATGATTACTAGCATTTTTTTGTAATTTAAAAGTGATTGGGTTTAGTTTGTTGTGGTAAGAGTTAGATGGTGATGATTTAGAGTAGCCGAAGTAATTTAGGTGAGTCTGGCATAGTTTGTAATGATTTGTACACCTTTTTTTAAATTTTAAGATGATATGGTTTGGTTTGTTTTGGTAAGGGATAGTTGGGGATGATTTACGGTAGCCGAAGTAATTAAGGTGATTCTGGTATAGTTTGTTATGATTTTTAGCATTTTTTTGTTATTTTAAAGTGATTGGGCTTAGTTTGTTGCTGAAAAGTGTAGTTGGGGGTGATTTTTGATAGCCGAAGTAATTTAGGTGAGTTTGGCATAGTTTGCTATGGTTAGTAGCATTTTTTTGTAATTTAAAAGTGATTGGGTTTAGTTTGTTGTGGTAAGGGTTAGTTGGTGATGATTTATGGTAGCCGAAGTAATTTAGGTTAGTTTGGCATAGTTTGCTATGGTTACTAGCATATTTTTGTAATTTAAAAGTGATTGGGTTTAGTTTGTTGTGGTAAGGGTTAGTTGGTGAAGATTTAGAGTAGCCGAAGTAATTTAGGTGAGTCTGGCATAGTTCGTTATGAATTGTACATCTTTTTTTGTAATTTTAAGATAATATGGTTTGGTTTGTTGTGGTAAGGGATAGTTGGGGGTGATTTACGGTAGCCGAAGTAATTTAGGTGATTCTGGTATAGTTTGTTATGATTTTTAGCATTTTTTTGTAATTTTAAAGTGATTGGGCTTAGTTTGTTGCTGTAAAGTGTAGTTGGGGGTGATTTTTGATAGCCGAAGTAATTTAGGTAAGTTTGGCATAGTTTGCTATGGTTAGTAGCATTTTTTTGTAATTTAAAAGTGATTGGGTTTAATTTGTTGTGGTAAGGGTTAGTTGGTGATGATTTAGAGTAGCCGAAGTAATTTAGGAGAGTCTGGCATAGTTTGTTATGATTTGTACAACTTTTTGTGTAATTTTAAGATGATATGGTTTGGTTTGTTGTCGTAAGGGATAGTTGGGGGTGATTTACGGTAGCCGAAGTAATTTAAGTGATTCTGGTATAGTTTGTTATGATTTTTAGCATTTTTTTGTAATTTTAAAATGATTGGGCTTAGTTTGTTGCTGTAAAGTGTAGTTGGGGGTGATTTTTGATAGCCGAAGTAATTTAGGTGAGTTTGGCATTGTTTGCTATGGTTAGTAGCATTTTTTTGTAATTTAAAAGTGATTGGGTTTAGTTTGTTGTGGTAAGGGTTAGTTGGTGATGATTTATGGTAGCCGAAGTAATTTAGGTGAGTTAGGCATAGTTTGCTATGGTTACTAGCATTTTTTTGTAATTTAAAAGTGATTGGGTTTAGTTTGTTGTGGTAAGGGTTAGATGGTGATTATGATGGAGGTGATTTTTGATAGCCGAAGTAATTTAGGTGAGTTTAGCATAGTTTGCTATGGTTAGTAGCATTTTTTTGTAATTTAAAAGTGATTGAGTTTAGTTTGTTGTGGTAAGGGTTAGTTGGTGATGATTTATGGTAGCCGAAGTAATTTATGTGAGTTTGGCATAGTTTGATATGGTTACTAGCATTTTTTTGTAATTTAAAAGTGATTGGGTTTAATTTGTTGTGGTAAAGGTTAGTTGGTGATGATTTAGAGTAGCCGAAGTAATTTAATTGAGTCTGGCATAGTTTGTTATGATTTGTACACCTTTTTTTGTAATTTTAAGATGATATGGTTTGGTTTGCTGTGGTAAGGGATAGTTGGAGGTGATTTACGGTAGCCGAAGTAATTTAGGTGATTCTCGTATAGTTTGTAATGATTTTTAGCATTTTTTTGTAATTTTAAAGTGATTGGGCTTAGTTTGTTGCTGTAAAGTGTAGTTGGGGGTGATTTTTGATAGCCGAAGTAATTTAGGTGAGTTTGGCATAGTTTGCTATGGTTACAAGCATTTTTTTGTAATTTAAAAGTGATTGGGTTTAGTTTGTTGTGGTAAGGGTTAGTTGGTGACGATTTATGGTAGCCGAAGTAATTTAGGTGAGTTTGGCATAGTTTGCTATGGTTACTAGCATTTTTTTGTAATTTAAAAGCGATTGGGTTTAGTTTGTTGTGGTAAGGGTTAGTTGGTGATGATTTAGAGTAGCCGAAGTAATTTAGGTGAGTCTGGCATAGTTTGTTATGATTTGTACACCTTTTTTTGTAATTTTAAGATAATATGGTTTGGTTTGTTGTGGTAAGGGATAGTTGGGGGTGATTTACGGTAGCCGAAGTAATTTAGGTGATTCTGGTATAGTTTGTTATGATTTTTAGCATTTTTTTGTAATTTTAAAGTGATTGGGCTTAGTTTGTTGCTGTAAAGTGTAGTTGGGGGTGACTTTTGATAGCCGAAGTAATTTAGGTGAGTTTGGCATAGATTGCTATGGTTAGTAGCATTTTTTTGTAATTTAAAAGTGATTTGGTTTAGTTTGTTGTGGTAAGGGTTTGTTGGTGATGATTTATGGTAGCCGAAGTAATTTAGGTGAGTTTGGCATAGTTTGCTATGGTTACTTGCATTTTTTGGTAATTTAAATGTGATTGGGTTTAGTTTGTTGTGGTAAGGGTTAGTTGGTAATGATTTAGAGAAGCCGAAGTAATTTAGGTGAGTCTGGCATAGTTTGTTATGATTTGAACACCTTTTTTTGTAATTTTAAGATGATGTGGTTTGGTTTGTTGTGGTAAGGGATAGTTGGGGGTGATTTACGGTAGCCGAAGTAATTTAGGTGATTCTGCTATAGTTTGTTATGATTTTTAGCATTTTTTTGTAATTTTAAAGTGATTGGGCTTAGTTTGTTGCTGTAAAGTGTAGTTGGGGGTGATTTTTGATAGCCGAAGTAATTTAGGTGAGTTTGGCATAGTTTGCTATGGTTAGTAGCATTTTTTTGTAATTTAAAAGTGATTTGGTTTAGTTTGTTGTGGTAAGGGTTAGTTGGTGATGATTTATGGTAGCCGCAGTAATTTAGGTGAGTTTGGCATAGTTTGCTATGGTTACTAGCATTTTTTTGTAATTTAAAAGTGATTGGGTTTAGTTTGTTGTGGTAAGGGTTAGTTGGTGAAGATTTAGATTAGCCGAAGTAATTTAGGTGAGTCTGGCATAGTTTGTAATGATTTGTACACCTTTTTTTGTAATTTTAAGATGATATGGTTTGGTTTGTTGTGATAAGGGATAGTTGGGGGTGATTTACGGTAGCCGAAGTAATTTAGGTGATTCTGGTATAATTTGTTATGATTTTTAGCATTTTTTTGTTATTTTAAAGTAATTGGGCTTAGTTTGTTGCTGTAAAGTGTAGTTGGGGGAGATTTTTGATAGCCTAAGTAATTTAGGTGAGTTTGGCATAGTTTGCTATGGTTAGTAGCATTTTTTTGTAATTTAAAAGTGATTGGGTTTAGTTTGTTGTGGTAAGGGTTAGTTGGTGATGATTTATGGTAGCCGAAGTAATTTAGGTGAGTTTGGCATAGTTTGCTATGGTTACTAGCATTTTTTGGTAATTTAAAAGTGATTGGGTTTAGTTTGTTGCGGTAAGGGTTAGTTGGTGATGATTTAGAGTAGCCGAAGTAATTTAGGTGAGTCTGGCATAGTTTGTTATGATTTGTACACCTTTTTTTGTAATTTTAAGATGATATGGTTTGGTTTGTTGTGGTAAAGGATAGTTGGGGGTGATTTACGGTAGCCGAAGTAATTTAGGTGATTCTGCTATAGTTTGTTATGATTTTTAGCATTTTTTTGTAATTTTAAAGTGATTGGGCTTAGTTTGTTGCTGTAAAGTGTAGTTGGGGGTGATTTTTGATAGCCGAAGTAATTTAGGTGAGTTTGGCATAGTTTGCTATGGTTAGTAGCATTTTTTTGTAATTTAAAAGTGATTGGGTTTAGTTTGTTGTGGTAAGGGTTAGTTGGTGATGATTTATGGTAGCCAAAGTAATTTAGGTGAGTTTGGCATAGTCTGCTATAGTTACTAGCATTTTTTTGTAATTTAAAAGTGATTGGGTTTAGTTTGTTGTGGTAAGGGTTAGTTGGTGATGATTTAGATTAGCCGAAGTAATTTAGGTGGGTCTGGCATAGTTTGTTATGATTTGTACACCTTTTTTTGTAATTATAAGATGATATGGTTTGGTTTGTTATGGTAAGAGATAGTTGGGGGTGATTTACGGTAGCCGAAGTAATTTAGGTGATTCTGGTATAGTTTGTTATGATTTTTAGCATTTTTTTGTAATTTTAAAGTGATTGGGCTTAGTTTGTAGTTGTAAAGTGTAGTTGGGGGTGATTTTTGATAGCCGAAGTAATTTAGGTGAGTTTGGCATAGTTTGCTATGGTTAGTAGCATTTTTTTGTAATTTAAAAGTGATAGGGTTTAGTTTGTTGTGGTAAGGGTTAGTTGGTGATGATTTAGAGTAGCCGATGTAATTTAGGTGAGTCTGGCATAGTTTGTTATGATTTGTACACTTTTTTTTTGTAATTTTAAAATGCTATGGTTTGGTTTGTTGTGGTAAGGGATAGTTGGGGGTGATTTACGGTAGCCGAAGTAATTTAGGTGATTCTGGTATAGTTTGTTATGATTTTTAGCATTTTTTTGTAATTTTAAAGTGATTGGGCTTAGTTTGTTGCTGTAAAGTGTAGTTGGGGGTGATTTTTTGATAGCCGAATTAATTTAGGTGAGTTTGGCATAGTTTGCTATGGTTAGTAGCATTTTTTTGTAATTTAAAAGTGATTGGGTTTAGTTTGTTGTGGTAAGGGTTAGTTGGTGATGATTTATGGTAGCCAAAGAAATTTAGGTGAGTCTGGCATAATTTGTATTGATTTGTACACCTTTTTTTGTAATTTTAGGATGATATGGTTTGGTTTGTTGTGGTAAGGGATAGTTGGGGGTGATTTACGGTAGCCGAAGTAATTTAGGTGATTCTGGTATAGTTTGTTATGATTTTTAGCATTTTTTTGTAATTTTAAAGTGATTGGGCATAGTTTGTTGCTGTAAAGTGTAGTTGGGGGTGATTTTTGATAGCCCAAGGAATTTAGGTGAGTTTGGCATAGTTTGCTAGGGTTAGTAGCATTTTTTTGTAATTTAAAAGTGATTGGGTTTAATTTGTTGTGGTAAGGGTTAGTTGGTGATGATTTATGGTAGCCGAAGTAATTTAGATGAGTTTGGCATAGTTTGCTATGGTTATTAGCATTTATTTGTAATTTAAAATTGATTGGGTTTAGTTTGTTGTGGTAAGGGTTAGTTGGTGATGATTTAGAGTAGCCGAAGTAATTTATGTGTGTGTGGCATAGTTTGTTATGATTTGTACACCTTTTTTGTAATTTTAAGATGATATGGTTTGGTTTGTTGTGGTAAGGGATAGTTGGGGGTAATTTACGGTAGCCGAAGTAATTTAGGTGATTCTGGTATAGTTTGTTATGATTTTTAGCATTTTTTTGTAATTTTAAAGTTTTTGGGCTTAGTTTGTTGCTGTAAAGTGTAGTTGGGGGTGATTTTTGATAGCCGAAGTAATTTAGGTGAGTTTGGCATAGTTTGCTATGGTTAGTAGCATTTTTTTGTAATTTAAAAGTGATTGAGTTTAGTTTGTTGTGGTAAGGGTTAGGTGGTGATGATTTATGGTAGCCGAAGTAATTTAGGTGAGTTTGGCATAGTTTGCTATGGTTACTAGCATTTTTTTGTAATTTAAAAGTAATTTGGTTTAGTTTGTTGTGGTGAGGGCTAGTTGGTGATGATTTAGAGTAGCCGAAGTAATTTTGGTGAGTCTGGCATAGTTTGTTATAATTTGTACATATTTTTTTGTAATTTTAAGATGATATGGTTTGTTTTGTTGTGGTAAGGGATAGTTGGGGGAGATTTACGGTAGCCGAAGTTATTTAGGTGATTATGGTATAGTTTGTTATGATTTTTAGCATTTTTTTGTAATTTAAAAATGATTGGGTTTAGTTTGTTGTGGTAAGGGTTAGTTGGTGATGATTTAGAGTAGCCGAAGTAATTTAGGTGAGTCTGGCATAGTTTGTAATGATTTGTACACCTTTTTTTGTAATTTTAAGATGATATGGTTTGGTTTGTTGTGGTAAGGGATAGTTGGGGGAGATTTACGGTAGCCGAAGTTATTTAGGTGATTATGGTATAGTTTGTTATGATTTTTAGAATTTTTTTGTAATTTAAAAGTGATTGGGTTTAGTTTGTTGTGGTAAGGGTTAGTTGGTGATGATTTAGAGTAGCCGAAGTAATTTAGGTGAGTCTGGCATAGTTTGTTATGATTTGTACACCTTTTTTTGTAATTTTAAGATGATATGGTTTGGTTTGTTGTGGTAAGGGATAGTTGGGGGTGATTTACGGTAGCCGAATTAATTTAGGAGATTCTGGTATAGTTTGTTATGATTTTTAGCATTTTTTTGCAATGTTAAAGTGATTGGGCTTAGTTTGTTGCTGTAAAGTGTAGTTAGGGGTGATTTTTGATAGCGGAAGTAATTTAGGTGAGTTTGGCATAGTTTGCTATGGTTAGTAGCATTTTTTTGTAATTTAAAAGTGATTGGGTTTAGTTTGTTGTGGTAAGGGTTAGTTGGTGATGATTTATGGTAGCCGAAGTAATTTAGGTGAGTTTGGCATGGTTTGCTATGGTTACTAGCGTTTTTTTGTAATATAAAACTGATTGGGTTTAGTTTGTTGTGGTAAGGGTTAGTTGGTGATGATTTAGAATAGCCGAAGTAATTTAGGTGAGTCTGGCATAGTTTGTTATGATTTGTACACCTTTTTTTGTAATTTTAAGATGATATGGTTTGGTTTGTTGTGGTAAGGGATAGTTGGGGGTGATTTACGGTAGCCGAAGTAATTTAGGTGATTCTGGTATAGTTTATTATAATTTTTAGCATTTTTTTGTAATTTTAAAGTGATTGGGCTTAGTTTGTTGCTGTAAAGTGTAGTTGGGGGGTGATTTTTGATAGCCGAAGTAATTTAGGTGAGTTTGGCATAGTTTGCAATGGTTAGTAGCATTTTTTTGTAATTTAAAAGTGATTGGGTTTAGTTTGTTGTGGTAAGGGTTTGTTGGTGATGATTTATGGTAGCCGAAGTAATTTCGGTGAGTTTGGCATAGTTTGCCATGGTTACTAGCATTTTTTTGTAATTTAAAAGTGATTGGGTTTAGTTTGTTGTGGTAAGGGTTAGTTGGTGATGATTTAGAGTAGCCGAAGTAATTTAGGTGAGTCTGGCATAGTTTGTTATGATTTGTACACCTTTTTTTGTAATTTTAAGATGATATGGTGTGGTTTGTTGTGGTAAGGGATAGTTGGGGGTGATTTACGGTAGCCGAAGTAATTTAGGTGATTCTGGTATAGTTTGTTATGATTTTTAGCATTTTTTTGTAATTTTAAAGTGATTGTGTTTAGTTTGTTGTGGTAAGGGTTAGTTGGTGATGATTTATGGTAGCCGAAGTAATTGCGGTGAGTTTGGCATAGTTTGCCATGGTTACTAGAATTTTTTTGTAATTTAAAAGTGATTGGGTTTAGTTTGTTGTGGTAAGGGTTAGTTGGTGATGATTTAGAGTAGCCGAAGTAATTTAGGTGAGTCTGGCTTAGTTTGTTATGATTTGTACACCTTTTTTTGTAATTTTAAGATGATATGGTTTATTTTGTCGTGGTAAGTGATAGTTGGGGGTGATTTACGGTAGCCAAAGTAATTTAGGTGATTCTGGTATAGTTTGTTATAATTTTTAGAATTATTTTGTAATTTTAAAGTGATTGGGCTTAGTTTGTTGCTGTAAAGTGTAGTTGGGGGTGATTTTTGATAGCCGAAGTAATTTAGGTGAGTTTGGCATAGTTTGCTATGGTTACTAGCATTTTTTTGTAATTTAAAAGTGATTGGGTTTAGTTTGTTGTGGTAAGGGTTAGTTGGTGATGATTTATGGTAGCCGAAGTAATTTCGGTGAGTTTGGCATAGTTTGCCATGGTTACTAGCATTTTTTTGTAATTTAAAAGTGATTGGGTTTAGTTTGTTGTTGTAAGGGTTAGTTGGTGACGATTTAGAGTAGCCGAAGTAATTTAGGTGAGTCTGGCATAGTTTGTTATGATTTGTACACCTTTTTTTGTAATTTTAAGATGATATGGTTTGGTTTGTTGTGGTAAGGGATAGTTGGGGGTGATTTACGGTAGCCGAAGTAATTTAGGTGATTCTGGTATAGTTTGTTATGATTTTTAGCATTTTTTTGTAATTTTAAAATGATTGGGTTTAGTTTGTTGTGGTAAGGGTTAGTTGGTGACGATTTATGGTAGCCGAAGTAATTGCGGTGAGTTTGGCATAGTTTGCCATGGTTACTAGAATTTTTTTGTAATTTAAAAGTGATTGGGTTTAGTTTGTTGTGGTAAGGGTTAGTTGGTGATGATTTAGAGTAGCCGAAGTAATTTAGGTGAGTCTGGCATAGTTTGTTATGATTTGTACACCTTTTTTTGTAATTTTAAGATGATATGGTTTATTTTGTTGTGGTAAGGGATAGTTGGGGGTGATTTACGGTAGCCGAAGTAATTTAGGTGATTCTGGTATAGTTTGTTATGATTTTTAGCATTTTTTTGTAATTTTAAAGTGATTGGGTTTAGTTTGTTGCTGTAAAGTGTAGTTGGGGGTGATTTTTGATAGCCGAAGTAATTTAGGTGAGTTTGGCATAGTTTGCTATGGTTAGTAGCATTTTTTTGTAATTTAAAAATGATTGGGTTTAGTTTGTTGTGGTAAGGGTTAGTTGGTGATGATTTATGGTAGCCGAAGTAATTTAGGTGAGTTTGGCATAGTTTGCTATGGTTACTAGCATTTTTTTGTAATTTAAAAGTGATTGGGTTTAGTTTGTTGTGGTAAGGGTTAGTTGGTGATGATTTAGAGTAGCCGAAGTAATTTAGGTGAGTCTGGCTTAGTTTGTTATGATTTGTACACCTTTTTTTGTAATTTTAAGATGATATGGTTTATTTTGTCGTGGTAAGTGATAGTTGGGGGTGATTTACGGTAGCCAAAGTAATTTAGGTGATTCTGGTATAGTTTGTTATGATTTTTAGCATTTTTTTGTAATTTTAAAGTGATTGGGTTTAGTTTGTTGCTGTAAAGTGTAGTTGGGGGTGATTTTTGATAGCCGAAGTAATTTAGGTGAGTTTGGCATAGTTTGCTATGGTTACTAGCATTTTTTTGTAATTTAAAAGTGATTGGGTTTAGTTTGTTGTGGTAAGGGTTAGTTGGTGATGATTTATGGTAGCCGAAGTAATTTAGGTGTGTTTGGCATAGTTTGCTATGGTAACAAGCATTTTTTTGTAATTTAAAAATGATTGGGTTTAGTTTGTTGTAATAAGGGTTAGTTGGTGATGATTTAGAGTAGCCGAAGTAATTTAGGTGAGTCTGGCATAATTTGTTATGATTTGTAGACCTTTTTTTGTAATTTTAAGATGATATGGTTTGGTTTGTTGTGGTAAGGGATAGTTGGGGGTGATTTACGGTAGCCGAAGTAATTTAGGTGATTCTGGTATAGTTTGTTATGCTTTTTAGCAATTTTTGTAATTTTAAAGTGATTGGGCTTAGTTTGTTGCTATAAAGCGTAGTTGGGGGTGATTTTTGATAGCCGAAGTAATTTAGGTGAGTTTGGCATAGTTTGCTATGGTTAGTAGCATTTTTTTTGTAATTTAAAAGTGATTGGGTTTAGTTTGTTGTGGTAAGGGTTAGTTGGTGATGATTTAGAGTAGCCGAAGTAATTTAGGTGAGTCTGGCATAGTTTGTTATGATTTGCACACCTTTTTTTGTAATTTTAAGATGATATGGTTTGGTTTGTTGTGGTAAGGGATAGTTGGGGGTGATTTACGGTAGCCGAAGTAATTTAGGTGATTCTGGTATAGTTTGTTATGATTTTTAGCATTTTTTTGTAATTTTAAAGTGATTGGGCTTAGTTTGTTGCTATAAAATGTAGTTGGGGGTGATTTTTGATAGCCGAAGTAATTTAGGTGAGTTTGGCATAGTTTGTTATGATTTGTACACCTTTTTTTGTAATTTTAAGATGATATGGTTTGGTTTGTTGTGGTAAGAGATAGTTGGGGGTGATTTACGTTAGCCGAAGTAATTTAGGTGATTCTGGTATAGTTTGTTATGATTTTTAGCATTTTTTTTTATTTTAAAGTAATTGGGCTTAGTTTGTTGCTGTAAAGTGTAGTTGGGGGTAATTTTTGATAGCCGAAGTAATTTAGGTGAGTTTGACATAGTTTGCTATCGTTAGTAGCATTTTTTTGTAATTTTAAAGTGATTGGGTTTAGTTTGTTGTGGTAAGGGTTAGTTGGTGATGATTTTTGGTAGCCGAAGTAATTTAGGTGAGTTTGGCATAGTTTGCTATGGTTACTAGCATTTTTTTGTAATTTAAAAGTGATTGGGTTTAGATTGTTGTGGTAAGGTGTAGTTGGTGATGATATAGAGTAGCCGAAGTAATTTAGGTGAGTCTGGCTTATTTTGTTATGATTTGTACACCTTTTTTTGTAATATTAAGATGATATGGTTTGGTTTGTTGTGGTAAGGGATAGTTGGAGGTGATTTACGGTAGCCGAAGTAATTTAGGTGATTCTGGTATAGTTTGTTATGATTTTTAGCATTTTTTTGTAATTTTAAAGTGATTGGGCTTAGTTTGTTGCTGTAAAGTGTAGTTGGGGGTGATTTTTGATAGCCGAAGTAATTTAGGTGAGTTTGGCATAGTTTGCTATGGTTAGTAGCATTTTTTTGTAATTTAAAAGTGATTGGGTTTAGTTTGTTGTGGTAAGGGTTAGTTGGTCATGATTTATGGTAGCCGAAGTAATTTAGGTGAGTTTGGCATAGTTTGCTATGGTTACTAGCATTTTTTTGTAATTTAAAAGTGATTGGATTTAGCTTGTTGTGGTAAGGGTTAATTGGTGATGATTTAGAGTAGCCGAAGTAATTTAGGTGAGTCTGGCATAGTTTGTTATGATTTGTACACCTTTTTTGTAATTTTAAGATAATATGGTTTGGTTTGTTGTGGTAAGGGAAAGTTGGGGGCGATTTACAATAGCCGAAGTAATTTAGGTGATTCTGGTATAGTTTGTTATGATTTTTAGCATTTTTATGTAATTTTAAAGTGATTGGGCTTATTTTGTTGCTGTAATGTGTAGTTGGGGGTGATTTTTGATAGCCGAAGTAATTTAGGTGAGTTTGGCATAGTTTGCTATGGTTAGTAGCATTTGTTTTAATTTAAAAGTGATTGGGTTTAGTTTGTTGTGGTAAGGGTTAGTTGGTGATGATTTATGGTATCCGAAGTAATTTAGGTGAGTTTGGCATAGTTTGCTATGGTTACAAGCATTTTTTTGTAATTTAAAAATGATTGGGTTTAGTTTGTTGTGGTAAGGGTTAGTTGGTGATGATTTAGAGTAGCCGAAGTAATTTAGGTGAGTCTGGCATAGTTTGTTATGATTTGTACACCTTTTTTTGTAATTTTAAGATGATATGGTTTGGTTTGTTGTGGTAAGGGATAGTTGGGGGTGATTTACGGCAGCCGAAGTAATTTAGGTGATTCTGGTATAGTTTGTTATGATTTTTAGCATTTTTTGTAATTTTAAAATGATTGGGCTTATTTTGTTGCAGTAATGTGTAGTTGGGGGTGATTTTTGATAGCCGAAGTAATTTAGGTGAGTTTGGCATAGTTTACTATGGTTAGTAGCATTTTTTTTTAATTTAAAAGTGTTTGGGAGTTGTTTGTTGTGGTAAGGGTTAGTTGGTGATGATATATGGTAGCCGAAGTAATTTAGGTGAGTTTGGCATAGTTTGCTATGGTTACTAGCATTTTTTTGTAATTTAAAAGTGATTGGGTTTAGTTTTTTGTGGTAAGGGTTAGTTGGTGATGATTTAGAGTAGCCGAAGTAATTTAGGTGAGTCTGGCATTGTTTGTTATGAATTGTACACCTTTTTTTGTAATTTTAAAATGATATGGTTTGGTTTGTTGTGGTAAGGGATAGTTGGGGGTGATTTACGGCAGCCGAAGTAATTTAGGTGATTCTGGTATAGTTTGTTATAATTTTTAGCATTTTTTTGTAATTTTAAAGTGATTGGGTAAGGGTTAGTTGGTGATGATTTATGGTATCCGAAGTAATTTAGGTGAGTTTGGCATAGTTTGCTATGGTTACAAGCATTTTTTTGTAATTTAAAAATGATTGGGTTTAGTTTGTTGTGGTAAGGGTTAGTTGGTGATGATTTAGAGTAGCCGAAGTAATTTAGGTGAGTCTGGCATAGTTTGTTATGATTTGTACACCTTTTTTTGTAATTTTAAGATGATATGGTTTGGTTTGTTGTGGTAAGGGATAGTTGGGGGTGATTTACGGCAGCCGAAGTAATTTAGGTGATTCTGGTATAGTTTGTTATGATTTTTAGCATTTTTTTGTAATTTTAAAATGATTGGGCTTATTTTGTTGCAGTAATGTGTAGTTGGGGGTGATTTTTGATAGCCGAAGTAATTTAGGTGAGTTTGGCATAGTTTACTATGGTTAGTAGCATTTTTTTTTAATTTAAAAGTGTTTGGGAGTTGTTTGTTGTGGTAAGGGTTAGTTGGTGATGATATATGGTAGCCGAAGTAATTTAGGTGAGTTTGGCATAGTTTGCTATGGTTACTAGCATTTTTTTGTAATTTAAAAGTGATTGGGTTTAGTTTTTTGTGGTAAGGGTTAGTTGGTGATGATTTAGAGTAGCCGAAGTAATTTAGGTGAGTCTGGCATTGTTTGTTATGAATTGTACACCTTTTTTTGTAATTTTAAAATGATATGGTTTGGTTTGTTGTGGTAAGGGATAGTTGGGGGTGATTTACGGCAGCCGAAGTAATTTAGGTGATTCTGGTATAGTTTGTTATAATTTTTAGCATTTTTTTGTAATTTTAAAGTGATTGGGCTTAGTTTGTTGCTGTAAAGTGTAGTTGGGGGTGATTTTTGATAGCCGAAGTAATTTAGGTGAGTTTGGCATAGTTTGCTATGGTTAGTAGCATTTTTTTGTAATTTAAAAGTGATTGGGTTTAGTTTGTTGTGGTAAGGGTTAGTTGGTGATGATTTTTGTTAGCCGAAGTAATTTAGGTGAGTTTGGCATAGTTTGCTATGGTTACTAGCATTTTTTTGTAATTTAAAAGTGATTGGGTTTAGTTTGTTGTGGTAAGGGTTAGTTGGTGATGATTTTTGTTAGCCGAAGTAATTTAGGTGAGTTTGGCATAGTTTGCTAGGGTTACTAGCATTTTTTTGTAATTTAAAAATGATTGGGTTTAGTTTGTTGTGGTAAGGGTTAGTTGGTGATGATTTAGAGTAGCCGAAGTAATTTAGGTGAGTCTGGCATAGTTTGTTATGATTTGTACACCTTTTTTTGTAATTTTAAGATAATATGGTTTTGTTTGTTGTGGTAAGGGAAAGTTGGGGGTGATTTACAATAGCCGAAGTAATTTAGGTGATTCTGGTATAGTTTGTTATGATTTTTAGCATTTTTTTGTAATTTTAAAGTGATTGGGCTTATTTTGTTGCTGTAATGTGTAGTTGGGGGTGATTTTTGATAACCGAAGTAATTTAGGTGAGTTTGGCATAGTTTGCTATGGTTAGTAGCATTTTTTTGTAATTTAAAAATGATTGGGTTTAGTTTGTTGTGATAAGGGTTAGTTGGTGATGATTTATGGTAGCCGAAATAATTTAGGTGAGTTTGGCATAGTTTGCAGTGGTTACTAGCATTTTTTTGTAATTTAAAAGTGTTTGGGTTTAGTTTGTTGTGGTAAGGGTTAGTTGGTGATGATTTAGAGTAGCCGAAGTAATTTAGGTGAGTCTGGCATAGTTTGTTATGAATTGTACACCTTTTTTTGTAATTTTAAGATGATATGGTTTGGTTTGTTGTGGTAAGGGATAGTTTGGGGTGATTTACGGTAGCCAAAGTAACTTAGGTGATTCTGGTATAGTTTGTTATAATTTTTAGAATTTTTTTGTAATTTTATTGTGATTGGGCTTAGTTTGTTGTGGTAAGGGTTAGTTGGTGATTATTTATGGTAGCCGAAGTAATTTAGGTGAGTTTGGCATAGTGTGCTAGGGTTACTAGCATTTTTTTGTAATTTAAAAATGATTGGGTTTAGTTTGTTGTGGTAAGGGTTAGTTGGTGATGATTTAGAGTAGCCGAAGTAATTTAGGTGAGTCTGGCATAGTTTGTAATGATTTGTACACCTTTTTTGTAATTTTAAGATGATATGGTTTGGTTTGTTGTGGTAAGGGATAGTTGGGGGAGATTTACGGTAGCCGAAGTTATTTAGGTGATTATGGTATAGTTTGTTATGATTTTTAGCATTTTTTTGTAATTTAAAAGTGATTGGGATTAGTTTGTTGTGGTAAGGGATAGTTGGTGATGATTTATGGTAGCCGAAGTAATTTAGGTAAGTTTGGCATGGTTTGCTATGGCTACTAGCATTTTTTTGTAATTTAAAAGTGATTGGGTTTAGTTTGTTGTGGTAAGGGTTAGTTGGTGATGATTTAGAGTAGCCGAAGTAATTTAGGTGAGTCTGGCATAGTTTGTTATGATTTGTACACCTTTTTTTGTAATTTTAAGATGATATGGTTTAGTTTGTTGTGGTAAGGGATAGTTGGGGGTGATTTACGGTAGCCGAATTAATTTAGGAGATTCTGGTATAGTTTGTTATGATTTTTAGCATTTTTTTGCAATGTTAAAGTGATTGGGCTTAGTTTGTTGCTGTAAAGTGTAGTTAGGGGTGATTTTTGATAGCGGAAGTAATTTAGGTGAGTTTGGCATAGTTTGCTATGGTTAGTAGCATTTTTTTGTAATTTAAAAGTGATTGGGTTTAGTTTGTTGTGGTAAGGGTTAGTTGGTGATGATTTATGGTAGCCGAAGTAATTTAGGTGAGTTTGGCATGGTTTGCTATGGTTACTAGCGTTTTTTTGTAATTTAAAATTGATTGGGTTTAGTTTGTTGTGGTAAGGGTGAGTTGGTGATGATTTAGAGTAGCCGAAGTAATTTAGGTGAGTCTGGCATAGTTTGTTATGATTTGTACACCTTTTTTTGTAATTTTAAGATGATA
The DNA here is from genome assembly GCA_964023215.1 of Eledona agricola. Taxonomy (NCBI): domain Eukaryota; kingdom Metazoa; phylum Arthropoda; class Insecta; order Coleoptera; family Tenebrionidae; genus Eledona; species Eledona agricola. The sequence goes on from CAXIEJ010000179.1 coordinate 84,879, forward strand.
TGGTTTGGTTTGTTGTGGTAAGGGATAGTTGGGGGTGATTTACGGTAGCCGAAGTAATTTAGGTGATTCTGGTATAGTTTGTTATAATTTTTAGCATTTTTTTGTAATTTTAAAGTGATTGGGCTTAGTTTGTTGCTGTAAAGTGTAGTTGGGGGTGATTTTTGATAGCCGAAGTAATTTAGGTGAGTTTGGCATAGTTTGCAATGGTTAGTAGCATTTTTTTGTAATTTAAAAGTGATTGGGTTTAGTTTGTTGTGGTAAGGGTTTGTTGGTGATGATTTATGGTAGCCGAAGTAATTTCGGTGAGTTTGGCATAGTTTGCCATGGTTACTAGCATTTTTTTGTAATTTAAAAGTGATTGGGTTTAGTTTGTTGTGGTAAGGGTTAGTTGGTGATGATTTAGAGTAGCCGAAGTAATTTAGGTGAGTCTGGCATAGTTTGTTATGATTTGTACACCTTTTTTTGTAATTTTAAGATGATATGGTGTGGTTTGTTGTGGTAAGGGATAGTTGGGGGTGATTTACGGTAGCCGAAGTAATTTAGGTGATTCTGGTATAGTTTGTTATGATTTTAAGCATTTTTTTGTAATTTTAAAGTGATTGTGTTTAGTTTGTTGTGGTAAGGGTTAGTTGGTGATGATTTATGGTAGCCGAAGTAATTGCGGTGAGTTTGGCATAGTTTGCCATGGTTACTAGAATTTTTTTGTAATTTAAAAGTGATTGGGTTTAGTTTGTTGTGGTAAGGGTTAGTTGGTGATGATTTATGGTAGCCGAAGTAATTTAGGTGAGTTTGGCATGGTTTGCTATGGCTACTAGCATTTTTTTGTAATTTAAAAGTGATTGGGTTTAGTTTGTTGTGGTAAGGGTTAGTTGGTGATGATTTAGAGTAGCCGAAGTAATTTAGGTGAGTCTGGCATAGTTTGTTATGATTTGTACACCTTTTTTTGTACTTTTAAGATGATATGGTTTGGTTTGTTGTGGTAAGGGATAGTTGGGGGTGATTTACGGTAGCCGAATTAATTTAGGAGATTCTGGTATAGTTTGTTATGATTTTTAGCATTTTTTTGCAATGTTAAAGTGATTGGGCTTAGTTTGTTGCTGTAAAGTGTAGTTAGGGGTGATTTTTGATAGCGGAAGTAATTTAGGTGAGTTTGGCATAGTTTGCTATGGTTAGTAGCATTTTTTTGTAATTTAAAAGTGATTGGGTTTAGTTTGTTGTGGTAAGGGTTAGTTGGTGATGATTTATGGTAGCCGAAGTAATTTAGGTGAGTTTGGCATGGTTTGCTATGGTTACTAGCGTTTTTTTGTAATTTAAAACTGATTGGGTTTAGTTTGTTGTGGTAAGGGTTAGTTGGTGATGATTTAGAGTAGCCGAAGTAATTTCGGAGAGTTTGGCATAATTTGCCATGGTTACTAGCATTTTTTTGTAATTTAAAAGTGATTGGGTTTAGTTTGTTGTGGTAAGGGTTAGTTGGTGATGATTTAGAGTAGCCGAAGTAATTTAGGTGAGTCTGGCATAGTTTGTTATGATTTGTACACCTTTTTTTGTAATTTTAAGATGATATGGTGTGGTTTGTTGTGGTAAGGGATAGTTGGGGGTGATTTACGGTAGCCGAAGTAATTTAGGTGATTCTGGTATAGTTTGTTATGATTTTTAGCATTTTTTTGTAATTTTAAAGTGATTGTGTTTAGTTTGTTGTGGTAAGGGTTAGTTGGTGATGATTTATGGTAGCCGAAGTAATTGCGGTGAGTTTGGCATAGTTTGCCATGGTTACTAGAATTTTTTTGTAATTTAAAAGTGATTGGGTTTAGTTTGTTGTGGTAAGGGTTAGTTGGTGATGATTTAGAGTAGCCGAAGTAATTTAGGTGAGTCTGGCTTAGTTTGTTATGATTTGTACACCTTTTTTTGTAATTTTAAGATGATATGGTTTATTTTGTCGTGGTAAGTGATAGTTGGGGGTGATTTACGGTAGCCAAAGTAATTTAGGTGATTCTGGTATAGTTTGTTATAATTTTTAGAATTTTTTTGTAATTTTAAAGTGATTGGGCTTAGTTTGTTGCTGTAAAGTGTAGTTGGGGGTGATTTTTGATAGCCGAAGTAATTTAGGTGAGTTTGGCATAGTTTGCTATGGTTACTAGCATTTTTTTGTAATTTAAAAGTGATTGGGTTTAGTTTGTTGTGGTAAGGGTTAGTTGGTGATGATTTATGGTAGCCGAAGTAATTTCGGTGAGTTTGGCATAGTTTGCCATGGTTACTAGCATTTTTTTGTAATTTAAAAGTGATTGGGTTTAGTTTGTTGTTGTAAGGGTTAGTTGGTGATGATTTAGAGTAGCCGAAGTAATTTAGGTGAGTCTGGCATAGTTTGTTATGATTTGTACACCTTTTTTTGTAATTTTAAGATGATATGGTTTGGTTTGTTGTGGTAAGGGATAGTTGGGGGTGATTTACGATAGCCGAAGTAATTTAGGTGATTCTGGTATAGTTTGTTATGATTTTTAGCATTTTTTTGTAATTTTAAAATGATTGGGTTTAGTTTGTTGTGGTAAGGGTTAGTTGGTGACGATTTATGGTAGCCGAAGTAATTGCGGTGAGTTTGGCATAGTTTGCCATGGTTACTAGAATTTTTTTGTAATTTAAAAGTGATTGGGTTTAGTTTGTTGTGGTCAGGGTTAGTTGGTGATGATTTAGAGTAGCCGAAGTAATTTAGGTGAGTCTGGCATAGTTTGTAATGATTTGTACACCTTTTTTTGTAATTTTAAGATGATATGGTTTGGTTTGTTGTGGTAAGGGATAGTTTGGGGAGATTTACGGTAGCCGAAGTTATTTAGGTGATTATGGTATAGTTTGTTATGATTTTTAGCATTTTTTTGTAATTTAAAAGTGATTGGGATTAGTTTGTTGTGGTAAGGGATAGTTGGTTATGATTTATGGTAGCCGAAGTAATTTAGGTAAGTTTGGCATGGTTTGCTATGGCTACTAGCATTTTTTTGTAATTTAAAAGTGATTGGGTTTAGTTTGTTGTGGTAAGGGTTAGTTGGTGATGATTTAGAGTAGCCGAAGTAATTTAGGTGAGTCTGGCATAGTTTGTTATGATTTGTACACCTTTTTTTGTAATTTTAAGATGATATGGTTTGGTTTGTTGTGGTAAGGGATAGTTGGGGGTGATTTACGGTAGCCGAAGTAATTTAGGTGATTCTGGTATAGTTTGTTATGATTTTTAGCATTTTTTTGTAATTTTAAAATGATTGGGTTTAGTTTGTTGTGGTAAGGGTTAGTTGGTGACGATTTATGGTAGCCGAAGTAATTGCGGTGAGTTTGGCATAGTTTGCCATGGTTACTAGAATTTTTTTGTAATTTAAAAGTGATTGGGTTTAGTTTGTTGTGGTAAGGGTTAGTTGGTGATGATTTAGAGTAGCCGAAGTAATTTAGGTGAGTCTGGCATAGTTTGTAATGATTTGTACACCTTTTTTTGTAATTTTAAGATGATATGGTTTGGTTTGTTGTGGTAAGGGATAGTTTGGGGAGATTTACGGTAGCCGAAGTTATTTAGGTGATTATGGTATAGTTTGTTATGATTTTTAGCATTTTTTTGTAATTTAAAAGTGATTGGGATTAGTTTGTTGTGGTAAGGGATAGTTGGTGATGATTTATGGTAGCCGAAGTAATTTAGGTAAGTTTGGCATGGTTTGCTATGGCTACTAGCATTTTTTTGTAATTTAAAAGTGATTGGGTTTAGTTTGTTGTGGTAAGGGTTAGTTGGTGATGATTTAGAGTGGCCGAAGTAATTTAGGTGAGTCTGGCATAGTTTGTTATGATTTGTACACCTTTTTTTGTAATTTTAAGATGATATGGTTTGGTTTGTTGTGGTAAGGGATAGTTGGGGGTGATTTACGGTAGCCGAATTAATTTAGGAGATTCTGGTATAGTTTGTTATGATTTTTAGCATTTTTTTGCAATGTTAAAGTGATTGGGCTTAGTTTGTTGCTGTAAAGTGCAGTTAGGGGTGATTTTTGATAGCGGAAGTAATTTAGGTGAGTTTGGCATAGTTTGCTATGGTTAGTAGCATTTTTTTGTAATTTAAAAGTGATTGGGTTTAGTTTGTTGTGGTAAGGGTTAGTTGGTGATGATTTATGGTAGCCGAAGTAATTTAGGTGAGTTTGGCATGGTTTGCTATGGTTACTAGCGTTTTTTTGTAATTTAAAACTGATTGGGTTTAGTTTGTTGTGGTAAGGGTTAGTTGGTGATGATTTAGAGTAGCCGAAGTAATTTAGGTGAGTCTGGCATAGTTTGTTATGATTTGTACACCTTTTTTTGTAATTTTAAGATGATATGGTTTGGTTTGTTGTGGTAAGGGATAGTTGGGGGCGATTTACGGTAGCCGAAGTAATTTAGGTGATTCTGGTATAGTTTGTTATAATTTTTAGCATTTTTTTGTAATTTTAAAGTGATTGGGCTTAGTTTGTTGCTGTAAAGTGTAGTTGGGGGTGATTTTTGATAGCCGAAGTAATTTAGGTGAGTTTGGCATAGTTTGCAATGGTTAGTAGCATTTTTTTGTAATTTAAAAGTGATTGGGTTTAGTTTGTTGTGGTAAGGGTTAGTTGGTGATGATTTAGAGTAGCCGAAGTAATTTAGGTGAGTCTGGCATAGTTTGTTATGATTTGTACACCTTTTTTTGTAATTTTAAGATGATATGGTGTGGTTTGTTGTGGTAAGGGATAGTTGGGGGTGATTTACGGTAGCCGAAGTAATTTAGGTGATTCTGGTATAGTTTGTTATGATTTTTAGCATTTTTTTGTAATTTTAAAGTGATTGTGTTTAGTTTGTTGTGGTAAGGGTTAGTTGGTGATGATTTATGGTAGCCGAAGTAATTGCGCTGAGTTTGGCATAATTTGCCATGGTTACTAGAATTTTTTTGTAATTTAAAAGTGATTGGGTTTAGTTTGTTGTGGTAAGGGTTAGTTGGTGATGATTTAGAGTAGCCGAAGTAATTTAGGTGAGTCTGGCTTAGTTTGTTATGATTTGTACACCTTTTTTTGTAATTTTAAGATGATATGGTTTATTTTGTCGTGGTAAGTGATAGTTGGGGGTGATTTACGGTAGCCAAAGTAATTTAGGTGATTCTGGTATAGTTTGTTATAATTTTTAGAATTTTTTTGTAATTTTAAAGTGATTGGGCTTAGTTTGTTGCTGTAAAGTGTAGTTGGGGGTGATTTTTGATAGCCGAAGTAATTTAGGTGAGTTTGGCATAGTTTGATATGGTTACTAGAATCTTTTTTGTAATTTAAAAGTGATTGGGTTTAGTTTGTTGTGGTAAGGGTTAGTTGGTGATGATTTATGGTAGCCGAAGTAATTTCGGTGAGTTTGGCATAGTTTGCCATGGTTACTAGCATTTTTTTGTAATTTAAAAGTGATTGGGTTTAGTTTGTTGTTGTAAGGGTTAGTTGGTGATGATTTAGAGTAGCCGAAGTAATTTAGGTGAGTCTGGCATAGTTTGTTATGATTTGTACACCTTTTTTTGTAATTTTAAAATGATATGGTTTGGTTTGTTGTGGTAAGGGACAGTTGGGGGTGATTTACGGTAGCCGAAGTAATTTAGGTGATTCTGCTATAGTTTGTTATGATTTTTAGCATTTTTTTGTAATTTTAAAATGATTGGGTTTAGTTTGTTGTGGTAAGGGTTAGTTGGTGACGATTTATGGTAGCCGAAGTAATTGCGGTGAGTTTGGCATAGTTTGCCATGGTTACTAGAATTTTTTTGTAATTTAAAAGTGATTGGGTTTAGTTTGTTGTGGTAAGGGTTAGTTGGTGATGATTTAGAGTAGCCGAAGTAATTTAGGTGAGTCTGGCATAGTTTGTTATGATTTGTACACCTTTTTTTGTAATTTTAAGATGATATGGTTTATTTTGTTGTGGTAAGGGATAGTTGGGGGTGATTTACGGTAGCCGAAGTAATTTAGGTGATTCTGGTATAGTTTGTTATGATTTTTAGCATTTTTTTGTAATTTTAAAGTGATTGGGTTTAGTTTGTTGCTGTAAAGTGTAGTTGGGGGTGATTTTTGATAGCCGAAGTAATTTAGGTGAGTTTGGCATAGTTTGCTATGGTTAGTAGCATTTTTTTGTAATTTAAAAATGATTGGGTTTAGTTTGTTGTGGTAAGGGTTAGTTGGGGGTGATTTTTGATAGCCGAAGTAATTTAGGTGAGTTTGGCATAGTTTGCTATGGTTAGTAGCATTTTTTTGTAATTTAAAAGTGATTGGGTTTAGTTTGTTGTGGTAAGGGTTAGTTGGTGATGATTTATGGTAGCCGAAGTAATTTAGGTGAGTTTGGCATAGTTTGCTAGGGTTACTAGCTTTTTTTTGTAATTTAAAAATAATTGGGTTTAGTTTGTTGTGGTAAGGGTTAGTTGGTGATGATTTAGAGTAGCCGAAGTAATTTAGGTGAGTCTGGCATAGTTTGTTAAGATTTGTACACCTTTTTTGTAATTTTAAGATGATATGGTTTGGTTTGTTGTGGTAAGGGATAGTTGGGGGTGATTTACGGTTGCCGAAGTAATTTAGGTGATTCTGGTATAGTTTGTTATGATTTTTAGCATTTTTTTGTAATTTTAAAGTTATTGGGTTAGTTTGTTGCTGTAAAGTGTAGTTGGGGGTGATTTTTGATAGCCGAAGTAATTTAGGTGAGTTTGGCATAGTTTGCTATGGTTAGTAGCATTTTTTTGTAATATAAAAGTGATTGGGTTTAGTTTGTTGTGGTAAGGGTTAGTTGGTGATCATTTATGGTAGCCGAAGTAATTTAGGTGCGTTTGGCATAGTTTGCTAGGGTTACTAGCATTTTTTTGTAATTTAAAAATGATTGGGTTTAGTTTGTTGTGGTAAGGGTTAGTTGGTGATGATTTAGAGTAGCCGAAGTAATTTAGGTGAGTCTGGCATATTTTGTTATGATTTGTACACCTTTTTTTGTAATATTAAGATGATATGGTTTGGTTTGTTGTGGTAAGGGATAGTTGGGGGTGATTTACGGCAGCCGAAGTAATTTAGGTGATTCTGGTATAGTTTGTTATGATTTTTAGCATTTTTTTGTAATTTTAAAATGATTGGGCTTATTTTGTTGCAGTAATGTGTAGTTGGGGGTGATTTTTGATAGCCGAAGTAATTTAGGTGAGTTTGGCATAGTTTACTATGGTTAGTAGCATTTTTTTTTAATTTAAAAGTGTTTGGGAGTTGTTTGTTGTGGTAAGGGTTAGTTGGTGATGATATATGGTAGCCGAAGTAATTTAGGTGAGTTTGGCATAGTTTGCTATGGTTACTAGCATATTTTTGTAATTTAAAAGTGATTGGGTTTAGTTTGTTGTGGTAAGGTGTAGTTGGTGATGATTTAGAGTAGCCGAAGTAATTTAGGTGAGTCTGGCATAGTTTGTTATGATTTGTACACCTTTTTTTCTAATATTAAGATGATATGGTTTGGTTTGTTGTGGTAAGGGATAGTTGGGGGTGATTTACGGTAGCCGAAGTAATTTAGGTGATTCTGGTATAGTTTGTTTTGATTTATAGCATTTTTTTGTAATTTTAAAATGATTGGGCTTAGTTTGTTGCTGTAAAGTGTAGTTGGGTGTGATTTTTGATAGCCGAAGTAATTTAGGTGAGTTGGGCATAGTTTGCTATGGTTAGTAGCATTTTTTTGTAATTTAAAAGTGATTGGGTTTAGTTTGTTGTGGTAAGGGTTAGTTGGTGATTATTTATGGTAGCCGAAGTAATTTAGGTGAGTTTGGCATAGTTTGCTATGGTTGCTAGCATTTTTTTGTAATTTAAAAGTGATTGGGTTTAGCTTGTTGTGGTAAGGGTTAGTTGGTGATGATTTAAAGTAGCCGAAGTAATTTAGATGAGTCTGGCATAGTTTGTTATGATTTGTACACCTTTTTTTGTAATTTTAAGATAATATGGTTTTGTTTGTTGTGGTAAGGGAAAGTTGGGGGTGATTTACAATAGCCGAAGTAATTTAGGTGATTCTGGTATAGTTTGTTATGATTTTTAGCATTTTTTTGTAATTTTAAAGTGATTGCGTTTAGTTTGTTGTGGTATGGGTTAGTTGGTGATAATTTATGGTAGCCGAAGTAATTTGGGTGAGTTTGGCCTAATTTGCTATGGTTAGTAGCATTTTTTTGTAATTTAAAAGTGATTGGGTTTAGTTTGTTGTGGTAAGGGTTAGTTGGTGATGATTTAGAGTAGCCGAAGTAATTTAGGTGAGTCTGGCATAGTTTGCTATGATTTGTACAACTTTTTTTGTAATTTTAAGATGATATGGTTTGGTTTGTTGTGGTAAGGGATAGTTGGGGGTGATTTACGGTAGCCGAAGTAATTTTGGGGGATTCTGGTATAGTTTATTATGATTTTTAGCATTTTTTTGTAATTTTAAAATGATTGGGTTTAGTTTGTTGTGGTAAGGGTTAGTTGGTGACGATTTATGGTAGCCGAAGTAATTGCGGTGAGTTTGGCATAGTTTGCCATGGTTACTAGAATTTTTTTGTAATTTAAAAGTGATTGGGTTTAGTTTGTTGTGGTAAGGGTTAGTTGGTGATGATTTAGAGTAGCCGAAGTAATTTAGGTGAGTCTGGCATAGTTTGTTATGATTTGTACACCTTTTTTTGTAATTTTAAGATGATATGGTTTGGTTTGATGTGGTAAGGGATAGTTGGGGGTGATTTACGGCAGCCGAAGTAATTTAGGTGATTCTGGTATAGTTTGTTATGATTTTTAGCATTTTTTTGTAATTTTAAAATGATTGGGCTTATTTTGTTGCAGTAATGTGTAGTTGGGGGTGATTTTTGATAGCCGAAGTAATTTAGGTGAGTTTGGCATAGTTTACTATGGTTAGTAGCATTTTTTTTTAATTTAAAAGTGTTTGGGAGTTGTTTGTTGTGGTAAGGGTTAGTTGGTGATGATATATGGTAGCCGAAGTAATTTAGGTGAGTTTGGCATAGTTTGCTATGGTTACTAGCATTTTTTTGTAATTTAAAAGTGATTGGGTTTAGTTTTTTGTGGTAAGGGTTAGTTGGTGATGATTTAGAGTAGCCGAAGTAATTTAGGTGAGTCTGGCATTGTTTGTTATGAATTGTACACCTTTTTTTGTAATTTTAAAATGATATGGTTTGGTTTGTTGTGGTAAGGGATAGTTGGGGGTGATTTACGGCAGCCGAAGTAATTTAGGTGATTCTGGTATAGTTTGTTATAATTTTTAGCATTTTTTTGTAATTTTAAAGTGATTGGGCTTAGTTTGTTGCTGTAAAGTGTAGTTAGGGGTGATTTTTGATAGCGGAAGTAATTTAGGTGAGTTTGGCATAGTTTGCTATGGTTAGTAGCATTTTTTTGTAATTTAAAAGTGATTGGGTTTAGTTTGTTGTGGTAAGGGTTAGTTGGTGATGATTTATGGTAGCCGAAGTAATTTAGGTGAGTTTGGCATAGTTTGCTAGGGTTACTAGCATTTTTTTGTAATTTAAAAATGATTGGGTTTAGTTTGTTGTGGTAAGGGTTAGTTGGTGATGATTTAGAGTAGCCGAAGTAATTTAGGTGAGTCTGGCCTAGTTTGTTATGATTTGTACACCTTTTTTTGTAATTTTAAGATAATATGGTTTTGTTTGTTGTGGTAAGGGAAAGTTGGGGGTGATTTACAATAGCCGAAGTAATTTAGGTGATTCTGGTATAGTTTGTTATGATTTTTAGCATTTTTTTGTAATTTTAAAGTGATTGGGCTTATTTTGTTGCTGTAATGTGTAGTTGGGGGTGATTTTTGATAGCCGAAGTAATTTAGGTGAGTTTGGCATAGTTTGCTATGGTTAGTAGCATTTTTTTGTAATTTAAAAATGATTGGGTTTAGTTTGTTGTGATAAGGGTTAGTTGGTGATGATTTATGGTAGCCGAAATAATTTAGGTGTGTTTGGCATAGTTTGCTGTGGTTACTAGCATTTTTTTGTAATTTAAAAGTGTTTGGGTTTAGTTTGTTGTGGTAAGGGTTAGTTGGTGATGATTTAGAGTAGCCGAAGTAATTTAGGTGAGTCTGGCATAGTTTGTTATGAATTGTACACCTTTTTTTGTAATTTTAAGATGATATGGTTTGGTTTGTTGTGGTAAGGGATAGTTTGGGGTGATTTACGGTAGCCAAAGTAACTTAGGTGATTCTGGTATAGTTTGTTATAATTTTTAGAATTTTTTTGTAATTTTAAAGTGATTGGGCTTAGTTTGTTGTGGTAAGGGTTAGTTGGTGATTATTTATGGTAGCCGAAGTAATTTAGGTGAGTTTGGCATAGTGTGCTAGGGTTACTAGCATTTTTTTGTAATTTAAAAATGATTGGGTTTAGTTTGTTGTGGTAAGGGTTAGTTGGTGATGATTTAGAGTAGCCGAAGTAATTTAGGTGAGTCTGGCATAGTTTGTAATGATTTGTACACCTTTTTTGTAATTTTAAGATGATATGGTTTGGTTTGTTGTGGTAAGGGATAGTTGGGGGAGATTTACGGTAGCCGAAGTTATTTAGGTGATTATGGTATAGTTTGTTATGATTTTTAGCATTTTTTTGTAATTTAAAAGTGATTGGGATTAGTTTGTTGTGGTAAGGGATAGTTGGTGATGATTTATGGTAGCCGAAGTAATTTAGGTAAGTTTGGCATGGTTTGCTATGGCTACTAGCATTTTTTTGTAATTTAAAAGTGATTGGGTTTAGTTTGTTGTGGTAAGGGTTAGTTGGTGATGATTTAGAGTAGCCGAAGTAATTTAGGTGAGTCTGGCATAGTTTGTTATGATTTGTACACCTTTTTTTGTAATTTTAAGATGATATGGTTTAGTTTGTTGTGGTAAGGGATAGTTGGGGGTGATTTACGGTAGCCGAATTAATTTAGGAGATTCTGGTATAGTTTGTTGTGATTTTTAGCATTTTTTTGCAATGTTAAAGTGATTGGGCTTAGTTTGTTGCTGTAAAGTGTAGTTAGGGGTGATTTTTGATAGCGGAAGTAATTTAGGTGAGTTTGGCATAGTTTGCTATGGTTAGTAGCATTTTTTTGTAATTTAAAAGTGATTGGGTTTAGTTTGTTGTGGTAAGGGTTAGTTGGTGATGATTTATGGTAGCCGAAGTAATTTAGGTGAGTTTGGCATGGTTTGCTATGGTTACTAGCGTTTTTTTGTAATTTAAAATTGATTGGGTTTAGTTTGTTGTGGTAAGGGTGAGTTGGTGATGATTTAGAGTAGCCGAAGTAATTTAGGTGAGTCTGGCATAGTTTGTTATGATTTGTACACCTTTTTTTGTAATTTTAAGATGATATGGTTTGGTTTGTTGTGGTAAGGGATAGTTGGGGGTGATTTACGGTAGCCGAAGTAATTTAGGTGATTCTGGTATAGTTTGTTATAATTTTTAGCATTTTTTTGTAATTTTAAAGTGATTGGGCTTAGTTTGTTGCTGTAAAGTGTAGTTGGGGGTGATTTTTGATAGCCGAAGTAATTTAGGTGAGTTTGGCATAGTTTGCAATGGTTAGTAGCATTTTTTTGTAATTTAAAAGTGATTGGGTTTAGTTTGTTGTGGTAAGGGTTTGTTGGTGATGATTTATGGTAGCCGAAATAATTTCGGTGAGTTTGGCATAGTTTGCCATGGTTACTAGCATTTTTTTGTAATTTAAAAGTGATTGGGTTTAGTTTGTTGTGGTAAGGGTTAGTTGGTGATGATTTAGAGTAGCCGAAGTAATTTAGGTGAGTCTGGCATAGTTTGTTATGATTTGTACACCTTTTTTTGTAATTTTAAGATGATATGGTGTGGTTTGTTGTGGTAAGGGATAGTTGGGGGTGATTTACGGTAGCCGAAGTAATTTAGGTGATTCTGGTATAGTTTGTTATGATTTTTAGCATTTTTTTGTAATTTTAAAGTGATTGTGTTTAGTTTGTTGTGGTAAGGGTTAGTTGGTGATGATTTATGGTAGCCGAAGTAATTGCGGTGAGTTTGGCATAGTTTGCCATGGTTACTAGAATTTTTTTGTAATTTAAAAGTGATTGGGTTTAGTTTGTTGTGGTAAGGGTTAGTTGGTGATGATTTAGAGTAGCCGAAGTAACTTAGGTGAGTCTGGCTTAGTTTGTTATGATTTGTACACCTTTTTTTGTAATTTTAAGATGATATGGTTTATTTTGTCGTGGTAAGTAATAGTTGGGGGTGATTTACGGTAGCCAAAGTAATTTAGGTGATTCTGGTATAATTTGTTATAATTTTTAGAATTTTTTTGTAATTTTAAAGTGATTGGGCTTAGTTTGTTGCTGTAAAGTGTAGTTGGGGGTGATTTTTGATAGCCGAAGTAATTTAGGTGAGTTTGGCATAGTTTGCTATGGTTACTAGCATTTTTTTGTAATTTAAAAGTGATTGGGTTTAGTTTGTTGTGGTAAGGGTTAGTTGGTGATGATTTATGGTAGCCGAAGTAATTTCGGTGAGTTTGGCATAGTTTGCCATGGTTACTAGCATTTTTTTGTAATTTAAAAGTGATTGGGTTTAGTTTGTTGTTGTAAGGGTTAGTTGGTGATGATTTAGAGTAGCCGAAGTAATTTAGGTGAGTCTGGCATAGTTTGTTATGATTTGTACACCTTTTTTTGTAATTTTAAGATGATATGGTTTGGTTTGTTGTGGTAAGGGATAGTTGGGGGTGATTTACGGTAGCCGAAGTAATTTAGGTGATTCTGGTATAGTTTGTTATGATTTTTAGCATTTTTTTGTAATTTTAAAATGATTGGGTTTAGTTTGTTGTGGTAAGGGTTAGTTGGTGACGATTTATGGTAGCCGAAGTAATTGCGGTGAGTTTGGCATAGTTTGCCATGGTTACTAGAATTTTTTTGTAATTTAAAAGTGATTGGGTTTAGTTTGTTGTGGTAAGGGTTAGTTGGTGATGATTTAGAGTAGCCGAAGTAATTTAGGTGAGTCTGGCATAGTTTGTAATGATTTGTACACCTTTTTTTGTAATTTTAAGATGATATGGTTTGGTTTGATGTGGTAAGGGATAGTTGGGGGAGATTTACGGTAGCCGAAGTTATTTAGGTGATTATGGTATAGTTTGTTATGATTTTTAGCATTTTTTTGTAATTTAAAAGTGATTGGGATTAGTTTGTTGTGGTAAGGGATAGTTGGTGATGATTTATGGTAGCCGAAGTAATTTAGGTAAGTTTGGCATGGTTTGCTATGGCTACTAGCATTTTTTTGTAATTTAAAAGTGATTGGGTTTAGTTTGTTGTGGTAAGGGTTAGTTGGTGATGATTTAGAGTAGCCGAAGTAATTTAGGTGAGTCTGGCATAGTTTGTTATGATTTGTACACCTTTTTTTGTAATTTTAAGATGATATGGTTTGGTTTGTTGTGGTAAGGGATAGTTGGGGGTGATTTACGGTAGCCGAATTAATTTAGGAGATTCTGGTATAGTTTGTTATGATTTTTAGCATTTTTTTGCAATGTTAAAGTGATTGGGCTTAGTTTGTTGCTGTAAAGTGTAGTTAGGGGTGATTTTTGATAGCGGAAGTAATTTAGGTGAGTTTGGCATAGTTTGCTATGGTTAGTAGCATTTTTTTGTAATTTAAAAGTGATTGGGTTTAGTTTGTTGTGGTAAGGGTTAGTTGGTGATGATTTATGGTAGCCGAAGTAATTTAGGTGAGTTTGGCATGGTTTGCTATGGTTACTAGCGTTTTTTTGTAATTTAAAACTGATTGGGTTTAGTTTGTTGTGGTAAGGGTTAGTTGGTGATGATTTAGAGTAGCCGAAGTAATTTCGGTGAGTCTGGCTTAGTTTGTTATGATTTGTACACCTTTTTTTGTAATTTTAAGATGATATGGTTTATTTTGTCGTGGTAAGTGATAGTTGGGGGTGATTTACGGTAGCCAAAGTAATTTAGGTGATTCTGGTATAGTTTGTTATAATTTTTAGAATTTTTTTGTAATTTTAAAGTGATTGGGCTTAGTTTGTTGCTGTAAAGTGTAGTTGGGGGTGATTTTTGATAGCCGAAGTAATTTAGGTGAGTTTGGCATAGTTTGCTATGGTTACTAGCATTTTTTTGTAATTTAAAAGTGATTGGGTTTAGTTTGTTGTGGTAAGGGTTAGTTGGTGATGATTTATGGTAGCCGAAGTAATTTCGGTGAGTTTGGCATAGTTTGCCATGGTTACTAGCATTTTTTTGTAATTTAAAAGTGATTGGGTTTAGTTTGTTGTTGTAAGGGTTAGTTGGTGATGATTTAGAGTAGCCGAAGTAATTTAGGTGAGTCTGGCATAGTTTGTTATGATTTGTACACCGTTTTTTGTAATTTTAAGATGATATGGTTTGGTTTGTTGTGGTAAGGGATAGTTGGGGGTGATTTACGGTAGCCGAAGTAATTTAGGTGATTCTGGTATAGTTTGTTATGATTTTTAGCATTTTTTTGTAATTTTAAAATGATTGGGTTTAGTTTGTTGTGGTAAGGGTTAGTTGGTGACGATTTATGGTAGCCGAAGTAATTGCGGTGAGTTTGGCATAGTTTGCCATGGTTACTAGAATTTTTTTGTAATTTAAAAGTGATTGGGTTTAGTTTGTTGTGGTAAGGGTTAGTTGGTGATGATTTAGAGTAGCCGAAGTAATTTAGGTGAGTCTGGCATAGTTTGTAATGATTTGTACACCTTTTTTTGTAATTTTAAGATGATATGGTTTGGTTTGTTGTGGTAAGGGATAGTTGGGGGAGATTTACGGTAGCCGAAGTTATTTAGGTGATTATGGTATCGTTTGTTATGATTTTTAGCATTTTTTTGTAATTTAAAAGTGATTGGGATTAGTTTGTTGTGGTAAGGGATAGTTGGTGATGATTTATGGTAGCCGAAGTAATTTAGGTAAGTTTGGCATGGTTTGCTATGGCTACTAGCATTTTTTTGTAATTTAAAAGTGATTGGGTTTAGTTTGTTGTGGTAAGGGTTAGTTGGTGATGATTTAGAGTAGCCGAAGTAATTTAGGTGAGTCTGGCATAGTTTGTTATGATTTGTACACCTTTTTTTGTAATTTTAAGATGATATGGTTTGGTTTGTTGTGGTAAGGGATAGTTGGGGGTGATTTACGGTAGCCGAATTAATTTAGGAGATTCTGGTATAGTTTGTTATGATTTTTAGCATTTTTTTGCAATGTTAAAGTGATTGGGCTTAGTTTGTTGCTGTAAAGTGTAGTTAGGGGTGATTTTTGATAGCGGAAGTAATTTAGGTGAGTTTGGCATAGTTTGCTATGGTTAGTAGCATTTTTTTGTAATTTAAAAGTGATTGTGTTTAGTTTGTTGTGGTAAGGGTTAGTTGGTGATGATTTATGGTAGCCGAAGTAATTGCGGTGAGTTTGGCATAGTTTGCCATGGTTACTAGAATTTTTTTGTAATTTAAAAGTGATTGGGTTTAGTTTGTTGTGGTAAGGGTTAGTTGGTGATGATTTAGAGTAGCCGAAGTAATTTAGGTGAGTCTGGCTTAGTTTGTTATGATTTGTACACCTTTTTTTGTAATTTTAAGATGATATGGTTTATTTTGTCGTGGTAAGTGATAGTTGGGGGTGATTTACGGTAGCCAAAGTAATTTAGGTGATTCTGGTATAGTTTGTTATAATTTTTAGAATTTTTTTGTAATTTTAAAGTGATTGGGCTTAGTTTGTTGCTGTAAAGTGTAGTTGGGGGTGATTTTTAATAGCCGAAGTAATTTAGGTGAGTTTGGCATAGTTTGCTATGGTTACTAGCATTTTTTTGTAATTTAAAAGTGATTGGGTTTAGTTTGTTGTGGTAAGGGTTAGTTGGTGATGATTTATGGTAGCCGAAGTAATTTCGGTGAGTTTGGCATAGTTTGCCATGGTTACTAGCATTTTTTTGTAATTTAAAAGTGATTGGGTTTAGTTTGTTGTTGTAAGGGTTAGTTGGTGATGATTTAGAGTAGCCGAAGTAATTTAGGTGAGTCTGGCATAGTTTGTTATGATTTGTACACCTTTTTTTGTAATTTTAAGATGATATGGTTTGGTTTGTTGTGGTAAGGGATAGTTGGGGGTGATTTACGGTAGCCGAAGTAATTTAGGTGATTCTGGTATAGTTTGTTATGATTTTTAGCATTTTTTTGTAATTTTAAAATGATTGGGTTTAGTTTGTTGTGGTAAGGGTTAGTTGGTGACGATTTATGGTAGCCGAAGTAATTGCGGTGAGTTTGGCATAGTTTGCCATGGTTATTAGAATTTTTTTGTAATTTAAAAGTGATTGGGTTTAGTTTGTTGTGGTAAGGGTTAGTTGGTGATGATTTAGAGTAGCCGAAGTAATTTAGGTGAGTCTGGCATAGTTTGTAATGATTTGTACACCTTTTTTTGTAATTTTAAGATGATATGGTTTGGTTTGTTGTGGTAAGGGATAGTTTGGGGAGATTTACGGTAGCCGAAGTTATTTAGGTGATTATGGTATAGTTTGTTATGATTTTTAGCATTTTTTTGTAATTTAAAAGTGATTGGGATTAGTTTGTTGTGGTAAGGGATAGTTGGTGATGATTTATGGTAGCCGAAGTAATTTAGGTAAGTTTGGCATGGTTTGCTATGGCTACTAGCATTTTTTTGTAATTTAAAAGTGATTGGGTTTAGTTTGTTGTGGTAAGGGTTAGTTGGTGATGATTTAGAGTAGCCGAAGTAATTTAGGTGAGTCTGGCATAGTTTGTTATGATTTGTACACCTTTTTTTGTAATTTTAAGATGATATGGTTTGGTTTGTTGTGGTAAGGGATAGTTGGGGGTGATTTACGGTAGCCGAATTAATTTAGGAGATTCTGGTATAGTTTGTTATGATTTTTAGCATTTTTTTGCAATGTTAAAGTGATTGGGCTTAGTTTGTTGCTGTAAAGTGTAGTTAGGGGTGATTTTTGATAGCGGAAGTAATTTAGGTGAGTTTGGCATAGTTTGCTATGGTTAGTAGCATTTTTTTGTAATTTAAAAGTGATTGGGTTTAGTTTGTTGTGGTAAGGGTTAGTTGGTGATGATTTATGGTAGCCGAAGTAATTTAGGTGAGTTTGGCATGGTTTGCTATGGTTACTAGCGTTTTTTTGTAATTTAAAACTGATTGGGTTTAGTTTGTTGTGGTAAGGGTTAGTTGGTGATGATTTAGAGTAGCCGAAGTAATTTAGGTGAGTCTGGCATAGTTTGTTATGATTTGTACACCTTTTTTTGTAATTTTAAGATGATATGGTTTGGTTTGTTGTGGTAAGGGATAGTTGGGGGTGATTTACGGTAGCCGAAGTAATTTAGGTGATTCTGGTATAGTTTGTTATAATTTTTAGCATTTTTTTGTAATTTTAAAGTGATTGGGCTTAGTTTGTTGCTGTAAAGTGTAGTTGGGGGTGATTTTTGATAGCCGAAGTAATTTAGGTGAGTTTGGCATAGTTTGCAATGGTTAGTAGCATTTTTTTGTAATTTAAAAGTGATTGGGTTTAGTTTGTTGTGGTAAGGGTTTGTTGGTGATGATTTATGGTAGCCGAAGTAATTTCGGTGAGTTTGGCATAGTTTGCCATGGTTACTAGCATTTTTTTGTAATTTAAAAGTGATTGGGTTTAGTTTGTTGTTGTAAGGGTTAGTTGGTGATGATTTAGAGTAGCCGAAGTAATTTAGGTGAGTCTGGCATAGTTTGTTATGATTTGTACACCTTTTTTTGTAATTTTAAGATGATATGGTTTGGTTTGTTGTGGTAAGGGATAGTTGGGGGTGATTTACGGTAGCCGAAGTAATTTAGGTGATTCTGCTATAGTTTGTTATGATTTTTAGCATTTTTTTGTAATTTTAAAATGATTGGGTTTAGTTTGTTGTGGTAAGGGTTAGTTGGTGACGATTTATGGTAGCCGAAGTAATTGCGGTGAGTTTGGCATAGTTTGCCATGGTTACTAGAATTTTTTTGTAATTTAAAAGTGATTGGGTTTAGTTTGTTGTGGTAAGGGTTAGTTGGTGATGATTTAGAGTAGCCGAAGTAATTTAGGTGAGTCTGGCATAGTTTGTTATGATTTGTACACCTTTTTTTGTAATTTTAAGATGATATGGTTTATTTTGTTGTGGTAAGGGATAGTTGGGGGTGATTTACGGTAGCCGAAGTAATTTAGGTGATTCTGGTATAGTTTGTTATGATTTTTAGCATTTTTTTGTAATTTTAAAGTGATTGGGTTTAGTTTGTTGCTGTAAAGTGTAGTTGGGGGTGATTTTTGATAGCCGAAGTAATTTAGGTGAGTTTGGCATAGTTTGCTATGGTTAGTAGCATTTTTTTGTAATTTAAAAATGATTGGGTTTAGTTTGTTGTGGTAAGGGTTAGTTGGGGGTGATTTTTGATAGCCGAAGTAATTTAGGTGAGTTTGGCATAGTTTGCTATGGTTAGTAGCATTTTTTTGTAATTTAAAAGTGATTGGGTTTAGTTTGTTGTGGTAAGGGTTAGTTGGTGATGATTTATGGTAGCCGAAGTAATTTAGGTGAGTTTGGCATAGTTTGCTAGGGTTACTAGCATTTTTTTGTAATTTAAAAATAATTGGGTTTAGTTTGTTGTGGTAAGGGTTAGTTGGTGATGATTTAGAGTAGCCGAAGTAATTTAGGTGAGTCTGGCATAGTTTGTTATGAATTGTACACCTTTTTTTGTAATTTTAAGATGATATGGTTTGGTTTGTTGTGGTAAGGGATAGTTTGGGGTGATTTACGGTAGCCAAAGTAACCTAGGTGATTCTGGTATAGTTTGTTATAATTTTTAGCATTTTTTTGTAATTTTAAAGTGATTGGGCTTAGTTTGTTGCTGTAAAGTGTAGTTGGGGGGTGATTTTTGATAGCCGAAGTAATTTAGGTGAGTTTGGCATAGTTTGCTATGGTTAGTAGCATTTTTTTGTAATTTAAAAGTGATTGGGTTTAGTTTGTTGTGGTAAGGGTTAGTTGGTGATGATTTTTGGTAGCCGAAGTAATTTAGGTGAGTTTGGCATAGTTTGCTATGGTTACTAGCATTTTTTTGTAATTTAAAAGTGATTGGGTTTAGTTTGTTGTGGTAAGGGTTAGTTGGTGATGATTTAGAGTAGCCGAAGTAATTTAGGTGAGTCTGGCATAGTTTGTTAAGATTTGTACACCTTTTTTGTAATTTTAAGATGATATGGTTTGGTTTGTTGTGGTAAGGGATAGTTGGGGGTGATTTACGGTAGCCGAAGTAATTTAGGTGATTCTGGTATAGTTTGTTATGATTTTTAGCATTTTTTTGTAATTTTAAAGTTATTGGGTTAGTTTGTTGCTGTAAAGTGTAGTTGGGGGTGATTTTTGATAGCCGAAGTAATTTAGGTGAGTTTGGCATAGTTTGCTATGGTTAGTAGCATTTTTTTGTAATATAAAAGTGATTGGGTTTAGTTTGTTGTGGTAAGGGTTAGTTGGTGATCATTTATGGTAGCCGAAGTAATTTAGGTGCGTTTGGCATAGTTTGCTAGGGTTACTAGCATTTTTTTGTAATTTAAATATGATTGGGTTTAGTTTGTTGTGGTAAGGGTTAGTTGGTGATGATTTAGAGTAGCCGAAGTAATTTAGGTGAGTCTGGCATATTTTGTTATGATTTGTACACCTTTTTTTGTAATATTAAGATGATATGGTTTGGTTTGTTGTGGTAAGGGATAGTTGGGGGTGATTTACGGCAGCCGAAGTAATTTAGGTGATTCTGGTATAGTTTGTTATGATTTTTAGCATTTTTTTGTAATTTTAAAATGATTGGGCTTATTTTGTTGCAGTAATGTGTAGTTGGGGGTGATTTTTGATAGCCGAAGTAATTTAGGTGAGTTTGGCATAGTTTACTATGGTTAGTAGCATTTTTTTTTAATTTAAAAGTGTTTGGGAGTTGTTTGTTGTGGTAAGGGTTAGTTGGTGATGATATATGGTAGCCGAAGTAATTTAGGTGAGTTTGGCATAGTTTGCTATGGTTACTAGCATATTTTTGTAATTTAAAAGTGATTGGGTTTAGTTTGTTGTGGTAAGGTGTAGTTGGTGATGATTTAGAGTAGCCGAAGTAATTTAGGTGAGTCTGGCATAGTTTGTTATGATTTGTACACCTTTTTTTCTAATATTAAGATGATATGGTTTGGTTTGTTGTGGTAAGGGATAGTTGGGGGTGATTTACGGTAGCCGAAGTAATTTAGGTGATTCTGGTATAGTTTGTTTTGATTTATAGCATTTTTTTGTAATTTTAAAATGATTGGGCTTAGTTTGTTGCTGTAAAGTGTAGTTGGGTGTGATTTTTGATAGCCGAAGTAATTTAGGTGAGTTGGGCATAGTTTGCTATGGTTAGTAGCATTTTTTTGTAATTTAAAAGTGATTGGGTTTAGTTTGTTGTGGTAAGGGTTAGTTGGTGACGATTTATGGTAGCCGAAGTAATTGCGGTGAGTTTGGCATAGTTTGCCATGGTTACTAGAATTTTTTTGTAATTTAAAAGTGATTGGGTTTAGTTTGTTGTGGTAAGGGTTAGTTGGTGATGATTTAGAGTAGCCGAAGTAATTTAGGTGAGTCTGGCATAGTTTGTTATGATTTGTACACCTTTTTTTGTAATTTTAAGATGATATGGTTTATTTTGTTGTGGTAAGGGATAGTTGGGGGTGATTTACGGTAGCCGAAGTAATCTAGGTGATTCTGGTATAGTTTGTTATGATTTTTAGCATTTTTTTGTAATTTTAAAGTGATTGCGTTTAGTTTGTTGCTGTAAAGTGTAGTTGGGGGTGATTTTTGATAGCCGAAGTAATTTAGGTGAGTTTGGCATAGTTTGCTATGGTTACTAGCATTTTTTTGTAATTTAAAAGTGATTGGGTTTAGTTTGTTGTGGTAAGGGTTAGTTGGTGATGATTTATGGTAGCCGAAGTAATTTAGGTTTGTTTGGCATAGTTTGCTATGGTAACAAGCATTTTTTTGTAATTTAAAAATGATTGGGTTTAGTTTGTTGTGGTAAGGGTTAGTTGGTGACGATTTAGAGTAGCCGAAGTAATTTAGGTGAGTCTGGCATAGTTTGTTATGATTTGTACACCTTTTTTTGTAATTTTAAGATGATATGGTTTGGTTTGTTGTGGTAAGGGATAGTTGGGGATGATTTACGGTAGCCGAAGTAAATTAGGTGATTCTGGTATAGTTTGTTATGCTTTTTAGCATTTTTTGTAATTTTAAAGTGATTGGGCTTAGTTTGTTGCTATAAAGCGTAGTTGGGGGTGATTTTTGATAGCCGAAGTAATTTAGGTGAGTTTGGCATAGTTTGCTATGGTTAGTAGCATTTTTTTTGTAATTTAAAAGTGATTGGGTTTAGTTTATTGTGGTAAGGGTTAGTTGGTGATGATTTAGAGTAGCCGAAGTAATTTAGGTGAGTCTGGCATAGTTTGTTATGATTTGTACACCTTTTTTTGTAATTTTAAGATGATATGGTTTGGTTTGTTGTGGTAAGGGATAGTTGGGGGTGATTTACGGTAGCTGAAGTAATTTAGGTGATTCTGGTATAGTTTGTTATGCTTTTTAGCATTTTTTTGTAATTTTAAAGTGATTGGGCTTAGTTTGTTGCTATAAAATGTAGTTGGGGGTGATTTTTGATAGCCGAAGTAATTTAGGTGAGTTTGGCATAGTTTGCTATGGTTAGTAGCATTTTTTTGTAATTTAAAAATGATTGGGTTTAGTTTGTTGTGGTAAGGGTTAGTTGGTGATGATTTATGGTAGCCGAAGTAATTTAGGTGAGTTTGGCATAGTTTGCTATGGTTACTAGCATTTTTTTGTAATTTAAAAGTGACTGGGTTTAGTTTGTTGTGGTAAGGGTTAGTTGGTGATGATTTAGAGTAGCCGAAGTAATTTCGGTGAGTCTGGCATAGTTTGTTATGATTTGTACACCTTTTTTTGTAATTTTAAGATGATATGGTTTGGTTTGTTGTGGTAAGGGATAGTTGGAAGTGATTTACGTTATCCGAAGTAATTTAGGTGATTCTGGTATAGTTTGTTATGATTTTTAGCATTTTTTTGTAATTTTAAAGTGAATGGGCTTAGTTTGTTGCTGTAAAGTGTAATTGGGGGTGATTTTTGATAGCCGAAGTAATTTAGGTGAGTTTGGCATAGTTTGCTATGGTTAGTAGCATTTTTTTGTAATTTAAAAGTGATTGGGTTTAGTTTGTTGTGGTAAGGGTTAGTTGGTGATGATTTATGGTAGCCGAAGTAATTTAGGTGAGTTTGGCATAGTTTGCTAGGGTTACTAGCATTTTTTTGTAATTTAAAAATAATTGGGTTTAGTTTGTTGTGGTAAGGGTTAGTTGGTGATGATTTAGAGTAGCCGAAGTAATTTAGGTGAGTCTGGCAGAGTTTGTTATGAATTGTACACCTTTTTTTGTAATTTTAAGATGATATGGTTTGGTTTGTTGTGGTAAGGGATAGTTTGTGGTGATTAACGGTAGCCAAAGTAACTTAGGTGATTCTGGTATAGTTTGTTATAATTTTTAGCATTTTTTTGTAATTTTAAAATGATTGGGCTTAGTTTGTTGCTGTAAAGTGTAGTTGGGGGGTGATTTTTGATAGCCGAAGTAATTTAGGTGAGTTTGGCATAGTTTGCTATGGTTAGTAGCATTTTTTTGTAATTTAAAAGTGATTGGGTTTAGTTTGTTGTGGTAATGGTTAGTTGGTGATGATTTTTGGTAGCCGAAGTAATTTAGGTGAGTTTGGCATAGTTTGCTATGGTTACTAGCATTTTTTTGTAATTTAAAAGTGATTGGGTTTAGTTTGTTGTGGTAAGGGTTAGTTGGTGATGATTTAGAGTAGCCAAAGTAATTTAGGTGAGTCTGGCATAGTTTGTTATGATTTGTACACCTTTTTTTGTAATTTTAAGATGATATGGTTTGGTTTGTAGTGGTAAGGGATAGTTGGTGATGATTTACGGTAGCCGAAGTAATTTAGGTGATTCCGGTTTAGTGTGTTATAATTTTTAGCATTTTTTTGTAATTTTAAAGTGATTGGGCTTAGTTTATTGCTGTTAAGTGTAGTTGGGGGTGATTTTTGATAGCCGAACTAATTTAGGTGAGTTTGGCATAGTTTTCTATAGTTACTAGCATTTTTTTGTAATTTAAAAATGATTGGGTTTAGTTTGTTGTGGTAAGGGTTAGTTTGTGATGATTTAGAGTAGCCGAAGTAATTTAGGTGAGTCTGGCATAGTTTGTTATGATTTGTACACCTTTTTTTGTAATTTTAAGATGATATGGTTTGGTTTGTTGTGGTAAGGGATAGTTGGAAGTGATTTACGGTAGCCGAAGTAATTTAGGTGATTCTGGTATAGTTTGTTATGATTTTTAGCATTTTTTTGTAATTTTAAAGTGATTGGGCTTAGTTTGTTGCTGTAAAGTGTAGTTGGGGGTGATTTTTGATAGCCGACGTAATTTAGGTGAGTTTGGCATAGTTTGCTATGGTTAGTAGCATTTTTTTGTAATTTAAAAGTGATTGGGTTTAGTTTGTTGTGGTAAGGGTTAGTTGGTGATGATTTATTGTAGCCGAAGTAATTTATGTGAGTTTGGCATAGTTTGCTATGGTTACTAGCATTTTTTTGTAATTTAAAAGTGATTGGGTTTAGCTTGTTGTGGTAAGGGTTAGTTGGTGATGATTTAAAGTAGCCGAAGTAATTTAGGTGAGTCTGGCATAGTTTGTTATGATTTGTACACCTTTTTTTGTAATTTTAAGTTGATATGTTTTGGTTTGTTGTGGTAAGGTATAGTTGGGGGTGATTTACGGTAGCCGAAGTAATTTAGGTGATTTTGGTATAGTTTGTTATAATTTTTAGCATTTTTTTGTAATTTTAAAGTGATTGGGCTTAGTTTGTTGCTGTAAAGTGTAGTTGGGGGTGATTTTTGATAGCCGAAGTAATTTAGGTGAGTTTGACATAGTTTGCTATGGTTAGTAGCATTTTTTTGTAATTTAAAAGTGATTGGGTTTAGTTTGTTGTGGTAAGGGTTAGTTGGTGATGATTTATGGTAGCCGAAGTAATTTAGGTGAGTTTGGCATAATTTGCTATGGTTACAAGCATTTTTTTGTAATTTAAAAGCGATTGGGTTTAGTTTGTTGTGGTAAGGGTTAGTTGGTGATGATTTAGAGTAGCCGAAGTAATTTAGGTGAGGCTGGCATAGTTTGTTATGATTTGTACACCTTTTTTTGTAATTTTAAAATGATATGGTTTGGTTTGTTGTGGTAAGGGATAGTTGGGGGTGATTTACGGTAGCCGATGTAATTTAGGTGATTCTGGTAGAGTTTGTTATGATTTTTAGCATTTTTTGTAATTTTAAAGTGATTGGGCCTATTTTGTTGCTGTAAAGTGTAGTTGGGGGTGATTTTTGATAGCCGAAGTAATTTAGGTGAGTTTGGCATAGTTTGCTATGGTTACTAGCATTTTTTTGTAATTTAAAAGTGTTTGGGTTTAGTTTGTTGTTGTAAGGGTTAGTTGGTGATGATTTATAGTAGCCGAAGTAATTTAGGTGAGTTTGGCATAGTTTGCTATGGTTACTAGCCTTTTTTTGTAATTTAAAAATGATTGGGTTTAGTTTGTTGTGGTAAGGGTTAGTTGGTGATGATTTAGAGTAGCCGAAGTAATTTAAGTGAGTCTGGCATAGTTTGTTATAATTTGTACACCTTTTTTTGTAATTTTAAGATGATATGGTTTGGTTTGTTGTGGTAAGGGATAGTTGGGGGTGATTTACGGTAGCCGAAGTAATTTAGGTGATTCTGGTATAGTTTGTTATGATTTTAAAAATTTTTTGTAGTTTTAAAGTGATTTGGGTTAGTTTGTTGCTGTAAAGTGTAGTTGGGGGTGATTTTTGATAGCCGAAGTAATTTAGGTGAGTTTGGCATAATTTGCTATGGTTAGTAGCATTTTTTTGGAATTTAAAAGTGATTGGGATTAGTTTGTTGTGGTAAGGGTTAGTTGGTGATGATTTATGGTAGCCGAAGTAATTTAGGTGAGTTTGGCATAGTTTGCTATGGTTAGTAGCATTTTTTTGTAATTTAAAAGTGATTGGGTTTAGTTTGTTGTGGCATGGGTTAGTAGGTGATGATTTATGGTAGCCGAAGTAATTTAGGTGAGTTTGGCATAGTTTGTTATGATTTGTACATCTTTTTTTGTAATTTTAAGATGATATGGTTTGGTTTGTTGTGGTAAGGGATAGTTGGGGGTGATTTACGGTAGCCGAAGTAATTTAGGTGATTCTGGTATAGTTTGTTATGATTTTTAGCATTTTTGTGTAATTTTAAAGTGATTGGGCTTAGTTTGTTGCTGTAAAGTGTAGTTGGGGGTGATTTTTGATAGCCGAAGTAATTTAGATGAGTTTGGCTTAGTTTGCTATGGTTACTAGCATTTTTTTGTAATTTAAAAATGATTGGGTTTAGTTTGTTTTGGTAAGGGTTAGTTGGTGATGATTTATGGTAGCCGAAGTAATTTAGGTGAGTTTGGCATAGTTTGCTATGGTTACTAGCATTTTTTTATAATTTAAAAGTGATTGGGTTTAGTTTGTGGTGGTAAGGGTTAGTTGGTGATTATTAATTTTAGCCGATGTAATTTAGGTGAGTTTGGCATAGTTTGCTATGGTTACTAGCATTTTTTTGTAATTTAAAAGTGATTGGGTTTAGCTTGTTGTGGTAAGGGTTAGTTGGTGATGATTTAAAGTAGCCGAAGTAATTTAAGTGAGTTTGGCATAGTTTGTTATGATTTGTACACCTTTTTTTGTAATTTTAAGATAATATGGTTTTGTTTGTTGTGGTAAGGGAAAGTTGGGGGTGATTTACAATAGCCGAAGTAATTTAGGTAATTCTGGTATAGTTTGTTATGATTTTTAGCATTTTTTTGTAATTTTAAAGTGATTGGGTTTAGTTTGTTTTGGTATGGGTTAGTTGGTGATAATTTATGGTAGCCGAAGTAATTTGGGTGAGTTTGGCCTAATTTGCTATGGTTAGTAGCATTTTTTTGTAATTTAAAATTGATTGGGTTTAGTTTGTTGTGGTAAGGGTTAGTTGGTGATGATTTAGAGTAGCCGAAGTAATTTAGGTGAATCTGGCATAGTTTGTTATGATTTGTACACCTTTTTTTTGTAATTTTAAGATGATATGGTTTGGTTTGTTGTGGTAAGGGATAGTTGGAAGTGATTTACGGTAGCCGAAGTAATTTAGGTGATTCTGGTATAGTTTGTTATGATTTTTAGCATTTTTTTGTAATTTTAAAGTGATTGGACTTAGTTTGTTGCTGTAAAATGTAGTTGGGGGTGAGTTTTTATAGCCGAAGTAATTTAGGTGAGTTTGGCATAGTTTGCTAGGGTTACTAGCATTTTTTTGTAATTTAAAAATGATTGTTTAGTTTGTTGTGGCAAGGGTTAGTTGGTGATGATTTAGAGTAGCCGAAGTAATTTAGGTGAGTCTGGCATAGTTTGAAATGATTTGTACACCTTTTTTTGTAATTTTAAGATGATATGGTTTGGTTTGTTGTGGTAAGGGATAGTTGGGGGTGATTTACGTTATCCGAAGTAATTTAGGTGATTCTGGTATAGTTTGTTATGATTTTTAGCATTTTTTTGTAATTTTAAAGTGATTGGGCTTAGTTTGTTGCTGTAAAGTGTAATTGGGGGTGATTTTTGATAGCCGAAGTAATTTAGGTGAGTTTGGCATAGTTTGCTATGGTTAGTAGCATTTTTTTGTAATTTAAAAGTGATTGGGTTTAGTTTGTTGTGGTAAGGGTTAGTTGGTGATGATTTATGGTAGCCGAAGTAATTTAGGTGAGTTTGGCATAGTTTGCTAGGGTTACTAGCATTTTTTTGTAATTTAAAAATAATTGGGTTTAGTTTGTTGTGGTAAGGGTTAGTTGGTGATGATTTAGAGTAGCCGAAGTAATTTAGGTGAGTTTGGCATAGTTTGCTATGGTTAGTAGCATTTTTTTGTAATTTAATAGTGATTGGGTTTAGTTTGTTGTGGTAAGGGTTAGTTGGTGATGATTTAGAGTAGCCGAAGTAATTTAGGTGAGTCTGGAATAGTTTGTTATGATTTGTACACCTTTTTTTGTAATTTTAAGATGATATGGTTTGGTTTGTTGTGGTAAGGGATAGTTGGAAGTGATTTACGGTAGCCGAAGTAATTTAGGTGATTCTGGTATAGTTTGTTATGATTTTTAGCATTTTTTTGTAATTTTAAAGTGATTGGGCTTAGTTTGTTGCTGTAAAGTGTAGTTGGGGGTGATTTTTGATAGCCGACGTAATTTAGGTGAGTTTGGCATAGTTTGTTATGGTTACTAGCATTTTTTTGTAATTTAAAAGTGATTGGGTTTAGTTTGTTATGGTAAGGGTTAGTTGGTGATGATTTAGAGTAGCCGAAGTAATTTAGGTGAGTCTGGCATAGTTTGTTATGATTTGTACACCTTTTTTTGTAATTTTAAGATGATATGGTTTGGTTTGTTGTGGTAAGGTATAGTTGGGGGTGATTTACGGTAGCCGAAGTAATTTAGGTGATTTTGGTATAGTTTGTTATAATTTTTAGCATTTTTTTGTAATTTTAAAGTGATTGGGCTTAGTTTGTTGCTGTAAAGTGTAGTTGGGGGTGATTTTTGATAGCCGAAGTAATTTAGGTGAGTTTGACATAGTTTGCTATGGTAGCCGAAGTAATTTAGGTGAGTTTGGCATAATTTGCTATGGTTACAAGCATTTTTTTGTAATTTAAAAGCGATTGGGTTTAGTTTGTTGTGGTAAGGGTTAGTTGGTGATGATTTAGAGTAGCCGAAGTAATTTAGGTGAGTCTGGCATAGTTTGTTATGATTTGTATACCTTTTTTTGTAATTTTAAGATGATATGGTTTGGTTTGTTGTGGTAAGGGATAGTTGAAGGTGATTTACGGTAGCCGATGTAATTTAGGTGATTCTGGTAGAGTTTGTTATGATTTTTAGCATTTTTTTGTAATTTTAAAGTGATTGGGCTTATTTTGTTGCTGTAAAGTGTAGTTGGGGGTGATTTTTGATAGCCGAAGTAATTTAGGTGAGTTTGGCATAGTTTGTTATGATTTGTACACCTTTTTTTGTAATTTTAAGATGATATGGTTTGGTTTGTTGTGGTAAGGTATAGTTGGGGGTGATTTACGGTAGCCGAAGTAATTTAGGTGATTTTGGTATAGTTTGTTATAATTTTTAGCATTTTTTTGTAATTATAAAGTGATTGGGCTTAGTTTGTTGCTGTAAAGTGTAGTTGGGGGTGATTTTTGATAGCCGAAGTAATTTAGGTGAGTTTGACATAGTTTGCTATGGTTAGTAGCATTTTTTTGTAATTTAAAAGTGATTGGGTTTAGTTTGTTGTGGTAAGGGTTAGTTGGTGATGATTTATGGTAGCCGAAGTAATTTATGTGAGTTTGGCATAGTTTGCTATGGTTACTAGCATTTTTTTGTAATTTAAAAGTGATTGGGTTTAGTTTGTTGTGGTAAGGGTTAGTTGGTGATGATTTAGAGTAGCCGAAGTAATTTAGGTGAGTCTGGCATAGTTTGTTATGATTTGTACACCTTTTTTTGTAATTTTAAGATGATATGGTTTGGTTTGTTGTTATAAGGTATAGTTGGGGGAGATTTACGGTAGCCGAAGTAATTTAGGTGATTTTGGTATAGTTTGTTATAATTTTTAGCATTTTTTTGTAATTTTAAAGTGATTGGGCTTAGTTTGTTGCTGTAAAGTGTAGTTGGGGGTGATTTTTGATAGCCGAAGTAATTTAGGTGAGTTTGACATAGTTTGCTATGGTTAGTAGCATTTTTTTGTAATTTAAAAGTGATTGGGTTTAGTTTGTTGTGGTAAGGGTTAGTTGGTGATGATTTATGGTAGCCGAAGTAATTTAGGTGAGTTTGGCATAATTTGCTATGGTTACAAGCATTTTTTTGTAATTTAAAAGCGATTGGGTTTAGTTTGTTGTGGTAAGGGTTAGTTGGTGATGATTTAGAGTAGCCGAAGTAATTTAGGTGAGTCTGGCATAGTTTGTTATGATTTGTATACCTTTTTTTGTAATTTTAAAATGATATGGTTTGGTTTGTTGTGGTAAGGGATAGTTGGGGGTGATTTACGGTAGCCGATGTAATTTAGGTGATTCTGGTAGAGTTTGTTCTGATTTTTAGCATTTTTTTGTAATTTTAAAGTGATTGGGCTTATTTTGTTGCTGTAAAGTGTAGTTGGGGGTGATTTTTGATAGCCGAAGTAATTTAGGTGAGTTTGGCATAGTTTGCTATGGTTACTAGCATTTTTTTGTAATTTAAAAGTGATAGGGTTTAGTTTGTTGTGGTAAGGGTTAGTTTGTGATGATTTAGAGTAACCGAAGTAATTTAGGTGAGTCTGGCATAGTTTGTTATGATTTGTACACCTTTTTTTGTAATTTTAAGATGATATGGTTTGGTTTGTTATGGTAAGGGATAGTTGGGGGTGATTTACGGTAGCCGAAGTAATTTAGGTGATTCTGGTATAGTTTGTTATGATTTTTAGCTTTTTTTTGTAATTTTAAAGTGATTAAGCTTAGTTTGTTGCTGTAAAGTGTAGTTGGGGGTGATTTTTGATAGCCGAAGTAATTTAGGTAAGTTTGGCATAGTTTGCTATGGTTAGTAGCATTTTTTTGTAATTTAAAAGTGATTGAGTTTAGTTTGTTGTGGTAAGGGCTAGTTGGTGATGATTTAGAGTAGCCGAAGTAATTTAGGTGAGTCTGGCATAGTTTGTAATGATTTGTACACCTTTTTTTGTAATTTTAAGATGATATGGTTTGGTTTGTTGTGGTAAGGGATAGTTGGGGGTGATTTACGGTAGCCGAAGTAATTTAGGTGATTCTGGTATAGTTTGTTATGATTTTTAGTTTTTTTTTGTAATTTTAAAGTGATTAAGCTTAGTTTGTTGCTGTAAAGTGTAGTTGGGGGTGATTTTTGATAGCCGAAGTAATTTAGGTAAGTTTGGCATAGTTTGCTATGGTTAGTAGCATTTTTTTGTAATTTAAAAGTGATTGAGTTTAGTTTGTTGTGGTAAGGGCTAGTTGGTGATGATTTATGGTAGCCGAAGTAATTTAGGTGAGTTTGGCATAGTTTGCTAGGGTTACTAGCATTTTTTTGTAATTTAAAATTAATTGGGTTTAGTTTGTTGTGGTAAGGGTTAGTTGGTGATGATTTAGAGTAGCCGAAGTAATTTAGGTGAGTCTGGCATAGTTTGTTATAAATTGTTCACCTTTTTTTGTAATTTTAAGATGATATGGTTTGGCTTGTTGTGGTAAGGGATAGTTGGGGGTGATTTACGGTAGCCAAAGTAACTTAGGTGATTCTGGTATAGTTTGTTATAAGTTTTAGCATTTTTTTGTAATTTTAAAGTGATTGGGCTTAGTTTGTTGCTGTAAAGTGTAGTTGGGGGTGATTTTTGATAGCCGAAGTAATTTAGGTTAGTTTGGCATAGTTTGCTATGGTTAGTAGCATTTTTTTGTAATTTAAAAGTGATTGGGTTTAGTTTGTTGTGGTAAGGGTTGGTTGGTGATGATTTTTGGTAGCCGAAGTAATTTAGGTGAGTCTGGCATAGTTTGTTATGATTTGTACACCTTTTTTGTAATTTTAAGATGATATGGTTTGGTTTGTTGTGGTAAGGTATAGTTGGGGGTGATTTACGCTAGCCGAAGTAATTTAGGTGATTCTGGTATAGTTTGTTATGATTTTTAGCATTTTTTTGTAATTTTAAAGTGATTGGGCTTAGTTTGTTGCTGTAAAGTGTAGTTGGGGGTGATTTTTAATAGCCGAAGTAATTTAGGTGCGTTTGGCATAGTTTGCTATGGTTAGTAGCATTTTTTTGTAATTTAAAAGTGATTGGGTTTAGTTTGTTGTGGTAAGGGTTAGTTGGTGATGATTTATGGTAGCCGAAGTAATTTAGGTGAGTTTGGCATAGTTTGCTAGGGTTACTAGCATTTTTTTGTAATTTAAAAATGATTGGGTTTAGTTTGTTGTGGTAAAGGTTAGTTGGTGATGATTTAGAGTAGCCGAAGTAATTTAGGTGAGTCTGGCATAGTTTGTTATGATTTGTACACCTTTTTTTGTAATTTTAAGATGATATGGTTTGGTTTGTTGTGGTAAGGGATAGTTTGGGGTGATTTACGGTAGCCAAAGTAACTTAGGTGATTCTGGTATAGTTTATTATAATTTTTAGCATTTTTTTGTAATTTTAAAGTGATTGGGCTTAGTTTGTTGCTGTAAAGTGTAGTTGGGGGTGATTTTTGCTAGCCGAAGTGATTTAGGTTAGTTTGGCATAGTTTGCTATGGTTAGTAGCATTTTTTTGTAATTTAAAAGTGATTGGGTTTAGTTTGTTGTGGTAAGGGTTAGTTGGTGATGATTTTTGGTAGCCGAAGTAATTTAGGTGAGTTTTGCATAGTTTGCTATGGTTACTAGCATTTTTTTGTAATTTAAAAGTGATTGGGTTTAGTTTGTTGTGGTAAGGGTTAGTTGGTGATGATTTAGAGTAGCCGAAGTAATTTAGGTGAGTCTGGCATAGTTTGTAATGATTTGTACACCTTTTTTTGCAATTTTAAAATGATATGGTTTGGTTTGTTGTGGTAAGGGATAGTTGGGGGTGGTTTACGGTAGCCGAAATTATTTAGGTGATTCTGGTATAGTTTGTTATGATTTTTAGCATTTTTTTGTAATTTTAAAGTGATTGGGCTTAGTTTGTTGCTGTAAAGTGTAGTTGGGGGTGATTTTTGATAGCCAAAGTAACTTAGGTGAGTTTGGCATAGTTTGCTAGGGTTAGTAGCATTTTTTTGTAATTTAAAAGTGATTGGGTTTAGTTTGTTGTGGTAAGGGTTAGTTGGTGATGATTTATGGTAGCGGAAGTAATTTAGGTGAGTTTGGCATAGTTTGCTATGGTTACTAGCATTTTTTTGTAATTTAAAAGTGATTGGGTTTAGTTTGTTGTGGTAAGGGTTAGTTGGTGATGATTTAGAGTAGCCGAAGTAATTTAGGTGAGTCTGGCATAGTTTGTTATGATTTGTACACCTTTTTTTGTAATTTTAAGATGATATGGTTTGGTTTGTTGTGGTAAGGGATAGTTGGAAGTGATTTACGGTAGCCGAAGTAATTTAGGTGATTCTGGTATAGTTTGTTATGATTTTTAGCATTTTTTTGTAATTTTAAAGTGATTGGGCTTAGTTTGTTGCTGTAAAGTGTAGTTGGGGGTGATTTTTGATAGCCGACGTAATTTAGGTGAGTTTGGCATAGTTTGTTATGGTTACTAGCATTTTTTTATAATTTAAAAGTGATTGGGTTTAGTTTGTTATGGTAAGGGTTAGTTGGTGATGATTTAGAGTAGCCGAAGTAATTTAGGTGAGTCTGGCATAGTTTGTTATGATTTGTACACCTTTTTTTGTAATTTTAAGATGATATGGTTTGGTTTGTTGTGGTAAGGTATAGTTGGGGGTGATTTACGGTAGCCGAAGTAATTTAGGTGATTTTGGTATAGTTTGTTATAATTTTTAGCATTTTTTTGTAATTTTAAAGTGATTGGGCTTAGTTTGTTGCTGTAAAGTGTAGTTGGGGGTGATTTTTGATAGCCGAAGTAATTTAGGTGAGTTTGACATAGTTTGCTATGGTAGCCGAAGTAATTTAGGTGAGTTTGGCATAATTTGCTATGGTTACAAGCATTTTTTTGTAATTTAAAAGCGATTGGGTTTAGTTTGTTGTGGTAAGGGTTAGTTGGTGATGATTTAGAGTAGCCGAAGTAATTTAGGTGAGTCTGGCATAGTTTGTTATGATTTGTATACCTTTTTTTGTAATTTTAAGATGATATGGTTTGGTTTGTTGTGGTAAGGGATAGTTGGGGGTGATTTACGGTAGCCGATGTAATTTAGGTGATTCTGGTAGAGTTTGTTATGATTTTTAGCATTTTTTTGTAATTTTAAAGTGATTGGGCTTATTTTGTTGCTGTAAAGTGTAGTTGGGGGTGATTTTTGATAGCCGAAGTAATTTAGGTGAGTTTGGCATAGTTTGTTATGATTTGTACACCTTTTTTTGTAATTTTAAGATGATATGGTTTGGTTTGTTGTGGTAAGGTATAGTTGGGGGTGATTTACGGTAGCCGAAGTAATTTAGGTGATTTTGGTATAGTTTGTTATAATTTTTAGCATTTTTTTGTAATTATAAAGTGATTGGGCTTAGTTTGTTGCTGTAAAGTGTAGTTGGGGGTGATTTTTGATAGCCGAAGTAATTTAGGTGAGTTTGACATAGTTTGCTATGGTTAGTAGCATTTTTTTGTAATTTAAAAGTGATTGGGTTTAGTTTGTTGTGGTAAGGGTTAGTTGGTGATGATTTATGGTAGCCGAAGTAATTTATGTGAGTTTGGCATAGTTTGCTATGGTTACTAGCATTTTTTTGTAATTTAAAAGTGATTGGGTTTAGTTTGTTGTGGTAAGGGTTAGTTGGTGATGATTTAGAGTAGCCGAAGTAATTTAGGTGAGTCTGGCATAGTTTGTTATGATTTGTACACCTTTTTTTGTAATTTTAAGATGATATGGTTTGGTTTGTTGTTATAAGGTATAGTTGGGGGAGATTTACGGTAGCCGAAGTAATTTAGGTGATTTTGGTATAGTTTGTTATAATTTTTAGCATTTTTTTGTAATTTTAAAGTGATTGGGCTTAGTTTGTTGCTGTAAAGTGTAGTTGGGGGTGATTTTTGATAGCCGAAGTAATTTAGGTGAGTTTGACATAGTTTGCTATGGTTAGTAGCATTTTTTTGTAATTTAAAAGTGATTGGGTTTAGTTTGTTGTGGTAAGGGTTAGTTGGTGATGATTTATGGTAGCCGAAGTAATTTAGGTGAGTTTGGCATAATTTGCTATGGTTACAAGCATTTTTTTGTAATTTAAAAGCGATTGGGTTTAGTTTGTTGTGGTAAGGGTTAGTTGGTGATGATTTAGAGTAGCCGAAGTAATTTAGGTGAGTCTGGCATAGTTTGTTATGATTTGTATACCTTTTTTTGTAATTTTAAAATGATATGGTTTGGTTTGTTGTGGTAAGGGATAGTTGGGGGTGATTTACGGTAGCCGATGTAATTTAGGTGATTCTGGTAGTGTTTGTTCTGATTTTTAGCATTTTTTTGTAATTTTAAAGTGATTGGGCTTATTTTGTTGCTGTAAAGTGTAGTTGGGGGTGATTTTTGATAGCCGAAGTAATTTAGGTGAGTTTGGCATAGTTTGCTATGGTTACTAGCATTTTTTTGCAATTTAAAAGTGATAGGGTTTAGTTTGTTGTGGTAAGGGTTAGTTTGTGATGATTTAGAGTAACCGAAGTAATTTAGGTGAGTCTGGCATAGTTTGTTATGATTTGTACACCTTTTTTTGTAATTTTAAGATGATATGGTTTGGTTTGTTATGGTAAGGGATAGTTGGGGGTGATTTACGGTAGCCGAAGTAATTTAGGTGATTCTGGTATAGTTTGTTATGATTTTTAGCTTTTTTTTGTAATTTTAAAGTGATTAAGCTTAGTTTGTTGCTGTAAAGTGTAGTTGGGGGTGATTTTTGATAGCCGAAGTAATTTAGGTAAGTTTGGCATAGTTTGCTATGGTTAGTAGCATTTTTTTGTAATTTAAAAGTGATTGAGTTTAGTTTGTTGTGGTAAGGGCTAGTTGGTGATGATTTAGAGTAGCCGAAGTAATTTAGGTGAGTCTGGCATAGTTTGTAATGATTTGTACACCTTTTTTTGTAATTTTAAGATGATATGGTTTGGTTTGTTGTGGTAAGGGATAGTTGGGGGTGATTTACGGTAGCCGAAGTAATTTAGGTGATTCTGGTATAGTTTGTTATGATTTTTAGCTTTTTTTTGTAATTTTAAAGTGATTAAGCTTAGTTTGTTGCTGTAAAGTGTAGTTGGGGGTGATTTTTGATAGCCGAAGTAATTTAGGTAAGTTTGGCATAGTTTGCTATGGTTAGTAGCATTTTTTTGTAATTTAAAAGTGATTGAGTTTAGTTTGTTGTGGTAAGGGCTAGTTGGTGATGATTTATGGTAGCCGAAGTAATTTAGGTGAGTTTGGCATAGTTTGCTAGGGTTACTAGCATTTTTTTGTAATTTAAAATTAATTGGGTTTAGTTTGTTGTGGTAAGGGTTAGTTGGTGATGATTTAGAGTAGCCGAAGTAATTTAGGTGAGTCTGGCATAGTTTGTTATAAATTGTACACCTTTTTTTGTAATTTTAAGATGATATGGTTTGGCTTGTTGTGGTAAGGGATAGTTGGGGGTGATTTACGGTAGCCAAAGTAACTTAGGTGATTCTGGTATAGTTTGTTATAAGTTTTAGCATTTTTTTGTAATTTTAAAGTGATTGGGCTTAGTTTGTTGCTGTAAAGTGTAGTTGGGGGTGATTTTTGATAGCCGAAGTAATTTAGGTTAGTTTGGCATAGTTTGCTATGGTTAGTAGCATTTTTTTGTAATTTAAAAGTGATTGGGTTTAGTTTGTTGTGGTAAGGGTTGGTTGGTGATGATTTTTGGTAGCCGAAGTAATTTAGGTGAGTCTGGCATAGTTTGTTATGATTTGTACACCTTTTTTGTAATTTTAAGATGATATGGTTTGGTTTGTTGTGGTAAGGTATAGTTGGGGGTGATTTACGCTAGCCGAAGTAATTTAGGTGATTCTGGTATAGTTTGTTATGATTTTTAGCATTTTTTTGTAATTTTAAAGTGATTGGGCTTAGTTTGTTGCTGTAAAGTGTAGTTGGGGGTGATTTTTAATAGCCGAAGTAATTTAGGTGCGTTTGGCATAGTTTGCTATGGTTAGTAGCATTTTTTTGTAATTTAAAAGTGATTGGGTTTAGTTTGTTGTGGTAAGGGTTAGTTGGTGATGATTTATGGTAGCCGAAGTAATTTAGGTGAGTTTGGCATAGTTTGCTAGGGTTACTAGCATTTTTTTGTAATTTAAAAATGATTGGGTTTAGTTTGTTGTGGTAAAGGTTAGTTGGTGATGATGTAGAGTAGCCGAAGTAATTTAGGTGAGTCTGGCATAGTTTGTTATGATTTGTACACCTTTTTTTGTAATTTTAAGATGATATGGTTTGGTTTGTTGTGGTAAGGGATAGTTTGGGGTGATTTACGGTAGCCAAAGTGACTTAGGTGATTCTGGTATAGTTTATTATAATTTTTAGCATTTTTTTGTAATTTTAAAGTGATTGGGCTTAGTTTGTTGCTGTAAAGTGTAGTTGGGGGTGATTTTTGCTAGCCGAAGTGATTTAGGTTAGTTTGGCATAGTTTGCTATGGTTAGTAGCATTTTTTTGTAATTTAAAAGTGATTGGGTTTAGTTTGTTGTGGTAAGGGTTAGTTGGTGATGATTTTTGGTAGCCGAAGTAATTTAGGTGAGTTTTGCATAGTTTGCTATGGTTACTAGCATTTTTTTGTAATTTAAAAGTGATTGGGTTTAGTTTGTTGTGGTAAGGGTTAGTTGGTGATGATTTAGAGTAGCCGAAGTAATTTAGGTGAGTCTGGCATAGTTTGTAATGATTTGTACACCTTTTTTTGCAATTTTAAAATGATATGGTTTGGTTTGTTGTGGTAAGGGATAGTTGGGGGTGGTTTACGGTAGCCGAAATTATTTAGGTGATTCTGGTATAGTTTGTTATGATTTTTAGCATTTTTTTGTAATTTTAAAGTGATTGGGCTTAGTTTGTTGCTGTAAAGTGTAGTTGGGGGTGATTTTTGATAGCCAAAGTAACTTAGGTGAGTTTGGCATAGTTTGCTAGGGTTAGTAGCATTTTTTTGTAATTTAAAAGTGATTGGGTTTAGTTTGTTGTGGTAAGGGTTAGTTGGTGATGATTTATGGTAGCGGAAGTAATTTAGGTGAGTTTGGCATAGTTTGCTATGGTTACTAGCATTTTTTTGTAATTTAAAAGTGATTGGGTTTAGTTTGTTGTGGTAAGGGTTAGTTGGTGATGATTTAGAGTAGCCGAAGTAATTTAGGTGAGTCTGGCATAGTTTGTTATGATTTGTACTCCTTTTTTTGCAATTTTAAGATGATATGGTTTGGTTTGTTGTGGTAAGGGATAGTTGGGGGTGCTTTACGGTAGCCGAAGTTATTTAGGTGATTCTGGTATAGTTTGTTATGATTTTTAGCATTTTTTTGTAATTTTAAAGTGATTGGGCTTAGTTTGTTGCTGTAAAGTGTAGTTGGGGGTGATTTTTGATAGCCGAAGTAACTTAGGTGAGTTTGGCATAGTTTGCTAGGGTTAGTAGCATTTTTTGTAATTTAAAAGTGATTGGGTTTAGTTTGTTGTGGTAAGGGTTAGTTGGTGATGATTTAGAGTAGCCGAAGTAATTTAGGTGAGTCTGGCATAGTTTGTTATGATTTGTACACCTTTTTTTGTAATTTGAAGATGATATGGTTTGGTTTGATTTAGGTGAGTTTGGCATAGTTTGCTATGGTTACTAGCATTTTTTTGTAATTTAAAAGTGATTGGGTTTAGTTTGTTGTGGTAAGGGTTAGTTGGTGATGATTTAGAGTAGCCGAAGTAATTTAGGTAAGTCTGGCATAGTTTGTTATGATTTGTACACCTTTTTTTGTAATTTTAAGATGATATGGTTTGGTTTGTTGTGGTAAGGGATAGTTGGAAGTGATTTACGGTAGCTGAAGTAATTTAGGTGATTCTGGTATAGTTTGTTATGATTTTTAGCATTTTTTTGTAATTTTAAAGTGATTGGGCTTAGTTTGTTGCTGTAAAGTGTAGTTGGAGGTGATTTTTGATAGCCGAAGTAATTTAGGTGAGTTTGGCATAGTTTGCTATGGTTAGTAGCATTTTTTTGTAATTTAAAAGTGATTGGGTTTAGCTTGTTGTTGTAAGGGTTAGTTGGTGATTATTTATGGTAGCCGAAGTAATTTAGGTGAGTTTGGCATAGTTTGCTAGGGTTACTAGCATTTTTTTGTAATTTAAAAATGATTGAATTTAGTTTGTTGTGGTAAGGGTTAGTTGGTGATGATTTAGAGTAGCCGAAGTAATTTAGGTGAGTCTGGCATAGTTTGTAATGATTTGTACACCTTTTTTTGTAATTTTAAGATAATATGGTTTGGTTTGTTGTGGTAAGGGATAGTTGGGGGTGATTTACGGTAGCCGAAGTAATTTAGGTGATTCTGGTATAGTTTGTTATGATTTTTAGCATTTTTTTGTAATTTTAAAGTGATTGGGCTTAGTTTGTTGCTGTAAAGTGTAGTTGGGGGTGATTTTTGATAGCCGAAGTAATTTAGGTGAGTCTGGCATAGTTTGTAATGATTTGTACACCTTTTTTTGTAATTTTAAGATGATATGGTTTGGTTTGTTGTGGTAAGGAATAGTTGGGGGAGATTTACGGTAGCCGAAGTAATTTAGGTGATTCTGGTATAGTTTGTTATGATTTTTAGCATTTTTTTGTAATTTAAAAGTGATTGGGTTTAGTTTGTTGTGGTAAGGGTTAGTTGGTGATGATTTATGGTAGCCGAAGTAATTTAGATGAGTTTGGCATAGTTTGCTATGGTTACTAGCATTTTTTTGTAATTTAAAATTGATTGGGTTTAGTTTGTTGTGGTAAGGGTTAGTTGGTGATGATTTAGAGTAGCCGAAGTAATTTAGGTGAGTCTGGCATAGTTTGTTATGATTTGTACACCTTTTTTGTAATTTGAAGATGATATGGTTTGGTTTGATTTAGGTGAGTTTGGCATAGTTTGTTATGGTTAGTTGCATTTTTTTGTAATTTAAAAGTGATTGGGTTTAGTTTGTTGTGGTAAGGGTTAGTTGGTGATGATTTAGAGTAGCCGAAGTAATTTAGGTGAGTCTGGCATAGTTTGTTATGATTTGTACTCCTTTTTTTGCAATTTTAAGATGATATGGTTTGGTTTGTTGTGGTAAGGGATAGTTGGGGGTGCTTTACGGTAGCCGAAGTTATTTAGGTGATTCTGGTATAGTTTGTTATGATTTTTAGCATTTTTTTGTAATTTTAAAGTGATTGGGCTTAGTTTGTTGCTGTAAAGTGTAGTTGGGGGTGATTTTTGATAGCCGAAGTAACTTAGGTGAGTTTGGCATAGTTTGCTAGGGTTAGTAGCATTTTTTTGTAATTTAAAAGTGATTGGGTTTAGTTTGTTGTGGTAAGGGTTAGTTGGTGATGATTTAGAGTAGCCGAAGTAATTTAGGTGAGTCTGGCATAGTTTGTTATGATTTGTACACCTTTTTTTGTAATTTGAAGATGATATGGTTTGGTTTGATTTAGGTGAGTTTGGCATAGTTTGCTATGGTTACTAGCATTTTTTTGTAATTTAAAAGTGATTGGGTTTAGTTTGTTGTGGTAAGGGTTAGTTGGTGATGATTTAGAGTAGCCGAAGTAATTTAGGTAAGTCTGGCATAGTTTGTTATGATTTGTACACCTTTTTTTGTAATTTTAAGATGATATGGTTTGGTTTGTTGTGGTAAGGGATAGTTGGAAGTGATTTACGGTAGCTGAAGTAATTTAGGTGATTCTGGTATAGTTTGTTATAATTTTTAGCATTTTTTTGTAATTTTAAAGTGATTGGGCTTAGTTTGTTGCTGTAAAGTGTAGTTGGAGGTGATTTTTGATAGCCGAAGTAATTTAGGTGAGTTTGGCATAGTTTGCTATGGTTAGTAGCATTTTTTGGTAATTTAAAAGTGATTGGGTTTAGCTTGTTGTTGTAAGGGTTAGTTGGTGATTATTTATGGTAGCCGAAGTAATTTAGGTGAGTTTGGCATAGTTTGCTAGGGTTACTAGCATTTTTTTGTAATTTAAAAATGATTGAATTTAGTTTGTTGTGGTAAGGGTTAGTTGGTGATGATTTAGAGTAGCCGAAGTAATTTAGGTGAGTCTGGCATAGTTTGTAATGATTTGTACACCTTTTTTTGTAATTTTAAGATAATATGGTTTGGTTTGTTGTGGTAAGGGATAGTTGGGGGTGATTTACGGTAGCCGAAGTAATTTAGGTGATTCTGGTATAGTTTGTTATGATTTTTAGCATTTTTTTGTAATTTTAAAGTGATTGGGCTTAGTTTGTTGCTGTAAAGTGTAGTTGGGGGTGATTTTTGATAGCCGAAGTAATTTAGGTGAGTCTGGCATAGTTTGTAATGATTTGTACACCTTTTTTTGTAATTTTAAGATGATATGGTTTGGTTTGTTGTGGTAAGGAATAGTTGGGGGAGATTTACGGTAGCCGAAGTAATTTAGGTGATTCTGGTATAGTTTGTTATGATTTTTAGCATTTTTTTGTAATTTAAAAGTGATTGGGTTTAGTTTGTTGTGGTAAGGGTTAGTTGGTGATGATTTATGGTAGCCGAAGTAATTAAGATGAGTTTGGCATAGTTTGCTATGGTTACTAGCATTTTTTTGTAATTTAAAATTGATTGGGTTTAGTTTGTTGTGGTAAGGGTTAGTTGGTGATGATTTAGAGTAGCCGAAGTAATTTAGGTGAGTCTGGCATAGTTTGTTATGATTTGTACACCTTTTTTGTAATTTGAAGATGATATGGTTTGGTTTGATTTAGGTGAGTTTGGCATAGTTTGCTATGGTTACTAGCATTTTTTTGTAATTTAAAAGTGATTGGGTTTAGTTTGTTGTGGTAAGGGTTAGTTTCTGATGATTTAGAGTAGCCGAAGTAATTTAGGTAAGTCTGGCATAGTTTGTTATGATTTGTACACCTTTTTTTGTAATTTTAAGATAATATGGTTTGGTTTGTTGTGGTAAGGGATAGTTGGGGGTGATTTACGGTAGCCGAAGTAATTTAGGTGATTCTGGTATAGTTTGTTATGATTTTTAGCATTTTTTTGTAATTTTAAAGTGATTGGGCTTAGTTTGTTGCTGTAAAGTGTAGTTGGAGGTGATTTTTGATAGCCGAAATAATTTAGGTGATTCTGGTATAGTTTGTTATGATTTTTAGCATTTTTTTGTAATTTAAAAGCGATTGGGTTTAGTTTGTTGTGGTAAGGGATAGTTGGTGATCATTTATGGTAGTCGAAGTAATTTAGGTGAGTTTGGCATAGTTTGCTATGGTTACTAGCATTTTTTTGTAATTTAAAAGTGATTGGGTTTAGTTTGTTGTGGTAAGGGTTAGTTGGTGATGATTTAGAGTAGCCGAAGTAATTTAGGTGAGTCTGGCATAGTTTGTTATGATTTGTACACCTTTTTTTGTAATTTTAAGATAATATGGTTTGGTTTGTTGTGGTAAGGGATAGTTGGGGGTGATTTACGGTAGCCGAAGTAATTTAGGTGATTCTGGTATAGTTTGTTATGATTTTTAGCATTTTTTTGTAATTTTAAAGTGATTGGGCTTAGTTTGTTGCTGTAAAGTGTAGTTGGTGGTGATTTTTGATAGCCGAAGTAATTTAGGTGAGATTGGCATAGTTTGCTATGGTTAGTAGAATTTTTTTGTAATTTAAAAGTGATTGGGTTTAGTTTGTTGTGGTAAAGGTTAGTTGGTGATGATTTATGGTAGCCGAAGTAATTTAGGTAAGTTTGGCATGGTTTGCTATGGTTACTAGCATTTTTTTGTAATTTAAAAGTGATTGGGTTTCGCTTGTTGTGGTAAGGGTTAATTGGTGATGATTTAGAGTAGCCGAAGTAATTTAGGTGAGTCTGGCATAGTTTGTTATGATTTGTACACCTTTTTTTGTAATTTTAAGATGATATGGTTTGGTTTGTTGTGGTAAGAGATAGTTGGGGGTGATTTACGGTAGCCGAAGTAATTTAGGTGATTCTGGTATAGTTTGTTATGATTTTTAGCATTTTTTTTTTATTTTAAAGTAATTGGGCTTAGTTTGTTGCTGTAAAGTGTAGTTGGGGGTGATTTTTGATAGCCGAAGTAATTTAGGTGAGTTTGGCATAGTTTGCTATCGTTAGTAGCATTTTTTTGTAATTTAAAAGTGATTGGGTTTAGTTTGTTGTGGTAAGGGTTAGTTTTTGATGATTTTTGGTAGCCGAAGTAATTTAGGTGAGTTTGGCATAGTTTGCTATGGTTACTAGCATTTTTTTGTAATTTAAAAGTGATTGGGTTTAGATTGTTGTGGTAAGGTGTAGTTGGTGATGATTTAGAGTAGCCGAAGTAATTTAGGTGAGTCTGGCATAGTTTGTTATGATTTGTACACCTTTTTTTGTAATATTAAGATGATATGGTTTGTTTTGTTGTGGTAAGGGATAGTTGGGGGTGATTTACGGTAGCCGAAGTAATTTAGGTGATTCTGGTATAGTTTGTAATGATTTTTAGCATTTTTTTGTAATTTTAAAGTGATTGGGCTTAGTTTGTTGCTGTAAAGTGTAGTTGGGGGTGATTTTTGATAGCCGAAGTAATTTAGGTGAGTTTGGCATAGTTTGCTCTGGTTAGTAGCATTTTTTTGTAATTTAAAAGTGATTGGGTTTAGTTTGTTGTGGTAAGGGTTAGTTGGTCATGATTTATGGTAGCCGAAGTAATTTAGGTGAGTTTGGCATAGTTTGCTATGGTTACTAGCATTTTTTTGTAATTTAAAAGTGATTGGGTTTAGCTTGTTGTGGTAAGGGTTAATTGGTGATGATTTAGAGTAGCCGAAGTAATTTAGGTGAGTTTGGCATAGTTTGCTATGGTTACTAGAATTTTTTTGTAATTTAAAAGTGATTGGGTTTAGTTTGTTGTGGTAAGGGTTAGTTGGTGATGATTTAGAGTAGCCGAAGTAATTTAGGTGAGTCTGGCATAGTTTGTTATGATTTGTACACCCTTTTTGTAATTTTAAGATAATATGGTTTGGTTTGTTGTGGTAAGGGAAAGTTGGGGGTGATTTACAATAGCCGAAGTAATTTAGGTGATTCTGGTATAGTTTGCTATGATTTTTAGCATTTTTTTGTAATTTTAAAGTGATTGGGCTTATTTTGTTGCTGTAATGTGTAGTTGAAGGTGATTTTTGATAGCCGAAGTAATTTAGGTGAGTTTGGCATAGTTTGCTATGGTTAGTAGCATTTTTTTGTAATTTAAAAGTGATTGGGTTTAGTTTGTTGTGGTAAGGGTTAGTTGGTGATGATTTATGGTAGCCGAAGTAATTTACGTGAGTTTGGCATAGTTTGCTATGGTTAGTAGCATTTTTTTGTAATTAAAAAATGATTGGGTTTAGTTTGTTGTGGTAAGGGTTAGTTGGTGATGATTTAGAGTAGCCGAAGTAATTTAGGTGAGTCTGGAATAGTTTGTTATGATTTGTACACCTTTTTTTGTAATTTTAAGATGATATGGTTTGGTTTGTTGTGGTAAGGGATAGTTGGAAGTGATTTACGGTAGCCGAAGTAATTTAGGTGATTCTGGTATAGTTTGTTATGATTTTTAGCATTTTTTTATAATTTTAAAATGATTGGGCTTAGTTTGTTGCTGTAAAGTGTAGTTGGGGGTGATTTTTGATAGCCGAAGTAATTTAGGTGAGTTTGGCATAGTTTGCTATGGTTAGTAGCATTTTTTTGTAATTTAAAAGTGATTGGGTTTAGTTTGTTGTGGTAGGGGTTAGTTGGTGATGATTTATGGTAGCCGAAGTAATTTATGTGAGTTTGGCATAGTTTGCTATGGTTACTAGCATTTTTTTGTAATTTAAAAGTGATTGGGTTTAGTTTGTTGTGGTAAGGATTAGTTGGTGATGATTTAGAGTAGCCGAAGTAATTTAGGTGAGTCTGGCATAATTTGTTATGATTTGTACACCTTTTTTTGTAATTTTAAGATGATATGGTTTGGTTTGTTGTGGTAAGGTATAGTTGGGGGTGATTTACGGT
The DNA here is from genome assembly GCA_964023215.1 of Eledona agricola. Lineage (NCBI taxonomy): Eukaryota > Metazoa > Arthropoda > Insecta > Coleoptera > Tenebrionidae > Eledona > Eledona agricola. The sequence goes on from CAXIEJ010000179.1 coordinate 128,606, forward strand.
AGCCGAAGTAATTTAGGTGATTCTGGTATAGTTTGTTATAATTTTAAGCATTTTTTTGTAATTTTAAAGTGATTGGGCTCAGTTTGTTGCTGTAAAGTGTAGTTGGGGGTGATTTTTGATAGCCGAAGTAATTTAGGTGAGTTTGACTTAGTTTGCTATGGTTAGTAGCATTTTTTTTGAATTTAAAAGTGATTGGGTTTAGTTTGTTGTGGTAAGGGTTAGTTGGTGATGATTTATGGTAGCCGAAGTAATTTAGGTGAGTTTGGCATAATTTGCTATGGTTACAAGCATTTTTTTGTAATTTAAAAGTGATTGGGTTTAGTTTGTTGTGGTAAGGGTTAGTTGGTGATGATTTAGAGTAGCCGAAGTAATTTAGGTGAGTCTGGCATAGTTTGTTATGATTTGTACACCTTTTTTTGTAATATTAAAATGATATGGTTTGTTTAGTTGTGGTAAGGGATAGTTGGGGGTGATTTACGGTAGCCGAAGTAATTTAGGTGATTCTGGTATAGTTTGTTATGATTTTTAGCATTTTTTTGTAATTTTAAAGTGATTGGGTTTAGTTTGTTGTGGTAAGGGTTAGTTGGTGATGATTTAGAGTAGCCGAAGTAATTTAGGTGAGTCTGGCATAGTTTGTTATGATTTGTACACCTTTTTTTGTAATATTAAAATGATATGGTTTGTTTTGTTGTGGTAAGGGATAGTTGGGGGTGATTTACAGTAGCCGAAGTAATTTAGGTGATTCTGGTAGAGTTTGTTATGATTTTTAGCATTTTTTTGTAATTTTAAAGTGATTGGGCTTATTTTGTTGCTGTAAAGTGTAGTTGGGGGTGATTTTTAATAGCCGAAGTAGTTTAGGTGAGTTTGGCATAGTTTGCTATGGTTAGTAGCGTTTTTTTGTAATTTAAAAATAATTGGGTTTAGTTTGTTGTGGTAAGGGTTAGTTGGTGATGATTTAGAGTAGCCGAAGTAATTTAGGTGAGTCTGGCATAGTTTGTTATGAATTGTACACCTTTTTTTGTAATTTTAAGATGATATGGTTTGGTTTGTTGTGGTAAGGGATAGTTTGGGGTGATTTACGGTAGCCGAAGTAATTTAGGTGATTCTGGTATAGTTTGTTATGATTTTTAGCATTTTTTTGTAATTTTAAATTGATTGAGCTTAGTTTGTTGCTGTAAAGTGTAGTTGGGGGTGATTTTTGATAGCCGAAGTAATTTAGGTTAGTTTGGCCTAGTTTGCTATGGTTAGTAGCATTTTTTTGTAATTTAAAAGTGATTGGGTTTAGTTTGTTGTGGTAAGGGTTAGTTGGTGATGATTTATGGTAGCCGAAGTAATTTAGGTGAGTTTGGCATAGTTTGCTATGGTTACTAGCATTTTTTTGTAATTTAAAAGTGTTTGGGTTTAGTTTGTTGAGGTAAGGGTTAGTTGGTGATGATTTAGAGTAGCCGAAGTAATTTAGGTGAGTCTGGCATAGTTTGTTATGAATTGTACACCTTTTTTTGTAATATTAAGATGATATGGTTTGGTTTGTTGTGGTAAGGGATAGTTTGGGGTGATTTACGGTAGCCAAAGTAACTTAGGTGATTCTGGTATAGTTTGTTATAATTTTTAGCATTTTTTTGTAATTTTAAAGTGATTGGGCTTAGTTTGTTGCTGTAAAGTGTAGTTGGGGGTGATTTTTGATAGCCGAAGTAATTTAGGTTAGTTTGGCATAGTTTGCTATGGTTAGAAGCATTTTTTTGTAATTTAAAAGTAATTGGGTTTGTAACGTGATGGTACCACCACTTACCGCAAGACGCGTGCGCGACAGAAAATAACGAAAAGATCAAGTAACAAGATGGTGTCGGTGCCACATTGAGTCCACTCTTTTAATGTTTTAATAATAGAAGCTATTAGTTTACGAGTTACCCGACATTCATTTAGCCCTCCTGTGGTTCGAGTGTTACAACTGGCGCCCAACAGTTAGTGGCCGAATCAGTGCAGAGTGAGTTAAAAATCCAACCTCTTCAGCCATTCACCACGCTCCGTGCGCTGCTGATGTACCCAAAAACTACCGATTGACTTCGTGCAAGGTACCTCACATATCCGCGGTTCGTGTGTATCCTAGGAGTCCTAGTTGATCTAACGGCAGAAATTCTCCACGAGTTGGCATCAAGGACGCGCAGCCCGCCATTTTGCCGGTTCCACGTGCGAAACCGACCATCTCGAAAAATCCGACTTCATCACGGACGGCTACCAGCGTTATCAACTACGGTCGAGAGTGAACTCTCGGCTCAACAAAGGCGATAACACGAGCGACGGCGACGATCATCAATCCGCGCCAGGTCCTGCGATGGCACAAAACGTCGTGCTGACCACCGAACAATTTCAGGCGCTGTTGCAAAGCGTACAAGCAGCAAATGCTAGCCCCGCAGTCGCCCCCCGTTTGGAAAACGGAAATTTTGCCAACTGCAGCTCTCGTTTCTCTGGAGGAGAAGGTGAAGACGTTGACGCTTTCATTGAAGCCATCACCATCTACAAGGAGTGCGTGGCTATCAGCGACGACAATGCTCTGCGAGGCCTCCCAATGCTCCTAGATAAGCTAGCCCTCACCTGGTTTCACGGTTCGAAGGCGATGTATATCAAGTGGAGTGATGCTGTGGATGGCCTCAGACACGTCTTTGGGCGAAAGCTGCCCCCACACCAAATTTTCCGCAAGCTGTTCTCCAAAGAACAGGGAGATAGTGAACCTACTGATGTGTTCGCCAGCAACGCCAAGTCCCTGCTTGCCCAACTGCCTTCAACTCCACCACTGAGCGAGACGCACAAGTTGGACATGATCTACGGACTGTTGAATCGGCGGATCCGTAGTCACTTGCCTCGTGACCACTTCGCGGATTTCAACACGCTTGTCGAACGTGCGAGAATGATCGAGGCCAATCTGGAAGAAGAGAAACCCCACAACGCCATCGACAAAGCACGAGTCCGACCTCGTTGCGATTATTGCAAAATCATCGGACACCAGCAAATGGAATGCCGAAAGTACGCCGCCCAGAAGCGAGTAAGCGAATCCAGAAAAAGCGGAAATGCAAGTACCGTCCGTCCAGAGACGACTAAACCAACAGTGGTCTGCTATGGCTGTGGCGCTCCTGGATATGTGAGGTCGCAATGTCCAAACTGTCGCCCGAAGTCTCAGAGCAACCCTCCTGTTGCGGAACTTCTCTCGATCGACTCCCCAGCAAAGAGCGGCAGACCGTTGATCGAAGTGACCGTTGCTGGAAGAACAGGACTAGCTCTAATCGACACTGGGGCAAGATGCACAATTGCCGGTCGAAGATTGTACCGACATTTCCAACAACAACAACTACCATGCACCGAGTCTGAAATGACGATGACTCTAGCTGATGGAAAGTCAAGGCGAGTTTCTACTGTCTGCTTTAGCACTTCAGTGTTGCTGCATGGCCGAGCCATTCCCACGGACTTCATAGCCGTTCCCGACTACACGGAGAGTCAAACGCTTTTGGGCGTTGACTTTGCAACCCGAGCAGGTTTGGTGCTGGATGTGGCCCGTAGTTGTTACCATCTGAATGGGGATCCGGAACAGCGCTTCCCATTTTACGAAGAACCCCACACCACCTCCTCTGTTGTCGTAACTCACGGTAGCATGGATGTGAGCCTGCGTTCGGATGAAGGTCCGCAACTAACTTCACAAGAACGCAACAGTTTGAATTTCCTGGTTAAGACCCACAAAGATGTCTTCCAGCCGTCGCAAGAACCTACCCCTTACGCGGAGCGCACCATAAGGTTGACCTCGGACGTCCCCGTTGCCGTTCCGCCTTATCGGATGTCACCGCAGAAAACCGCATTGCTGAAGGACGAAGTCAACGCGATGCTGGAACTGGGAGTGATCGAGGAATGCGACACTCCCTATGCTGCCCCTGTGGTCATGACGACGAAGAAGGATGGCACAACGCGCGTCTGCATAGACTACCGTAAGCTGAATCAAATCACTGTCCCTGACAGGTACCCACTACCCAGGATGGACGACTTACTACACCGCGCCAAGCAAACCAACTTTATGTCAACGATTGATTTGAAGTCTGGATACTGGCTGGTGCCCGTCCATCCAGACGACAGGGATAAGACTGGCTTTGTAACCCCGTTTGGCTTATACCGATTCAACAGAATGCCCTTCGGTTTACGGAATGCGCCGGCTACCTTCCAACGACTCGTCGACAGGTTTCGCCGCAGCCTTCCCACCGTGACGATTCTATCATACCTAGACGACATGATCATATTGTCGACGGACTTTGAAAGTCACTTGGAGGACCTGCGGGCCGTAATGATTCATTTGCGAAACTACAAGCTAGTTGCGAATCGAAAGAAGTGTCGTCTTGCGTGCCCAAGTGTGAAGTACCTTGGTCACGTGATCACTGCTTCTGGCATCTACCCGGACGATGAAAAGATTACAGCGGTCACCCGTATGAGACCTCCAACCAACACGAAACAGCTGATGTCCTTCTTGCAGCTCTGCAGCTGGTTCCGTAGGTTTATCCCAAATTTTGCGGAAGTCAGCCGACCACTCAGCAGCCTGACAAGGAAGAACACCGCCTGGTCCTGGGATGCTCCCCAGGCAGCAGCTTTCGCTCAACTGAAGCATCTGCTGGTCAACGCACCGATACTTCGTCAGGCCAACACCGATCTGCCGTTTCTCCTCAGGACGGATGCTAGCTCATACGCTATTGGAGCATGCCTGATCCAGGGGGAGTGTCTGGAGGAGGAGCACCCAGTTGAGTATGCCAGCCGACTGCTGACCTCAGCTGAAAGAAACTACAGCACCACGGAGCGCGAAGCTCTCGCCATCGTCTTCGCCGTACAGAAATTTCGAGGATATCTGGACGGATCGACGACCGTCGTCGCTACGGACCATAAGCCTCTGCGATGGTTGATGAGTCTTCGTGCCCCCTCAGGTCGCTTGGCGCGTTGGGCTATGTTACTGCAGTCTTTTGATTTGCAGATTGAGTACGTGTCCGGCCGCCAAAACGTTGTCGCTGACGCCCTGTCGAGATTATCTTACTCCGAGGCCGAGCTGCCTACTGCAATTTGCACCGTCAGCCTAAATTTGCCTACGGTACCTGCTCAAGATGTTCGCAAGGCTCAGCTAGGCGACCCGGAGCTGGCAAAGATAATTTCTTGCTTCGAAAGCAGCTCGCCGGAAGAAGTCGATCTGACACGCTGGTTGGACCGAGGCTACTTGCTCTCGAATGGAGTGCTGTACCGATACTCTTCGGAAAGTGAGTCTGAAGAGGCCCAACTGGTGATTCCCCGAGACCAAGTACCCGCTATCTTGCGTGAGTGCCACGACGAACCGCTTGCTGGCCACAATTGAGTAGAAAAGACAATACAACGTATCTCCCACCGATACTACTGGACGACTATGAGGCGAGATGTTATCAGCTACGTCCGCAAATGCGTGCCCTGCCAAAAGTACAAAGCTAATAACCTAAAACCAGCAGGACTAGTTCAGACACCTGCCATGGCTAGGCGCTTCGAGACGCTGGCGCTAGACCTGTTCGGACCGCTGCCTGAGACCACGGATGGTTACCGCTGGGTGCTTGCAGTTGAAGATACCACCACCCGATGGATGGAGCTGTTCCCGTTGCGAGCTGCTACGGCGGAGGCTTGTGCCAAGATCCTCATCGATGAAATCGTTCTCAGATATGGTACTCCGAGACGGGTTGTGAGCGATAATGGGACACAATTCACCAGCGAGGTAATGCAACAGGTGGCCCATTGTCTGGGTTTTCAGCAGGCCCTCATACCTTTGTATCACCCCTCGGCGAACCCCGAAGAGAGGAAGAACCGCGAACCAAAAACTCAGCTCTCCATTCTTGTTGGAAAACATCATGACACCTGGAAGGAAGGCCTCTCGTCCGTACGATTTGCTATGAACACCGCTACTAGCCTAGCTACGGGTTACAGCCCCGCTTTCTTGTGTTTTGGACGCGAATTACGCACCCCTTCCGACGTCGAAAAGGACCTTCGTGTCGTAGTCGATGGCGAGAACGTGGTTGCCGAGATCACGCCCCGATTGAAAATCATTGCCGACGCGCTGCATCGCGCGCGAGAGACTCACGAAATAACTCAGGATCGCGCCAAGAGATTTGCAGATACCGCCCGCCGCGTACCGGAAACTCTGTCTGTTGGTGACCGCGTTTTGGTCGATGTGCGCGTTCTGAGCAACGCCGCCCGAGCGTTTACTTCAAAGTTTGTGCCTCGACGTGACGGCCCATACATCATAACACGGCAGGTTTCTCCGACCGCGTACCAGGTTGCAGCTGTGGAACGACCTACCGAGCCGCTGGGAACTTATCACATCTCAGCCTTGCGTCGCTTCATCGAGCCAGACGTTGACACACCCGCTCCCATCTGTCCGATCCGCAAACGGGGAAGACCGCGTAAACCAACGTCCGCTCAACCAGTGACGTCACGGGAAACACCAAGACCCGTCACCCGGCTCAGGGGGCGCCCCCGACAGTAGGTGGCACCCAGCACTGTCCTGGATCGTCCCTAGCGAGTCCATCCGATCCAGAGGGGGAGGATGTAACGTGATGGTACCACCACTTACCGCAAGACGCGTGCGCGACAGAAAATAACGAAAAGATCAAGTAACAAGATGGTGTCGGTGCCACATTGAGTCCACTCTTTTAATGTTTTAATAATAAAAGCTATTAGTTTACGAGTTACCCGACATTCATTTAGCCCTCCTGTGGTTCGAGTGTTACAGGTTTAGTTTGTTGTGGTAAGGGTGAGTTGGTGATGATTTATGGTAGCCGAAGTAATTTAGGTGAGTTTGGCATAGTTTGCTACGGTTACTAGCATTTTTTTGTAATTTAAAATGATTGGGTTTAGTTTGTTGTGGTAAAGGTTAGTTGGTGATGATTTAGAGTAGCCGAAGTAATTTAGGTGAGTCTGACATAGTTTGTTATGATTTGTACACCTTTTTTTGTAATTTTAAGTAGATATGGTTTGGTTTGTTGTGGTAAGGTATAGTTGGGGGTGATTTACGGTAGTCGAAGTAATTTAGGTGATTCTGGTATAATTTGTTATGATTTTTAGCATTTTTGTGTAATTTTTAAGTGATTGGGCTTAGTTTGTTGCTGTAAAGTGTAGTTGGGGGTGATTTTTGATAGCCGAAGTAATTTAGGTGAGATTGGCATAGTTTGCTATGGTTAGTAGAATTTTTTTGTAATTTAAAAGTGATTGGGTTTAGTTTGTTGTGGTAAAGGTTAGTTGGTGATGATTTATGGTAGCCGAAGTATTTTAGGTAAGTTTGGCATAGTTTGCTTTAGATAGTAGCAAAATTTTGTAATTTAAAAGTGATTGGGTTTAGTTTGTTGTGGTTAGGGTTAGTTGGTTATGATTTAGAGTAGCCGAAGTAATTTAGGTGAGTCTGGCATAGTTTGTTATGATTTGTACACTTTTTTTTGTAATTTTAAGATGATATGGTTTGGTTTGTTGTGGTAAGGGATAGTTGGGGGTGATTTACGGTAGCCGAAGTAATTTAGGTGATTCTAGTATAGTTTGTTATGATTTCTAGCATTTTTTTGTAATTTTAAAGTGATAGGGCTTAGTTAGTTGCTGTAAAGTGTAGTTGGGGGTGATTTTTGATAGCCGAAGTTATTTAGGTGAATTTGTCATAGTTTGCTATGGTTAGTAGCATTTTTTTGTAATTTAAAAGCGATTGGGTTTAGTTTGTTGTGGTAAGGGTTAGTTGGTAATGATTAATTTTAGCCGATGTAATTTAGGTGAGTCTGGCATAGTTTGTTATGATTTGTACACCTTTTTTGTAATTTGAAGATGATATGGTTTGGTTTGATTTAGGTGAGTTTGGCATAGTTTGCTATGGTTAGTTGCATTTTTTGTAATTTAAAAGTGATTGGGTTTAGTTTGTTGTGGTAAGGGTTAGTTGGTGATGATTTAGAGTAGCCGAAGTAATTTAGGTGAGTCTGGCATAGTTTGTTATGATTTGTACTCCTTTTTTTGCAATTTTAAGATGATATGGTTTGGTTTGTTGTGGTAAGGGATAGTTGGGGGTGCTTTACGGTAGCCGAAGTTATTTAGGTGATTCTGGTATAGATTGTTATGATTTTTAGCATTTTTTTGTAATTTTAAAGTGATTGGGCTTAGTTTGTTGCTGTAAAGTGTAGTTGGGGGTGATTTTTGATAGCCGAAGTAACTTAGGTGAGTTTGGCTTAGTTTGCTATGGTTAGTAGCATTTTTTTGTAATTTAAAAGTGATTGGGTTTAGCTTGTTGTTGTAAGGGTTAGTTGGTGATGATTTATGGTAGCCGAAGTAATTTAGATGAGTTTGGCATAGTTTGCTATGGTTACTAGCATTTTTTTGTAATTTAAAATTGATTGGGTTTAGTTTGTTGTGGTAAGGGTTAGTTGGTGATGATTTAGAGTAGCCGAAGTAATTTAGGTGAGTCTGGCATAGTTTGTTATGATTTGTACACCTTTTTTTGTAATTTTAAGATAATATGGTTTGGTTTGTTGTGGTAAGGGATAGTTGGGGGTGATTTACGATAGCCGAAGTAATTTAGGTGATTCTGGTATAGTTTGTTATGATTTTTAGCATTTTTTTATAATTTTAAAGTGATTGGGCTTAGTTTGTTGCTGTAAAGTGTAGTTGTAGGTGATTTTTGATAGCCGAAATAATTTAGGTGAGTTTGGCATAGTTTGCTATGGTTAGTAGCATTTTTTTTGTAATATAAAAGTGATTGGGTTTAGCTTGTTGTGGTAAGGGTTAGTTGGTGATTATTTATGGTAACCGAAGTAATTTAGGTGAGTTTGGCATAGTTTGCTAGGGTTACTAGCATTTTTTTGTAATTTAAAAATGATTGGGTTTAGTTTGTTGTGGTAAGGGTTAGTTGGTGATGATTTAGGGTAGCCGAAGTAATTTAGGTGAGTCTGGCATAGTTTGTAATGATTTGTACACCTTTTTTTGTAATTTTAAGATGATATGGTTTGGTTTGTTGTGGTAAGGGATAGTTGGAAGTGATTTACGGTAGCTGAAGTAATTTAGGTGATTCTGGTATAGTTTGTTATGATTTTTAGCATTTTTTTGTAATTTTAAAGTGATTGGGCTTAGTTTGTTGCTGTAAAGTGTAGTTGGAGGTGATTTTTGATAGCCGAAGTAATTTAGGTGAGTTTGGCATAGTTTGCTATGGTTAGTAGCATTTTTTTGTAATTTAAAAGTGATTGGGTTTAGCTTGTTGTTGTAAGGGTTAGTTGGTGATGATTTATGGTAGCCGAAGTAATTTAGATGAGTTTGGCATAGTTTGCTATGGTTACTAGCATTTTTTTGTAATTTAAAATTGATTGGGTTTAGTTTGTTGTGGTAAGGGTTAGTTGGTGATGATTTAGAGTAGCCGAAGTAATTTAGGTGAGTCTGGCATAGTTTGTTATGATTTGTACACCTTTTTTTGTAATTTTAAGATAATATGGTTTGGTTTGTTGTGGTAAGGGATAGTTGGGGGTGATTTACGATAGCCGAAGTAATTTAGGTGATTCTGGTATAGTTTGTTATGATTTTTAGCATTTTTTTATAATTTTAAAGTGATTGGGCTTAGTTTGTTGCTGTAAAGTGTAGTTGTAGGTGATTTTTGATAGCCGAAATAATTTAGGTGAGTTTGGCATAGTTTGCTATGGTTAGTAGCATTTTTTTTGTAATATAAAAGTGATTGGGTTTAGCTTGTTGTGGTAAGGGTTAGTTGGTGATTATTTATGGTAACCGAAGTAATTTAGGTGAGTTTGGCATAGTTTGCTAGGGTTACTAGCATTTTTTTGTAATTTAAAAATGATTGGGTTTAGTTTGTTGTGGTAAGGGTTAGTTGGTGATGATTTAGGGTAGCCGAAGAAATTTAGGTGAGTCTGGCATAGTTTGTAATGATTTGTACACCTTTTTTTGTAATTTTAAGATGAAATGGTTTGGTTTGTTGTGGTAAAGGATAGTTGGGGGAGATTTACGGTAGCCGAAGTAATTTAGGTGATTCTGGTATAGTTTGTTATGATTTTTAGCATTTTTTTGTAATTTAAAAGTGATTGGGTTTAGTTTGTTGTGGTAAGGGATAGTTGGTGATCATTTATGGTAGTCGAAGTAATTTAGGTGAGTTTGGCATAGTTTGCTATGGTTACTAGCATTTTTTTGTAATTTAAAAGTGATTGGGTTTAGTTTGTTGTGGTAAGGGTTAGTTGGTGATGATTTAGAGTAGCCGAAGTAATTTAGGTGAGTCTGGCATAGTTTGTTATGATTTGTACACCTTTTTTTGTAATTTTAAGATAATATGGTTTGGTTTGTTGTGGTAAGGGATAGTTGGGGGTGATTTACGGTAGCCGAAGTAATTTAGGTGATTCTGGTATAGTTTGTTATGATTTTTAGCATTTTTTTGTAATTTTAAAGTGATTGGGCTTAGTTTGTTGCTGTAAAGTGTAGTTGGGGGTGATTTTTGATAGCCGAAGTAATTTAGGTGAGATTGGCATAGTTTGCTATGGTTAGTAGAATTTTTTTGTAATTTAAAAGTGATTGGGTTTAGTTTGTTGTGGTAAAGGTTAGTTGGTGATGATTTATGGTAGCCGAAGTAATTTAGGTAAGTTTGGCTTGGTTTGCTATGGTTACTAGCATTTTTTTGTAATTTAAAAGTGATTGGGTTTAGCTTGTTGTGGTAAGGGTTAATTGGTGATGATTTAGAGTAGCCGAAGTAATTTAGGTGAGTCTGGCATAGTTTGTTATGATTTGTACACCTTTTTTTGTAATTTTAAGATGATATGGTTTGGTTTGTTGTGGTAAGAGATAGTTGGGGGTGATTTACGGTAGCCGAAGTAATTTAGGTGATTCTGGTATAGTTTGTTATGATTTTTAGCATTTTTTTTTATTTTAAAGTAATTGGGCTTAGTTTGTTGCTGTAAAGTGTAGTTGGGGGTGATTTTTGATAGCCGAAGTAATTTAGGTGAGTTTGGCATAGTTTGCTATCGTTAGTAGCATTTTTTTGTAATTTAAAAGTGATTGGGTTTAGTTTGTTGTGGTAAGGGTTAGTTTGTGATGATTTTTGGTAGCCGAAGTAATTTAGGTGAGTTTGGCATAGTTTGCTATGGTTACTAGCATTTTTTTGTAATTTAAAAGTGATTGGGTTTAGATTGTTGTGGTAAGGTGTAGTTGGTGATGATTTAGAGTAGCCGAAGTAATTTAGGTGAGTCTGGCATAGTTTGTTATAATTTGTACACCTTTTTTTGTAATATTAAGATGATATGGTTTGTTTTGTTGTGGTAAGGGATAGTTGGGGGTGATTTACGGTAGCCGAAGTAATTTAGGTGATTCTGGTATAGTTTGTAATGATTTTTAGCATTTTTTTGTAATTTTAAAGTGATTGGGCTTAGTTTGTTGCTGTAAAGTGTAGTTGGGGGTGATTTTTGATAGCCGAAGTAATTTAGGTGAGTTTGGCATAGTTTGCTCTGGTTAGTAGCATTTTTTTGTAATTTAAAAGTGATTGGGTTTAGTTTGTTGTGGTAAGGGTTAGTTGGTCATGATTTATGGTAGCCGAAGTAATTTAGGTGAGTTTGGCATAGTTTGCTATGGTTACTAGCATTTTTTTGTAATTTAAAAGTGATTGGGTTTAGCTTGTTGTGGTAAGGGTTAATTGGTGATGATTTAGAGTAGCCGAAGTAATTTAGGTGAGTCTGGCATAGTTTGTTATGATTTGTACACCTTTTTTGTAATTTTAAGATAATATGGTTTGGTTTGTTGTGGTAAGGGAAAGTTGGGGGTGATTTACAATAGCCGAAGTAATTTAGGTGATTCTGGTATAGTTTGTTATGCTTTTTAGCATTTTTTTGTAATTTTAAAGTGATTGGGCTTATTTTGTTGCTGTAATGTGTAGTTGGGGGTGATTTTTGATAGCCCAAGTAATTTAGGTGAGTTTGGCATAGTTTGCTATGTTTAGTAGCATTTTTTTGTAATTTAAAAGTGATTGGCTTTAGTTTGTTGTGGTAAGGGTTAGTTGGTGATGATTTATGGTAGCCGAAGTAATTTAGGTGAGTTTGGCATAGTTTGCTATGGTTAGTAGCATTTTTTGTAATTTAAAAATGATTGGGTTTAGTTTGTTGTGGTAAGGGTTAGTTGGTGATGATTTAGAGTAGCCGAAGTAATTTAGGTGAGTCTGGCATAGTTTGTTATGATTTGTACACCTTTTTTTGTAATTTTAAGATGATATGGTTTGGTTTGTTGTGGTAAGGGATAGTTGGAAGTAATTTACGTTAGCCGAAGTAATTTAGGTGATTCTGGTATGGTTTGTTATGATTTTTAGCATTTTTTTATAATTTTAAAGTGATTGGGCTTAGTTTGTTGCTGTAAAGTGTAGTTGGGGGTGATTTTTGATAGCCGAAGTAATTTAGGTGAGTTTTGCATAGTTTGCTATGGTTAGTAGCATTTTTTTGTAATTTAAAAGTGATTGGGTTTAGTTTGTTGTGGTAAGGGTTAGTTGGTGATGATTTATGGTAGCCGAAGTAATTTATGTGAGTTTGGCATAGTTTGCTATGGTTACTAGCATTTTTTTGTAATTTAAAAGTGATTGGGTTTAGTTTGTTGTGGTAAGGGTTAGTTGGTGATGATTTAGAGTAGCCGAAGTAATTTAGGTGAGTCTGGCATAGTTTGTTATGATTTGTACACCTTTTTTTGTAATTTTAAGATGATATGGTTTGGTTTGTTGTGGTAAGGTATAGTTGGGGGTGATTTACGGTAGCCGAAGTAATTTAGGTGATTCTGGTATAGTTTGTTATAATTTTAAGCATTTTTTTGTAATTTTAAAGTGATTGGGCTTAGTTTGTTGCTGTAAAGTGTAGTTGGGGGTGATTTTTGATAGCCGAAGTAATTTAGGTGAGTTTGACTTAGTTTGCTATGGTTAGTAGCATTTTTTTGTAATTTAAAAGTGATTGGGTTTAGTTTGTTGTGGTAAGGGTTAGTTGGTGATGATTTATGGTAGCCGAAGTAATTTAGGTGAGTTTGGCATAATTTGCTATGGTCACAAGCATTTTTTTGTAATTTAAAAGTGATTAGGTTTAGTTTGTTGTGGTGAGGGTTAGTTGGTGATGATTTAGAGTAGCCGAAGTAATTTAGGTGAGTCTGGCATAGTTTGTTATGATTTGTACACCTTTTTTTGTAATTTTAAGATGATATGGTTTATTTTGTTGTGGTAAGGGATAGTTGGGGGTGATTTACGGTAGCCGAAGTAATTTAGGTGATTCTGGTATAGTTTGTTATGATTTTTAGCATTTTTTTGTAATTTTAAAGTGATTGAGTTTAGTTTGTTGCTGTAAAGTGTAGTTGGGGGTGATTTTTGATAGCCGAAGTAATTTAGGTGAGTTTGGCATAGTTTGCTATGGTTACTAGCATTTTTTTGTAATTTAAAAATGATTGGGTTTAGTTTGTTGTGGTAAGGGTTAGTTGGTGATGATTTAGAGTAGCCGAAGTAATTTAGGTGAGTCTGGCATAGTTTGTTATGATTTGTACACCTTTTTTTGTAATTTTAAGATGATATGGTTTGGTTTGTTGTGGTAAGGGATAGTTGGGAGTGATTTACGTTAGCCGAAGTAATTTAGGTGATTCTGGTATAGTTTGTTATGCTTTTTAGCATTTTTTTGTAATTTTAAAGTGATTGGGCTTAGTTTGTTGCTATAAAGTGTAGTTGGGGGTGATTTTTGATAGCCGAAGTAATTTAGGTGAGTTTGGCATAGTTTGCTATGGTTAGTAGCATTTTTTTGTAATTTAAAAGTGATTGGGTTTAGTTTGTTGTGGTAAGGGTTAGTTGGTGATGATTTATGGTAGCCGAAGTAATTTAGGTGAGTTTGGCATAGTTTGCTATGGTTACTAGCATTTTTTTGTAATTTAAAAGTGATTGGGTTTAGTTTGTTGTGGTAAGGGTTAGTTGGTGATGATTTAGAGTAGCCGAAGTAATTTAGGTGAGTCTGGCATAGTTTGTTATGATTTGTACACCTTTATTTGTAATTTTAAGATGATATGGTTTGGTTTGTTGTGGTAAGAGATAGTTGGGGGTGATTTACGGTAGCCGAAGTAATTTAGGTGATTCTGGTATAGTTTGTTATGATTTTTAGCTTTTTTTTTTATTTTAAAGTAATTGGGCTTAGTTTGTTGCTGTAAAGTGTAGTTGGGGGTGATTTTTGATAGCCGAAGTAATTTAGGTGAGTTTGGCATAGTTTGCTATCGTTAGTAGCATTTTTTTGTAATTTAAAATTGATTGGGTTTAGTTTGTTGTGGTAAGGGTTAGTTTGTGATGATTTTTGGTAGCCGAAGTAATTTAGGTGAGTTTGGCATAGTTTGCTATGGTTACTAGCATTTTTTTGTAATTTAAAAGTGATTGGGTTTAGATTGTTGTGGTAAGGTGTAGTTGGTGATGATTTAGAGTAGCCAAAGTAATTTAGGTGAGTCTGGCATAGTTTGTTATGATTTGTACACCTTTTTTTGTAATATTAAGATGATATGGTTTGTTTTGTTGTGGTAAGGGATAGTTGGGGGTGATTTACGGTAGCCGAAGTAATTTAGGTGATTCTGGTATAGTTTGTAATGATTTTTAGCATTTTTTTGTAATTTTAAAGTGATTGGGCTTAGTTTGTTGCTGTAAAGTGTAGTTGGGGGTGATTTTTGATAGCCGAAGTAATTTAGGTGAGTTTGGCATAGTTTGCTCTGGTTAGTAGCATTTTTTTGTAATTTAAAAGTGATTGGGTTTAGTTTGTTGTGGTAAGGGTTAGTTGGTCATGATTTATGGTAGCCGAAGTAATTTAGGTGAGTTTGGCATAGTTTGTTATGATTTGTACACCTTTTTTTGTAATTTTAAGATGATATGGTTTGGTTTGTTGTGGTAAGGGATAGTTGGAAGTGATTTACGGTAGCCGAAGTAATTTAGGTGATTCTGGTATAGTTTGTTATGATTTTTAGCATTTTTTTGTAATTTTAAAATTATTGGGCTTAGTTTGTTGCTGTAAAGTGTAGTTGGGGGTGATTTTTGATAGCCGAAGTAATTTAGGTGAGTTTGGCATAGTTTGCTATGGTTAGTAGCATTTTTTTGTAATTTAAAAGTGATTGGGTTTAGTTTGTTGTGGTAAGGGTTAGTTGGTGATGATTTATGGTAGCCGAAGTAATTTACGTGAATTTGGCATAGTTTGCTATGGTTAGTAGCATTTTTTTGTAATTAAAAAATGATTGGGTTTAGTTTGTTGTGGTAAGGGTTAGTTGGTAATGATTTAGAGTAGCCGAAGTAATTTAGGTGAGTCTGGCATAGTTTGTTATGATTTGTACACCTTTTTTTGTAATTTTAAGATGATATGGTTTGGTTTGTTGTGGAAAGGGATAGTTGGAAGTGATTTACGGTAGCCGAAGTAATTTAGGTGATTCTGGTATAGTTTGTTATGATTTTTAGCATTTTTTTGTAATTTTAAAATGATTGGGCTTAGTTTGTTGCTGTAAAGTGTAGTTGGGGGTGATTTTTGATAGCCGAAGTAATTTAGGTGAGTTTGGCATAGTTTGCTATGGTTAGTAGCATTTTTTTGTAATTTAAAAGTGATTGGGTTTAGTTTGTTGTGGTAGGGGTTAGTTGGTGATGATTTATGGTAGCCGAAGTAATTTATGTGAGTTTGGCATAGTTTGCTATGGTTACTAGCATTTTTTTGTAATTTAAAAGTGATTGGGTTTAGTTTGTTGTGGTAAGGATTAGTTGGTGATGATTTAGAGTAGCCGAAGTAATTTAGGTGAGTCTGGCATAGTTTGTTATGATTTGTACACCTTTTTTTGTAATTTTAAGATGATATGGTTTGGTTTGTTGTGGTAAGGTATAGTTGGGGGTGATTTACGGTAGCCGAAGTAATTTAGGTGATTCTGGTATAGTTTGTTATAATTTTAAGCATTTTTTTGTAATTTTAAAGTGATTGGGCTCAGTTTGTTGCTGTAAAGTGTAGTTGGGGGTGATTTTTGATAGCCGAAGTAATTTAGGTGAGTTTGACTTAGTTTGCTATGGTTAGTAGCATTTTTTTGTAATTTAAAAGTGATTGGGTTTAGTTTGTTGTGGTAAGGGTTAGTTGGTGATGATTTATGGTAGCCGAAGTAATTTAGGTGAGTTTGGCATAATTTGCTATGGTTACAAGCATTTTTTTGTAATTTAAAAGTGATTGGGTTTAGTTTGTTGTGGTAAGGGTTAGTTGGTGATGATTTAGAGTAGCCGAAGTAATTTAGGTGAGTCTGGCATAGTTTGTTATGATTTGTACACCTTCTTTTGTAATATTAAAATGATATGGTTTGTTTAGTTGTGGTAAGGGATAGTTGGGGGTGATTTACGGTAGCCGAAGTAATTTAGGTGATTCTGGTATAGTTTGTTATGATTTTTAGCATTTTTTTGTAATTTTAAAGTGATTGGGTTTAGTTTGTTGTGGTAAGGGTTAGTTGGTGATGATTTAGAGTAGCCGAAGTAATTTAGGTGAGTCTGGCATAGTTTGTTATGATTTGTACACCTTTTTTTGTAATATTAAAATGATATGGTTTGTTTTGTTGTGGTAAGGGATAGTTGGGGGTGATTTACAGTAGCCGAAGTAATTTAGGTGATTCTGGTAGAGTTTGTTATGATTTTTAGCATTTTTTTGTAATTTTAAAGTGATTGGGCTTATTTTGTTGCTGTAAAGTGTAGTTGGGGGTGATTTGTAATAGCCGAAGTAGTTTAGGTGAGTTTGGCATAGTTTGCTATGGTTAGTAGCGTTTTTTTGTAATTTAAAAATAATTGGGTTTAGTTTGTTGTGGTAAGGGTTAGTTGGTGATGATTTAGAGTAGCCGAAGTAATTTAGGTGAGTCTGGCATAGTTTGTTATGAATTGTACACCTTTTTTTGTAATTTTAAGATGATATGGTTTGGTTTGTTGTGGTAAGGGATAGTTTGGGGTGATTTACGGTAGCCGAAGTAATTTAGGTGATTCTGGTATAGTTTGTTATGATTTTTAGCATTTTTTTGTAATTTTAAATTGATTGAGCTTAGTTTGTTGCTGTAAAGTGTAGTTGGGGGTGATTTTTGATAGCCGAAGTAATTTAGGTTAGTTTGGCCTAGTTTGCTATGGTTAGTAGCATTTTTTTGTAATTTAAAAGTGTTTGGGTTTAGTTTGTTGAGGTAAGGGTTAGTTGGTGATGATTTAGAGTAGCCGAAGTAATTTAGGTGAGTCTGGCATAGTTTGTTATGAATTGTACACCTTTTTTTGTAATATTAAGATGATATGGTTTGGTTTGTTGTGGTAAGGGATAGTTTGGGGTGATTTACGGTAGCCAAAGTAACTTAGGTGATTCTGGTGTAGTTTGTAATAATTTTTAGCATTTTTTTGTAATTTTAAAGTGATTGGGCTTAGTTTGTTGCTGTAAAGTGTAGTTGGGGGTGATTTTTGATAGCCGAAGTAATTTAGGTTAGTTTGGCATAGTTTGCTATGGTTAGAAGCATTTTTTTGTAATTTAAAAGTAATTGGGTTTAGTTTGTTGTGGTAAGGGTGAGTTGGTGATGATTTATGGTAGCCGAAGTAATTTAGGTGAGTTTGGCATAGTTTGCTACGGTTACTAGCATTTTTTTGTAATTTAAAAATGATTGGGTTTAGTTTGTTGTGGTAAAGGTTAGTTGGTGATGATTTAGAGTAGCCGAAGTAATTTAGGTGAGTCTGACATAGTTTGTTATGATTTGTACACCTTTTTTTGTAATTTTAAGTAGATATGGTTTGGTTTGTTGTGGTAAGGTATAGTTGGGGGTGATTTACGGTAGTCGAAGTAATTTAGGTGATTCTGGTATAATTTGTTATGATTTTTAGCATTTTTGTGTAATTTTTAAGTGATTGGGCATAGTTTGTTGCTGTAAAGTGTAGTTGGTGGTAAGTGTAGTTGGGGGTAGCCGAAGTAATTTAGGTGAGTTTGGCATAGTTTGCTTTAGTTACTAGCAAAATTTTGTAATTTAAAAGTGATTGGGTTTAGTTTGTTGTGGTAAGGGTTAGTTGGTTATGATTTAGAGTAGCCGAAGTAATTTAGGTGAGTCTGGCATAGTTTGTTATGATTTGTACACCTTTTTTTGTAATTTTAAGATAATATGGTTTTGTTTGTTGTGGTAAGGGAAAGTTGGGGGTGATTAACAATAGCCGAAGTAATTTAGGTGATTCTGGTATAGTTTGTTATGATTTTTAGCATTTTTTTGTAATTTTAAAGTGATTGGGCTTATTTTGTTGCTGTAATGTGTAGTTGGGGGTGATTTTTGATAGCCGAAGTAATTTAGGTGAGTTTGGCATAGTTTGCTATGGTTAGTAGCATTTTTTTGTAATTTAAAAATGATTGGGTTTAGTTTGTTGTGGTAAGGGTTAGTTGGTAATGATTTATGGTAGCCGAAGTAATTTAGGTGAGTTTGGCATAGTTTGCTATGGTGATTGGGTTTAGTTTGTTGTGGTAAGGTGTAGTTGGCGATGATTTAGAGTAGCCGAAGTAATTTAGGTGAGTCTGGCATAGTTTGTTATGATTTGTACACCTTTTTTTCTAATATTACGATGATATGGTTTGGTTTGTTGTGGTAAGGGATAGTTGGGGGTGATTTACGGTAGCCAAAGTAATTTAGGTGATTCTGGTATAGTTTGTTATGATTTTTAGCATTTTTTTGTAATTTAAAAGTGATTGGGTTTAGTTTGTTGTGGTAAGGGTTAGTTGGTGATGATTTAGTGTAGCCGAAGTAATTTAGGTGAGTCTGGCATAGTTTGTTATGATTTGTACACCTTTTTTTGTAATTTTAAGATTTTTGTAGTATTGTAGGGGGGTCGTTTGGCTACTGAAGCCCTTCGTCACTGCGACCATTGTTGGTCTATTGTGAATAACCCTGCTTCCCATTGGAATCCCAGGGAGTCTAGCCCCCTGTTGAAGTGGGCCATCCTTGGGAGTTGATTTACGTATCTGGGCGGCCGTGAGTGCAGCCGCACCCAGATATTGTAACCTATTATGAGCGATGGTGTTGCACTCACAGAGAATGTGTTCGGCCATTTCTACCGCCGATCCACAGAGTCGACGTGTAGCGACTTCTGCTTTCCCCATTTTCTGGAGATGGTATCTGACTGGACCGTGTCCTGTCAGGAGGCCAGTTACTTGCCTCAGATCATTCTTTTCCAGTTTGAGAAGCATCTTAGTCTTCTTTGACGAATAGTGTATGAACTTTTTCGCCTGGCGTTGGCCTGGAGTATTTCTCCAGTAGGATTCTTTCTGTTCCTTTTCCCATTTATGGATGTCGGACATTCTCTGGGCTTTGGTTAGCCCGCAGAATGGTTCTGGTCCAATAAATGGAGCTGTCGCACCTTTCTTGGCGAGGGCGTCTGCCATTTCATTTTCTTCAATCCCCTCATGCCCTGGAATCCACAACAGAGTGATTCTGTTGCCTATCGCCAGTTGCTTCAGGGATTGTTTGCATTCCCAGACAGTCCTCTGTACACAGCGGTAGGCTCTCAGGGCCTTTAAGGCTGCTTGACTGTCTGACAGTATGTAGATATTTGCACCCTTTATGCGCCTTTCGAGGCATTTCCGAGCACAAACATCTATGGCACATATTTCGGCCTGATGAATCGAGGGGGTACTTCCTAAGGGCTGATGGATCCTGGTCTGCGGACCATAGACTCCTATTCCAGTCCCCTGCTGCGATTTTGACCCGTCTGTGTACCAGACGAGTGAGTTCTTTGGAAGTCGAGTCGTATCGAATGTTCCACATTGGCGGCCTAAAATGGCCACTTCGAATGGAACATCGAAGTCGAGTTCGGCTGGCATTACGTCCGTTGGTTGGTTCCAGGACTTTGCTCTTATCAGATTCATATTCCTGCAGTGACCAACCATGTCCCCTAGTTTTAGATTTTTTGTCTGTGTTGACCTCAAGGCACTCAGTGCTGCCTCCTTCCTCACATGTAGATGTAAAGGAAGAAGATCAAGCAGCGCCTCTAAGGCGGCCGTAGGGGTGGAGCGCATTGAGCCCGTCACGCCTAGACAAGCAAGCCTTTGCAATTTCTGCATTTTGCTTTGCGTTGTTGTTTCTTCAGTTTTTGGCCACCACAGCAGGGATGCATAGGTTACCACGGGTCTTACCACCGTCAGGTATGACCAGTAGATCATCTCCGGTTTGAGTCCCCAAGTTCTCCCAAAAAGTCTGCGGCAACACCAGAGTGCCGCTGTGCCTTTTGCAAGAGTTTTGTCAACATGCGTTTTCCAGTTGAGTTTCGCGTCTAGATTTACACATAGATATTTGACCTCTCTGGAGAACTGCAGCTTTATCCCGTGCAGAGTTGGAGCTGTTAAATTCAGCTTCCTTCTCTTCGTAAAGGGAACTAGAACAGTTTTGCTCGGATTAACATTGAGCTGTTCGTCCGAGCACCATCTTGAGATGATGTTTAGGGCATTTTGCGCTAGGCCAGAGATCGTGCCTTCGTGTTTGCCCCTGATGAGTACAACCAGGTCATCTGCGTAACCTTGGGTATAGATTCCCGAGTCATTGAGCTTGCTCAGTAGATCGTCGACAACAATCGACCACAGTAGGGGCGATAGAACTCCGCCTTGCGGACACCCTTTTACTGTGGTGACCATCGTCTTTTCTCCACCGACGCTTGCCGTTATGACTCGGCTCCTCAGCATGGATTTTATCCATTCTACGGTTGAGGTTTCGACGCCTCTTAGTAAAGCAGCTCTTTCGATGGATTCATAGGAGGTATTGTCGAAGGCTCCCTCTACGTCAATGAATATTCCCAGAGCTACTTGTTTAGCCATCAGCGTCCTTTCAATGCTCTTGATGAGGGAATGTAGGGCGTCCACTGTGGATTTGCCTGCTTGATAAGCAAATTGATTTGTATGAAGTGGAGTTTGCTTTAGGATAGCTCCTCTGATGTAGTTATCAATTATTTTCTCCATGGTTTTGAGGAGAAAGGAAGTGAGGCTTATGGGGCGGTAAGATTTAGCCTCTTCAGGAGGCCTTCTACCGCTTTTTGGTATGAATACCACTTTCCTCGAAGTCACTCTTTGTTTCAGAGGACAACTTTTCTCATAGGACGAGACTATGAGATCGCGAAGATGCACCGAGGCCGCATCGAGGTCCTCTCTTGTGTTGATTTGGTAACGGAGTCCGTCGGTTTCGGCTCTGATGTGCTCCGTGTAGAGACACCAGTCCGTCTCCTTCGGCACTCTGCACGTTTCGAGGCTGTGGGGGGATGCCTCCATGTGGAATCGGATTGTGCAATGGTCCGACATGGAGGCCTCGTCCGCCACATGCCAATTTTTAATAAAATTTGCAATAAATGGACTCGCCAGGGTTAGATGTAAAACCTCTTTTCTAATCGCATTTATGAAGGTGGCTTTGTTCCCCCGGTTGATAATGTCCACGTCGTTCGCGGACAAATATTCAAAAAGGGACTCACCTCTTTTGTTTGTGTCCGTGCTGCCCCACATGAGATGGTGTGCGTTGGCGTCGCAGCCCAGAATGTAGTGTTTGTTCCTCCTTTTGCACCAGCTTATAAGGCGTATAACTTCCTCTGGAATGGAGTTATTTACGTCGCCTGGGAAGTAGGCAGAGGCCATTACAATTGGCCTTTTGCCACCTTCGGTGGGTACCTCTACAGCTACTGCAACTAAGTCCCTGGAGATGAACTCTGGAATCGGAACAAATTTGATATGTTTTTTGAGCAGAATTGCTGCTCTTGGATGTTCATGGTGGTCACTTATTACCTTACATGATCTGGTTGGAAGTCCCTTTATGTTTCCCCCATTTATCCAGGGCTCTTGGATTAGCCCCACGTCTGCGGACCCTCTGACAAACCCCCAATAAAGCACACTGGATGCGGCTTTTGAGTGTTGGAGGTTTATCTGGGTGAAGTTTATCCTGCTTGCCATTGTTGCAGTTACTTCTTTTTGCCGCAGCCATTCTTTTGCGCTACCTTAGGCAATTTCCTGCCTTTAGGCTTTGCTCCAGAGTTGGCTGCAGCAGACGTTGAGGCGGGCAATCTCCTTTCACTAGCAACACCAGTGCTAGATGGCTTGGTTGCAGAGCTAATAGAGGTGCTCGCCCCTTTGTCTTGGGCTTTGTTGGCGCCAGCGGTCCTTGGCCTAAGTTGAACTTGACCGAACTTATAGCTTACCTTAAAGCCCATGGTTTTCAATATCTCCGTCGACTGATGGTCGACAGAGAGCGTTGTTTCGAGTGTGGGGCCTATCGGATTTCTCCTAAGCACCCTCCAGCTCTTTGCACTGAGGCCTTCGTTTTGGGCCTCTATTAGATTCAGGATTTTCTCGTTCGAGTAGTCTTGACTTCCGGGAAGATACGCCACCAGGACGACAGTGTGAGGCATTTCTGCCTCTTCTACCATCCTGAGCGACGCACCCTCCCACGGTCTGATTTCATCGGCGATGCTTCGTAGCCACTGCGCGGTGTCTTTGTCGGCACACACCAATGAAAGCCAACCTGGCCTGTAATGAAGGCCGTGGAACTTGGGTCTTATTTTGTCCCCTGCTCCCATGGCCGCCATTTTCTCCACAACAGCCTCCTGCACGGCTTCCTGTTGTGCCGCTGTCAGGAGTGACTGTGGATAGTCTGAGGGTATAATTCCAACCCTCACTCCAGTCGCAGCTTGGCTAAATGAGGGCTTGGCAGAACTGCTATCCTGCTTCTTCGCTCTCTTAGCGTTTGCTGTTTCAGGGGTACTGCCGTCAGATCGGATCCTTTTGGCTCCTTTTCCTGGCGGCGTTGCCCTTTCGATTGGCTTCAGCGCCTTCTCAAGGGCCTCTTCCTTTGAGAGTCCTTTGGCGAGAAGATACTTCAGCCTTTTTCTGGCAGCTTTTCTTAATCGGACCTTTTGCTCTTTTACATTGAGAGCTTTAAGGTTTTCTCCGATTTTGGTGACGCTGTCAGTTAACTTATCCTCCTCCGGGTGGGGAAGTTCTTCCCTTACCGTTGGAGGATATGTTTCGAGGTCTTTGATAACCTCTTGTGTTTTTGTACTTGGTTCCATAAATGTTCCCACGAGTAGCAAGGGAAAAGAGGTCGCGTGTGGCAGAGCCCCGCATTACCACACGAAGGCTAATTGAAACACAGGTGCGCCAGGTTCCTGTGAGTTCGCATATTTATGACCAATCCTACCTCATTGGCCAGGCGAGCCTTTGGCATATGCTGATCCACCGTGACTCTGAGGGTTTTTTATAGAGATTGTCTCCTCGCGGACCGGGCGGTGAAGCCAGGTCCCCCGACTGTCCTCTTAGTGCAACGTACCACTGCCACGCCCCGCAGCGGTCTTTGAAGCACCAGGTTCAGCTTCCGGTTTTAAGCAGATATCTGGCGTTCAGACATCTCTAGCTCGGGTACACCGGGTTAGCCATACCCGTCCTCTGGCATTTCTGCCAAAGTCCCTGGGGGAAATTTTAAGATGATATGGTTTGGTTTGTTGTGGTAAGGTATAGTTGGGGGTGATTTACGGTAGCCGAAGTAATTTAGGTGATTCTGGTATAGTTTGTTATGATTTTTAGCATTTTTTGTAATTTAAAAGTGATTGGGTTTAGTTTGTTGTGGTAAGGGTTAGTTGGTGATGATTTAGAGTAGCCGAAGTAATTTAGGTGAGTCTGGCATAGTTTGTTATGATTTGTACACCTTTTTTTGTAATTTTAAGATGATATGGTTTGGTTTATTGTGGTAAGGTATAGTTGGGGGTGATTTACGGTAGCCGAAGTAATTTAGGTGATTCTGGTATAGTTTGTTATGATTTTTAGCATTTTTTTTTAATTTTAAAGTGATTGGGCTTAGTTTTTTGCTGTAAAGTGTAGTTGGGGGTGACTTTTGATAGCCGAAGTAATTTAGGTGAGTTTGACATTGTTTGCTATGGTTAGTAGCATTTTTTTGTAATTTAAAAGTGTTTGGGTTTAGTTTGTTGTGGTATGGGTTAGTTGGTGATGATTTATGGTAGCCGAAGTAATTTATGTGAGTTTGGCATAGTTTGCCATGGTTACTAGCATTTTTTTGTAATTTAAAAGTGATTGGGTTTAGTTTGTTGTGGTAAGGTGTAGTTGGTGATGATTTAGAGTAGCCGAAGTAATTTAGGTGAGTCTGGCATAGTTTGTTATGATTTGTACACCTTTTTTTGTAATTTTAAGATGATATGGTTTGGTTTGTTGTGGTAAGGTATAGTTGGGGGTGATTTACGGTAGCCGAAGTAATTTAGGTGATTCTGGTATAGTTTGTTATGATTTTTAGCATTTTTTTGTAATTTAAAAGTGATTGGGTTTAGTTTGTTGTGGTAAGGGTTAGTTGGTGATGATTTAGAGTAGCCGAAGTAATTTAGGTGAGTCTGGCATAATTTGTTATGATTTGTACACCTTTTTTTGTAATTTTAAGATGATATGGTTTGGTTTGTTGTGGTAAGGTATAGTTGGGGGTGATTTACGGTAGCCGAAGTAATTTAGGTGATTCTGGTATAGTTTGTTATGATTTTTAGCATTTTTTTGTAATTTAAAAATGATTGGGTTTAGTTTGTTGTGGTAAGGGTTAGTTGGTGATGATTTAGAGTAGCCGAAGTAATTTAGGTGAGTCTGGCATAGTTTGTTATGATTTGTACACCTTTTTTTGTAATTTTAAGATGATATGGTTTGGTTTGTTGTGGTAAGGTATAGTTGGGGGTGATTTACGGTAGCCGAAGTAATTTAGGTGATTCTGGTATAGTTTGTTATGATTTTTAGCATTTTTTTGTAATTTAAAAATGATTGGGTTTAGTTTGTTGTGGTAAGGGTTAGTTGGTGATGATTTAGAGTAGCCGAAGTAATTTAGGTGAGTCTGGCATAATTTGTTATGATTTGTACACCTTTTTTTGTAATTTTAAGATGATATGGTTTGGTTTGTTGTGGTAAGGTATAGTTGGGGGTGATTTACGGTAGCCGAAGTAATTTAGGTGATTCTGGTATAGTTTGTTATGATTTTTAGCATTTTTTTGTAATTTAAAAATGATTGGGTTTAGTTTGTTGTGGTAAGGGTTAGTTGGTGATGATTTAGAGTAGCCGAAGTAATTTAGGTGAGTCTGGCATAGTTTGTTATGATTTGTACACCTTTTTTTGTAATTTTAAGATGATATGGTTTGGTTTGTTGTGGTAGGGTATAGTTGGGGGTGATTTACGGTAGCCGAAGTAATTTAGGAGATTCTGGTATAGTTTGTTTTGATTTTTAGCATTTTTTTGTAATTTTGAAGTGATTGGGCTTAGTTTGTTGCTGTAAAGTGTAGTTGGGGGTGATTTTTGATAGCCGAAGTAATTTAGGTGAGTTTGGCATAGTTTGCTATGGTTAGTAGCATTTTTTTGTAATTTAAAAGTGATTGGGTTTAGTTTGTTGTGGTAAGGGTTAGTTGGTGATGATTTAGAGTAGCCGAAGTAATTTAGGTGATTCTGGTATAGTTTGTTATGATTTTTAGCATTTTTTTTTAATTTTAAAGTGATTGGAATTAGTTTGTTGCTGTAAAGTGTAGTTGAAGTGATTTTTGATAGCCGAAGTAATTTAGGTGAGTTTGGCATAGTTTGCTATGGTTAGTAGCATTTTTTTGTAATTTAAAAGTGATTGGGTTTAGTTTGTTGTGGTAAGGGTTAGTTGGTGATGATTTATGGTAGCCGAAGTAATTTAGGTGAGTTTGGCATAGTTTGCTATGGTTACTAGCATTTTTTTGTAATTTAAAAGTGTTTGGGTTTAGTTTGTTGTTGTAAGGGTTAGTTGGTGATGATTTATAGTAGCCGAAGTAATTTAGGTGAGTTTGGCATAGTTTGCTATGGTTACTATAATTTTTTTGTAATTTAAAAGTGATTGGGTTTAGTTTGTTGTGGTAAGGGTTAGTTGGTGATGATTTAGAGTAGCCGAAGTAATTTAGGTGAGTCTGGCATAGTTTGTTATGGTTTGTACACCTTTTTTTGTAATTTTAAGATGATATGGTTTGGTTTGTTGTGGTAAAGAATAGTTGGGGGTGATTTACGGTAGCCGAAGTAATTTAGGTGATTCTGGTATAGTTTGTTATGATTTTTAGCATTTTTTTGTAATTTTAAAGTGATTGGGCTTAGTTTGTTGCTTAAAGTGTAGTTGGGGGTGATTTTTGATAGCCGAAGTAATTTAGGTGAGTTTGGCATAGTTTGCTATGGTTAGTAGCATTTTTTTGTAATTTAAAAGTGATTGGGTTTAGTTTGTTGTGGTAAGGGTTAGTTGGTGATGATTTAGAGTAGCCGAAGTAATTTAGGTGAGTCTGGCATAGTTTGTTATGATTTGTACACCTTTTTTTGTAATTTTAAGATGATATGGTTTGGTTTGTTGTGGTAAGAAATAGTTGGGGGTGATTTACGGTAGCCGAAGTAATTTAGGTGATTCTGGTATAGTTTGTTATAATTTTTAGCATTTTTTTGTAATTTTAAAGTGATTGGGCTTAGTTTGTTGCTGTAAAGTGTAGTTGGCTGTGATTTTTGATAGCCGAAGTAATTTAGGTGAGTTTGGCATAGTTTGCTAAGCTTAATAGCATTTTTTGTAATTTAAAAGTGATTGGGTTTAGTTTGTTGTGGTAAGGATTAGTTGGTGATGATTTAGAGTAGCCGAAGTAATTTAGGTGAGTCTGGCATATTTTGTTATGATTTGTACACCTTTTTTTGTAATTTTAAGATGCTATGGTTTGGTTTGTTGTGGTAAGGGATAGTTGGAGGCGATTTACGGTAGCCGAAGTAATTTAGGTGATTCTGGTATAGTTTGTTATGAATTTTAGCATTTTTTTGTAATTTTAAAGTGATTGGGCTTAGTTATTATTTATTATTTATTTCGAATGTTCGAATAAAATGAGAAGTAGATTTTCTTAAACTAGTTTTATTTACAAGTTTATAGACACGTCTCAATAATGAATGAATACTTAATGATTACATACGTATGATTAATAGAGAATGATTAACGAATAGAGAATGATGATATTAAGAATAATACAAGTGAATGAATGAATACTACTGATTACATACGTATGATTAATAGAGAATGATTAACGAATAGAGAATAAATCTTATGTCTATGTTGTTGTGGGTTTTATATACAACTAGCTGAATGTACCCGGCGTTGCCCGGACGTAGATTAAATAAACGCAGTGTTGACAAAAGTGGTGTATTTGTGATGTAGACTAATCGACATTATAATACAACTAGCTGAATGTACCCGGCGTTGCCCGGACGTAGATTAAATAAACGCAGTGTTGACAAAAGTGGTGTATTGGTGATGTAGACTAATCGACATTATAATACAATTAAACAGGAATGCTCTACTTTTCCAATCACAAAATAAACAAATTTGCTGAAATTAACCTGCAATGCCAGGACCGGGTACTTGCCCTGGATTTGGAAAAAAAGGATATCTTGGTTGATATCAGATGAAAAATCTCGAATAGATTCTTTAGGCAAAGACGCAGTTTGGAGGTGTTCTATAAGCGATTCCAGGAAATCGAAATTAATGTTAGAAAATTTTCTTGAAAATCGAAGTTTACAAATTAGCAGATAATGTTATGATAAAGTTGAAAAGACAATGGAAACATTTCTCCTGCTACAGTCATCTCACAGCAGAACAGGATGTAGATGATTTTGACTTGTCTTCAGAATCAACAAACTCTTCAGCATAAATATCTCCTTTTGAGCTGCACAAAGTTATTAAAACCTGGCCGCAACTTGTTGAACAATTAAAGTGAGAACCTTTTGAGCTCCCTTTCCAGTATTAAAATTTCAATACCATTACTACAGATAGTAAAAAAGACAATTTTCATCAGCTTTTACGAAAATTATACGGTGTGGTATTTGTAATCTGCTAGATTTTCAAACTGCTCCATCTTAGTTTTAAATGATGCAATAATGAACACAATGTATTTACGTAAAATAAATAGTGTAAAACGCGTATCAAAGTCAGTAAAGTCTGGTCCAACGCTGCAAATTTCGGATTTCAGCCGGGGCAGGTTTGGTGAAAAACAAATACACCACTATCATTAACTGAACGTAAAAATTAGCGTACGAATATAAGTGGGGTCCGGTACGACGATGGTAATTTTTGGTTAACGGCAAGAACAAATCGGGAATATTATATTAAAATAATTTATTTAATAGCGATAGAACTTTTAATATTGATGCGTCGCCTCGACCTTGGCGACTTTGAGTACCAGCGTTTCAGCCGCTGAAGCAGCAATTTTCACAATTATATTAGGTGCACGTGCCTAGTGCGTATTAAAAGAATTTGGATTACCAAATAATACTCGCGCAGGTGTACTCGTATGGCCCGTCATAATTTGCACAAAATGAATCAACATACTAAAGTAAATAAATATTTTGACGGGAATGTGGTCTCACAACACGCACTAGGCACGTGCACCTAACAATTTGGCTAACAAAAGAGATTAATTTGTATATACCAAATAATACTCGCACAGGTGTACTCGTATGGCCCGTCATAATTTTCACAAAATCAATTTAAGAAATTAACATACTAAAGTAAATAAATATTTTGACGGGAATGTTAAAAATCTTATTCGGCCTCTCCGACAAACTAACACTTGTTTACATTAACATGCATTCCTTCATGGACCTGTGACGAATTACAAACAAATATCGAAATTTCAAGTGTTCCATGTCAGTCTGAACTTATTACACAGTGATATTTTCACATTCAGGCGCCCTAAATTATTTTGCCGTTGATTTATAAAGTTTCCCTGGAAGGAGAGTAGTCAGCAGGGGGCTCGTCAGGTGTGGCAGGGTTGGCAGTGCCACTCCAAATATAAATTTACTATCGAACACAAAAATAGTTCTGTAATTCAACTGCAGAATTTCGAATTTTTTAGATATTTTTACGAAAATCTAGCGCTTACACCGCCTTTATACCTCTTTAAAGTTAAAAACCATAGAGCTGTTTATACAAATTCACGCATGTTGAGAAGGTAGGGCTTGCCCCGTCAGCGTGTTGCAATTCAGAAATACGTTTATGTTTGCATCTCAACTGGAACAAATAATTATTGGAAAGTGGAAGAAAATCAAAATTGGTATCAGCATATTTAATATTCAGAATAACGTCTATTTGTCGAAACAATATGTTTTATGTGCAGATATGTATTAATATTTTATGATTTAATACGATAAGGCATTTATAAATGACACAACCAAATGGAAGATTTTGATTGAAAATGATTATTAATTTATGGTAACCGAAGTAATTTAGGTGAGTTTGGCATAGTTTGCTAGGGTTTGTAGCCTTTTTTGTAATTTTAAAGTAATTGGGCTTATTTTGGGGTGGTAAGGGGTAGTTGGGGGTGATTTATGATAGCCGAAGTAATTTGGGTGATTTTGGCATAGTTTGCTATGGTTTGTATAATTTTTTGTAATTTTAAAGTGATTGGGCTTAGTTTGGGGCGATAAGGGGTAGTTGGGGGTGATTTATAATAGCCGAAGTAATTTGGGTGAGTTTGGCATAGTTTGCTATGGTTTGTGGCATTTTTTGTAATTTTAAAGTGATTGGGCTTAGTTTGGGGCGGTAAGGGGTAGTTGGGGGTGATTTATGGTAGCCGAAGAAATTTGGGTGAGTTTGGCATAGTTTGCTATGGTTTGTATCATTTTTTGTAATTTTAAAGTGATTGGGCTTAGTTTGGGGCGGTAAGGGGTAGTTGGGGGTGATTTATGATAGCCGAAGTAATTTGGGTGATTTTGGCATAATTGCTATGGTTTGTATCATTTTTTGTAATTTTAAAGTGATTGGGCTTAGTTTGTGTTGGTAAGGGGTAGTTGGGGGTGATTTATGATAGCCGAAGTAATTTGGGTGAGTTTGGCATAGTTTGCTATGGTTTGTAGCATTTTTTGTAATTTTAAAGTGATTGGGTTTAGTTTGTGTTGGTAAGGGGTAGTTGGGGGTGATTTATGGTAGCCGATGTAATTTGGGTGATTTTGGCATAGTTTGCTATGGTTTGTAGCATTTTTTGTAATTTTAAAGTAATTGGGCTTATTTTGGGGCGGTAAGGGGTAGTTGGGGGTGATTTATGATAGCCGAAGTAATTTGGGTGATTTTGGCATAATTGCTATGGTTTGTATCATTTTTTGTAATTTTAAAGTGATTGGGCTTAGTTTGGGGCGGTAAGGGGTAGTTGGGGGTGATTTATAATAGCCGAAGTAATTTGGGTGAGTTTGGCATAGTTTGCTATGGTTTGTGGCATTTTTTGTAATTTTAAAGTGATTGGGCTTAGTTTGGGGCGGTAAGGGGAAGTTGGGGGTGATTTATGGTAGCCGAAGTAATTTGGGTGAGTTTGGCATAGTTTGCTATGGTTTGTATCATTTTTTGTAATTTTAAAGTGATTTGGCTTAGTTTGTGGTGGTAAGGGGTAGTTGGGGGTGATTTATGGTAGCCGAAGTAATTTGGGTGAGTTTGGCATAGTTTGCTATGGTTTGTATCATTTTTTGTAATTTTAAAGTGATTTGGCTTAGTTTGGGGGGGTAAGGGGTAGTTGGGGGTGATTTGTGGTAGCCGAAGTAATTTGGGTGATTTTGGCATAGTTTGCTATGGTTTGTATAATTTTTTGTAATTTTAAAGTGATTGGGCTTAGTTTGGGGCGGTAAGGGGTAGTTGGGGGTGATTTATAATAGCCGAAGTAATTTGGGTGATTTTGACATAGTTTGCTATGGTTTGTATCATTTTTTGTAATTTTAAAGTGATTGGGCTTAGTTTGGAGCGGTAAGGGGTAGTTGGGGGTGATTTATAATAGCCGAAGTAATTTGGGTGAGTTTGGCATAGTTTGCTATGGTTTGTGGCATTTTTTGTAATTTTAAAGTGATTGGGCTTAGTTTGGGGTGGTAAGGGGTAGTTGGGGGTGATTTATGATTGCCGAAGTAATTTGGGTGAGTTTGGCATAGTTTGCTATGGTTTGTGGCGTTTTTTGTAAATTTAAAGTGATTGGGCTTAGTTTGGGGTGGTAAGGGGTAGTTGGGGGTGATTTATGATAGCCGAAGTAATTTGGGTGAGTTTGACATAGTTTGCTATGGTTTGTAGCATTTTTTGTAATTTTAAAGTGATTGGGCTTAGTTTGTGGTGGTAAGGGGTAGTTGGGGGTGATTTATGGTAGCCGAAGTAATTTGGGTGGTTTTGGCATAGTTTGCTATGGTTTGTATCATTTTTTGTAATTTTAAAGTGAGTGGGCTTAGTTTGGGGCGGTAA
Source organism: Eledona agricola (assembly GCA_964023215.1). Lineage (NCBI taxonomy): Eukaryota > Metazoa > Arthropoda > Insecta > Coleoptera > Tenebrionidae > Eledona > Eledona agricola. Next base: position 159,878 of record CAXIEJ010000179.1, read on the forward strand.
GGGGTAGTTGGGGGTGATTTATAATAGCCGAAGTAATTTGGGTGAGTTTGGCATAGTTTGCTATGGTTTGTGGCATTTTTTGTAATTTTAAAGTGATTGGGCTTAGTTTGGGGTGGTAAGGGGTAGTTGGGGGTGATTTATGATAGCCGAAGTAATTTGGGTGAGTTTGGCATAGTTTTGCTATTGTTTGTAGCATTTTTTCTAATTTTAAAGTGATTGGGCTTAGTTTGGGGTGGTAAGGGGTAGTTGGGGGTGAATTTTGGTAGCCGAAATAATGTGTGTGAGTGTGAGAATAGTCTGCTATGGTTTGTGTCATTTTGTTTTATTTTAAAGTGATTGGAGTTACTTGGGGTTGCTAAGGGGTGGTAAGGGATGATTTAAGATAACGGATCTAATTTGTCAGTTTGGCGTAGTTCGGGAATTTTTTGGGGTTGATTTGGTAAAGTTTGCAATGGTAAGAGATATTTGAGGATTTTTAATGTAGGCGGATTAAATTTGGAGTGGTTTGGTAATTTTTAAATGAGTCACGGATCGGGGACATTATAATTGAAATCAAAATTATAATTGAAATATCTGCGCCTCGCTAGGTACGGCAAAAGTATGATCAGGAACGCAGAAAGTGAAAGTGCTTTTAATGTAAACCGGTCGCCCGACGTCGAAGTTGTTTTGGCTAGACACGTGCTTCTAAAAAAAACCCGGTCTCCGCGAGCCGATCATTTTTTGCTTATTTTAACCGGTTTTTATTCGGTTTTTATTTAAATACAAAGGAACCGGACCGAATTTTGCAAAATCTCTTTATTAGCGTTCATTCTCGGCCCTTGATAGACCCGTGTCTAAAATTTCAAGTCTCCAGCCCTCCCGGTTTGGGCTGTAGGTTGTCGGTGAATCAGTGAATGTGTAGATGTGTAGATGAGTGTGTCAGTGAGGACACTTCGCTTTATATATATAGATTAAACAGGAATGCTCTACTTTTCCAATCACAAAATAAACAAATTTGCTGAAATTAACCTGCATTGCCAGGACCGGGTACTTCAATATGATTTGGAAAATTACGATAATTTCGTTTCTGGGTGCAAGCTCCTTTTTTTTCACTCTTTTTCACTCTTCAAGAGAAGGAGAGTTGACAGAGAAGCTGAACTATTCCAAATTATTCCCATTTAGTTCTCTAACAACGTTAAAGAATGTCGTCGAAGAATGTTGAAATATTTAAATACATAATTTCACACCATAAAAACGATGTATTTTGTGTAGTTTCGGATGATAAGGTTTTTTTTGGGGATTGTTTTGAATGGTTATTGATGGTTGGCGGGGTTTAGCTTTGGCGGATTAAACGAAACTTTTGGTAATTTTAATGCGATTGGGTTTAGTTTGGCTTGGTAAGAAGTGGTTGGGGTGATATAGCGGAAGTCGAAGTAATTTATGCGAGTTTGGCGTAGTTTGCTTGTAATTCGTAATTTTTTTACATTTTAGGTTGATGTGGGGTAGTTTGGAATGGCAAGTGTATGATTTTTGAGAGTAGTTTGGAATGGTACATTATGTTTAGAGGTGTTTAACGTATTCAGGTAAAATATACAGAAAATTTGGTAATTTAAAAATGAACAATTATAGTGCAAACCTCTTGAGCTCTATTTTCGGTAATAAAATGCAATAGGAAAGATAGTAAAAAAGACTATTTCCATCACTTTTCAGAGGAATTATACGTGGTGGTATTTGTACCCCGCTTACTATTCCTCCATCTTTGTTATAAATAATGCAGAACAATAATAAACACAATGTACATAAAATAAATAGTGTAAATCGTGTATAAGCACACATTACTTATGATGTCAGTGAAATCCGGTAAAACTGTAAATTTCGGATTTTGGCCGGAGCAGGTTTGGTGAAGATCAAATTCACCACTATCATTAAATGAACGTAAAAATTAGCGTACGGTATATAAGTGGAGTCCGGTACGACGATGGTAATTTTTCGAAAATCGATTGGGGAGATATTTACTTAACGTCAAGAACAAATCGGGAATATTATATTAAAAAAATTTATTTAATAGCGATAGAACTTCGAATACTGATGCGTCGCCTCGACCTTGGCGACGTTGAGTACCAGTGTTCCAGACGCTGAAGCAGCAATTTTAACAATTATATTAGGTGCACGTGTCTAGTGCGTATTAAAAGAATTTGGATTACCAAATAATACTCGCGCAGGTGTACTCGTATGGCCCGTCATAATTTGCACAAAATGAATTAACATACTAAAGTAAATAAATATTTTGACGGGAATGTGGTGGGTGTAAAAATCTTATTCGGCCTCTCCGACAAACTAACAGTTGTTTACATTAACATGCATGCCTTCATGGACCTGTGACGAATTACAAACAAATATCTAAATTTCAAGTGTTCCATTTGATTTCGTTTCTGGATGCAAGCGGTTTTTTTCACTCTTGTCAGTCTGAACTTATTACATAGTGATATTTTCACATCCAGGTGCCCTAAATTTATTTTGCCGCTGATTTCAAAAATTTTTCTGGAAGGAAAGTAGTCAGCAGTGGGTCTCGTCAGGGGTGGCAGGGTTGGCAGTGCCACTCCAAGTATAAATTTACTATCGAACACAAAATTAGTTCTGTAATTCAGTTGCAGAATTATGAATTTTTCAGATATTTTCACGAAAATTTAGAGCTTACTGCAGAGCACTGGTATGAATGTCAGTGATATCTGGTACATACAACGGTGAAAATTTCGGGGCAAATTTGGTGAAAAACAAATACACCACTATCATTAACTAAACGTAAAAATTAGCGTACAAATATAAGTGGAGTCCGGTCCGATGCTGATAATTTTTCGAAAATTGATTGGGGGCAGATTTGGATAACGCGAGGATCAAATGTTAAATTAAAATACTTTATTTGATAGCGGTAGACCTTCGAACACTGATGCGTCGCCTCATCGAATTTGGCGACTTTGCGAACAGTTTCCGACGCTGGAGCAGCAATTTTCACAAATGTAGTTGTGTTAAAATTAAACACCGCGATCGAGTACTGCTCCACACGCTGAACCAGCAATTCTCGAATTCTAAGAAACCATAAGAAAGGCTTATCCAACGCTTGGTATGTGCGAATTTCTGCATAGACACTCAATCAAACTAAATCGAGCATCGCCTTTTCACGTTTCTGACCTTGCCCTTGACGTGGCAGGCTCCAGCTGCTTCAATAATGTAAAAATCTTATTCGGCCTCTCCAATAAACTCACATTTGTTTACATTAACAGCATTCCCTCATGGACTTGTGACGAATTACAAACAAATATTTCAACTTCAAGTGTTCCATTTAATTTCGTTTCTGGGTGCAAGCTTCTTTCTTTTCACTCTAGTCAGTCTAAACTTATTACACAGAGTTATATTTTCAAATACAGGCGCCCTAAAGAATTTTGTCGTTGTTTTCAAAAGTTTCAAGAGAAGGAGAGTTGACATAGAAGCTAAATTATTCCAAATTATTCCCATTTAGTTCTCTGACAACGTTAAAGACAATGTTGAAATATATAAATACTAAATTTTACACCATAAAAACGAAGTATTTAGGAATTATGTATAAAAAAAGTCGAAGTTATTCTTCGCTCTTGAGCTCTATTTCCGGTATTAAAAATGCAATAGGAAAGATAGTAAGAAAGACTATTTCCATCAATTTTCACGGGAATTATACGTGGTGGTATTTGTTCTCCGCTTACTATTAGATTTTCAAACTGCTCCATCTTAGTTATAAATAATACAGAACAATAATGAACGCAATGTACGTAAAATAAATAGTGTAAATAAATCGTGTCTAAGCATACAATACTTAAGCGTATGATGTCAGTGAAAATTTAGGATTTCGGCCGGAGAAGGTTTGGTGAAGAACAAATACACCACTATCATTAACTGAACGTAAAAATTAGCGTACGAAAATAAGTGAAGTCCGGTCCGACGCTGGAAATTTTTCGAAAATCGATTGGGGAGAGTTTTGATTAACGGCAAGAACAAATCGGGAATATCGGGAATAAAATAATTGATTTAATAGCGATAGAACTTCGAATACCGATGCGTCGCCTCGACCTTGGCGACGTTGAGTACCAGCGTTTCAGACGCTGAAGCAGCAATTTTCACAATTATATGAGGTGCACGTGCCTAGTGCGTATGTAAACAATTTGGATAACAAAAGAGATTAATTTGTATGTACCAAATAATACTCGCACAGGTGTACTCGTATGGCCCGTCATAATTTTCACGAAATGAATTTAAAAAATTAACATTCTAAAGTAAATAAATATTTTGACAGGAATGTTAAAAATCTTATTCGGTCTCTCCAACAAACTAACACTTGTTCACATTAACATGCATTCCTTCATGGACCTGTGACGAATTACAAACAAATATCGAAATTTCAAGTGTTCCATGTCAGTCTGAACTTATTACACAGTGATATTTTCACATTCAAGCGCCCTAAATTATTTTGACGTTGATTTATAAAGTTTCCCTGGAAGGAGAGTAGTCAGCAGGTGCCTCGTCAGGGGTGGCAGGGTTGGCAGTGCCACTCCAAGTATAAATTTACTATCGAACACAAAGATAGTTCTGATTCAATTGCAGAATTTCGAATATTTCAGATATTTTTACGAAACTCTAGCACTTACATCGCCTTTATACCTCTTTAAAGTTAAAAACCATAGAGCTGTTTATACAAATGCACGCATGTTGAAAAGGTAGGGCTTGCCCCGTTAGCGTGTTGCAATTCAGAAATACGTTTATGTTTGCATCTAAACTGGAACAAATATTTAATGGAAGGTGGAAGAGAATCAAAATAGGTATCAGCATATTTAATATTTAGAATAACGACTATTAGTCGGAACAATATATTTTATGTGCAGATATTTATTAATATTTTATGATTTAATACGATAAGGCATTTATAAATAACACAACCAAATAGAAGATTTTGATTGAAAACGATTATTAATTTATGGTAGCCGAAGTAATTTAAGTGAGTTTAGCATAGCTTGCTATGTTTTGTAGCATTTTTGTAATTTTAAAGTGATTAGGCTAATTTTGGGGCGGTAAGGGGTAGTTGGGGGTGAATTATGGTAGCCGAAGTAATTTAGGTGAGTTTGGAATAGTTTGCTATGGTTTGTAGCATTTTTTGTAATTTTAAAGCGATTGGGCTTAGTTTGGGGTGGTAAGGGGTAGTTGGGGGTGATTTATGGTAGCCGAAGTAATTCAGGTGAGTTTGAGATAGTTTGCTATGGTTTGTAGCATTTTTCGTAATTTTAAAGTGATTGGGCTAATTTTGGTGTCGTAAGGGGTAGTTGGGGGTGATTTATGGTAGCCGAAGTAATTTAGGTAAGTTAGGCATAGTTTGCTATGATTTGTTAAATATTTTGTAATTTTAAAGTGATTGAGCTTATTTTGGGGTTGTAAGGGGTAGTTCGGGGTGATTTATGGTAGCCGAAGTAATTTAGGGGAGTTTGGCATAGTTTGCTATGGCTTGTAGCATTTTTCGTAATTTTAAAGTGATTGGGCTAATTTTGGGGTCGTAAGGGGTAGTTGGGGGTAATTTATGGTAGCCGAAGTAATTTAGGTGACTTTGACATAGTTTGCTATGGTTTGTATAATTTTTTGTAATTTTAAAGTAATAGGGCTTATTTTGGGGTGATAAGGGGTAGTTGAGGGTGATTTATGATAGCCGAAGTAATTTAAGTGAGTTTGGAATAGTTTGCTATGGTTTGTAGAATTTTTTGTAATTTTAAAGTGATTGGGTTCAGTTTGTGGTTGGTAAGGGGTAGTTGGGGGTGATTTATGGTAGCCGAAGTAATTTAGGTGAGTTTGGAATAGTTTGCTATGGTTTGTAGCATTTTTTGTAATTTTAAAGCGATTGGGCTTAGTTTGGGCTGGTAAGGGGTAGTTGGGGGTGATTTATGGTAGCCGAAGTAATTCAGGTGAGTTTGAGATAGTTTGCTATGGTTTGTAGCATTTTTCGTAATTTTAAAGTGATTGGGCTAATTTTGGGGTCGTAAAGGGTAGTTGGGGGTGATTTATGGTAGCCGAAGTAATTTAGGTGAGTTAGGCATAGTTTGCTATGATTTGTTGAATATTTTGTAATTTTAAAGTGATTGGGCTTATTTTGGGGTTGTAAGGGGTAGTTCGGGGTGATTTATGGTAGCCGAAGTAATTTAGGGGAGTTTGGCATAGTTTGCTACGGTTTGTAGAATTTTTTTGTAATTTTAAAGTGATTGAGCCTATTTTGGGGTGGTAAGGGGTAGTTGGGGGTGATTTATAGAAGCCAAAGTAATTTAAGTAAGTTTGGCATAGTTTGCTATGGTTTGTAGCATTTTTTGTAATTTTAAAGTGATTGGGCTTATTTTGGGGTGGTAAGGGGTAGTTGGGGGTGATTTATGATAGCCGAAGTAATTTGGGTGAGTTTGGCATAGTTTGCTATGGTTTGTAGCATTTTTTGTAATTTTAAAGTGATTTGGTTTAGTTTGGGGCGGTAAGGGGTAGTTCGGGGTTATTTATGGTAGCCGAAGTAATTTAGGGGAGTTTGGCATAGTTTGCTACGGTTTGTAGAATTTTTTTGTAATTTTAAAGTGATTGAGCCTATTTTGGGGTGGTAAGGGGTAGTTGGGGGTGATTTATGGAAGCCAAAGTAATTTAGATGAGTTTGGCATAGTTTGATATGGCTTGTAACATTTTTTGTAATTTTAAAGTGATTGGGCTGAGTTTGGGGTAGTAAGGGGTAGTTGGGGGTGATTTATGATAGCCGAAGTAATTTAAGTGAGTTTGGCATAGTTTGCTATGGTTTGTAGCATTTTTTGTAATTTTAAAGTGATTGGGTTTAGTTGGTGGTTGGTAAGGGGTAGTTGGGGGTGATTTATGGTAGCCGCAGTAATTTAAGTGAGTTTGGCATAGTTTGCTATGGTTTGTAGCATTTTTTGTAATTTTAAAGTGATTGGGCTTATTTTGGGGTGGTAAGGGGTAGTTGAGGGTGATTTATGGTAGCCGAAGTAATTTAGGTGAGTTAGGCATAGTTTGCTATGGTTTGTAGCATTTTTTTGTAATTTTAAAGTGATTGGGCTTATTTTGGGGTAGTAAAGGGTTGTTGGGGGTGATTTATGTTAGCCGAAGTAATTTAGGTGAGCTAGGCATAGTTTGCTATGGTTTGTAGCATTTTTTGTAATTTTAAAGTGATTGGGATGAGTTAAGGGTAGTAAGGGGTAGTTTGGGATGATTTATGATAGCCGAAGTAATTTAAGTGAGTTTGGCATAGTTTGCTATGGTTTGTAGCATTTTTTGTAATTTTAAAGTGATTGGGCTTATTTTGGGGTAGTAAGGGGTTGTTGGGGGTGATTTATGTTAGCCGAAGTAATTTAGGTGAGTTAGGCATAGTTTGCTATAGTTTGTAGCATTTTTTGTAATTTTAAAGTGATTGGGATGAGTTAGGGGTGGTAAGGGGTAGTTAGGGGTGATTTATGATAGCCGAAGTAATTTAAGTGAGTTTGGCATAGTTTGCTATGGTTTGTAGCATTTTTTATAATTTTAAATTGATTGGGCTTATTTTGGGGTGGTAAGGGGTAGTTTGGGATGATTTATGGAAGTCAAAGTAATGTAGATGAGTTTGGCATAGTTTGATATGGCTTGTAACATTTTTTATAATTTTAAAGTGATTGGGCTGTGTTTTGGGTGGTAAGGGGTAGTTGGGGGTGATTCATGATAGCCGAAGTAATTTAGGGGAGTTTGGCATAGTTTGCTACGGTTTGTAGAATTTTTTTTGTAATTTTAAAGTGATTGGGCTTATTTTGGGGTGGTAAGGGGTAGTTGGGGGTGATTTTTGGTAGACGAAATAATATGTGTGAGTTCGACATAATCTGCCATGATTTGTGTCATTTTGTTTTATTTTAAAGTGATTGGAGTTACTTGGGGTTGCTAAGGGGTGGTAAGGGATGATTTAAAATAACGGATCTAGTTTATGTCAGTTTGGCATAGTTCGGGAATTTTTTGGGGTTGATTTGGTAAAGTTTGCAGTGGTAAGAGATATTTGAGGATGTTTAATGTTGACGGATTAAATTTGGAGTGATTTGGTAATTTTTAATTGAGTCACGGATCGACATTATAATTGAAATCAAAATTATAATTGAAATATCTGCGGCCTCGCTAGGTACGGCAAAATTATGATCACGAAAGCAGAAACTCGACGTTGAAATTGTTTAGGTTAAATAAGTGCTTTTAATGTAAACCGGTCGCCCGTCGTCGAAGTTGTTTTGGCTAGATACGTGCTTCTAACATAAACACGGTCTCCGCGATCCGATCATTTTTTGTTTATTTTAGCCGGTTTTTATTGAATTACAAAGGAACCGGGCCGAATTTCGCAAAATCCCTTCTTAGTGTTCAGTTTCGGCACATGATACACCCGTGTCTAAAATTTCAAGTCTCCAGCCCTCACGGTTTGGGCTGTGGGTTGTCGGTGAATCAGTGAATGTGTAGATGTGTAGATGAGTGTGTCAGTGAGGACACTTCGCTTTATATATATAGATCACCCCCTGACTTCTTGATGGGGTAAACGGAGGGGGTGCGATTCCCCCCTTCTGTACTGTTTTGAGGTGGTGGGATCGACCATACTCCCCCCCTTGAAGCTACCTAGCTTCAACTAAAAGTCCACCTACACACCCATGTCACACACACGCATCACTACCCGTTGCTTCTTCTGCTGGTAGCGGGCATATCCTTTTCACGGCGCGTTGTAGGACTCCTTGTTTTGTTTTTATTGACACCACCCTGATGTGTCCGTCCTTTCCTGGGTGTAGTTGGATGATTCTGCCCATTTTCCAAGAAAGAGGCGGAGTATTTTCTTCTATGACAAGGACCATTGCTCCTTCCTTGATTGGGTTGCATGACGGTGGATCCTTGAACCATTTTCCGCGGTTCTGCAGCGATGTGAGGTACTCCCGACTCCACCGTTTCCAAAAATGGCCCCGTATCCTCTCTATTAGTTGCCATCTTGACAGGCGGTTGATTGGGACCGCGCTGTAGTCGTGTTCCTGGAACGTACTTAGTGTCTCTCCTATCAGGAAGTGGAATGGAGTTAGGATTTCTAAATCGTTGGGATCGGATGTTAGGGGAGTCAGTGGTCTTGAGTTTAAACATGCTTCGATACGCACCAAAAGCGTATTCATCTCGCTATATGTGAGATGTGTATTACCGATCGTTCTTCTTATGTGGAATTTTTAATTTGTTTAAATGTTGTAATTCGTTTATTATATTGATCCATTCTGAATAAATGACCATGGGGACGGATTCGTCCCATCCTATTTTTAGAAACCAAAGCCTTTGCAAAATTATTTTGGCTTTCATTATTACTGGCCCAATCAAACCAAGCGGATCGAATATTTGCGAAGTAATGGAAAGAATTACGCGTTTTGACACTCTGTTTGGTATTTCTTCCAAGTTTGTATCGTATTTTAAAATGTCATTGACTGAATTCCAATATAATCCTAAGATTTTTGTGTCTTCATTTTTGTTTAATTGCACGATTTGATTGGGTTCCTTGTTTTCGTCGGATGGCAAGACTTTTTCCTCATTGGACTGGAATTTGCGTAATTCGAACTGAGCTTGCCCAAGGATTTCGACAATTTCTTTTCTGAGCGTGACTAGCTCAGAGATTGAATTGGCGCCTGTTAATAAGTCGTCCATATAAAAATTATTTCTTATAATTTCACAGGCCTTGTGATGCTTATGCTCATTAATATCAGCAAGTTACTTTAGGCAGCGAGTTGCTATAAAACTAGCGGGTCGTGTACCTTACGTTAACGTTGTTAATGCGTAAGTGTTTAGCGGTTTCGATGGGTTGTTCCGCCAGAGGATTAATTGGTAATTTTGGTCCTCTGGATCGACCAATATTTGCCGGTACATTTTTGCTATATCGGCGTTTAACGCGTATTTAAATGTTCTGAATTCCAGAACAATGGAAAACAAATCGCGTTGGATTGCAGGTCCACACAATAAGTTGTCGTTAAGGCTGCGACCGTTTGTGGTTTTAGCGGAACCGTCGAAGACGACTCTGAGTCGTGTTGTAGTACTTGACTCCTTAACCACCGCGTGATGTGGTAGATAAACTACGTTTTCGGTTAGAATGACTTGAACTAGCTCCATGTGATTTAATTGGAGGTATTCGTTCATGAAATTTGAATATTCCACCTTGAGATGTGGATCCCTTTCGAATTTGCGTTCGATGTTGTAAAAACGCTTTGTTGCTATGCCCCTTGATTCACCGACGTCCACCTTTTTACCCATAAGGGGTAGTTTTATTACGAAACGACCGTTTGAATCTCGTTTTGTATTTGCAGTAAAATGCATTTCGGATTGTAAGTCCTCAGGCAATAAACCCGTTTGTTTGCTACCTTCTATCCCTGCATCCTCAATTTCCCAAAATTTGCGAATATTGTCTTCTAATGGGTCGTAAACCTTAGGTGCGGTTAGGGATAAATTGCAGGCGGAAATGTTTATTTGTTGCTTGTTTGATGAATTGCCGACTTTATGATAGGGACCTCCCGCAATAAAACCGAATTGGGTCTTTTGTAATATTAATCCTGTTGGCAAAGAAATTTGTCCGATGGATAGTAATTCCCAAAAGATACCGCCGCCAAGTAGTAAATCGATTTCACCACTTTCGTAGAATCTTGGGTCTGCAAGTTGTATATTTTTGGGAATTTCTAAAGTGTTCGGATCCAGTGATATTAAGGGTAGATTGTCCGTAATTTTGTTTACGACAATGCATTTTAATTTACTTGCCTTAAATTCATTGTAATTAGATTTTATATCTACAGACACGGTTTGTTTGGCTGTGCTAACTGTGCCATTTAGACCCTTGATTTCGAAATGTTCGCCTTGCATTTTTAGCCCCAATTTTGAACACATTTTTTGCGTAATGCAATTTGACATCGAGCCTGGGTCCAAAAATACTCGACATGATTGGTATGTATTTTTTGAATTTTTGATAGCGACAATCGCTGTGGCTAACAACACTGTGGTGCGGTTCGTTTGAGTTTTTTGACATGAATGATTGTTTAATGTTACCGCGGCGTTAATGTCTTCGTTCACATGCTCGTTGTCAAAATGCAATAGTGTATGGTGTCTCTTATTACAATGGTGACAATTTTTTGTGTTACGGCAGCTTGATGTTGTGTGATTATTTCGAAGACAATTTTGACATAGCTTCAGAAACTTAACCCTTTCATTTCGCGATTTTACCGATAAGTTTAAAAATGCGGTACATTGTTGAATGAAGTGACTTGAATCTTTGCAGGAAACGCATAACGTTGTCCTTTGATTTGTGGCTGCTAATGAGACCAGGCGTTTGTTGCCTTGAATGTTTTTCGATGGATTAGATGGTTGATTAGATGGATTAGATGGTTTAATGGACATATTGTTTATTGATTCCAAAACAATGCAACGTTTTTCTAGGAATCTTATGAATTGCTCATAAATTGGTACTTTCGTATCCAATGATATTTCCCATTCTCTTTTCGTACCATAATCTAATTTTTCCACAATTATGGGAATTATTAGCGCGTCCCAATGATTTACCTCTACCTTTAGTGTCTTTAATGCGGCCATATTGGTTATTAAGGTGTTTACTAATTCGCGAAGCGCTGTATATGATTGCTTGTTTATGGACGATGCGTTTAGGATTGTCATAACGTGATCTTGCACGATTAAACGAGTGTTTTTAAAACGATTTGTCTTAACGAGTTGATCGCTTGTAGGGCCTCGTTCCGAAGACAAGATTTTAAATATTGTAGTTTTTGCTCGTTGCTTAGATTTCTGTTTTGGTGAATTGTTGATTTGAACGAGTTTTCAAAATTTGTCCAATTTTTGTAATCGCCCGAGAAAGTGACTAAGCTTAGCGGAGGTAAATTTAATTTAGTGTCGCCGACCGATACTGCATTTGTTTGAGTGACGGGCGCGTTTTCAACACGATTAATTATATCCATAATGTCCGCTAATAAGTCACAGTATTTCTCCTCAAACGCGATTCTAGACTGACGATGTGCCTTTTTCATTTCTTCGGTTTTTGAATCTAATGTTTCATACTGACATTGAGCTTGATCATATTCTTCCTTAACGTTCTCAAGAATTTGTTGGCGGGCCTTTAGACGGTTGATGCTGAATTTAGTTTGATCAAAGGTAGAGACATAATCCTCTATTCTTTCCAATTTCTCGTTAACGTTATGTAAAATGATTTTAAGTTCGTCAAGGCGCGTCATTGTGTATCGGATAGTTTATTGAACACGCGTCTTTTTTAGAAGGTAGAACTACCGACAGTTTTGGTACGAATCAAAGATGTTAAAAACTCCGGAAAGGCAATTTGAGATTGATTTGTGCGATATGACTGGATAGAGAGACACTAACCTGGCCAAGATGAACGGCTCGGATGGCACGAAATTGTGGACCAGGTGGACCTGCAGTGCCTCGCTGTGCCCTTGGACGTGTTGATTCCGGCTACGCAAGGGATTCGTAGTGCCCTTGGACGTGTTGATTCCGGCTACGCAAGGGATTCGTAGTGCCCTTGGACGTGTTGATTTTGGTTACGCAAGGGATTCGTATTGCCCTTGGACGCGACCTGGAGCTGTTGGCGGTGATCCACGGGATGGCGTTTGAATTTGCCTGATGCCTGCGATGAATCTTCCGCGAGTTGAATTGATGATGAATTTCACTTGATTATTTTCACTATCCGGCTCGAAGGACCAACGTTTGACCGCGTGGGTCGAATGTTCGAATAAAATGAGAAGTAGATTTTCTTAAACTAGTTTTATTTACAAGTTTATATACACGTCTCAATAAACTGAATACTTAATGATTACATACGTATGATTAATAGAGAATGATTAACGAATAGAGAATGATGATATTAAGAATAATACAAGTGAATGAATGAATACTACTGATTACATACGTATGATTAATAGAGAATGATTAACGAATAGAGAATAAATCTTATGTCTATGTTGTTGTGGGTTTTATATACAATCACCCCCGGACTTCTTGATGGGGTAAACGGAGGGGGTGCGATTCCCCCCTTCTGTACTGTTTCGAGGTGGTGGGATCGACCAGTAGTTGGGGGTGATTTTTGATAGCCGAAGTAATTTAGGTGAGTTTGGCATAGTTTGCTATGGTTACTAGCATTTGTTTGTAATTTAAAAGTGATTGGGTTTAGTTTGTTGTGGTAAGGGTTAGTTGGTGATGATTTAGAGTAGCCGAAGTAATTTAGGTGAGTCTGGCATAGTTTGTTATGATTTGTACACCTTTTTTTGTAATTTTAAGATGATATGGTTTGGTTTGTTGTGGTAAGGGATAGTTGGGGGTGATTTACGGTAGCCGAAGTAATTTAGGTGATTCTGGTATAGTTTGTTATAATTTTTAGCATTTTTTTGTAATTTTAAAGTAATTGGGCTTAGTTTGTTGCTGAAAAGTGTAGTTGGGGGTGATTTTTGATAGCCGAAGTAATTTAGGTGAGTTTGGCATAGTTTGCTAAGGTTAGCAGCATTTTTTTGTAATTTAAAAGTGATTGGGTTTAGTTTGTTGTGGTAAGAGTTAGTTGGTGATGATTTAGAGTAGCCGAAGTAATTTAGGTGAGTCTGGCATAGTTTGTTATGATTTGTACAATTTTTTTTGTAATTTTAAGATGATATGGTTTGGTTTGTTGTGGTAAGGGATATTTGGGGGTGATTTACGGTAGCCGAAGTAATTTAGGTGATTCTGGTATAGTTTGTTATGATTTTTAGAATTTTTTTGTAATTTTAAAGTGATTGGGCTTAGTTTGTTGCTTAAAGTGTAGTTGGGGGTGATTTTTGATAGCCGAAGTAATTTAGGTGAGTTTGGCATAGTTTGCTATGGTTAGTAGCATTTTTTTGTAATTTAAAAGTGATTGGGTTTAGTTTGTTGAGGTAAGGGTTAGTTGGTAATGATTTATGGTAGCCGAAGTAATTTAAGTGAGTTTGGCATAGTTTGCTATGGTTACTAGCATTTTTTTGTAATTTAAAAGTGATTGGGTGTAGTTTGTTGTGGTAAGGGTTAGTTGGTGATGATTTAGAGTAGCCGAAGTAATTTAGGTGTGTCTGGCATAGTTTGTTATGATTTGTACATCTTTTTTTGTAATTTTAAGATGATATGGTTTGGTTTGTTGTGGTAAGAGATAGTTGGGGGTGATTTACGGTAGCCGAAGTAATTTAGATGATTCTGGTATAGTTTGCTATGATTTTTAGCATTTTTTTGTAATTTTAAAGTGATTGGGCTTAGTTTGTTGCTTAAAGTGTAGTTGGGGGTGATTTTTGATAGCCGAAGTAATTTAGGTGAGTTTGGCATAGTTTGCTATGGTTAGTAGCATTTTTTTGTAATTTAAAAGTGATTGGGTTTAGTTTGTTGAGGTAAGGGTTAGTTGGTAATGATTTATGGTAGCCGAAGTAATTTAAGTGAGTTTGGCATAGTTTGCTATGGTTACTAGCATTTTTTTGTAATTTAAAAGTGATTGGGTGTAGTTTGTTGTGGTAAGGGTTAGTTGGTGATGATTTAGAGTAGCCGAAGTAATTTAGGTGTGTCTGGCATAGTTTGTTATGATTTGTACATCTTTTTTTGTAATTTTAAGATGATATGGTTTGGTTTGTTGTGGTAAGAGATAGTTGGGGGTGATTTACGGTAGCCGAAGTAATTTAGATGATTCTGGTATAGTTTGCTATGATTTTTAGCATTTTTTTGTAATTTTAAAGTGATTGGGCTTAGTTTGTTGCTTAAAGTGTAGTTGGGGGTGATTTTTGATAGCCGAAGTAATTTAGGTGAGTTTGGCATAGTTTGCTATGGTTACTAGCATTTGTTTGTAATTTAAAAGTGATTGGGTTTAGTTTGTTGTGGTAAGGGTTAGTTGGTGATGATTTAGAGAAGCCGAAGTAATTTAGGTGAGTCTGGCATAGTTTGTTATGATTTGTACACCTTTTTTTGTAATTTTAAGATGATATGGTTTGGTTTGTTGTGGTAAGGGATAGTTGGGGGTGATTTACGGTAGCCGAAGTAATTTAGGTGATTCTGGTATAGTTTGTTATAATTTTTAGAATTTTTTTGTAATTTTAAAGTAATTGGGCTTAGTTTGTTGCTGAAAAGTGTAGTTGGGGGTGATTTTTGATAGCCGAAGTAATTTAGGTGAGTTTGGCATAGTTTGCTATAGTTAGCAGCATTTTTTTGTAATTTAAAAGTGATTGGGTTTAGTTTGTTGTGGTAAGAGTTAGTTGGTGATGATTTAGAATAGCCGATGTAATTTAGGTGAGTCTGGCATAGTTTGTTATGATTTGTACAATTTTTTTTGTAATTTTAAGATGATATGGTTTGGTTTGTTGTGGTAAGGGATATTTGGGGGTGATTTACGGTAGCCGAAGTAATTTAGGTGATTCTGGTATAGTTTGTTATGATTTTTAGAATTTTTTAGTAATTCTAAAATGATTGGGCTTAGTTTGTTGCTTAAAGTGTAGTTGGGGGTGATTTTTGATAGCCGAAGTAATTTAGGTGAGTTTGGCATAGTTTGCTATGGTTAGTAACATTTTTTGTAATTTAAAAGTGATTGGGTTTAGTTTGTTGAGGTAAGGGTTAGTTGGTAATGATTTATGGTAGCCGAAGTAATTTAAGTGAGTTTGGCATAGTTTGCTATGGTTACTAGCATTTTTTTGTAATTTAAAAGTGATTGGGTGTAGTTTGTTGTGGTAAGGGTTAGTTGGTGATGATTTAGAGTAGCCGAAGTAATTTAGGTGTGTCTGGCATAGTTTGTTATGATTTGTACATCTTTTTTTGTAATTTTAAGATGATATGGTTTGGTTTGTTGTGGTAAGAGATAGTTGGGGGTGATTTACGGTAGCCGAAGTAATTTAGGTGATTCTGGTATAGTTTGTTATGATTTTTAGCATTTTTTTGTAATTTTAAAGTGATTGGGCTTAGTTTGTTGCTTAAAGTGTAGTTGGGGGTGATTTTTGATAGCCGAAGTAATTTAGGTGAGTTTGGCATAGTTTGCTATGGTTAGTAGCATTTTTTTGTAATTTAAAAGTGATTGGGTTTAGTTTGTTGTGGTAAGGGTTAGTTGGTGATGATTTAGAGTAGCCGAAGTAATTTAGGTGAGTCTGTTTTGTAATATTAAGATGATAAGGTTTGGTCTGTTGTGGTAATGGATAGTTGGGGGTGATTTACGGTAGCCGAAGTAATTTAGGTGATTCTGGTATAGTTTGTTATGATTTTTAGCATTTTTTTGTAATTTTAAAGTGATTGGGTTTAGTTTGTTGCTGTAAAGTGTAGTTGGGGGTGATTTTTGATAGCCGAAGTAATTTAGGTGAGTTTGGCATAGTTTGCTATGGTAAGTAGCATTTTTTTGTAATTTAAAAGCGATTGGGTTTAGTTTGTTGTGGTAAGGGTTCGTTGGTGATGATTTATGGTAGCCGAAGTAATTTAGGTGAGTTTGGCATATTTTGCTATGGTTACTAGCATTTTTTTGTAATTTAAAAGTTATTGGGTGTAGTTTGTTGCGGTAATGGTTAATTGGTGATGATTTAGAGTTGCCGAACTAATTTAGGTGAGTCTGGCATAGTTTGTTATGATTTGTACACCTTTTTTTGTAATTTTAAGATGATATGGTTTGGTTTGTTGTGGTAAGGGATAGTTGGGGGGTGATTTACGTAAGGCGAAGTAATTTAGGTGATTCTGGTAGAGGTTGTTTTGATTTTTAGCATTTTTTTGTAATTTTAAAGTGATTGGGCTTAGTTTGTTGCTGTAAAGTGTAGTTGGCTGTGATTTTTGATAGCCGAAGTAATTTAGGTGAGTTTGGCATAGTTTGCTATGGTTAATAGCATTTTTTTGTAATTTAAAAGTGATTGGGTTTAGTTTGTTGTGGTAAGGGTTAATTGGTGATGATTTATGGTAGCCGAAGTAATTTAGGTGAGTTTGACATAGTTTGCTATGATTACTAGCATTTTTTTGTAATTTAAAAGTGATTGGGTTTAGTTTGTTGTGGTAAGGGTTAGTTGGTGATGATTTAAAGTAGCCGACGTAATTTAGGTGAGTCTGGCATAGTTTGTTATGATTTGTACACCTTTTTTGTAATTTTAAGATGATATTTTTTGGTTTGTTGTGGTAAGGGATAGTTGGGAGTGATTTACGGTATCCGAAGTAATTTAGGTGATTCTGGTATAGTTTGTTATGATTTTTAGCATTTTTTTGTAATTTTATAGTGATTGGGCTTTGTTTGTTGCTGTAAAGGGTAGTTGGGGGTGATTTTTGATAGCCGAAGTAATTTAGGTGAGTTTGGCATAGTTTGCTATGGTTAGTAGCATTTTTTTGTAATTTAAAAGTGATTGGGTTTAGTTTGTTGTGGTAAGGGATAGTTGGTGATAATTTATGGTAGCCGAAGTAATTTAGGTGAGTTTGGCATAGTTTGCTACGGTTACTAGCATTTTATTGTAATTTAAAAGTGATTGGGTTTAGTTTGTTGTGGTAAGGGTTAGTTGGTGATGATTTAGAGTAGCCGAAGTAATTTAGGTGAGTCTGGCATAGTTTGTTATGATTTGTACACCTTTTTTTGTAATTTTAAGATAATATGGTTTGGTTTGTTGTGGTAAGGGATAGTTGGGGGTGATTTACGGTAGCCGAAGTAAGTTAGGTGATTCTGGTATAGTTTGTTATGATTTTTAGCATTTTTTTGTAATTTTAAAGTGATTGGGCTTAGTTTGTTGCTGTAAAGTATAGTTGGTGGTGATTTTTGATAGCCGAAGTAATTTAGGTGAGTTTGGCATAGTTTGCTTTGGTTAGTAGCATTTTTTTGTAATTTAAAAGTGATTGGGTTTAGTTTGTTGTGGTAAGGGTTAGTTGGTGATGATTTAGAGTAGCCGAAGTAATTTAGGTGAGTCTGGCATAGTTTGTTATGATTTGTACACCATTTTTTGTAATTTTAAGATGATATGGTTTGGTTTGTTGTGGTAAGGGATAGTTGGGGGTGATTTACGCTAACCGAAGTAATTTAAGTGATTCTGGTATAGTTTGTTATGATTTTTAGCATTTTTTTGTAATTTTAATGTGATTGGGCTTAGTTTGTTGCTGTAAAGTGTAGTTGGGAGTGATTTTTGATAGCCGAAGTAATTTAGGTGAGTTTGGCATAGTTTGCTATGGTTAGTAGCATTTTTTTGTAATTTAAAAGTGATTGGGTTATTTTGTTGAGGTAAGGGTTAGTTGGTAATGATTTATGGTAGCCGAATAAATTTAGGTTAGTTTGGCATAGTTTGCAATGGTTACTAGCATTTTTTTGTAATTTAAATGTGATTGGGTTTAGTTTGTTGTGGTAAGGGTTAGTTGGTGATGATTTAGAGTAGCCGAAGTAATTTAAATGAGTCTGGCATAGTTTGTTATGATTTGTACACCTTTTTTGTAATTTTAAGATGATATGGTTTGGTTTGTTGTGCTAAAGGATAGTTGGGGGTGATTTACGGTAGTCGATGTAATTTAGGTGATTCTGGTATAGTTTGTTATGATTTTTAGCATTTTTTTGTAATTTTAAATTGAATGGTCTTAGTTTGTTGTGGTAAGGGTTAGTTGGTAATGATTTATGGTAGCAGAAGTAATTTAGGTGAGTTTGGCATAGTTTGCTATGGTTAGTAGCATTTTTTTGTAATTTAAAAGTGATTGGGTTTACTTTGTTGTGGTAAGTGTTAGTTGGTGATGATTTATGGTACCCGAAGCAATTTAGGTGAGTTTGGCATAGTTTGCTATGGTTACTAGCATTTTTTTGTAATTTAAAAGTGATTGGGTTTAGTTTGTTGTGGTAAGGGTTAGTTGGTGATGATTTAGAGTAGCCGAAGTAATTTAGGTGAGTCTGGCATAGTTTGTTATGATTTGTACACCTTTTTTTGTAATTTTAAGATGATATGGTTTGGTTTGTTGTGGTAAGGGATAGTTGGGGGTGATTTACGGTAACCGAAGTAATTTAAGTGATTCTGGTATAGTTTGTTATGATTTTTAGCATTTTTTTGTAATTTTAATGTGATTGGGCTTAGTTTGTTGCTGTAAAGTGTAGTTGGGAGTGATTTTTGATAGCCGAAGTAATTTAGGTGAGTTTGGCATAGTTTGCTATGGTTAGTAGCATTTTTTTGTAATTTAAAAGTGATTGGGTTTAGTTTGTTGTGGTAAGAGTTAGTTGGTGATGATTTAGAGTAGCCGATGTAATTTAGGTGAGTCTGGCATAGTTTGTTATGATTTGTACAATTTTTTTTGTAGTTTTAAGATGATATGGTTTGGTTTGTTGTGGTAAGGGATATTTGGGGGTGATTTACGGTAGCCGAAGTAATTTAGGTGATTCTGGTATAGTTTGTTATGATTTTTAGATTTTTTTTGTAATTTTAAAGTGATTGGGCTTAGTTTGTTGCTTAAAGTGTAGTTGGGGGTGATTTTTGATAGCCGAAGTAATTTAGGTGAGTTTGGCATAGTTTGCTATGGTTAGTAGCATTTTTTTGTAATTTAAAAGTGATTGGGTTTAGTTTGTTGAGGTAAGGGTTAGTTGGTAATGATTTATGGTAGCCGAAGTAATTTAAGTGAGTTTGGCATAGTTTGCTATGGTTACTAGCATTTTTTTGTAATTTAAAAGTGATTGGGTGTAGTTTGTTGTGGTAAGGGTTAGTTGGTGATGATTTAGAGTAGCCGAAGTAATTTAGGTGTGTCTGGCATAGTTTGTTATGATTTGTACATCTTTTTTTGTAATTTTAAGATGATATGGTTTGGTTTGTTGTGGTAAGAGATAGTTGGGGGTGATTTACGGTAGCCGAAGTAATTTAGGTGATTCTGGTATAGTTTGTTATGATTTTTAGCATTTTTTTGTAATTTTAAAGTGATTGGGCTTAGTTTGTTGCTTAAAGTGTAGTTGGGGGTGATTTTTGATAGCCGAAGTAATTTAGGTGAGTTTGGCATAGTTTGCTATGGTTAGTAGCATTTTTTTGTAATTTAAAAGTGATTGGGTTTAGTTTGTTGTGGTAAGGGTTAGTTGGTGATGATTTAGAGTAGCCGAAGTAATTTAGGTGAGTCTGGCATAGTTTGTTATGATTTGTACACCTTTTTTTGTAATATTAAGATGATAAGGTTTGGTCTGTTGTGGTAATGGATAGTTGGGGGTGATTTACGGTAGCCGAAGTAATTTAGGTGATTCTGGTATAGTTTGTTATGATTTTTAGCATTTTTTTGTAATTTTAAAGTGATTGGGCTTAGTTTGTTGCTGTAAAGTGTAGTTGGGGGTGATTTTTGATAGCCGAAGTAATTTAGGTGAGTTTGGCATAGTTTGCTATGGTAAGTAGCATTTTTTTGTAATTTAAAAGCGATTGGGTTTAGTTTGTTGTGGTAAGGGTTCGTTGGTGATGATTTATGGTAGCCGAAGTAATTTAGGTGAGTTTGGCATAGTTTGCTATGGTTACTAGCATTTTTTTGTAATTTAAAAGTTATTGGGTGTAGTTTGTTGTGGTAATGGTTAATTGGTGATGATTTAGAGTTGCCGAAGTAATTTAGGTGAGTCTGGCATAGTTTGTTATGATTTGTACACCTTTTTTTGTAATTTTAAGATGATATGGTTTGGTTTGTTGTGGTAAGGGATAGTTGGGGGGTGATTTACGTAAGGCGAAGTAATTTAGGTGATTCTGGTAGAGTTTGTTTTGATTTTTAGCATTTTTTTGTAATTTTAAAGTGATTGGGCTTAGTTTGTTGCTGTAAAGTGTAGTTGGCTGTGATTTTTGATAGCGGAAGTAATTTAGGTGAGTTTGGCATAGTTTGCTATGGTTAATAGCATTTTTTTGTAATTTAAAAGTGATTGGGTTTAGTTTGTTGTGGTAAGGGTTAATTGGTGATGATTTATGGTAGCCGAAGTAATTTAGGTGAGTTTGACATAGTTTGCTATGATTACTAGCATTTTTTTGTAATTTAAAAGTGATTGGGTTTAGTTTGTTGTGGTAAGGGTTAGTTGGTGATGATTTAAAGTAGCCGACGTAATTTAGGTGAGTCTGGCATAGTTTGTTATGATTTGTACACCTTTTTTGTAATTTTAAGATGATATTTTTTGGTTTGTTGTGGTAAGGGATAGTTGGGAGTGATTTACGGTATCCGAAGTAATTTAGGTGATTCTGGTATAGTTTGTTATGATTTTTAGAATTTTTTTGTAATTTTATTGTGATTGGGCTTTGTTTGTTGCTGTAAAGGGTAGTTGGGGGTGATTTTTGATAGCCGAAGTAATTTAGGTGAGTTTGGCATAGTTTGCTATGGTTAGTAGCATTTTTTTGTAATTTAAAAGTGATTGGGTTTAGTTTGTTGTGGTAAGGGATAGTTGGTGATAATTTATGGTAGCCGAAGTAATTTAGGTGAGTTTGGCATAGTTTGCTACGGTTACTAGCATTTTATTGTAATTTAAAAGTGATTGGGTTTAGTTTGTTGTGGTAAGGGTTAGTTGGTGATGATTTAGAGTAGCCGAAGTAATTTAGGTGAGTCTGGCATAGTTTGTTATGATTTGTACACCTTTTTTTGTAATTTTAAGATAATATGGTTTGGTTTGTTGTGGTAAGGGATAGTTGGGGGTGATTTACGGTAGCCGAAGTAATTTAGGTGATTCTGGTATAGTTTGTTATGATTTTTAGCATGTTTTTGTAATTTTAAAGTGATTGGGCTTAGTTTGTTGCTGTAAAGTATAGTTGGGGGTGATTTTTGATAGCCGAAGTAATTTAGGTGAGTTTGGCATAGTTTGCTTTGGTTAGTAGCATTTTTTTGTAATTTAAAAGTGATTGGGTTTAGTTTGTTGTGGTAAGGGTTAGTTGGTGATGATTTAGAGTAGCCGAAGTAATTTAGGTGAGTCTGGCATAGTTTGTTATGATTTGTACACCTTTTTTGTAATTTTAAGATGATATGGTTTGGTTTGTTGTGCTAAAGGATAGTTGGGGGTGATTTACGGTAGTCGAAGTAATTTAGGTGATTCTGGTATAGTTTGTTATGATTTTTAGCATTTTTTTGTAATTTTAAATTGAATGGTCTTAGTTTGTTGTGGTAAGAGTTAGTTGGTGATGATTTATGGTACCAGAAGTAATTTAGGTGAGTTTGGCATAGTTTGCTATGGTTAGTAGCATTTTTTTGTAATTTAAAAGTGATTGGGTTTACTTTGTTGTGGTAAGTGTTAGTTGGTGATGATTTATGGTACCCGAAGCAATTTAGGTGAGTTTGGCATAGTTTGGTATGGTTACTAGCATTTTTTTGTAATTTAAAAGTGATTGGGTTTAGTTTGTTGTGGTAAGGGTTAGTTGGTGATGATTTAGAGTAGCCGAAGTAATTTAGGTGAGTCTGGCATAGTTTGTTATGATTTGTACACCTTTTTTTGTAATTTTAAGATGATATGGTTTGGTTTGTTGTGGTAAGGGATAGTTGGGGGTGATTTACGGTAACCGAAGTAATTTAAGTGATTCTGGTATAGTTTGTTATGATTTTTAGCATTTTTTTGTAATTTTAATGTGATTGGGCTTAGTTTGTTGCTGTAAAGTGTAGTTGGGAGTGATTTTTGATAGCTGAAGTAATTTAGGTGAGTTTGGCATAGTTTGCTATGGTTAGTAGCATTTTTTTGTAATTTAAAAGTGATTGGGTTTAGTTTGTTGAGGTAAGGGTTAGTTGGTAATGATTTATGGTAGCCGAATTAATTTAGGTGAGTTTGGCATAGTTTGCAATGGTTACTAGCATTTTTTTGTAATTTAAATGTGATTGGGTTTAGTTTGTTGTGGTAAGGGTTAGTTGGTGATGATTTAGAGTAGCCGAAGTAATTTAGGTGAGTCTGGCATAGTTTGTTATGATTTGTACACCTTTTTTGTAATTTTAAGATGATATGGTTTGGTTTGTTGTGGTAAGGGATAGTTGTGGGTGATTTACGGTAACCGAAGTAATTTAAGTGATTCTGGTATAGTTTGTTATGATTTTTAGCATTTTTTTGTAATTTTAAAGTGATTGGGCTTAGTTTGTTGCTGTAAAGTGTAGTTGGGGGTGATTTTTGATAGCCGAAGTAATTAAGGTGAGTTTGGCATAGTTTGCTATGGTTACTAGCATTTTTTTAAATTTAAAAGTGATTGGGTTTAGTTTGTTGTGGTAAGGGTTAGATGGTGATGATTTAGAGTAGCCGAAGTAATTTAGGTGAGTCTGGCATAGTTTGTAATGATTTGTACATCTTTTTTTGTAATTTTAAGATGATATGGTTTGGTTTGTTGTGGTAAGGGATAGTTGGGGATGATTTACGGTAGCCGAAGTAATTTAGGTGATTCTGGTAGTGTTTGTTATGATTTTTAGCATTTTTTTGTAATTTTAAAGTGATTACGCTTAGTTTGTTGCTGTAAAGTGTAATTGGGGGTGATTTTTGATAGCCGAAGTAATTTAGGTGAGTTTGGCATAATTTGCTATGAGTAGTAGCATTTTTTTGTAATTTAAAAGTGATCGGGTATAGTTTGTTGTGGTAAGGATTAGTTGGTGATGATTTAGAGTAGCCGAAGTAATTTAGGTGAGTCTGGCATAGTTTGTAATGATTTGTACACCTTTTTTTGTAATTTTAAGATGATATGGTTTGGTTTGTTGTGGTAAAAGATAGTTGGGGATGATTTACGGTAGCCGAAGTAATTTAGGTGATTCTGGTATAGTTTGTTATGATTTTTAGCATTTTTTTGTAATTTTAAAGTGATTACGCTTAGTTTGTTGCTGTAAAGTGTAGTTGGGGGTGATTTTTGATAGCCGAAGTAATTTAGGTGTGTTTGGCATAGTTTGCTATGGTTAGTAGCATTTTTTTGTAATTTAAAAGTGATTTGGTTTAGTTTGTTGTGGTAAGGGTTAGTTGGTGATGATTTATGGTAGCCGAAGTAATTTAGGTGAGTTAGGCATAGTTTGCTATGGTTACTAGCATTTTTTTGTAATTTAAAAGTGATTGGGTTTAGTTTGTTGTGGTAAGGGTTAGATGGTGATGATTTAGAGTAGCCGAAGTAATTTAGGTGAGTCTGGCATAGTTTGTAATGATTTGTACACCTTTTATTGTAATTTTAAGATGATATGGTTTGGTTTGTTTTGGTAAGGGATAGTTGGGGGTGATTTACGGTAGCCGAAGTAATTTAGGTAATTCTGGTATAGTTTGTTATGATTTTTAGCATTTTTTTGTTATTTTAAAGTGATTGGGCTTAGTTTGTTGCTGTAAGGTGTAGTTGGGGGTGATTTTTTATAGCCGAAGTAATTTAGGTGAGTTTGGCATAATTTGCTATGGTTACTAGCATATTTTTGTAATTTAAAAGTGATTGGGTTTAGTTTGTTCTGGTAAGGGTTAGTTGGTGATGATTTAGAGTAGCCGAAGTAATTTAGGTGTGTCTGGCATAGTTTGTTATGATTTGTACACCTTTTTTTGTAATTTTAAGATGATATGGTTTGGTTTGTTGTGGTAAGGGATAGTTGGCGATTATTTACGGTAGCCGAAGTAATTTAGGTGATTCTGGTATAGTTTGTTATGATTTTTAGCATTTTTTTGTAATTTTAACGTGATTACGCTTAGTTTGTTGCTGTAAAGTGTAGTTGGGGGTGATTTTTGATAGCCGAAGTAATTTAGGTGAGTTTGGCATAGTTTGCTATGGTTAGTAGCATTTTTTTGTAATTTAAAAGTGATTTGGTTTAGTTTGTTGTGGTAAGGGTTATTTGGTGATGATTTATGGTAGCCGAAGTAATTTAGGTGAGTTAGGCATAGTTTGCTATGGTTACTAGCATTTTTTTGTAATTTAAAAGTGATTGGGTTTAGTTTGTTGTGGTAAGGGTTAGATGGTGATGATTTAGAGTAGCCGAATTAATTTAGGTGAGTCTGGCATAGTTTGTAATGATTTGTACACCTTTTTTTGTAATTTTAAGATGATATGGTTTGGTTTGTTTTGGTAAGGGATAGTTGGGGGTGATTTACGGTAGCCGAAGTAATTTAGGTAATTCTGGTATAGTTTGTTATGATTTTTAGCATTTTTTTGTTATTTTAAAGTGATTGGGCTTAGTTTGTTGCTGTAAAGTGTAGTTGGGTGTGATTTTTGATAGCCGAAGTAATTTAGGTGAGTTTGGCATAGTTTGCTATGGTTAGTAGCATTTTTTTGTAATTTAAAAGTGATTGGGTTTAGTTTGTTGTGGTAAGGGTTAGTTGGTGATGATTTATGGTAGCCGAAGTAATTTAGGTGAGTCTGGCATAGTTTGATATGATTTGTACACCATTTTTTGTAATTTTAAAATGATATGGTTTGGTTTGTTGTGGTAAGGGATAGTTGGGGGTAATTTACGGTAGCCGAAGTAATTTAGGTGATTCTGGTATAGTTTGTTATAATTTTTAGCATTTTTTTGTAATTTTAAAGTGATTGGGCTTAGTTTGATGCTGTAAAGTGTAGTTGGGGGTGATTTTTGATAGCCGAAGTAATTTAGGTGAGTTTGGCATAGTTTGCTATGGTTAGTAGCATTTTTTTGTAATTTAAAAGTGATTGGGTTTAGTTTGTTGTGGTAAGGGTTCGTTGGTGATGATTTAGAGTTGCCGAAGTAATTTAGGTGAGTCTGGCATAGTTTGTTATGATTTGTACACCTTTTTTTGTAATTTTAAGATGATATGGTTTGGTTTGTTGTGGTAAGGGATAGTTGGGGGGTGATTTACGTAAGGCGAAGTAATTTAGGTGATTCTGGTAGAGTTTGTTTTGATTTTTAGCATTTTTTTGTAATTTTAAAGTGATTGGGCTTAGTTTGTTGCTGTAAAGTGTAGTTGGCTGTGATTTTTGATAGCGGAAGTAATTTAGGTGAGTTTGGCATAGTTTGCTATGGTTAATAGCATTTTTTTGTAATTTAAAAGTGATTGGGTTTAGTTTGTTGTGGTAAGGGTTAATTGGTGATGATTTATGGTAGCCGAAGTAATTTAGGTGAGTTTGACATAGTTTGCTATGATTACTAGCATTTTTTTGTAATTTAAAAGTGATTGGGTTTAGTTTGTTGTGGTAAGGGTTAGTTGGTGATGATTTAAAGTAGCCGACGTAATTTAGGTGAGTCTGGCATAGTTTGTTATGATTTGTACACCTTTTTTGTAATTTTAAGATGATATTTTTTGGTTTGTTGTGGTAAGGGATAGTTGGGAGTGATTTACGGTATCCGAAGTAATTTAGGTGATTCTGGTATAGTTTGTTATGATTTTTAGAATTTTTTTGTAATTTTATTGTGATTGGGCTTTGTTTGTTGCTGTAAAGGGTAGTTGGGGGTGATTTTTGATAGCCGAAGTAATTTAGGTGAGTTTGGCATAGTTTGCTATGGTTAGTAGCATTTTTTTGTAATTTAAAAGTGATTGGGTTTAGTTTGTTGTGGTAAGGGATAGTTGGTGATAATTTATGGTAGCCGAAGTAATTTAGGTGAGTTTGGCATAGTTTGCTACGGTTACTAGCATTTTATTGTAATTTAAAAGTGATTGGGTTTAGTTTGTTGTGGTAAGGGTTAGTTGGTGATGATTTAGAGTAGCCGAAGTAATTTAGGTGAGTCTGGCATAGTTTGTTATGATTTGTACACTTTTTTTGTAATTTTAAGATAATATGGTTTGGTTTGTTGTGGTAAGGGATAGTTGGGGGTGATTTACGGTAGCCGAAGTAATTTAGGTGATTCTGGTATAGTTTGTTATGATTTTTAGCATGTTTTTGTAATTTTAAAGTGATTGGGCTTAGTTTGTTGCTGTAAAGTATAGTTGGGGGTGATTTTTGATAGCCGAAGTAATTTAGGTGAGTTTGGCATAGTTTGCTTTGGTTAGTAGCATTTTTTTGTAATTTAAAAGTGATTGGGTTTAGTTTGTTGTGGTAAGGGTTAGTTGGTGATGATTTAGAGTAGCCGAAGTAATTTAGGTGAGTCTGGCATAGTTTGTTATGATTTGTACACCTTTTTTGTAATTTTAAGATGATATGGTTTGGTTTGTTGTGCTAAAGGATAGTTGGGGGTGATTTACGGTAGTCGAAGTAATTTAGGTGATTCTGGTATAGTTTGTTATGATTTTTAGCATTTTTTTGTAATTTTAAATTGAATGGTCTTAGTTTGTTGTGGTAAGAGTTAGTTGGTGATGATTTATGGTAGCAGAAGTAATTTAGGTGAGTTTGGCATAGTTTGCTATGGTTAGTAGCATTTTTTTGTAATTTAAAAGTGATTGGGTTTACTTTGTTGTGGTAAGTGTTAGTTGGTGATGATTTATGGTACCCGAAGCAATTTAGGTGAGTTTGGCATAGTTTGGTATGGTTACTAGCATTTTTTTGTAATTTAAAAGTGATTGGGTTTAGTTTGTTGTGGTAAGGGTTAGTTGGTGATGATTTAGAGTAGCCGAAGTAATTTAGGTGAGTCTGGCATAGTTTGTAATGATTTGTACATCTTTTTTTGTAATTTTAAGATGATATGGTTTGGTTTGTTGTGGTAAGGGATAGTTGGGGATGATTTACGGTAGCCGAAGTAATTTAGGTGATTCTGGTAGTGTTTGTTATGATTTTTAGCATTTTTTTGTAATTTTAAAGTGATTACGCTTAGTTTGTTGCTGTAAAGTGTAATTGGGGGTGATTTTTGATAGCCGAAGTAATTTAGGTGAGTTTGGCATAATTTGCTATGAGTAGTAGCATTTTTTTGTAATTTAAAAGTGATCGGGTATAGTTTGTTGTGGTAAGGATTAGTTGGTGATGATTTAGAGTAGCCGAAGTAATTTAGGTGAGTCTGGCATAGTTTGTAATGATTTGTACACCTTTTTTTGTAATTTTAAGATGATATGGTTTGGTTTGTTGTGGTAAAAGATAGTTGGGGATGATTTACGGTAGCCGAAGTAATTTAGGTGATTCTGGTATAGTTTGTTATGATTTTTAGCATTTTTTTGTAATTTTAAAGTGATTACGCTTAGTTTGTTGCTGTAAAGTGTAGTTGGGGGTGATTTTTGATAGCCGAAGTAATTTAGGTGTGTTTGGCATAGTTTGCTATGGTTAGTAGCATTTTTTTGTAATTTAAAAGTGATTTGGTTTAGTTTGTTGTGGTAAGGGTTAGTTGGTGATGATTTATGGTAGCCGAAGTAATTTAGGTGAGTTAGGCATAGTTTGCTATGGTTACTAGCATTTTTTTGTAATTTAAAAGTGATTGGGTTTAGTTTGTTGTGGTAAGGGTTAGATGGTGATGATTTAGAGTAGCCGAAGTAATTTAGGTGAGTCTGGCATAGTTTGTAATGATTTGTACACCTTTTATTGTAATTTTAAGATGATATGGTTTGGTTTGTTTTGGTAAGGGATAGTTGGGGGTGATTTACGGTAGCCGAAGTAATTTAGGTAATTCTGGTATAGTTTGTTATGATTTTTAGCATTTTTTTGTTATTTTAAAGTGATTGGGCTTAGTTTGTTGCTGTAAAGTGTAGTTGGGGGTGATTTTTTATAGCCGAAGTAATTTAGGTGAGTTTGGCATAATTTGCTATGGTTACTAGCATATTTTTGTAATTTAAAAGTGATTGGGTTTAGTTTGTTCTGGTAAGGGTTAGTTGGTGATGATTTAGAGTAGCCGAAGTAATTTAGGTGTGTCTGGCATAGTTTGTTATGATTTGTACACCTTTTTTTGTAATTTTAAGATGATATGGTTTGGTTTGTTGTGGTAAGGGATAGTTGGCGATTATTTACGGTAGCCGAAGTAATTTAGGTGATTCTGGTATAGTTTGTTATGATTTTTAGCATTTTTTTGTAATTTT
Source organism: Eledona agricola (assembly GCA_964023215.1). Classification (NCBI taxonomy): domain Eukaryota; kingdom Metazoa; phylum Arthropoda; class Insecta; order Coleoptera; family Tenebrionidae; genus Eledona; species Eledona agricola. The sequence continues at coordinate 188,679 of CAXIEJ010000179.1, forward strand.
AACGTGATTACGCTTAGTTTGTTGCTGTAAAGTGTAGTTGGGGGTGATTTTTGATAGCCGAAGTAATTTAGGTGAGTTTGGCATAGTTTGCTATGGTTAGTAGCATTTTTTTGTAATTTAAAAGTGATTTGGTTTAGTTTGTTGTGGTAAGGGTTATTTGGTGATGATTTATGGTAGCCGAAGTAATTTAGGTGAGTTAGGCATAGTTTGCTATGGTTACTAGCATTTTTTTGTAATTTAAAAGTGATTGGGTTTAGTTTGTTGTGGTAAGGGTTAGATGGTGATGATTTAGAGTAGCCGAATTAATTTAGGTGAGTCTGGCATAGTTTGTAATGATTTGTACACCTTTTTTTGTAATTTTAAGATGATATGGTTTGGTTTGTTTTGGTAAGGGATAGTTGGGGGTGATTTACGGTAGCCGAAGTAATTTAGGTAATTCTGGTATAGTTTGTTATGATTTTTAGCATTTTTTTGTTATTTTAAAGTGATTGGGCTTAGTTTGTTGCTGTAAAGTGTAGTTGGGTGTGATTTTTGATAGCCGAAGTAATTTAGGTGAGTTTGGCATAGTTTGCTATGGGTAGTAGCATTTTTTTGTAATTTAAAAGTGATTGGGTTTAGTTTGTTGTGGTAAGGGTTAGTTGGTGATGATTTATGGTAGCCGAAGTAATTTAGGTGAGTTTGGCATAGTTTGCTATGGTTACTTGCATATTTTTGTAATTTAAAAGTGATTGGGTTTAGTTTGTTGTGGTAAGGGTTAGTTGGTGATGATTTAGAGTAGCCGAAGTAATTTAGGTGAGTCTGGCATGGTTTGTTATAATTTGTACACCTTTTTTTGTAATTTTAAGATGATATGGTTTGGTTTGTTATGGTAAGGGATAGTTGGGGGTGATTTACGGTAGCCGAAGTAATTTAGGTGATTCTGGTATAGTTTGTTATAATTTTTAGCATTTTTTTGTAATTTTAAAGTGACTGCGCCTAGTTTGTTGCTGTAAAGTGTAGTTGGGGGTGATTTTTGATAGCCGAAGTAATTTAGGTGAGTTTGGCATAGTTTGCTATGGTTAGTAGCATTTTTTTGTAATTTAAAAGTGATTGGGTTTAGTTTGTTGTGGTAAGGGTTAGTTGGTGATGATTTATGGTAGCCGAAGTAATTTAGGTGAGTCTGGCATAGTTTGATATGATTTGTACACCATTTTTTGTAATTTTAAAATGATATGGTTTGGTTTGTTGTGGTAAGGGATAGTTGGGGGTAATTTACGGTAGCCGAAGTAATTTAGGTGATTCTGGTATAGTTTGTTATAATTTTTAGCATTTTTTTGTAATTTTAAAGTGATTGGGCTTAGTTTGATGCTGTAAAGTGTAGTTGGGGGTGATTTTTGATAGCCGAAGTAATTTAGGTGAGTTTGGCATAGTTTGCTATGGTTAGTAGCATTTTTTTGTAATTTAAAAGTGATTGAGATTAGTTTGTTGTGGTAAGGGTTAGTTGGTGATGATTTATGGTAGCCGAAGTAATTTAGGTGAGTTTGGCATAGTTTGCTATGGTTACTAGCATTTTTTTTAATTTAAAAGTGATTGGGTTTAGTTTGTTGTGGTAAGGGTTAGATGGTGATGATTTAGAGTAGCCGAAGTAATATAGGTGAGTCTGGCATAGTTTGTAATGATTTGTACACCATTTTTTGTAATTTTAAGATGATATGGTTTTGTTTGTTGTGGTAAGGGATAGTTGGAGGTGATTTACGGTAGCCAAAGTAATTTTGGTGATTCTGGTATAGTTTGTTATGATTTTTAGCATTTTTTTGTAATTTTAAAGTGATTGGGCTTAGTTTGTTGCTGTAAAGGGTAGTTGGGGGTGATTTTTGATAGCCGAAGTAATTTAGGTGAGTTTGGCATAGTTTGCTATGGTTAGTAGCATTTTTTTGTAATTTAAAAGTGATTTGGTTTAGTTTGTTGTGGTAAGGGTTAGTTGGTGATGATTTATGGTAGCCGAAGTAATTTAGGTGAGTTTGGCATAGTTTGCTGTGGTTACTAGCATTTTTTTGTAATTTAAAAGTGATTGGGTATAGTTTGTTGTGGTAAGGGTTAGTTGGTGATGATTTAGAGTAGCCGAGGTAATTTAGGTGAGTCTGGCATAATTTGTAATGATTTGTACACCTTTTTTTGTAATTTTAAGATGATATGGTTTGGTTTGTTGTGGTAAGGGATAGTTGGGGGTGATTTGCGGTAGCCGAAGTAATTTAGGTGATTCTGGTATAGTTTGTTATGATTTTTAGCATTTTTTTGTTATTTTAAAGTGATTGGGTTTAGTTTGTTGCTGTAAAGTGTAGTTGGGGGTGATTTTTGATAGCCGAAGTAATTTAGGTGAGTTTGGCATAGTTTGCTATGGTTAGTAGCATTTTTTTGTAATTTAAAAGTGATTGGGTTTAGTTTGTTGTGGTAAGGGTTAGTTGGTGATGATTTATGGTAGCCGAAGTAATTTAGGTGAGTTTGGCATAGTTTGCTATGGTTAGTAGCATTTTTTTGTAATTTAAAAGTGATTTGGTTTAGTTTGTTGTGGTAAGGGTTAGTTGGTGATGATTTATGGTAGCCGAAGTAATTTAGGTGAGTTTGGCATAGTTTGCTATGGTTACTAGGATTTTTTTGTAATTTAAAAGTGATTGGGTTTAGTTTGTTGTGGTAAGGGTTAGTTGGTGATAATTTAGATTAGCCGAAGTAATTTAGGTGTGTCTGGCATAGTTTGTTATGATTTGTACACCTTTTTTTGTAATTTTAAGATGATATGGTTTGGTTTGTTGTGGTAAGGGATAGTTGGGGATGATTTACGGTAGCCGAAGTAATTTAGGTGATTCTGGTATAGTTTGTTATGATTTTTAGCATTTTTTTGTGATTTTAAAGTGATTAGGCTTAGTTTGTTGCTGTAAAGTGTAGTTGGGGGTGATTTTTGATAGCCGAAGTAATTTAGGTGTGTTTGGCATAGTTTGCTATGGTTAGTAGCATTTTTTTGTAATTTAAAAGTGATTTGGTTTAGTTTGTTGTGGTAAGGGTTAGTTGGTGATGATTTATGGTAGCCGAAGTAATTTAGGTGAGTTAGGCATAGTTTGCTATGGTTAGTAGCATTTTTTTGTAATTTAAAAGTGATTGGGTTTAGTTTGTTGTGGTAAGGGTTAGATGGTGATGATTTAGAGTAGCCGAAGTAATTTAGGTGAGTCTGGCATAGTTTGTAATGATTTGTACACCTTTTTTTGTAATTTTAAGATGATATGGTTTGGTTTGTTTTGGTAAGGGATAGTTGGGGGTGATTTACGGTAGCCGAAGTAATTTAGGTGATTCTGGTATAGTTTGTTATGGTTTTTAGCATTTTTTTGTAATTTTAACGTGATTACGCTTAGTTTGTTGCTGTAAAGTGTAGTTGGGGGTGATTTTTGATAGCCGAAGTAATTTAGGTGAGTTTGGCATAGTTTGCTATGGTTAGTAGCATTTTTTTGTAATTTAAAAGTGATTTGGTTTAGTTTGTTGTGGTAAGGGTTATTTGGTGATGATTTATGGTAGCCGAAGTAATTTAGGTGAGTTTGGCATAGTTTGCTATGGTTACTAGGATTTTTTTGTAATTTAAAAGTGATTGGGTTTAGTTTGTTGTGGTAAGGGTTAGTTGGTGATAATTTAGATTAGCCGAAGTAATTTAGGTGTGTCTGGCATAGTTTGTTATGATTTGTACACCTTTTTTTGTAATTTTAAGATGATATGGTTTGGTTTGTTTTGGTAAGGGATAGTTGGGGGTGATTTGCGGTAGCCGAAGTAATTTAGGTGATTCTGGTATAGTTTGTTATGATTTTTAGCATTTTTTTGTTATTTTAAAGTGATTGGGCTTAGTTTGTTACTGTAAAGTGTAGTTGGGGGTGATTTTTGATAGCCGAAGTAATTTAGGTGAGTTTGGCATAGTTTGCTATGGGTAGTAGCATTTTTTTGTAATTTAAAAGTGATTGGGTTTAGTTTGTTGTGGTAAGGGTTAGTTGGTGATGATTTATGGTAGCCGAAGTAATTTAGGTGAGTTTGGCATAGTTTGCTATGGTTACTAGCATATTTTTGTAATTTAAAAGTGATTGGGTTTAGTTTGTTCTGGTAAGGGTTAGTTGGTGATGATTTAGAGTAGCCGAAGTAATTTAGGTGAGTCTGGCATGGTTTGTTATAATTTGTACACCTTTTTTTGTAATTTTAAGATGATATGGTTTGGTTTGTTGTGGTAAGGGATAGTTGGGGGTGATTTACGGTAGCCGAAGTAATTTAGGTGATTCTGGTATAGTTTGTTATAATTTTTAGCATTTTTTTGTAATTTTAAAGTGATTGGGCTTAGTTTGTTGCTGTAAAGTGTAGTTGGGGGTGATTTTTGATAGCCGAAGTAATTTAGGTGAGTTTGGCATAGTTTGCTATGGTTAGTAGCATTTTTTTGTAATTTAAAAGTGATTGGGTTTAGTTTGTTGTGGTAAGGGTTAGTTGGTGATGATTTATGGTAGCCGAAGTAATTTAGGTGAGTCTGGCATAGTTTGATATGATTTGTACACAATTTTTTGTAATTTTAAAATGATATGGTTTGGTTTGTTGTGGTAAGGGATAGTTGGGGGTAATTTACGGTAGCCGAAGTAATTTAGGTGATTTTGGTATAGTTTGTTATGATTTTTAGCATTTTTTTGTAATTTTAAAGTGATTGGGCTTAGTTTGTTGCTGTAAAGTGTAGTTGGAGGTGATTTTTGATAGCCGAAGAAATTTAGGTGAGTTTGGCATAATTTGCTATAGTTAGTAGCATTTTTTTGTAATTTAAAAGTGATTGAGTTTAGTTTTTTGTGGTAAGGGTTAGTTGGTGATGATTTATGGTAGCCGAAGTAATTTAGGTGAGTTTGGCATAGTTTGCTATGGTTACTAGCATTTTTTTTAATTTAAAAGTGATTGGGTTTAGTTTGTTGTGGTAAGGGTTAGATGGTGATGATTTAGAGTAGCCGAAGTAATATAGGTGAGTCTGGCATAGTTTGTAATGATTTGTACACCTTTTTTTGTAATTTTAAGATGATATGGTTTGGTTTGTTGTGGTAAGGGATAGTTGGGGGTGATTTACGGTAGTCAAAGTAATTTTGGTGATTCTGGTATAGTTTGTTATGATTTTTAGCATTTTTTTGTAATTTTAAAGTGATTGGACTTAGTTTGTTGCTGTAAAGGGTAGTTGGGGGTGATTTTTGATAGCCGAAGTAATTTAGGTGAGTTTGGCATAGTTTGCTATGGTTAGTAGCATTTTTTTGTAATTTAAAAGTGATTTGGTTTAGTTTGTTGTGGTAAGGGTTAGTTGGTGATGATTTATGGTAGCCGAAGTAATTTAGGTGAGTTTGGCATAGTTTGCTATGGTTACTAGCATTTTTTTGTAATTTAAAAGTGATTGGGTTTAGTTTGTTGTGGTAAGGGTTAGTTGGTGATGATTTAGATTAGCCGAGGTAATTTAGGTGAGTCTGGCATAATTTGTAATGATTTGTACACCTTTTTTTGTAATTTTAAGATGATATGGTTTGGTTTGTTGTGGTAAAGGATAGTTGGGGGTGATTTACGGTAGCCGAAGTAATTTAGGTGATTCTGGTATAGTTTGTTATGATTTTTAGCATTTTTTTGTTATTTTAAAGTGATTGGGTTTAGTTTGTTGCTGTAAAGTGTAGTTGGGGGTGATTTTTGATAGCCGAAGTAATTTAGGTGAGTTTGGCATAGTTTGCTATGGTTAGTAGCATTTTTTTGTAATTTAAAAATGATTGGGTTTAGTTTGTTGTGGTAAGGGTTAGTTGGTGATGATTTATGGTAGCCGAAGTAATTTAGGTGAGTTTGGCATAGTTTGCTATGGTTACTAGCATTTTTTTGTAATTTAAAAGTGATTGGGTTTAGTTTGTTGTGGTAAGGGTTAGTTGGTGATGATTTAGATTAGCCGAAGTAATTTAAATGGGTCTGGCATAGTTTGTTATGATTTGTACACCTTTTTTTGTAATTATAAGATGATATGGTTTGGTTTGTTGTGGTAAGGGATAGTTGGGGGTGATTTACGGTAGCCGAAGTAATTTAGGTGATTCTGGTATAGTTTGTTATGATTTTTAGCATTTTTTTGTAATTTTAAAGTGATTGGGCTTAGTTTGTTGCTGTAATGTGTAGTTGGAGGTGATTTTTGATAGCCGAAGTAATTTAGGTGAGTTTAGCATAGTTTGCTATGGTTAGTAGCATTTTTTTGTAATTTAAAAGTGATTGAGTTTAGTTTGTTGTGGTAAGGGTTAGTTGGTGATGATTTATGGTAGCCGAAGTAATTTATGTGAGTTTGGCATAGTTTGCTATGGTTACTAGCATTTTTTTGTAATTTAAAAGTGATTGGGTTTAATTTGTTGTGGTAAGGGTTAGTTGGTGATGATTTAGAGTAGCCGAAGTAATTTAGGTGAGTCTGGCATAGTTTGTAATGATTTGTACACCTTTTTTTGTAATTTTAAGATGATATGGTTTGGTTTGTTGTGGTAAGGGATAGTTGGGGGTGATTTACGGTAGCCGAAGTAATTTAGGTGATTCTGGTATAGTTTTTTATGATTTTTAGAATTTTTTTGTAATTTTAAAGTGATTGGGCTTAGTTTGTTGCTGTAAAGTGTAGTTGGGGGTGATTTTTGATAGCCGAAGTAATTTAGGTAAGTTTGGCATAGTATGCTATGGTTAGTAGCATTTTTTTGTAATTTAAAAGTGATTTGGTTTAGTTTGTTGTGGTAAGGGTTAGTTGGTGATGATTTATGGTAGCCGAAGTAATTTAGGTGAGTTTGGCATAGTTTGCTATGCTTACTAGGTTTTTTTTGTAATTTAAAAGTGATTGGGTTTAGTTTGTTGTGGTAAGGGTTAGTTGGTGATGATTTAGAGTAGCCGAAGTAATTTAGGTGTGTCTGGCATAGTTTGTTATGATTTGTACACCTTTTTTTGTAATTTTAAGATGATATGGTTTGGTTTGTTGTGGTAAGGGATAGTTGGGGATGATTTACGGTAGCCGAAGTAATTTAGGTGATTCTGGTATAGTTTGTTATGATTTTTAGCATTTTTTTGTAATTTTAAAGTGATTGGGCTTAGTTTGTTGCTGTAAAGTGTAGTTGGGGGTGATTTTTGATAGCCGAAGTAATTTAGGTGAGTTTGGCATAGTTTGCTATGGTTACTAGCATTTTTTTGTAATTTAAAAGTGATTGGGTTTAGTTTGTTGTGGTAAGGGTTAGTTGGTGATGATTTAGAGTAGCCGAAGTAATTTAGGTGTGTCTGGCATAGTTAGTTATGATTTGTACACCTTTTTTTGTAATTTTAAGATGATATGGTTTGGTTTGTTGTGGTAAGGGATAGTTGGGGATGATTTACGGTAGCCGAAGTAATTTAGGTGATTCTGGTATAGTTTGTTATGATTTTTAGCGTTTTTTTGTAATTTTAAAGTGATTGCGCTTAGTTTGTTGCTGTAAAGTGTAGTTGGGGGTGATTTTTGATAGCCGAAGTAATTTAGGTGAGTTTGGCATAGTTTGCTATGGTTAGTAGCATTTTTTTGTAATTTAAAAGTGATTTGGTTTAGTTTGTTGTGGTAAGGGTTAGTTGGTGATGATTTATGGTAGCCGAAGTAATTTAGGTGAGTTTGGCATAGTTTGCTATGGTTACTAGCATTTTTTTGTAATTTAAAAGTGATTGGGTTTAGTTTGTTGTGGTAAGGGTTAGTTGGTGATGATTTAGAGTAGCCGAGGTAATTTAGGTGAGTCTGGCATAGTTTGTAATGATTTGTACACCTTTTTTGTAATTTTAAGATGATATGGTTTGGTTTGTTGTGGTAAGGGATAGTTGGGGGTGATTTACGGTAACCGAAGTAATTTAGGTGATTCTGGTATAGTTTGTTATGATTTTTAGCATTTTTTTGTTATTTTAAAGTGATTGGGTTTAGTTTGTTTCTGTAAAGTGTAGTTGGGGGTGATTTTTGATAGCCGAAGTAATTTAGGTGAGTTTGGCATAGTTTGCTATGGTTAGTAGCATTTTTTTGTAATTTAAAAGTGATTGGGTTTAGTTTGTTGTGGTAAGGGTTAGTTGGTGATGATTTATGGTAGCCGAAGTAATTTAGGTGAGTTTGGCATAGTTTGCTATGGTTACTAGCATTTTTTTGTAATTTAAAAATAATTGGGTTTAGTTTGTTGTGGTAAGGGTTAGTTGGTGATGATTTATGGTAGCCGAAGTAATTTAGTAGAGTTTGGCATAGTTTGCTATGGTTACTAGCATTTTTTTGTAATTTAAAAGTGATTGAGTTTAGTTTGTTGTGGTAAGGGTTAGTTGGTGATGATTTAGATTAGCCGAAGTAATTTAGGTGGGTCTGGCATAGTTTGTTATGATTTGTACACCTTTTTTGTAATTATAAGATGATATGGTTTGGTTTGTTGTGGTAAGGGATAGTTGGGGGTGATTTACGGTAGCCGAAGTAATTTAGGTGATTCTGGTATAGTTTGTTATGATTTTTAGCATTTTTTTGTAATTTTAAAGTGATTGGGCTTAGTTTGTTGCTGTAAAGTGTAGTTGGAGGTGATTTTTGATAGCCGAAGTAATTTAGGTGAGTTTAGCATAGTTTGCTATGGTTAGTGGCTTTTTTTGTAATTTAAAAGTGATTGGGTTTAATTTGTTGTGGTAAGGGTTAGTTGGTGATGATATAGAGTAGTAGTTAGTAATTTAGGTGAGTCTGGCATAGTTTGTAATGATTTGTACACCTTTTTTTGTAATTTTAAGATGATATGGTTAGGTTTGTTGTGGTAAGGGATAGTTGGGGGTGATTTACGGTAGCCGAAGTAATTTAGGTGATTCTGGTATAGTTTGTTATGATTTTTAGCATTTTTTTGTAATTTCAAAGTGATTGGGCTTAGTTTGTTGCTGTAAAGTGTAGTTGGGGGTGATTTTTGATAGCCGAAGTAATTTAGGTGAGTTTGGCATAGTTTGCTATGGTTAGTAGCATTTTTTTGTAATTTAAAAGTGATTTGGTTTAGTTTGTTGTGGTAAGGGTTAGTTGGTGATGATTTAGAGTAGTAGTTAGTAATTTAGGTGAGTCTGGCATAGTTTGTAATGATTTGTACACCTTTTTTTGTAATTTTAAGATGATATGGTTTGGTTTGTTGTGGTAAGGGATAGTTGGGGGTGATTTACGGTAGCCGAAGTAATTTAGGTGATTCTGGTTTAGTTTGTTTTGATTTTTAGCATTTTTTTGTTATTTTAAAGTGATTGGGTTTAGTTTGTTTCTGTAAAGTGTAGTTGGGGGTGATTTTTGATAGCCGAAGTAATTTAGGTGAGTTTGGCATAGTTTGCTATGGTTAGTAGCATTTTTTTGTAATTTAAAAGTGATTTGGTTTAGTTTGTTGTGGTAAGGGTTAGTTGGTGATGATTTATGGTAGCCGAAGTAATTTATGTGAGTTTGGCATAGTTTGCTTTGGTTACTAGCATTTTTTTGTAATTTAAAAGTGATTGGGTTTAATTTGTTGTGGTAAGGGTTAGTTGGTGATGATTTAGAGTAGCCGAAGTAATTTAGGTGTGTCTGGCATAGTTTGTTATGATTTGTACAACTTTTTTTGTAATTATAAGATGATATGGTTTGGTTTGTTGTGGTAAGGGATAGTTGGGGATGATTTACGGTAGCCGAAATAATTTAGGTGATTCTGGTATAGTTTGTTATGATTTTTAGCATTTTTTTGTAATTTTAAAGTAATTGGGCTTAGCTTGTTGCTGTAAAGTGTAGTTGGGGGTGATTTTTGATAGCCGAAGTAATTTAGGTGAGTTTGGCATAGTTTGCTATGGTTAGTAGCATTTTTTTGTAATTTAAAAGTGATTTGGTTTAGTTTGTAGTGGTAAGGGTTAGTTGGTGATGATTTATGGTAGCCGAAGTAATTTAGGTGAGTCTGGCATAGTTTGTAATGATTTGTACACCTTTTTTTGTAATTTTAAGATGATATGGTTTGGTTTGTTTTGGTAAGGGATAGTTGGGGGTGATTTACGGTAGCCGAAGTAATTTAGGTGATTCTGGTATAGTTTGTTATGATTTTTAGCATTTTTTTGTTATTTTAAAGTGATTGGGCTTAGTTTGTTGCTGTAAAGTGTAGTTGGGGGTGATTTTTGATAGCCGAAGTTTGTTGTGTTAAGGGATAGTTGGGGGTGATTTACGGTAACCGAAGTAATTTAAGTGATTCTGGTATAGTTTGTTATGATTTTTAGCATTTTTTTGTAATTTTAAAGTGATTGGGCTTAGTTTGTTGCTGTAAAGTGTAGTTGGGGGTGATTTTTGATAGCCGAAGTAATTTAGGTGAGTTTGGCATAGTTTGCTATGGTTAGTAGCATTTTTTTGTAATTTAAAAGTGATTTGGTTTAGTTTGTTGTGGTAAGGGTTAGTTGGTGATGATTTATGGTAGCCGAAGTAATTTATGTGAGTTTGGCATAGTTTGCTTTGGTTACTAGCATTTTTTTGTAATTTAAAAGTGATTGGGTTTAATTTGTTGTGGTAAGGGTTAGTTGGTGATGATTTAGAGTAGTAGTTAGTAATTTAGGTGAGTCTGGCATAGTTTGTAATGATTTGTACACCTTTTTTTGTAATTTTAAGATGATATGGTTTGGTTTGTTGTGGTAAGGGATAGTTGGGGGTGATTTACGGTAGCCGAAGTAATTTAGGTGATTCTGGTATAGTTTGTTATGATTTTTAGCATTTTTTTGTAATTTTAAAGTGATTGGGCTTAGTTTGTTGCTGTAAAGTGTAGTTGGGGGTGATTTTTGATAGCCGAAGTAATTTAGGTGAGTTTGGCATAGTTTGCTATGGTTACTAGCATTTTTTTGTAATTTAAAAGTGATTGGGTTAATTTGTTGTGGTAAGGGTTAGTTGGTGATGATTTAGATTAGCCGAAGTAATTTAGGTGGGTCTGGCATAATTTGTTATGATTTGTACACCTTTTTTTGTAATTATAAGATGATATGGTTTGGTTTGTTGTGGTAAGGGATAGTTGGGGGTGATTTACGGTAGCCGAAGTAATTAAGGTGATTCTGGTATAGTTTGTTATGATTTTTGCATTTTTTTGTAATTTTAAAGTGATTGGGCTTAGCTTGTTGCTGTAAAGTGTAGTTGGGGGTGATTTTTGATAGCCGAAGTAATTTAGGTGAGTTTGGCATAGTTTGCTATGGTTATTAGCATTTTTTTGTAATTTAAAAGTGATTTGGTTTAGTTTGTTGTGGTAAGGGTTAGTTGGTGATGATTTATGGTAGCCGAAGTAATTTAGGTGAGTTTGGCATAGTTTGCTATGCTTACTAGGATTTTTTTGTAATTTAAAAGTGATTGGGTTTAGTTTGTTGTAGTAAGGGTTAGTTGGTGATGATTTAGAGTAGCCGAAGTAATTTAGGTGTGTCTGGCATAGTTTGCTATGGTTACTAGCAATTTGTTGTAATTTAAAAGAGATTGGGTTTAATTTGTTGTGGTAAGGGTTAGTTGGTGATGATTTAGAGTAGTATTTAGTAATTTAGGTGAGTCTGGCATAGTTTGTAATGATTTGTACACCTTTTTTTGTAATTTTAAGATGATATGGTTTGGTTTGTTGTGATAATTGATAGTTGGGGGTGATTTACGGTAGCCGAAGTAATTTAGGTGATTCTGGTATAGTTTGTTATGATTTTTGCATTTTTTTGTAATTTTAAAGTGATTGGGCTTAGTTTGTTGCTGTAAAGTGTAGTTGGGGGTGATTTTTGATAGCCGAAGTAATTTAGGTGAGTTTGGCATAGTTTGCTATGGTTAGTAGCATTTTTTTGTAATTTAAAAGTGATTTGGTTTAGTTTGTTGTGGTAAGGGTTAGTTGGTGATGATTTATGGTAGCCGAAGTAATTTAGGTGAGTTTGGCATAGTTTGCTATACTTACTAGGATTTTTTTGTAATTTAAAAGTGATTGGGTTTAGTTTGTTGTGGTAAGGGTTAGTTGGTGATGATTTAGAGTAGCCGAAGTAATTTAGGTGTGTCTGGCATAGTTTGTTATGATTTGTACAACTTTTTTTGTAATTATAAGATGATATGGTTTGGTTTGTTGTGGTAAGGGATAGTTGGGGATGATTTACGGTAGCCGAAATAATTTAGGTGATTCTGGTATAGTTTGTTATGATTTTTAGCATTTTTTTGTAATTTTAAAGTAATTGGGCTTAGCTTGTTGCTGTAAAGTGTAGTTGGGGGTGATTTTTGATAGCCGAAGTAATTTAGGTGAGTTTGGCATAGTTTGCTATGGTTAGTAGCATTTTTTTGTAATTTAAAAGTGATTTGGTTTAGTTTGTAGTGGTAAGGGTTAGTTGGTGATGATTTATGGTAGCCGAAGTAATTTAGGTGAGTCTGGCATAGTTTGTAATGATTTGTACACCTTTTTTTGTAATTTTAAGATGATATGGTTTGGTTTGTTTTGGTAAGGGATAGTTGGGGGTGATTTACGGTAGCCGAAGTAATTTAGGTGATTCTGGTATAGTTTGTTATGATTTTTAGCATTTTTTTGTTATTTTAAAGTGATTGGGCTTAGTTTGTTGCTGTAAAGTGTAGTTGGGGGTGATTTTTGATAGCCGAAGTTTGTTGTGTTAAGGGATAGTTGGGGGTGATTTACGGTAACCGAAGTAATTTAAGTGATTCTGGTATAGTTTGTTATGATTTTTAGCATTTTTTTGTAATTTTAAAGTGATTGGGCTTAGTTTGTTGCTGTAAAGTGTAGTTGGGGGTGATTTTTGATAGCCGAAGTAATTTAGGTGAGTTTGGCATAGTTTGCTATGGTTAGTAGCATTTTTTTGTAATTTAAAAGTGATTGGGTTTAGTTTGTTGTGGTAAGAGTTAGTTGGTAATGATTTATGGTAGCCGAATTAATTTAGGTGAGTTTGGCATAGTTTGCTATGGTTACTAGCATTTTTTTGTAATTTAAAAGTGATTGGGTTTAGTTTGTTGTGGTAAGGGTTAGTTGGTGATGATTTAGAGTAGCCGAAGTAATTTAGGTGAGTCTGGCATAGTTTGTTATGATTTGTACACCTTTTTTGTAATTTTAAGATGATATGGTTTGGTTTGTTGTGCTAAGGGATAGTTGGGGGTGATTTACGGTAGTCGAAGTAATTTAGGTGATTCTGGTATAGTTTGTTATGATTTTTAGCATTTTTTTGTAATTTTAAATTGAATGGTCTTAGTTTGTTGTGGTAAGGGTTAGTTGGTGATGATTTATGGTAGCCGAAGTAATTTAGGTGAGTTTGGCATAGTTTGCTATGGTTAGTAGCATTTTTTTGTAATTTAAAAGTGATTGGGTTTACTTTGTTGTGGTAAGTGTTAGTTGGTGATGATTTATGTTACCCGAAGTAATTTAGGTGAGTTTGGCATAGTTTGCTATGGTTACTTGCATTTTTTTGTAATTTAAAAGTGATTGGGTTTAGTTTGTTGTGGTAAGGGTTAGTTGGTGATGATTTATGGTAGCCGAAGTAATTTAGGTGAGTTAGGCATAGTTTGCGATGGTTACTAGCATTTTTTTAAATTTAAAAATGATTGGGTTTGTTTGTTGTGGTAAGGGTTAGATGGTGATGATTTAGAATAGCCGAAGTAATTTAGGTGAGTCTGGCATAGTTTGTAATGATTTGTACACCTTTTATTGTAATTTTAAGATGATATGGTTTGGTTTGTTGTGGTAAGGGATAGTTGGGGGTGATTTACGGTAGCCGAAGTAATTTAGGTGATTCTGGTATAGTTTGTTATGATTTTTAGCATTTTTTTGTTATTTTAAAGTGATTGGGCTTAGTTTGTTGCTGTAAAGTGTAGTTGGGGGTGATTTTTGATAGCCGAAGTAATTTAGGTGAGTTTGGCATAGTTTGCTATGGTTAGTAGCATTTTTTTGTAAATTAAAAGTGATTGGGTTTAGTTTGTTGTGGTAAGGGTTAGTTGGTGATGATTTATGGTAGCCGAAGTAATTTAGGTGAGTTTGGCATAGTTTGCTATGGTTACTAGCATATTTTTGTAATTTAAAAGTGGTTGGGTTTAGTTTCTTGTGGTAAGGGTTATTTGGTGATGATTTAGAGTAGCCGAAGTAATTTAGGTGAGTCTGGCATAGTTTGTTATGATTTGTACACCTTTTTTTGTAATTTTAAGATAATATGGTTTGGTTTGTTGTGGTAAGGGATAGTTGGGTGTGATTTACGGTAGCCGAAGTAATTTGAGTGATTCTGGTATAGTTTGTTATGATTTTTAGCATTTTTTTCTAATTTTAAAGTGATTGGGCTTAGTTTGTTGCTGTAAAGTGTAGTTGGGGGTGATTTTTGATAGCCGAAGTAATTTAGGTGAGTTTGGCATAGTTTGCTATGGGCAGTAGCATTTTTTTGTAATTTAAATGTGATTGGGTTTAGTTTGTTGTGGTAAGGGTTAGTTGGTGATGATTTAGAGTAGCCGAAGTAATTTAGGTGAGTCTGGCATAGTTTGTTATGATTTGTACACCTTTTTTTGTAATTTTAAGATGATATGGTTTGGTTTGTTGTGTTAAGTGATAGTTGGGGGTGATTTACGGTAACCGAAGTAATTTAAGTGATTCTGGTATAGTTTGTTATGATTTTTAGCATTTTTTTGTAATTTTAAAGTGATTGGGCTTAGTTTGTTGCTGTAAAGTGTAGTTGGGGGTGATTTTTGATAGCCGAAGTAATTTAGGTGAGTTTGGCATAGTTTGCTATGGTTAGTAGCATTTTTTTGTAATTTAAAAGTGATTGGGTTTAGTTTGTTGAAGTAAGGGTTAGTTGGTAATGATTTATGGTAGCCGAATTAATTTAGGTGAGTTTGGCATAGTTTGCTATGGTTACTAGCATTTTTTTGTAATTTAAATATGATTGGGTTTAGTTTGTTGTGGTAAGGGTTAGTTGGTGATGATTTAGAGTAGCCGAAGTAATTTAGGTGAGTCTGGCATAGTTTGTTATGATTTGTACACCTTTTTTGTAATTTTAAGATGATATGGTTTGGTTTGTTGTGCTAAGGGATAGTTGGGGGTGATTTACGGTAGTCGAAGTAATTTAGGTGATTCTGGTATAGTTTGTTATGATTTTTAGCATTTTTTTGTAATTTTAAATTGAATGGTCTTAATTTGTTGTGGTAAGGGTTAGTTGGTGATGATTTATGGTAGCCGAAGTAATTTAGGTGAGTTTGGCATAGTTTGCTATGGTTAGTAGCATTTTTTTGTAATTTAAAAGTGATTCGGTTTACTTTGTTGTGGTAAGTGTTAGTTGGTGATGATTTATGGTACCCGAAGTAATTTAGGTGAGTTAGGCATATTTTGCTATGGTTACTAGCATTTTTTTGTAATTTAAAAGTTATTGGGTTTAGTTTGTTGTGGTAAGGGTTAGTTGGTGATGATTTAAAGTAGCCGAAGTAATTTAGGTGTGTCTGGCATAGTTTGCTATGGTTAGTAGCATTTTTTTGTAATTTAAAATTGATTTGGTTTAGTTTGTAGTGGTAAGGGTTAGTTGGTGATGATTTATGGTAGCCGAAGGAATTTAGGTGAGTTAGGCATAGTTTGCTATGGTTACTAGCATTTTTTTGTAATTTAAAAGTGATTGGGTTTAGTTTGTTGTGGTAAGGGTTAGATGGTGATGATTTAGAGTAGCCGAAGTAATTTAGGTGAGTCTGGCATAGTTTGTAATGATTTGTACACCTTTTTTTGTAATTTTAAGATGATATGGTTTGGTTTGTTTTGGTAAGGGATAGTTGGGGGTGATTTACGGTAGCCGAAGTAATTTAGGTGATTCTGGTATAGTTTGTTATGATTTTTAGCATTTTTTTGTAATTTTAAAGTGATTGGGCTTAGTTTGTTGCTGTAAAGAGTAGTTGGGGGTGATTTTTGATAGCCGAAGTAATTTAGGTGAGTTTGGCATAGTTTGCTATGGTTAGTAGCATTTTTTTGTAATTTAAAAGTGATTTGGTTTAGTTTGTAGTGGTAAGGGTTAGTTGGTGATGATTTATGGTAGCCGAAGTAATTTAGGTGAGTTAGGCATAGTGTGCTATGGTTACTAGCATTTTTTTGTAATTTAAAAGTGATTTGGTTTAGTTTGTTGTGGTAAGGGTTAGATGGTGATGATTTAGAGTAGCCGAAGTAATTTAGGTGAGTCTGGCATAGTTTGTAATGATTTGTACACCTTTTTTTGTAATTTTAAGATGATATGGTTTGGTTTGTTTTGGTAAAGGATAGTTGGGGGTGATTTACGGTAGCCGAAGTAATTTAGGTGATTCTGGTATAGTTTGTTATGATTTTTAGCATTTTTTTGTTATTTTAAAGTGATTGGGCTTAGTTTGTTGCTGTAAAGTGTAGTTGGGGGTGATTTTTGATAGCCGAAGTTTGTTGTGTTAAGGGATAGTTGGGGGTGATTTACGGTAACCGAAGTAATTTAAGTGATTCTGGTATAGTTTGTTATGATTTTTAGCATTTTTTTGTAATTTTAAAGTGATTGGGCTTAGTTTGTTGCTGTAAAGTGTAGTTGGGGGTGATTTTTGATAGCCGAAGTAATTTAGGTGAGTTTGGCATAGTTTGCTATGGTTAGTAGCATTTTTTTGTAATTTAAAAGTGATTGGGTTTAGTTTGTTGTGGTAAGAGTTAGTTGGTAATGATTTATGGTAGCCGAAGTAATTTAGGTGAGTTAGGCATAGTTTGCGATGGTTACTAGCATTTTTTTAAATTTAAAAATGATTGGGTTTAGTTTGTTGTGGTAAGGGTTAGATGGTGATCATTTAGAATAGCCGAAGTAATTTAGGTGAGTCTGGCATAGTTTGTAATGATTTGTACACCTTTTATTGTAATTTTAAGATGATATGGTTTGGTTTGTTGTGGTAAGGGATAGTTGGGGGTGATTTACGGTAGCCGAAGTAATTTAGGTGATTCTGGTATAGTTTGTTATGATTTTTAGCATTTTTTTGTTATTTTAAAGTGATTGGGCTTAGTTTGTTGCTGTAAAGTGTAGTTGGGGGTGATTTTTGATAGCCGAAGTAATTTAGGTGAGTTTGGCATAGTTTGCTATGGTTAGTAGCATTTTTTTGTAATTTAAAAGTGATTTGGTTTAGTTTGTAGTGGTAAGGGTTAGTTGGTGATGATTTATGGTAGCCGAAGTAATTTAGGTGAGTTAGGCATAGTGTGCTATGGTTACTAGCATTTTTTTTTAATTTAAAAGTGATTTGGTTTAGTTTGTTGTGGTAATGGTTAGATGGTGATGATTTAGAGTAGCCGAAGTAATTTAGGTGAGTCTGGCATAGTTTGTAATGATTTGTACACCTTTCTTTGTAATTTTAAGATGATATGGTTTGGTTTGTTTTGGTAAGGGATAGTTGGGGGTGATTTACGGTAGCCGAAGTAATTTAGGTGATTCTGGTATAGTTTGTTATGATTTTTAGCATTTTTTTGTTATTTTAAAGTGATTGGGCTTAGTTTGTTGCTGTAAAGTGTAGTTGGGGGTGATTTTTGATAGCCGAAGTTTGTTGTGTTAAGGGATAGTTGGGGGTGATTTACGGTAACCGAAGTAATTTAAGTGATTCTGGTATAGTTTGTTATGATTTTTAGCATTTTTTTGTAATTTTAAAGTGATTGGGCTTAGTTTGTTGCTGTAAAGTGTAGTTGGGGGTGATTTTTGATAGCCGAAGTAATTTAGGTGAGTTTGGCATAGTTTGCTATGGTTAGTAGCATTTTTTTGTAATTTAAATGTGATTGGGTTTAGTTTGTTGTGGTAAGAGTTAGTTGGTAATGATTTATGGTAGCCGAATTAATTTAGGTGAGTTTGGCATAGTTTGCTATGGTTACTAGCATTTTTTTGTAATTTAAAAGTGATTGGGTTTAGTTTGTTGTGGTAAGGGTTAGTTGGTGATGATTTAGAGTAGCCGAAGTAATTTAGGTGAGTCTGGCATAGTTTGTTATGATTTGTACACCTTTTTTGTAATTTTAAGATGATATGGTTTGGTTTGTTGTGCTAAGGGATAGTTGGGGGTGATTTACGGTAGTCGAAGTAATTTAGGTGATTCTGGTATAGTTTGTTATGATTTTTAGCATTTTTTTGTAATTTTAAATTGAATGGTCTTAGTTTGTTGTGGTAAGGGTTAGTTGGTGATGATTTATGGTAGCCGAAGTAATTTAGGTGAGTTTGGCATAGTTTGCTATGGTTAGTAGCATTTTTTTGTAATTTTAAAGTGATTGGGCTTAGTTTGTTGCTGTAAAGTGTAGTTGGGGGTGATTTTTGATAGCCGAAGTAATTTAGGTGAGTTTGGCATAGTTTGCTATGGTTAGTAGCATTTTTTTGTAATTTAAAAGTGATTGGGTTTAGTTTGTTGTGGTAAGGGTTAGTTGGTGATGATTTAGAGTAGCCGAAGTAATTTAGGTGAGTCTGGCATAGTTTGTTATGATTTGTACACCTTTTTTGTAATTTTAAGATGATATGGTTTGGTTTGTTGTGCTAAGGGATAGTTGGGGGTGATTTACGGTAGTCGAAGTAATTTAGGTGATCCTGGTATAGTTTGTTATGATTTTTAGCATTTTTTTGTAATTTTAAATTGAATGGTCTTAGTTTGTTGTGGTAAGGGTTAGTTGGTGATGATTTATGGTAGCCGAAGTAATTTAGGTGAGTTTGGCATAGTTTGCTATGGTTAGTAGCATTTTTTTGTAATTTAAAATTGATTTGGTTTAGTTTGTTGTGGTAAGGGTTAGTTGGTGATGATTTATGGTAGCCGAAGTAATTTAGGTGAGTTTGGCATAGTTTGCAATGGTTACTAGGATTTTTTTGTAATTTAAAAATGATTGGGTTTAGTTTGTTGTGGTAAGGGTTAGTTGGTGATGATTTAGAGTAGCCGAAGTAATTTAGGTGTGTCTGGCATAGTTTGTTATGATTTGTACACCTTTTTTTGTAATTTTAAGATGATATGGTTTGGTTTGTTGTGGTAAGGGATAGTTGGGGATGATTTACGGTAGCCGAAGTAATTTAGGTGATTCTGGTATAGTTTGTTATGATTTTTAGAATTTTTTTGTAATTTTAAAGTGATTGGGCTTAGTTTGTTGCTGTAAAGTGTAGTTGGGGGTGATTTTTGATAGCCGAAGTAATTTAGGTGAGTTTGGCATAGTTTGCTATGGTTAGTAGCATTTTTTTGTAATTTAAAAGTGATTGGGTTTAGTTTGTTGTGGTAAGGGTTAGTTGGTGATGATTTAGAGTAGCCGAAGTAATTTAGGTGAGTCTGGCATAGTTTGTTATGATTTGTACACCTTTTTTTGTAATTTTAAGATGATATGGTTTGGTTTGTTGTGTTAAGGGATAGTTGGGGGTGATTTACGGTAGCCGAATTAATTTAAGTGATTCTGGTATAATTTGTTATGATTTTTAGCATTTTTTTGTAATTTTAAAGTGATTGGGCTTAGTTTGTTGCTGTAAAGTGTAGTTGGGGGTGATTTTTGATAGCCGAAGTAATTTAGGTGAGTTTGGCATAGTTTGCTATGGTTAGTAGCATTTTTTTGTAATTTAAAAGTGATTGGGTTTAGTTTGTTGTGGTAAGAGTTAGTTGGTAATGATTTATGGTAGCCGAATTAATTTAGGTGAGTTTGGCATAGTTTGCTATGGTTACTAGCATTTTTTTGTAATTTAAAAGTGATTGGGTTTAGTTTGTTGTGGTAAGGGTTAGTTGGTGATGATTTAGAGTAGCCGAAGTAATTTAGGTGAGTCTGGCATAGTTTGTTATGATTTGTACACCTTTTTTGTAATTTTAAGATGATATGGTTTGGTTTGTTGTGCTAAAGGATAGTTGGGGGTGATTTACGGTAGTCGAAGTAATTTAAGTGATTCTGGTATAATTTGTTATGATTTTTAGCATTTTTTTGTAATTTTAAAGTGATTGGGCTTAGTTTGTTGCTGTAAAGTGTAGTTGGGGGTGATTTTTGATAGCCGAAGTAATTTAGGTGAGTTTGGCATAGTTTGCTATGGTTAGTAGCATTTTTTTGTAATTTAAAAGTGATTGGGTTTAGTTTGTTGTGGTAAGAGTTAGTTGGTAATGATTTATGGTAGCCGAATTAATTTAGGTGAGTTTGGCATAGTTTGCTATGGTTACTAGCATTTTTTTGTAATTTAAAAGTGATTGGGTTTAGTTTGTTGTGGTAAGGGTTAGTTGGTGATGATTTAGAGTAGCCGAAGTAATTTAGGTGAGTCTGGCATAGTTTGTTATGATTTGTACACCTTTTTTGTAATTTTAAGATGATATGGTTTGGTTTGTTGTGCTAAAGGATAGTTGGGGGTGATTTACGGTAGTCGAAGTAATTTAGGTGATTCTGGTATAGTGTGTTATGATTTTTAGCATTTTTTTGTAATTTTAAATTGAATGGTCTTAGTTTGTTGTGGTAAGGGTTAGTTGGTGATGATTTATAGTAGCCGAAGTAATTTAGGTGAGTTTGGCATAGTTTGCTATGGTTAGTAGCATTTTTTTGTAATTTAAAAGTGATTGGGTTTAGTTTGTTGCTGTAAAGTGTAGTTGGGGGTGATTTTTGATAGCCGAAGTAATTTAGGTGAATTTGGCATAGTTTGCTATGGTTAGTAGCATTTTTTTGTAATTTAAAAGTGATTGGGTTTAGTTTGTTGTGGTAAGGGTTAGTTGGTGATGATTTAGAGTAGCCGAAGTAATTTAGGTGAGTCTGGCATAGTTTGTTATGATTTGTACACCTTTTTTGTAATTTTAAGATGATATGGTTTGGTTTGTTGTGCTAAGGGATAGTTGGGGGTGATTTACGGTAGTCGAAGTAATTTAGGTGATTCTGGTATAGTTTGTTATGATTTTTAGCATTTTTTTGTAATTTTAAATTGAATGGTCTTAGTTTGTTGTGGTAAGGGTTAGTTGGTGATGATTTATGGTAGCCGAAGTAATTTAGGTGAGTTTGGCATAGTTTGCAATGGTTACTAGGATTTTTTTGTAATTTAAAAATGATTGGGTTTAGTTTGTTGTGGTAAGGGTTAGTTGGTGATGATTTAGAGTAGCCGAAGTAATTTAGGTGTGTCTGGCATAGTTTGTTATGATTTGTACACCTTTTTTTGTAATTTTAAGATGATATGGTTTGGTTTGTTGTGGTAACGGATAGTTGGGGGTGATTTACGGTAGCCGAAGTAATTTAGGTGATTCTGGTATAGTTTGTTATGATTTTAAGCATTTTTTTGTAATTTTAAAGTGATTGGGCTTAGTTTGTTGCTGTAAAGTGTAGTTGGGGGTGATTTTTGATAGCCGAAGTAATTTAGGTGAGTTTGGCATAGTTTGCTATGGTTAGTAGCATTTTTTTGTAATTTAAAAGTGATTTGGTTTAGTTTGTTGTGGTAAAGGTTAGTTGGTGATGATTTATGGTAGCCGAAGTAATTTAGGTGAGTTAGGCATAGTTTGCTATGGTTACTAGCATTTTTTTGTAATTTAAAAGTGATTGGGTTTAGTTTGTTGTGGTAAGGGTTAGATGGTGATGATTTAGAGTAGCCGAAGTAATTTAGGTGAGTCTGGCATAGTTTGTAATGATTTGTACACCTTTTTTTGTAATTTTAAGATGATATGGTTTGGTTTGTTTTGGTAAGGGATAGTTGGGGGTGATTTACGGTAGCCGAAGTAATTTAGGTGATTCTGGTATAGTTTGTTATGATTTTTAGCATTTTTTTGTTATTTTAAAGTGTTTGGGCTTAGTTTGTTGCTGTATAGTGTAGTTGGGGGTGATTTTTGATAGCCGAAGTAATTTAGGTGAGTTTGGCACAGTTTGCTATGGTTACTAGCATATTTTTGTAATTTAAAAGTGATTGGGTTTAGTTTGTTGTGGTAAGGGTTAGTTGGTGATGATTTAGAGTAGCCGAAGTAATTTAGGTGAGTCTGGCATGGTTTGTTATAATTTGTACACCTTTTTTTGTAATTTTAAGATGATATGATTTGGTTTGTTGTGGTAAGGGATAGTTGGGGGTGATTTGCGGTAGCCGAAGTAATTTAGGTGATTCTGGTATGGTTTGTTATAATTTTTAGCATTTTTTTGTAATTTTAAAGTGATTGGGCTTAGTTTGTTGCTGTAAAGTGTAGTTGGGGGTGATTTTTGATAGCCGAAGTAATTTAGGTGAGTTTGGCATAGTTTGCTATGGTTAGTAACATTTTTTTGTAATTTAAAAGTGATTGGGTTTAGTTTGTTGTGGTAAGGGTTAGTTGGTGATGATTTATTGTAGCCAAAGTAATTTAGGTGAGTCTG
The DNA here is from genome assembly GCA_964023215.1 of Eledona agricola. NCBI lineage: Eukaryota > Metazoa > Arthropoda > Insecta > Coleoptera > Tenebrionidae > Eledona > Eledona agricola. Next base: position 210,935 of record CAXIEJ010000179.1, read on the forward strand.
GCATAGTTTGATATGATTTGTACACCTTTTTTTGTAATTTTAAGATGATATGGTTTGGTTTGTTGTGGTAAGGGATAGTTGGGGGTAATTTACGGTAGCCGAAGTAATTTAGGTGATTATGGTATAGTTTGTTATGATTTTTAGCATTTTTTTGTAATTTTAAAGTGATTGGGCTTAGTTTGTTGCTGTAAAGTGTAGTTGGAGGTGATTTTTGATAGCCGAAGAAATTTAGGTGAGTTTGGCATAGTTTGCTATGGTTAGTAGCATTTTGTTGTAATTTAAAAGTGATTGAGTTTAGTTTGTTGTGGTAAGGGTTAGTTGGTGATGATTTATGGTAGCCGAAGTAATTTAGGTGAGTTTGGCATAGTTTGCTATGGTTACTAGCATTTTTTTTAATTTAAAAATGATTGGGTTTAGTTTGTTGTGGTAAGGGTTAGATGGTGATGATTTAGAGTAGCCGAAGTAATTTAGGTGAGTCTGGCATATTTTGTAATGATTTGTACACCTTTTTTTGTAATTTTAAGATAATATGGTTTGGTTTGTTGTGGTAAGGGATAGTTGGGAGTGATTTACGGTAGCCAAAGTAATTTAGGTGATTCTGGTATAGTTTGTTATGATTTTTAGCATTTTTTTGTAATTTTAAAGTGATTGGGCTTAGTTTGTTGCTGTAAAGTGTAGTTGGGGGTGATTTTTGATAGCCGAAGTAATTTAGGTGAGTTTGGCATAGTTTGCTATGGTTAGTAGCATTTTTTTGTAATTTAAAAGTGATTGGGTTTAGTTTGTTGCTGTAAAGTGTAGTTGGGGGTGATTTTTGATAGCCGAAGTAATTTAGGTGAATTTGGCATAGTTTGCTATGGTTAGTAGCATTTTTTTGTAATTTAAAAGTGATTGGGTTTAGTTTGTTGTGGTAAGGGTTAGTTGGTGATGATTTAGAGTAGCCGAAGTAATTTAGGTGAGTCTGGCATAGTTTGTTATGATTTGTACACCTTTTTTGTAATTTTAAGATGATATGGTTTGGTTTGTTGTGCTAAGGGATAGTTGGGGGTGATTTACGGTAGTCGAAGTAATTTAGGTGATTCTGGTATAGTTTGTTATGATTTTTAGCATTTTTTTGTAATTTTAAATTGAATGGTCTTAGTTTGTTGTGGTAAGGGTTAGTTGGTGATGATTTATGGTAGCCGAAGTAATTTAGGTGAGTTTGGCATAGTTTGCAATGGTTACTAGGATTTTTTTGTAATTTAAAAATGATTGGGTTTAGTTTGTTGTGGTAAGGGTTAGTTGGTGATGATTTAGAGTAGCCGAAGTAATTTAGGTGTGTCTGGCATAGTTTGTTATGATTTGTACACCTTTTTTTGTAATTTTAAGATGATATGGTTTGGTTTGTTGTGGTAACGGATAGTTGGGGGTGATTTACGGTAGCCGAAGTAATTTAGGTGATTCTGGTATAGTTTGTTATGATTTTAAGCATTTTTTTGTAATTTTAAAGTGATTGGGCTTAGTTTGTTGCTGTAAAGTGTAGTTGGGGGTGATTTTTGATAGCCGAAGTAATTTAGGTGAGTTTGGCATAGTTTGCTATGGTTAGTAGCATTTTTTTGTAATTTAAAAGTGATTTGGTTTAGTTTGTTGTGGTAAAGGTTAGTTGGTGATGATTTATGGTAGCCGAAGTAATTTAGGTGAGTTAGGCATAGTTTGCTATGGTTACTAGCATTTTTTTGTAATTTAAAAGTGATTGGGTTTAGTTTGTTGTGGTAAGGGTTAGATGGTGATGATTTAGAGTAGCCGAAGTAATTTAGGTGAGTCTGGCATAGTTTGTAATGATTTGTACACCTTTTTTTGTAATTTTAAGATGATATGGTTTGGTTTGTTTTGGTAAGGGATAGTTGGGGGTGATTTACGGTAGCCGAAGTAATTTAGGTGATTCTGGTATAGTTTGTTATGATTTTTAGCATTTTTTTGTTATTTTAAAGTGTTTGGGCTTAGTTTGTTGCTGTATAGTGTAGTTGGGGGTGATTTTTGATAGCCGAAGTAATTTAGGTGAGTTTGGCATAGTTTGCTATGGTTAGTAGCATTTTTTTGTAATTTAAAAGTGATTGGGTTTAGTTTGTTGTGGTAAGGGTTAGTTGGTGATGATTTATGGTAGCCGAAGTAATTTAGGTGAGTTTGGCACAGTTTGCTATGGTTACTAGCATATTTTTGTAATTTAAAAGTGATTGGGTTTAGTTTGTTGTGGTAAGGGTTAGTTGGTGATGATTTAGAGTAGCCGAAGTAATTTAGGTGAGTCTGGCATGGTTTTTTATAATTTGTACACCTTTTTTTGTAATTTTAAGATGATATGATTTGGTTTGTTGTGGTAAGGGATAGTTGGGGGTGATTTGCGGTAGCCGAAGTAATTTAGGTGATTCTGGTATGGTTTGTTATAATTTTTAGCATTTTTTTGTAATTTTAAAGTGATTGGGCTTAGTTTGTTGCTGTAAAGTGTAGTTGGGGGTGATTTTTGATAGCCGAAGTAATTTAGGTGAGTTTGGCATAGTTTGCTATGGTTAGTAACATTTTTTTGTAATTTAAAAGTGATTGGGTTTAGTTTGTTGTGGTAAGGGTTAGTTGGTGATGATTTATTGTAGCCAAAGTAATTTAGGTGAGTCTGGCATAGTTTGATATGATTTGTACACCTTTTTTTGTAATTTTAAGATGATATGGTTTGGTTTGTTGTGGTAAGGGATAGTTGGGGGTAATTTACGGTAGCCGAAGTAATTTAGGTGATTATGGTATAGTTTGTTATGATTTTTAGCATTTTTTTGTAATTTTAAAGTGATTGGGCTTAGTTTGTTGCTGTAAAGTGTAGTTGGAGGTGATTTTTGATAGCCGAAGAAATTTAGGTGAGTTTGGCATAGTTTGCTATGGTTAGTAGCATTTTGTTGTAATTTAAAAGTGATTGAGTTTAGTTTGTTGTGGTAAGGGTTAGTTGGTGATGATTTATGGTAGCCGAAGTAATTTAGGTGAGTTTGGCATAGTTTGCTATGGTTACTAGCATTTTTTTTAATTTAAAAATGATTGGGTTTAGTTTGTTGTGGTAAGGGTTAGATGGTGATGATTTAGAGTAGCCGAAGTAATTTAGGTGAGTCTGGCATATTTTGTAATGATTTGTACACCTTTTTTTGTAATTTTAAGATAATATGGTTTGGTTTGTTGTGGTAAGGGATAGTTGGGAGTGATTTACGGTAGCCAAAGTAATTTAGGTGATTCTGGTATAGTTTGTTATGATTTTTAGCATTTTTTTGTAATTTTAAAGTGATTGGGCTTAGTTTGTTGCTGTAAAGTGTAGTTGGGGGTGATTTTTGATAGCCGAAGTAATTTAGGTGAGTTTGGCATAGTTTGCTATGGTTAGTAGCATTTTTTTGTAATTTAAAAGTGATTGGGTTTAGTTTGTTGTGGTAAGGGTTAGTTGGTGATGATTTATGGTAGCCGAAGTAATTTAGGTGAGTATGGCATAGTTTGCTATGGTTACTAGCATTTTTTTGTAATTTAAAAATGATTTGGTTTAGTTTGTTGTGGTAAGGGTTAGTTGGTGATGATTTATGGTAGCCGAAGTAATTTAGATGAGTTTGGCATAGTTTGCTATGGTTACTAGCATTTTTTTGTAATTTAAAAGTGATTGGGTTTAGTTTGTTGTGGTAAGGGTTAGTTGGTGATGATTTAGATTAGCCGAAGTAATTTAGGTGGGTCTGGCATAGTTTGTTATGATTTGTACACCTTTTTTTGTAATTTTAAGATGATATGGTTTGGTTTGTTGTGGTAAGGGATAGTTGGGGATGATTTACGGTAGCCGAAGTAATTTAGGTGATTCTGGTATAGTTTGTTATGATTTTTAGCATTTTTTTGTAATTTTAAAGTGATTGGGCTTAGTTTGTTGCTGTAAAGTGTAGTTGGGGGTGATTTTTGATAATCGAAGTAATTTAGGTGAGTTTGGCATAGTTTGCTATGGTTAGTAGCATTTTTTTGTAATTTAAAAGTGATTTGGTTTAGTTTGTTGTGGTAAAGGTTAGTTGGTGATGATTTATGGTAGCCGAAGTAATTTAGGTGAGTTAGGCATAGTTTGCTATGGTTACTATCATTTTTTTGTAATTTAAAAGTGATTGGGTTTAGTTTGTTGTGGTAAGGGTTAGATGGTGATGATTTAGAGTAGCCGAAGTAATTTAGGTGAGTCTGGCATAGTTTGTACACCTTTTTTTGTAATTTTAAGATGATATGGTTTGGTTTGTTTTGGTAAGGGATAGTTGGGGGTGATTTACGGTAGCCGAAGTAATTTAGGTGATTCTGGTATAGTTTGTTATGATTTTTAGCATTTTTTTGTTATTTTAAAGTGTTTGGGCTTAGTTTGTTGCTGTATAGTGTAGGTGGGGGTGATTTTTGATAGCCGAAGTAATTTAGGTGAGTTTGGCATAGTTTGCTATGGTTAGTAGCATTTTTTTGTAATTTAAAAGTGATTGGGTTTAGTTTGTTGTGGTAAGGGTTAGTTGGTGGTGATTTATGGTAGCCGAAGTAATTTAGGTGAGTTTGGCATAGTTTGCTATGGTTACTAGCATATTTTTGTAATTTAAAAGTGATTGGGTTTAATTTGTTGTGGTAAGGGTTAGTTGGTGATGATTTAGAGTAGCCGAAGTAATTTAGGTGAGTCTGGCATGGTTTGTTATAATTTGTACACCTTTTTTTGTAATTTTAAGATGATATGGTTTGGTTTGTTGTGGTAAGGGATAGTTGGGGGTAATTTACGGTAGCCGAAGTAATTTAGGTGATTCTGGTATGGTTTGTAATAATTTTTAGCATTTTTTTGTAATTTTAAAGTGATTGGGCTTAGTTTGTTGCTGTAAAGTGTAGTTGGGGGTGATTTTTGATAGCCGAAGTAATTTAGGTGAGTTTGGCATAGTTTGCTATGGTTAGTAGCATTTTTTTGTAATTTAAAAGTGATTGGGTTTAGTTTGTTGTGGTAAGGGTTAGTTGGTGATGATTTATTGTAGCCGAAGTAATTTAGGTGAGTCTGGCATAGTTTGATATGATTTGTACACCTTTTTTTGTAATTTTAAGATGATATGGTTTGGTTTGTTGTGGTAAGGGATAGTTGGGGGTAATTTACGGTAGCCGAAGTAATTTAGGTGATTCTGGTATAGTTTGTTATGATTTTTAGCATTTTTTTGTAATTTTAAAGTGATTGGGCTTAGTTTGTTGCTGTAAAGTGTAGTTGGAGGTGATTTTTGATAGCCGAAGAAATTTAGGTGAGTTTGGCATAGTTTGCTATGGTTAGTAGCATTTTTTTGTAATTTAAAAGTGATTGAGTTTAGTTTGTTGTGGTAAGGGTTAGTTGGTGATGATTTATGGTAGCCGAAGTAATTTAGGTGAGTTTGGCATAGTTTGCTATGGTTACTAGCATTTTTTTTAATTTAAAAATGATTGGGTTTAGTTTGTTGTGGTAAGGGTTAGATGGTGATGATTTAGAGTAGCCGAAGTAATTTAGGTGAGTCTGGCATAGTTTGTAATGATTTGTACACCTTTTTTTGTAATTTTAAGATAATATGGTTTGGTTTGTTGTGGTAAGGGATAGTTGGGAGTGATTTACGGTAGCCAAAGTAATTTAGGTGATTCTGGTATAGTTTGTTATGATTTTTAGCATTTTTTTGTAATTTTAAAGTGATTGGGCTTAGTTTGTTGCTGTAAAGTGTAGTTGGGGGTGATTTTTGATAGCCGAAGTAATTTAGGTGAGTTTGGCATAGTTTGCTATGGTTAGTAGCATTTTTTTGTAATTTAAAAGTGATTGGGTTTAGTTTGTTGTGGTAAGGGTTAGTTGGTGATGATTTATGGTAGCCGAAGTAATTTAGGTGAGTTTGGCATAGTTTGCTATGGTTACTAGCATTTTTTTGTAATTTAAAAATGATTGGGTTTAGTTTGTTGTGGTAAGGGTTAGTTGGTGATGATTTATGGTAGCCGAAGTAATTTAGGTGAGTTTGGCATAGTTTGCTATGGTTACTAGCATTTTTTTGTAATTTAAAAGTGATTGGGTTTAGTTTGTTGTGGTAAGGGTTAGTTGATGATGATTTAGATTTGCCGAAGTAATTTAGGTGGGTCTGGCATAGTTTGTTATGATTTGTACACATTTTTTTGTAATTATAAGATGATATGGTTTGGTTTGTTGTGGTAAGGGTTAGTAGGGGGTGATTTACGGTAGCCGAAGTAATTTAGGTGATTCTGGTATAGTTTGTTATGATTTTTAGCATTTTTTGTAATTTTAAAGTGATTGGGCTTAGTTTGTTGCTGTAAAGTGTAGTTGGAGGTGATTTTTGATAGCCGAAGTAATTTAGGTGGGTTTAGCATAGTTTGCTATGGTTAGTAGCATTTTTTTGTAATTTAAAAGTGATTGAGTTTAGTTTGTTGTGGTAAGGGTTAGTTGGTGATGATTTAGAGTAGCCGAAGTAATTTAGGTGAGTCTGGCATAGTTTGTTATGATTTGTACACCTTTTTTTGTAATTATAAGATGATATGGTTTGGTTTGTTGTGGTAAGGGTTAGTTGGTGATGATTTATAGTAGCCGAAGTAATTTAGGTGAGTTTGGCATAGTTTGCTATGGTTACTAGCATTTTTTTGTAATTTAAAAGTGATTGGGTTTAGTTTGTTGTGGTAAGGGTTAGTTGGTGATGATTTAGATTAGCCGAAGTAATTTAGGTGGGTCTGGCATAGTTTGTTATGATTTGTACACCTTTTTTTGTAATTATAAGATGATATGGTTTGGTTTGTTGTGGTAAGGGATAGTTGGGGGTGATTTACGGTAGCCGAAGTAATTTAGGAGATTCTGGTATAGTTTGTTATGATTTTTAGCATTTTTTTGTAATTTTAAAGTGATTGGGCTTAGTTTGTTGCTGTAAAGTGTAGTTGGAGGTGATTTTTGATAGCCGAAGTAATTTAGGTGGGTTTAGCATAGTTTGCTATGGTTAGTAGCATTTTTTTGTAATTTAAAAGTGATTGACTTTAGTTTGTTGTGGTAAGGGTTAGTTGGTGATGATTTAGAGTAGTCGAAGTAATTTAGGTGAGTCTGGCATAGTTTGTTATGATTTGTACACCTTTTTTTGTAATTATAAGATGATATGGTTTGGTTTGTTGTGGTAAGGGATAGTTGGGGGTGTTTTACGGTAGCCGAAGTAATTTAGGTGTTTCTCGTATAGTTTGTTATGATTTTTAGCATTTTTTTGTAATTTTAAAGTGATTGGGCTTAGTTTGTTGCTGTAAAGTGTAGTTGGGGGTGATTTTTGATAGCCGAAGTAATTTAGGTGAGTTTGGCATAGTTTGCTATGGTTAGTAGCATTTTTTTGTAATTTAAAAGTGATTTGGTTTAGTTTGTTGTGGTAAGGGTTAGTTGGTGATGATTTATGGTAGCCGAAGTAATTTAGGTGAGTTTGGCACAGTTTGCTATGGCTACTAGCATATTTTTGTAATTTAAAAGTGATTGGGTATAGTTTGTTGTGGTAAGGGTTAGTTGGTGATGATTTAGAGTAGCCGAAGTAATTTAGGTGAGTCTGGCATGGTTTGTTATAATTTGTACACATTTTTTTGTAATTTTAAGATGATATGGTTTGGTTTGTTGTGGTAAGGGATAGTTGGGGGTGATTTACGGTAGCCGAAGTAATTTAGGTGATTCTGGTATGGTTTGTTATAATTTTTAGCATTTTTTTGTTATTTTAAAGTGATTGGGCTTAGTTTGTTGCTGTAAAGTGTTGTTGGGGGTGATTTTTGATAGCCGAAGTAATTTAGGTGAGTTTAGCATAGTTTGCTATGGTTAGTAGCATTTTTTTGTAATTTAAAAGTGATTGGGTTTAGTTTGTTGTGGTAAGGGTTAGTTGGTGATGATTTATTGTAGCCGAAGTAATTTAGGTGATTTTGGCATAGTTTGCTGTGGTTACTAGCATTTTTTTGTAATTTAAAAATGATTGGGTTTAGTTTGTTGTGGTAAGGGTTAGTTGGTGATGATTTATGGTAGCCGAAGTAATTTAGGTGAGTTTGGCATAGTTTGCTATGGTTACTAGCATTTTTTTGTAATTTAAAAGTGATTGGGTTTAGTTTGTTGTGGTAAGGGTTAGTTGGTGATGATTTAGATTAGCCGAAGTAATTTAGGTGGGTCTGGCATAGTTTGTTATGATTTGTACACCTTTTTTTGTAATTATAAGATGATATGGTTTGGTTTGTTGTGGTAAGGGATAGTTGGGGGTGATTTACGGTAGCCGAAGTAATTTAGGTGATTCTGGTATAGTTTGTTATGATTTTTAGCATTTTTTGTAATTTTAAAGTGATTGGGCTTAGTTTGTTGCTGTAAAGTGTAGTTGGAGGTGATTTTTGATAGCCGAAGTAATTTAGGTGAGTTTAGCATAGTTTGCTATGGTTAGTAGTATTTTTTTGTAATTTAAAAGTGATTGAGTTTAGTTTGTTGTGGTAAGGGTTAGTTGGTGATGATTTAGAGTAGCCGAAGTAATTTAGGTGAGTCTGGCATAGTTTGATATGATTTGTACACCTTTTTTTGTAATTTTAAGATGATATGGTTTGGTTTGTTGTGGTAAGGGATAGTTGGGGGTGATTTACGGTAGCCGAAGTAATTTAGGTGATTCTGGTATGGTTTGTTATAATTTTTAGCATTTTTTTGTAATTTTAAAGTGATTGGGCTTAGTTTGTTGTTGTAAAGTGTTGTTGGGGGTGATTTTTGATAGCCGAAGTAATTTAGGTGAGTTTGGCATAGTTTGCTATGGTTACTAGCATTTTTTTGTAATTTAAAAGTGATTGGGTTTAGTTTGTTGTGGTAAGGGTTAGTTGGTGATGATTTAGATTAGCCGAAGTAATTTAGGTGGGTCTGGCATAGTTTGTTATGATTTGTACACCTTTTTTTGTAATTATAAGATGATATGGTTTGGTTTGTTGTGGTAAGGGATAGTTGGGGGTGATTTACGGTAGCCGAAGTAATTTAGGAGATTCTGGTATAGTTTGTTATGATTTTTAGCATTTTTTTGTAATTTTAAAGTGATTGGGCTTAGTTTGTTGCTGTAAAGTGTAGTTGGAGGTGATTTTTGATAGCCGAAGTAATTTAGGTGAGTTTAGCATAGTTTGCTATGGCTACTAGCATATTTTTGTAATTTAAAAGTGATTGGGTATAGTTTGTTGTGGTAAGGGTTAGTTGGTGATGATTTAGAGTAGCCGAAGTAATTTAGGTGAGTCTGGCATGGTTTGTTATAATTTGTACACATTTTTTTGTAATTTTAAGATGATATGGTTTGGTTTGTTGTGGTAAGGGATAGTTGGGGGTGATTTACGGTAGCCGAAGTAATTTAGGTGATTCTGGTATGGTTTGTTATAATTTTTAGCATTTTTTTGTTATTTTAAAGTGATTGGGCTTAGTTTGTTGCTGTAAAGTGTTGTTGGGGGTGATTTTTGATAGCCGAAGTAATTTAGGTGAGTTTAGCATAGTTTGCTATGGTTAGTAGCATTTTTTTGTAATTTAAAAGTGATTGGGTTTAGTTTGTTGTGGTAAGGGTTAGTTGGTGATGATTTATTGTAGCCGAAGTAATTTAGGTGAGTCTGGCATAGTTTGATATGATTTGTACACCTTTTTTTGTAATTTTAAGATGATATGGTTTGGTTTGTTGTGGTAAGGGATAGTTGGGGGTAATTTACGGTAGCCGAAGTAATTTAGGTGATTCTGGTATAGTTTGTTATGATTTTTAGCATTTTTTTGTAATTTTAAAGTGATTGGGCTTAGTTTGTTGCTGTAAAGTGTAGTTGGAGGTGATTTTTGATAGCCGAAGTAATTTAGGTGAGTTTAGCATAGTTTGCTATGGTTAGTAGCATTTTTTTGTAATTTAAAAGTGATTGAGTTTAGTTTGTTGTGGTAAGGGTTAGTTGGTGATGATTTATGGTAGCCGAAGTAATTTAGGTGAGTTTGGCATAGTTTGCTATGGTTACTAGCATTTTTTTAAATTTAAAAATGATTGGGTATAGTTTGTTGTGGTAAGGGTTAGATGGTGATGATTTAGAGTAGCCGAAGTAATTTAGGTGAGTCTGGCATAGTTTGTAATGATTTGTACACCTTTTTTTGTAATTTTAAGATAATATGGTTTGGTTTGTTGTGGTAAGGGATAGTTGGGAGTGATTTACGGTAGCCAAAGTAATTTAGGTGATTCTGGTATAGTTTGTTATGATTTTTAGCATTTTTTTGTAATTTTAAAGTGATTGGGCTTAGTTTGTTGCTGTAAAGTGTAGTTGGGGGTGATTTTTGATAGCTGAAGTAATTTAGGTGAGTTTGGCTTAGTTTGCTATGGTTACTAGCATTTTTTTGTAATTTAAAAGTGATTGGGTTTAGTTTGTTGTGGTAAGGGTTAGTTGGTGATGATTTATGGTAGCCGAAGTAATTTAGGTGATTTTGGCATAGTTTGCTGTGGTTACTAGCATTTTTTTGTAATTTAAAAATGATTGGGTTTAGTTTGTTGTGGTAAGGGTTAGTTGGTGATGATTTATGGTAGCCGAAGTAATTTAGGTGAGTTTGGCATAGTTTGCTATGGTTACTAGCATTTTTTTGTAATTTAAAAGTGATTGGGTTTAGTTTGTTGTGGTAAGGGTTAGTTGGTGATGATTTAGATTAGCCGAAGTAATTTAGGTGGGTCTGGCATAGTTTGTTATGATTTGTACACCTTTTTTTGTAATTATAAGATGATATGGTTTGGTTTGTTGTGGTAAGGGATAGTTGGGGGTGATTTACGGTAGCCGAAGTAATTTAGGTGATTCTGGTATAGTTTGTTATGATTTTTAGCATTTTTTGTAATTTTAAAGTGATTGGGCTTAGTTTGTTGCTGTAAAGTGTAGTTGGAGGTGATTTTTGATAGCCGAAGTAATTTAGGTGAGTTTAGCATAGTTTGCTATGGTTAGTAGTATTTTTTTGTAATTTAAAAGTGATTGAGTTTAGTTTGTTGTGGTAAGGGTTAGTTGGTGATGATTTAGAGTAGCCGAAGTAATTTAGGTGAGTCTGGCATAGTTTGATATGATTTGTACACCTTTTTTTGTAATTTTAAGATGATATGGTTTGGTTTGTTGTGGTAAGGGATAGTTGGGGGTGATTTACGGTAGCCGAAGTAATTTAGGTGATTCTGGTATGGTTTGTTATAATTTTTAGCATTTTTTTGTAATTTTAAAGTGATTGGGCTTAGTTTGTTGTTGTAAAGTGTTGTTGGGGGTGATTTTTGATAGCCGAAGTAATTTAGGTGAGTTTGGCATAGTTTGCTATGGTTACTAGCATTTTTTTGTAATTTAAAAGTGATTGGGTTTAGTTTGTTGTGGTAAGGGTTAGTTGGTGATGATTTAGATTAGCCGAAGTAATTTAGGTGGGTCTGGCATAGTTTGTTATGATTTGTACACCTTTTTTTGTAATTATAAGATGATATGGTTTGGTTTGTTGTGGTAAGGGATAGTTGGGGGTGATTTACGGTAGCCGAAGTAATTTAGGAGATTCTGGTATAGTTTGTTATGATTTTTAGCATTTTTTTGTAATTTTAAAGTGATTGGGCTTAGTTTGTTGCTGTAAAGTGTAGTTGGAGGTGATTTTTGATAGCCGAAGTAATTTAGGTGAGTTTAGCATAGTTTGCTATGGCTACTAGCATATTTTTGTAATTTAAAAGTGATTGGGTATAGTTTGTTGTGGTAAGGGTTAGTTGGTGATGATTTAGAGTAGCCGAAGTAATTTAGGTGAGTCTGGCATGGTTTGTTATAATTTGTACACATTTTTTTGTAATTTTAAGATGATATGGTTTGGTTTGTTGTGGTAAGGGATAGTTGGGGGTGATTTACGGTAGCCGAAGTAATTTAGGTGATTCTGGTATGGTTTGTTATAATTTTTAGCATTTTTTTGTTATTTTAAAGTGATTGGGCTTAGTTTGTTGCTGTAAAGTGTTGTTGGGGGTGATTTTTGATAGCCGAAGTAATTTAGGTGAGTTTAGCATAGTTTGCTATGGTTAGTAGCATTTTTTTGTAATTTAAAAGTGATTGGGTTTAGTTTGTTGTGGTAAGGGTTAGTTGGTGATGATTTATTGTAGCCGAAGTAATTTAGGTGAGTCTGGCATAGTTTGATATGATTTGTACACCTTTTTTTGTAATTTTAAGATGATATGGTTTGGTTTGTTGTGGTAAGGGATAGTTGGGGGTAATTTACGGTAGCCGAAGTAATTTAGGTGATTCTGGTATAGTTTGTTATGATTTTTAGCATTTTTTTGTAATTTTAAAGTGATTGGGCTTAGTTTGTTGCTGTAAAGTGTAGTTGGAGGTGATTTTTGATAGCCGAAGAAATTTAGGTAAGTTTGGCATAGTTTGCTATGGTTAGTAGCATTTTTTTGTAATTTAAAAGTGATTGAGTTTAGTTTGTTGTGGTAAGGGTTAGTTGGTGATGATTTATGGTAGCCGAAGTAATTTAGGTGAGTTTGGCATAGTTTGCTATGGTTACTAGCATTTTTTTAAATTTAAAAATGATTGGGTATAGTTTGTTGTGGTAAGGGTTAGATGGTGATGATTTAGAGTAGCCGAAGTAATTTAGGTGAGTCTGGCATAGTTTGTAATGATTTGTACACCTTTTTTTGTAATTTTAAGATAATATGGTTTGGTTTGTTGTGGTAAGGGATAGTTGGGAGTGATTTACGGTAGCCAAAGTAATTTAGGTGATTCTGGTATAGTTTGTTATGATTTTTAGCATTTTTTTGTAATTTTAAAGTGATTGGGCTTAGTTTGTTGCTGTAAAGTGTAGTTGGGGGTGATTTTTGATAGCTGAAGTAATTTAGGTGAGTTTGGCTTAGTTTGCTATGGTTACTAGCATTTTTTTGTAATTTAAAAGTGATTGGGTTTAGTTTGTTGTGGTAAGGGTTAGTTGGTGATGATTTATGGTAGCCGAAGTAATTTAGGTGATTTTGGCATAGTTTGCTGTGGTTACTAGCATTTTTTTGTAATTTAAAAATGATTGGGTTTAGTTTGTTGTGGTAAGGGTTAGTTGGTGATGATTTATGGTAGCCGAAGTAATTTAGGTGAGTTTGGCATAGTTTGCTATGGTTACTAGCATTTTTTTGTAATTTAAAAGTGATTGGGTTTAGTTTGTTGTGGTAAGGGTTAGTTGGTGATGATTTAGATTAGCCGAAGTAATTTAGGTGGGTCTGGCATAGTTTGTTATGATTTGTACACCTTTTTTTGTAATTATAAGATGATATGGTTTGGTTTGTTGTGGTAAGGGATAGTTGGGGGTGATTTACGGTAGCCGAAGTAATTTAGGTGATTCTGGTATAGTTTGTTATGATTTTTAGCATTTTTTGTAATTTTAAAGTGATTGGGCTTAGTTTGTTGCTGTAAAGTGTAGTTGGAGGTGATTTTTGATAGCCGAAGTAATTTAGGTGAGTTTAGCATAGTTTGCTATGGTTAGTAGTATTTTTTTGTAATTTAAAAGTGATTGAGTTTAGTTTGTTGTGGTAAGGGTTAGTTGGTGATGATTTAGAGTAGCCGAAGTAATTTAGGTGAGTCTGGCATAGTTTGATATGATTTGTACACCTTTTTTTGTAATTTTAAGATGATATGGTTTGGTTTGTTGTGGTAAGGGATAGTTGGGGGTGATTTACGGTAGCCGAAGTAATTTAGGTGATTCTGGTATGGTTTGTTATAATTTTTAGCATTTTTTTGTAATTTTAAAGTGATTGGGCTTAGTTTGTTGTTGTAAAGTGTTGTTGGGGGTGATTTTTGATAGCCGAAGTAATTTAGGTGAGTTTGGCATAGTTTGCTATGGTTACTAGCATTTTTTTGTAATTTAAAAGTGATTGGGTTTAGTTTGTTGTGGTAAGGGTTAGTTGGTGATGATTTAGATTAGCCGAAGTAATTTAGGTGGGTCTGGCATAGTTTGTTATGATTTGTACACCTTTTTTTGTAATTATAAGATGATATGGTTTGGTTTGTTGTGGTAAGGGATAGTTGGGGGTGATTTACGGTAGCCGAAGTAATTTAGGAGATTCTGGTATAGTTTGTTATGATTTTTAGCATTTTTTTGTAATTTTAAAGTGATTGGGCTTAGTTTGTTGCTGTAAAGTGTAGTTGGAGGTGATTTTTGATAGCCGAAGTAATTTAGGTGAGTTTAGCATAGTTTGCTATGGCTACTAGCATATTTTTGTAATTTAAAAGTGATTGGGTATAGTTTGTTGTGGTAAGGGTTAGTTGGTGATGATTTAGAGTAGCCGAAGTAATTTAGGTGAGTCTGGCATGGTTTGTTATAATTTGTACACATTTTTTTGTAATTTTAAGATGATATGGTTTGGTTTGTTGTGGTAAGGGATAGTTGGGGGTGATTTACGGTAGCCGAAGTAATTTAGGTGATTCTGGTATGGTTTGTTATAATTTTTAGCATTTTTTTGTTATTTTAAAGTGATTGGGCTTAGTTTGTTGCTGTAAAGTGTTGTTGGGGGTGATTTTTGATAGCCGAAGTAATTTAGGTGAGTTTAGCATAGTTTGCTATGGTTAGTAGCATTTTTTTGTAATTTAAAAGTGATTGGGTTTAGTTTGTTGTGGTAAGGGTTAGTTGGTGATGATTTATTGTAGCCGAAGTAATTTAGGTGAGTCTGGCATAGTTTGATATGATTTGTACACCTTTTTTTGTAATTTTAAGATGATATGGTTTGGTTTGTTGTGGTAAGGGATAGTTGGGGGTAATTTACGGTAGCCGAAGTAATTTAGGTGATTCTGGTATAGTTTGTTATGATTTTTAGCATTTTTTTGTAATTTTAAAGTGATTGGGCTTAGTTTGTTGCTGTAAAGTGTAGTTGGAGGTGATTTTTGATAGCCGAAGAAATTTAGGTAAGTTTGGCATAGTTTGCTATGGTTAGTAGCATTTTTTTGTAATTTAAAAGTGATTGAGTTTAGTTTGTTGTGGTAAGGGTTAGTTGGTGATGATTTATGGTAGCCGAAGTAATTTAGGTGAGTTTGGCATAGTTTGCTATGGTTACTAGCATTTTTTTAAATTTAAAAATGATTGGGTATAGTTTGTTGTGGTAAGGGTTAGATGGTGATGATTTAGAGTAGCCGAAGTAATTTAGGTGAGTCTGGCATAGTTTGTAATGATTTGTACACCTTTTTTTGTAATTTTAAGATAATATGGTTTGGTTTGTTGTGGTAAGGGATAGTTGGGAGTGATTTACGGTAGCCAAAGTAATTTAGGTGATTCTGGTATAGTTTGTTATGATTTTTAGCATTTTTTTGTAATTTTAAAGTGATTGGGCTTAGTTTGTTGCTGTAAAGTGTAGTTGGGGGTGATTTTTGATAGCTGAAGTAATTTAGGTGAGTTTGGCTTAGTTTGCTATGGTTACTAGCATTTTTTTGTAATTTAAAAGTGATTGGGTTTAGTTTGTTGTGGTAAGGGTTAGTTGGTGATGATTTATGGTAGCCGAAGTAATTTAGGTGATTTTGGCATAGTTTGCTGTGGTTACTAGCATTTTTTTGTAATTTAAAAATGATTGGGTTTAGTTTGTTGTGGTAAGGGTTAGTTGGTGATGATTTATGGTAGCCGAAGTAATTTAGGTGAGTTTGGCATAGTTTGCTATGGTTACTAGCATTTTTTTGTAATTTAAAAGTGATTGGGTTTAGTTTGTTGTGGTAAGGGTTAGTTGGTGATGATTTAGATTAGCCGAAGTAATTTAGGTGGGTCTGGCATAGTTTGTTATGATTTGTACACCTTTTTTTGTAATTATAAGATGATATGGTTTGGTTTGTTGTGGTAAGGGATAGTTGGGGGTGATTTACGGTAGCCGAAGTAATTTAGGTGATTCTGGTATAGTTTGTTATGATTTTTAGCATTTTTTGTAATTTTAAAGTGATTGGGCTTAGTTTGTTGCTGTAAAGTGTAGTTGGAGGTGATTTTTGATAGCCGAAGTAATTTAGGTGAGTTTAGCATAGTTTGCTATGGTTAGTAGTATTTTTTTGTAATTTAAAAGTGATTGAGTTTAGTTTGTTGTGGTAAGGGTTAGTTGGTGATGATTTAGAGTAGCCGAAGTAATTTAGGTGAGTCTGGCATAGTTTGATATGATTTGTACACCTTTTTTTGTAATTTTAAGATGATATGGTTTGGTTTGTTGTGGTAAGGGATAGTTGGGGGTGATTTACGGTAGCCGAAGTAATTTAGGTGATTCTGGTATGGTTTGTTATAATTTTTAGCATTTTTTTGTAATTTTAAAGTGATTGGGCTTAGTTTGTTGTTGTAAAGTGTTGTTGGGGGTGATTTTTGATAGCCGAAGTAATTTAGGTGAGTTTGGCATAGTTTGCTATGGTTACTAGCATTTTTTTGTAATTTAAAAGTGATTGGGTTTAGTTTGTTGTGGTAAGGGTTAGTTGGTGATGATTTAGATTAGCCGAAGTAATTTAGGTGGGTCTGGCATAGTTTGTTATGATTTGTACACCTTTTTTTGTAATTATAAGATGATATGGTTTGGTTTGTTGTGGTAAGGGATAGTTGGGGGTGATTTACGGTAGCCGAAGTAATTTAGGAGATTCTGGTATAGTTTGTTATGATTTTTAGCATTTTTTTGTAATTTTAAAGTGATTGGGCTTAGTTTGTTGCTGTAAAGTGTAGTTGGAGGTGATTTTTGATAGCCGAAGTAATTTAGGTGAGTTTAGCATAGTTTGCTATGGTTAGTAGCATTTTTTTGTAATTTAAAAGTGATTGAGTTTAGTTTGTTGTGGTAAGGGTTAGTTGGTGATGATTTAGAGTAGCCGAAGTAATTTAGGTGAGTCTGGCATAGTTTGTTATGATTTGTACACCTTTTTTTGTAATTATAAGATGATATGGTTTGGTTTGTTGTGGTAAGGGTTAGTTGGTGATGATTTATGGTAGCCGAAGTAATTTAGGTGAGTTTGGCATAGTTTGCTATGCTTACTAGCATTTTTTTGTAATTTAAAAGTGATTGGGTTTAGTTTGTTGTGGTAAGGGTTAGTTGGTGATGATTTAGATTAGCCGAAGTAATTTAGGTGGGTCTGGCATAGTTTGTTATGATTTGTACACCTTTTTTTGTAATTATAAGATGATATGGTTTGGTTTGTTGTGGTAAGGGATAGTTGGGGGTGATTTACGGTAGCCGAAGTAATTTAGGAGATTCTGGTATAGTTTGTTATGATTTTTAGCATTTTTTTGTAATTTTAAAGTGATTGGGCTTAGTTTGTTGCTGTAAAGTGTTGTTGGGGGTGATTTTTGATAGCCGAAGTAATTTAGGTGAGTTTGGCATAGTTTGCTATGGTTAGTAGCATTTTTTTGTAATTTAAAAGTGATTGGGTTTAGTTTGTTGTGGTAAGGGTTAGTTGGTGATGATTTATGGTAGCCGAAGTAATTTAGGTGAGTTTGGCACAGTTTGCTATGGCTGCTAGCATATTTTTGCAATTTAAAAGTGATTGGGTATAGTTTGTTGTGGTAAGGGTTAGTTGGTGATGATTTAGAGTAGCCGAAGTAATTTAGGTGAGTCTGGCATAGTTTGATATGATTTGTACACCTTTTTTTGTAATTTTAAGATGATATGGTTTGGTTTGTTGTGGTAAGGGATAGTTGGGGGTGATTTACGGTAGCCGAAGTAATTTAGGTGATTCTGGTATGGTTTGTTATAATTTTTAGCATTTTTTTGTAATTTTAAAGTGATTGGGCTTAGTTTGTTGCTGTACAGTGTAGTTGGAGGTGATTTTTGATAGCCGAAGTAATTTAGGTGGGTTTAGCATAGTTTGCTATGGTTAGTAGCATTTTTTTGTAATTTAAAAGTGATTGAGTTTAGTTTGTTGTGGTAAGGGTTAGTTGGTGATGATTTAGAGTAGCCGAAGTAATTTAGGTGTGTCTGGCATAGTTTGTTATGATTTGTACACCTTTTTTTGTAATTATAAGATGATATGGTTTGGTTTGTTGTGGTAAGGGATAGTTGGGGGTGTTTTACGGTAGCCGAAGAAATTTAGGTGATTCTCGTATAGTTTGTTATGATTTTTAGCATTTTTTTGTAATTTTAAAGTGATTGGGCTTAGTTTGTTGCTGTAAAGTGTTGTTGGGGGTGATTTTTGATAGCCGAAGTAATTTAGGTGAGTTTGGCATAGTTTGCTATGGTTAGTAGCATTTTTTTGTAATTTAAAAGTGATTGGGTTTAGTTTGTTGTGGTAAGGGTTAGTTGGTGATGATTTATGGTAGCCGAAGTAATTTAGGTGAGTTTGGCACAGTTTGCTATGGCTACTAGCATATTTTTGTAATTTAAAAGTGATTGGGTATAGTTTGTTGTGGTAAGGGTTAGTTGGTGATGATTTAGAGTAGCCGAAGTAATTTAGGTGAGTCTGGCATGGTTTGTTATAATTTGTACACCTTTTTTTGTAATTTTAAGATGATATGGTTTGGTTTGTTGTGGTAAGGGATAGTTGGGGGTGATTTACGGTAGCCGAAGTAATTTAGGTGATTCTGGTATGGTTTGTTATAATTTTTAGCATTTTTTTGTAATTTTAAAGTGATTGGGCTTAGTTTGTTGCTGTAAAGTGTAGTTGGAGGTGATTTTTGATAGCCGAAGAAATTTAGGTGAGTTTGGCATAGTTTGCTATGGTTAGTAGCATTTTTTTGTAATTTAAAAGTGATTGGGTTTAGTTTGTTGTGGTAAGGGTTAGTTGGTGATGATTTATTGTAGCCGAAGTAATTTAGGTGAGTCTGGCATAGTTTGATATGATTTGTACACCTTTTTTTGTAATTTTAAGATGATATGGTTTGGTTTGTTGTGGTAAGGGATAGTTGGGGGTAATTTACGGTAGCCGAAGTAATTTAGGTGACTCTGGTATAGTTTGTTATGATTTTTAGCATTTTTTTGTAATTTTAAAGTGATTGGGCTTAGTTTGTTGCTGTAAAGTGTAGTTGGAGGTGATTTTTGATAGCCGAAGAAATTTAGGTGAGTTTGGCATAGTTTGCTATGGTTAGTAGCATTTTTTTGTAATTTAAAAGTGATTGAGTTTAGTTTGTTGTGGTAAGGGTTAGTTGGGAGTGATTTACGGTAGCCAAAGTAATTTAGGTGATTCTGGTATAGTTTGTTATAATTTGTAGCATTTTTTTGTAATTTTAAAGTGATTGGGCTTAGTTTGTTGCTGTAAAGTGTAGTTGGGGGTGATTTTTGATAGCCGAAGTAATTTAGGTGAGTTTGGCTTAGTTTGCTATGGTTAGTAGCATTTTTTTGTAATTTAAAAGTGATTGAGTTTAGTTTGTTGTGGTAAGGGTTAGTTGGTGATGATTTAGAGTAGCCGAAGTAATTTAGGTGAGTCTGGCATAGTTTGTTATGATTTGTACACCTTTTTTTGTAATTATAAGATGATATGGTTTGGTTTGTTGTGGTAAGGGTTAGTTGGTGATGATTTATGGTAGCCGAAGTAATTTAGGTGAGTTTGGCATAGTTTGCTATGGTTACTAGCATTTTTTTGTAATTTAAAAGTGATTGGGTTTAGTTTGTTGTGGTAAGGGTTAGTTGGTGATGATTTAGATTAGCCGAAGTAATTTAGGTGGGTCTGGCATAGCTTGTTATGATTTGTACACCTTTTTTTGTAATTATAAGATGATATGGTTTGGTTTGTTGTGGTAAGGGATAGTTGGGGGTGATTTACGGTAGCCGAAGTAATTTAGGAGATTCTGGTATAGTTTGTTATGATTTTTAGCATTTTTTTGTAATTTTAAAGTGATTGGGCTTAGTTTGTTGCTGTAAAGTGTTGTTGGGGGTGATTTTTGATAGCCGAAGTAATTTAGGTGAGTTTGGCATAGTTTGCTATGGTTAGTAGCATTTTTTTGTAATTTAAAAGTGATTGGGTTTAGTTTGTTGTGGTAAGGGTTAGTTGGTGATGATTTATGGTAGCCGAAGTAATTTAGGTGAGTTTGGCACAGTTTGCTATGGCTGCTAGCATATTTTTGCAATTTAAAAGTGATTGGGTATAGTTTGTTGTGGTAAGGGTTAGTTGGTGATGATTTAGAGTAGCCGAAGTAATTTAGGTGAGTCTGGCATAGTTTGATATGATTTGTACACCTTTTTTTGTAATTTTAAGATGATATGGTTTGGTTTGTTGTGGTAAGGGATAGTTGGGGGTGATTTACGGTAGCCGAAGTAATTTAGGTGATTCTGGTATGGTTTGTTATAATTTTTAGCATTTTTTTGTAATTTTAAAGTGATTGGGCTTAGTTTGTTGCTGTACAGTGTAGTTGGAGGTGATTTTTGATAGCCGAAGTAATTTAGGTGGGTTTAGCATAGTTTGCTATGGTTAGTAGCATTTTTTTGTAATTTAAAAGTGATTGAGTTTAGTTTGTTGTGGTAAGGGTTAGTTGGTGATGATTTAGAGTAGCCGAAGTAATTTAGGTGTGTCTGGCATAGTTTGTTATGATTTGTACACCTTTTTTTGTAATTATAAGATGATATGGTTTGGTTTGTTGTGGTAAGGGATAGTTGGGGGTGTTTTACGGTAGCCGAAGAAATTTAGGTGATTCTCGTATAGTTTGTTATGATTTTTAGCATTTTTTTGTAATTTTAAAGTGATTGGGCTTAGTTTGTTGCTGTAAAGTGTTGTTGGGGGTGATTTTTGATAGCCGAAGTAATTTAGGTGAGTTTGGCATAGTTTGCTATGGTTAGTAGCATTTTTTTGTAATTTAAAAGTGATTGGGTTTAGTTTGTTGTGGTAAGGGTTAGTTGGTGATGATTTATGGTAGCCGAAGTAATTTAGGTGAGTTTGGCACAGTTTGCTATGGCTACTAGCATATTTTTGTAATTTAAAAGTGATTGGGTATAGTTTGTTGTGGTAAGGGTTAGTTGGTGATGATTTAGAGTAGCCGAAGTAATTTAGGTGAGTCTGGCATGGTTTGTTATAATTTGTACACCTTTTTTTGTAATTTTAAGATGATATGGTTTGGTTTGTTGTGGTAAGGGATAGTTGGGGGTGATTTACGGTAGCCGAAGTAATTTAGGTGATTCTGGTATGGTTTGTTATAATTTTTAGCATTTTTTTGTAATTTTAAAGTGATTGGGCTTAGTTTGTTGCTGTAAAGTGTAGTTGGAGGTGATTTTTGATAGCCGAAGAAATTTAGGTGAGTTTGGCATAGTTTGCTATGGTTAGTAGCATTTTTTTGTAATTTAAAAGTGATTGGGTTTAGTTTGTTGTGGTAAGGGTTAGTTGGTGATGATTTATTGTAGCCGAAGTAATTTAGGTGAGTCTGGCATAGTTTGATATGATTTGTACACCTTTTTTTGTAATTTTAAGATGATATGGTTTGGTTTGTTGTGGTAAGGGATAGTTGGGGGTAATTTACGGTAGCCGAAGTAATTTAGGTGACTCTGGTATAGTTTGTTATGATTTTTAGCATTTTTTTGTAATTTTAAAGTGATTGGGCTTAGTTTGTTGCTGTAAAGTGTAGTTGGAGGTGATTTTTGATAGCCGAAGAAATTTAGGTGAGTTTGGCATAGTTTGCTATGGTTAGTAGCATTTTTTTGTAATTTAAAAGTGATTGAGTTTAGTTTGTTGTGGTAAGGGTTAGTTGGGAGTGATTTACGGTAGCCAAAGTAATTTAGGTGATTCTGGTATAGTTTGTTATAATTTGTAGCATTTTTTTGTAATTTTAAAGTGATTGGGCTTAGTTTGTTGCTGTAAAGTGTAGTTGGGGGTGATTTTTGATAGCCGAAGTAATTTAGGTGAGTTTGGCTTAGTTTGCTATGGTTAGTAGCATTTTTTTGTAATTTAAAAGTGATTGGGTTTAGTTTGTTGTGGTAAGGGTTAGTTGGTGATGATTTATGGTAGCCGAAGTAATTTAGGTGAGTTTGGCATAGTTTGCTGTGGTTACTAGCATTTTTTTGTAATTTAAAAATGATTGGGTTTAGTTTGTTGTGGTAAGGGTTAGTTGGTGATGATTTATGGTAGCCGAAGTAATTTAGGTGAGTTTGGCATAGTTTGCTATGGTTACTAGCATTTTTTTGTAATTTAAAAGTGATTGGGTTTAGTTTGTTGTGGTAAGGGTTAGTTGGTGATGATTTAGATTAGCCGAAGTAATTTAGGTGGGTCTGGCATAGTTTGTTATGATTTGTACACCTTTTTTTGTAATTATAAGATGATATGGTTTGGTTTGTTGTGGTAAGGGATAGTTGGGGGTGATTTACGGTAGCCGAAGTAATTTAGGTGATTCTGGTATAGTTTGTTATGATTTTTAGCATTTTTTGTAATTTTAAAGTGATTGGGCTTAGTTTGTTGCTGTAAAGTGTAGTTGGAGGTGATTTTTGATAGCCGAAGTAATTTAGGTGAGTTTAGCATAGTTTGCTATGGTTAGTAGTATTTTTTTGTAATTTAAAAGTGATTGAGTTTAGTTTGTTGTGGTAAGGGTTAGTTGGTGATGATTTAGAGTAGCCGAAGTAATTTAGGTGAGTCTGGCATAGTTTGTTATGATTTGTACACCTTTTTTTGTAATTATAAGATGATATGGTTTGGTTTGTTGTGGTAAGGGTTAGTTGGTGATGATTTATGGTAGCCGAAGTAATTTAGGTGAGTTTGGCATAGTTTGCTATGGTTACTAGCATTTTTTTGTAATTTAAAAGTGATTGGGTTTAGTTTGTTGTGGTAAGGGTTAGTTGGTGATGATTTAGTTTAGCCGAAGTAATTTAGGTGGGTCTGGCATAGTTTGTTATGATTTGTACACCTTTTTTTGTAATTATAAGATGATATGGTTTGGTTTGTTGTGGTAAGGGATAGTTGGGGGTGATTTACGGTAGCCGAAGTAATTTAGGTGATTCTCGTATAGTTTGTTATGATTTTTAGCATTTTTTTGTAATTTTAAAGTGATTGGGCTTAGTTTGTTGCTGTAAAGTGTAGCTGGGGTGATTTTTGATAGCCGAAGTAATTTAGGTGAGTTTGGCATAGTTTGCTATGGTTAGTAGCATTTTTTTGTAATTTAAAAGTGATTTGGTTTAGTTTGTTGTGGTAAGGGTTAGTTGGTGATGATTTAGATTAGCCGATGTAATTTAGGTGAGTCTGGCATAGTTTGTTATGATTTGTACACCTTTTTTTGTAATTATAAGATGATATGGTTTGGTTTGTTGTGGTAAGGGATAGTTGGGGGTGTTTTACGGTAGCCGAAGTAATTTAGGTGATTCTCGTATAGTTTGTTATGATTTTTAGCATTTTTTTGTAATTTTAAAGTGATTGGGCTTAGTTTGTTGCTGTAAAGTGTAGTTGGGGGTGATTTTTGATAGCCGAAGTAATTTATGTGAGTTTGGCATAGTTTGCTATGGTTAGTAGCATTTTTTTGTAATTTAAAAGTGATTTGGTTTAGTTTGTTGTGGTAAGGGTTAGTTGGGGGTGATTTATGGTAGCCGAAGTAATTTAGATGAGTTTGGCATAGTTTGCTATGGCTACTAGCATTTTTTTGTAATTTAAAAGTGATTGGGTTTAGTTTGTTGTGGTAAGGGTTAGTTGGTGATGATTTAGAGTAGCCGAAGTAATTTAGGTGAGTCTGGCATGGTTTGTTATAATTTGTACACCTTTTTTTGTAATTTTAAGATGATATGGTTTGGTTTGTTGCGGTAAGGGATAGTTGGGGGTGATTTACGGTAGCCGAAGTAATTTAGGTGATTCTGGTATGGTTTGTTATAATTTTTAGCATTTTTTTGTAATTTTAAAGTGATTGGGCTTAGTTTGTTGCTGTAAAGTGTAGTTGGGGGTGATTTTTGATAGCCGAAGTAATTTAGGTGAGTTTGGCATATTTTGCTATGGTTAGTAGCATTTTTTTGTAATTTAAAAGTGATTGGGTTTAGTTTGTTGTGGTAAGGGTTAGTTGGTGATGATTTATTGTAGCCGAAGTAATTTAGGTGAGTCTGGCATAGTTTGATATGATTTGTACACCTTTTTTTGTAATTATAAGATGATATGGTTTGGTTTGTTGTGGTAAGGGATAGTTGGGGGTGTTTTACGGTAGCCGAAGTAATTTAGGTGATTCTCGTATAGTTTGTTATGATTTTTAGCATTTTTTTGTAATTTTAAAGTGATTGGGCTTAGTTTGTTGCTGTAAAGTGTAGTTGGGGGTGATTTTTGATAGCCGAAGTAATTTAGGAGAGTTTGGCATAGTTTGCTATGGTTAGTAGCATTTTTTTGTAATTTAAAAGTGATTTGGTTTAGTTTGTTGTGGTAAGGGTTAGTTGGGGGTGATTTATGGTAGCCGAAGTAATTTAGATGAGTTTGGCATAGTTTGCTATGGCTACTAGCATTTTTTTGTAATTTAAAAGTGATTGGGTTTAGTTTGTTGTGGTAAGGGTTAGTTGGTGATGATTTAGAGTAGCCGAAGTAATTTAGGTGAGTCTGGCATGGTTTGTTATAATTTGTACACCTTTTTTTGTAATTTTAAGATGATATGGTTTGGTTTGTTGTGGTAAGGGATAGTTGGGGGTGATTTACGGTAGCCGAAGTAATTTAGGTGATTCTGGTATGGTTTGTTATAATTTTTAGCATTTTTTTGTAATTTTAAAGTGATTGGGCTTAGTTTGTTGCTGTAAAGTGTAGTTGGAGGTGATTTTTGATAGCCGAAGAAATTTAGGTGAGTTTGGCATAGTTTGCTATGGTTAGTAGCATTTTTTTGTAATTTAAAAGTGATTGGGTTTAGTTTGTTGTGGTAAGGGTTAGTTGGTGATGATTTATTGTAGCCGAAGTAATTTAGGTGAGTCTGGCATAGTTTGATATGATTTGTACACCTTTTTTTGTAATTTTAAGATGATATGGTTTGGTTTGTTGTGGTAAGGGATAGTTGGGGGTAATTTACGGTAGCCGAAGTAATTTAGGTGACTCTGGTATAGTTTGTTATGATTTTTAGCATTTTTTTGTAATTTTAAAGTGATTGGGCTTAGTTTGTTGCTGTAAAGTGTAGTTGGAGGTGATTTTTGATAGCCGAAGAAATTTAGGTGAGTTTGGCATAGTTTGCTATGGTTAGTAGCATTTTTTTGTAATTTAAAAGTGATTGAGTTTAGT
The DNA here is from genome assembly GCA_964023215.1 of Eledona agricola. Taxonomy (NCBI): domain Eukaryota; kingdom Metazoa; phylum Arthropoda; class Insecta; order Coleoptera; family Tenebrionidae; genus Eledona; species Eledona agricola. The sequence goes on from CAXIEJ010000179.1 coordinate 235,988, forward strand.
TTGTTGTGGTAAGGGTTAGTTGGGAGTGATTTACGGTAGCCAAAGTAATTTAGGTGATTCTGGTATAGTTTGTTATAATTTGTAGCATTTTTTTGTAATTTTAAAGTGATTGGGCTTAGTTTGTTGCTGTAAAGTGTAGTTGGGGGTGATTTTTGATAGCCGAAGTAATTTAGGTGAGTTTGGCTTAGTTTGCTATGGTTAGTAGCATTTTTTTGTAATTTAAAAGTGATTGGGTTTAGTTTGTTGTGGTAAGGGTTAGTTGGTGATGATTTATGGTAGCCGAAGTAATTTAGGTGAGTTTGGCATAGTTTGCTGTGGTTACTAGCATTTTTTTGTAATTTAAAAATGATTGGGTTTAGTTTGTTGTGGTAAGGGTTAGTTGGTGATGATTTATGGTAGCCGAAGTAATTTAGGTGAGTTTGGCATAGTTTGCTATGGTTACTAGCATTTTTTTGTAATTTAAAAGTGATTGGGTTTAGTTTGTTGTGGTAAGGGTTAGTTGGTGATGATTTAGATTAGCCGAAGTAATTTAGGTGGGTCTGGCATAGTTTGTTATGATTTGTACACCTTTTTTTGTAATTATAAGATGATATGGTTTGGTTTGTTGTGGTAAGGGATAGTTGGGGGTGATTTACGGTAGCCGAAGTAATTTAGGTGATTCTGGTATAGTTTGTTATGATTTTTAGCATTTTTTGTAATTTTAAAGTGATTGGGCTTAGTTTGTTGCTGTAAAGTGTAGTTGGAGGTGATTTTTGTTAGCCGAAGTAATTTAGGTGAGTTTAGCATAGTTTGCTATGGTTAGTAGTATTTTTTTGTAATTTAAAAGTGATTGAGTTTAGTTTGTTGTGGTAAGGGTTAGTTGGTGATGATTTAGAGTAGCCGAAGTAATTTAGGTGAGTCTGGCATAGTTTGTTATGATTTGTACACCTTTTTTTGTAATTATAAGATGATATGGTTTGGTTTGTTGTGGTAAGGGTTAGTTGGTGATGATTTATGGTAGCCGAAGTAATTTAGGTGAGTTTGGCATAGTTTGCTATGGTTACTAGCATTTTTTTGTAATTTAAAAGTGATTGGGTTTAGTTTGTTGTGGTAAGGGTTAGTTGGTGATGATTTAGTTTAGCCGAAGTAATTTAGGTGGGTCTGGCATAGTTTGTTATGATTTGTACACCTTTTTTTGTAATTATAAGATGATGTGGTTTGGTTTGTTGTGGTAAGGGATAGTTGGGGGTGATTTACGGTAGCCGAAGTAATTTAGGTGATTCTCGTATAGTTTGTTATGATTTTTAGCATTTTTTTGTAATTTTAAAGTGATTGGGCTTAGTTTGTTGCTGTAAAGTGTAGCTGGGGTGATTTTTGATAGCCGAAGTAATTTAGGTGAGTTTGGCATAGTTTGCTATGGTTAGTAGCATTTTTTTGTAATTTAAAAGTGATTTGGTTTAGTTTGTTGTGGTAAGGGTTAGTTGGTGATGATTTAGATTAGCCGATGTAATTTAGGTGAGTCTGGCATAGTTTGTTATGATTTGTACACCTTTTTTTGTAATTATAAGATGATATGGTTTGGTTTGTTGTGGTAAGGGATAGTTGGGGGTGTTTTACGGTAGCCGAAGTAATTTAGGTGATTCTCGTATAGTTTGTTATGATTTTTAGCATTTTTTTGTAATTTTAAAGTGATTGGGCTTAGTTTGTTGCTGTAAAGTGTAGTTGGGGGTGATTTTTGATAGCCGAAGTAATTTATGTGAGTTTGGCATAGTTTGCTATGGTTAGTAGCATTTTTTTGTAATTTAAAAGTGATTTGGTTTAGTTTGTTGTGGTAAGGGTTAGTTGGGGGTGATTTATGGTAGCCGAAGTAATTTAGATGAGTTTGGCATAGTTTGCTATGGCTACTAGCATTTTTTTGTAATTTAAAAGTGATTGGGTTTAGTTTGTTGTGGTAAGGGTTAGTTGGTGATGATTTAGAGTAGCCGAAGTAATTTAGGTGAGTCTGGCATGGTTTGTTATAATTTGTACACCTTTTTTTGTAATTTTAAGATGATATGGTTTGGTTTGTTGCGGTAAGGGATAGTTGGGGGTGATTTACGGTAGCCGAAGTAATTTAGGTGATTCTGGTATGGTTTGTTATAATTTTTAGCATTTTTTTGTAATTTTAAAGTGATTGGGCTTAGTTTGTTGCTGTAAAGTGTAGTTGGGGGTGATTTTTGATAGCCGAAGTAATTTAGGTGAGTTTGGCATATTTTGCTATGGTTAGTAGCATTTTTTTGTAATTTAAAAGTGATTGGGTTTAGTTTGTTGTGGTAAGGGTTAGTTGGTGATGATTTATTGTAGCCGAAGTAATTTAGGTGAGTCTGGCATAGTTTGATATGATTTGTACACCTTTTTTTGTAATTATAAGATGATATGGTTTGGTTTGTTGTGGTAAGGGATAGTTGGGGGTGTTTTACGGTAGCCGAAGTAATTTAGGTGATTCTCGTATAGTTTGTTATGATTTTTAGCATTTTTTTGTAATTTTAAAGTGATTGGGCTTAGTTTGTTGCTGTAAAGTGTAGTTGGGGGTGATTTTTGATAGCCGAAGTAATTTAGGAGAGTTTGGCATAGTTTGCTATGGTTAGTAGCATTTTTTTGTAATTTAAAAGTGATTTGGTTTAGTTTGTTGTGGTAAGGGTTAGTTGGGGGTGATTTATGGTAGCCGAAGTAATTTAGATGAGTTTGGCATAGTTTGCTATGGCTACTAGCATTTTTTTGTAATTTAAAAGTGATTGGGTTTAGTTTGTTGTGGTAAGGGTTAGTTGGTGATGATTTAGAGTAGCCGAAGTAATTTAGGTGAGTCTGGCATGGTTTGTTATAATTTGTACACCTTTTTTTGTAATTTTAAGATGATATGGTTTGGTTTGTTGTGGTAAGGGATAGTTGGGGGTGATTTACGGTAGCCGAAGTAATTTAGGTGATTCTGGTATGGTTTGTTATAATTTTTAGCATTTTTTTGTAATTTTAAAGTGATTGGGCTTAGTTTGTTGCTGTAAAGTGTAGTTGGAGGTGATTTTTGATATCCGAAGAAATTTAGGTGAGTTTGGCATAGTTTGCTATGGTTAGTAGCATTTTTTTGTAATTTAAAAGTGATTGAGTTTAGTTTGTTGTGGTAAGGGTTAGTTGGTGATGATTTATGGTAGCCGAAGTAATTTAGATGAGTTTGGCATAGTTTGCTATGGCTACTAGCATTTTTTTGTAATTTAAAAGTGATTGGGTTTAGTTTGTTGTGGTAAGGGTTAGTTGGTGATGATTTAGAGTAGCCGAAGTAATTTAGGTGAGTCTGGCATGGTTTGTTATAATTTGTACACCTTTTTTTGTAATTTTAAGATGATATGGTTTGGTTTGTTGTGGTAAGGGATAGTTGGGAGTGATTTACGGTAGCCAAAGTAATTTAGGTGATTCTGGTATAGTTTGTTATGATTTTTAGCATTTTTTTGTAATTTTAAAGTGATTGGGCTTAGTTTGTTGCTGTAAAGTGTAGTTGGGGGTGATTTTTGATAGCCGAAGTAATTTAGGTGAGTTTGGCTTAGTTTGCTATGGTTAGTAGCATTTTTTTGTAATTTAAAAGTGATTGGGTTTAGTTTGTTGTGGTAAGGGTTAGTTGGTGATGATTTATGTTAGCCGAAGTAATTTAGGTGAGTTTGGCATAGTTTGCTATGGTTACTAGCATTTTTTTGTAATTTAAAAATGATTGGGTTTAGTTTGTTGTGGTAAGGGTTAGGTGGTGATGATTTATGGTAGCCGAAGTAATTTAGGTGAGTTTGGCATAGTTTGCTATGGTTACTAGCATTTTTTTGTAATTTAAAAGTGATTGGGTTTAGTTTGTTGTGGTAAGGGTTAGTTGGTGATGATTTAGATTAGCCGAAGTAATTTAGGTGGGTCTGGCATAGTTTGTTATGATTTGTACACCTTTTTTTGTAATTATAAGATGATATGGTTTGGTTTGTTGTGGTAAGGGTTAGTTGGGAGTGATTTACGGTAGCCAAAGTAATTTAGGTGATTCTGGTATAGTTTGTTATAATTTGTAGCATTTTTTTGTAATTTTAAAGTGATTGGGCTTAGTTTGTTGCTGTAAAGTGTAGTTGGGGGTGATTTTTGATAGCCGAAGTAATTTAGGTGAGTTTGGCTTAGTTTGCTATGGTTAGTAGCATTTTTTTGTAATTTAAAAGTGATTGGGTTTAGTTTGTTGTGGTAAGGGTTAGTTGGTGATGATTTATGGTAGCCGAAGTAATTTAGGTGAGTTTGGCATAGTTTGCTGTGGTTACTAGCATTTTTTTGTAATTTAAAAATGATTGGGTTTAGTTTGTTGTGGTAAGGGTTAGTTGGTGATGATTTATGGTAGCCGAAGTAATTTAGGTGAGTTTGGCATAGTTTGCTATGGTTACTAGCATTTTTTTGTAATTTAAAAGTGATTGGGTTTAGTTTGTTGTGGTAAGGGTTAGTTGGTGATGATTTAGATTAGCCGAAGTAATTTAGGTGGGTCTGGCATAGTTTGTTATGATTTGTACACCTTTTTTTGTAATTATAAGATGATATGGTTTGGTTTGTTGTGGTAAGGGATAGTTGGGGGTGATTTACGGTAGCCGAAGTAATTTAGGTGATTCTGGTATAGTTTGTTATGATTTTTAGCATTTTTTGTAATTTTAAAGTGATTGGGCTTAGTTTGTTGCTGTAAAGTGTAGTTGGAGGTGATTTTTGATAGCCGAAGTAATTTAGGTGAGTTTAGCATAGTTTGCTATGGTTAGTAGTATTTTTTTGTAATTTAAAAGTGATTGAGTTTAGTTTGTTGTGGTAAGGGTTAGTTGGTGATGATTTAGAGTAGCCGAAGTAATTTAGGTGAGTCTGGCATAGTTTGTTATGATTTGTACACCTTTTTTTGTAATTATAAGATGATATGGTTTGGTTTGTTGTGGTAAGGGTTAGTTGGTGATGATTTATGGTAGCCGAAGTAATTTAGGTGAGTTTGGCATAGTTTGCTATGGTTACTAGCATTTTTTTGTAATTTAAAAGTGATTGGGTTTAGTTTGTTGTGGTAAGGGTTAGTTGGTGATGATTTAGTTTAGCCGAAGTAATTTAGGTGGGTCTGGCATAGTTTGTTATGATTTGTACACCTTTTTTTGTAATTATAAGATGATATGGTTTGGTTTGTTGTGGTAAGGGATAGTTGGGGGTGATTTACGGTAGCCGAAGTAATTTAGGTGATTCTCGTATAGTTTGTTATGATTTTTAGCATTTTTTTGTAATTTTAAAGTGATTGGGCTTAGTTTGTTGCTGTAAAGTGTAGCTGGGGTGATTTTTGATAGCCGAAGTAATTTAGGTGAGTTTGGCATAGTTTGCTATGGTTAGTAGCATTTTTTTGTAATTTAAAAGTGATTTGGTTTAGTTTGTTGTGGTAAGGGTTAGTTGGTGATGATTTAGATTAGCCGATGTAATTTAGGTGAGTCTGGCATAGTTTGTTATGATTTGTACACCTTTTTTTGTAATTATAAGATGATATGGTTTGGTTTGTTGTGGTAAGGGATAGTTGGGGGTGTTTTACGGTAGCCGAAGTAATTTAGGTGATTCTCGTATAGTTTGTTATGATTTTTAGCATTTTTTTGTAATTTTAAAGTGATTGGGCTTAGTTTGTTGCTGTAAAGTGTAGTTGGGGGTGATTTTTGATAGCCGAAGTAATTTATGTGAGTTTGGCATAGTTTGCTATGGTTAGTAGCATTTTTTTGTAATTTAAAAGTGATTTGGTTTAGTTTGTTGTGGTAAGGGTTAGTTGGGGGTGATTTATGGTAGCCGAAGTAATTTAGATGAGTTTGGCATAGTTTGCTATGGCTACTAGCATTTTTTTGTAATTTAAAAGTGATTGGGTTTAGTTTGTTGTGGTAAGGGTTAGTTGGTGATGATTTAGAGTAGCCGAAGTAATTTAGGTGAGTCTGGCATGGTTTGTTATAATTTGTACACCTTTTTTTGTAATTTTAAGATGATATGGTTTGGTTTGTTGCGGTAAGGGATAGTTGGGGGTGATTTACGGTAGCCGAAGTAATTTAGGTGATTCTGGTATGGTTTGTTATAATTTTTAGCATTTTTTTGTAATTTTAAAGTGATTGGGCTTAGTTTGTTGCTGTAAAGTGTAGTTGGGGGTGATTTTTGATAGCCGAAGTAATTTAGGTGAGTTTGGCATATTTTGCTATGGTTAGTAGCATTTTTTTGTAATTTAAAAGTGATTGGGTTTAGTTTGTTGTGGTAAGGGTTAGTTGGTGATGATTTATTGTAGCCGAAGTAATTTAGGTGAGTCTGGCATAGTTTGATATGATTTGTACACCTTTTTTTGTAATTATAAGATGATATGGTTTGGTTTGTTGTGGTAAGGGATAGTTGGGGGTGTTTTACGGTAGCCGAAGTAATTTAGGTGATTCTCGTATAGTTTGTTATGATTTTTAGCATTTTTTTGTAATTTTAAAGTGATTGGGCTTAGTTTGTTGCTGTAAAGTGTAGTTGGGGGTGATTTTTGATAGCCGAAGTAATTTAGGAGAGTTTGGCATAGTTTGCTATGGTTAGTAGCATTTTTTTGTAATTTAAAAGTGATTTGGTTTAGTTTGTTGTGGTAAGGGTTAGTTGGGGGTGATTTATGGTAGCCGAAGTAATTTAGATGAGTTTGGCATAGTTTGCTATGGCTACTAGCATTTTTTTGTAATTTAAAAGTGATTGGGTTTAGTTTGTTGTGGTAAGGGTTAGTTGGTGATGATTTAGAGTAGCCGAAGTAATTTAGGTGAGTCTGGCATGGTTTGTTATAATTTGTACACCTTTTTTTGTAATTTTAAGATGATATGGTTTGGTTTGTTGTGGTAAGGGATAGTTGGGGGTGATTTACGGTAGCCGAAGTAATTTAGGTGATTCTGGTATGGTTTGTTATAATTTTTAGCATTTTTTTGTAATTTTAAAGTGATTGGGCTTAGTTTGTTGCTGTAAAGTGTAGTTGGAGGTGATTTTTGATAGCCGAAGAAATTTAGGTGAGTTTGGCATAGTTTGCTATGGTTAGTAGCATTTTTTTGTAATTTAAAAGTGATTGGGTTTAGTTTGTTGTGGTAAGGGTTAGTTGGTGATGATTTATTGTAGCCGAAGTAATTTAGGTGAGTCTGGCATAGTTTGATATGATTTGTACACCTTTTTTTGTAATTTTAAGATGATATGGTTTGGTTTGTTGTGGTAAGGGATAGTTGGGGGTAATTTACGGTAGCCGAAGTAATTTAGGTGACTCTGCTATAGTTTGTTATGATTTTTAGCATTTTTTTGTAATTTTAAAGTGATTGGGCTTAGTTTGTTGCTGTAAAGTGTAGTTGGAGGTGATTTTTGATAGCCGAAGAAATTTAGGTGAGTTTGGCATAGTTTGCTATGGTTAGTAGCATTTTTTTGTAATTTAAAAGTGATTGAGTTTAGTTTGTTGTGGTAAGGGTTAGTTGGGAGTGATTTACGGTAGCCAAAGTAATTTAGGTGATTCTGGTATAGTTTGTTATAATTTGTAGCATTTTTTTGTAATTTTAAAGTGATTGGGCTTAGTTTGTTGCTGTAAAGTGTAGTTGGGGGTGATTTTTGATAGCCGAAATAATTTAGGTGAGTTTGGCTTAGTTTGCTATGGTTAGTAGCATTTTTTTGTAATTTAAAAGTGATTGGGTTTAGTTTGTTTTGGTAAGGGTTAGTTGGTGATGATTTATGGTAGCCGAAGTAATTTAGGTGAGTTTGGCATAGTTTGCTGTGGTTACTAGCATTTTTTTGTAATTTAAAAATGATTGGGTTTAGTTTGTTGTGGTAAGGGTTAGTTGGTGATGATTTATGGTAGCCGAAGTAATTTAGGTGAGTTTGGCATAGTTTGCTATGGTTACTAGCATTTTTTTGTAATTTAAAAGTGATTGGGTTTAGTTTGTTGTGGTAAGGGTTAGTTGGTGATGATTTAGATTAGCCGAAGTAATTTAGGTGGGTCTGGCATAGTTTGTTATGATTTGTACACCTTTTTTTGTAATTATAAGATGATATGGTTTGGTTTGTTGTGGTAAGGGATAGTTGGGGGTGATTTACGGTAGCCGAAGTAATTTAGGTGATTCTGGTATAGTTTGTTATGATTTTTAGCATTTTTTGTAATTTTAAAGTGATTGGGCTTAGTTTGTTGCTGTAAAGTGTAGTTGGAGGTGATTTTTGATAGCCGAAGTAATTTAGGTGAGTTTAGCATAGTTTGCTATGGTTAGTAGTATTTTTTTGTAATTTAAAAGTGATTGAGTTTAGTTTGTTGTGGTAAGGGTTAGTTGGTGATGATTTAGAGTAGCCGAAGTAATTTAGGTGAGTCTGGCATAGTTTGTTATGATTTGTACACCTTTTTTTGTAATTATAAGATGATATGGTTTGGTTTGTTGTGGTAAGGGTTAGTTGGTGATGATTTATGGTAGCCGAAGTAATTTAGGTGAGTTTGGCATAGTTTGCTATGGTTACTAGCATTTTTTTGTAATTTAAAAGTGATTGGGTTTAGTTTGTTGTGGTAAGGGTTAGTTGGTGATGATTTAGTTTAGCCGAAGTAATTTAGGTGGGTCTGGCATAGTTTGTTATGATTTGTACACCTTTTTTTGTAATTATAAGATGATATGGTTTGGTTTGTTGTGGTAAGGGATAGTTGGGGGTGATTTACGGTAGCCGAAGTAATTTAGGTGATTCTCGTATAGTTTGTTATGATTTTTAGCATTTTTTTGTAATTTTAAAGTGATTGGGCTTAGTTTGTTGCTGTAAAGTGTAGCTGGGGTGATTTTTGATAGCCGAAGTAATTTAGGTGAGTTTGGCATAGTTTGCTATGGTTAGTAGCATTTTTTTGTAATTTAAAAGTGATTTGGTTTAGTTTGTTGTGGTAAGGGTTAGTTGGTGATGATTTAGATTAGCCGATGTAATTTAGGTGAGTCTGGCATAGTTTGTTATGATTTGTACACCTTTTTTTGTAATTATAAGATGATATGGTTTGGTTTGTTGTGGTAAGGGATAGTTGGGGGTGTTTTACGGTAGCCGAAGTAATTTAGGTGATTCTCGTATAGTTTGTTATGATTTTTAGCATTTTTTTGTAATTTTAAAGTGATTGGGCTTAGTTTGTTGCTGTAAAGTGTAGTTGGGGGTGATTTTTGATAGCCGAAGTAATTTAGGTGAGTTTGGCATATTTTGCTATGGTTAGTAGCATTTTTTTGTAATTTAAAAGTGATTGGGTTTAGTTTGTTGTGGTAAGGGTTAGTTGGTGATGATTTATTGTAGCCGAAGTAATTTAGGTGAGTCTGGCATAGTTTGATATGATTTGTACACCTTTTTTTGTAATTATAAGATGATATGGTTTGGTTTGTTGTGGTAAGGGATAGTTGGGGGTGTTTTACGGTAGCCGAAGTAATTTAGGTGATTCTCGTATAGTTTGTTATGATTTTTAGCATTTTTTTGTAATTTTAAAGTGATTGGGCTTAGTTTGTTGCTGTAAAGTGTAGTTGGGGGTGATTTTTGATAGCCGAAGTAATTTAGGAGAGTTTGGCATAGTTTGCTATGGTTAGTAGCATTTTTTTGTAATTTAAAAGTGATTTGGTTTAGTTTGTTGTGGTAAGGGTTAGTTGGGGGTGATTTATGGTAGCCGAAGTAATTTAGATGAGTTTGGCATAGTTTGCTATGGCTACTAGCATTTTTTTGTAATTTAAAAGTGATTGGGTTTAGTTTGTTGTGGTAAGGGTTAGTTGGTGATGATTTAGAGTAGCCGAAGTAATTTAGGTGAGTCTGGCATGGTTTGTTATAATTTGTACACCTTTTTTTGTAATTTTAAGATGATATGGTTTGGTTTGTTGTGGTAAGGGATAGTTGGGGGTGATTTACGGTAGCCGAAGTAATTTAGGTGATTCTGGTATGGTTTGTTATAATTTTTAGCATTTTTTTGTAATTTTAAAGTGATTGGGCTTAGTTTGTTGCTGTAAAGTGTAGTTGGAGGTGATTTTTGATAGCCGAAGAAATTTAGGTGAGTTTGGCATAGTTTGCTATGGTTAGTAGCATTTTTTTGTAATTTAAAAGTGATTGGGTTTAGTTTGTTGTGGTAAGGGTTAGTTGGTGATGATTTATTGTAGCCGAAGTAATTTAGGTGAGTCTGGCATAGTTTGATATGATTTGTACACCTTTTTTTGTAATTTTAAGATGATATGGTTTGGTTTGTTGTGGTAAGGGATAGTTGGGGGTAATTTACGGTAGCCGAAGTAATTTAGGTGACTCTGGTATAGTTTGTTATGATTTTTAGCATTTTTTTGTAATTTTAAAGTGATTGGGCTTAGTTTGTTGCTGTAAAGTGTAGTTGGAGGTGATTTTTGATAGCCGAAGAAATTTAGGTGAGTTTGGCATAGTTTGCTATGGTTAGTAGCATTTTTTTGTAATTTAAAAGTGATTGAGTTTAGTTTGTTGTGGTAAGGGTTAGTTGGGAGTGATTTACGGTAGCCAAAGTAATTTAGGTGATTCTGGTATAGTTTGTTATAATTTGTAGCATTTTTTTGTAATTTTAAAGTGATTGGGCTTAGTTTGTTGCTGTAAAGTGTAGTTGGGGGTGATTTTTGATAGCCGAAGTAATTTAGGTGAGTTTGGCTTAGTTTGCTATGGTTAGTAGCATTTTTTTGTAATTTAAAAGTGATTGGGTTTAGTTTGTTGTGGTAAGGGTTAGTTGGTGATGATTTATGGTAGCCGAAGTAATTTAGGTGAGTTTGGCATAGTTTGCTGTGGTTACTAGCATTTTTTTGTAATTTAAAAATGATTGGGTTTAGTTTGTTGTGGTAAGGGTTAGTTGGTGATGATTTATGGTAGCCGAAGTAATTTAGGTGAGTTTGGCATAGTTTGCTATGGTTACTAGCATTTTTTTGTAATTTAAAAGTGATTGGGTTTAGTTTGTTGTGGTAAGGGTTAGTTGGTGATGATTTAGATTAGCCGAAGTAATTTAGGTGGGTCTGGCATAGTTTGTTATGATTTGTACACCTTTTTTTGTAATTATAAGATGATATGGTTTGGTTTGTTGTGGTAAGGGATAGTTGGGGGTGATTTACGGTAGCCGAAGTAATTTAGGTGATTCTGGTATAGTTTGTTATGATTTTTAGCATTTTTTGTAATTTTAAAGTGATTGGGCTTAGTTTGTTGCTGTAAAGTGTAGTTGGAGGTGATTTTTGATAGCCGAAGTAATTTAGGTGAGTTTAGCATAGTTTGCTATGGTTAGTAGTATTTTTTTGTAATTTAAAAGTGATTGAGTTTAGTTTGTTGTGGTAAGGGTTAGTTGGTGATGATTTAGAGTAGCCGAAGTAATTTAGGTGAGTCTGGCATAGTTTGTTATGATTTGTACACCTTTTTTTGTAATTATAAGATGATATGGTTTGGTTTGTTGTGGTAAGGGTTAGTTGGTGATGATTTATGGTAGCCGAAGTAATTTAGGTGAGTTTGGCATAGTTTGCTATGGTTACTAGCATTTTTTTGTAATTTAAAAGTGATTGGGTTTAGTTTGTTGTGGTAAGGGTTAGTTGGTGATGATTTAGTTTAGCCGAAGTAATTTAGGTGGGTCTGGCATAGTTTGTTATGATTTGTACACCTTTTTTTGTAATTATAAGATGATATGGTTTGGTTTGTTGTGGTAAGGGATAGTTGGGGGTGATTTACGGTAGCCGAAGTAATTTAGGTGATTCTCGTATAGTTTGTTATGATTTTTAGCATTTTTTTGTAATTTTAAAGTGATTGGGCTTAGTTTGTTGCTGTAAAGTGTAGCTGGGGTGATTTTTGATAGCCGAAGTAATTTAGGTGAGTTTGGCATAGTTTGCTATGGTTAGTAGCATTTTTTTGTAATTTAAAAGTGATTTGGTTTAGTTTGTTGTGGTAAGGGTTAGTTGGTGATGATTTAGATTAGCCGATGTAATTTAGGTGAGTCTGGCATAGTTTGTTATGATTTGTACACCTTTTTTTGTAATTATAAGATGATATGGTTTGGTTTGTTGTGGTAAGGGATAGTTGGGGGTGTTTTACGGTAGCCGAAGTAATTTAGGTGATTCTCGTATAGTTTGTTATGATTTTTAGCATTTTTTTGTAATTTTAAAGTGATTGGGCTTAGTTTGTTGCTGTAAAGTGTAGTTGGGGGTGATTTTTGATAGCCGAAGTAATTTATGTGAGTTTGGCATAGTTTGCTATGGTTAGTAGCATTTTTTTGTAATTTAAAAGTGATTTGGTTTAGTTTGTTGTGGTAAGGGTTAGTTGGGGGTGATTTATGGTAGCCGAAGTAATTTAGATGAGTTTGGCATAGTTTGCTATGGCTACTAGCATTTTTTTGTAATTTAAAAGTGATTGGGTTTAGTTTGTTGTGGTAAGGGTTAGTTGGTGATGATTTAGAGTAGCCGAAGTAATTTAGGTGAGTCTGGCATGGTTTGTTATAATTTGTACACCTTTTTTTGTAATTTTAAGATGATATGGTTTGGTTTGTTGCGGTAAGGGATAGTTGGGGGTGATTTACGGTAGCCGAAGTAATTTAGGTGATTCTGGTATGGTTTGTTATAATTTTTAGCATTTTTTTGTAATTTTAAAGTGATTGGGCTTAGTTTGTTGCTGTAAAGTGTAGTTGGGGGTGATTTTTGATAGCCGAAGTAATTTAGGTGAGTTTGGCATATTTTGCTATGGTTAGTAGCATTTTTTTGTAATTTAAAAGTGATTGGGTTTAGTTTGTTGTGGTAAGGGTTAGTTGGTGATGATTTATTGTAGCCGAAGTAATTTAGGTGAGTCTGGCATAGTTTGATATGATTTGTACACCTTTTTTTGTAATTATAAGATGATATGGTTTGGTTTGTTGTGGTAAGGGATAGTTGGGGGTGTTTTACGGTAGCCGAAGTAATTTAGGTGATTCTCGTATAGTTTGTTATGATTTTTAGCATTTTTTTGTAATTTTAAAGTGATTGGGCTTAGTTTGTTGCTGTAAAGTGTAGTTGGGGGTGATTTTTGATAGCCGAAGTAATTTAGGAGAGTTTGGCATAGTTTGCTATGGTTAGTAGCATTTTTTTGTAATTTAAAAGTGATTTGGTTTAGTTTGTTGTGGTAAGGGTTAGTTGGGGGTGATTTATGGTAGCCGAAGTAATTTAGATGAGTTTGGCATAGTTTGCTATGGCTACTAGCATTTTTTTGTAATTTAAAAGTGATTGGGTTTAGTTTGTTGTGGTAAGGGTTAGTTGGTGATGATTTAGAGTAGCCGAAGTAATTTAGGTGAGTCTGGCATGGTTTGTTATAATTTGTACACCTTTTTTTGTAATTTTAAGATGATATGGTTTGGTTTGTTGTGGTAAGGGATAGTTGGGGGTGATTTACGGTAGCCGAAGTAATTTAGGTGATTCTGGTATGGTTTGTTATAATTTTTAGCATTTTTTTGTAATTTTAAAGTGATTGGGCTTAGTTTGTTGCTGTAAAGTGTAGTTGGAGGTGATTTTTGATATCCGAAGAAATTTAGGTGAGTTTGGCATAGTTTGCTATGGTTAGTAGCATTTTTTTGTAATTTAAAAGTGATTGAGTTTAGTTTGTTGTGGTAAGGGTTAGTTGGTGATGATTTATGGTAGCCGAAGTAATTTAGATGAGTTTGGCATAGTTTGCTATGGCTACTAGCATTTTTTTGTAATTTAAAAGTGATTGGGTTTAGTTTGTTGTGGTAAGGGTTAGTTGGTGATGATTTAGAGTAGCCGAAGTAATTTAGGTGAGTCTGGCATGGTTTGTTATAATTTGTACACCTTTTTTTGTAATTTTAAGATGATATGGTTTGGTTTGTTGTGGTAAGGGATAGTTGGGAGTGATTTACGGTAGCCAAAGTAATTTAGGTGATTCTGGTATAGTTTGTTATGATTTTTAGCATTTTTTTGTAATTTTAAAGTGATTGGGCTTAGTTTGTTGCTGTAAAGTGTAGTTGGGGGTGATTTTTGATAGCCGAAGTAATTTAGGTGAGTTTGGCTTAGTTTGCTATGGTTAGTAGCATTTTTTTGTAATTTAAAAGTGATTGGGTTTAGTTTGTTGTGGTAAGGGTTAGTTGGTGATGATTTATGTTAGCCGAAGTAATTTAGGTGAGTTTGGCATAGTTTGCTATGGTTACTAGCATTTTTTTGTAATTTAAAAATGATTGGGTTTAGTTTGTTGTGGTAAGGGTTAGGTGGTGATGATTTATGGTAGCCGAAGTAATTTAGGTGAGTTTGGCATAGTTTGCTATGGTTACTAGCATTTTTTTGTAATTTAAAAGTGATTGGGTTTAGTTTGTTGTGGTAAGGGTTAGTTGGTGATGATTTAGATTAGCCGAAGTAATTTAGGTGGGTCTGGCATAGTTTGTTATGATTTGTACACCTTTTTTTGTAATTATAAGATGATATGGTTTGGTTTGTTGTGGTAAGGGTTAGTTGGGAGTGATTTACGGTAGCCAAAGTAATTTAGGTGATTCTGGTATAGTTTGTTATAATTTGTAGCATTTTTTTGTAATTTTAAAGTGATTGGGCTTAGTTTGTTGCTGTAAAGTGTAGTTGGGGGTGATTTTTGATAGCCGAAGTAATTTAGGTGAGTTTGGTTTAGTTTGCTATGGTTAGTAGCATTTTTTTGTAATTTAAAAGTGATTGGGTTTAGTTTGTTGTGGTAAGGGTTAGTTGGTGATGATTTATGGTAGCCGAAGTAATTTAGGTGAGTTTGGCATAGTTTGCTGTGGTTACTAGCATTTTTTTGTAATTTAAAAATGATTGGGTTTAGTTTGTTGTGGTAAGGGTTAGTTGGTGATGATTTATGGTAGCCGAAGTAATTTAGGTGATTCTCGTATAGTTTGTTATGATTTTTAGCATTTTTTTGTAATTTTAAAGTGATTGGGCTTTGTTTGTTGCTGTAAAGTGTAGTTGGAGGTGATTTTTGATAGCCGAAGTAATTTAGGTGAGTTTAGCATAGTTTGCTATGGTTAGTAGCATTTTTTTGTAATTTAAAAGTGATTGGGTTTAGTTTGTTGTGGTAAGGGTTAGTTGGTGATGATTTAGAGTAGCCGAAGTAATTTAGGTGAGTCTGGCATAGTTTGTTATGATTTGTACACCTTTTTTTGTAATTTTAAGATGATATGGTTTAGTTTGTTGTGGTAAGGGATAGTTGGGGGTGATTTACGGTAGCCGAAGTAATTTAGGTGATTCTGGTATGGTTTGTTATAATTTTTAGCATTTTTTTGTAATTTTAAAGTGATTGGGCTTAGTTTGTTGCTGTAAAGTGTAGTTGGGGGTGATTTTTGATAGCCGAAGTAATTTAGGTGAGTTTAGCATAGTTTGCTATGGTTAGTAGCATTTTTTTGTAATTTAAAAGTGATTGAGTTTAGTTTGTTGTGGTAAGGGTTAGTTGGTGATGATTTAGAGTAGCCGAAGTAATTTAGGTGAGTCTGGCATAGTTTGTTATGATTTGTACACCTTTTTTTGTAATTATAAGATGATATGGTTTGGTTTGTTGTGGTAAGGGATAGTTGGGGGTGATTTACGCTAGCCGAAGTAATTTAGGTGATTCTCGTATAGTTTGTTATGATTTTTAGCATTTTTTTGTAATTTTAAAGTGATTGGGCTTTGTTTGTTGCTGTAAAGTGTAGTTGGAGGTGATTTTTGATAGCCGAAGTAATTTAGGTGAGTTTAGCATAGTTTGCTATGGTTAGTAGCATTTTTTTGTAATTTAAAAGTGATTGGGTTTAGTTTGTTGTGGTAAGGGTTAGTTGGTGATGATTTAGAGTAGCCGAAGTAATTTAGGTGAGTCTGGCATAGTTTGTTATGATTTGTACACCTTTTTTTGTAATTTTAAGATGATATGGTTTAGTTTGTTGTGGTAAGGGATAGTTGGGGGTGATTTACGGTAGCCGAAGTAATTTAGGTGATTCTGGTATGGTTTGTTATAATTTTTAGCATTTTTTTGTAATTTTAAAGTGATTGGGCTTAGTTTGTTGCTGTAAAGTGTAGTTGGGGGTGATTTTTGATAGCCGAAGTAATTTAGGTGAGTTTGGCATAGTTTGCTATGGTTACCAGCATTTTTTTTAATTTAAAAATGATTGGGTTTAGTTTGTTGTGGTAAGGGTTAGATGGTGATGATTTAGAGTAGCCGAAGTAATTTAGGTGAGTTTGGCATAGTTTGTAATGATTTGTACACCTTTTTTTGTAATTTTAAGATAATATGGTTTGGTTTGTTGTGGTAAGGGATAGTTGGGAGTGATTTACGGTAGCCAAAGTAATTTAGGTGATTCTGGTATAGTTTGTTATGATTTTTAGCATTTTTTTGTAATTTTAAAGTGATTGGGCTTAGTTTGTTGCTGTAAAGTGTAGTTGGGGGTGATTTTTGATAGCCGAAGTAATTTAGGTGAGTTTGGCTTAGTTTGCTATGGTTAGTAGCATTTTTTTGTAATTTAAAAGTGATTGGGTTTAGTTTGTTGTGGTAAGGGTTAGTTGGTGATGATTTATGTTAGCCGAAGTAATTTAGGTGAGTTTGTTATAGTTTGCTATGGTTACTAGCATTTTTTTGTAATTTAAAAATGATTGGGTTTAGTTTGTTGTGGTAAGGGTTAGTTGGTGATGATTTATGGTAGCCGAAGTAATTTAGGTGAGTTTGGCATAGTTTGCTATGGTTACTAGCATTTTTTTGTAATTTAAAAGTGATTGGGTTTAGTTTGTTGTGGTAAGGGTTAGTTGGTGATGATTTAGATTAGCCGAAGTAATTTAGGTGGGTCTGGCATAGTTTGTTATGATTTGTACACCTTTTTTTGTAATTATAAGATGATATGGTTTGGTTTGTTGTGGTAAGGGATAGTTGGGGGTGATTTACGGTAGCCGAAGTAATTTAGGTGATTCTGGTATGGTTTGTTATAATTTTTAGCATTTTTTTGTAATTTTAAAGTGATTGGGCTTAGTTTGTTGCTGTAAAGTGTAGTTGGAGGTGATTTTTGATATCCGAAGAAATTTAGGTGAGTTTGGCATAGTTTGCTATGGTTAGTAGCATTTTTTTGTAATGTAAAAGTGATTGAGTTTAGTTTGTTGTGGTAAGGGTTAGTTGGTGATGATTTATGGTAGCCGAAGTAATTTAGGTGAGTTTGGCATAGTTTGCTATGGTTACCAGCATTTTTTTTAATTTAAAAATGATTGGGTTTAGTTTGTTGTGGTAAGGGTTAGATGGTGATGATTTAGAGTAGCCGAAGTAATTTAGGTGAGTCTGGCATAGTTTGTAATGATTTGTACACCTTTTTTTGTAATTTTAAGATAATATGGTTTGGTTTGTTGTGGTAAGGGATAGTTGGGAGTGATTTACGGTAGCCAAAGTAATTTAGGTGATTCTGGTATAGTTTGTTATGATTTTTAGCATTTTTTTGTAATTTTAAAGTGATTGGGCTTAGTTTGTTGCTGTAAAGTGTAGTTGGGGGTGATTTTTGATAGCCGAAGTAATTTAGGTGAGTTTGGCTTAGTTTGCTATGGTTAGTAGCATTTTTTTGTAATTTAAAAGTGATTGGGTTTAGTTTGTTGTGGTAAGGGTTAGTTGGTGATGATTTATGTTAGCCGAAGTAATTTAGGTGAGTTTGTTATAGTTTGCTATGGTTACTAGCATTTTTTTGTAATTTAAAAATGATTGGGTTTAGTTTGTTGTGGTAAGGGTTAGTTGGTGATGATTTATGGTAGCCGAAGTAATTTAGGTGAGTTTGGCATAGTTTGCTATGGTTACTAGCATTTTTTTGTAATTTAAAAGTGATTGGGTTTAGTTTGTTGTGGTAAGGGTTAGTTGGTGATGATTTAGATTAGCCGAAGTAATTTAGGTGGGTCTGGCATAGTTTGTTATGATTTGTACACCTTTTTTTGTAATTATAAGATGATATGGTTTGGTTTGTTGTGGTAAGGGATAGTTGGGGGTGATTTACGGTAGCCGAAGTAATTTAGGTGATTCTGGTATAGTTTGTTATGATTTTTAGCATTTTTTTGTAATTTTAAAGTGATTGGGCTTTGTTTGTTGCTGTAAAGTGTAGTTGGAGGTGATTTTTGATAGCCGAAGTAATTTAGGTGAGTTTAGCATAATTTGCTATGGTTAGTAGCATTTTTTTGTAATTTAAAAGTGATTGAGTTTAGTTTGTTGTGGTAAGGGTTAGTTGGTGATGATTTAGAGTAGCCGAAGTAATTTAGGTGAGTCTGGCATAGTTTGTTATGATTTGTACACCTTTTTTTGTAATTATAAGATGATATGGTTTGGTTTGTTGTGGTAAGGGATAGTTGGGGGTGATTTACGGTAGCCGAAGTAATTTAGGTGATTCTCGTATAGTTTGTTATGATTTTTAGCATTTTTTTGTAATTTTAAAGTGATTGGGCTTTGTTTGTTGCTGTAAAGTGTAGTTGGAGGTGATTTTTGATAGCCGAAGTAATTTAGGTGAGTTTAGCATAGTTTGCTATGGTTAGTAGCATTTTTTTGTAATTTAAAAGTGATTGGGTTTAGTTTGTTGTGGTAAGGGTTAGTTGGTGATGATTTAGAGTAGCCGAAGTAATTTAGGTGAGTCTGGCATAGTTTGTTATGATTTGTACACCTTTTTTTGTAATTTTAAGATGATATGGTTTAGTTTGTTGTGGTAAGGGATAGTTGGGGGTGATTTACGGTAGCCGAAGTAATTTAGGTGATTCTGGTATGGTTTGTTATAATTTTTAGCATTTTTTTGTAATTTTAAAGTGATTGGGCTTAGTTTGTTGCTGTAAAGTGTAGTTGGGGGTGATTTTTGATAGCCGAAGTAATTTAGGTGAGTTTAGCATAGTTTGCTATGGTTAGTAGCATTTTTTTGTAATTTAAAAGTGATTGAGTTTAGTTTGTTGTGGTAAGGGTTAGTTGGTGATGATTTAGAGTAGCCGAAGTAATTTAGGTGAGTCTGGCATAGTTTGTTATGATTTGTACACCTTTTTTTGTAATTATAAGATGATATGGTTTGGTTTGTTGTGGTAAGGGATAGTTGGGGGTGATTTACGGTAGCCGAAGTAATTTAGGTGATTCTCGTATAGTTTGTTATGATTTTTAGCATTTTTTTGTAATTTTAAAGTGATTGGGCTTTGTTTGTTGCTGTAAAGTGTAGTTGGAGGTGATTTTTGATAGCCGAAGTAATTTAGGTGAGTTTAGCATAGTTTGCTATGGTTAGTAGCATTTTTTTGTAATTTAAAAGTGATTGGGTTTAGTTTGTTGTGGTAAGGGTTAGTTGGTGATGATTTAGAGTAGCCGAAGTAATTTAGGTGAGTCTGGCATAGTTTGTTATGATTTGTACACCTTTTTTTGTAATTTTAAGATGATATGGTTTAGTTTGTTGTGGTAAGGGATAGTTGGGGGTGATTTACGGTAGCCGAAGTAATTTAGGTGATTCTGGTATGGTTTGTTATAATTTTTAGCATTTTTTTGTAATTTTAAAGTGATTGGGCTTAGTTTGTTGCTGTAAAGTGTAGTTGGGGGTGATTTTTGATAGCCGAAGTAATTTAGGTGAGTTTGGCATAGTTTGCTATGGTTACCAGCATTTTTTTTAATTTAAAAATGATTGGGTTTAGTTTGTTGTGGTAAGGGTTAGATGGTGATGATTTAGAGTAGCCGAAGTAATTTAGGTGAGTCTGGCATAGTTTGTAATGATTTGTACACCTTTTTTTGTAATTTTAAGATAATATGGTTTGGTTTGTTGTGGTAAGGGATAGTTGGGAGTGATTTACGGTAGCCAAAGTAATTTAGGTGATTCTGGTATAGTTTGTTATGATTTTTAGCATTTTTTTGTAATTTTAAAGTGATTGGGCTTAGTTTGTTGCTGTAAAGTGTAGTTGGGGGTGATTTTTGATAGCCGAAGTAATTTAGGTGAGTTTGGCTTAGTTTGCTATGGTTAGTAGCATTTTTTTGTAATTTAAAAGTGATTGGGTTTAGTTTGTTGTGGTAAGGGTTAGTTGGTGATGATTTATGTTAGCCGAAGTAATTTAGGTGAGTTTGTTATAGTTTGCTATGGTTACTAGCATTTTTTTGTAATTTAAAAATGATTGGGTTTAGTTTGTTGTGGTAAGGGTTAGTTGGTGATGATTTATGGTAGCCGAAGTAATTTAGGTGAGTTTGGCATAGTTTGCTATGGTTACTAGCATTTTTTTGTAATTTAAAAGTGATTGGGTTTAGTTTGTTGTGGTAAGGGTTAGTTGGTGATGATTTAGATTAGCCGAAGTAATTTAGGTGGGTCTGGCATAGTTTGTTATGATTTGTACACCTTTTTTTGTAATTATAAGATGATATGGTTTGGTTTGTTGTGGTAAGGGATAGTTGGGGGTGATTTACGGTAGCCGAAGTAATTTAGGTGATTCTGGTATAGTTTGTTATGATTTTTAGCATTTTTTTGTAATTTTAAAGTGATTGGGCTTTGTTTGTTGCTGTAAAGTGTAGTTGGAGGTGATTTTTGATAGCCGAAGTAATTTAGGTGAGTTTAGCATAGTTTGCTATGGTTAGTAGCATTTTTTTGTAATTTAAAAGAGATTGAGTTTAGTTTGTTGTGGTAAGGGTTAGTTGGTGATGATTTAGAGTAGCCGAAGTAATTTAGGTGAGTCTGGCATAGTTTGTTATGATTTGTACACCTTTTTTTGTAATTATAAGATGATATGGTTTGGTTTGTTGTGGTAAGGGATAGTTGGGGGTGATTTACGGTAGCCGAAGTAATTTAGGTGATTCTCGTATAGTTTGTTATGATTTTTAGCATTTTTTTGTAATTTTAAAGTGATTGGGCTTTGTTTGTTGCTGTAAAGTGTAGTTGGAGGTGATTTTTGATAGCCGAAGTAATTTAGGTGAGTTTAGCATAGTTTGCTATGGTTAGTAGCATTTTTTTGTAATTTAAAAGTGATTGGGTTTAGTTTGTTGTGGTAAGGGTTAGTTGGTGATGATTTAGAGTAGCCGAAGTAATTTAGGTGAGTCTGGCATAGTTTGTTATGATTTGTACACCTTTTTTTGTAATTATAAGATGATATGGTTTGGTTTGTTGTGGTAAGGGATAGTTGGGGGTGATTTACGGTAGCCGAAGTAATTTAGGTGATTCTCGTATAGTTTGTTATGATTTTTAGCATTTTTTTGTAATTTTAAAGTGATTGGGCTTAGTTTGTTGCTGTAAAGTGTAGTTGGGGGTGATTTTTGATAGCCGAAGTAATTTAGGTGAGTTTGGCATAGTTTGCTATGGTTAGTAGCATTTTTTTGTAATTTAAAAGTGATTTGGTTTAGTTTGTTGTGGTAAGGGTTAGTTGGTGATGATTTATGGTAGCCGAAGTAATTTAGGTGAGTTTGGCATAGTTTGCTATGGTTACTAGCATTTTTTTGTAATTTAAAAGTGATTGGGTTTAGTTTGTTGTGGTAAGGGTTAGTTGGTGATGATTTAGATTAGCCGAAGTAATTTAGGTGGGTCTGGCATAGTTTGTTATGACTTGTACACCTTTTTTGTAATTATAAGATGATATGGTTTGGTTTGTTGTGGTAAGGGATAGTTGGGGGTGATTTACGGTAGCCGAAGTAATTTAGGTGATTCTGGTATAGTTTGTTATGATTTTTAGCATTTTTTTGTAATTTTAAAGTGATTGGGCTTAGTTTGTTGCTGTAAAGTGTAGTTGGAGGTGATTTTTGATAGCCGAAGTAATTTAGGTGAGTTTAGCATAGTTTGCTATGGTTAGTAGCATTTTTTTGTAATTTAAAAGTGATTGAGTTTAGTTTGTTGTGGTAAGGGTTAGTTGGTGATGATTTAGAATAGCCGAAGTAATTTAGGTGAGTCTGGCATAGTTTGTTATGATTTGTACACCTTTTTTTGTAATTATAAGATGATATGGTTTGGTTTGTTGTGGTAAGGGTTAGTTGGTGATGATTTATGGTAGCCGAAGTAATTTAGGTGAGTTTGGCATAGTTTGCTATGGTTACTAGCATTTTTTTGTAATTTAAAAGTGATTGGGTTTAGTTTGTTGTGGTAAGGGTTAGTTGGTGATGATTTAGATTAGCCGAAGTAATTTAGGTGGGTCTGGCATAGTTTGTTATGATTTGTACACCTTTTTTTGTAACTATAAGATGATATGGTTTGGTTTGTTGTGGTAAGGGATAGTTGGGGGTGATTTACGGTAGCCGAAGTAATTTAGGTGATTCTGGTATAGTTTGTTATGATTTTTAGCATTTTTTTGTAATTTTAAAGTGATTGGGCTTAGTTTGTTGTGGTAAGGGTTAGTTGGTGATGATTTATGGTAGCCGAAGTAATTTAGGTGAGTTTGGCATAGTTTGCTAGGGTTACTAACATTTTTTTGTTATTTAAAAATGATTGGGTTTAGTTTGTTGTGGTAAGGGTTAGTTGGTGATGATTTAGAGTAGCCGAAGTAATTTAGGTGAGTCTGGCATAGTTTGTTATGATTTGTACACCTTTTTTTGTAATTTTAAGATGATATGGTTTGGTTTGTTGTGGTAAGGGATAGTTGGGGGTGATTTACGGTAGCCGAAGTAATTTAGGTGATTTTGGTATAGTTTGTTATAATTTTTAGCATTTTTTTGTAATTTTAAAGTGATTGGGCTTAGTTTGTTGCTGTAAAGTGTAGTTGGGGGTGATTTTTGATAGCCGAAGTAATTTAGGTGGGTTTGGCATAGTTTGCTATGGTTAGTAGCATTTTTTTGTAATTTAAAAGTGATTGGGTTTAGTTTGTTGTGGTAAGGGTTAGTTGGTGATGATTTATGGTAGCCGAAGTAATTTAGGTGAGTTTGGCATAGTTTGCTATGGTTACTAGCATTTTTTTGTAATTTAAAAGTGATTGGGTTTAGTTTGTTGTGGTAAGGGTTAGTTGGTGATGATTTAGGGTAGCCGAAGTAATCTAGGCGAGTCTGGCATAGTTTGTTATGATTTGTACACCTTTTTTTGTAATTTTAAGATGATATGGTTTGGTTTGTTGTGGTAATTCATAGTTGGGGGTGATTTACGGTAGCCGAAGTAATTTAGGTGATTCTGGTATACTTTGTTATGATTTTTAGCATTTTTTTGTAATTTTAAAGTGATTGGGCTTAGTTTGTTGCTGTAAAGTGTAGTTGGGTGTGATTTTTGATAGCCGAAGTAATTTAGGTGAGTTTGGCATAGTTTGCTATGGTTACTAGCATTTTTTTGTAATTTAAAAGTGATTGGGTTTAGTTTGTTGTGGTAAGGGTTAGTTGGTGATGATTTATGGTAGCCGAAGTAATTTAGGTGAGTTTGGCATAGTTTGCTATTGTTACTAGCATTTTTTTGTAATTTAAAAGTGATTGGGTTTAGTTTGTTGTGGTAAGGGTTAGTTGGTGATGATTTAGAGTAGCCGAAGTAATTTAGGTGAGTCTGGCATAGTTTGTTATGATTTGTACACCTTTTTTTGTAATTATAAGATGATATGGTTTGGTTTGTTGTGGTAAGGGATAGTTGGGGGTGATTTACGGTAGCCGAAGTAATTTAGGTGATTCTCGTATAGTTTGTTATGATTTTTAGCATTTTTTTGTAATTTTAAAGTGATTGGGCTTTGTTTGTTGCTGTAAAGTGTAGTTGGAGGTGATTTTTGATAGCCGAAGTAATTTAGGTGAGTTTAGCATAGTTTGCTATGGTTAGTAGCATTTTTTTGTAATTTAAAAGTGATTGGGTTTAGTTTGTTGTGGTAAGGGTTAGTTGGTGATGATTTAGAGTAGCCGAAGTAATTTAGGTGAGTCTGGCATAGTTTGTTATGATTTGTACACCTTTTTTTGTAATTATAAGATGATATGGTTTGGTTTGTTGTGGTAAGGGATAGTTGGGGGTGATTTACGGTAGCCGAAGTAATTTAGGTGATTCTCGTATAGTTTGTTATGATTTTTAGCATTTTTTTGTAATTTTAAAGTGATTGGGCTTAGTTTGTTGCTGTAAAGTGTAGTTGGGGGTGATTTTTGATAGCCGAAGTAATTTAGGTGAGTTTGGCATAGTTTGCTATGGTTAGTAGCATTTTTTTGTAATTTAAAAGTGATTTGGTTTAGTTTGTTGTGGTAAGGGTTAGTTGGTGATGATTTATGGTAGCCGAAGTAATTTAGGTGAGTTTGGCATAGTTTGCTATGGTTACTAGCATTTTTTTGTAATTTAAAAGTGATTGGGTTTAGTTTGTTGTGGTAAGGGTTAGTTGGTGATGATTTAGATTAGCCGAAGTAATTTAGGTGGGTCTGGCATAGTTTGTTATGACTTGTACACCTTTTTTGTAATTATAAGATGATATGGTTTGGTTTGTTGTGGTAAGGGATAGTTGGGGGTGATTTACGGTAGCCGAAGTAATTTAGGTGATTCTGGTATAGTTTGTTATGATTTTTAGCATTTTTTTGTAATTTTAAAGTGATTGGGCTTAGTTTGTTGCTGTAAAGTGTAGTTGGAGGTGATTTTTGATAGCCGAAGTAATTTAGGTGAGTTTAGCATAGTTTGCTATGGTTAGTAGCATTTTTTTGTAATTTAAAAGTGATTGAGTTTAGTTTGTTGTGGTAAGGGTTAGTTGGTGATGATTTAGAATAGCCGAAGTAATTTAGGTGAGTCTG
Organism: Eledona agricola; assembly: GCA_964023215.1. Lineage (NCBI taxonomy): Eukaryota > Metazoa > Arthropoda > Insecta > Coleoptera > Tenebrionidae > Eledona > Eledona agricola. The sequence goes on from CAXIEJ010000179.1 coordinate 260,573, forward strand.
GCATAGTTTGTTATGATTTGTACACCTTTTTTTGTAATTATAAGATGATATGGTTTGGTTTGTTGTGGTAAGGGTTAGTTGGTGATGATTTATGGTAGCCGAAGTAATTTAGGTGAGTTTGGCATAGTTTGCTATGGTTACTAGCATTTTTTTGTAATTTAAAAGTGATTGGGTTTAGTTTGTTGTGGTAAGGGTTAGTTGGTGATGATTTAGATTAGCCGAAGTAATTTAGGTGGGTCTGGCATAGTTTGTTATGATTTGTACACCTTTTTTTGTAACTATAAGATGATATGGTTTGGTTTGTTGTGGTAAGGGATAGTTGGGGGTGATTTACGGTAGCCGAAGTAATTTAGGTGATTCTGGTATAGTTTGTTATGATTTTTAGCATTTTTTTGTAATTTTAAAGTGATTGGGCTTAGTTTGTTGTGGTAAGGGTTAGTTGGTGATGATTTATGGTAGCCGAAGTAATTTAGGTGAGTTTGGCATAGTTTGCTAGGGTTACTAACATTTTTTTGTTATTTAAAAATGATTGGGTTTAGTTTGTTGTGGTAAGGGTTAGTTGGTGATGATTTAGAGTAGCCGAAGTAATTTAGGTGAGTCTGGCATAGTTTGTTATGATTTGTACACCTTTTTTTGTAATTTTAAGATGATATGGTTTGGTTTGTTGTGGTAAGGGATAGTTGGGGGTGATTTACGGTAGCCGAAGTAATTTAGGTGATTTTGGTATAGTTTGTTATAATTTTTAGCATTTTTTTGTAATTTTAAAGTGATTGGGCTTAGTTTGTTGCTGTAAAGTGTAGTTGGGGGTGATTTTTGATAGCCGAAGTAATTTAGGTGGGTTTGGCATAGTTTGCTATGGTTAGTAGCATTTTTTTGTAATTTAAAAGTGATTGGGTTTAGTTTGTTGTGGTAAGGGTTAGTTGGTGATGATTTATGGTAGCCGAAGTAATTTAGGTGAGTTTGGCATAGTTTGCTATGGTTACTAGCATTTTTTTGTAATTTAAAAGTGATTGGGTTTAGTTTGTTGTGGTAAGGGTTAGTTGGTGATGATTTAGGGTAGCCGAAGTAATCTAGGCGAGTCTGGCATAGTTTGTTATGATTTGTACACCTTTTTTTGTAATTTTAAGATGATATGGTTTGGTTTGTTGTGGTAATTCATAGTTGGGGGTGATTTACGGTAGCCGAAGTAATTTAGGTGATTCTGGTATACTTTGTTATGATTTTTAGCATTTTTTTGTAATTTTAAAGTGATTGGGCTTAGTTTGTTGCTGTAAAGTGTAGTTGGGTGTGATTTTTGATAGCCGAAGTAATTTAGGTGAGTTTGGCATAGTTTGCTATGGTTACTAGCATTTTTTTGTAATTTAAAAGTGATTGGGTTTAGTTTGTTGTGGTAAGGGTTAGTTGGTGATGATTTACGGTAGCCGAAGTAATTTAGGTGAGTTTGGCATAGTTTGCTATTGTTACTAGCATTTTTTTGTAATTTAAAAGTGATTGGGTTTAGTTTGTTGTGGTAAGGGTTAGTTGGTGATGATTTAGAGTAGCCGAAGTAATTTAGGTGAGTCTGGCATAGTTTGTTATGATTTGTACACCTTTTATTGTAATTTTAAGATGATATGGTTTGGTTTGTTGTGGTAAGGGATAGTTGGGGGTGATTTACGGTAGCCGAAGTAATTTAGGTGTTTCTGGTATAGTTTGTTATGATTTTTAGAATTTTTTTGTAATTTTAAAGTGATTGGGCTTAGTTTGTTGCTGTAAAGTGTAGTTGGGGGTAATTTTTGATAGCCGAAGTAATTTAGGTGAGTTTGGCATAGTTTGCTATGGTTAGTAGCATTTTTTTGTAATGTAAAAGTTATTGAGATTAGTTTGTTGTGGTAAGGGTTAGGTGGTGATGATTTACCATTTTGTGTGCGACAGTCGACCGATTCGCAGATAAGCAATCAATCTCTACTATTATAATTCCTTCTTGTGTTGTCTTTACTGGTAGTTACAGAGTCTAAGTCCTGAATATCATCCTTATATACTTGTGGACTTAGACTCTGTAACCACCAATACTGACCCTTAGAGTCTTATTGTCTTGTGTTTCGGTCCACCGCGTGGCAGTCGACACCGGCTGCCATAATCTTGACCCCCTTTTATTTTTTTTTCAATTTTCGGGTTGTGTAAATTTTTTATTGGTGACGGCCCCCCAACATCATTTGCCGAAATACTCTGAAAACAGAGCAATAAATCAGCCAAACGTACAAATCTTTTTTTTTATTTTACCTTGACTCCAATATTCTCTTTTATCGCGTGGAAATACCAAAGACCAGTTTTTCTTGCCCTGCGCTTCATTCGGTCCCAGAATCGACGCTCGATAACGATTGCAGGAAGGTCAGCCACCTTACAATTCCATTGTCTTTTTCTTATTTTACCATCGCTGACGAACCCTTAATTATCGGCGTCCGTCAACTCTTTCCCCACGGCAATCGTCAACACCCTAAGAGCAAATAAGGAGTTCAATATTAATTAATTAATTAAAAAAAAAAAAAAAAAAAAAAAAAAGGGAGTGATTTTTAAAGGTTCTGTCCTCGCATTATTGTATTGTCCCAACGTTCCCCATCCTTCGTCCTTGGGGAACGTTTCTTTTAACCTGTAACGGTTTTTTTACAGCCGACGATTTTTATTTAAATACATTATTCCGCTGGGAGTTAATATCCCCAACGGGCGTCGGTAAACCAATGGCACAACCCGGAGATCACTTCATGTGCTCCGAATGTGGATCGGCATTCGACAATGAGGACTCTATTAGAAACCACCCCTGTGGTCGAATTATCGACCCAGAACAAAGCATATAAAACCTACGCTGGTCTCCGTCAACACCAACGCAGAAGCCACCCAATCGAATATAATGACTTCATGCAGACGGAAGATAAGAGAGTTAACAGAGCGTGGTCGCAACTCGAACAGTACCATCTAGCTCATGCCGAGGTGACCTACGACGGCAGAAATATCAACAAATATCTACACGAGCTTTTCCCCGAACGTACTATCTGGTCCATTAGATCGTACCGGGCGACCCCGATCTACAAATCGTTGGTCCTCAGAATTCGGGCAGAATTAACCGAAGCTGCCGAACCTCAAACATCATCGACGCCTCCCTTACCGGAAACATCGCTCCCTTCGCCTGTTGAAAAAGATACGACTTACGAATATCCACCTGCACGCCGGGAAAAGAACTATTCTCAAAACAACGCCGATTTGTCAGATCCTCAATCTCCTACACCCAACATCTCTAGGACAGGCACTCCAACGCGTCATAAAATAACCACAGACGAAGGGGCCGCCACTCACGAGCCACAAAATTCCACGGATACCGATCCGGTTATGCAATACATGACACAAGAACTGCATCAAAATTTAGACGATTACATGAAGGGCATACTACTGGAATTTTGCAGCAATCAGACGGAACAACAAAATATAATTGAAGAGATGATGGCAGCTCTAACCAGAAAGTTAAACCTCCCAACTCGACCCCGCAAACACAAACCCGGGAAAGGCGGAAATAACACCGTAAAGAAAAGTAGAGCCTATAAGTACAAGATGGCACAAACGCTCTACAGGACAAACCTCTCCAAATTAGCCACCCAGGTGATCGATGGTAAACTGGAAGACAGCGAAGAAATATCACCCAACATCATCGACGTAGAGGAGGCTTACAGGGATATTTACGGGGGCGACGTATGGGTTGACTCGGGCGAAATTGGTGTCATCAAAACAAATTCTACAAACATCTACTCACCTGTGACCATCCAACAAGTGAGTGATACATTAAATAGACGCCAATCCAACTCCAAGGGCCCAGACAACATAAAAATGAGCGATCTGAAACGACTACCGACTGCTGAAATATCACTTCTCTACAACTTTATTTTGTTCAGCACTCACATCCCCAACTCCTGGAAGTGCAACCGAACCATCCTTATTCCAAAAGATCGAAACAACCCCGAAAATGTTGACAACTGGAGGCCGATAACAATCTCTTCTGCATTCCTTCGACTACTTAATAAAATTTTAGGAAAGAGGATGTCGAAACTTCCATTCCATCGTTCCCAACGAGGTTTTTTATCTCTTGATGGCACTCTCGCTAACACCATGCTGTTGCAGTCACTTATTAAGACCTGCAGGGAAAAGATCACGCCACATTCCATAACCACCCTCGACCTCAAGAAAGCGTTCGACACAGTGCCGCACTCTTCCATCGTCAGGGCCATGAAACGCTTCGGTCTGCACCCCAAAATAATTAAGATGATCACCAACAGCTACGAGGGATGCACAACCAACATATCAGTGGGAGGGGATCAAACAAGAGCGATTCACATTACTAAAGGGGTTAAGCAGGGAGATCCCATCTCACCGTTCTTATTTAATATGGTGATTGACGAGTTGCTCTACATCCTGGAAACACGACCAGCCGGACTAAAACTTGGCGACGCCCGCATAAACACCCTTGCCTATGCGGATGACCTCATTTTACTATCGGAGAGCCGAGAAAACATGCAGTTTCTGGTCAGGGACGTAACCCGTTTCTTGGAACAGCGCAGGATGCAGATCAACACTAAAAAATGCACCAACTTAACGGTAAAACGCTTCCCCATGAAACAGAAGCTGTACGTGAACACAGATCGGAGGTCCCACGTCTACATCGGAAGCGTCCCACTACCAAACATCGGAGTGGGTGATCAATTTCGCTACCTTGGTCACAACTATGAGTTCTCGGGGGCAAAATTCTCCACTCTGGGGGACCTCAAACCCCAACTGGATCGAATACAAAAGGCCCCCCTAAAACCTCAACAGAAAATTCATCTAATTAAATTTTATCTTGTACCGCGCTACATCTATACCCTTCAAAATCCGAATGTTACTCTAAAGGCCCTACGCAGCGCCGATCGACTAGTACGCCTTGCCGCAAAAAAAACCCTCCACCTACCCTCCAGCACCTCTAATGCTTACCTATATTCTAGAACATCAGATGGAGGTCTCGGTCTATTAAATCTCTCTCGCAGAATTCCGGGAATCCTACTGGGCCGCCTAAACAAGCTCTCGGCAACCGATGATTCCGATCTACTGGAACTTTTCAATAACAACAACTACCTACAGAAATTTACCGAAAAACTTTCCCTCTGGCTGCGAGATATAGGCACCAACCCCAACAATCTCGCCAACTATTGGTCAGGTCAACTAGAAGCTTCAGTATCAGGAGGCGGGCTTTGGCAGGTCGGTGGCTGTTCGGGTTGCTATCGATGGGTTGATCGGCCTCCCGGCCACTGGAATGGAGGCAACTACGTTAAAGCAATCCAACTAAGGGGTAACCTTCTACCGGTCCATGGGGGTGTGCATAATCGATCAGGAGAGGTCCTCTACAGAGCAGGCTGTCAACGGAGGGAGACGGTCTGCCATATATTGCAGAGATGTCCAGTCACGCACGTGGAGAGGATAGCGAGGCACGACCACACCGTCAACCGCATCGCGGCAATGGCCAGAGAGAAAGGCTGGGAAGTATCTGTGGAACCGAGGATATACGATCTTAACGGGGCGCTTCACAAACCGGATTTAATTTTAATCAAAGAAAGCCGACTTATAATAGGAGAGATAGGAATCCACTGGGAAGGTCCCAACAACCTGGACGTGGCATTCAGAAACAAGGCGGCCCATTACAGCAGCGACTCCTTCCTTGCCGGAGTAAAACGCCTCCATAAGGATAAGGATATACAGGTCCTTCCAACTATAATTGGAGCTCGCGGCGGTTGGTGTCCTCTGAACAACCAATTCATCGACACCATCGGACTCGGTAAAAACAGCTTGGAGTCCCTGGTGTGCGATGTAATCAAAGGAGGCTGGATATGTCACGGAAGGTTCAGCACTACAGTGTGGGACCGCCGCCTGTGAAAGTGCTTTGATTAATACATGGCCTGTTAGTGCGGTTGGATGTGCGTACTTACGAGTCTATCGGGAACTTTGCCGTTCAAACCAGGTCATCGTGATGTTTTGGTTTCCATAACCTCACTTTTATAAAACGATCGATGACCGCCTTTTCGCCCCGATCAATCTACCAACCAAACACGGCAGAGTTCACCGTTACCGGCCGAGTAATAATTGCTAGTTCTAACAACTTTAACTTAGCCTATACTCACCAATGTTAACAACTACGAATGCATTTCGTTTAGAACAAACATCAAAGCGTCACAACATTTCCGAACCTTACAGACATGCGCGAAATGTACACATGCGCAAAATGCATTCTCCTCGGCGAATCGTGTCAAACTCGTCCATTTTGTGTGCGACAGTCGACCGATTCGCAGATAAGCAATCAATCTCTACTATTATAATTCCTTCTTGTGTTGTCTTTACTGGTAGTTACAGAGTCAAAGTCCTGAATTTCATCCTTATATACTTGTGGACTTTGACTCTGTAACCACCAATACTGACCCTTAGAGTCTTATTGTCTTGTGTTTCGGTCCACCGCGTGGCAGTGGACACCGGCTGCCATAATCTTGACCCCCTTTTATTTTTTTTTCAATTTTCAGGTTGTGTAAATTTTTTATTGGGGACCCCCCATCAACATCATTTGCCGAAATACTCTGAAAACAGAGCAATAAATTAGCCGAAGTAATTTAGGTGAGTTTGGCATAGTTTGCTATGGTTACTAGCATTTTTTTGTAATTTAAAAGTGATTGGGTTTATTTTGTTGTGGTAAGGGTTAGTTGGTGATGATTTAGAGTAGCGGAAGTAATTTAGGTGAGTCTGGCATAGTTTGTTATAATTTGTACACCTTTTTTTGTAATTTTAAGATGATATGGTTTGGTTTGTTGTGGTAAGGGATAGTTGGGGGTGATTTACGGTAGCCGAAGTAATTTAGGTGATTCTGGTATAGTTTGTTATGGTTTTTAGCATTTTTTTGTAATTTTAAAGTGATTGGGCTTAGTTTGTTTCTGTAAAGTGTAGTTGGGGATGATTTTTGATAGCCGAAGTAATTTAGGTGAGCTTGGCATAATTTGCTATGGTTAGTAGCATTTTTTTGTAATTTAAAAGTGATTTGGTTTAGTTTGTTGTGGTAAGGGTTAGTTAGTGATGATTTATGGTAGCCGAAGTAATTTAGGTGAGTTTGGCATAGTTTGCTATGGTTACTAGCATTTTTTTGTAATTTAAAAGTGATTGGGTTTAGTTTGTTGTGGTAAGGGTTAGTTGGTGAAGATTTAGATTAGCCGAAGTAATTTAGGTGAGTCTGGCATAGTTTGTAATGATTTGTACACCTTTTTTTGTAATTTTAAGATGATATGGTTTGGTTTGTTGTGGTAAGGGATAGTTGGGGGTGATTTACGGTAGCCGAAGTAATTTAGGTGATTCTGGTATAGTTTGTTATGATTTTTAGCATTTTTTTGTTATTTTAAAGTGATTGGGCTTAGTTTGTTGCTGTAAAGTGTAGTTGGGGGTGATTTTTGATAGCCGAAGTAATTTAGGTGAGTTTGGCATAGTTTGCTATGGTTAGTAGCATTTTTTTGTAATTTAAAAGTGATTGGGTTTAGTTTGTTGTGGTAAGTGTTATTTGGTGATGATTTATGGTAGCCGAAGTAATTTAGGTGAGTTTGGCATAGTTTGCTATGGTTACTAGCATTTTTTGGTAATTTAAAAATGATTGGGTTTAGTTTGTTGTGGTAAGGGTTAGTTGGTGATGATTTAGCGTAGCCGAAGTAATTTAGGTGAGTCTGGCATAGTTTGTTATGATTTGAACACCTTTTTTGTAATTTTAAGATGATATGGTTTGGTTTGTTGTGGTAAGGGATAGTTGGGGGTGATTTACGGTAGCCGAAGTAATTTAGGTGATTCTGCTAGAGTTTGTTATGATTTTTAGCATTTTTTTGTACTTTTAAAGTGATTGGGCTTAGTTTGTTGCTGTAAAGTGTAGTTGGGGGTGATTTTTGATAGCCGAAGTAATTTAGGTGAGTTTGGCATTGTTTGCTATGGTTAGTACATTTTTTTGTAATTTAAAAGTGATTGGGTTTAGTTTGTTGTGGTAAGGGTTAGTTGGTGATGATTTATGGTAGCCAAAGTAATTTAGGTGAGTTTGGCATAGTTTGCTATGGTTACTAGGATTTTTTTGTAATTTAAAAGTGATTGGGTTTAGTTTGTGGTGGTAAGGGTTAGTTGGTGATGATTTATGGTAGCCGAAGTAATTTAGATGAGTTTGGCATAGTTTGCTATGGTTACTAGCATTTTTTTGTAATTTAAAAGTGATTGGGTTTAGTTTGTTGTGGTAAGGGTTAGTTTGTGATGATTTAGAGTAGCCGAAGTAATTTAGGTGAGTCTGGCATAGTTTGTTATGATTTGTACACCTTTTTTGTAATTTTAAGATGATATGGTTTGGTTTGTTGTGGTAAGGGATAGTTGGGGGTGATTTACGGTAGCCGAAGTAATTTAGGTGATTCTGGTATAGTTTGTTATAATTTTTAGCATTTTTTTGTAATTTTAAAGTGATTGGGCTTAGTTTGTTGCTGTAAAGGGTAGTTGGGGGTGATTTTTGATAGCCGAAGTAATTTAGGTGAGTTTGGCATAGTTTGCTATGGTTACTAGCATTTTTTTGTAATTTAAAAGTGATTGGGTTTAGTTTGTTTTGGTGAGGGTTAGTTGGTTATGATTTAGAGTAGCCGAAGTAATTTAGGTGAGTCTGGCATAGTTTGTTATGATCTGTACACTTTTTTTTGTAATTTTAAAATGATATGGTTTGGTTTGTTGTGGTAAGGGATAGTTGGGGGTGATTTACGGTAGCCGAAGTAATTTAGGTGATTCTGGTATACTTTGTTATAATTTTTAGCATTTTTTTGTAATTTTAAAGTGATTGGGCTTAGTTTGTTGCTGTAAAGTGTAGTTGGGTGTGATTTTTGATAACCGAAGTAATTTAGGTGAGTTTGGCATAGTTTGCTATGGTTACTAGCATTTTTTTGTAATTTAAAAGTGATTGGGTTTAGTTTGTTGTGGTAAGGGTTAGTTGGTGATGATTTATGGTAGCCGAAGTAATTTAGGTGAGTTTGGCATAGTTTGCTATGGTTACTAGCATTTTTTTGTAATTTAAAAGCGATTGGGTTTAGTTTGTTGTGGTAAGGGTTAGTTGGTGATGATTTAGAGTAGCCGAAGTAATTTAGGTGAGTCTGGCATAGTTTGTTATTATTTGTACACCTTTTTTTGTAATTTTAAGATGATATGGTTTGGTTTGTTGTGGTAAGGGATAGTTGGGGGTGATTTACGGTAGCCGAAGTAATTTAGGTGATTCTGGTATAGTTTGTTATGATTTTTAACATTTTTTTGTAATTTTAAATTGATTGGGCTTAGTTTGTTGCTGTAAAGTGTAGTTGTGTCTGATTTTTGATAGCCGAAGTAATTTAGGTGAGTTTGGCATAGTTTGCTATGGTTAGTAGCATTTTTTTGTAATTTAAAAGTGATTTGGTTTAGTTTGTTGTGGTAAGGGTTAGTTGGTGATGATTTATGGTAGCCGAAGTAATTTAAGTGAGTTTGGAATAGTTTGCTATGGTTACTAGCATTTTTTTGTAATTTAAAAGTGATTGGGTTTAGTTTGTTGTGGTAAGGGTTAGTTGGTGATGATTTAGAGTAGCCGAAGTAATTTAGGTAAGTCTGGCATAGTTTGTAATGATTTGTACACCTTTTTTTGCAATTTTAAGATGATAGGGTTTGGTTTGTTGTGGTAAGGGATAGTTGGGGGTGATATACGGTAGCCGAAGTAATTTAGGTGATTCTGGTATAGTTTGTTATAATTTTTAGCATTTTTTTGTAATTTTAAAGTGATTGGGCTTAGTTTGTTGCTGTAAAGTGTAGTTGGGGGTGATTTTTGATAGCCGAAGTAATTTAGGTGAGTTTGGCATAGTTTGCTAGGGTTAGTAGCATTTTTTTGTAATTTAAAAGTGATTGGGTTTAGTTTGTTGTGGTAAGAGTTAGTTGGTGATGATTTATGGTAGCCGAAGTAATTTAGATGCGTTTGGCATAGTTTGCTATGGTTACTGGCATTTTTTTGTAATTTAAAAGTGATTGGTTTAGTTTGTTGTGGTAAGGGTTAGTTGGTGATGATTTAGAGTAGCTGAAGTAATTTAGGTGAGTCTGGCATAGTTTGTTATGATTTGTACACCTTTTTTTGTAATTTGAAGATGATATGGTTTGGTTTGATTTAGGTGAGTTTGGCATAGTTTGTTATGGTTACTAGCATTTTTTTGTAATTTAAAAGTGATTGGGTTTAGTTTGTTGTGGTAAGGGTTAGTTGGTGATGATTTAGAGTAGCCGAAGTAATTTAGGTAAGTCTGGCATAGTTTGTTATGATTTGTACACCTTTTTTTGTAATTTTAAGATGATATGGTTTGGTTTGTTGTGGTAAGGGATAGTTGGGGGTTATTTACGGTAGCCGAAGTAATTTAGGTGATTCTGGTATAGTTTGTTATGATTTTTAGCATTTTTTTGTAATTTTAAAGTGATTGGGCTTAGTTTGTTGCTGTAAAGTGTAGTTGGAGGTGATTTTTGATAGCCGAAGTAATTTAGGTGAGTTTGGCATACTTTGCTATGGTTAGTAGCATTTTTTTGTAATTTAAAAGTGATTGGGTTTAGTTTGTTGTGGTAAGGGTTAGTTGGTGATGATTTATGGTAGCCGAAGTAATTTAGGTGAGTTTGGCATAGTTTGCTAGGGTTACTAGCATTTTTTTGTAATTTAAAAATGATTGGGTTTAGTTTGTTGTGGTAAGGGTTAGTTGGTGATGATTTAGAGTAGCCGAAGTAATTTAGGTGAGTCTGGCATAGTTTGTAATAATTTGTACACCTTTTTTTGTAATTTTAAGATGATATGGTTTGGTTTGTTGTGGTAAGGGATAGTTGGGAGAGATTTACGGTAGCCGAAGTAATTTAGGTGATTCTGGTATAGTTTGTTATGATTTTTAGCATTTTTTTGTAATTTAAAAGGGATTGGGTTTAGTTTGTTGTGGTAAGGGATAGTTGGTGATCATTTATGGTAGCCTTAGTAATTTAGGTAAGTTTGGCATGGTTTGCTATGATTACTAGCATTTTTTTGTAATTTAAAAGTGATTGGGTTTAGTTTGTTGTGGTAATGGTTAGTTGGTGATGATTTAGAGTAGCCGAAGTAATTTAGGTGAGTCTGGCATAGTTTGTTATGATTTGTACACTTTTTTTTGTAATTTTAAGATGATATGGTTTGGTTTGTTGTGGTAAGGGATAGTTGGGGGTGATTTACGGTAGCCGAATTAATTTAGGTGATTCTGGTATAGTTTGTTATGATTTTTAGCATTTTTTTGCAACCTTAAAGTGATTGGGCTTAGTTTGTTGCTGTAACGTGTATTTAGGGGTGATTTTTGATAGCCGAAGTAATTTAGGTGAGTTTGGCATAGTTTGCTATGGTTAGTAGCATTTTTTTGTAATTTAAAAGTGATTGGGTTTAGTTTGTTGTGGTAAGGGTTAGTTGGTGATGATTTATGGTAGCCGAAGTAATTTAGGTGAGTTTGGCATGGTTTGCTATGGTTACTAGCATTTTTTTGTAATTTAAAACTGATTGGGTTTAGTTTGTTGTGGTAAGGGTTAGTTAGTGATGATTTAGAGTAGCCGAAGTAATTTAGGTGAGTCTGGCATAGTTTGTTATGATTTGTACACCTTTTTTGTAATTTTAAGATTATATGGTTTGGTTTGTTGTGGTAAGGGATAGTTGGGGGTGATTTACGGTAGCCGAAGTAATTTAGGTGATTCTGGTCGTTTGTTATGATTTTTAGCATTTTTTTGTAATTTTAAAGTGATTGGGCTTAATTTGTTGCTGTAAAGTGAAGTTGGGGGTGATTTTTGATAGCCGAAGTAATTTAGGTGAGTTTGGCATAGTTTGCTATGGTTAGTAGCATTTTTTTGTAATTTAAAAGTGATTTGGTTTAGTTTGTTGTGGTAAGGGTTAGTTCGTGATTATTTATGGTAGCCGAAGTAATTTAGATGAGTTTGGCATAGTTTGCTAGGGTTACTAACATTTTTTTGTAATTTAAAAATGATTGGGTTTAGTTTGTTGTGGTAAGGGTTAGTTGGTGATGATTTAGAGTAGCCGAAGTAATTTAGGTGAGTCTGGCATAGTTTGTAATGATTTGTACACCTTTTTTGTAATTTTAAGATGATATGGTTTGGTTTGTTGTGGTAAGGGATAGTTAAGGGTGATTTACGGCAGCCGAAGTAATTTAGGTGATTCTGGTATAGTTTGTTATGATTTTTAGCATTTTTTTGTTATTTTAAAGTGATTGGGCTTAGTTTGTTGCTGTAAAGTGTAGTTGGGGGTGATTTTTGATAGCCGAAGTAATTTAGGTGGGTTTGGCATAGTTTGCTATGGTTAGTAGCATTTTTTTGTAATTTAAAAGTGATTGGGTTTAGTTTGTTGTGGTAAGGGTTAGTTGGTGATGATTTATGGTAGCCGAAGTAATTTAGGTGAGTTTGGCATAGTTTGCTATGGTTACTAGCATTTTTTTGTAATTTAAAAGTGATTGGGTTTAGTTTGTTGTGGTAAGGGTTAGTTGGTGATGATTTAGGGTAGCCGAAGTAATTTAGATGAGTCTGGCATAGTTTGTTATGATTTGTACACCTTTTTTTGTAATTTTAAGGTGATATGGTTTGGTTTGTTGTGGTAAGGCATAGTTGGGGGTGATTTACGGTAGCCGAAATAATTTAGGTGATTCTGGTATACTTTGTTATGATTTTTAGCATTTTTTTGTAATTTTAAAGTGATTGGGCTTAGTTTGTTGCTGTAAAGTGTAGTTGGGGGTGATTTTTGATAGCCGAAGTAATTTAGGTGAGTTTGGCATAGTTTGCTATGGTTACTAGCATTTTTTTGTAATTTAAAAGTGATTGGGCTTAGTTTGTTGTGGTAAGGGTTAGTTGGTGATGATTTATGGTAGCCGAAGTAATTTAGGTGAGTTTGGCATAGTTTGCTATGGTTACTAGCATTTTTTTGTAATTTAAAGGCGATTGGGTTTAGTTTGTTGTGGTAAGGGTTAGTTAGTGATGATTTAGAGTAGCCGAAGTAATTTAGGTGAGTCTGGCATAGTTTGTTATGATTTGTACACCATTTTTTGTAATTTTAAGATGATATGGTTTGGTTTGTTGTGGTAAGGGATAGTTGGGGGTGATTTACGGTAGCCGAAGTAGTTTAGGTGATTCTGGTATAGTTTGTTATGATTTTTAACATTTTTTTGTAATTTTAAATTGATTGGGCTTAGTTTGTTGCTGTAAAGTGTAGTTGTGTCTGATTTTTGATAGCCGAAGTAATTTAGGTGAGTTTGGCATAGTTTGCTATGGTTAGTAGCATTTTTTTGTAATTTAAAAGTGATTTGGTTTAGTTTGTTGTGGTAAGGGTTAGTTGGTGATGATTTATGGTAGCCGAAGTAATTTAGGTGAGTTTGGAATAGTTTGCTATGGTTACTAGCATTTTTTTGTAATTTAAAAGTGATTGGGTTTAGTTTGTTGTGGTAAGGGTTAGTTGGTGATGATTTAGAGTAGCCGAAGTAATTTAGGTAAGTCTGGCATAGTTTGTAATGATTTGTACACCTTTTTTGCAATTTTAAGGTGATAGGGTTTGGTTTGTTGTGGTAAGGGATAGTTGGGGGTGATTTACGGTAGCCGAAGTAATTTAGGTGATTCTGGTATAGTTTGTTATGATTTTTAGCATTTTTTTGTAATTTTAAAGTGATTGGGCTTAGTTTGTTGCTGTAAAGTGTAGTTGGGGGTGATTTTTGATAGCCGAAGTAATTTAGGTGAGTTTGGCATAGTTTGCTAGGGTTAGTAGCATTTTTTTGTAATTTAAAAGTGATTGGGTTTAGTTTGTTGTGGTAAGGGTTAGTTAGTGATGATTTATGGTAGCCGAAGTAATTTAGATGCGTTTGGCATAGTTTGCTATGGTTACTAGCATTTTTTTGTAATTTAAAAGTGATTGGGTTTAGTTTGTTGTGGTAAGGGTTAGTTGGTGATGATTTAGAGTAGCCGAAGTAATTTAAGTGAGTCTGGCATAGTTTGTTATGATTTGTACACTTTTTTTTGTAATTTTAAGATGATATGGTTTGGTTTGTTGTGGTAAGGGATAGTTGGGGGTTATTTACGGTAGCCGAAGTAATTTAGGTGATTTTGGTATAGTTTGTTATGATTTTTAGCATTTTTTTGTAATTTAAATGTGATTGGGCTTAGTTTGTTGCTGTAAAGTGTTGTTGGAGGTGATTTTTGATAGCCGAAGTATTTTAGGTGAGTTTGGCATACTTTGCTATGGTTAGTAGCATTTTTTTGTAATTTAAAAGTGATTGGGTTTAGTTTGTTGTGGTAAGGGTTAGTTGGTGATGATTAAGAGTAGCCGAAGTAATTTAGGTGAGTCTGGCATAGTTTGTAATGATTTGTACACCTTTTTTTGTAATTTTAAGATGATATGGTTTGGTTTGTTGTGGTAAGGGATAGTTGGGGGAGATTTACGGTAGCCGAAGTAATTTAGGTGATTCTGGTATAGTTTGTTATGATTTTTAGCATTTTTTTGTAATTTAAAAGTGATTGGGTTTAGTTTGTTGTGGTAAGGGATAGTTGGTGATCATTTATGGTAGCCGAAGTAATTTAGGTAAGTTTGGCATGGTTTGCTATGGTTACTAGCATTTTTTTGTAATTTAAAAGTGATTGGGTTTAGTTTGTTGTGGTAAGGGTTAGTTGGTGATGATTTAGAGTAGCCGAAGTAATTTAAGTGAGTCTGGCATAGTTTGTTATGATTTGTACACCTTTTTTGGTAATTTTAAGATGATATGGTTTGGTTTGTTGTGGTAAGGGGTAGTTGGGGGTGATTTACGGTAGCCGAATTAATTTAGGTGATTCTGGTATAGTTTGTTATGATTTTTAGCATTTTTTTGCAACGTTAAAGTGATTGGGCTTAGTTTGTTGCTGTAAAGTGTAGTTGGGGGTGATTTTTGATAGCCGAAGTAATTTAGGTGGGTTTGGCATAGTTTGCTATGGTTAGTAGCATTTTTTTGTAATTTAAAAGTGATTGGGTTTAGTTTGTTGTGGTAAGGGTTAGTTGGTGATGATTTAAGGTAGCCGAAGTAATTTAGGTGAGTTTGGCATAGTTTGCTATGGTTACTAGCATTTTTTTGTAATTTAAAAGTGATTGGGTTTAGTTTGTTGTGGTAAGGGTTAGTTGGTGATGATTTAGGGTAGCCGAAGTAATTTAGGCGAGTCTGGCATAGTTTGTTATGATTTGTACACCTTTTTTTGTAATTTTAAGGTGATATGGTTTGGTTTGTTGTGGTAAGGCATAGTTGGGGGTGATTTACGGTAGCCGAAGTAATTTAGGTGATTCTGGTATACTTTGTTATGATTTTTAGCATTTTTTTGTAATTTTAAAGTGATTGGGCTTAGTTTGTTGCTGTAAAGTGTAGTTGGGGGTGATTTTTGATAGCCGAAGTAATTTAGGTGAGTTTGGCTTAGTTTGCTATGGTTACTAGCATTTTTTTGTAATTTAAAAGTGATTGGGCTTAGTTTGTTGTGGTAAGGGTTAGTTGGTGATGATTTATGGTAGCCGAAGTAATTTAGGTGAGTTTGGCATAGTTTGCTATGGTTACTAGCATTTTTTTGTAATTTAAAAGCGATTGGGTTTAGTTTGTTGTGGTAAGGTTTAGTTGGTGATGATTTAGAGTAGCCGAAGTAATTTAGGTAAGTCTGGCATAGTTTGTTATGATTTGTACACCATTTTTTGTAATTTTAAGATGATATGGTTTGGTTTGTTGTGGTAAGGGATAGTTGGGGGTGATTTACGGTAGCCGAAGTAATTTAGGTGATTCTGGTATAGTTTGTTATGATTTTTAACATTTTTTTGTAATTTTAAATTGATTGGGCTTAGTTTGTTGCTGTAAAGTGTAGTTGTGTCTGATTTTTGATAGCCGAAGTAATTTAGGTGAGTTTGGCATAGTTTGCTATGGTTAGTAGCATTTTTTTGTAATTTAAAAGTGATTTGGTTTAGTTTGTTGTGGTAAGGGTTAGTTGGTGATGATTTATGGTAGCCGAAGTAATTTAGGTGAGTTTGGAATAGTTTGCTATGGTTACTAGCATTTTTTTGTAATTTAAAAGTGATTGGGTTTAGTTTGTTGTGGTAAGGGTTAGTTGGTGATGATTTAGAGTAGCCGAAGTAATTTAGGTAAGTCTGGCATAGTTTGTAATGATTTGTACACCTTTTTTTGCAATTTTAAGATGATAGGGTTTGGTTTGTTGTGGTAAGGGATAGTTGGGGGTGATTTACGGTAGCCGAAGTAATTTAGGTGATTCTGGTATAGTTTGTTATGATTTTTAGCATTTTTTTGTAATTTTAAAGTGATTGGGCTTAGTTTGTTTCTGTAAAGTGAAGTTGGGGGTGATTTTTGATAGCAGAAGTAATTTAGGTGGGTTTGGCATAGTTTGCGATGGTTAGTAGCATTTTTTTGTAATTTAAAAGTGATTTGATTTAGATTGTTGTGGTAAGGGTTAGTTGGTGATGATTTATGGTAGCCGAAGTAATTTAGGTGAGTTTGGCATAGTTTGCTAGGGTTACTAAAATTTTTTTGTAATTTAAAAATGATTGGGTTTAGTTTGTTGTGGTAAGGGTTAGTTGGTGATGATTTAGAGTAGCCGAAGTAATTTAGGTGAGTCTGGCATAGTTTGTAATGATTTGTACACCTTTTTTTGTAATTTTAAGATGATATGGTTTGGTTTGTTGTGGTAAGGGATAGTTGGGGGTGATTTACGGCAGCCGAAGTAATTTAGGTGATTCTGGTATAGTTTGTTATGATTTTTAGCATTTTTTTGTTATTTTAAAGTGATTGGGCTTAGTTTGTTGCTGTAAAGTGTAGTTGGGGGTGATTTTTGATAGCCGAAGTAATTTAGGTGGGTTTGGCATAGTTTGCCATGGTTAGTAGCATTTTTTTGTAATTTAAAAGTGATTGGGTTTAGTTTGTTGTGGTAAGGGTTAGTTGGTGATGATTTATGTTAGCCGAAGTAATTTAGGTGAGTTTGGCATAGTTTGCTATGGTTACTAGCATTTTTTTGTAATTTAAAAGTGATTGGGTTTAGTTTGTTGTGGGAAGGGTTAGTTGGTGCTGATTTAGGGTAGCCGAAGTAATTTAGGCGAGTCTGGCATAGTTTGTTATGATTTGTACACCTTTTTTTGTAATTTTAAGATGATATGGTTTGGTTTGTTGTGGTAAGGCATAGTTGGGGGTGATTTACGGTAGCCGAAGTAATTTAGGTGATTCTGGTATACTTTGTTATGATTTTTAGCATTTTTTTGTAATTTTAAAGTGATTGGGCTTAGTTTGTTGCTGTAAAGTGTAGCTGGGGGTGATTTTTGATAGCCGAAGTAATTTAGGTGAGTTTGGCATAGTTTGCTATGGTTAGTAGCATTTTTTTGTAATTTAAAAGTGATTGGGTTTAGTTTGTTGTGGTAAGGGTTAGTTGGTGATGATTTAGAGTAGCCGAAGTAATTTAGGTGAGTCTGGCATAGTTTGTAATGATTTGTACACCTTTTTTTGTAATTTTAAGATGATATGGTTTGGTTTGTTGTGGTAAGGGATAGTTGGGGGTGATTTACGGTAGCCGAAGTAATTTAGGTGATTCTGGTATAGTTTGTTATGATTTTTAGCATTTTTTTGTAATTTTAAAGTGATTGGGCTTAGTTTGTTGCTGTAAAGTGAAGTTGGGGTTGATTTTTGATAGCCGAAGTAATTTAGGTGAGTTTGGCATAGTTTGCGATGGTTAGTAGCATTTTTTTGTAATTTAAAATTGATTTGGTTTAGATTGTTGTGGTAAGGGTTAGTTGGTGATGATTTATGGTAGCCGAAGTAATTTAGCTGAGTTTGGCCTAGTTTGCTAGGGTTACTAACATTTTTTTGTAATTTAAAAATGATTGGGTTTAGTTTGTTGTGGTAAGAGTTAGTTGGTGATGATTTAGAGTAGCCGAAGTAATTTAGGTGAGTCTGGCATAGTTTGTAATGATTTGTACACCTTTTTTTGTAATTTTAAGATGATATGGTTTGGTTTGTTGTGGTAAGGGATAGTTGGGGGTGATTTACGGCAGCCGAAGTAATTTAGGTGATTCTGGTATAGTTTGTTATGATTTTTAGCATTTTTTTGTTATTTTAAAGTGATTGGGCTTAGTTTGTTGCTGTAAAGTGAAGTTGGGGGTGATTTTTGATAGCCGAAGTAATTTAGGTGAGTTTGGCATAGTTTGCGATGGTTAGTAGCATTTTTTTGTAATTTAAAAGTGATTTGGTTTAGATTGTTGTGGTAAGGGTTAGTTGGTGATGATTTATGGTAGCCGAAGTAATTTAGCTGAGTTTGGCATAGTTTGCTAGGGTTACTAACATTTTTTTGTAATTTAAAAATGATTGGGTTTAGTTTGTTGTGGTAAGAGTTAGTTGGTGATGATTTAGAGTAGCCGAAGTAATTTAGGTGAGTCTGGCATAGTTTGTAATGATTTGTACACCTTTTTTTGTAATTTTAAGATGATATGGTTTGGTTTGTTGTGGTAAGGGATAGTTGGGGGTGATTTACGGCAGCCGAAGTAATTTAGGTGATTCTGGTATAGTTTGTTATGATTTTTAGCATTTTTTTGTTATTTTAAAGTGATTGGGTTTAGTTTGTTGCTGTAAAGTGTAGTTGGGGGTGATTTTTGATAGCCGAAGTAATTTAGGTGGGTTTGGCATAGTTTGCTATGGTTAGTAGCATTTTTTTGTAATTTAAAAGTGATTGGGTGTAGTTTGTTGTGGTAAGGGTTAGTTGGTGATGATTTATGGTAGCCGAAGTAATTTAGGTGAGTTTGGCATAGTTTGCTATGGTTACTAGCATTTTTTTGTAATTTAAAAGTGTTTGGGTTTAGTTTGTTGTGGTAAGGGTTAGTTGGTGATGATTTAGGGTAGCCGAAGTAATTTAGGCGAGTCTGGCATAGTTTGTAATGATTTGTACACCTTTTTTTGTAATTTTAAGATGATATGGTTTGGTTTGTTGTGGTAAGGGATAGTTGGGGGAGATTTACAGTAGCCAAAGTAATTTAGGTGATTCTGGTATAGTTTGTTATGGTTTTTAGCATTTTTTTGTAATTTTAAAGTGATTGGGCTTAGTTTGTTGCTGTAAAGTGTAGTTGGAAGTGATTTTTGATAGCCGAAGTAATTTAGGTGAGTTTGGCATACTTTGCTATGGTTAGTAGCATTTTTTTGTAATTTAAAAGTGATTGGGTTTAGTTTGTTGTGGTAAGGGTTAGTTGGTGATGATCTATGGTAGCCGAAGTAATTTAGGTGAGTTTGGCATGGTTTGCTATGGTTACTAGCATTTTTTTGTAATTTAAAACTGATTGGGTTTAGTTTGTTGTGGTAAGGGTTAGTTGGTGATGATTTAGAGTAGCCGAAGTAATTTAGGTGAGTCTGGCATAGTTTGTTATGATTTGTACACTTTTTTTTGTAATTTTAAGATGATATGGTTTGGTTTGTTGTGGTAAGGGATAGTTGGGGGTGATTTACGGTAGCCGAAGTAATTTAGGTGATTCTGGTATAGTTTGTTATAATTTTTAGCATTTTTTTGTAATTTTAAAGTGATTGGGTTTAGTTTGTTGTGGTAAGGGTTAGTTGGTGATGATTTATGGTAGCCGAAGTAATTGCGGTGAGTTTAGCATAGTTTGCCATGGTTACTAGAATTTTTTTGTAATTTAAATTGATTGGGTTTAGGTTGTTGTGGTAAGGGTTAGTTGGTGTTGATTTAGAGTAGCCGAAGTAATTTAGGTGAGTCTGGCATAGTTTGTTATGATTTGTACAACTTTTTTTGTAATTTTAAGATGATATGGTTTGGTTTGTTGTGGTAAGGGATAGTTGGGGGTGATTTACGGTAGCCGAAGTAATTTAGGTGATTCTAGTATAGTTTGTTATGCTTTTTAGCATTTTTTTGTAATTTTAAAGTGATTGGGCTTAGTTTGTTGCTGTAAAGTGTAGTTGGGGGTGATTTTTGATAGCCGAAGTAATTTAGGTGAGTTTGGCATAGTTTGCTATGGTTAGTAGCATTTTTTTGTAATTTAAAAGTGATTGGGTTTAGTTTGTTGTGGTAAGGGTTAGTTGGTGATGATTTAGAGTAGCCGAAGTAATTTAGGTGAGTCTGGCATAGTTTGTTATGATTTGTACACCTTTTTTGTAATTTTAAGATTATATGGTTTGGTTTGTTGTGGTAAGGAATAGTTGGGGGTGATTTACGGTAGCCGAAGTAATTTAGGTGAGTGCGGCATAGTTTGTTATGATTTGTACACCTTTTTTTGTAATTTTAAGATGATATGGTTTGGTTTGTTGTGGTAAGGGATAGTTGGGGGTGATTTACGGTAGCTGAAGTAATTTAGGTGATTCTGGTATAGTTTGTTATGCTTTTTAGCATTTTTTTGTAATTTTAAAGTGATTGGGTTTAGTTTGTTGCTGTAAAGTGTAGTTGGGGGTGATTTTTGATAGCCGAAGTAATTTAGGTGAGTTTGGCATAGTTTTCCATGGTTGTAGCATTTTTTTGTAATTTAAAAGTGATTGGGTTTAGTTTCTTGTAGTAAGGGTTAGTCGGTGATGATTTAGAGTAGCCGAAGTAATTTAGGTGAGTCTGGCATAGTTTGCTATGATTTGTACACCTTTTTTTGTAATTTTAAGATGATATGATTTGGTTTGTTGTGGTAAGGGAAAGTTGGGGGTGATTTACGGTAGCCGAAGTAATTTAGGTGATTCTGGTATAGTTTGTTATGATTTTTAGCATTTTTTTGTAATTTTAAAGTGATTGGGCTTAGTTTGTTGCTGTAAAGAGTACTTGGGGGTGATTTTTGTTAGGCGAAGTTATTCAGGTGAGTTTGGCATAGTTTGCTATGGTTAGTAGCTTTTTTTTGTAATTTAAAAGTGATTGGGTTTAGTTTGTTGTGGTAAGGGTTAGTTGGTGATGATTTAGAGTAGCCGAAGTAATTTAGGTGAGTCTGGCATAGTTTGTTATGATTTGTACACCTTTTTTTGTAATTTTAAGGTGATATGGTTTGGTTTGTTGTAGTATGGGATAGTAGGGGGTGATTTACGGTAGCCGAAGTAATTTAGATGATTCTGGTATAGTTTGTTATGATTTTTAGCATTTTTTTGTAATTTTAAAGTGATTGGGCTTAGTTTGTAAAGTGTAGTTGGGGGTGATTTTTGATAGCCGAAGTAATTTAGGTGAGTTTGGCATAGTTTGCTATGGTTAGTAGCATTTTTTTGTAATTTAAAAGTGATTGGGTTTAGTTTGTTGTGGTAAGGGTTAGTTGGTGATGATTTAGAATAGCCGAAGTAATTTAGGTGAGCCTGGCATAGTTTGTTATGATTTGTACACCTTTTTTTGTAATTTTAAAATGATATGGTTTGGTTTGTTGTGGTAAGGGATAGTTGGGGGTGATTTACGGTAGCCGAAGTAATTTAGGTGATTCTGGTATAGTTTCTTATGATTTTTATAATTTTTATGTAATTTTTAAGTGATTGGGTTTAGTTTGTTGCTGTAAAGTGTAGTTGGGGGTGATTTTTGATAGCCGAAGTAATTTAGGTGAGTTTGGCATAGTTTGCTATGGTTAGTAGCATTTTTTTGTAATTTAAAAGTGATTGGGTTTAGTTTCTTGTGGTAAGGGTTAGTTGGTGATGATTTAGACTAGCCGAAGTAATTTAGGTGAGTCTGGCATAGTTTGTTATGATTTGTACACCTTTTTTTGTAATTTTAAGGTGATATGGTTTGGTTTGTTGTAGTATGGGATAGTAGGGGGTGATTTACGGTAGCCGAAGTAATTTAGATGATTCTGGTATAGTTTGTTATGATTTTTAGCATTTTTTTGTAATTTTAAAGTGATTGGGCTTAGTTTGTAAAGTGTAGTTGGGGGTGATTTTTGATAGCCGAAGTAATTTAGGTGAGTTTGGCATAGTTTGCTATGGTTAGTAGCATTTTTTTGTAATTTAAAAGTGATTGGGTTTAGTTTGTTGTGGTAAGGGTTAGTTGGTGATGATTTAGTATAGCCAAAGTAATTTAGGTGAGCCTCTCATAGTTTGTTATGATTTGTACACCTTTTTTTGTAATTTTAAAATGATATTGTTTGGTTTGTTGTGGTAAGGGATAGTTGGGGGTGATTTACGGTAGCCGAAGTAATTTAGGTGATTCTGGTATAGTTTCTTATGATTTTTAGAATTTTTATGTAATTTTTAAGTGATTGGGTTTAGTTTGTTGCTGTAAAGTGTAGTTGGGGGTGATTTTTGATAGCCGAAGTAATTTAGGTGAGTTTGGCATAGTTTGCTATGGTTAGTAGCATTTTTTTGTAATTTAAAAGTTATTGGGTTTAGTTTGTTGTGGTAAAGGTTAGTTGGTGATGATTTAGAGTAGCCGAAGTAATTTAGGTGAGTCTGGCATAGTTTGTTATGATTTGAACACCTTTTTTTGTAATTTTAAGATGATATGGTTTGGTTTGTTGTGGTAAGGGATAGTTGGGGGTGATTTACGGTAGCCGAAGTAATTTAGGTGATTCTGGTATAGTTTGTTATGATTTTTAGCATTTTTTTGTAATTTTAAAGTGATTGGGCTTAGTTTGTTGCTGTAAAGTTTAGTTGGGGGTGATTTTTGATAGCCGAAGTAATTTAGGTGAGTTTGGCATAGTTTGCTATGGTTAGTAGCATTTTTTTGTAATTTAAAAGTGATTGGGTTTAGTTTGTTGTGGTAAGGGTTAGTTGGTGATGATATATAGTAGCCGAAGTAATTTAGGTGAGTCTGGCATAGTTTGTTATGATTTGTACACCTTTTTTTGTAATTTTAAGATGATATGGTTTGGTTTGTTGTGGTAAGGGATAGTTGGGGGTGATTTACGGTAGCCGAAGTAATTTAGGTGATTCTGGTATAGTTTGTTATGATTTTTAGCATTTTTTTGTAATTTTAAAGTGATTGGGCTTAGTTTGTTGCTGTAAAGTGTAGTTGGGGGTGATTTTTATAGCCGAAGTAATTTAGGTGAATTTGGCATAGTTTGCTATGGTTAGTGGCATTTTTTTGTAATTTAAAAGTGATTGGGTTTAGTTTGTTGTGGTAAGGGTTAGTTGGTGATGATTTAGAGTAGCCGAAGTAATTGAGGTGAGTCTGGCATAGTTTGTTATGATTTGTACAACTTTTTTTGTAATATTAAGATGATATGGTTTGGTTTGTTGTGGTAAGGGATAGATGGGGTGATTTACGGTAGCCGAAGTAATTTAGGTGATTCTGGTATAGTTTGTTATGGTTTTTAGCATTTTTTTGAAATTTTAAAGTGATTGGGCTTAGTTTGTTGCTGTAAAGTGTAGTTGGGGGTGATTTTTGATAGCCGAAGTAATTTAGGTGAGTTTGGCATAGTTTGCTATGGTTAGTAGCATTTTTTTGTAATTTAAAAGTGATTGGGTTTAGTTTGTTGTGGTAAGGGTTAGTTGGTGATGATTTGGAGTAGCCGAAGTAATTTAGGTGATTCTGGTATAGTTTGTTATGATTTTTAGCATTTTTTTGTAATTTTAAAGTGATTGGGCTTAGTTTGTTGCTGTAAAGAGTAGTTGGGGGTGATTTTTGTTAGGCGAAGTTATTTAGGTGAGTTTGGCATAGTTTGCTATGGTTAGTAGCTTTTTTTTGTAATTTAAAAGTGATTGGGTTTAGTTTGTTGTGGTAAGGGTTAGTTGGTGATGATTTAGAGTAGCCGAAGTAATTTAGGTGAGTCTGGCATAGTTTGTTATGATTTGTACACCTTTTTTTGTAATTTTAAGGTGATATGGTTTGGTTTGTTGTAGTATGGGATAGTAGGGGGTGATTTACGGTAGCCGAAGTAATTTAGATGATTCTGGTATAGTTTGTTATGATTTTTAGCATTTTT
Organism: Eledona agricola; assembly: GCA_964023215.1. Lineage (NCBI taxonomy): Eukaryota > Metazoa > Arthropoda > Insecta > Coleoptera > Tenebrionidae > Eledona > Eledona agricola. Next base: position 284,520 of record CAXIEJ010000179.1, read on the forward strand.
TTGTAATTTTAAAGTGATTGGGCTTAGTTTGTAAAGTGTAGTTGGGGGTGATTTTTGATAGCCGAAGTAATTTAGGTGAGTTTGGCATAGTTTGCTATGGTTAGTAGCATTTTTTTGTAATTTAAAAGTGATTGGGTTTAGTTTGTTGTGGTAAGGGTTAGTTGGTGATGATTTAGAATAGCCGAAGTAATTTAGGTGAGCCTCTCATAGTTTGTTATGATTTGTACACCTTTTTTTGTAATTTTAAAATGATATGGTTTGGTTTGTTGTGGTAAGGGATAGTTGGGGGTGATTTACGGTAGCCGAAGTAATTTAGGTGATTCTGGTATAGTTTCTTATGATTTTTAGAATTTTTATGTAATTTTTAAGTGATTGGGTTTAGTTTGTTGCTGTAAAGTGTAGTTGGGGGTGATTTTTGATAGCCGAAGTGGTTTAGGTGAGTTTGGCATAGTTTGCTATGGTTAGTAGGATTTTTTTGTAATTTAAAAGTGATTGGGTTTAGTTTGTTGTGGTAAGGGTTAGTTGGTGATGATTTAGAGTAGCCGAAGTAATTTAGGTGAATCTGGCATAGTTTGTTATGATTTGTACACCTTTTTTTGTAATTATAAGATGATATAGTTTGGTTTGTTGTGGTAAGGGATAGTTGGGGGTGATTTACGGTAGACGAACTAATTTAGGTGATTCGGGTATAGTTTGTTATGATTTTTAGCTTTTTTTTGTAATTTTAAAGTGATTGGGCTTAGTTTGTTGCTGTAAAGTGTAGTTGGGGGTGATTTTTGATAGCCGAAGTAATTTAGGTGAGTTTGGCATAGTTTGCTATGGTTAGTAGCATTTTTTTGTAATTTAAAAGTTATTGGGTTTAGTTTGTTGTGGTAAAGGTTAGTTGGTGATGATTTAGAGTAGCCGAAGTAATTTAGGTGAGTCTGGCATAGTTTGTTATGATTTGAACACCTTTTTTTGTAATTTTAAGATGATATGGTTTGGTTTGTTGTGGTAAGGGATAGTTGGGGGTGATTTACGGTAGCCGAACTAATTTAGGTGATTCGGGTATAGTTTGTTATGATTTTTAGCTTTTTTTTGTAATTTTAAAGTGATTGGGCTTAGTTTGTTGCTGTAAAGTGTAGTTGGGGGTGATTTTTGATAGCCGAAGTAATTTAGGTGATTTTGGCATAGTTTGCTATGGTTAGTAGCATTTTTTTGTAATTAAAAGTTATTGGGTTTAGTTTGTTGTGGTAAAGGTTAGTTGGTGATGATTTAGAGTAGCCGAAGTAATTTAGGTGAGTCTGGCATAGTTTGTTATGATTTGAACACCTTTTTTTGTAATTATAAGATGATATAGTTTGGTTTGTTGTGGTAAGGGATAGTTGGGGGTGATTTACGGTAGCCGAACTAATTTAGGTGATTCGGGTATAGTTTGTTATGATTTTTAGCTTTTTTTTGTAATTTTAAAGTGATTGGGCTTAGTTTGTTGCTGTAAAGTGTAGTTGGGGGTGATTTTTGATAGCCGAAGTAATTTAGGTGAGTTTGGCATAGTTTGCTATGGTTAGTAGCATTTTTTTGTAATTTAAAAGTTATTGGGTTTAGTTTGTTGTGGTAAAGGTTAGTTGGTGATGATTTAGAGTAGCCGAAGTAATTTAGGTGAGTCTGGCATAGTTTGTTATGATTTGAACACCTTTTTTTGTAATTTTAAGATGATATGGTTTGGTTTGTTGTGGTAAGGGATAGTTGGGGGTGATTTACGGTAGCCGAAGTAATTTAGGTGATTCTGGTATAGTTTGTTATGATTTTTAGCATTTTTTTGTAATTTTAAAGTGATTGGGCTTAGTTTGTAGCTGTAAAGTTTAGTTGGGGGTGATTTTTGATAGCCGAAGTAATTTAGGTGAGTTTGGCATAGTTTGCTATGGTTAGTAGCATTTTTTTGTAATTTAAAAGTGATTGGGTTTAGTTTGTTGTGGTAAGGGTTAGTTGGTGATGATATATAGTAGCCGAAGTAATTTAGGTGAGTCTGGCATAGTTTGTTATGATTTGTACACCTTTTTTTGTAATTTTAAGATGATATGGTTTGGTTTGTTGTGGTAAGGGATAGTTGGGGGTGATTTACGGTAGCCGAAGTAATTTAGGTGATTCTGGTATAGTTTGTTATGATTTTTAGCATTTTTTTGTAATTTTAAAGTGATTGGGCTTAGTTTGTTGCTGTAAAGTGTCGTTGGGGGTGATTTTTATAGCCGAAGTAATTTAGGTGAATTTGGCATAGTTTGCTATGGTTAGTGGCATTTTTTTGTAATTTAAAAGTGATTGGGTTTAGTTTGTTGTGGTAAGGGTTATTTGGTGATGATTTAGAGTAGCCGAAGTAATTGAAGTGAGTCTGGCATAGTTTGTTATGATTTGTACAACTTTTTTTGTAATATTAAGATGATATGGTTTGGTTTGTTGTGGTAAGGGATAGATGGGGTGATTTACGGTAGCCGAAGTAATTTAGGTGATTCTGGTATAGTTTGTTATGGTTTTTAGCATTTTTTTGAAATTTTAAAGTGATTGCGCTTAGTTTGTTGCTGTAAAGTGTAGTTGGGGGTGATTTTTGATAGCCGAAGTAATTTAGGTGAGTTTGGCATAGTTTGCTATGGTTAGTAGCATTTTTTTGTAATTTAAAAGTGATTGGGTTTAGTTTGTTGTGGTAAGGGTTAGTTGGTGATGATTTGGAGTAGCCGAAGTAATTTAGGTGTGTCTGGCATAGTTTGTTATGATTTGTACACCTTTTTTTGTAATTTTAAGATGATATGGTTTGGTTTGTTGTGGTAAGGGATAGTTGGGGTGATTTACGGTAGCCGAAGTAATTTAGGTTATTCTGGTATAGTTTGTTATGATTTTTAGAATTTTTTTGTAATTTTAAAGTGATTGGGCTTAGTTTGTTGCTGTAAAGTGTAGTTGGGGGTGATTTTTGATAGCCGAAGTAATTTAGGTGAGTTTGGCATAGTTTGCTATGGTTAGCAGCATTTTTTTGTAATTTAAAAGTGATTGGATTTAGTTTGTTGTTGTAAGGGTTAGTTGGTGATGATTTAGAGTAGCCGAAGTAATTTAGGTGAGTCTGGCATAGTTTGTTATGATTTGTACACCTTTTTTTGTAATTTTAAGATGATATGGTTTGGTTTGTTGTGGTAAGGGATAGTTGGGGGTGATTTACGGTAGCCGAAGTAATTTAGGTGATTCTGGTATAGTTTGTTATGATTTTTAGCATTTTTTTGTAATTTTAAAATAATTGGGCTTAGTTTGTTGCTGTAAAGTGTAGTTGGGGGTGATTTTTGATAGCTGAAGTAATTTAGGTGCGTTTGGCATAGTTTGCTATGGTTAGTAGCATTTTTTTGTAATTTAAATGTGATTGGGTTTAATTTGTTGTGGTAAGGGTTAGTTGGTGATGATTTAGAGTAGCCGAAGTAATTTAGGTGAGTCTGGCATAGATTGTTATGATTTGTACACCTTTTTTTGTAATTTTAAAATGATATGGTTTGGTTTGTTGTGGTAAGGGATAGTTGGGGGTGATTTACGGTAGCCGAAGTAATTTAGGTGATTCTTGTATAGTTTGTTATGCTTTTTAGCATTTTTTTGTAATTTTAAAGTGACTGGGCTTAGTGTGTTGCTGTAAAGTGTAGTTGGGGGTGATTTTTGATAGCCGAAGTAATTTAGGTGAGTTTGGCATAGTTTGCTATGGTTAGTAGCATTTTTTTGTAATTTAAAAGTGATTGGGTTTAGTTTGTTGTGGTAAGGGTTAGTTGGTGATGATTTAGAGTAGCCGAAGTAATTTCGGTGAGTCTGGCATAATTTGTTATGATTTGTACACCTTTTTTTGTAATTTTAAGATGATATGGTTTGGTTTGTTGTGGTAAGGGATAGTTGGGGGTGATTTTTGATAGCCGAAATAATTTAGGTGAATTTGGCATAGTTTGCTATGGTTAGTAGCATTTTTTTGTAATTTAAAAGTGATTGGGTTTAGTTTGTTGTGGTAAGGGTTAGTTGGTGATGATTTAGAGTAGCCGAAGTAATTTAGGTGAGTCTGGCATAGTTTGTTATGATTTGTACACCTTTTTTTGTAATTTTAAGATGATATGGTTTGGTTTGTTGTGGTAAGGGATAGTTGGGGATGATTTACGGTAGCCGAAGTAACTTAGGTGATTCTGGTATAGTTTGTTATGATTTTTAGCATTTTTTTGTAATTTTAAATTGATTGGGCTTAGTTTGTTGCTGTAAAGTGTAGTTGGGGGTGATTTTTGATAGCCGAAGTAATTTAGGTGAGTTTGGCATAGTTTGCTATGGTTAGTAGCATTTTTTTGTAATTTAAAAATGATTGGGTTTAGTTTGTTGTGGTAAGGGTTAGTTGGTGATGCTTTAGAGTAGCCGAAGTAATTTCGGTGAGTCTGGCATAATTTATTATGATTTGTACACCTTTTTTTGTAATTTTAAGGTGATATGGTTTGGTTTGTTGTAGTAAGGGATAGTAGGGGGTGATTTACGTTAGCCGAAGTAATTTAGATGATTCTGGTATAGTTTGTTATGATTTTTAGCATTTTTTTGTAATTTTAAAGTGATTGGGCTTAGTTTGTAAAGTGTAGTTGGGGGTGATTTTTGATAGCCGAAGTAATTTAGGTGAGTTTGGCATAGTTTGCTATGGTTAGTAGCATTTTTTTGTAATTTAAAAGTGATTGGGTTTAGTTTGTTGTGGTAAGGGTTAGTTGGTGATGATTTAGAATAGCCGAAGTAATTTAGGTGAGCCTGGCATAGTTTGTTATGATTTGTACACCTTTTTTTGTAATTTTAAAATGATATGGTTTGGTTTGTTGTGGTAAGGGATAGTTGGGGGTGATTTACGGTAGCCGAAGTAATTTAGGTGATTCTGGTATAGTTTCTTATGATTTTTAGAATTTTTATGTAATTTTTAAGTGATTGGGTTTAGTTTGTTGCTGTAAAGTGTAGTTGGGGGTGATTTTTGATAGCCGAAGTAATTTAGGTGAGTTTGGCATAGTTTGCTATGGTTAGTAGCATTTTTTTGTAATTTAAAAGTGATTGGGTTTAGTTTCTTGTGGTAAGGGTTAGTTGGTGATGATTTAGAGTAGCCGAAGTAATTTAGGTGAGTCTGGCATAGTTTGTTATGGTTTGTACACCTTTTTTTGTAATTTTAAGATGATATGGTTTGGTTTGTTGTAGTAAGGGATAGTAGGGGGTGCTTTACGGTAGCCGAAGTAATTTAGATGATTCTGGTATAGTTTGTTATGATTTTTAGCATTTTTTTGTAATTTTAAAGTGATTGGGCTTAGTTTGTAAAGTGTAGTTGGGGGTGATTTTTGATAGCCGAAGTAATTTAGGTGAGTTTGACATAGTTTGCTATGGTAAGTAGCATTTTTTTGTAATTTAAAAGTGATTGGGTTTAGTTTGTTGTGGTAAGGGTTAGTTGGTGATGATTTAGAGTAGCCGAAGTAATTTAGGTGAGTCTGGCATAGTTTGTTATGATTTGTACACCTTCTTTTGTAATTTTAAGATGATATGGTTTGGTTTGTTGTGGTAAGGGATAGTTGGGGGTGATTTACGGTAGCCGAAGTAATTTAGGTGATTCTGGTATAGTTTGTTATGATTTTGAGCATTTTTTTGTAATTTTAAAGTGATTGGGCTTAGTTTGTAGCTGTAAAGTGTGGTTGGGGGTGATTTTTATAGCCGAAGTAATTTAGGTGAGTTTGGCATAGTTTGCTATGGTTAGTAGCATTTTTTTGTAATTTAAAAGTGATTGGGTTTAGTTTCTTGTGGTAAGGGTTAGTTGGTGATGATTTAGAGTAGCCGAAGTAATTTAGGTGAGTCTGGCATAGTTTGTTATGATTTGAACACCTTTTTTTGTAATTTTAAGATGATATGGTTTGGTTTGTTGTGGTAAGGGATAGTTGGGGGTGATTTACGGTAGCCGAAGTAATTTAGGTGATTCTGGTATAGTTTGTTATGATTTTTAGCATTTTTTTGTAATTTTAAAGTGATTGGGCTTAGTTTGTTGCTGTAAAGTTTAGTTGGGGGTGATTTTTGATAGCCGAAGTAATTTAGGTGAGTTTGGCATAGTTTGCTATGGTTAGTAGCATTTTTTTGTAATTTAAAAGTGATTGGGTTTAGTTTGTTGTGGTAAGGGTTAGTTGGTGATGATATATAGTAGCCGAAGTAATTTAGGTGAGTTTGGCATAGTTTGCTATGGTTAGTAGCATTTTTTTGTAATTTAAAAGTGATTGGGTTTAGTTTCTTGTGGTAAGGGTTAGTTGGTGATGATTTAGAGTAGCCGAAGTAATTTAGGTGAGTCTGGCATAGTTTGTTATGATTTGTACACCTTTTTTTGTAATTTTAAGATGATATGGTTTGGTTTGTTGTAGTAAGGGATAGTAGGGGGTGCTTTACGGTAGCCGAAGTAATTTAGATGATTCTGGTATAGTCTGTTATGATTTTTAGCATTTTTTTGTAATTTTAAAGTGATTGGGCTTAGTTTGTAAAGTGTAGTTGGGGGTGATTTTTGATAGCCGAAGTAATTTAGGTGAGTTTGACATAGTTTGCTATGGTAAGTAGCATTTTTTTGTAATTTAAAAGTGATTGGGTTTAGTTTGTTGTGGTAAGGGTTAGTTGGTGATGATTTAGAGTAGCCGAAGTAATTTAGGTGAGTCTGGCATAGTTTGTTATGATTTGTACACCTTCTTTTGTAATTTTAAGATGATATGGTTTGGTTTGTTGTGGTAAGGGATAGTTGGGGGTGATTTACGGTAGCCGAAGTAATTTAGGTGATTCTGGTATAGTTTGTTATGATTTTGAGCATTTTTTTGTAATTTTAAAGTGATTGGGCTTAGTTTGTAGCTGTAAAGTGTGGTTGGGGGTGATTTTTATAGCCGAAGTAATTTAGGTGAGTTTGGCATAGTTTGCTATGGTTAGTAGCATTTTTTTGTAATTTAAAAGTGATTGGGTTTAGTTTCTTGTGGTAAGGGTTAGTTGGTGATGATTTAGAGTAGCCGAAGTAATTAAGGTGAGTCTGGCATAGTTTGTTATGATTTGTACACCTTTTTTTGTAATTTTAAGATGATATGGTTTGGTTTGTTGTAGTAAGGGATAGTAGGGGGTGCTTTACGGTAGCCGAAGTAATTTAGATGATTCTGGTATAGTTTCTTATGATTTTTAGAATTTTTATGTAATTTTTAAGTGATTGGGTTTAGTTTGTTGCTGTAAAGTGTAGTTGGGGGTGATTTTTGATAGCCGAAGTAATTTAGGTGAGTTTGGCATAGTTTGCTATGGTTAGTAGCATTTTTTTGTAATTTAAAAGTGATTGGGTTTAGTTTCTTGTGGTAAGGGTTAGTCGGTGATGATTTAGAGTAGCCGAAGTAATTTAGGTGAGTCTGGCATAGTTTGTTAAGATTTGTACACCTTTTTTTGTAATTTTAAGATGATATGGTTTGGTTTGTTGTAGTAAGGGATAGTAGGGGGTGCTTTACGGTAGCCGAAGTAATTTAGATGATTCTGGTATAGTTTGTTATGATTTTTAGCATTTTTTTGTAATTTTAAAGTGATTGGGCTTAGTTTGTAAAGTGTAGTTGGGGGTGATTTTTGATAGCCGAAGTAATTTAGGTGAGTTTGACATAGTTTGCTATGGTAAGTAGCATTTTTTTGTAATTTAAAAGTGATTGGGTTTAGTTTGTTGTGGTAAGGGTTAGTTGGTGATGATTTAGAGTAGCCGAAGTAATTTAGGTGAGTCTGGCTTAGTTTGTTATGATTTGTACACCTTTTTTTGAAATTATAAGATGATATAGTTTGGTTTGTTGTGGTAAAGGATAGTTGGGGGTGATTTACGGTAGCCGAACTATTTTAGGTGATTCGGGTATAATTTGTTATGATTTTTAGCTTTTTTTGTAATTTTAAAGTGATTGGGCTTAGTTTGTTGCTGTAAAGTGTAGTTGGGGGTGATTTTTGATAGCCAAAGTAATTTAGGTGAGTTTGGCATAGTTTGCTATGGTTAGTAGCATTTTTTTGTAATTTAAAAGTTATTGGGTTTAGTTTGTTGTGGTAAAGGTTAGTTGGTGATGATTTAGAGTAGCCGAAGTAATTTAGGTGAGTCTGGCATAGTTTGCTATGGTTAGTAGCATTTTTTTGTAATTTAAAAGTGATTGGGTTTAGTTTGTTGTGGTAAGGGTTAGTTGGTGATGATTTAGAGTAGCCGAAGTAATTTAGGTGAGTCTGGCATAGTTTGTTATGATTTGTACACCTTTTTTGAAATTATAAGATGATATAGTTTGGTTTGTTGTGGTAAAAGATAGTTGGGGGTGATTTACGGTAGCCGAACTATTTTAGGTAATTCGGGTATAATTTGTTATGATTTTTAGCTTTTTTTGTAATTTTAAAGTGATTGGGCTTAGTTTGTTGCTGTAAAGTGTAGTTGGGGGTGATTTTTGATAGCCGAAGTAATTTAGGTGAGTTTGGCATAGTTTGCTATGGTTAGTAGCATTTTTTTGTAATTTAAAAGTTATTGGGTTTAGTTTGTTGTGGTAAAGGTTAGTTGGTGATGATTTAGAGTAGCCCAAGTAATTTAGGTGAGTCTGGCATAGTTTGTTATGATTTGAACACCTTTTTTTGTAATTTTAAGATGATATGGTTTGGTTTGTTGTGGTAAGGGATAGTTGGGGGTGATTTACGGTAGCCGAAGTAATTTAGGTGATTCTGGTATAATTTGTTATGATTTTTAGCATTTTTTTGTAATTTTAGAGTGATTGGGCTTAGTTTGTTGTTGTAAAGTTTAGTTGGGGGTGATTTTTGATAGCCGAAGTAATTTAGGTGAGTTTGGCATAGTTTGCTATGGTTAGTAGCATTTTTTTGTAATTTAAAAGTGATTGGGTTTAGTTTGTTGTGGTAAGGGTTAGTTGGTGATGATTTATAGTAGCCGAAGTAATTTAGGTGAGTCTGGCATAGTTTGTTATGATTTGTACACCTTTTTTTGTAATTTTAAGATGATATGGTTTGGTTTGTTGTGGTAAGGGATAGTTGGGGGTGATTTACGGTAGCCGAAGTAATTTAGGTGATTCTGGTATAGTTTGTTATGATTTTTAGCATTTTTTTGTAATTTTAAAGTGATTGGGCTTAGTTTGTTGCTGTAAAGTGTAGTTGGGGGTGATTTTTATAGCCGAAGTAATTTAGGTGAATTTGGCATAGTTTGCTATGGTTAGTGGCATTTTTTTGTAATTTTAAAGTGATTGGGTTTAGTTTGTTGTGGTACGGGTTAGTTGGTGATGATTTAGAGTAGCCGAAGTAATTGAGGTGAGTCTGGCATAGTTTGTTATGATTTCTACAACTTTTTTTGTAATATTAAGATGATATGGTTTGGTTTGTTGTGGTAAGGGATAGATGGGGTGATTTACGGTAGCCGAAGTAATTTAGGTGATTCTGGTATAGTTTGTTATGGTTTTTAGCATTTTTTTGAAATTTTAAAGTGCTTGGGCTTAGTTTGTTGCTGTAAAGTGTAGTTGGGGTTGATTTTTGATAGCCGAAGTAATTTAGGTGAGTTTGGCATAGTTTGCTATGGTTAGTAGCATTTTTTTGTAATTTAAAAGTGATTGGGTTTAGTTTGTTGTGGTAAGGGTTAGTTGGTGATGATTTGGAGTAGCCGAAGTAATTTAGGTGTGTCTGGCATAGTTTGTTATGATTTGTACACCTTTTTTTGTAATTTTAAGATGATATGGTTTGGTTTGTTGTGGTAAGGGATAGTTGGGGTAATTTACGGTAGCCGAAGTAATTTAGGTTATTCTGGTATAGTTTGTTAGGATTTTTAGAATTTTTTTGTAATTTTAAAGTGATTGGGCTTAGTTTGTTGCTGTAAAGTGTAGTTGGGGGTGATTTTTGATAGCCGAAGTAATTTAGGTGAGTTTGGCATAGTTTGCTATGGTTAGCAGCATTTTTTTGTAATTTAAAAGTGATTGGATTTAGTTTGTTGTTGTAAGGGTTAGTTGGTGATGATTTAGAGTAGCCGAAGTAATTTAGGTGAGTCTGGCATAGTTTGTTATGATTTGTACACCTTTTTTTGAAATTTTAAGATGATATAATTTGGTTTGTTGTGGTAAGGGATAGTTGGGGGTGATTTACGGTAGCCGAAGTAATTTAGGTGATTCTGGTATAGTTTGTTATGATTTTTAGCATTTTTTTGTAATTTTAAAGTAATTGGGCTTAGTTTGTTGCTGTAAAGTGTAGTTGGGGGTGATTTTTGATAGCCGAAGTAATTTAGGTGAGTTTGGCATAGTTTGCTATGGTTAGTAGCATTTTTTTGTAATTTAAATGTGATTGGGCTTAATTTGTTGTGGTAAGGGTTAGTTGGTGATGATTTAGAGTACCCAAAGTAATTTAGGTGAGTCTGGCATAGATTGTTATGATTTGTACACCTTTTTTGTAATTTTAAAATGATATGGTTTGGTTTGTTGTGGTAAGGGATAGTTGGGGGTGATTTTTGATAGCCGAAATAATTTAGGTGAATTTGGCATAGTTTGCTATGGTTAGTAGCATTTTTTTGTAATTTAAAAATGATTGGGTTTAGTTTGTTGTGGTAAGGGTTAGTTGGTGATGATTTAAAGTAGCCGAAGTAATTTCGGTGAGTCTGGCATAATTTGTTATGATTTGTACACCTTTTTTGTAATTTTAAGATGATATGGTTTGGTTTGTTGTGGTAAGGGATAGTTGGGGGCGATTTACGGTAGCCGAAGTAATTTAGGTGATTCTGGTATAGTTTGTTATGATTTTTAGCACTTTTTTGTAATTTTAAAGTTATTGGGCTTAGTTTGTTGCTGTAAAGTGTAGTTAGGGGTGATTTTTGATAGCCGAAGTAATTTAGGTGAGTTTGGCATAGTTTGCTATGGTTAGTAGCATTTTTTTGTAATTTAAAATTGATTGGGTTTAGTTTGTTGTGGTAAGGGTTAGTTGGTGATGATTTAGCGTAGCCGAAGTAATTTAGGTGAGTCTGGCATAGTATGTTATGATTTGTACACCTTTTTCTGTAATTTTAAGATGATATGGTTTGGTTTGTTGTGGTAAGGGATAGTTGGGGGTGATTTACGGTTTCCGAAGTAATTTAGGTGATTCTGGAATAGTTTCTTATGATTTTTAGCATTTTTTGTAATTTTAAAGTGATTGGGTTTAGTTTGTTGCTGTAAAGTGTAGTTGAGGGTGATTTTTGATAGCCGAAGTAATTTAGGTGAGTTTGGCATAGTTTGCTATGGTTAGCAGCATTTTTTTGTAATTTAAAAGTGATTGGATTTAGTTTGTTGTTGTAAGGGTTAGTTGGTGATGATTTAGAGTAGCCGAAGTAATTTAGGTGAGTCTGGCATAGATTGTTATGATTTGTACACCTTTTTTTGTAATTTTAAGATGATATGGTTTGGTTTGTTGTGGTAAGGGATAGTTGGGGATGATTTACGGTAGCCGAAGTAATTTAGGTGATTCTGGTATAGTTTGTTATGATTTTTAGCATTTTTTTGTAATTTTAAATTGATTGGGCTTAGTTTGTTGCTGTAAAGTGTAGTTGGGGGTGATTTTTGATAGCCGAAGTACTTTAGGTGAGTTTGGCATAGTTTGCTATGGTTAGTAGCATTTTTTTGTAATTTAAAAGTGATTGGGTTTAGTTTGTTGTGGTAAGGGTTAGTTGGTGATGATTTAGAGTAGCCGAAGTAATTTCGGTGAGTCTGGCATAATTTGTTATGATTTGTACACCTTTTTTTGTAATTTTAAGATGATATGGTTTGGTTTGTTGTGGTAAGGGATAGTTGGGGGTGATTTACGTTAGCCGAAGTAATTTAGGTGATTCTGGTATAGTTTGTTATGATTTTTAGCACTTTTTTGTAATTTTAAAGTGATTGGGCTTAGTTTGTTGCTGTAAAGTGTAGTTGGGGGTGATTTTTGATAGCCGAAGTAATTTAGGTGAGTTTGGCATAGTTTGCTATGGTTAGTAGCATTTTTTTGTAATTTAAAATTGATTGGGTTTAGTTTGTTGTGGTAAGGGTTAGTTGGTGATGATTTAGAGTAGCCGAAGTAATTTAGGTGAGTCTGGCATAGTTTGTTATGATTTGTACACCTTTTTTTGTAATTTTAAGATGATATGGTTTGGTTTGTTGTAGTAAGGGATAGTAGGGGGTGCTTTACGGTAGCCGAAGTAATTTAGATGATTCTGGTATAGTTTCTTATGATTTTTAGAATTTTTATGTAATTTTTAAGTGATTGGGTTTAGTTTGTTGCTGTAAAGTGTAGTTGGGGGTGATTTTTGATAGCCGAAGTAATTTAGGTGAGTTTGGCATAGTTTGCTATGGTTAGTAGCATTTTTTTGTAATTTAAAAGTTATTGGGTTTAGTTTGTTGTGGTAAAGGTTAGTTGGTGATGATTTAGAGTAGCCGAAGTAATTTAGGTGAGTCTGGCATAGTTTGTTATGATTTGAACACCTTTTTTTGTAATTTTAAGATGATATGGTTTGGTTTGTTGTGGTAAGGGATAGTTGGGGGTGATTTACGGTAGCCGAAGTAATTTAGGTGATTCTGGTATAGTTTGTTATGATTTTTAGCATTTTTTTGTAATTTTAAAGTGATTGGGCTTAGTTTGTTGCTGTAAAGTTTAGTTGGGGGTGATTTTTGATAGCCGAAGTAATTTAGGTGAGTTTGGCATAGTTTGCTATGGTTAGTAGCATTTTTTTGTAATTTAAATGTGATTGGGTTTAGTTTGTTGTGGTAAGGGTTAGTTGGTGATGATTTATAGTAGCCGAAGTAATTTAGGTGAGTCTGGCATAGTTTGTTATGATTTGTACACCTTTTTTTGTAATTTTAAGATAATATGGTTTGGTTTGTTGTGGTAAGGGATAGTTGGGGGTGATTTACGGTAGCCGAAGTAATTTAGGTGATTCTGGTATAGTTTGTTATGATTTTTAGCATTTTTTTGTAATTTTAAAGTGATTGGGCTTAGTTTGTTGCTGTAAAGTGTAGTTGGGGGTGATTTTTATAGCCGAAATAATTTAGGTGAATTTGGCATAGTTTGCTATGGTTAGTGGCATTTTTTTGTAATTTTAAAGTGATTGGGTTTAGTTTGTTGTGGTAAGGGTTAGTTGGTGATGATTTAGAGTAGCCGAAGTAATTGAGGTGAGTCTGGCATAGTTTGTTATGATTTGTACAACTTTTTTTGTAATATTAAGATGATATGGTTTGGTTTGTTGTGGTAAGGGATAGATGGGGTGATTTACGGTAGCCGAAGTAATTTAGGTGATTCTGGTATAGTTTGTTATGGTTTTTAGCATTTTTTTGAAATTTTAAAGTGATTGGGCTTAGTTTGTTGCTGTAAAGTGTAGTTGGGGGTGATTTTTGATAGCCGAAGTAATTTAGGTGAGTTTGGCATAGTTTGCTATGGTTAGTAGCATTTTTTTGTAATTTAAATGTGATTGGGTTTAATTTGTTGTGGTAAGGGTGAGTTGGTGATGATTTAGAGTACCCAAAGTAATTTAGGTGAGTCTGGCATAGATTGTTATGATTTGTACACCTTTTTTGTAATTTTAAAATGATATGGTTTGGTTTGTTGTGGTAAGGGATAGTTGGGGGTGATTTTTGATAGCCGAAATAATTTAGGTGAATTTGGCATAGTTTGCTATGGTTAGTAGCATTTTTTTGTAATTTAAAAATGATTGGGTTTAGTTTGTTGTGTTAAGGGTTAGTTGGTGATGATTTAAAGTAGCCGAAGTAATTTCGGTGAGTCTGGCATAATTTGTTATGATTTGTACACCTTTTTTGTAATTTTAAGATGATATGGTTTGGTTTGTTGTGGTAAGGGATAGTTGGGGGCGATTTACGGTAGCCGAAGTAATTTAGGTGATTCTGGTATAGTTTGTTATAATTTTTAGCACTTTTTTGTAATTTTAAAGTTATTGGGCTTAGTTTGTTGCTGTAAAGTGTAGTTAGGGGTGATTTTTGATAGCCGAAGTAATTTAGGTGAGTTTGGCATAGTTTGCTATGGTTAGTAGCATTTTTTTGTAATTTAAAATTGATTGGGTTTAGTTTGTTGCGGTAAGGGTTAGTTGGTGATGATTTAGAGTAGCCGAAGTAATTTAGGTGAGTCTGGCATAGTATGTTATGATTTGTACACCTTTTTCTGTAATTTTAAGATGATATGGTTTGGTTTGTTGTGGTAAGGGATAGTTGGGGGTGATTTACGGTTTCCGAAGTAATTTAGGTGATTCTGGAATAGTTTCTTATGATTTTTAGCATTTTTTTGTAATTTTAAAGTGATTGGGTTTAGTTTGTTGCTGTAAAGTGTAGTTGAGGGTGATTTTTGATAGCCGAAGTAATTTAGGTGAGTTTGGCATAGTTTGCTATGGTTAGCAGCATTTTTTTGTAATTTAAAAGTGATTGGATTTAGTTTGTTGTTGTAAGGGTTAGTTGGTGATGATTTAGAGTAGCCGAAGTAATTTAGGTGAGTCTGGCATAGATTGTTATGATTTGTACACCTTTTTTTGTAATTTTAAGATGATATGGTTTGGTTTGTTGTGGTAAGGGATAGTTGGGGATGATTTACGGTAGCCGAAGTAATTTAGGTGATTCTGGTATAGTTTGTTATGATTTTTAGCATTTTTTTGTAATTTTAAATTGATTGGGCTTAGTTTGTTGCTGTAAAGTGTAGTTGGTGGTGATTTTTGATAGCCGAAGTACTTTAGGTGAGTTTGGCATAGTTTGCTATGGTTAGTAGCATTTTTTTGTAATTTAAAAGTGATTGGGTTTAGTTTGTTGTGGTAAGGGTTAGTTGGTGATGATTTAGAGTAGCCGAAGTAATTTCGGTGAGTCTGGCATAATTTGTTATGATTTGTACACCTTTTTTTGCAATTTTAAGATGATATGGTTTGGTTTGTTGTATTAAGGGATAGTTGGGGGTGATTTACGTTAGCCGAAGTAATTTAGGTGATTCTGGTATAGTTTGTTATGATTTTTAGCACTTTTTTGTAATTTTAAAGTGATTGGGCTTAGTTTGTTGCTGTAAAGTGTAGTTGGGGGTGATTTTTGATAGCCGAAGTAATTTAGGTGAGTTTGGCATAGTTTGCTATGGTTAGTAGCATTTTTTTGTAATTTAAAATTGATTGGGTTTAGTTTGTTGTGGTAAGGGTTAGTTGGTGATGATTTAGAGTAGCCGAAGTAATTTAGGTGAGTCTGGCATAGTTTGTTATGATTTGTACATCTTTTTCTGTAATTTTAAGATGATATGGTTTGGTTTGTTGTGGCAAGGGATAGTTGGGGGTGAATTACGGTATCCGAAGTAATTTAGGTGATTCTGGTATAGTTTCTTATGATTTTTAGCATTTTTTTGTAATTTTAAAGTGATTGGGCTTAGTTTGTTGCTGTAAAGTGTAGTTGGGGGTGATTTTTGATAGCCGAAGTAATTTAGGTGAGTTTGGCATAGCTTGCTATGGTTAGCAGCATTTTTTTGTAATTTAAAAGTGATTGGATTTAGTTTGTTGTTGTAAGGGTTAGTTGGTGATGATTTAGAGTAGCCGAAGTAATTTAGGTGAGTCTGGCATAGTTTGTTATAATTTGTACACCTTTTTTTGTAATTTTAAAATGATATGGTTTGGTTTGTTGTGGTAAGGGATAGTTGGGGGTGATTTACGGTAGCCGAAGTAATTTAGGTGATTCTGCTATAGTTTGTTATGATTTTTAGCATTTTTTTGTAATTTTAAAGTGATTGGGTTTAGTTTGTTGCTGTAAAGTGTAGTTGGGGGTGATTTTTAATAGCCGAAGTAATTTAGGTGAGTTTGGCATAGTTTGCTATGGTTAGTAGCATTTTTTTGTAATTTAAAAGTGATTGGGTTTAGTTTGTTGTGGTAAGGGTTAGTTGGTGATGATTTAGAGTAGCCGAAGTAATTTAGGTGAGTCTGGCATAGTTTGTTATGATTTGTACACCTTTTTTTGTAACTTTAAGATGATATGGTTTGGTTTGTTGTGGTAAGGGATAGTTGGGGGTGATTTACGGTAGCCGAAGTAATTTAGGTAATTCTGGTATAGTTTGTTATGATTTTTAGCATTTTTTTGTAATTTTAAAGTGATTGGGCTTAGTTTGTTGCTGTAAAGTGTAGTTGGGGGTGATTATTGATAGCCGAAGTAATTTAGGTGAGTTTGGCATAGTTTGCTATGGTTAGTAGCATTTTTTTGTAATTTAAAAGTGATTGGGTTTAGTTTGTTGTGGTAAGGGTTAGTTGGTGATGATTTAGAGTAGCCGAAGTAATTTAGGTGAGTCTGGCATAGTTTGTTATGATTTGTACACCTTTTTTTGTAACTTTAAGATGATATGGTTTGGTTTGTTGTGGTAAGGGATGGTTGGGGGTGATTTACGGTAGCCGAAGTAATTTAGGTGATTCTGGTATAGTTTGTTATGGTTTTTAGCATTTTTTTGAAATTTTAAAGTGATTGGGCTTAGTTTGTTGCTGTAAAGTGTAGTTGGGGGTGATTTTTGATAGCCGAAGTAATTTAGGTGAGTTTGGCATAGTTTGCTATGGTTAGTAGCATTTTTTTGTAATTTAAAAGTGATTGGGTTTAGTTTGTTGTGGTAAGGGTTAGTTGGTGATGATTTAGAGTAGCCGAAGTAATTTAGGTGAGTCTGGCATAGTTTGTTATGATTTGTACACCTTTTTTTGTAATTTTAAAATGATATGGTTTGGTTTGTTGTGGTAAGGGATAGTTGGGGGTGATTTACGGTAGCCGAAGTAATTTAGGTGATTCTGGTATAGTTTGTTATGATTTTTAGCATTTTTTTATAATTTTAAATTGATTGGGCTTAGTTTGTTGCTGTAAAGTGTAGTTGGGGGTGAGTTTTGATAGCCGAAGTAATTTAGGTGAGTTTGGCATAGTTTGCTATGGTTAGTAGCATTTTTTTGTAATTTAAAAGTGATTGGGTTTAGTTTGTTGTGGTAAGGGTTAGTTGGTGATGATTTAGAGTAGCCGAAGTAATTTAGGTGAGTCTGGCATAGTTTGTTATGATTTGTACACCTTTTTTTGTAATTTTAAGATGATATGGTTTGGTTTGTTGTGGTAAGGGATAGTTGGGGGTGATTTAGGGTAGCCGAAGTAGTTTAGGTGATTCTGGTATAGTTTGTTATGATTTTTAGCATTTTTTTGTAATTTTAAAGTGATTGGGCTTAGTTTGTTGCTGTAAAGTGTAGTTGGGTGTGATTTTTGATAGCCGAAGTAATTTAGGTGAGTTAGGCATAGTTTGCTACGGTTAGTAGCATTTTTTTGTAATTTAAAAGTGATTGGGTTTAGTTTGTAGTGGTAAGGGTTAGTTGGTGATGATTTAGAGTAGCCGAAGTAATTTAGGTGAGTCTGGCATAATTTGTTATGATTTGTACACATTTTTTTGTAATTTTAAGATGATATGGATTGGCTTGTTGTGGTAAGGGATAGTTGGGGGTGATTTACGGTAGCCGAAGTAATTTAGGTGATTCTGGTATAGTGTGTTATGATTTTTAGCATATTTTTGTAATTTTAAAGTGATTGGGCTTAGTTTGTTGCTGTAAAGTGTAGTTGGGGGTGATTTTTGATAGCCGAAGTAATTTAGGTGAGTTTGGCATAGTTTGTTATGGTTAGTAGCATTTTTTTGTAATTTAAAAGTGATTGGGTTTAGTTTGTTGTGGTAAGGGTTAGTTGGTGATGATTTAGAGTAGCCGAAGTAAATTAGGTGAGTCTGGCATAATTTGTTATGATTTGTACACCTTTTTTTGTAATTTTAAGATGATATGGTTTGGTTTGTAGTGGTAAGGGATAGTTGGGGGTGATTTACGGTAGCCGAAGTAATTTAGGTGATTCTGGTATAGTTTGTTATGATTTTTAGCACTTTTTTGTAATTTTAAAGTGATTGGCCTTAGTTTGTTGCTGTAAAGTGTAGTTGGGGGTGATTTTTGATAGCCGAAGTAATTTAGACGAGTTTGGCATAGTTTGCTATGGTTAGTAGCATTTTTTTGTAATTTAAAAGTGATTGGGATTAGTTTGTTGTGGTAAGGGTTAGTTGGTGATGATTTATGGTAGCCGAAGTAATTTAAGTGTGTTTAGCATAGTTTGCTATGGTTAGTATCATTTTTTTGTAATTTAAAAGTGATTGGGTTTAGTTTGTTGTGGTAAGGGTTAGTTGGTGATGATTTAGAGTAGCCGAAGTAATTTAGGTGAGTCTGGCATAGTTTGTTATGATTTGTACACTTTTTTTTGTAATTTTAAGATGATATGGTTTGGTTTGTTGTGGTAAGGGATAGTTGGGTGTGATTTACGGAAGCCGAAGTAATTTAGGTGATTCTGGTATAGTTTGTTATGATTTTTAGCATTTTTTTGTAATTTTAAAGTGATTGGGCTTAGTTTGTTACTGTAAAGTGTAGTTGGGGGTGATTTTTGATAGCCGTAGTAATTTAGGTGAGTTTGGCATAGTTTGCTATGGTTAGTAGCATTTTTTTGTAATTTAAAAATTTTTGGGTTTAGTTTGTTGTGGTAAGGGTTAGTTGGTGATGATTTAGAGTAGCCGAAGTAATTTAGGTGAGTCTGGCATAGTTTGTTATGATTTGTACACCTTTTTTTGTAATTTTAAGATGATATGGTTTGGTTTGTTGTGGTAAGGAATAGTTGGGGGTGATTTACGGTAGCCGAAGTAATTTAGGTGATTCTGGTATAGTTTGTTATGATTTTTAGCATTTTTTTCTAATTTTAAATTGATTGGGCTTAGTTTGTTGCTGTAAAGTGTAGTTGGGGGTGAGTTTTGATAGCCGAAGTAATTTAGGTGAGTTTGGCATAGTTTGCTATGGTTAGTAGCATTTTTTTGTAATTTAAAAGTGATTGGGTTTAGTTTGTTGTGGTAAGGGTTAGTTGGTGATGATTTAGAGTAGCCGAAGTAATTTAGGTGAGTCTGGCATAGTTTGTTATGACTTGTACACCTTTTTTTGTAATTTTAAGATGATATGGTTTGGTTTGTTGTGGTAAGGGATAGTTGGGGGTGATTTACGGTAGCCGAAGTAGTTTAGGTGATTCTGGTATAGTTTGTTATGATTTTTAGCATTTTTTTGTAATTTTAAAGTGATTGGGCTTAGTTTGTTACTGTAAAGTGTAGTTGGGGGTGATTTTTGATAGCCGAAGTAGTTTAGGTGAGTTTGGCATAGTTTGCTATGGTTAGTAGCATTTTTTTGTAATTTAAAAGTGTTTGGGTTTAGTTTGTTGTGGTAAGGGTTAGTTGGTGATGATTTAGAGTAGCCGAAGTAATTTAGGTGAATCTGGCATAGTTTGTTATGATTTGTACACCTTTTTTTGTAATTTTAAGATGATATGGTTTGGTTTGTTGTGGTAAGGAATAGTTGGGGGTGATTTACGGTAGCCGAAGTAATTTAGGTGATTCTGGTATAGTTTGTTATGATTTTTAGCATTTTTTTCTAATTTTAAATTGATTGGGCTTAGTTTGTTGCTGTAAAATGTAGTTGGGGGTGAGTTTTGATAGCCGAAGTAATTTAGGTGAGCTTGGCATAGTTTGCTATGGTTAGTAGCATTTTTTTGTAATTTAAATGTGATTGGGTTTAGTTTGTTGTGGTAAGGGTTAGTTGGTGATGATTTAGAGTAGCCGAAGTAATTTAGGTGAGTCTGGCATAGTTTGTTATGATTTGTACACCTTTTTTTGTAATTTTAAGATGATATGGTTTGGTTTGTTGTGGTAAGGGATAGTTGGGGGTGATTTACGGTAGCCGAAGTAATTTAGGTGATTCTGGTATAGTTTGTTATGATTTTTAGCATTTTTTTGTAATTTTAAAGTGATTAGGCTTAGTTTGTAGCTGTAAAGAATAGTTGGGGGTAATTTTTGATAGCCGAAGTAATTTAGGTGAGTTTGGCATAGTTTGCTGTGGCTAGTAGCATTTTTTTCTAATTTAAAAGTGATTGGGTTTAGATTGTTGTGGTAAGGGTTAGTTGGTGATGATTTAGAGTAGCCGAAGAAGTTTAGGTGAGTCTGGCATAGTTTGTTATGATTTGTACACCTTTTTTTGTAATTTTAAGATGATATGGTTTGGTTTGTTGTGGTAAGGGATAGTTGGGGGTGATTTACGGTAGCCGAAGTAATTTAGGTGATTCTGGTATAGTTTGTTATGATTTTTAGCATTTTTTTGTAATTTTAAAGTGATTGGGATTAGTTTGTTGCTGTAAAGTGTAGTTGGGGGTGATTTTTGATAGCCGAATTAATTTAGGTAAGTTTGGCATAGTTTGCTATGGTTAGTAGCATTTTTTTGTAATTTAAAAGTGATTGGGTTTAGTTTGTTGTGGTAAGGGTTAGTTGGTGATGATTTATGGTAGCCGAAGTAATTTAGGTGAGTTTGGCATAGTTTGCTATGGTTAGTAGCATTTTTTTGTAATTTAAAAGTGATTGGGTTTAGTTTGTTGTTGTAAGGGTTAGTTGGTGATTGTTTATGGTAGGCGAAGTAATTTAGGTGAGTTTGGCATAGTTTGCTATGGTTACTAGCATTTTTTTGTAATTTAAATGTGATTGGGTTTAGTTTGTTGTGGTAAGGGTTAGTTGGTGATGATTTAGAGTAGCCAAAGTAATTTAGGTGAGTCTGGCATAGTTTGTTATGATTTGTACACCTTTTTTTGTAATTTTAAGATGATATGGTTTGGTTTGTTGTGGTAAGGGATAGTTGGGGGTGATTTACGGTAGCCGAAGTAATTTAGGTTATTCTGGTATAGTTTGTTATGATTTTTAGCATTTTTTTGTAATTTTAAAGAGATTGGGCTTAGTTTGTTGCTGTAAAGTGTAGTTGGGGGTGATTTTTGATAGCCGAAGTAATTTATTTGAGTTTGGCATAGTTTGCTATGGTTAGTAACATTTTTTTGTAATTTAAAAGTGATTGAGTTTAGTTTGTTGTGGTAAGGGTTAGTTGGTGATGATTTATGGTAGCCGAAGTAATTTAGGTGAGTTTGGTATAGTTTGCTATGGTTACTAGAATTTTTTTGTAATTTAAAAGTTATTGTGTTTAATTTGTTGTGGTATGGGTTAGTTGGTGATGATTTAGAGTAGCCGAAGTAATTTAGGCGAGTCTGGCATAGTTTGTTATGATTTGTTCACCTTTTTTTGTAATTTTAAGATGATATGGTTTGGTTTGTTGTGGTAAGGAAGAGTTGGGAGTGATTTACGGTAGCCGAAGTAACTTAGGTGGTTTTGGTATAGTTTGTTAAGATTTTTAGCATTTTTTTGTAATTTTAAAGTGATTGGGCTTAGTTTGTTGCTGTAAAGTGTAGTTGGGGGTGATTTTTGATAGCCGAAGTAATTTAGGTGAGCTTGGCATAGTTTGCGTTGGTTAGTAGCATTTTTTTGTAATTTAAAAGTTATTGGGTTTAGTTTGTTGCGGTAAGGGTTAGTTGGTGATGATTTATGGTAGCCGATGTAATTTAGGTGAGTTTGGCTTAGTTTGCTATGGTTACTAGCATTTTTTTGTAATTTAAAAGTGATTGGGTTTAGTTTGTTGTGGTAAGGATAAGTTGGTGATGATTTAGAGTACCCTAAGTAATTTAGGTAAGTCTGGCATAGTTTGTTATGATTTGTACACCTTTTTTGTAATTTTAAAATAATATGGTTTGGTTTGTTGTGGTAAGGGATAGTTGGGGGTGATTTACGGTAGCCGAAGTAATTTAGACGATAGTTTGTAATGATTTTTAGCATTTTTTTGTAATTTTAAAGTGATTGGGCTAAGTTTGTTGCTGTAAAGTGTAGTTGGGGGTGCTTTTTGATAGCCGAAGTAATTTAGGCGAGTTTGGCATAGTTTGCTATGGTTACTAGCATTTTTTTGTAATTTTAAAATGATTGGGTTTAGTTTGTTGTGGTAAGGGTTAGTTGGTGATGATTTAGAGTAGCCGAAGTAATTTAGGTGAGTCTGGCATAGTTTGTTATGATTTGTACACCTTTTTTTGTAATTTTAAGATGATATGGTTTGGTTTGTTGTAGTAGGGAATAGTTGGGGGTGATTTACGGTAGCCCAAGTAATTTAGGTGATTCTGGTATAGTTTGTTATGATTTTTAGCATTTTTTTGTAATTTTAAAGTGATTGGGATTAGTTTGTTGCTGTAAAGTGTAGTTGGGGGTGATTTTTGATAGCCGAAGTAGTTTAGGTGAGTTTGGCATAGTTTGCTATGGTTAGTAGCATTTTTTTAAATTTAAAAGTGATTGGGTTTAGTTTGTTGTGGTAAGGGTTAGTTGGTGATGATTTAGAGTAGCCGAAGTAATGTAGGTGAGTCTGGCATAGTTTGTTATGATTTGTACACCTTTTTTTGTAATTTTAAGTTGATATGGTTTGGTTTGTTGTGGTAAGGGATAGTTGGGGGTGATTTACGGTAGCCGAAGTAATTTAGGTGATTCTGGTATAGTTTGTTATGATTTTTAGCATTTTTTTGTAATTTTAAAGTGATTGGGCTTAGTTTGTTGCTGTAAAGAGTAGTTGGGGGTAATTTTTGATAGCCGAAGTAATTTAGGTGAGTTTGGCATAGTTTGCTATGGTAAGTAGCATTTTTTTGTAATTTAAAAGTGATTGGGTTTAGATTGTTGTGGTAAGGGTTAGTTGGTGATGATTTAGTGTAGCCGAAGTAGTTTAGGTGAGTCAGGCATAGTTTGTTATGATCTGTACACCTTTTTTTGTAATTTTAAGATGATATGGTTTGGTTTGTTGTGGTAAGAGATAGTTGGGGGTGATTTACGGTAGCCGAAGTAATTTAGGTGATTCTGGTAAAGTTTGTTATGATTTTTAGCATTTTTTTGTAATTTTAAAGTGATTGGCCTTAGTTTGTTGCTGTAAAGTGTAGTTGGGGGTGATTTTTGATAGCCGAAGTAATTTAGGTGAGTTTGGCATAGTTTGCTATGGTTAGTAGCATTTTTTTGTAATTTAAAATTGATTGGGTTTAGTTTGTTGTGGTAAGGGTTAGTTGGTGAAGATTTAGAGTAGCCAAAATACTTTAGGTGAGTCTGGCATAGTTTGTTATGATTTGTACACCTTTTTTGTAATTTTAAGATGATATGGTTTGGTTTGTTATGGTAAGGGATAGTTGGGGGTGATTTACGATAGCCGAAGTAATTTAGGTGATTCTGGTATAGTTTGTTATGATTTTTAGCATTTTTTTGTAATTTTAAAGTGATTGGGCTTAGTTTGTTGCTGTAAAGTGTAGTTGGGGGTGATTTTTGATAGCCGTAGTAATTTAGGTGAGTTTGGCATAGTTTGCTATGGTTAGTAGCATTTTTTTGTAATTTAAATGTGATTGGGTTTAGTTTGTTGTGGTAAGGGTTAGTTCGTGATGATTTAGAGTAGCCGAAGTAATTTAGGTGAGTCTGGCATAGTTTGTTATGATTTGTGCACCTTTTTTTGTAATTTTAAGATGATATAGTTTGGTTTGTAGTGGTAAGGGATAGTTGGGGGTGATTTACGGTAGCCGAAGTAATTTAGGTGATTCTGGTATAGTTTGTTATGATTTTTAGCATTTTTTGTAATTTTAAAGTGATTGGGCTTAGTTTGTTGCTGTAAAGTGTAGTTGGGGGTGATTTTTGATAGCCGAAGTAATTTAGGTGAGTTTGGCATAGTTTGCTATGGTTAGTAGCATTTTTTTGTAATTTAAAAGTGATTGGGTTTAGTTTGTTGTGGTAAGGGTTAGTTGGTGATGATTTAGAGTAGCCGAAGTAATTTAGGTGAGTCTGGCATAGTTTGTTATGATTTGTAAACCTTTTTTGTAATTTTAAGATGATATGGTTTAGTTTGTTGTGGTAAGGGATAGCTGTGGGTGATTTACGGTAGCCGAAGTAGTTTAGGTGATTCTGGTATAGTTTGTTATGATTTTTAGCATTTTTTTGTAATTTTAACGTGATTCGCCTTAGTTTGTTGCTGTAAAGTGTAGTTGGGCGTGATTTTTGATATCCGAAGAAATTTAGGTGAGTTTGGCATAGTTTGCTATGGTTAGTAGCATTTTTTTGTAATTTAAAAGTGATTGGGTTTAGTTTGTTGTGGTAAGGGTTAGTTGGTGATGATTTAGAGTAGCCGAAGTAATTTAGGTGAGTCTGGCATAGTTTGTTATGATTTGTACACCTTTTTTTGTAATTTTAAGGTGATATGGTTTGGTTTGTTTTGGTAAGAGATAGTTGGGGGTGATTTACGGTAGCCGAAGTAATTTAGGTGATTCTGGTAAAGTTTGTTATGATTTTTAGCATTTTTTTGTAATTTTAAAGTGATTGGCCTTAGTTTGTTGCTGTAAAGTGTAGTTGGGGGTGATTTTTGATAGCCGAAGTAATTTAGGTGAGTTTGGCATAGTTTGCTATGGTTAGTAGCATTTTTTTGTAATTTAAAATTGATTGGGTTTAGTTTGTTGTGGTAAGGGTTAGTTGGTGATGATTTAGTGTAGCCAAAGTACTTTAGGTGAGTCTGGCATAGTTTGTTATGATTTGTGCACCTTTTTTTGTAATTTTAAGATGATATGGTTTGGTTTGTAGTGGTAAGGGATAGTTGGGGGTGATTTACGGTAGCCGAAGTAATTTATGTGATTCTGGTATAGTTTGTTATGATTTTTAGCATTTTTTGTAATTTTAAAGTGATTGGGCTTAGTTTGTTGCTGTAAAGTGTAGTTGGGCGTGATTTTTGATAGCCGAAGAAATTTAGGTGAGTTTGGCATAGTTTGCTATGGTTAGTAGCATTTTTTTGTAATTTAAAAGTGATTGGGTTTAGTTTGTTATGGTAAGGGTTAGTTGGTGATGATTTAGAGTAGCCGAAGTAATTTAGGTGAGTCTGGCATAGTTTGTTATGATTTGTACACCTTTTTTTGTAATTTTAAGGTGATATGGTTTGGTTTGTTGTGGTAAGAGATAGTTGGGGGTGATTTACGGTAGCCGAAGTAATTTAGGTGATTCTGGTAAAGTTTGTTATGATTTTTAGCATTTTTTTGTAATTTTAAAGTGATTGGCCTTAGTTTGTTGCTGTAAAGTGTAGTTGGGCGTGATTTTTGATAGCCGAAGAAATTTAGGTGAGTTTGGCATAGTTTGCTATGGTTAGTAGCATTTTTTTGTAATTTAAAAGTGATTGGGTTTAGTTTGTTGTGGTAAGGGTTAGTTGGTGATGATTTAGAGTAGCCGAAGTAATTTAGGTGAGTCTGGCATAGTTTGTTATGATTTGTACACCTTTTTTTTGTAATTTTAAGATGATATGGTTTGGTTTGTTGTGGTAAGGCATAGTTGGGGGTGATTTACGGAAGCCGAAGTAATTTAGGTGATTCTGGTATAGTTTGTTATGATTTTTAGCATTTTTTTGTAATTTTAAAGTGATTGGGCTTAGTTTGTTGCTGTAAAGTGTAGCTGGGGGTGATTTTTGATAGCCGAAGTAATTTAGGTGAGTTTGGCATAGTTTGCTATGGTTAGTAGCATTTTTTTGTAATTTAAAAGTGATTGGGTTTAGTTTGTTGTGGTAAGGGTTAGTTGGTGATGATTTAGAGTAGCCGAAGTAATTTAGGTGAGTCTGGCATAGTTTGTTATGATTTGTACACCTTTTTTTGTAATTTTAAGATGATATGGTTTGGTTTGTAGTGGTAAGGGATAGTTGGGGGTGATTTAAGGTAGCCGAAGTAATTTAGGTGATTCTGGTATAGTTTGTTATGATTTTTAGCATTTTTTTGTAATTTTAAAGTGATTGGGCTTAGTTTGTTGCTGTAAAGTGTAGTTGGGGGTGATTTTTGATAGCCGAAGTAATTTAGGTGTGTTTGGCATAGTTTGCTATGGTTAGTAGCATTTTTTTGTAATTTAAAAGTGATTGGGTTTAGTTTGTTGTGGTAAGGGTTAGTTGGTGATGATTTATGGTAGCCGAAGTAATTTAGGTGAGTTTGGCATAGTTTGCTATGGTTAGTAGCATTTTTTTGTAATTTCAAAGTGATTGGGTTTAGATTGTTGTGGTAAGGGTTAGTTGGTGATGATTTAGAGTAGCCGAAGTAGTTTAGGTGATTTTGGCATAGTTTGTTATAATCTGTACACCTTTTTCTGTAATTTTAAGTTGATATGGTTTGGATTGTTGTGGTAAGGGATAGTTGGGGGTGATTTACGGTAGCCGAAGTAATTTAGGTGATTCTGGTATAGTTTGTTATGATTTTTAGCATTTTTTTGTAATTTTAAAGTGATTGGGCTTAGTTTGTTGCTGTAAAGTGTAGTTGGGGGTGATTTTTGATAGCCGAAGTAATTTAGGTAAGTTTGGCATAGTTTGCTATGGTTAGTATCATTTTTTTGTAATTTAAAAGCGATTGGGTTTAGTTTGTTGTGGTAAGGGTTAGTTGGTGATGATTTAGAGTAGCCGAAGTAATTTAGGTGAGTCTGGCATAGTTTGTTATGATTTGTACACTTTTTTTGTAATTTTAAGATGATATGGTTTGGTTTGTTGTGGCAAAGGATAGTTGGGGGTGATTTACGGAAGCCGAAGTAATTTAGGTGATTCTGGTATAGTTTGTTATGATTTTTAGCATTTTTTTGTAATTTTAAAGTGATTGGGCTTAGTTTGTTGCTGTAAAGTGTAGTTGGGGGTGATTTTTGATACCCGAAGTAATTTAGGTGAGTTTGGCATAGTTTGCTATGGTTAGCAGCATTTTTTTGTAATTTAAAAGTGTTTGGGGTTAGTTTGTTGTGGTAAGGGTTAGTTGGTGATGATTTAGAGTAGCCGAAGGAATTTAGGTGAGTCTGGCATAGTTTGTTATGATTTGTACAACTTTTTTTGTAATTTTAAGATGATATGGTTTGGTTTGTTGTGGTAAGGGATAGTTGGGGGTGATTTACGGTAGCCGAAGTAGTTTAGGTGATTCTGGTATAGTTTGTTATAATTTTTAGCATTTTTTCGTAATTTTAAAGTGATTGGGCTTAGTCTGTTGCTGTAAAGTGTAGTTGGGGGTGATTTTTGATAGCCGAAGTAATTTAGGTGAGTTTGGCATAGTTTGCTATGGTTAGTAGCATTTTTTTGTAATTTAAAAGTTATTGGGTTTAGTTTGTGTTGGTAAGGGTTAGTTGGTGATGATTTATTGTAGCCGAAGTAATTTAGGTGAGTTTGGCATAGTTTGCTATGGTTAGTAGCATTTTTTTGTTATATAAAAGTGATTGGGTTTAGATTGTAGTGGTAAGGGTTAGTTGGTGATGATTTAGAGTAGCCGAAGTAGTTGAGGTTAGTCTGGCATAGTTTGTTATGATCTGTACACCTTTTTTTGTAATTTTAAGATGATATGGTTTTGTTTGTTGTGGTAAGGGATAGTTGGGGGTGATTTACGGCAGCCGAAGTAATTTAGGTGATTCTGGTATACTTTGTTATGATTTTTAGCATTTTTTTGTAATGTTAAAGTGATTGGCCTTAGTTTGTTGCTGTAAAGTGTAGTTGGGGGTGATTTTTGATAGCCGAAGTAATTTAGGTGAGTTTGGCATAGTTTGCTATGGTTAGTAGCATTTTTTTGTAATTTAAAAGTGATTGGGTTTAGTTTGTTGTGGTAAGGGTTAGTTGGTAATGATTTAGAGTAGCCGAAGTAATTTAGGTGAGTCTGGCATAGTTTGTTATGATTTGTACACCTTTTTTTGTAATTTTAAGATGATATAGTTTGGTTTGTTGTGGTAAGGGATAGTTGGGGGTGATTTACGGTAGCCGAAGTAATTTAGGTGATTCTGGTATACTTTGTTATGATTTTTAGCATTTTTTTGTAATTTTAAAGTGATTGGCCTTAGTTTGTTGCTGTAAAGTGTAGTTAGGGGTGATTTTTGATAGCCGAAGTAATTTAGGTGAGTTTGGCATAGTTTGCTATGGTTAGTAGCATTTTTTTGTAATTTAAAATTGATTGGGTTTAGTTTGTTGTGGTAAGGGTTAGTTGGTGATGATTTAGAGTAGCCAAAGTAATTTAGGTGAGTCTGGCAGAGTTTGTCATGATTTGTACACCTTTTTTGTAATTTTAAGATGATATGGCTTGGTTTGTTGTGGTAAGGGATAGTTGGGGGTGATTTACGGTAGCCGAAGTAATTTAGGTGATTCTGGTATAGTTTGTTATGATTTTTAGCATTTTTTTGTAATTTTAAAGTGATTGGGCTTAGTTTGTTGCTGTTAAGTGTAGTTGGGGGTGATTTTTGATAGCCGAAGTAATTTAGGTGAGTTTGGCAGAGTTTGCTATGGTTAGTAGCGTTTTTTTGTAATTTAAAAGTGATTGGGTTTAGTTTGTTGTGGTAAGGGTTAGTTGGTGATGATTTAGAGTAGCCGATGTAATTTAGGTGAGTCTGGCATAATTTGTTATGATTTGTACACCTTTTTTTGTAATTTTAAGATGATATGGTTTGGTTTGTTGTGGTAAGGGATAGTTGGGGGTGATTTACGGTAGCCGAAGTAATTTAGGTGATTCTGGTATAGTTTGTTATGATTTTTAGCATTTTTTTGTAATTTTAAAGTGATTGGGCTTAGTTTGTTGCTGTAAAGTGTAGTTGGGGGTGATTTTTGATAGCTGAGGTAATTTAAGTGAGTTTGGCATAGTTTGCTATGGTTAGTAGCATTTTTTTGTAATTTAAAAGTGATTGGGTTTAGTTTGTTGTGGTAAAGGTTAGTTGGTGATGATTTAGAGTGGCCGAAGTAATTTAGGTGAGTCTGGCATAGTTTGTTATGATTCGTACACCTTTTTTTGTAATTTTAAGATGATATGGTTTGGTTTGTTGTGGTAAGGGATAGTTGGGGGTGATTTACGGTAGCCGAAGCAATTTAGGTGATTCTGGTATAGTTTGTTATGATTTCTAGCATTTTTTTGTAATTTTAAAGTGATTGGGCTTAGTTTGTTGCTGTAAAGTGTAGTTGGGGGTGATTTTTGATAGCCGAAGTAATTTAGGTGAGTTTGGCATAGTTTGCTATGGTTATTAGCATTTTTTTGTAATTTAAAAGTGATTGGGTTTAGTTTGTTGTGGTAAGGGTTAGTTGGTGATGATTTAGAGTAGCCGAATTAATTTAGGTGAGTCTGGCATAGTTTGTTATGATTTGTACACCTTTTTTTGTAATCTTAAGATGATATGGTTTAGTTTGTTGTGGTAAGGGTTATTTGGAGGTGATTTACGGTAGCCGAAGTCCTTTAGGTGATTATGGTATAGTTTGTTATGATTTTTAGCATTTTTTTGTAATTTTTAAGTGATTGGGCTTAGTTTGTTGCTGTAAAGTGTAGTTGGGGGTGATTTTTGATAGCCGAAGTAATTTAGGTGAGTTTGGCATACTTTGCTATGGTTAGTAGCATTTTTTTGTAATTTAAAAGTGATTGGGTTTAGTTTGTTGTGGTAAGGATTAGTTGGTGATGATTTAGAGTAGCCGAAGTAATTTAGGTGAGTCTGGCATAGTTTGTTATGATTTGTACACCTTTTTTTGTAATTTTAAGATGATATGGTTTGGTTTGTTGTGGTAAGGGATAGTTGGGGGTGATTTACGGTAGCCGAAGTAATTTAGGTGATTCTGATATAGTTTGTTATGATTTTTAGCATTTTTTCGTAATTTTAAAGTGATTGGGCTTCGTTTGTTG
This sequence comes from Eledona agricola, assembly GCA_964023215.1. Taxonomy (NCBI): domain Eukaryota; kingdom Metazoa; phylum Arthropoda; class Insecta; order Coleoptera; family Tenebrionidae; genus Eledona; species Eledona agricola. Next base: position 314,090 of record CAXIEJ010000179.1, read on the forward strand.
CTGTAAAGTGTAGTTGGGGGTGATTTTTGATAGACGAAGTAATTTAGGTGTGTTTGGCATAGTTTGCTATGGTTAGTAGCATTTTTTTCTAATTTAAAAGTGATTGGGTTTAGTTTGTTGTGGTAAGGGTTAGTTGGTGATGATTTATGGTAGCCGAAGTAATTTAGGTGAGTTTGGCATAGTTTGCTATGGTTAGTAGCATTTTTTTGTAATTTCAAAGTGATTGGATTTAGATTGTTGTGGTAAGGGTTAGTTGGTGATGATTTAGAGTAGCCGAAGTAGTTTAGGTGAGTCTGGCATAGTTTGTTATGATCTGTACAACTTTTTTTGTAATTTTAAGATGATATGGTTTGGTTTGTTGTGGTAAGGGATAGTTGGGGGTGATTTACGGTAGCCGAAGTAATTTAGGTGATTCTGGTATAGTTTGTTATGATTTTAAGCATTTTTTTGTAATTTTAAAGTGATTGGGCTTAGTTTGTTGCTATAAAGTGTAGTTGGGGGTGATTTTTGATAGCCGAAGTAATTTAGGTAAATTTGGCATAGTTTGCTATGGTTAGTATCATTTTTTTGTAATTTAAAAGTGATTGGGTTTAGTTTGTTGTGGTAAGGGTTAGTTGGTGATGATTTAGAGTAGCCGAAGTAATTTAGGTGAGTCTGGCATAGTTTGTTATTATTTGTACACTTTTTATGTAATTTTAAGATGATATGGTTTGGTTTGTTGTGGTAAGGGATAGTTGGGGGTGATTTACGGAAGCCGAAGTAATTTAGGTGATTCTGGTATAGTTTGTTATGATTTTTAGCATTTTTTTTTAATTTTAAAGTGATTGGGCTTAGTTTGTTGCTGTAAAGTGTAGTTGGGGGTGATTTTTGATACCCGAAGTAATTTAGGTGAGTTTGGCATAGTTTGCTATGGTTAGTAGCATTTTTTTGTAATTTAAAAGTGTTTGGGTTTAGTTTGTTGTGGTAAGGGTTAGTTGGTGATGATTTATGGTAGCCGAAGTAATTTAGGTGAGTCTGGCATAGTTTGATATGATTTGTACACCATTTTTTGTAATTTTAAAATGATATGGTTTGGTTTGTTGTGGTAAGGGATAGTTGGGGGTAATTTACGGTAGCCGAAGTAATTTAGGTGATTCTGGTATAGTTTGTTATGATTTTTAGAATTTTTTTGTAATTTTAAAGTGATTGGGCTTAGTTTGTTGCTGTAAAGTGTAGTTGGGGGTGATTTTTGATAGCCGAAGTAATTTAGGTGAGTCTGGCATAGTTTGCTATGGTTAGTAGCATTTTTTTGTAATTTAAAGGTGATTGGGTTTAGTTTGTTGTGGTAAGGGTTAGTTGGTGATGATTTAGAGTAGCCGAAGTAATTTAGGTGAGTCTGGCATAGTTTGTTATGATTTGTACACCTTTTTTTGGAATTTTAAGATGATATGGTTTGGTTTGTTGTGGTAAGGGATAGTTGGGGGTGATTTACGGTAGCCGAAGTAATTTAGGTGATTCTTGAGAAGTTTGTTATGATTTTTAGCATTTTTTTGTAATTTTAAAGTGATTGGCCTTAGTTTGTTGCTGTAAAGTGTAGTTGGGTGTGATTTTTGATAGCCGAAGTAATTTTGGTGAGTTTGGCATAGTTTGCTACGGTTAATAGCATTTTTTTGTAATGTAAAAGTGATTGGGTTTAGTTTGTTGTGGTAAGGGTTAGTTGGTGATGATTTAGAGTAGCCGAAGTAATTTAGGTGAGTCTGGCATAATTTGTTATGATTTGTACACCTTTTTTGTAATTTTAAGATGATATGCTTTGGTTTGTTGTGGTAAGGGATAGTTGGGGGTGATTTACGGTAGCCGAAGTAATTTAGGTGATTCTGGTATAGTCTGTTATGATTTTTAGCATTTTTTTGTAATTTTAAAGTGATTGGGCTTAGTTAGTTGCTGTAAAGTGTATTTGGGGGAAATTTTTGATAGCTGAAGTAATTTAGGTGAGTTTGGCATAGTTTGCTATGGTTAATAGCATTTTTTTGTAATGCAAAAGTGATTGGGTTTAGTTTGTTGTGGTAAGGGTTAGTTGGTGATGATTTAGGGTAGCCGAAGTAATTTAGGTGAATCTGGCATAGTTTGTTATGATTTGTACACCTTTTTTTGTAATTTTAAGATGATATTGTTTGGTTTGTTGTGGTAAGGAATAGTTGGGGGTGATTTACGGTAGCCGAAGTAATTTAGGTGATTCTGGTATAGTCTGTTATGATTTTTAGCATTTTTTTGTAATTTTAAAGTGATTGGGCTTAGTTAGTTGCTGTAAAGTGTATTTGGGGGAAATTTTTGATAGCTGAAGTAATTTAGGTGAGTTTGGCATAGTTTGCTATGGTTAATAGCATTTTTTTGTAATGCAAAAGTGATTGGGTTTAGTTTGTTGTGGTAAGGGTTAGTTGGTGATGATTTAGAGTAGCCGAAGTAATTTAGGTGAGTCTGGCATAGTTTGTTATGATTTGTACACCTTTTTTTGTAATTTTAAGATGATATGGTTTTGTTTGTTGTGGTAAGGGATAGTTGGGGGTGATTTACGGCAGCCGAAGTAATTTAGGTGATTCTGGTATACTTTGTTATGATTTTTAGCATTTTTTTGTAATGTTAAAGTGATTGGCCTTAGTTTGTTGCTGTAAAGTGTAGTAGGGGGTGATTTTTGATAGCCGAAGTAATTTAGGTGAGTTTGGCATAGTTTGCTATGGTTAGTAGCATTTTTTTGTAATTTAAAAGTGATTGGGTTTAGTTTGTTGTGGTAAGGGTTAGTTGGTAATGATTTAGAATAGCCGAAGTAATTTAGGTGAGTCTGGCATAGTTTGTTATGATTTGTACACCTTTTTTTGTAATTTTAAGATGATATAGTTTGGTTTGTTGTGGTAAGGGATAGTTGGGGGTGATTTACGGTAGCCGAAGTAATTTAGGTGATTCTGGTATACTTTGTTATGATTTTTAGCATTTTTTTGTAATTCTAAAGTGATTGGCCTTAGTTTGTTGCTGTAAAGTGTAGTTGGGGGTGATTTTTGATAGCTGAAGTAATTTAGGTGAGTTTGGCATAGTTTGCTATGGTTAGTAGCATTTTTTTGTAATTTAAAATTGATTGGGTTTAGTTTGTTGTGGTAAGGGTTAGTTGGTGATGATTTAGAGTAGCCAAAGTAATTTAGGTGAGTCTGGCAGAGTTTGTCATGATTTGTACACCTTTTTTGTAATTTTAAGATGATATGGCTTGGTTTGTTGTGGTAAGGGATAGTTGGGGGTGATTTACGGTAGCCGAAGTAATTTAGGTGATTCTGGTATAGTTTGTTATGATTTTTAGCATTTTTTTGTAATTTTAAAGTGATTGGGCTTAGTTTGTTGCTGTTAAGTGTAGTTGGGGGTGATTTTTGATAGCCGAAGTAATTTAGGTGAGTTTGGCAGAGTTTGCTATGGTTAGTAGCGTTTTTTTGTAATTTAAAAGTGATTGGGTTTAGTTTGTTGTGGTAAGGGTTAGTTGGTGATGATTTAGAGTAGCCGATGTAATTTAGGTGAGTCTGGCATAATTTGTTATGATTTGTACACCTTTTTTTGTAATTTTAAGATGATATGGTTTGGTTTGTTGTGGTAAGGGATAGTTGGGGGTGATTTACGGTAGCCGAAGTAATTTAGGTAATTCTGGTATAGTTTGTTATGATTTTTAGCATTTTTTTGTAATTTTAAAGTGATTGGGCTTAGTTTGTTGCTGTAAAGTGTAGTTGGGGGTGATTTTTGATAGCTGAAGTAATTTAAGTAAGTTTGGCATAGTTTGCTATGGTTAATAGCATTTTTTTGTAATTTAAAAGTGATTGGGTTTAGTTTGTTGTGGTAAGGGTTAGTTGGTGATGATTTAGAGTGGCCGAAGTAATTTAGGTGAGTCTGGCATAGTTTGTTATGATTTGTACACCTTTTTTTGTAATTTTAAGATGATATGGTTTGGTTTGTTGTGGTAAGGGATAGTTGGGGGTGATTTACGGTAGCCGAAATAATTTAGGTGATTCTGGTATAGTTTGTTATGATTTCTAGCATTTTTTTGTAATTTTAAAGTGATTGGGCTTAGTTTGTTGCTGTAAAGTGTAGTTGGGGGTGATTTTTGATAGCCGAAGTAATTTAGGTGAGTTTGGCATAGTTTGCTATGGTTATTAGCATTTTTTTGTAATTTAAAAGTGATTGGGTTTAGTTTGTTGTGGTAAGGGTTAGTTGGTGATGATTTAGAGTAGCCGAATTAATTTAGGTGAGTCTGGCATAGTTTGTTATGGTTTGTACACCTTTTTTTGTAATCTTAAGATGATATGGTTTAGTTTGTTGTGGTAAGGGTTATTTGGAGGTGATTTACGGTAGCCGAAGTCCTTTAGGTGATTATGGTATAGTTTGTTATGATTTTTAGCATTTTTTTGTAATTTTTAAGTGATTGGGCTTAGTTTGTTGCTGTAAAGTGTAGTTGGGGGTGATTTTTGATAGCCGAAGTAATTTAGGTGAGTTTGGCATACTTTGCTATGGTTAGTAGCATTTTTTTGTAATTTAAAAGTGATTGGGTTTAGTTTGTTGTGGTAAGGATTAGTTGGTGATGATTTAGAGTAGCCGAAGTAATTTAGGTGAGTCTGGCATAGTTTGTTATGATTTGTACACCTTTTTTTGTAATTTTAAGATGATATGGTTTGGTTTGTTGTGGTAAGGGATAGTTGGGGGTGATTTACGGTAGCCGAAGTAATTTAGGTGATTCTGATATAGTTTGTTATGATTTTTAGCATTTTTTCGTAATTTTAAAGTGATTGGGCTTAGTTTGTTGCTGTAAAGTGTAGTTGGGGGTGATTTTTGATAGACAAAGTAATTTAGGTGTGTTTGGCATAGTTTGCTATGGTTAGTAGCATTTTTTTCTAATTTAAAAGTGATTGGGTTTAGTTTGTTGTGGTAAGGGTTAGTTGGTGATGATTTATGGTAGCCGAAGTAATTTAGGTGAGTTTGGCATAGTTTGCTATGGTTAGTAGCATTTTTTTGTAATTTCAAAGTGATTGGGTTTAGATTGTTGTGGTAAGGGTTAGTTGGTGATGATTTAGAGTAGCCGAAGTAGTTTAGGTGAGTCTGGCATAGTTTGTTATGATCTGTACACCTTTTTTTGTAATTTTAAGATGATATGGTTTGGTTTGTTGTGGTAAGGGATAGTTGGGGGTGATTTACGGTAGCCGAAGTAATTTAGGTGATTCTGGTATAGTTTGTTATGATTTTAAGCATTTTTTTGTAATTTTAAAGTGATTGGGCTTAGTTTGTTGCTATAAAGTGTAGTTGGGGGTGATTTTTGATAGCCGAAGTAATTTAGGTAAATTTGGCATAGTTTGCTATGGTTAGTATCATTTTTTTGTAATTTAAAAGTGATTGGGTTTAGTTTGTTGTGGTAAGGGTTAGTTGGTGATGATTTAGAGTAGCCGAAGTAATTTAGGTGAGTCTGGCATAGTTTGTTATGATTTGTACACTTTTTATGTAATTTTAAGATGATATGGTTTGGTTTGTTGTGGTAAGGGATAGTTGGGGGTGATTTACGGAAGCCGAAGTAATTTAGGTGATTCTGGTATAGTTTGTTATGATTTTTAGCATTTTTTTGTAATTTTAAAGTGATTGGGCTTAGTTTGTTGCTGTAAAGTGTAGTTGGGGGTGATTTTTGATACCCGAAGTAATTTAGGTGAGTTTGGCATAGTTTGCTATGGTTAGTAGCATTTTTTTGTAATTTAAAAGTGTTTGGGTTTAGTTTGTTGTGGTAAGGGTTAGTTGGTGATGATTTAGAGTAGCCGAAGGAATTTAGGTGAGTCTGGCATAATTTGTTATGATTTGAACACCTTTTTTTGTAATTTTAAGATGATATGGTTTGGTTTGTTGTGGTAAGGGATAGTTGGGGGTGATTTACGGAAGCCGAAGTAATTTAGGTGATTCTGGTATAGTTTGTTATGATTTTTAGCATTTTTTTTGTAATTTTAAAGTGATTGGGCTTAGTTTGTTGCTGTAAAGTGTAGTTGGGGGTGATTTTTGATAGCCGAAGTAATTTAGGTGAGTTTGGCATAGTTTGCTATGGTTAGTAGCATTTTTTTGTAATTTAAAGGTGATTGGGTTTAGTTTGTTGTGGTAAGGCTTAGTTGGTGATGATTTAGAGCAGCCGAAGTAAATTAGGTGAGTCTGGCATAGTTTGTTATGATTTGTACACCTGTTTTTGTAATTTTAAGATGATATGGTTTGGTTTGTTGTGGTAAGGGATAGTTGGGGGTGATTTACGGTAGCCGAAGTAATTTAGGTGATTCTGGTATAGTCTGTTATGATTTTTAACATTTTTTTGTAATTTTAAAGTGATTGGGCTTAGTTAGTTGCTGTAAAGTGTATTTGGGGGAAATTTTTGATACCTGAAGTAATTTAGGTGAGTTTGGCATAGTTTGCTATGGTTAATAGCATTTTTTTGTAATGTAAAAGTGATTGGGTTTAGTTTGTTGTGGTAAGGGTTAGTTGGTGTTGATTTAGGGTAGCCGAAGTAATTTAGGTGAATCTGGCATAGTTTGTTATGATTTGTGCACCTTTTTTTGTAATTTTAAGATGATATTGTTTGGTTTGTTGTGGTAAGGGATAGTTGGGGGTGATTTACGGTAGCCGAAGTAATTTAGGTGATTCTGGTATAGTTTGTTATGATTTTTAGCATTTTTTTGTAATTTTAAAGTGATTGGGCTTAGTTTGTTGTTGTAAAGTGTAGTTGGGGGTGATTTTTGATAGCCGAAGTAATTTAGGTGAGTTTGGCATAGTTTGCTATGGTTAGTAGCATTTTTTTGTAATTTAAAAGTGATTGGGTTTAGTTTGTTGTGGTAAGGGTTAGTTGGTGATGATTTAGAGTAGCCGAAGTAATTTAGGTGAGTCTGGCATAGTTTGTTATGATTTGTACACCTTTTTTTGTAATTTTAAGATGATATGGTTTTGTTTGTTGTGGTAAGGGATAGTTGGGGGTGATTTACGGCAGCCGAAGTAATTTAGGTGATTCTGGTATACTTTGTTATGATTTTTAGCATTTTTTTGTAATTTTAAAGTGATTGGCCTTAGTTTGTTGCTGTAAAGTGTAGTTGGGGGTGATTTTTGATAGCCGAAGTAATTTAGGTGAGTTTGGCATAGTTTGCTATGGTTAGTAGCATTTTTTTGTAATTTAAAAGTGATTGGGTTTAGTTTGTTGTGGTAAGGGTTAGTTGGTGATGATTTAGAGTAGCCGAAGTAATTTAGGTGAGTCTGGCATAGTTTGTTATGATTTGTACACCTTTTTTTGTAATTTTAAGATGATATGGTTTGGTTTGTTGTGGTAAGGGATAGTTGGGGGTGATTTACGGTAGCCGAAGTAATTTAGGTGATTCTGGTATACTTTGTTATGATTTTTAGCATTTTTTTGTAATTTTAAAGTGATTGGCCTTAGTTTGTTGCTGTAAAGTGTAGTTGGAGGTGATTTTTGATAGCCGAAGTAATTTAGGTGAGTTTGGCATAGTTTGCTATGGTTAGTAGCATTTTTTTGTAATTTAAAATTGATTGGGTTTAGTTTGTTGTGGTAAGGGTTAGTTGGTGATGATTTAGAGTAGCCAAAGTAATTTAGGTGAGTCTGGCAGAGTTTGGCATGATTTGTACACCTTTTTTGTAATTTTAAGATGATATGGCTTGGTTTGTTGTGGTAAGGGATAGTTGGGGGTGATTTACGGTAGCCGAAGTAATTTAGGTGATTGTGGTATAGTTTGTTATAATTTTTAGCATTTTTTTGTAATTTTAAAGTGATTGGGCTTAGTTTGTTGCTGTTAAGTGTAGTTGGGGGTGATTTTTGATAGCCGAAGTAATTTAGGTGAGTTTGGCAGAGTTTGCTATGGTTAGTAGCGTTTTTTTGTAATTTAAAAGTGATTGGGTTTAGTTTGTTGTGGTAAGGGTTAGTTGGTGATGATTTAGAGTAGCCGATGTAATTTAGGTGAGTCTGGCATAATTTGTTATGATTTGTACACCTTTTTTTGTAATTTTAAGATGATATGGTTTGGTTTGTTGTGGTAAGGGATAGTTGGGGGTGATTTACGGTAGCCGAAGTAATTTAGGTGATTCTGGTTTAGTTTGTTATGATTTTTAGCATTTTTTTGTAATTTTAAAGTGATTGGGCTTAGTTTGTTGCTGTAAAGTGTAGTTGGGGGTGATTTTTGATAGCTGAAGTAATTTAGGTGAGTTTGGCATAGTTTGCTATGGTTAGTAGCATTTTTTTGTAATTTAAAAGTGATTGGGTTTAGTTTGTTGTGGTAAGGGTTAGTTGGTGATGATTTAGAGTGGCCGAAGTAATTTAGGTGAGTTTGGCATAGTTTGTTATGGTTTGTACACCTTTTTTTGTAATTTTAAGATGATATGGTTTGGTTTGTTGTGGTAAGGGATAGTTGGGGGTGATTTACGGTAGCCGAAGTAATTTAGGTGATTCTGGTATAGTTTGTTATGATTTCTAGCATTTTTTTGTAATTTTAAAGTGATTGGGCTTAGTTTGTTGCTGTAAAGTGTAGTTGGGGGTGATTTTTGATAGCCGAAGTAATTTAGGTGAATTTGGCATACTTTGCTATGGTTAGTAGCATTTTTTTGTAATTTTAAAGTGATTGGGCTTAGTCTGTTGCTGTAAAGTGAAGTTGGGGGTGATTTTTGATAGCCGAAATAATTTAGGTAAGTTTGGCATAGTTTGCTATGGTTAGTAGCATTTTTTTGTAATTTAAAAGTGATTGGGTTTAGTTTGTTGTGGTAAGGGATAGTTGGTGATGATTTAGAGTAGCCGAAGTAATTTAGGTGAGTCTGGAATAGTTTGTTATGATTTGTACACCTTTTTTTGTAATTTTAAGATGATATGGTTTGGTTTGTTGTGGTAAGGGATAGTTGGGGGTGATTTACGGTAGCCGAAGTAATTTAGGTGATTCTGGTATAGTTTGTTATGATTTTTAGCTTTTTTTTGTAATTTTAAAGTGATTGGGCTTAGTTTGTTGCTGTAAAGTGTAGTTGGGGGTGATTTTTGATAGCCGAAGTAATTTAGGTGAGTTTGGCACAGTTTGCTATGGTTAGTAGCATTTTTTTGTAATTTAAATGTGATTGAGTTTAGTTTGTTGTGGTAAGGGTTAGTTGGTGATGATTTATGGTAGCCGAAGTAATTTAGGTGAGTTTGGCATAGTTTGCTATGGTTAGTAGCATTTTTTTGTAATTTAAAAGTGATTGGGTTTAGTTTGTTGTGGTAAGGGTTAGTTGGTGATGAGTTAGAGTAGCCGAAATAATTTAGGTGAGTCTGGCATAGTTTGTTATGATTTGTACAACTTTTTTTGTAATTTTTAGATGATATGGTTTGGTTTGTTGTGGTAAGGGATAGTTGGGGGTGATTTACGGTTGCCGAAGTAATTTAGGTGATTCTGGTATAGTTTGTTATGATTTGTAGCATTTTTTTGTAATTTTAAAGTGATTGGCTTAGTTTGTTGCTGTAAAGTGTAGTTGGGGGTGATTTTTGATAGCCAAAGTAATTTAAGTGAGTTTGGCATAGTTTTCTATGGTTAGTAGCATTTTTTTGTAATTTAAAAATGATTGGGTTTAGTTTGTTGTGGTAAGGGTTAGTTGGTGATGATTTAGAGTAGCCGAAGTAATTTAGGTGAGTCTGGCATAGTTTGTTATGATTTGTACTCCTTTTTTTGTAATTTTAAGATGATATGGTTTGGTTTGTTGTGGTAAGGGATAGTTGGGGGTGATTTACGGTAGCCGAAGTCATTTAGGTGATTCTGGTATAGTTTGTTATGATTTTTAGCATTTTTTTGTAATTTTAAAGTGATTGGGCTTAGTTTGTTGCTGTAAAGTGTAGTTGGGGGTGATTTTTGATAGCCGAAGTAATTTAGGGTAGTTTGGCATAGTTTGCTATGGTTAGTAGCATTTTTTTGTAATTTAAATGTGATTGGGTTTAGTTTGTTGTGGTAAGGATTAGTTGGTGATGATTTAGAGTAGCCGAAGTAATTTAGGTGAGTCTGGCATAGTTTGTTATGATTTGTACACCTTTTTTTGTAATTTTAAGATGATATGGTTTGGTTTGTTGTGGTAAGGGATAGTTGGGGGTGATTTACGGTAGCCGAAGTAATTTAGGTGATTCTGGTATAGTTTGTTATGAATTTTAGCATTTTTTTGTAATTTTAAAGTGAATGGGATTAGTTTGTTGCTGTAAAGTGTAGTTGGGGGTGATTTTTGATAGACGAAGTAATTTAGGTGTGTTTGGCATAGTTTGCTATGGTTAGTAGCATTTTTTTGTAATTTAAAATTGATTGGGTTTAGTTTGTTGTGGTAGGGGTTAGTTGGTGATGATTTAGAGTAGCCGAAGTAAATTAGGTGAGTCTGGCATTGTTTGTTATGATTTGTACATCTTTTTTTGTAATTTTAAGATGATATGGTTTGGTTTGTTGTGGAGGGATAGTTAGGGATGATTTACGGTAGCCGAAGTAATTTAGGTGATTCTGGTATAGCTTGTTATGATTTTTGGCATTTTTTGTAATTTTAAAGTGATTGGGCTTAGTTTGTTGCTGTAAAGTGTAGTTGGGGGTGATTTTTTATAGCCGAAGTAATTTAGGTGAGTTTGGCATAGTTTGCTATGGTTAGTAGCATTTTTTTGTAATTTAAAAGTGATTGGGTTTAGTTTGTTGTGGTAAGGGTTAGTTGGTGATAATTTAGAGTAGCCGAAGTAATTTAGGTGAGTCTGGCATAGTTTGTTATGATTTGTACACCTTTTTTTGTAATTTTAAGATGATATAGTTTGGTTTGTTGTGGTAAGAGATAGTGGGGGGTGATTTACGGTAGCCGAAGTAATTTAGGTGATTCTGGTATAGTTTGTTATGATTTTTAGCATTTTTTTGTAATTTTAAAGTGATTGGATTTAGTTTGTTGCTGTAAAGTGTAGTTGGGGGTGATTTTTGATAGCCGAAGTAATTTAGGTGAGTTTGGCATAGTTTGCTATGGTTAGTAGCATTTTTTTGTAATTTAAAAGTGATTGGGTTTAGTTTGTTGTGGTAAGGGTTAGTTGGTGATGATTTAGAGTAGCCGAAGTAATTTAGGTGAGTCTGGCATAGTTTGTTATGATTTGTACACCTTTTTTTGTAATTTTAAGATGATATGGTTTGGTTTGTTGTGGTAAGGGATAGTTGGGGGTGATTTATGATAGCTGAAGTAATTTAGGTGATTCTTGTATAGTTTGTTATGATTTTTAGCATTTTTTTGTAATTTTAAAGTGATTGGGCTTAGTTTGTTGCTGTAAAGTGTAGTTGGGGGTGATTTTTGATAGCCGAAGTAATTTAGGTGAGTTTGGCATAGTTTGCTATGGTTAGTAGCATTTTTTTGTAATTTAAAAGTGATTGGGTTTAGTTTGTTGTGGTAAGGGTTAGTTGGTGATGATTTAGAGTAGCCGAAGTAATTTAGGTGAGTCTGGCATAGTTTGTTATGATTTGTACACCTTTTTTTGTAATTTTAAGATGATATGGTTTGGTTTGTTGTGGTAAGGGATAGTTGGAGGTGATTTACGGTAGCCGAAGTAATTTAGGTGATTCTGGTATAGTTTGTTATGATTTTTAGCATTTTTTTGTAATTTTAAAGTGATTGGGCTTTGTTTGTTGCTGTAAAGTGTAGTTGGGGTAATTTTTGATAGCCGAAGTAATTTAGGTGAGTTTGGCATAGTTTGCTATGGTTAGTAGCATTTTTTTGTAATTTAAAAGTGATTGGGTTTAGTTTGTTGTGGTAAGGGTTAGTTGGTGATGATTTAGAGTAGCCGAAGAAATTTAGGTGAGTCTGGCATAGTTTGTTATGATTTGTACACCTTTTTTTGTAATTTTAAGATGATATGGTTTGGTTTGTTTTGGTAAAGGATAGTTGGGGGTGATTTACGGTAGCCGAAGTAATTTAGGTGATTCTGGTATAGTTTGTTATGATTTTTAGCATTTTTTTGTAATTTTAAAGTGATTGGGTTTAGTTTGTTGCTGTAAAGTGTAGTTGGGGGTGATTTTTGATAGCCGAAGTAATTTAGGTGAGTTTGGCATAGTTTGCTATGGTTAGTAGCATTTTTTTGTAATTTAAAAGTGATTGGGTTTAGTTTGTTGTGGTAAGGGTTAGTTGGTGATGATTTAGAGTAGCCGAAGTAATTTAGGTGAGTCTGGCATAGTTTGTTATGATTTGTACACCTTTTTTGTAATTTTAAGATGATATGGTTTGGTTTGTTGTGGTAAGGGATAGTTGGGAGTGATTTACGGTAGCCGAAGTAATTTAGGTGATTCTGGTATAGTTTGTTATGATTTTTAGAATTTTTTTGTAATTTTAAAGTGACTGGGCTTAGTTTGTTGCTGTAAAGTGTAGTAGGGGGTGATTTTTGATAGCCGAAGTAATTTAGGTGAGTTTAGCATTGTTTGCTATGGTTAGTAGCATTTTTTTGTAATTTAAAAGTGATTGGGTTTAGTTTGTTGTGGTAAGGGTTAGTTGGTGATGATTTAGAGTAGCCGAAGTAATTTAGGTGAGTCTGGCATAGTTTGTTATGATTTGTACACCTTTTTTTGTAATTTTAAGATGATATGGTTTGGTTTGTTGTGGTAAGGGATAGTTGGGGGTGATTTACGGTAGCCGAAGTAATTTAGGAGATTCTGGTATAGTTTGTTGTGATTTTTAGCATTTTTTTGTAATTTTAAAGTGTTTTTGCTTAGTTTGTTGCTGTAAAGTGTAGTTGGGGGTGATTTTTGATAGCCAAAGTAATTTAGGTGAGTTTGGCATAGTTTGCTTTGGTTAGTAGCATTTTTTTGTAATTTAAAAGTGATTGGGTTTAGTTTGTTGTGGTAAGGGTTAGTTGGTAATGATTTAGAGTAGCCGAGGTAATTTAGGTGAGTCTGGCATAGTTTGTTATGATTTGTACACCTTTTTTTGTAATTTTAAGATAATATGGTTTGGTTTGTTGTGGTAAGGGATAGTTGGGGGTGATTTACGGTAGCCGAAGTAATTTAGGTGATTCTGGTATAGATTGTTATGATTTTTAGCATTTTTTTGTAATTTTAAAGTTATTGGGCTTAGTTTGTTGCTGTAAAGTGTAGTTGGGGGTGATTTTTGATAGCCGAAGTAATTTAGGTGAGTTTGGCATAGTTTGCTATGGTTAGTAGCATTTTTTTGTAATTTAAATGTGATTGGTTTAGTTTGTTGTGGTAAGGGTTATTTGGTGATTATTTAGAGTAGCCGAAGTAATTTAGGTGAGTCTGGCATAGTTTGTTATGATTTGTACAACTTTTTTTGTAATTTTAAGATGATATGGTTTGGTTTGTTGTGGTAAGGGATAGTTGGGGGTGATTTACGGTAGCCGAAGTAATTTAGGTGATTCTGGTATAGATTGTTATGATTTTTAGCATTTTTTTGTAATTTTAAAGTTATTGGGTTTAGTTTGTTGCTGTAAAGTGTAGTTGGGGGTGATTTTTGATAGCCGAAGTAATTTAGGTGAGTTTGGCATAGTTTGCTATGGTTAGTAGCATTTTTTTGTAATTTAAAAGTGATTGGTTTAGATTGTTGTGGTAAGGGTTATTTGGTGATTATTTAGAGTAGCCGAAGTAATTTAGGTGAGTCTGGCATAGTTTGTTATGATTTGTACACCTTTTTTTGTAATTTTAAGATGATATGGTTTGGTTTGTTGTAATAAGGGATAGTTGGGGGTGATTTACGTTAGCCGAAGTAATTTAGGTGATTCTGGTATAGTTTGTTATGATTTTTAGCATTTTTTTGTAATTTTAAAGTGATTGGGCTTAGTTTGTTGCTGTAAAGTGTAGTTGGGGGTAATTTTTGATAGCCGAAGTAATTTAGGTGAGTTTGGCATAGTTTGCTGTGGTTAGTAGCATTTTTTTGTAATTTAAAAGTGATTGGGTTTAGTTTGTTCTGGTAAGGGTTAGTTGGTGATGATTTAGAGTAGCCGAAGAAATTTAGGTGAGTCTGGCATAGTTTGTTATTATTTGTACACCTTTTTTTGTAATTTTAAGATGATATGGTTTGGTTTGTTTTGGTAAGGGATAGTTGGGGGTGATTTACGGTAGCCGAAGTAATTTAGGTGATTCTGGTTTAGTTTGTTATGATTTTTAGCATTTTTTTGTAATTTTAAAGTGATTGGGCTTAGTTTGTTGTTGTAAAGTGTAGTTGGGGGTGATTTTTGATAGCCGAAGTAATTTAGGTAAGTTTGGCATAGTTTGCTATGGTTAGTAGCATTTTTTTGTAATTTAAAAGTGATTGGGTTTAGTTTGTTGTGGTAAGGGTTAGTTGGTGATGATTTAGAGTAGCCGAAGTAATTTAGGTGAGTCTGGCATAGTTTGTCATGATTTGTACACCTTTTTTGTAATTTTAAGATGATATGGTTTGGTTTGTTGTGGTAAGGGATAGTTAGGTGTGATTTACGGTAGCCGAAGTAATTTAGGTGATTCTGGTATAGTTTGTTATGATTTTTAGCATTTTTTTGTAATTTTAAAGTGATTGGACTTAGTTTGTTGCTGTAAAGTGTAGTTGGGGGTGATTTTTGATAGCCGAAGTAATTTAGGTGAGTTTGGCATTGTTTGCTATGGTTAGTAGCATTTTTTTGTAATTTAAAAGTGATTGGGTTTAGTTTGTTGTGGTAAGGGTTAGTTGGTGATGATTTAGAGTAGCCGAAGTAATTTAGGTAAGTCTGGCATAGTTTGTTATGATTTGCACACCTTTTTTTCGTAATTTTAAGATGATATGGTTTGGTTTGTTGTGGTAAGGGATAGTTGGGGGTGATTTACGGTAGCCGAAGTAATGTAGGTGATTCTGGTATAGTTTGATATGATTTTTAGCATTTTTTTGTAATTTTAAAGTGATTGGGCTTAGTTTGTTGCTGTAAAGTGTAGTTGGGGGTGATTTTTGATAGCCAAAGTAATTTAGGTGAGTTTGGCATAGTTTGCTATGGTTAGTAGCATTTTTTTGTAATTTAAAAGTGATTGGGTTTAGTTTGTTGTGGTAAGGGTTAGTTGGTGATGATTTAGAGTAGCCGAGGTAATTTAGGTGAGTCTGGCATAGTTTGTTATGATTTGTACACCTTTTTTTGTAATTTTAAGATGATATGGTTTGGTTTGTTGTGGTAAGGGATAGTTGGGGGTGATTTACGGTAGCCGAAGTAATTTAGGTGATTCTGGTATAGTATGTTATGATTTTTAGCATTTTTTTGTAATTTTAAAGTGATTGGGCTTAGTTTGTTGCTGTAAAATGTAGTTGGGGGTGATTTTTGATAGCCGAAGTAATTTAGGTGAGTTTGGCATAGCTTGCTATGGTTAGTAGCATTTTTTTGTAATTTAAAAGTGATTGGGTTTAGTTTGTTGTGGTAAGGGTTATTTGGTGATGATTTAGAGTAGCCGAAGTAATTTAGGTGAGTCTGGCATAATTTGTTATGATTTGTACAACTTTTTTTGTAATTTTAAGATGATATGGTTTGGTTTGTTATGGTAAGGGATAGTTGGGGTTGATTTACGGTAGCCGAAGTAATTTAGGTGATTCTGGTATAGTTTGTTATGATTTTTAGCATTTTTTTGTAATTTAAAAGTGATTGGGCTTAGTTTGTTGCTGTAAAGTGTAGTTGGGGGTGATTTTTGATAGCCGAAGTAATTTAGGTGAGTTTGGCATAGTTTGCTATGGTTAGTAGCATTTTTTTGTAATTTAAAAGTGATTGGGTTTAGTTTGTTGTGGTAAGGGTTAGTTGGTGATGATTTAGAGTAGCCGAAGTAATTTAGGTGAGTCTGGCATAGTTTGTTATGATTTGTACACCTTTTTTTGTAATTTTAAGATGATATGGTTTGGTTTGTTGTGGTAAGGGATATTTGGGGGTGATTTACGGTAACCGAAGTAATTTAGGAAATTCTGGTATAGTTTGTTATGATTTTTAGCATATTTTTGTAATTTTAAAGTGAGTGGGCTTAGTTTGTTGCTGCAAAGTGTAGTTGGGGGTGATTTTTGATAGCCGAAGTAATTTAGGTGAGTTTGGCATAGTTTGCTATGGTTAGTAGCATTGTTTTGTAATTTAAAAGTGATTGGGATTAGTTTGATGTGGTAAGGGTTAGTTGGTGATGATTTAGAGTAACCGAAATAAGTTAGGTAAGTCTGGCATAGTTTGTTATGATTTGTACACCTTTTTTTGTAATTTTAAGATGATATGGTTTGGTTTGTTGTGGTAAGGGATAGTTGGGGGTGATTTACGGTAGCCGAAGTAATTTAGGTGATTCTGGTATAGTTTGTTATGATTTTTTGCATTTTTTTGTAATTTTAAAGTGATTGGGCTTTGTTTGTTGCTGTAAAGTGTAGTTGAGGGTGATTTTTGATAGCCGAAGTAATTTAGGTGAGTTTGGCATAGTTTGCTATGGTTAGTAGCATTTTTTGTAATTTAAAAGTGATTGGGTATAGTTTGTTGTGGTAAGGGTTAGTTGGTGATGATTTAGAGTAGCCGAAGTAATTTAGGTGAGTCTGGCATAGTTTGTTATGATTTGTACACCTTTTTTTGTAATTTTAAGATGATATGGTTTGGTTTGTTGTAATAATGGATAGTTGGGGGTGATTTACGTTAGCCGAAGTAATTTAGGTGATTCTGGTATAGTTTGTTATGATGTTTAGCATTTTTTTGTAATTTTAAAGTGATTGGGCTTAGTTTGTTGCTGTAAAGTGTAGTTGGGGGTGATTTTTGATAGCCGAAGTAATTTAGGTGAGTTTGGCATAGTTTGCCATGGTTACTAGCATTTTTTTGTAATTTAAAAGTGATTGGGTTTAGTTTGTTGTGGTAGGGGTTAGTGGGTGATGATTTAGAGTAGCCGAAGTAATTTAGGTAAGTCTGGCATAGTTTGTTATGATTTGTACACCTTTTTTTGTAATTTTAAGATGATATGGTTTAGTTTGTTGTGGTAAGGGATAATTGGCGGTGATTTACGGTAGCCGAAGTAATTTAGGTGATTCTGGTATAGTTTGTTATGATTTTTAGCATTTTTTTGTAATTTTAAAGTGATTGGGCTTAGTTTGTTGCTGTAAAATGTAGTTGGGGGTGATTTTTGATAGCCGAAGTAATTTAGGTGAGTTTGGCATAGCTTGCTATGGTTAGTAGCATTTTCTTGTAATTTAAAAGTGATTGGGTTTAGTTTGTTGTGGTAAGGGTTAGTTGGTGATGATTTAGAGTAGCCGAAGTAATTTAGGTAAGTCTGGCATAGTTTGTTATAATTTGTACACCTTTTTTTGTAATTTTAAGATGATATGGTTTGGTTTGTTGTGGTAAGGGATAGTTGGGGGTGATATACGGTAGCCGAAGTAATTTAGGTGATTCTGGTATAGTTTGTTATGATTTGTAGCATTTTTTTGTAATTTTAAAGTGATTGGGGTTAGTTTGTTGCTGTAAAGTGTAGTTGAAGGTGATTTTTGGTAGCCGAAGTATTTTAGGTGAGTTTGGCATAGTTTGCTATGGTTAGTAGCATTTTTTTGTAATTTAAAAGTGATTGGGTTTAGTTTGTTGTGGTAAGGGTTAGTTGGTGATGATTTAGAGTAGCCGAAGTAATTTAGGTGAGTCTGGCATAGTTTGTTATGATTAGTACACCTTTTTTTGTAATATTATGATGATATGGTTTGGTTTGTTGTGGTAAGAGATATTTGGTGGTGATTTACGGTAGCCGAAGTAATTTAGGTGATTCTGGTATAGTTTGTTATGATTTTTAGCATTTTTTTGTAATTTTTAAGTGATTGGGCTTAGTTTGTTGCTGTAAAGTGAAGTTGGGGGTGATTTTTGATAGCCGAAGTAATTTAGGTGAGTTTGGCATAGTTTGCTATGGTTAGTAGCATTTTTTTGTAATTTAAAAGTTATTGGGATTAGTTTGATGTGGTAAGGGTTAGTTGGTGATGATTTAGAGTAACCGAAATAAGTTAGGTAAGTCTGGCATAGTTTGTTATGATTTGTACCCCTTTTTTTGTAATTTTAAGATGATATGGTTTGGTTTGTTGTGGTAAGGGATAGTTGGGGGTGATTTACGGTAGCCGAAGTAATTTAGGTGATTCTGGTATAGCTTGTTATGATTTTTAGCATTTTTTTGTAATTTTAAAGTGATTGGGCTTTGTTTGTTGCTGTAAAGTGTAGTTGGGGGTGATTTTTGATAGCCGAAGTAATTTAAGTGAGTTTGGCATAGTTTGCTATGGTTAGTAGCATTTTTTGTAATTTAAAAGTGATTGGGTATAGTTTGTTCTGGTAAGGGTTAGTTGGTGATGATTTAGAGTAGCCGAAGTAATTTAGGTGAGTCTGACATAGTTTGTTATGATTTGCACACCTTTTTTTGTAATTTTAACATGATATGGTTTGGTTTGTTGTAATAAGGGATAGTTGGGGGTGATTTACGTTAGCCGAAGTAATTTAGGTGATTCTGGTATAGTTTGTTATGATGTTTAGCATTTTTTTGTAATTTTAAAGTGATTGGGCTTAGTTTGTTGCTGTAAAGTGTAGTTGGGGGTGATTTTTGATAGCCGAAGTAATTTAGGTAAGTTTGGCATAGTTTGCTATGGTTACTAGCATTTTTTTGTAATTTAAAAGTGATTGGGTTTAGTTTGTTGTGGTAGGGGTTAGTGGGTGATGATTTAGAGTAGCCGAAGTAATTTAGGTAAGTCTGGCATAGTTTGTTATGATTTGTACACCTTTTTTGTAATTTTAAGATGATATGGTTTAGTTTGTTGTGGTAAGGGATAGTTGGCGGTGATTTACGGTAGCCGAAGTAATTTAGGGGATTCTGGTATAGTTTGTTATGATTTTTAGCATTTTTTTGTAATTTTAAAGTGATTGGGCTTAGTTTGTTGCTGTAAAATGTAGTTGGGGGTGATTTTTGATAGCCGAAGTAATTTAGGTGAGTTTGGCATAGCTTGCTATGGTTAGTAGCATTTTCTTGTAATTTAAAAGTGATTGGGTTTAGTTTGTTGTGGTAAGGGTTAGTTGGTGATGATTTAAAGTAGCCGAAGTAATTTAGGTAAGTCTGGCATAGTTTGTTATAATTTGTACACCTTTTTTTGTAATTTTAAGATGATATGGTTTGGTTTGTTGTGGTAAGGGATAGTTGGGGGTGATTTACGGTAGCCGAAGTAATTTAGGTGATTCTGGTATAGTTTGTTATGATTTGTAGCATTTTTTTATAATTTTAAAGTGATTGGGGTTAGTTTGTTGCTGTAAAGTGTAGTTGAAGGTGATTTTTGGTAGCCGAAGTATTTTAGGTGAGTTTGGCATAGTTTGCTATGGTTAGTAGCATTTTTTTGTAATTTAAAAGTGATTGGGTTTAGTTTGTTGTGGTAAGGGTTAGTTGGTGATGATTTAGAGTAGCCGAAGTAATTTAGGTGAGTCTGGCATAGTTTGTTATGATTTGTACACCTTTTTTTGTAATATTATGATGATATGGTTTGGTTTGTTGTGGTAAGGGATATTTGGGGGTGATTTACGGTAACCGAAGTAATTTAGGAGATTCTGGTATAGTTTGTTATGATTTTTAGCATATTTTTGTAATTTTAAAGTGATTGGGCTTAGTTTGTTGCTGTAAAGTGTAGTTGGGGGTGATTTCTGATAGCCGAAGTAATTTAGGTGAGTTTGGCATAGTTTGCTATGGTTAGTAGCATTTTTTGTAATTTAAAAGTGATTGGGTATAGTTTGTTCTGGTAAGGGTTAGTTGGTGATGATTTAGAGTAGCCGAAGTAATTTAGGTGAGTCTGGCATAGTTTGTATTGATTTGCACACCTTTTTTTGTAATTTTAAGATGATATGGTTTGGTTTGTTGTAATAAGGGATAGTTGGGGGTGATTTACGTTAGCCGAAGTAATTTAGGTGATTCTGGTATAGTTTGTTATGATGTTTAGCATTTTTTTGTAATTTTAAAGTGATTGGGCTTAGTTTGTTGCTGTAAAGTGTAGTTGGGGGTGATTTTTGATAGCCGTAGTAATTTAGGTAAGTTTGGCATAGTTTGCTATGGTTACTACCATTTTTTTGTAATTTAAAAGTGATTGGGTTTTGTTTGTTGTGGTAGGGGTTAGTGGGTGATGATTTAGAGTAGCCGAAGTAATTTAGGTAAGTCTGGCATAGTTTGTTATGATTTGTACACCTGTTTTGTAATTTTAAGATGATATGGTTTAGTTTGTTGTGGTAAGGGATAGTTGGCGGTGATTTACGGTAGCCGAAGTAATTTAGGGGATTCTGGTATAGTTTGTTATGATTTTTAGCATTTTTTTGTAATTTTAAAGTGATTGGGCTTAGTTTGTTGCTGTAAAATGTAGTTGGGGGTGATTTTTGATAGCCGAAGTAATTTAGGTGAGTTTGGCATAGCTTGCTATGGTTAGTAGCATTTTCTTGTAATTTAAAAGTGATTGGGTTTAGTTAGTTGTGGTAAGGATTAGTTGGTGATGATTTAGAGTAGCCGAAGTAATTTAGCTAAGTCTGGCATAGTTTGTTATAATTTGTACACCTTTTTTTGTAATTTTAAGATGATATGGTTTGGTTTGTTGTGGTAAGGGATAGTTGGGGGTGATTTACGGTAGCCGAAGTAATTTAGGTGATTCTGGTATAGTTTGTTATGATTTGTAGCATTTTTTTGTAATTTTAAAGTGATTGGGGTTAGTTTGTTGCTGTAAAGTGTAGTTGAAGGTGATTTTTGGTAGCCGAAGTATTTTAGGTGAGTTTGGCATAGTTTGCTATGGTTAGTAGCATTTTTTTGTAATTTAAAAGTGATTGGGTTTAGTTTGTTGTGGTAAGGGTTAGTTGGTGATGATTTAGAGTAGCCGAAGTAATTTAGGTGAGTCTGGCATAGTTTGTTATGATTTGTACACCTTTTTTTGTAATATTATGATGATATAGTTTGGTTTGTTGTGGTAAGGGATATTTGGGGGTGATTTACGGTAACCGAAGTAATTTAGGAGATTCTGGTATAGTTTGTTATGATTTTTAGCATATTTTTGTAATTTTAAAGTGATTGGGCTTAGTTTGTTGCTGTAAAGTGTAGTTAGGGGTGATTTCTGATAGCCGAAGTAATTTAGGTGAGTTTGGCATAGTTTGCTATGGTTAGTAGCATTGTTTTGTAATTTAACAGTTATTGGGTTTAGTTTGTTGTGGTAAGGGTTAGTTGGTGATGATTTAGAGTAGCCGAAGTAATTTAGGTGAGTTTGGCATAGTTTGTTATGATTTGTACACCTTTTTTTGTAATATTATGATGATATGGTTTGGTTTGTTGTGGTAAGAGATAGTTGGCGGTGATTTACGGCAGCCGAAGTAATTTAGGTGATTCTGGTATAGTTTGTTATGATTTTTAGCATTTTTTTGTAATTTTTAAGTGATTGGGCTTAGTTTGTTGCTGTAAAGTGAAGTTGGGGGTGATTTTTGATAGCCGAAGTAATTTAGGTGAGTTTGGCATAGTTTGCTATGGTTAGTAGCATTTTTTTGTAATTTAAAAGTTATTGGGATTAGTTTGATGCGGTAAGGGTTAGTTGGTGATGATTTAGAGTAGCCGAAATAAGTTAGGTGAGTCTGGCATAGTTTGTTATGGTTTGTACACTTTTTTTTGTAATTTTAAGATGATATGGTTTGGTTTGTTGTGGTAAGGGATAGTTGGGGGTGATTTACGGTAGCCGAAGTAATTTAGGTGATTCTGGTATAGTTTGTTATGATTTTTAACATTTTTTTGTAATTTTAAAGTGATTGGGCTTTGCTTGTTGCTGTAAAGTGTATTTGGGGGTGATTTTTGGTAGCCGAAGTAATTTAGGTGAGTTTGGCATAGTTTGCTATGGTTAGTAGCATTTTTTTGTAATTTAAAAGTGATTGGGTTTAGTTTGTTGTGGTAAGGGTTATTTGGTGATTATTTAGAGTAGCCGAAGTAATTTAGGTGAGTCTGGCATAGTTTGTTATGATTTGTACAACTTTTTTTGTAATTTTAAGATGATATGGTTTGGTTTGTTGTGGTAACGGATAGTTGGGGGTGATTTACGGTAGCCGAAGTAATTTAGGTGATTCTGGTATAGATTGTTATGATTTTTAGCATTTTTTTGTAATTTTAAAGTGATTGGGCTTAGTTTGTTGCTGTAAAGTGTAGTTGGGGGTGATTTTTGATAGCCGAAGTAATTTAGGTGAGTTTGGCATAGTTTGCTATGGTTAGTAGCATTTTTTTGTAATTTAAAAGTGATTGGGTTTAGTTTGTTGTGGTAAGGGTTAGTTGGTGATGATTTAAAGTAGCCGAAGTAATTTAGGTAAGTCTGGCATAGTTTGTTATAATTTGTACACCTTTTTTTGTAATTTTAAGATGATATGGTTTGGTTTGTTGTGGTAAGGGTTAGTTGGTGATGATTTAGAGTAGCCGAAGTAATTTATGTGAGTCTGGCATAGTTTGTTATGATTTGTACACCTTTTTTTGTAATTTTAAGATGATATGGTTTGGTTTGTTGTTATAAGGGTTAGTTGGTGATGATTTAGAGTAGCCGAAGTAATTTAGGTGAGTTTGGCATACTTTGCTATGGTTAGTAGCATTGTTTTGTAATTTAAATATGATTGGGTTTAGTTTGTTGTGGTAAGGGTTAGTTGGTGATGATTTAGAGTAGCCGAAGTAATTTATGTGAGTCTGGCATAGTTTGTTATGATTTGTACACCTTTTTTTGTAATTTTAAGATGATATGGTTTGGTTTGTTGTGATAAGGGATATTTGGGGGTGATTTACGGTAGCCGAAGTAATTTAGGTGATTCTGGTATAGTTTGTTATGATTTTTAGCATTTTTTTGTAATTTTAAAGTGATTGGGCTTAGTTTGTTGCTGTAAAATGTAGTTGGGGGTGATTTTTGATAGCCGAAGTAATTTAGGTGAGTTTGGCATAGCTTGCTATGGTTAGTAGCATTTTTTTGTAATTTAAAAGTGATTGGGTTTAGTTTGTTGTGGTAAGGGTTAGTTGGTGATGATTTAAAGTAGCCGAAGTAATTTAGGTAAGTCTGGCATAGTTTGTTATAATTCGTACACCTTTTTTTGTAATTTTAAGATGATACGGTTTGGTTTGTTGTGGTAAGGGATAGTTGGGGATGATTTACGGTAGCCGAAATAATTTAGGTGATTCTGGTATAGTTTGTTATAATTTGTAGCATTTTTTTGTAATTTTAAAGTGATTGGGGTTAGTTTGCTGCTGTAAAGTGTAGTTGGGGGTGATTTTTGGTAGCCGAAGTAATTTAGGTGAGTTTGGCATAGTTTGCTATGGTTAGTAGCATTTTGTTGTAATTTAAAAGTGATTGGGTTTAGTTTGTTGTGGTAAGGGTTATTTGGTGATTATTTAGAGTAGCCGAAGTAATTTAGGTGAGTCTGGCATAGTTTGTTATGATTTGTACAACTTTTTTTGTAATTTTAAGATGATATGGTTTGGTTTGTTGTGGTAAGGGATAGTTGGGGGTGATTTACGGTAGCCGAAGTAATTTAGGTGATTCTGGTATAGATTGTTATGATTTTTAGCATTTTTTTGTAATTTTAAAGTGATTGGGCTTAGTTTGTTGCTGTAAAGTGTAGTTGGGGGTGATTTTTGATAGCCGAAGTAATTTAGGTGAGTTTGGCATAGTTTGCTATGGTTAGTTGCATTGTTTTGTAATTTAAAAGTGATTTGGTTTAGTTTGTTGTGGTAAGGGTTAGTTGGTGATGATTTAGAGTAGCCGAAGTAATTTATCTGAGTCTGGCATAGTTTGTTATGATTTGTACACCTTTTTTTGTAGTTTTAAGATGATATGGTTTGGTTTGTTGTGGTAAGGGATAGTTGGGGGTGATTTACGGTAGCCGAAGTAATTTAGGTGATTCTGGTATAGTTTGTTATGATTTTTAGCATTTTTTTGTAATTTTAAAATGATTGGGCTTAGTTTCTTGCTGTAAAGTGTAGTTGGGGGTGATTTTTGATAGCCAAAGTAATTTAGGTGAGTTTGGCATAGTTTGCTATGGTTAGTAGCATTTTTTTGTAATTTAAAAGTGATTGGGTTTAGTTTGTTGTGGTAAGGGTTAGTTGGTGATGATTTAGAGTAGCCGAGGTAATTTAGGTGAGTCTGGCATAGTTTGTTATGATTTGTACACTTTTTTTTGTAATTTTAAGATGATATGGTTTGGTTTGTTGTGGTAAGGGATAGTTGGGGGTGATTTACGGTAGCCGAAGTAATTTAGGTGATTCTGGTATAGATTGTTATGATTTTTAGCATTTTTTTGTAATTTTAAAGTGATTGGGCTTAGTTTGTTGCTGTAAAGTGTAGTTGGGGGTGATTTTTGATAGCCGAAGTAATTTAGGTGAGTTTGGCATAGTTTGCTATGGTTAGTAGCATTGTTTTGTAATTTAAAAGTGATTGGGTTTAGTTTGTTGTGGTAAGGGTTAGTTGGTGATGATTTAGAGTAGCCGAAGTAATTTATGTGAGTCTGGCATAGTTTGTTATGATTTGTACACCTTTTTTTGTAATTTTAAGATGATATGGTTTGGTTTGTTGTGGTAAGGCATATTTGGGGGTGATTTACGGTAGCCGAAGTAATTTAGGTGATTCTGGTATAGTTTGTTATGATTTTTAGCATTTTTTTGTAATTTTAAAGTGATTGGGCTTAGTTTGTTGCTGTACAGTGTAGTTGGGGGTGATTTTTGATAGCCGAAGTAATTTAGGTGAGTTTGGCATAGTTTGCTATGGTTAGTTGCATTGTTTTGTAATTTAAAAGTGATTGGGTTTAGTTTGTTGTGGTAAGGGTTAGTTGGTGATGATTTAGAGTAGCCGAAGTAATTTATGTGAGTCTGGCATAGTTTGTTATGATTTGTACACCTTTTTTTGTAATTTTAAGATGATATGGTTTGGTTTGTTGTGGTAAGGGATAGTTGGCGATGATTTACGGTAGCCAAAGTAATTTAGGTGATTCTGGTATAGTTTGTTATGATTTTTAGCATTTTTTTGTAATTTTAAAGTGATTGGGCTTAGTTTCTTGCTGTAAAGTGTAGTTGGGGGTGATTTTTGATAGCCAAAGTAATTTAGGTGAGTTTGGCATAGTTTGCTATGGTTAGTAGCATTTTTTTGTAATTTAAAAGTGATTGGGTTTAGTTTGTTGTGGTAAGGGTTAGTTGGTGATGATTTAGAGTAGCCGAGGTAATTTAGGTGAGTCTGGCATAGTTTGTTATGATTTGTACACTTTTTTTTGTAATTTTAAGATGATATGGTTTGGTTTGTTGTGGTAAGGGATAGTTGGGGGTGATTTACGGTAGCCGAAGTAATTTAGGTGATTCTGGTATAGATTGTTATGATTTTTAGCATTTTTTTGTAATTTTAAAGTGATTGGGCTTAGTTTGTTGCTGTAAAGTGTAGTTGGGGGTGATTTTTGATAGCCGAAGTAATTTAGGTGAGTTTGGCATAGTTTGCTATGGTTAGTAGCATTGTTTTGTAATTTAAAAGTGATTGGGTTTAGTTTGTTGTGGTAAGGGTTAGTTGGTGATGATTTAGAGTAGCCGAAGTAATTTATGTGAGTCTGGCATAGTTTGTTATGATTTGTACACCTTTTTTTGTAATTTTAAGATGATATGGTTTGGTTTGTTGTGGTAAGGCATATTTGGGGGTGATTTACGGTAGCCGAAGTAATTTAGGTGATTCTGGTATAGTTTGTTATGATTTTTAGCATTTTTTTGTAATTTTAAAGTGATTGGGCTTAGTTTGTTGCTGTACAGTGTAGTTGGGGGTGATTTTTGATAGCCGAAGTAATTTAGGTGAGTTTGGCATAGTTTGCTATGGTTAGTAGCATTTTTTTGTAATTTAAAAGTGATTGGGTTTAGTTTGTTGTGGTAAGGTTTAGTTGGTGATGATTTAGAGTAGCCGATGTAATTTAGGTGAGTCTGGCATAGTTTGTTATGATTTGTACACATTTTTTTGTAATTTTAAGATGATATGGTTTGGTTTGTTGTGGTAAGTGATAGTTGGGGGTGATTTACGGTAGCCGAAGTAATTTAGGTGATTCTGGTATAGTTTGTTATGATTTTTAGCATTTTTTTGTAATTTTAAAGTGATTGGGCTTAGTTTGTTGCTGTAAAGTGTAGTTGGGGGTGATTTTTGATAGCCGAAGTAATTTAAATGAGTTTGGCATAGTTTGCTATGGTTAGTAGCATTTTTTTGTAATTTAAAAGTGATTGGGTATAGTTTGTTGTGGTAAGAATTTGTTGGTGATGATTTAGAGTAGCCGAAGTAATTTAGGTGAGTCTGGCATAGTTTGTTATGATTGGTACACCTTTTTTTGTAATTTTAAGATGATATGGTTTGGTTTGTTGGGGTAAGGGATAGATGGGGGTGATTTACGGTAACTGAAGTAATTTAGGTGATTCTGGTATAGTTTGTTAAGATTTTTAGCATTTTTTTGTAATTTTAAAGTGATTGGGCTTAGTTTCTTGCTGTAAAGTGTAGGTGGGTGTGATTTTTGATAGCCGAAGTAATTTAGGTGAGTTTGGCATAGTTTGCTATGGTTAGTAGCATTTTTTTGTAATTTTAAAGTGATTGGGTTTAGTTTGTTGTGGTAAGGGTTAGTTGGTGATGATTTAGAGTAGCCGAAGTAATTTAGGTGAGTCTGGCATAGTTTGTTATGATTTGTACACCTTTTTTTGTAATTTTAAGATGATATGGTTTGGTTTGTTGTAGTAAGGGATAGTTGGGGGTGATTTACGGTAGCCGAAGTAATTTAGGTGATTCTGGTATAGTTTGTTATGATTTTTAGCATTTTTTTGTAATTTTAAAGTTATTGGGCTTAGTTTGTTGCTGTAAAGTGTAGTTGGGGGTGATTTTTGATAGCCGAAGTAATTTAAGTGAGTTTGGCATAGTTTGCTATGGTTAGTAGCATTTTTTGTAATTTAAAAGTGATTGGGTTTAGTTTGTTGTGGTAAGGGTGTGTTGGTGATGATTTAGAGTATCCGAAGTAATTTAGGTGAGTCTGGCATAGTTTGTTATGATTGGTACACCTTTTTTTGTAATTTTAATATGATATGGTTTGGTTTGTTGTGGTAAGGGATAGATGGGGGTGATTTACGGTAGCCGAAGTAATTTAGGTGATTCTGGCATAATTTGTTATGATTTTTAGCATTTTTTTGTAAT
This sequence comes from Eledona agricola, assembly GCA_964023215.1. Taxonomy (NCBI): domain Eukaryota; kingdom Metazoa; phylum Arthropoda; class Insecta; order Coleoptera; family Tenebrionidae; genus Eledona; species Eledona agricola. Next base: position 341,240 of record CAXIEJ010000179.1, read on the forward strand.
TTTAAAGTGATTGGGCTTAGTTTCTTGCTGTAAAGTGTAGTTGGGTGTGATTTTTGATAGCCGAAGTAATTTAGGTAAGTTTGGCATAGTTTGCTATGGTTAGTAGCATTTTTTTGTAATTTTAAAGTGATTGAGTTTAGTTTGTTGTGGTAAGGGTTAGTTGGTGATGATTTAGAGTAGCCGAAGTAATTTAGGTGAGTCTGGCATAGTTTGTTATGATTTGTACACCTTTTTTGTAATTTTAAGATGATATGGTTTGGTTTGTTGTGGTAAAGGATATTTGGGGGTGATTTACGGTAGCCGAAGTAATTTAGGTGATTCTGGTATAGTTTGTTATGATTTTTATAAATTTTTTTGTAATTTTAAAGTGATTGGGCTTAGTTTGTTGCTGTAAAGTGTAGTTGGGGGTGATTTTTGATAGCCGAAGTAATTTAAGTGAGTTTGGCATAGTTTGCTATGGTTAATAGCATTTTTTTGTAATTTACAAGTGATTGGGTTTAGTTTGTTGTGGTAAGGGTTTGTTGGTGATGATTTAGAGTAGCCGAAGTAATTTAGGTGAGTCTGGCATAGTTTGTTTTGATTGGTACACCTTTTTTGTAATTTTAAGATGATATGGTTTGGTTTGTTGTGGTAAGGGATAGATGGGGTGATTTACGGTAGCCGAAGTAATTTAGGTGATTCTGGTATAGTTTGTTATGATTTTTAGCATTTTTTTGTAATTTTAAAGTGATTGGGCTTAGTTTCTTGCTGTAAAGTGTAGTTGGGTGTGATTTTTGATAGCCGAAGTAATTTAGGTGAGTTTGGCATAGTTTGCTATGGTTAGTAGCATTTTTTTGTAATTTTAAAGTGATAGGGTTTAGTTTGTTGTGGTAAGGGTTAGTTATTGATGATTTAGAGTAGCCGAAGTAATTTAGGTGAGTCTGGCATAGTTTGTTATGATTTGTACACCTTTTTTTGTAATTTTAAGATGATATGGTTTGGTTTGTTGTGGTAAGGGATAGTTGGAGGTGATTTACGGTAGCCGAAGTAATTTAGGTGATTCTGGTATAGTTTGTTATAATTTTTAACATTTTTTTGTAATTTTAAAGTGATTGGGCTTAGTTTGTTACTGTAAAGTGTAGTTGGGGGTGATTTTTGATAGCCGAAGTAATTTAGGTGAGTTTGGCATAGTTTGCTATGGTTAGTAGCCTTTTTTTGTAATTTAAAAGTGATTGGGTTTAGTTTGTTTTGGAAAGTTATAGTTGGTGATGATTTAGAGTAGCCCAAGTAATTTAGGTGAGTCTGGCATAGTTTGTTATGATTTGTACACCTTTTTTTTGTAATTTTAAGATGATATGGTTTGGTTTGTTGTGGTAAGGGATAGTTAGGGGTGATTTACGGTAGCTGAAGTAATTTAGGTGATTCTGGTATAGTTTGTAATGATTTTTAGCATTTTTTTGTAATTTTAAAAATGATTGGGCTTAGTTTGTTGCTCTAAAGTATAGTTGGGGGTGATTTTTGATAGCCGAAGTAATTTAGGTAAGTCTGGCATAGTTTGTTATAATTTGTACACCTTTTTTGTAATTTTAAGATGATATGGTTTGGTTTGTTGTGGTAGGGGATAGTTGGGGGTGATTTACGGTAGCCGAAGTAATTTAGGTGATTCTGGTATAGTTTGTTATGATTTGTAACATTTTTTTGTAATTTTAAAGTGATTGGGGTTAGTTTGTTGCTGTAAAGTGTAGTTGGGGGTGATTTTTGGTAGCCGAAGTAATTTAGGTGAGTTTGGCATAGTTTGCTATGGTTAGTAGCATTTTTTTGTAATTTAAAAGTGATTGGGTTTAGTTTGTTGTGGTAAGGGTTATTTGGTGATTATTTAGAGTAGCCGAAGTAATTTAGGTGAGTCTGGCATAGTTTGTTATGATTTGTACAACATTTTTTGTAATTTTAAGATGATATGGTTTGGTTTGTTGTGGTAAGGGATAGTTGGGGGTGATTTACGGTAGCCGAAGTAATTTAGGTGATTCTGGTATAGATTGTTATGATTTTTAGCATTTTTTTGTAATTTTAAAGTGATTGGGCTTAGTTTGTTGCTGTAAAGTGTAGTTGGGGGTGATTTTTGATAGCCGAAGTAATTTAGGTGAGTTTGGCATACTTTGCTATGGTTAGTAGCATTGTTTTGTAATTTAAAAGTGATTGGGTTTAGTTTGTTGTGGTAAGGGTTAGTTGGTGATGATTTAGAGTAGCCGAAGTAATTTATGTGAGTCTGGCATAGTTTGTTATGATTTGTACACCTTATTTTGTAATTTTAAGATGATATGGTTTGGTTTGTTGTGGTAAGGGATATTTCGGGGTGATCTACGGTAGCCGAAGTAATTTAGGTGATTCTGGTATAGTTTGTTATGATTTTTAGCATTTTTATGTAATTTTAAAGTGATTGGGCTTAGTTTGTTGCTGTAAAATGTAGTTGGGGGTGATTTTTGATAGCCGAAGTAATTTAGGTGAGTTTGGCATAGCTTGCTATGGTTAGTAGCATTTTTTTGTAATTTAAAAGTGATTGGGTTTAGTTTGTTGTGGTAAGGGTTAGTTGGTGATGATTTAAAGTAGCCGAAGTAATTTAGGTAAGTCTGGCATAGTTTGTTATAATTTGTACACCTTTTTTTGTAATTTTAAGATGATATGGTTTGGTTTGTTGTGGTAAGGGATAGTTGGGGGTGATTTACGGTAGCCGAAATAATTTAGGTGATTCTGGTATAGTTTGTTATGATTTGTAGCATTTTTTTGTAATTTTAAAGTGATTGGGGTTAGTTTGCTGCTGTAAAGTGTAGTTGGGGGTGATTTTTGGTAGCCGAAGTAATTTAGGTGAGTTTGGCATAGTTTGCTATGGTTAGTAGCATTTTTTTGTAATTTAAAAGTGATTGGGTTTAGTTTGTTGTGGTAAGGGTTTTTTGGTGATTATTTAGAGTAACCGAAGTAATTTAGGTGAGTCTGGCATAGTTTGTTATGATTTGTACAACTTTTTTTGTAATTTTAAGATGATATGGTTTGGTTTGTTGTGGTAAGGGATAGTTGGGGGTGATTTACGGTAGCCGAAGTAATTTAGGTGATTCTGGTATAGATTGTTATGATTTTTAGCATTTTTTTGTAATTTTAAAGTGATTGGGCTTAGTTTGTTGCTGTAAAGTGTAGTTGGGGGTGATTTTTGATAGCCGAAGTAATTTAGGCGAGTTTGGCATAGTTTGCTATGGTTAGTTGCATTGTTTTGTAATTTAAAAGTGATTGGGTTTAGTTTGTTGTGGTAAGGGTTAGTTGGTGATGATTTAGAGTAGCCGAAATAATTTATGTGAGTCTGGCATAGTTTGTTACGATTTGTACACCTTTTTTTGTAATTTTAAGATGATATGGTTTGGTTTGTTGTGGTAAGGGATAGTTGGGGGTGATTTACGGTAGCCGAAATAATTTAGGTGATTCTGGTATAGTTTGTTATGATTTGTAGCATTTTTTTGTAATTTTAAAGTGATTGGGGTTAGTTTGCTGCTGTAAAGTGTAGTTGGGTGTGATTTTTGATAGCCGAAGTAATTTAGGTGAGTTTGGCATAGTTTGCTATGGTTAGTAGCATTTTTTTGTAATTTTAAAGTGATTGGGTTTAGTTTGTTGTGGTAAGGGTTAGTTGGTCATGATTTAGAGTAGCCGAAGTAATTTAGGTGAGTCTGGCATAGTTTGTTATGATTTGTACACCTTTTTTTGTAATTTTAAGATGATATGGTTTGGTTTGTTGTGGTAAGGGATAGTTGGAGGTGATTTACGGTAGCCGAAGTAATTTAGGTGATTCTGGTATAGTTTGTTATAATTTTTAACATTTTTTTGTAATTTTAAAGTGATTGGGCTTAGTTTGTTGCTGTAAAGTGTAGTTGGGGGTGATTTTTGATAGCCGAAGTAATTTAGGTGAGTTTGGCATAGTTTGCTATGGTTAGTAGCCTTTTTTTGTAATTTAAAAGTGATTGGGTTTAGTTTGTTGTGGAAAGGGTTAGTTGGTGATGATTTAGAGTAGCCGATGTAATTTAGGTGAGTCTGGCATAGTTTGTTATGATTTGTACACATTTTTTTGTAATTTTAAGATGATATGGTTTGGTTTGTTGTGGTAAGTGATAGTTGGGGGTGATTTACGGTAGCCGAAGTAATTTAGGTGATTCTGGTATAGTTTGTTATGATTTTTAGCATTTTTTTGTAATTTTAAAGTGATTGGGCTTAGTTTGTTGCTGTAAAGTGTAGTTGGGGGTGATTTTTGATAGCCGAAGTAATTTAGGTGAGTTTGGCATAGTTTGCTATGGTTAGTAGCATTTTTTTGTAATTTAAAAGTGATTGGGTTTAGTTTGTTGTGGTAAGGGTTATTTGGTGATTATTTAGAGTAGCCGAAGTAATTTAGGTGAGTCTGGCATAGTTTGTTATGATTTGTACACCTTTTTTTGTAATTTTAAGATGATATGGTTTGGTTTGTTGTGGTAAGGGATAGATGGGGGTGATTTACGGTAGTCGAAGTAATTTAGGTGATTCTGGTATAGTTTGTTAAGATTTTTAGCATTTTTTTGTAATTTTAAAGTGATTGGGCTTAGTTTCTTGCTGTAAAGTGTAGGTGGGTGTGATTTTTGATAGCCGAAGTAATTTAGGTGAGTTTGGCATAGTTTGTTATGATTTGTACACCTTTTTTTGTAATTTTAAAGTGATTGGGTTTAGTTTGTTGTGGTAAGGGTTAGTTGGTGATGATTTAGAGTAGCTGAAGTAATTTATGTGAGACTGGCATAGTTTGTTATGATTTGTACACCTTTTTTTGTAATTTTAAGATGATATGGTTTGGTTTGTTGTGGTAAGGGATAGTTGGGGGTGATTTACGGTAGCCGAAATAATTTAGGTGGTTCTGGTATAATTTGTTATGATTTGTAGCATTTTTTTGTAATTTTAAAGTAATTGGGGTTAGTTTGCTGCTGTAAAGTGTAGTTGGGGGTGATTTTTGGTAGCCGAAGTAATTTAGGTGAGTTTGGCATAGTTTGCTATGGTTAGTAGCATTTTTTTGTAATTTAAAAGTGATTGGGTTTAGTTTGTTGTGGTAAGGGTTTGTTGGTGATGATTTAGAGTAGCCGAAGTAATTTAGGTGAGTCTGGCATAGTTTGTTAAGATTGGTACACCTTTTTTTGTAATTTTAAGATGATATGGTTTGGTTTGTTGTGGTAAGGGATAGATGGGGGTGATTTACGGTAGCCGAAGTAATTTAGGTGATTCTGGTATAGTTTGTTAAGATTTTTAGCATTTTTTTGTAATTTTAAAGTGATTGGGCTTAGTTTCTTGCTGTAAAGTGTAGGTGGGTGTGATTTTTGATAGCCGAAGTAATTTAGGTGAATTTGGCATAGTTTGCTATGGTTAGTAGCATTTTTTAGTAATTTTAAAGTGATTGGGTTTAGTTTGTTGTGGTAAGGGTTAGTTGGTGATGATTTAGAGTAGCCGAAGTAATTTAGGTGAGTCTGGCGTAGTTTGTTATGATTTGTACACCTTTTTTGTAATTTTAAGATGATATGGTTTGGTTTGTTGTGGTAAAGGATAGTTGGGGGTGATTTACGGTAGCTGAAGTAATTTAGGTGATTCTGGTATAGTTTGTTATGATTTTTATAAATTTCTTTGTAATTTTAAAGTGATTGGGCTTAGTTTGTTGCTGTAAAGTGTAGTTGGGGGTGATTTTTGATAACCGAAGTAATTTAGGTGAGTTTGGCATAGTTTGCTATGGTTAGTAGCATTTTTTTGTAATTTAAAAGTGATTGGGTTTAGTTTGTTGTGGTAAGGGTTAGTTGGTGATTATTTAGAGTAGCCGAAGTAATTTAGGTGAGTCTGGCATAGTTTGTTATGATTTGTACAATTTTTTTTGTAATTTTAAGATAATATGGTTTGGTTTGTTGTGGTAAGGGATAGTTGGGGGTGATTTACGGTAGCCGAAGTAATTTAGGTGATTCTGGTATAGTCTGTTATGATTTTTAGCATTTTTTGTAATTTTAAAGTGATTGGGCTTAGTTTGTTGCTGTAAAGTGTAGTTGGGGGTGATTTTTGATAGCCGAAGTAATTTAGGTGAGTTTGGCATAGTTTGCTATGGTTAGTAGCATTTTTTTGTAATTTAAAAGTGATTGGGTTTAGTTTGTTGTGGTAAGGGTTAGTTGGTGATGATTTAGAGTAGCCGAAGTAATTTAGGTGAGTCTGGCATAGTTTGTTATGATTTGTACACCTTTTTTTGTAATTTTAAGATGATATGATTTGGTTTGTTGTAGTAAGGGATAGTTGGGGGTGATTACGGTAGCCGAAGTAATTTAGGTTATTCTGCTATAGTTTGTTATGATTTTTAGCATTTTTTTGTAATTTTAAAGTGATTGGGCTTAGTTTGCTGCTGTAAAGTGTAGTTGGGGGTGATTTTTGATAGCCGAAGTAATTTAGGTGAGTTTGGCATAGTTTGCTATAGTTAGTAGCATTTTTTTGTAATTTAAAAGTGATTGGTTTTAGTTTGTTGTGGTAAGGGTTAGTTGGTGATGATTTAGAGTAGTCGAAGTAATTTAGGTGAGTCTGGCATAGTTTATTATGATTTGTACACCTTTTTTTGTAATTTTAAAGTGATTGGGTTTAGTTTGTTGTGGTAAGGGTTAATTGGTGATGATTTAGAGTAGCCGAAGTAATTTATGTGAGTCTGGCATAGTTTGTTATGATTTGTACACCTTTTTTTGTAATTTTAAGATGATATGGTTTGGTTTGTTGTGGTAAGGGATAGTTGGGGGTGATTTACGGTAGCCGAAATAATTTAGGTGATTCTGGTATAGTTTGTTATGATTTGTAGCATTTTTTTGTAATTTTAAAGTAATTGGGGTTAGTTTGCTGCTGTAAAGTGTAGTTGAGGGTGATTTTTGGTAGCCGAAGTAATTTAGGTGAGTTTGGCATAGTTTGCTATGGTTAGTAGCATTTTTTTGTAATTTAAAAGTGATTGGGTTTAGTTTGTTGTGGTAAGGGTTTGTTGGTGATGATTTAGAGTAGCCGAAGTAATTTAGGTGAGTCTGGCATAGTTTGTTAAGATTGGTACACATTTTTTTGTAATTTTAAGATGATATGGTTTGGTTTGTTGTGGTAAGGGATAGATGGGGGTGATTTACGGTAGCCGAAGTAATTTAGGTGATTCTGGTATAGTTTGTTAAGATTTTTAGCATTTTTTTGTAATTTTAAAGTGATTGGGCTTAGTTTCTTGCTGTAAAGTGTAGGTGGGTGTGATTTTTGATAGCCGAAGTAATTTAGGTGAATTTGGCATAGTTTGCTATGGTTAGTAGCATTTTTTAGTAATTTTAAAGTGATTGGGTTTAGTTTGTTGTGGTAAGGGTTAGTTGGTGATGATTTAGAGTAGCCGAAGTAATTTAGGTGAGTCTGGCGTAGTTTGTTATGATTTGTACACCTTTTTTGTAATTTTAAGATGATATGGTTTGGTTTGTTGTGGTAAAGGATAGTTGGGGGTGATTTACGGTAGCTGAAGTAATTTAGGTGATTCTGGTATAGTTTGTTATGATTTTTATAAATTTCTTTGTAATTTTAAAGTGATTGGGCTTAGTTTGTTGCTGTAAAGTGTAGTTGGGGGTGATTTTTGATAACCGAAGTAATTTAGGTGAGTTTGGCATAGTTTGCTATGGTTAGTAGCATTTTTTTGTAATTTAAAAGTGATTGGGTTTAGTTTGTTGTGGTAAGGGTTAGTTGGTGATTATTTAGAGTAGCCGAAGTAATTTAGGTGAGTCTGGCATAGTTTGTTATGATTTGTACAATTTTTTTTGTAATTTTAAGATAATATGGTTTGGTTTGTTGTGGTAAGGGATAGTTGGGGGTGATTTACGGTAGCCGAAGTAATTTAGGTGATTCTGGTATAGTTTGTTATGATTTTTAGCATTTTTTGTAATTTTAAAGTGATTGGGCTTAGTTTGTTGCTGTAAAGTGTAGTTGGGGGTGATTTTTGATAGCCGAAGTAATTTAGGTGAGTTTGGCATAGTTTGCTATGGTTAGTAGCATTTTTTTGTAATTTAAAAGTGATTGGGTTTAGTTTGTTGTGGTAAGGGTTAGTTGGTGATGATTTAGAGTAGCCGAAGTAATTTAGGTGAGTCTGGCATAGTTTGTTATGATTTGTACACCTTTTTTTGTAATTTTAAGATGATATGGTTTGGTTTGTTGTAGTAAGGGATAGTTGGGGGTGATTACGGTAGCCGAAGTAATTTAGGTTATTCTGCTATAGTTTGTTATGATTTTTAGCATTTTTTTGTAATTTTAAAGTGATTGGGCTTAGTTTGCTGCTGTAAAGTGTAGTTGGGGGTGATTTTTGATAGCCGAAGTAATTTAGGTGAGTTTGGCATAGTTTGCTATAGTTAGTAGCATTTTTTTGTAATTTAAAAGTGATTGGTTTTAGTTTGTTGTGGTAAGGGTTAGTTGGTGATGATTTAGAGTAGTCGAAGTAATTTAGGTGAGTCTGGCATAGTTTATTATGATTTGTACACCTTTTTTTGTAATTTTAAAGTGATTGGGTTTAGTTTGTTGTGGTAAGGGTTAGTTGGTGATGATTTAGAGTAGCCGAAGTAATTTATGTGAGTCTGGCATAGTTTGTTATGATTTGTACACCTTTTTTTGTAATTTTAAGATGATATGGTTTGGTTTGTTGTGGCAAGGGATAGTTGGGGGTGATTTACGGTAGCCGAAATAATTTAGGTGATTCTGGTATAGTTTGTTATGATTTGTAGCATTTTTTTGTAATTTTAAAGTAATTGGGGTTAGTTTGCTGCTGTAAAGTGTAGTTGAGGGTGATTTTTGGTAGCCGAAGTAATTTAGGTGAGTTTGGCATAGTTTGCTATGGTTAGTAGCATTTTTTTGTAATTTAAAAGTGATTGGGTTTAGTTTGTTGTGGTAAGGGTTTGTTGGTGATGATTTAGAGTAGCCGAAGTAATTTAGGTGAGTCTGGCATAGTTTGTTAAGATTGGTACACCTTTTTTTGTAATTTTAAGATGATATGGTTTAGTTTGTTGTGGTAAGGGATAGATGGGGGTGATTTACGGTAGCCGAAGTAATTTAGGTGATTCTGGTATAGTTTGTTAAGATTTTTAGCATTTTTTTGTAATTTTAAAGTGATTGGGCTTAGTTTCTTGCTGTAAAGTGTAGGTGGGTGTGATTTTTGATAGCCGAAGTAATTTAGGTGAATTTGGCATAGTTTGCTATGGTTAGTAGCATTTTTTAGTAATTTTAAAGTGATTGGGTTTAGTTTGTTGTGGTAAGGGTTAGTTGGTGATGATTTAGAGTAGCCGAAGTAATTTAGGTGAGTCTGGCGTAGTTTGTTATGATTTGTACACCTTTTTTGTAATTTTAAGATGATATGGTTTGGTTTGTTGTGGTAAAGGATAGTTGGGGGTGATTTACGGTAGCCGAAGTAATTTAGGTGATTCTGGTATAGTTTGTTATGATTTTTATAAATTTTTTTTGTAACGTGATGGTACCACCACTTACCGCAAGACGCGTGCGCGACAGAAAATAACGTGAAGATCAAGTAACAAGATGGTGTCGGTGCCACATTGAGTCCACTCTTTTAATGTTTAATAATAAAAGCTATTAGTTTACGAGTTACCCGACAATCATTTAGCCCTCCTGTGGTTCGAGTGTTACAACTGGCGCCCAACAGTTAGTGGCCGAATCAGTGCAGAGTGAGTTAAAAAATCCAACCTCTTCAGCCATTCACCACGCTCCGTGCGCTGCTGATGTACCCAAAAACTACCGATTGACTTCGTGCAAGGTACCTCACATATCCGCGGTTCGTGTGTATCCTAGGAGTCCTAGTTGATCTAACGGCAGAAATTCTCCACGAGTTGGCATCAAGGACGCGCAGCCCGCCATTTTGCCGGTTCCACGTGCGAAACCGACCATCTCGAAAAATCCGACTTCATCACGGACGGCTACCAGCGTTATCAACTACGGTCGAGAGTGAACTCTCGGCTCAACAAAGGCGATAACACGAGCGACGGCGACGATCATCAATCCGCGCCAGGTCCTGCGATGGCACAAAACGTCGTGCTGACCACCGAACAATTTCAGGCGCTGTTGCAAAGCGTACAAGCAGCAAATGCTAGCCCCGCAGTCGCCCCCCGTTTGGAAAACGGAAATTTTGCCAACTGCAGCTCTCGTTTCTCTGGAGGAGAAGGTGAAGACGTTGACGCTTTCATTGAAGCCATCACCATCTACAAGGAGTGCGTGGCTATCAGCGACGACAATGCTCTGAGAGGCCTCCCAATGCTCCTAGATAAGCTAGCCCTCACCTGGTTTCACGGTTCGAAGGCGATGTATATCAAGTGGAGTGATGCTGTGGATGGCCTCAGACACGTCTTTGGGCGAAAGCTGCCCCCACACCAAATTTTCCGCAAGCTGTTCTCCAAAGAACAGGGAGATAGTGAACCTACTGATGTGTTCGCCAGCAACGCCAAGTCCCTGCTTGCCCAACTGCCTTCAACTCCACCACTGAGCGAGACGCACAAGTTGGACATGATCTACGGACTGTTGAATCGGCGGATCCGTAGTCACTTGCCTCGTGACCACTTCGCGGATTTCAACACGCTTGTCGAACGTGCCAGAATGATCGAGGCCAATCTGGAAGAAGAGAAACCCCACAACGCCATCGACAAAGCACGAATCCGACCTCGGTGCGATTATTGCAAAATCATCGGACACCAGCAAATGGAATGCCGAAAGTACGCCGCCCAGAAGCGAGTAAGCGAATCCAGAAAAAGCGGAAATGCAAACGCTTTTGGGCGTTGACTTTGCAACCCGAGCAGGTTTGGTGCTGGATGTGGCCCGTAGTTGTTACCATCTGAATGGGGATCCGGAACAGCGCTTCCCATTTTACGAAGAACCCCACACCACCTCCTCTGTTGTCGTAACTCACGGTAGCATGGATGTGAGCCTGCGTTCGGATGAAGGTCCGCAACTAACTTCACAAGAACGCAACAGTTTGAATCTCCTGGTTAAGACCCACAAAGATGTCTTCCAGCCGTCGCAAGAACCTACCCCTTACGCGGAGCACACCATAAGGTTGACCTCGGACGTCCCCGTTGCCGTTCCGCCTTATCGGATGTCACCGCAGAAAACCGCATTGCTGAAGGACGAAGTCAACGCGATGCTGGAACTGGGAGTGATCGAGGAATGCGACACTCCCTATGCTGCCCCTGTGGTCATGACGACGAAGAAGGATGGCACAACGCGCGTCTGCATAGACTACCGTAAGCTGAATCAAATCACTGTCCCTGACAGGTACCCACTACCCAGGATGGACGACTTACTACACCGCGCCAAGCAAACCAACTTTATGTCAACGATTGATTTGAAGTCTGGATACTGGCTGGTGCCCGTCCATCCAGACGACAGGGATAAGACTGGCTTTGTAACCCCGTTTGGCTTATACCGATTCAACAGAATGCCCTTCGGTTTACGGAATGCGCCGGCTACCTTCCAACGACTCGTCGACAGGTTTCGCCGCAGCCTTCCCACCGTGACGATTCTATCATACCTAGACGACATGATCATATTGTCGACGGACTTTGAAAGTCACTTGGAGGACCTGCGGGCCGTAATGATTCATTTGCGAAACTACAAGCTAGTTGCGAATCGAAAGAAGTGTCGTCTTGCGTGCCCAAGTGTGAAGTACCTTGGTCACGTGATCACTGCTTCTGGCATCTACCCGGACGATGAAAAGATTACAGCGGTCACCCGTATGAGACCTCCAACCAACACGAAACAGCTGATGTCCTTCTTGCAGCTCTGCAGCTGGTTCCGTAGGTTTATCCCAAATTTTGCGGAAGTCAGCCGACCACTCAGCAGCCTGACAAGGAAGAACACCGCCTGGTCCTGGGATGCTCCCCAGGCAGCAGCTTTCGCTCAACTGAAGCATCTGCTGGTCAACGCACCGATACTTCGTCAGGCCAACACCGATCTGCCGTTTCTCCTCAGGACGGATGCTAGCTCATACGCTATTGGAGCATGCCTGATCCAGGGGGAGTGTCTGGAGGAGGAGCACCCAGTTGAGTATGCCAGCCGACTGCTGACCTCAGCTGAAAGAAACTACAGCACCACGGAGCGCGAAGCTCTCGCCATCGTCTTCGCCGTACAGAAATTTCGAGGATATCTGGACGGATCGACGACCGTCGTTGCTACGGACCATAAGCCTCTGCGATGGTTGATGAGTCTTCGTGCCCCCTCAGGTCGCTTGGCGCGTTGGGCTATGTTACTGCAGTCTTTTGATTTGCAGATTGAGTACGTGTCCGGCCGCCAAAACGTTGTCGCTGACGCCCTGTCGAGATTATCTTACTCCGAGGCCGAGCTGCCTACTGCAATTTGCACCGTCAGCCTAAATTTGCCTACGGTACCTGCTCAAGATGTTCGCAAGGCTCAGCTAGGCGACCCGGAGCTGGCAAAGATAATTTCTTGCTTCGAAAGCAGCTCGCCGGAAGAAGTCGATCTGACACGCTGGTTGGACCGAGGCTACTTGCTCTCGAATGGAGTGCTGTACCGATACTCTTCGGAAAGTGAGTCTGAAGAGGCCCAACTGGTGATTCCCCGAGACCAAGTACCCGCTATCTTGCGTGAGTGCCACGACGAACCGCTTGCTGGCCACAATGGAGTAGAAAAGACAATACAACGTATCTCCCACCGATACTACTGGACGACTATGAGGCGAGATGTTATCAGCCACGTCCGCAAATGCGTGCCCTGCCAAAAGTACAAAGCTAATAACCTAAAACCAGCAGGACTAGTTCAGACACCTGCCATGGCTAGGCGCTTCGAGACGCTGGCGCTAGACCTGTTTGGACCGCTGCCTGAGACCACGGATGGTTACCGCTGGGTGCTTGCAGTTGAAGATACCACCACCCGATGGATGGAGCTGTTCCCGTTGCGAGCTGCTACGGCGGAGGCTTGTGCCAAGATCCTCATCGATGAAATCGTTCTCAGATATGGTACTCCGAGACGGGTTGTGAGCGATAATGGGACACAATTCACCAGCGAGGTAATGCAACAGGTGGCCCATTGTCTGGGTTTTCAGCAGGCCCTCATACCTTTGTATCACCCCTCGGCGAACCCCGAAGAGAGGAAGAACCGCGAACTAAAAACTCAGCTCTCCATTCTTGTTGGAAAACATCATGACACCTGGAAGGAAGGCCTCTCGTCCGTACGATTTGCTATGAACACTGCTACTAGCCTAGCTACGGGTTACAGCCCCGCTTTCTTGTGTTTTGGACGCGAATTACGCACCCCTTCCGACGTCGAAAAGGACCTTCGTGTCGTAGTCGATGGCGAGAACGTGGTTGCCGAGATCACGCCCCGATTGAAAATCATTGCCGACGCGCTGCATCGCGCGCGAGAGACTCACGAAATAACTCAGGATCGCGCCAAGAGATTTGCAGATACCGCCCGCCGCGTACCGGAAACTCTGTCTGTTGGTGACCGCGTTTTGGTCGATGTGCGCGTTCTGAGCAACGCCGCCCGAGCGTTTACTTCAAAGTTTGTGCCTCGACGTGACGGCCCATACATCATAACACGGCAGGTTTCTCCGACCGCGTACCAGGTTGCAGCTGTGGAACGACCTACTGAGCCGCTGGGAACTTATCACATCTCAGCCTTGCGTCGCTTCATCGAGCCAGACGTTGACACACCCGCTCCCATCTGTCCGATCCGCAAACGGGGAAGACCGCGTAAACCAACGGCCGCTCAACCAGTGACGTCACGGGAAACACCAAGGCCCGTCACCCGGCTCAGGGGGCGCCCCCGACAGTAGGTGGCACCCAGCACTGTCCTGGATCGTCCCTAGCGAGTCCATCCGATCCAGAGGGGGAGGATGTAACGTGATGGTACCACCACTTACCGCAAGACGCGTGCGCGACAGAAAATAACGTGAAGATCAAGTAACAAGATGGTGTCGGTGCCACATTGAGTCCACTCTTTTAATGTTTAATAATAAAAGCTATTAGTTTACGAGTTACCCGACAATCATTTAGCCCTCCTGTGGTTCGAGTGTTACATTTTGTAATTTTAAAGTGATTGGGCTTAGTTTGTTGCTGTAAAGTGTAGTTGGGGGTGATTTTTGATAACCGAAGTAATTTAGGTGAGTTTGGCATAGTTTGCTATGGTTAGTAGCATTTTTTTGTAATTTAAAAGTGATTGGGTTTAGTTTGTTGTGGTAAGGGTTAGTTGGTGATTATTTAGAGTAGCCGAAGTAATTTAGGTGAGTCTGGCATAGTTTGTTATGATTTGTACAATTTTTTTTGTAATTTTAAGATAATATGGTTTGGTTTGTTGTGGTAAGGGATAGTTGGGGGTGATTTACGGTAGCCGAAGTAATTTAGGTGATTCTGGTATAGTTTGTTATGATTTTTAGCATTTTTTGTAATTTTAAAGTGATTGGGCTTAGTTTGTTGCTGTAAAGTGTAGTTGGGGGTGATTTTTGATAGCCGAAGTAATTTAGGTAAGTTTGGCATAGTTTGCTATGGTTAGTAGCATTTTTTTGTAATTTAAAAGTGATTGGGTTTAGTTTGTTGTGGTAAGGGTTATTTGGTGATGATTTAGAGTAGCCGAAGTAATTTAGGTGAGTCTGGCATAGTTTGTTATGATTTGTACACCTTTTTTTGTAATTTTAAGATGATATGGTTTGGTTTGTTGTAGTAAGGGATAGTTGGGGGTGATTACGGTAGCCGAAGTAATTTAGGTTATTCTGCTATAGTTTGTTATGATTTTTAGCATTTTTTTGTAATTTTAAAGTGATTGGGCTTAGTTTGCTGCTGTAAAGTGTAGTTGGGGGTGATTTTTGATAGCCGAAGTAATTTAGGTGAGTTTGGCATAGTTTGCTATAGTTAGTAGCATTTTTTTGTAATTTAAAAGTGATTGGTTTTAGTTTGTTGTGGTAAGGGTTAGTTGGTGATGATTTAGAGTAGTCGAAGTAATTTAGGTGAGTCTGGCATAGTTTATTATGATTTGTACACCTTCTTTTGTAATTTTAAGATGATATAGTTTGGTTTGTTGTGGTAAGGGATAGTTGGGAGTGATTTACGGTAGCCGAAGTAATTTAGGTGATTCTGGTATAGTTTGTTATGATTTTTAGCATTTTTTTGTAATTTTAAAGTGATTGGGCTTAGTTTGTTGCTGTAAAGTGTAGTTGGGGGTGATTTTTGATAGCCGAAGTAATTTAGGTGAGTTTGGCATAGTTTGCTATGGTTAGTAGCATTTTTTTGTAATTTAAAAGTGATTGGGTTTAGTTTGTTGTGGTAAGGGTTAGTTGGTGATGATTTAGAGTAGCCGAAGTAATTTAGGTGAGTCTGGCATAGTTTGTTATGATTTGTACACCTTTTTTTGTAATTTTAAGATGATATAGTTTGGTTTGTTGTGGTAAAGGATAGTTGGGGGTGATTTACGGGAGCCGAAGTAATTTAGGTGATTCTGGTATAGTTTGTTATGATTTTTAGCATTTTTTTGTAATTTTAAAGTGATTGGGCTTAGTTTGTTGCTGTAAAGTGTAGTTGGGGGTGATTTTTGATAGCTGAAGTAATTTGGGTGATTTTGGCATGTTTGCTAGGGTTAGTAGCATTTTTTTGAAATTTAAAAGTGATTGGGTTTAGTTTGTTGTGGTAAGGGTTAGTTGGTGATGATTTAGAGTAACCGAAGTAATTTAGGTGAGTCTGGCATAGTTTGTTATGATTTTTACTCCTTTTTTTGTAATTTTAAGATGATATGGTTTGGTTTGTTGTGGTAAGGGATAGTTGGGAATGATTTACGGTAGCCGAAGTAATTTAGTTGATTCTGGTATAGTTTGCTATGATTTTTAGCATTTTTTTGTAATTTTAAAGTGATTAGGCTTAGTTTGTTGTTGTAAAGTGTAGTTGGGGGTGATTTTTGATGGCCGAAGTAATTTAGGTGAGTTTGTCAAGTTTGCTATGTTTAGTAGCATTTTTTTGTAATTTAAAAGTGATTGGGTTTAGTTTGGTTGTGGTAAGGGTTAGTTGGTGATGATATAGAGTAACCGAAGTAATTTAGGTGAGTCTGGCATAGTTTGTTATGATTTGTACACCTTTTTTTGTAATTTTAAGATGATATGGTTTGGTTTGTTGTGGTGAAAGATAGTTGGGTGTGATTTACGGTAGCCGAAGTAATTTAGGTGATTCGGGTATAGTTTGTTATGATTTTTAGCATTTTTTTGTAATATTAAAGTGATTGGGCTTAGTTTGTTGCTGTAAAGTGTAGTTGGGGGTGATTTTTGATAGCAGAAGTAATTTAGGTGAGTTTGGCATAGTTTGCTATGGCTAGTAGCATTTTTTTGTAATTTAAAAGTGATTGGGTTTAGTTTGTTGTGGTAAGGGTTAGTTGGTGATGATTTAGAGTAGCCGCAGTAATTTAGGTGAGTCTGGCATAGTTTGTTATGATTTGTACACCTTTTTTTGTAATTTTAAGATGATATGGTGTGGTTTGTTGTGGTAAGGGATAGTTGGGGATGATTTACGATAGCCGAAGTAATTTAGGTGATTCTGTTATAGTTTGTTTTGATTTTTAGCATTTTTTTGTAATTTTAAAGTGATTGGGCTTAGTTTGTTGCTGTAAAGTGTAGTTGGGGGTGATTTTTGATAGCCGAAGTAATTTAGGTAAGTTTGGCATAGTTTGCTATGGTTAGTAGCATTTTTTTGTAATTTAAAAGTGATTGGGTTTACTTTGTTGTGGTAAGGGTTAGTTGGTGATGATTTAGGGTAGCCGAAGTAATTTAGGTGAGACTGGCATTGTTTTTTATGATTTGTACACCTTTTTTTGTAATTTTAAGATAATATGGTTTGGTTTGTTGTGGTAAGGGATAGTTGGGGGTGATTTACGGTAGCCGAAGTAATTTAGGTGATTCTGTTATAGTTTGTTATGATTTTTAGCATTTTTTTGTAATTTTAAAGTGATTGGGCTTAGTTTGTTGCTGTAAAGTGTAGTTGCGGGTGATTTTTGATAGCCGAAGTAATTTAGGTGAGTTTGGCATAATTTGCTATGGTTAGTGGCATTTTTTTGTAATTTAAAAGTGATTGTGTTTAGTTTGTTGTGGTAAGGGTTAGTTGGTGATGATTTAGAGTAGCCGAAGTAATTTAGGTGAGTCTGGCATAGTTTGTTATGATTTGTACACCTTTTTTTGTAATTTTAAGATGATATGGTTTGGTTTGTTGTGGTAAGGGATAGTTGGGGGTGATTTACGGTAGCCGAAGTAATTTAGGTGATTCTGTTATAGTTTGTTATGATTTTTAGCATTTTTTTGTAATTTTAAAGTGATTGGGCTTAGTTTATTGCTGTAAAGTGTAGTTGGGGGTGATTTTTGATAGCCGAAATAATTTAGGTGAGTTTGGCATAGTTTGCTATGGTTAGTAGCATTTTTTTGTAATTTAAAAGTGATTGGGTTTAGTTTGTTGTGGTAAGGGTTAGTTGGTGATGATTTAGAGTATCCGAAGTAATTTAGGTGAGTCTGGCATAGTTTGTTATGATTTGTACACCTTTTTTTGTAATTTTAAGATGATATGGTTTGGTTTGTTGTGGTAAGGGATAGTTGGGCGTGATTTACGGATGCCGAAGCAATTTAGGTGATTCTGTTATAGTTTGTTATGATTTTTAGCATTTTTTTGAAATTTTAAAGTGATTGGGCTTTGTTTGTTGCTGTAAAGTGTAGTTGGGGGTAATTTTTGATAGCCGAAGTAATTTAGGTGAGTTTGGCATAGTTTGCTATGGTTAGTAGCATTTTTTTGTAATTTAAAAATGATTGGGTTTAGTTTGTTGTGGTAAGGGTTAGTTGGTGATGATTTAGAGTAGCGAAGTAATTTAGGTGAGTCTGGCATAGTTTGTTATGATTTGTACAACTTTTTTTGTAATTTTAAGATGATATGGTTTGGTTTGTTGTGGTAAGGGATAGTTATGGGTGATTTACGGTAGCCGAAGTAATTTAGGTGATTCTGGTATAGATTGTTATGATTTTTAGCATTTTTTTGTAATTTTAAAGTGATTGGGCTTAGTTTGTTGCTGTAAAATGTAGTTGGGCGTGATTTTTGATAGCCGAAGTAATTTAGGTGAGTTTGGCATAGCTTGCTATGGTTAGTAGCATTTTTTTGTAATTTAAAAGTGATTGGGTTTAGTTTGTTGTGGTAAGGGTTAGTTGGTGATGATTTAAAGTAGCCGAAGTAATTTAGGTAAATCTGGCATAGTTTGTTATAATTTGTACACCTTTTTTTGTAATTTTAAGATGATATGGTTTGGTTTGTTGTGGTAAGGGTTAGTTGGTGATGATTTAGAGTAGCCGAAGTAATTTATGTGAGTCTGGCATAGTTTGTTATGATTTGTACACCTTTTTTTGTAATTTTAAGATGATATGGTTTGGTTTGTTGTGATAAGGGTTAGTTGGTGATGATTTAGAGTAGCCGAAGTAATTTAGGTGAGTTTGGCATACTTTGCTATGGTTAGTAGCATTGTTTTGTAATTTAAAAGTGATTGGGTTTAGTTTGTTGTGGTAAGGGTTAGTTGGTGATGATTTAGAGTAGCTGAAGTAATTTATGTGAGTCTGGCATAGTTTGTTATGATTTGTACACCTTTTTTTGTAATTTTAAGATGATATGGTTTGGTTTGTTGTGATAAGGGATATTTGATGGTGATTTACGGTAGCCGAAGTAATTTAGGTGATTCTGGTATAGTTTGTTATGATTTTTAGCATTTTTTTGTAATTTTAAAGTGATTGGGCTTAGTTTGTTGCTGTAAAATGTAGGTGGGGGTGATTTTTGATAGCCGAAGTAATTTAGGTGAATTTGGCACAGCTTGCTATGGTTAGTAGCATTTTTTTGTAATTTAAAAGTGATTGGGTTTAGTTTGTTGTGGTAAGGGTTAGTTGGTGATGATTTAAAGTAGCCGAAGTAATTTAGGTAAGTCTGGCATAGTTTGTTATAATTTGTACACCTTTTTTTGTAATTTTAAGATGATATGGTTTGGTTTGTTGTGGTAAGGGATAGTTGGGGATGATTTACGGTAGCCGAAATAATTTAGGTGATTCTGGTATAGTTTGTTATGATTTGTAGCATTTTTTTGTAATTTTAAAGTGATTGGGGTTAGTTTGCTGCTGTAAAGTGTAGTTGGGGGTGATTTTTGGTAGCCGAAGTAATTTAGGTGAGTTTGGCATAGTTTGCTATGGTTAGTAGCATTTTTTTGTAATTTTAAAGTGATTGGGTTTAGTTTGTTGTGGTAAGGGTTATTTGGTGATTATTTAGAGTAGCCGAAGTAATTTAGGTGAGTCTGGCATAGTTTGTTATGATTTGTACAACTTTTTTTGTAATTTTAAGATGATATGGTTTGGTTTGTTGTGGTAAGGGATAGTTGGGGGTGATTTACTTTAGCCGAAGTAATTTAGGTGATTCTGGTATAGATTGTTATGATTTTTAGCATTTTTTTGTAATTTTAAAGTGATTGGGCTTAGTTTGTTGCTGTAAAGTGTAGTTGGGGGTGATTTTTGATAGCCGAAGTAATTTAGGTGAGTTTGGCATAGTTTGCTTTGGTTAGTTGCATTGTTTTGTAATTTAAAAGTGATTGGGTTTAGTTTGTTGTGGTAAGGGTTAGTTGGTGATGATTTAGAGTAGCCGAAGTAATTTATCTGAGTCTGGCATAGTTTGTTATGATTTGTACACCTTTTTTTGTAATTTTAAGATGATATGGTTTGGTTTGTTGTGGTAAGGGATAGTTGGGGGTGATTTACGGTAGCCGAAATAATTTAGGTGATTCTGGTATAGTTTGTTATGATTTGTAGCATTTTTTTGTAATTTTAAAGTGATTGGGGTTAGTTTGCTGCTGTAAAGTGTAGTTGGGGGTGATTTTTGGTAGCCGAAGTAATTTAGGTGAGTTTGGCATAGTTTGCTATGGTTAGTAGCATTTTTTTGTAATTTAAAAGTGATTGGGTTTAGTTTGTTGTGGTAAGGGTTATTTGGTGATTATTTAGAGTAGCCGAAGTAATTTAGGTGAGTCTGGCATAGTTTGTTATGATTTGTACAACTTTTTTTGTAATTTTAAGATGATATGGTTTGGTTTGTTGTGGTAAGGGATAGTTGGGGGTGATTTACGGTAGCCGAAGTAATTAGGGTGATTCTGGTATAGATTGTTATGATTTTTAGCATTTTTTTGTAATTTTAAAGTGATTGGGCTTAGTTTGTTGCTGTAAAGTGTAGTTGGGGGTGATTTTTGATAGCCGAAGTAATTTAGGTGAGTTTGGCATAGTTTGCTATGGTTAGTAGCATTGTTTTGTAATTTAAAAGTGATTGGGTTTAGTTTGTTGTGGTAAGGGTTAGTTGGTGATGATTTAGAGTAGCCGAAGTAATTTATGTGAGTCTGGCATAGTTTGTTATGATTTGTACACCTTTTTTTGTAATTTTAAGATGATATGGTTTGGTTTGTTGTTGTAAGGCATATTTGGGGGTGATTTACGGTAGCCGAAGTAATTTAGGTGATTCTGGTATAGTTTGTTATGATTTTTAGCATTTTTTTGTAATTTTAAAGTGATTGGGCTTAGTTTGTTGCTGTACAGTGTAGTTGGGGGTGATTTTTGATAGCCGAAGTAATTTAGGTGAGTTTGGCATAGTTTGCTATGATTAGTAGCATTTTTTTGTAATTTAAAAGTGATTGGGTTTAGTTTGTTGTGGTAAGGTTTAGTTGGTGATGATTTAGAGTAGCCGATGTAATTTAGGTGAGTCTGGCATAGTTTGTTATGATTTGTACACATTTTTTTGTAATTTTAAGATGATATGGTTTGGTTTGTTGTGGTAAGTGATAGTTGGGGGTGATTTACGGTAGCCGAAGTAATTTAGGTGATTCTGGTATAGTTTGTTATGATTTTTAGCATTTTTTTGTAATTTTAAAGTGATTGGGCTTAGTTTGTTGCTGTAAAGTGTAGTTGGGGGTGATTTTTGATAGCCGAAGTAATTTAAGTAAGTTTGGCATAGTTTGCTATGGTTAGTAGCATTTTTTTGTAATTTAAAAGTGATTGGGTTTAGTTTGTTGTGGTAAGAATTTGTTGGTGATGATTTAGAGTAGCCGAAGTAATTTAGGTGAGTCTGGCATAGTTTGTTATGATTGGTACACCTTTTTTTGTAATTTTAAGATGATATGGTTTGGTTTGTTGTGGTAAGGGATAGATGGGGGTGATTTACGGTAACTGAAGTAATTTAGGTGATTCTGGTATAGTTTGTTAAGATTTTTAGCATTTTTTTGTAATTTTAAAGTGATTGGGCTTAGTTTCTTGCTGTAAAGTGTAGGTGGGTGTGATTTTTGATAGCCGAAGTAATTTAGGTGAGTTTGGCATAGTTTGCTATGGTTAGTAGCATTTTTTTGTAATTTTAAAGTGATTGGGTTTAGTTTGTTGTGGTAAGGGTTAGTTGGTGATGATTTAGAGTAGCCGAAGTAATTTAGGTGAGTCTGGCATAGTTTGTTATGATTTGTACACCTTTTTTTGTAATTTTAAGATGATATGGTTTGGTTTGTTGTGGTAAGGGATAGTTGGGGGTGATCTACGGTAGCCGAAGTAATTTAGGTGATTCTGGTATAGTTTGTTATGATTTTTAGCATTTTTTTGTAATTTTAAAGTTATTGGGCTTAGTTTGTTGCTGTAAAGTGTAGTTGGGGGTGATTTTTGATAGCCGAAGTAATTTAAGTGAGTTTGGCATAGTTTGCTATGGTTAGTAGCATTTTTTGTAATTTAAAAGTGATTGGGTTTAGTTTGTTGTGGTAAGGGTGTGTTGGTGATGATTTAGAGTAGCCGAAGTAATTTAGGTGAGTCTGGCATAGTTTGTTATGATTGGTACACCTTTTTTTGTAATTTTAATATGATATGGTTTGGTTTGTTGTGGTAAGGGATAGATGGGGGTGATTTACGGTAGCCGAAGTAATTTAGGTGATTCTGGTATAATTTGTTATGATTTTTAGCATTTTTTTGTAATTTTAAAGTGATTGGGCTTAGTTTCTTGCTGTAAAGTGTAGTTGGGTGTGATTTTTGATAGCCGAAGTAATTTAGGTAAGTTTGGCATAGTTTGCTATGGTTAGTAGCATTTTTTTGTAATTTTAAAGTGATTGGGTTTAGTTTGTTGTGGTAAGGGTTAGTTGGTGATGATTTAGAGTAGCCGAAGTAATTTAGGTGAGTCTGGCATAGTTTGTTATGATTTGTACACCTTTTTTGTAATTTTAAGATGATATGGTTTGGTTTGTTGTGGTAAAGGATATTTGGGGGTGATTTACGGTAGCCGAAGTAATTTAGGTGATTCTGGTATAGTTTGTTATGATTTTTAAAAATTTTTTTGTAATTTTAAAGTGATTGGGCTTAGTTTGTTGCTGTAAAGTGTAGTTGGGGGTGATTTTTGATAACCGAAGTAATTTAGGTGAGTTTGGCATAGTTTGCTATGGTTAGTTGCATTTTTTTGTAATTTAAAAGTGATTGGGTTTAGTTTGTTGTGGTAAGGGTTAGTTGGTGATTATTTAGAGTAGCCGAAGTAATTTAGGTGAGTCTGGCATAGTTTGTTATGATTTGTACAATTTTTTTTGTAATTTTAAGATAATATGGTTTGGTTTGTTGTGGTAAGGGATAGTTGGGGGTGATTTACGGTAGCCGAAGTAATTTAGGTGATTCTGGTATAGTTTGTTATGATTTTTAGCATTTTTTTGTAATTTTAAAGTGATTGGGCTTAGTTTGTTGCTGTAAAGTGTAGTTGGGGGTGATTTTTGATAGCCGAAGTAATTTAAGTGAGTTTGGCATAGTTTGCTATGGTTAATAGCATTTTTTTGTAATTTAAAAGTGATTGGGTTTAGTTTGTTGTGGTAAGGGTTTGTTGGTGATGATTTAGAGTAGCCGAAGTAATTTAGGTGAGTCTGGCATAGTTTGTTATGATTGGTACACCTTTTTTGTAATTTTAAGATGATATGGTTTGGTTTGTTGTGGTAAGGGATAGATGGGATGATTTACGGTAGCCGAAGTAATTTAGGTGATTCTGGTATAGTTTGTTATGATTTTTAGCATTTTTTTGTAATTTTAAAGTGATTGGGCTTAGTTTCTTGCTGTAAAGTGTAGTTGGGTGTGATTTTTGATAGCCGAAGTAATTTAGGTGAGTTTGGCATATTTTGCTATGGTTAGTAGCATTTTTTTGTAATTTTAAAGTGATTGGGTTTAGTTTGTTGTGGTAAGGGTTAGTTGGTGATGATTTAGAGTAGCCGAAGTAATTTAGGTGAGTCTGGCATAGTTTGTTATGATTTGTACACCTTTTTTTGTAATTTTAAGATGATATGGTTTGGTTTGTTGTGGTAAGGGATAGTTGGAGGTGATTTACGGTAGCCGAAGTAATTTAGGTGATTCTGGTATAGTTTGTTATGATTTGTAACATTTTTTTGTAATTTTAAAGTGATTGGGGTTAGTTTGTTGCTGTAAAGTGTAGTTGGGGGTGATTTTTGGTAGCCAAAGTAATTTAGGTGAGTTTGGCATAGTTTGCTATGGTTAGTAGCATTTTTTTGTAATTTAAAAGTGATTGGGTTTAGTTTGTTGTGGTAAGGGTTATTTGGTGATTATTTAGAGTAGCCGAAGTAATTTAGGTGAGTCTGGCATAGTTTGTTATGATTTGTACAACATTTTTTGTAATTTTAAGATGATATGGTTTGGTTTGTTGTGGTAAGGGATAGTTGGGGGTGATTTACGGTAGCCGAAGTAATTTAGGTGATTCTGGTATAGATTGTTATGATTTTTAGCATTTTTTTGTAATTTTAAAGTGATTGGGCTTAGTTTGTTGCTGTAAAGTGTAGTTGGGGGTGATTTTTAATAGCCGAAGTAATTTAGGTGAGTTTGGCATACTTTGCTATGGTTAGTAGCATTGTTTTGTAATTTAAAAGTGATTGGGTTTAGTTTGTTGTGGTAAGGGTTAGTTGGTGATGATTTAGAGTAGCCGAAGTAATTTATGTGAGTCTGGCATAATTTGTTATGATTTGTACACCTTATTTTGTAATTCTAAGATGATATGGTTTGGTTTGTTGTGGTAAGGGATATTTCGGGGTGATTTACGGTAGCCGAAGTAATTTAGGTGATTCTGGTATAGTTTGTTATGATTTTTAGCATTTTTTTGTAATTTTAAAGTGATTGGGCTTAGTTTGTTGCTGTAAAATGTAGTTGGGGGTGATTTTTGATAGCCGAAGTAATTTAGGTGAGTTTGGCATAGCTTGCTATGGTTAGTAGCATTTTTTTGTAATTTAAAAGTGATTGGGTTTAGTTTGTTGTGGTAAGGGTTAGTTGGTGATGATTTAAAGTAGCCGAAGTAATTTAGGTAAGTCTGGCATAGTTTGTTATAATTTGTACACCTTTTTTTGTAATTTTAAGATGATATGGTTTGGTTTGTTGTGGTAAGGGATAGTTGGGGGTGATTTACGGTAGCCGAAATAATTTAGGTTATTCTGGTATAGTTTGTTATGATTTGTAGCATTTTTTTGTAATTTTAAAGTGATTGGGGTTAGTTTGCTGCTGTAAAGTGTAGTTGGGGGTGATTTTTGGTAGCCGAAGTAATTTAGGTGAGTTTGGCATAGTTTGCTATGGTTAGTAGCATTTTTTTGTAATTTAAAAGTGATTGGGTTTAGTTTGTTGTGGTAAGGGTTATTTGGTGATTATTTAGAGTAGCTGAAGTAATTTAGGTGAGTCTGGCATAGTTTGTTATGATTTGTACAACTTTTTTTGTAATTTTAAGATGATATGGTTTGGTTTGTTGTGGTAAGGGATAGTTGGGGGTGATTTACGGTAGCCGAAGTAATTTAGGTGATTCTGGTATAGATTGTTATGATTTTTAGCATTTTTTTGTAATTTTAAAGTGATTGGGCTTAGTTTGTTGCTGTAAAGTGTAGTTGGGGGTAATTTTTGATAGCCGAAGTAATTTAGGCGAGTTTGGCATAGTTTGCTATGGTTAGTTGCATTGTTTTGTAATTTAAAAGTGATTGGGTTTAGTTTGTTGTGGTAAGGGTTAGTTGGTGATGATTTAGAGTAGCCGAAGTAATTTATGTGAGTCTGGCATAGTTTGTTATGATTTGTACACCTTTTTTTGTAATTTTAAGATGATATGGTTTGGTTTGTTGTGGTAAGGGATAGTTGGGGGTGATTTACGGTAGCCGAAATAATTTAGGTGATTCTGGTATAGTTTGTTATGATTTGTAGCATTTTTTTGTAATTTTAAAGTGATTGGGGTTAGTTTGCTGCTGTAAAGTGTAGTTGAGGGTGATTTTTGGTAGCCGAAGTAATTTAGGTGAGTTTGGCATAGTTTGCTATGGTTAGTAGCATTTTTTTGTAATTTAAAAGTGATTGGGTTTAGTTTGTTGTGGTAAGGGTTATTTGGTGATTATTTAGAGTAGCCGAAGTAATTTAGGTGAGTCTGGCATAGTTTGTTATGATTTGTACAACTTTTTTTGTAATTTTAAGATGATATGGTTTGGTTTGTTGTGGTAAGGGATAGTTGGGGGTGATTTACGGTAGCCGAAGTAATTTAGGTGATTCTGGTATAGATTGTTAAGATTTTTAGCAATTTTTTGTTATTTTAAAGTAATTGGGCTTAGTTTGTTGCTGTAGAGTGTACTTGGGGGTGATTTTTGATAGCCGAAGTAATTTAGGTGAGTTTGGCATAGTTTGCTATGGTTAGTTGCATTGTTTTGTAATTTAAAAGTGATTGGGTTTAGTTTGTTGTGGTAAGGGTTAGTTGGTGATGATTTAGAGTAGCCGAAGTAATTTATGTGAGTCTGGCATAGTTTGTTATGATTTGTACACCTTTTTTTGTAATTTTAAGATGATATGGTTTGGTTTGTTGTGGTAAGGGATAGTTGGGGGTGATTTACGGTAGCCGAAGTAATTTAGGTGATTCTGGTATAGTTTGTTATGATTTTTAGCATTTTTTTGTAATTTTAAAGTGATTGGGCTTAGTTTCTTGCTGTAAAGTGTAGTTGGGGGTGATTTTTGATATCCAAAGTAATTTAGGTGAGTTTGGCATAGTTTGCTATGGTTAGTAGCATTTTTTTGTAATTTAAAAGTGATTGGGTTTAGTTTGTTGTGGTAAGGGTTAGTTGGTGATGATTTAGAGTAGCCGAGGTAATTTAGGTGAGTCTGGCATAGTTTGTTATGATTTGTACACCTTTTTTTGTAATTTTAAGATGATATGGTTTGGTTTGTTGTGGTAAGGGATAGTTGGGGGTGATTTACGGTAGCCGAAGTAATTTAGGTGATTCTGGTATAGATTGTTATGATTTTTAGCATTTTTTTGTAATTTTAAAGTGATTGGGCTTAGTTTGTTGCTGTTAAGTGTAGTTGGGGGTGATTTTTGATAGCCGAAGTAATTTAGGTGAGTTTGGCATAGTTTGCTATGGTTAGTAGCATTGTTTTGTAATTTAAAAGTGATTGGGTTTAGTTTGTTGTGGTAAGGGTTAGTTGGTGATGATTTAGAGTAGCCGAAGTAATTTATGTGAGTCTGGCATAGTTTGTTATGATTTGTACACCATTTTTTGTAATTTTAAGATGATATGGTTTGGTTTGTTGTGGTAAGGGATATTTAGGGGTGATTTACGGTAGCCGAAGTAATTTAGGTGATTCTGGTATAGTTTGTTATGATTTTTAGCATTTTTTTGTAATTTTAAAGTGATTGGGCTTAGTTTGTTGCTGTACAGTGTAGTTGGGGGTGATTTTTGATAGCCGAAGTAATTTAGGTGAGTTTGGCATAGTTTGCTATGGTTAGTAGCATTTTTTTGTAATTTAAAAATGATTGAGTTTAGTTTGTTGTGGTAAGGGTTAGTTGGTGATGATTTAGAGTAGCCGATGTAATTTAGGTGAGTCTGGCATAGTTTGTTATGATTTGTACACATTTTTTTGTAATTTTAAGATGATATGGTTTGGTTTGTTGTGGTAAGTGATAGTTGGGGGTGATTTACGGTAGCCGAAGTAATTTAGGTGATTCTGGTATAGTTTGTTATGATTTTTAGCATTTTTTTGTAATTTTAAAGTGATTGGGCTTAGTTTGTTGCTGTAAAGTGTAGTTGGGGGTGATTTTTGATAGCCGAAGTAATTTAGGTGAGTTTGGCATAGTTTGCAATGGTTAGTAGCATTTTTTTGTAATTTAAAATTGATTGGGTTTAGTTTGTTGTGGTAAGGGTTATTTGGTGATTATTTAGAGTAGCCGAAGTAATTTAGGTGAGTCTGGCATAGTTTGTTATGATTTGTACACCTTTTTTTGTAATTTTAAGATGATATGGTTTGGTTTGTTGTGGTAAGGGATAGATGGGGGTGATTTACGGTAGTCGAAGTAATTTAGGTGATTCTGGTATAGTTTGTTAAGATTTTTAGCATTTTTTTGTAATTTTAAAGTGATTGGGCTTAGTTTCTTGCTGTAAAGTGTAGGTGGGTGTGATTTTTGATAGCCGAAGTAATTTAGGTGAGTTTGGCATAGTTTGTTATGATTTGTACACCTTTTTTTGTAATTTTAAAATGATTGGGTTTAGTTTGTTGTGGTAAGGGTTAGTTGGTGATGATTTAGAGTAGCCGAAGTAATTTATGTGAGTCTGGCATAGTTTGTTATGATTTGTACACCTTTTTTTGTAATTTTAAGATGATATGGTTTGGTTTGTTGTGGTAAGGGATAGTTGGGGGTGATTTACGGTAGCCGAAATAATTTAGGTGATTCTGGTATAGTTTGTTATGATTTGAAGCATTTTTTTGTAATTTTAAAGTAATTGGGGTTAGTTTGCTGCTGTAAAGTGTAGTTGAGGGTGATTTTTGGTAGCCGAAGTAATTTAGGTGAGTTTGGCATAGTTTGCTATGGTTAGTAGCATTTTTTTGTAATTTAAAAGTGATTGGGTTTAGTTTGTTGTGGTAAGGGTTTGTTGGTGATGATTTAGAGTAGCCGAAGTAATTTAGGTGAGTCTGGCATAGTTTGTTATGATTGGTACACCTTTTTTTGTAATTTTAAGATGATATGGTTTGGTTTGTTGTGGTAAGGGATAGATGGGGGTGATTTACGGTAGCCGAAGTAATTTAGGTGATTCTGGTATAGTTTGTTAAGATTTTTAGCATTTTTTTGTAATTTTAAAGTGATTGGGCTTAGTTTCTTGCTGTAAAGTGTAGGTGGGTGTGATTTTTGATAGCCGAAGTAATTTAGGTGAATTTGGCATAGTTTGCTATGGTTAGTAGCATTTTTTAGTAATTTTAAAGTGATTGGGTTTAGTTTGTTGTGGTAAGGGTTAGTTGGTGATGATTTAGAGTAGCCGAAGTAATTTAGGTGAGTCTGGCGTAGTTTGTTATGATTTGTACACCTTTTTTGTAATTTTAAGATGATATGGTGTGGTTTGTTGTGGTAAAGGATAGTTGGGGGTGATTTACGGTAGCCGAAGTAATTTAGGTGATTCTGGTATAGTTTGTTATGATTTTTATAAATTTTTTTGTAATTTTAAAGTGATTGGGCTTAGTTTGTTGCTGTAAAGTGTAGTTGGGGGTGATTTTTGATAACCGAAGTAATTTAGGTGAGTTTGGCATAGTTTGCTATGGTTAGTAGCATTTTTTTGTAATTTAAAAGTGATTGGGTTTAGTTTGTTGTGGTAAGGGTTAGTTGGTGATTATTTAGAGTAGCCGAAGTAATTTAGGTGAGTCTGGCATAGTTTGTTATGATTTGTACAATTTTTTTTGTAATTTTAAGATAATATGGTTTGGTTTGTTGTGGTAAGGGATAGTTGGGGGTGATTTACGGTAGCCGAAGTAATTTAGGTGATTCTGGTATAGTTTGTTATGATTTTTAGCATTTTTTGTAATTTTAAAGTGATTGGGCTTAGTTTGTTGCTGTAAAGTGTAGTTGGGGGTGATTTTTGATAGCCGAAGTAATTTAGGTGAGTTTGGCATAGTCTGCTATGGTTAGTAGCATTTTTTTGTAATTTAAAAGTGATTGGGTTTAGTTTGTTGTGGTAAGGGTTAGTTGGTGATGATTTAGAGTAGCCGAAGTAATTTAGGTGAGTCTGGCATAGTTTGTTATGATTTGTACACCTTTTTTTGTAATTTTAAGATGATATGGTTTGGTTTGTTGTAGTAAGGGATAGTTGGGGGTGATTACGGTAGCCGAAGTAATTTAGGTTATTCTGCTATAGTTTGTTATGATTTTTAGCATTTTTTTGTAATTTTAAAGTGATTGGGCTTAGTTTGCTGCTGTAAAGTGTAGTTGGGGGTGATTTTTGATAGCCGAAGTAATTTAGGTGAGTTTGGCATAGTTTGCTATAGTTAGTAGCATTTTTTTGTAATTTAAAAGTGATTGGTTTTAGTTTGTTGTGGTAAGGGTTAGTTGGTGATGATTTAGAGTAGTCGAAGTAATTTAGGTGAGTCTGGCATAGTTTATTATGATTTGTACACCTTCTTTTGTAATTTTAAGATGATATAGTTTGGTTTGTTGTGGTAAGGGATAGTTGGGAGTGATTTACGGTAGCCGAAGTAATTTAGGTGATTCTGGTATAGTTTGTTATGATTTTTAGCATTTTTTTGTAATTTTAAAGTGATTGGGCTTAGTTTGTTGCTGTAAAGTGTAGTTGGGGGTGATTTTTGATAGCCGAAGTAATTTAGGTGAGTTTGGCATAGTTTGCTATGGTTAGTAGCATTTTTTTGTAATTTAAAAGTGATTGGGTTTAGTTTGTTGTGGTAAGGGTTAGTTGGTGATGATTTAGAGTAGCCGAAGTAATTTAGGTGAGTCTGGCATAGTTTGTTATGATTTGTACACCTTTTTTTGTAATTTTAAGATGATATAGTTTGGTTTGTTGTGGTAAGGGATAGTTGGGGGTGATTTACGGGAGCCGAAGTAATTTAGGTGATTCTGGTATAGTTTGTTATGATTTTTAGCATTTTTTTGTAATTTTAAAGTGATTGGGCTTAGTTTGTTGCTGTAAAGTGTAGTTGGGGGTGATTTTTGATAGCCGAAGTAATTTAGGTGATTTTGGCAAGTTTGCTATGGTTAGTAGCATTTTTTTGAAATTTAAAAGTGATTGGGTTTAGTTTGTTGTGGTAAGGGTTAGTTGGTGATGATTTAGAGTAACCGAAGTAATTTAGGTGAGTCTGGCATAGTTTGTTATGATTTTTACTTCTTTTTTTGTAATTTTAAGATGATATGGTTTGGTTTGTTGTGGTAAGGGATAGTTGGGAATGATTTACGGTAGCCGAAGTAATTTAGTTGATTCTGGTATAGTTTGCTATGATTTTTAGCATTTTTTTGTAATTTTAAAGTGATTAGGCTTAGTTTGTTGTTGTAAAGTGTAGTTGGGGGTGATTTTTGATGGCCGAAGTAATTTAGGTGAGTTTGGCAAGTTTGCTATGTTTAGTAGCATTTTTTTGTAATTTAAAAGTGATTGGGTTTAGTTTGGTTGTGGTAAGGGTTAGTTGGTGATGATATAGAGTAACCGAAGTAATTTAGGTGAGTCTGGCATAGTTTGTTATGATTTGTACACCTTTTTTTGTAATTTTAAGATGATATGGTTTGGTTTGTTGTGGTAAAAGATAGTTGGGGGTGATTTACGGTAGCCGAAGTAATTTAGGTGATTCGGGTATAATTTGTTATGATTTTTAGCATTTTTTTGTAATATTAAAGTGATTGGGCTTAGTTTGTTGCTGTAAAGTGTAGTTGGGGGTGATTTTTGTTAGCCGAAGTAATTTAGGTGAGTTTGGCATAGTTTGCTATGGCTAGTAGCATTTTTTTGTAATTTAAAAGTGATTGGGTTTAGTTTGTTGTGGTAAGGGTTAGTTGGTGATGATTTAGAGTAGCCGCAGTAATTTAGGTGAGTATGGCATAGTTTGTTATAATTTGTACACCTTTTTTTGTAATTTTAAGATGATATGGTTTGGTTTGTTGTGGTAAGGGATAGTTGGGGATGATTTACGGTAGCCGAAGTAATTTAGGTGATTCTGTTATAGTTTGTTATGATTTTTAGCATTTTTTTGTAATTTTAAAGTGATTGGGCTTAGTTTGTTGCTGTAAAGTGTAGTTGGGGGTGATTTTTGATAGCCGAAGTAATTTAGGTAAGTTTGGCATAGTTTGCTATGGTTAGTAGCATTTTTTTGTAATTTAAAAATGATTGGGTTTAGTTTGTTGTGGTAAGGGTTAGTTGGTGATGATTTAGGGTAGCCGAAGTAATTTAGGTGAGTCTGGCATGGTTTTTTATGATTTGTACACCTTTTTTTGTAATTTTAAGATGATATGGTTTGGTTTGTTGTGGTAAGGGATAGTTGGGGGTGATTTACGGTAGCCGAAGTAATTTAGGTGATTCTGTTATAATTTGTTATGATTTTTAGCATTTTTTTGTAATTTTAAAGTGATTGGGCTTAGTTTGTTGCTGTAAAGTGTAGTTGCGGGTGATTTTTGATAGCCGAAGTAATTTAGGTGAGTTTGGCATAGTTTGCTATGGTTAGTGGCATTTTTTTGTAATTTAAAAGTGATTGTGTTTAGTTTGTTGTGGTAAGGGTTAGTTGGTGATGATTTAGAGTAGCCGAAGTAATTTAGGTGAGTCTGGCATAGTTTGTTATGATTTGAACACCTTTTTTTGTAATTTTAAGGTGATATGGTTTGGTTTGTTGTGGTAAGGGATAGTTGGGGGTGATTTACGGTAGCCGAAGTAATTTAGGTGATTCTGTTATAGTTTGTTATGATTTTTAGCATTTTTTTGTAATTTTAAAGTGATTGGGCTTAGTTTGTTGCTGTAAAGTGTAGTTGGGGGTGATTTTTGATAGCCGAAGTAATTTAGGTGAGTTTATTATAGTTTGCTATGGTTAGTAGCATTTTTTTGTAATTTAAAAGTGATTGGGTTTAGTTTGTTGTGGTAAGGGTTAGTTGGTGATGATTTAGAGTAGCCGAAGTAATTTAGGTGAGTCTGGCATAGTTTGTTATGATTTGTACACTTTTTTTTTTAATTTTTAAATGATATGGTTTGGTTTGTTAAGATAAGGGATAGTTGGGGGTCATTTACGTTAGCCGAAGTAATTTAGGTGATTCTGGTATAGTTTGTTATGATTTTTAGCATTTTATTAAAATTTTAAATTGATTGGGTTTAGTTTGTTGCTGTAAAGTATAGTTGGGGGTGATTTTTGATAGCCGAAATAATTTAGGTAAGTTTGGCCTAGTTTGCTATGGTTAGTAGCATATTTTTGTAATTTAAAACTCATTGGGTTTAGTTTGTTGTGGTAAGGGTTAGTTGGTGATGATTTAGAGTAGCCGAAGTAATTTAGGTGAGTCTGGCATAGTTTGTTATAATTTGTACACCTTTTTTTGTAATTTTAAGATGATATGGTTTGGTTTGTTTTGGTAAGGGATAGTTGGGGGTGATTTACGGTAGCCGAAGTAATTTAGGTGATTCTGGTATAGTTTGTTATGATTTTTAGCATTTTTTTGTAATTTTAAAGTGATTGGGCTTAGTTTGTTGCTGTAAAGTGTAGTTGGGGGTGATTTTTGATAGCCGAAGTAATTTAGGTGAGTTTGGCATAGTTTGCTATGGTTAGTAGCATTTTTTTGTAATTTAAAAGTGATTAAGTAATTTAGGTGATTCTGGTATAGTTTGTTATGATTTTTAGCATTTTTTTGTAATTTTAAAGTGATTGGGCTTAGTTTGTTGTGGTAAGGGTTAGTTGGTGATGATTTAGAGTAGCCGAAGTAATTTAGGTGAGTCTGGCATTGTTTGTTATGATTTGTACACCTTTTTTTGTAATTTTAAAATGATATGGTTTGGTTTGTTGTGGTAAGGGATAGTTGGGGGTGATTTACGGTTGACGAAGTATTTTAGGTGATTCTGGTATAGTTTGTTTTGATTTTTAGAGTTTTTATGTAATTTTTAAGTGATTGGGCTTAGTTTGTTGCTGTAAAGTGTAGTTGGGGGTGATTTTTGATAGCCGAAGTAATTTATGTGAGTTTGGCATAGTTTGCTATGGTTAGTAGCATTTTTTTGTAATTTAAAAATGATTGCGGTTAGTTTGTTGTGGTAAGGGTTAGTTGGTGATGATTTAGAGTAGCCGAAGTAATTTAGGTGAGTCTGGCATAGTTTGTTATGATTTGTACACCTTTTTTTGTAATTTTAGGATAATATGGTTTGGTTTGTTGTGGAAAGTGATAGTTGGGGGTGATTTACGGTAGCCGAAGTAATTTAGGTGATTCTGGTATTGTTTGTTATGATTTTGAGCATTTTTTTGTAATTTTAAAGTGATTGGGCTTAGTTTGTTGCTGTAAAGTGTATTTGGGTGTGATTTTTGATAGCCGAAGTAATTTAGGTGAGTTTGGCATAGTTTGCTATGATTAGTAGCATTTTTTGTAATTTAAAAATGATTGGGTTTAGTTTGTTGTGGTAAGGTTTAGTTGGTGATGATTTAGAGTAGCCGAAGTAATTTAGGTGAGTCTGGCATAGTTTGTTATGATTTGTACACCTTTTTTGTAATTTTAAGATGATATGGTTTGGTTTGTTGTGGTAAGGGATAGTTGGGGGTGATTTACGGTAGCCGAAATAATTTAGGTGATTCTGGTATAGTTTGTTATGATTTTTAGCATTTTTTTGTAATTTTAAAGTGATTGGGCTTAGTTTGTTGTTGTAAAATGTAGTTGGGGGTGATTTTTGATAGCCGAAGCAATTTAGGTGAGTTTGGCATAGTTTGCTATGGTTAGTGGCATTTTTTTGTAATTTAAAAGTGATTGGGTTTAGTTTGTTGTGGTAAGGGTTAGCTGGTGATGATTTAGAGTAGCCGAAGTAATTTAGGTGAGTCTGGCATAGTTTGTTATGATTTGTACACCTTTTTTTGTAATTTTAAGATAATATGGTTTGGTTTGTTGTGGAAAGTGATAGTTGGGGGTGATTTACGGTAGCCGAAGTAATTTAGGTGATTCTGGTATTGTTTGTTATGATTTTGAGCATTTTTTTGTAATTTTAAAGTGATTGGGCTTAGTTTGTTGCTGTAAAGTGTAGTTGGGGGTGATTTTTGATAGCCGAAGTAATTTAGGTGAGTTTGGCATATTTTGCTATGATTAGTAGCATTTTTTGTAATTTAAAAATGATTGGGTTTAGTTTGTTGTGGTAAGGTTTAGTTGGTGATGATTTAGAGTAGCCGAAGTAATTTAGGTGAGTCTGGCATAGTTTGTTATGATTTGTACACCTTTTTTGTAATTTTAAGATGATATGGTTTGGTTTGTTGTGGTAAGGGATAGTTGGGGGTAATTTACGGTAGCCGAAATAATTTAGGTGATTCTGGTATAGTTTGTTATGATTTTTAGCATTTTTTTGTAATTTTAAAGTGATTGGGCTTAGTTTGTTGCTGTAAAGTGTAGTTGGGGGTGATTTTTGATAGCCGAAGTAATTTAGGTGAGTTTATTATAGTTTGCTATGGTTAGTAGCATTTTTTTGTAATTTAAAAGTGATTGGGTTTAGTTTGTTGTGGTAAGGGTTAGTTGGTGATGATTTAGAGTAGCCGAAGTAATTTAGGTGAGTCTGGCATAGTTTGTTATGATTTGTACACTTTTTTTTTAAATTTTAAGATGATATGGTTTGGTTTGTTAAGATAAGGAATAGTTGGGGGTCATTTACGTTAGCCGAAGTAATTTAGGTGATTCTGGTATAGTTTGTTATGATTTTTAGCATTTTATTAAAATTTTAAATTGATTGGGTTTAGTTTGTTGCTGTAAAGTATAGTTGGGGGTGATTTTTGATAGCCGAAATAATTTAGGTAAGTTTGGCCTAGTTTGCTATGGTTAGTAGCATATTTTTGTAATTTAAAACTCATTGGGTTTAGTTTGTTGTGGTAAGGGTTAGTTGGTGATGATTTAGAGTAGCCGAAGTAATTTAGGTGAGTCTGGCATAGTTTGTTATAATTTGTACACCTTTTTTTGTAATTTTAAGATGATATGGTTTGGTTTGTTTTGGTAAGGGATAGTTGGGGGTGATTTACGGTAGCCGAAGTAATTTAGGTGATTCTGGTATAGTTTGTTATGATTTTTAGCATTTTTTTGTAATTTTAAAGTGATTGGGCTTAGTTTGTTGCTGTAAAGTGTAGTTGGGGGTGATTTTTGATAGCCGAAGTAATTTAGGTGAGTTTGGCATAGTTTGCTATGGTTAGTAGCATTTTTTTGTAATTTAAAAGTGATTAAGTAATTTAGGTGATTCTGGTATAGTTTGTTATGATTTTTAGCATTTTTTTGTAATTTTAAAGTGATTGGGCTTAGTTTGTTGTGGTAAGGGTTAGTTGGTGATGATTTAGAGTAGCCGAAGTAATTTAGGTGAGTCTGGCATTGTTTGTTATGATTTGTACACCTTTTTTTGTAATTTTAAAATGATATGGTTTGGTTTGTTGTGGTAAGGGATAGTTGGGGGTGATTTACGGTTGACGAAGTATTTTAGGTGATTCTGGTATAGTTTGTTTTGATTTTTAGAGTTTTTATGTAATTTTTAAGTGATTGGGCTTAGTTTGTTGCCGGCATAGTTTGTTATGATTTGTACACCTTTTTTGTAATTTTAAGATGATATGGTTTGGTTTGTTGTGGTAAGGGATAGTTGGGGGTGATTTACGGTAGCCGAAATAATTTAGGTGATTCTGGTATAGTTTGTTATGATTTTTAGCATTTTTTTGTAATTTTAAAGTGATTGGGCTTAGTTTGTTGTTGTAAAATGTAGTTGGGGGTGATTTTTGATAGCCGAAGCAATTTAGGTGAGTTTGGCATAGTTTGCTATGGTTAGTGGCATTTTTTTGTAATTTAAAAGTGATTGGGTTTAGTTTGTTGTGGTAAGGGTTAGCTGGTGATGATTTAGAGTAGCCGAAGTAATTTAGGTGAGTCTGGCATAGTTTGTTATGATTTGTACACCTTTTTTTGTAATTTTAAGATAATATGGTTTGGTTTGTTGTGGAAAGTGATAGTTGGGGGTGATTTACGGTAGCCGAAGTAATTTAGGTGATTCTGGTATTGTTTGTTATGATTTTGAGCATTTTTTTGTAATTTTAAAGTGATTGGGCTTAGTTTGTTGCTGTAAAGTGTAGTTGGGGGTGATTTTTGATAGCCGAAGTAATTTAGGTGAGTTTGGCATATTTTGCTATGATTAGTAGCATTTTTTGTAATTTAAAAATGATTGGGTTTAGTTTGTTGTGGTAAGGTTTAGTTGGTGATGATTTAGAGTAGCCGAAGTAATTTAGGTGAGTCTGGCATAGTTTGTTATGATTTGTACACCTTTTTTGTAATTTTAAGATGATATGGTTTGGTTTGTTGTGGTAAGGGATAGTTGGGGGTAATTTACGGTAGCCGAAATAATTTAGGTGATTCTGGTATAGTTTGTTATGATTTTTAGCATTTTTTTGTAATTTTAAAGTGATTGGGCTTAGTTTGTTGTTGTAAAATGTAGTTGGGGGTGATTTTTGATAGCCGAAGTAATTTAGGTGAGTTTGGCATAGCTTGCTATGGTTAGTAGTATTTTTTTGTAATTTAAAAGTGATTGGGTTTAGTTTGTTGTGGTAAGGGTTAGTAGGTGATGATTTAGAGTAGCCGAAGTAATTTAGATAAGTCTGGCATAATTTGTTATGATTTGTACACCTTTTTTTGTAATATTAAGATGATATGGTTTGGTTTGTTGTGGTAAGGGATAGTTGGGGGTGATTTACGGTAGCCGAAGTAATTTAGGTGATTCTGGTATAGTTTGTTATGATTTTTAGCATTTTTTTGTAATTTTAAAGTGATTGGGCTTAGTTTGTTGCTGTAAAGTGTAGTTGGGGGAGATTTTTGATAGCCGAAGAAATTTAGGTGTGTTTGGCACAGTTTGCTATGGTTAGTAGCATTTTTTTGTAATTTAAAAGTGATTGGGTTTAGTTTGTTGTGGTAAGGGTTAGTTGGTGATGATTTATGGTAGCCGAAGTAATTTAGGTGAGTTTGGCATAGTTTGCTATGGTTACTAGCATTTTTTTGTAATTTAAAAGTGATTGGGCTTAGTTTGTTGTGGTAAGGGTTAGTTGGTGATGATTTAGAGTAGCCGAAGTAATTTAGGTGAGTCTGGCATAGTTTGTTATGATTTGTACACCTTTTTTGTAATTTTAAGATAATATGGTTTGGTTTGTTGTGGTAAGGGATAGTTGAGGGTGATTTACGGTATCCGAAGTAATTTAGGTGATTCTGGTATAGTTTGTTATGATTTTTAGCATTTTTTTGTAATTTTAAAGTGATTGGGCTTAGTTTGTTGCTGTAAAGTGTAGTTTGGGGTGATTTTTGATAGCCGAAGTAATTTAGGTGAGTTTGGCATAGTTTGCAATGATTAGTAGCATTTTGTTGTAATTTAAAAGTGATTGGGTTTAGTTTGTTGTGGTAAGGGTTAGGTGGTGATGATTTATCGTAGCCGAAGTAATTTAGGTGAGTTTGGCATAGTTTGCAATGGTTACTAGCATTTTTTTGTAATTTAAAAGTGATTGGGTTTAGTTTGTTGTGGTAAGGGTTAGTTGGTGATGATTTAGAGTAGCCGAAGTAATTAAGGTGAGTTTGGCATAGTTTGTTATGATTTGTACACTTTTTTTGTAATTTTAAGATGATATGGTTTGGTTTGTTGTGGTAAGAGATAGTTGGGGGTGATTTACGGTAGCCGAAGTAATTTAGGTGATTCTGGTATAGTTTGTTATGATTTTTAGCATTTTTTTGTAATTTTAAAGTGATTAGGCTTAGTTTGTTGCTGTAAAGTGTAGTTAGGGGTGATTTTTGATAGCCGAAGTAATTTAGGTGAGTTTGGCATAGTTTGCTATGGTTAGTAGCATTTTTTTGTAATTTAAAAGTGATTGGGTTCAGTTTGTTGTGGTAAGGGTTAATTGGTATGATGTAGAGTAGCCGAAGTAATTTAGGTGAGTCGGGCATAGTTTGTTATGATTTGTACACCTTTTTTGTAATTCTAAGATGATATGGTTTGGTTTGTTGTGGTAAAAGATAGTTGGGGGTGATTTACGGTAGGCGAAGTAATTTAGGTGATTCTGGTATAGTTTGTTATGATTTTTAGCATTTTTTGTAATTTAAAAGTGATTGGGCTTAGTTTGTTGCTGTAAAGTGTAGTTGGGGGTGATTCTTGATAGCCGAAGTAATTTAGGTGAGTTTGGCATAGTTTGCTATGGTTAGTAGCATTTTTTTGTAATTTAAAAGTGATTGGGTTTA
Source organism: Eledona agricola (assembly GCA_964023215.1). Classification (NCBI taxonomy): domain Eukaryota; kingdom Metazoa; phylum Arthropoda; class Insecta; order Coleoptera; family Tenebrionidae; genus Eledona; species Eledona agricola. The sequence goes on from CAXIEJ010000179.1 coordinate 379,477, forward strand.
GTTTGTTGTGGTAAGTTTAGTTGGTGATGATTTATGGTAGCCGAAGTAATTTAGGTGAGTTTGGCATAGTTTGCTATGGTTAGTTGCATTTTTTTGTAATTTAAATGTGATTGGGTTTAGTTTGTTGTGGTAAGGGTTAGTTGGTGATGATTTAGAGTAGCCGAAGTAATTTAGGTGAGTCTGGCATAATTTGTTATGATTTGTACACCTTTTTTTGTAATTTTAAGATGATATGGTTTGGTTTGTTGTGGTAAGGGATAGTTGGGGGTGATTTACGGAAGCCGAAGTAATTTAGGTGATTCTGGTATAGTTTGTTATGATTTTTAGCATTTTTTTGTAATTTTAAAGTGATTGGGCTTAGTTTGTTGCTGTAAAGTGTAGTTGGGGGTGATTTTTGATAGCCGAAGAAATTTAGGCGAGTTTGGCATAATTTGCTATGGTTAGTAGCATTTTTTTGTAATTTAAAAGTGATTGGGTTTAGTTTGTTGTGGTAAGGGTTAGTTGGTGATGATTTAGAGTAACCGAAGTAATTTAGGTGAGTCTGGCATAGTTTGTTATGATTTGTACACCTTTTTTTGTAATTCTAAGATGATATGGTTTGGTTTGTTGTGGTAAGGGATAGTTGGGGGTGATTTACGGTAGGCGAAGTAATTTAGGTGATTCTGGTATAGTTTGTTATGATTTTTAGCATTTTTTTGTAATTTAAAAATGATTGGGCTTAGTTTGTTGCTGTAAAGTGTAGTTGGGGGTGATTTTTGATAGCCGAAGTAATTTAGGTGAGTTTGGCATAGTTTGCTATGGTTAGTAGCATTTTTTTGTAATTTAAAAGTGTTTGGATTTAGTTTGTTGTGGTAAGGGTTTGTTGGTGATGATTTAGAGTAGCCGAAGTAATTTAGGTGAGTCTGGCATAGTTTGTTATGATTTGTACACCTTTTTTTGTAATCTTAAGATAATATGGTTTCGTTTGTTGTGGTAAGGGATAGTTGGGGGTGTGTTTTACGGTAGCCGAAGTAATTTAGGTGATTCTGGTATAGTTTATTATGATTTTTAGCATTTTATTAAAATTTTAAATTGATTGGGCTTAGTTTGTTGCTGTAAAGTATAGTTGGGGGTGATTTTTGATAGCCGAAATAATTTAGGTAAGTTTGGCATAGTTTGCTATGGTTAGTAGCATTTTTTTGTTATTTAAAATTGATTGGGTTTAGTTTGTTGTGGTAAGGGTTATTTGGTGATGATTTAGAATAGCCGAAGTAATTTAGGTGAGTCTGGCATAGTTTGTTATGATTTGTACACCTTTTTTTGTAATTTTAAGATGATATGGTTTGGTTTGTTGTGGTAAGGGATAGTTGGGTATGATTTGCGTTAGCCGAAGTAGTTTAGGTGATTCTGGTATAGTTTGTTATGATTTTTAGCATTTTTTTGTAATTTTAAAGTGATTGGGCTTAGTTTGTTGTGGTAAGGGTTAGTTGGTGATGATTTAGAGTAGCCGAAGTAATTTAGGTGAGTCTGGCATTGTTTGTTATGATTTGTACACCTTTTTTTGTAATTTTAAGATGATATGGTTTGGTTTGTTGTGGTAAGGGATATTTGGGGGTGATTTACGGTTGACGAAGTATTTTAGGTGATTCTGGTATAGTTTGTTTTGATTTTTAGAGTTTTTATGTAATTTTTAAGTGATTGGGCTTAGTTTGTTGCTGTAAAGTGTAGTTGGGGGTGATTTTTGATAGCCGAAGTAATTTATGTGAGTTTGGCATAGTTTGCCATGGTTAGTAGCATTTTTTTGTAATTTAAAAATGATTGCGGTTAGTTTGTTGTGGTAAGGGTTAGTTGGTGATGATTTAGAGTAGCCGAAGTAATTTAGGTGAGTCTGGCATAGTTTGTCATGATTTGTACACCTTTTTTTGAAATTTTAAGATGATATGGTTTGGTTTGTTGTGGTAAGGGATAGTAGGGGGTAACTTAGGTTAGCCGAAGTTATTTAGGTGATTCTGGTATAGTTTGTTATGATTTTTTGCATTTTTTTGTAATTTTAAAGTGATTGGGCTTAGTTTGTTGCTGTAAAGTGTAGTTGGGGGTGATTTTTGATAGTCGAAGCAATTTAGGTGAGTTTGGCATAGTTTGCTATGGTTAGTGGCATTTTTTTGTAATTTAAAAGTGATTGGGTTTAGTTTGTTGTGGTAAGGGTTAGTTGGTGATGATTTAGAGTAGCCGAAGTAATTTAGGTGAGTCTGGCATAGTTTGTTATGATTTGTACACCTTTTTTTGTAATTTTAAGATAATATGGTTTGGTTTGTTGTGGAAAGTGATAGTTGGGGGTGATTTACGGTAGCCGAAGTAATTTAGGTGATTCTGGTATTGTTTGTTATGATTTTTAGCATTTTTTTGCAATTTTAAAGTGATTGGGCTTAGTTTGTTGCTGTAAAGTGTAGTTGGGGGTGATTTTTGATAGCCGAAGTAATTTAGGTGAGTTTGGCATAGTTTGCTATGATTAGTAGCATTTTTTGTAATTTAAAAATGATTGGGTTTAGTTTGTTGTGGTAAGGTTTAGTTGGTGATGATTTAGAGTAGCCGAAGTAATTTAGGTGAGTCTGGCATAGTTTGTTATGATTTGTACACCTTTTTTTGTAATTTTAAGATAATATGGTTTGGTTTGTTGTGGTAAGGGATAGTTGAGGGTGATTTACGGTAGCCGAAATAATTTAGGTGATTCTGGTATAGTTTGTTATGATTTTTAGCATTTTTTTGTAATTTTAAAGTGATTGGGCTTAGTTTGTTGCTGTAAAATGTAGTTGGGGGTGATTTTTGATAGCCGAAGTAATTTAGGTGAGTTTGGCATAGCTTGCTATGGTTAGTAGTATTTTTTTGTAATTTAAAAGTGATTGGGTTTAGTTTGTTGTGGTAAGGGTTAGTAGGTGATGATTTAGAGTAGCCGAAGTAATTTAGATAAGTCTGGCATAATTTGTTATGATTTGTACACCTTTTTTTGTAATATTAAGATGATATGGTTTGGTTTGTTGTGGTAAGGGATAGTTGGGGGTGATTTACGGTAGCCGAAGTAATTTAGGTGATTCTGGTATAGTTTGTTATGATTTTTAGCATTTTTTTGTAATCTTAAAGTGATTGGGCTTAGTTTGTTGCTGTAAAGTGTAGTTGGGGGAGATTTTTGATAGCCGAAGAAATTTAGGTGTGTTTGGCACAGTTTGCTATGGTTAGTAGCATTTTTTTGTAATTTAAAAGTGATTGGGTTTAGTTTGTTGTGGTAAGGGTTAGTTGGTGATGATTTATGGTAGCCGAAGTAATTTAGGTGAGTTTGGCATAGTTTGCAATGATTAGTAGCATTTTGTTGTAATTTAAAAGTGATTGGGTTTAGTTTGTTGTGTTAAGGGTTAGGTGGTGATGATTTATGGTAGCCGAAGTAATTTAGGTGAGTTTGGCATAGTTTGCTATGGTTACTAGCATTTTTTTGTAATTTAAAAGTGATTGGGTTTAGTTTGTTGTGGTAAGGGTTAGTTGGTGATGATTTAGAGTAGCCGAAGTAATTAAGGTGAGTTTGGCATAGTTTGTTATGATTTGTACACTTTTTTTGTAATTTTAAGATGATATGGTTTGGTTTGTTGTGGTAAGAGATAGTTGGGGGTGATTTACGGTAGCCGAAGTAATTTAGGTGATTCTGGTATAGTTTGTTATGATTTTTAGCATTTTTTTGTAATTTTAAATTGATTGGGCTTAGTTTGTTGCTGTAAAGTGTTGTTGGGGATGATTTTTGATAGCCGAAGCAATTTAGGTGAGTTTGGCATAGTTTGCTATGGTTCGTAGCATTTTTTTTGTAATTTAAAAGTGATTGGGTTTAGTTTGTTGTGGTAAGGGTTAGTTGGTGATGATTTAGAGTAGCCGAAGTAATTTAGGTGAGTCTGGCATAGTTTGCTATGGTTACTAGCATTTTTTTGTAATTTAAATGTGATTGGGTTTAGTTTCTTGTGGTAAGGGTTAGTTGGTGATGATTTAGAGTAGCCGAAGTAATTTAGGTGAATCTGGCATAGTTTGTTATGATTTGTACACTTTTTTTTGTAATTTTAAGATGATATGGTTTGGTTTGTTGTGGTAAGGAATAGTTGGGGGTGATTTACGGTAGCCGAAGTAATTTAGGTGATTCTGGTATAGTTTGTTATGATTTTTAGCATTTTTTTGTAATTTTAAAGTGATTGGGCTTAGTTTGTTGCTGTATAGTGTAGTTGGGGGTGATTTTTGATAGCCGAAGTAATTTAGGTGAGTTTGGCATAGTTTGCTGTGGTTAGTAGCATTTTTTTGTAATTTAAAATTTATTGGGTTTAGTTTGTTGTGGTAAGGGTTAGTTGGTGATGATTTATGGTAGCCGAAGTAATTTAGGTGAGTTTGGCATAGTTTGCTATGGTTACTAGCATTTTTTTGTAATTTAAAAGTGATTAGGTTTAGTTTGTTGTGGTAAGGGTTAGTTGGTGATGATTTATGGTAGCCGAAGTAATTTAGGTGAGTTTGGCATAGTTTGCTATGGTTACTAGCATTTTTTTTTAATTTAAAAGTGATTGGGTTTAGTTTGTTGTGGTAAGGGTTAGTTGGTGATGATTTAGAGTAGCCGAAGTAATTTAGGTGAGTCTGGCATAGTTTGTCATGATTTGTACACCTTTTTTTGAAATTTTAAGATGATATGGTTTGGTTTGTTGCGGTAAGGGATAGTAGGGGGTAACTTAGGGTAGCCGAAGTTATTTAGGTGATTCTTGTATAGTTTGTTATGATTTTTTGCATTTTTTTGTAATTTTAAAGTGATTGGGCTTAGTTTGTTGCTGTAAAGTGTAGTTGGGGGTGATTTTTGATAGCCGAAGCAATTTAGGTGAGTTTGGCATAGTTTTCTATGGTTAGTGGCATTTTTTTGTAATTTAAAAGTGATTGGGTTTAGTTTGTTGTGGTAAGGGTTAGTTGGTGATGATTTAGAGTAGCCGAAGTAATTTAGGTGAGTCTGGCATAATTTGTTATGATTTGTACACCTTTTTTTGTAATTTTAAGATAATATGGTTTGGTTTGTTGTGGAAAGGGATAGTTGGGGGTGATTTACGGTAGCCAAAGTAATTTAGGTGATTCTGGTATTGTTTGTTATGATTTTTAGCATTTTTTTGTAATTTTAAAGTGATTGGGCTTAGTTTGTTGCTGTAAAGTGTAGTTGGGGGTGATTTTTGATAGCCGAAATAATTTAGGTGAGTTTGGCATAGTTTACTATGATTAGTAGCATTTTTTGTAATTTAAAAATGATTGGGTTTAGTTTGTTGTGGTAAGGGTTAGTTGGTGATGATTTAGAGTAGCCGAAGTAATTTAGGTGAGTCTGGCATAGTTTGTTATGATTTGTACACCTTTTTTGTAATTTTAAGATGATATGGTTTGGTTTGTTGTGGTAAGGGATAGTTGGGGGTGATTTACGGTAGCCGAAGTAATTTAGGTGATTCTGGTATAGTTTGTTATGATTTTTACCATTTTTTTGTAATTTTAAAGTGATTGGGCTTAGTTTGTTGCTGTAAAATGTAGTTGGGGGTGATTTTTGATAGCCGAAGTAATTTAGGTGAGTTTGGCATAGCTTGCTATGGTTAGTAGTATTTTTTTGTAATTTAAAAGTGATTGGGTTTAGTTTGTTGTGGTAAGGGTTAGTAGGTGATGATTTAGAGTAGCCGAAGTAATTTAGATAAGTCTGGCATAATTTGTTATGATTTGTACACCTTTTTTTGTAATATTAAGATGATATGGTTTGGTTTGTTGTGGTAAGGGATAGTTGGGGGTGATTTACGGTAGCCGAAGTAATTTAGATGATTCTGGTATAGTTTGTTATGATTTTTAGCATTTTTTTGTAATTTTAAAGTGATTGGGCTTAGTTTGTTGCTGTAAAGTGTAGTTGGGGGAGATTTTTGATAGCCGAAGAAATTTAGGTGTGTTTGGCACAGTTTGCTATGGTTAGTAGCATTTTTTTGTAATTTAAAAGTGATTGGGTTTAGTTTGTTGTGGTAAGGGTTAGTTGGTGATGATTTAGAGTAGCCGAAGTAATTAAGGTGAGTTTGGCATAGTTTGTTATGATTTGTACTTTTTTTTTGTAATTTTAAGATGATATGGTTTGGTTTGTTGTGGTAAGAGATAGTTGGGGGTGATTTACGGTAGCCGAAGTAATTTAGGTGATTCTGGTATAGTTTGTTATGATTTTTAGCATTTTTTTGTAATTTTAAATTGATTGGGCTTAGTTTGTTGCTGTAAAGTGTAGTTGGGGGTGATTTTTGATAGCCGAAGTAATTTAGGTGAGTTTGGCATAGTTTGCTATGGTTACTAGCATTTTTTTGTAATTTAAAAGTGATTGGGTTTAGTTTGTTGTGGTAAGGGTTAGTTGGTGATGATTTAGAGTAGCCGAAGTAATTTAGGTGAGTCTGGCATAGTTTGTCATGATTTGTACAACTTTTTTTAAAATTTTAAGATGATATGGTTTGGTTTGTTGTGGTAAGGGATAGTAGGGGGTAACTTAGGGTAGCCGAAGTTATTTAGGTGATTCTGGTATAGTTTGTTATGATTTTTTGCATTTTTTTGTAATTTTAAAGTGATTGGGCTTAGTTTGTTGCTGTAAAGTGTAGTTGGGGGTGATTTTTGATAGCCGAAGCAATTTAGGTGAGTTTGGCATAGTTTGCTATGGTTAGTGGCATTTTTTTGTAATTTAAAAGTGATTGGGTTTAGTTTGTTGTGGTAAGGGTTAGTTGGTGATGATTTAGAGTAGCCGAAGTAATTTAGGTGAGTCTGGCATAGTTTGTTATGATTTGTACACCTTTTTTTGTAATTTTAAGATAATATGGTTTGGTTTGTTGTGGAAAGGTATAGTTGGGGGTGATTTACGGTAGCCGAAGTAATTTAGGTGATTCTGGTATTGTTTGTTATGATTTTTAGCATTTTTTTGTAATTTTAAAGTGATTGGGCTTAGTTTGTTGCTGTAAAGTGTAGTTGGGGGTGATTTTTGATAGCCGAAGTAATTTAGGTGAGTTTGGCATAGTTTGCTATGATTAGTAGCATTTTTTGTAATTTAATAATGATTGGGTTTAGTTTGTTGTGGTAAGGGTTAGTTGGTGATGATTTAGAGTAGCCGAAGTAATTTAGGTGAGTCTGGCATACTTTGTTATGATTTGTACACCTTTTTTGTAATTTTAAGATGATATGGTTTGGTTTGTTGTGGTAAGGGATAGTTGGGGGTGATTTACGGTAGCCGAAATAATTTAAGTGATTCTGGTATAGTTTGTTATGATTTTTAGCATTTTTTTGTAATTTTAAAGTGATTGGGCTTAGTTTGTTGCTGTAAAATGTAGTTGGGGGTGATTTTTGATAGCCGAAGTAATTTAGGTGAGTTTGGCATAGCTTGCTATGGTTAGTAGTATTTTTTTGTAATTTAAAAGTGATTGGGTTTAGTTTGTTGTGGTAAGGGTTAGTAGGTGATGATATAGAGTAGCCGAAGTAATTTAGATAAGTCTAGCATAATTTGTTATGATTTGTACACCTTTTTTTGTAATATTAAGATGATATGGTTTGGTTTGTTGTGGTAAGGGATAGTTGGGGGTGATTTACGGTAGCCGAAGTAATTTAGGTGATTCTGGTATAGTTTGTTATGATTTTTAGCATTTTTTTGTAATTTTAAAGTGATTGAGCTTAGTTTGTTGCTGTAAAGTGTAGTTGGGTGAGATTTTTGATAGCCGAAGAAATTTAGGTGTGTTTGGCACAGTTTGCTATGGTTAGTAGCATTTTTTTGTAATTTAAAAGTGATTGGGTTTAGTTTGTTGTGGTAAGGGTTAGTTGGTGATGATTTATGGTAGCCGAAGTAATTTAGGTGAGTTTGGCATAGTTTGCTATGGTTACTAGCATTTTTTTGTAATTTAAAAGTGATTGGGTTTAGTTTGTTGTGGTAAGGGTTAGTTGGTGATGATTTAGAGTAGCCGAAGTAATTTAGGTGAGTCTGGCATAGTTTGTTATGATTTGTATTTTTTTTTTGTAATTTTAAGATGATATGGTTTGGTTTGTTGTGGTATGGGATAGTTGAGGGTGATTTACGGTAGCCGAAGTAATTTAGGTGATTCTGGTATAGTTTGTTATGATTTTTAGCATTTTTTTGTAATTTAAAAGTGATTGGGCTTAGTTTGTTGCTGTAAAGTGTAGTTGGGGGTGATTTTTGATAACCGAAGTAATTTAGGTGAGTTTGGCATAGTTTGCAATGATTAGTAGCATTTTGTTGTAATTTAAAAATGATTGGGTTTAGTTTGTTGTGGTAAGGGTTAGTTGGTGATGATTTATGGTAGCCGAAGTAATTTAGGTGAGTTTGGCATAGTTTGCTATGGTTACTAGCATTTTTTTGTAATTTAAAAGTGATTGGGTTTAGTTTGTTGTGGTAAGGGTTAGTTGGTGATGATTTAGAGTAGCCGAAGTAATTTAGGTGAATCTGGCATAGTTTGTTATGATTTGTACACCTTTTTTTGTAATTTTAAGATGATATGGTTTGGTCTGTTGTGGTAAGGGATAGTTGGGGGTGATTTACGGTAGCCGAAGTAATTTAGGTGATTCTGGTATAGTTTGTTATGATTTTTAGTATTTTTTTGTAATTTTAAAGTGATTGGGTTTAGTTTGTTGCTGTATAGTGTAGTTGGGGGTGATTTTTGATAGCCGAAGTAATTTAGGTGAGTTTGGCATAGTTTGCTATGGTTAGTAGTATTTTTTTGTAATTTAAAAGTGATTGGGTTTAGTTTGTCGTGGTAAGGGTTAGTTGGTAATGATTTATGGCAGCCGAAGTAATTTAGGTGAGTCTGGCATAGCTTGCTATGGTTACTAGCATTTTTTTGTAATTTAAAAGTGATTGGGTTTAGTTTGTTGCTGTAAAGTGTAGTTGGGGGTGATTTTTGATAGCCGAAGTAATTTAGGTGAGTTTGGCATAGTTTGCTATGGTTAGTAGCATTTTTTTGTTATTTAAAAGTGATTGGGTTTAGTTTTTTGTGGTAAGGGTTAGTTGGTGATGACTTAGAGTAGCCGAAGTAATTTAGGTGAGGCCGGCATAATTTGTTAAGATTTGTACACCTTTTTTTGTAATTTTAAGATGATATGGTTTGGTTTGTTGAGGTAAGGGATAGTTGGAGGTGATTTACGGTAGCCGAAGTAATTTAGGTGATTCTGGTATAGTTTGTTATGATTTTTAGCATTTTATTGTAATTTTAAAGTGATTGGGCTTAGTTTGTTGCTGTAAAGTGTTGTTGGGGGAGATTTTTGATAGCCGAAGTAATTTAGGTGAGTTTGGCATAGTTTGCTATGGTTAGTAGCATTTTTTTGTTATTTAAAAGTGATTGGGTTTAGTTTGTTGTGGTAAGGGTTAGTTGGTGATGATTTAGAGTAGCCGAAGTAATTTAGGTGAGTCTGGCATAGTTTGTTATGATTTGTACACCTTTTTTTGTAATTTTAAGATGATATGGTTTGGTTTGTTGTGGCAAGGGATAGTTGGGGGTGATTTACGGTAGCCGAAGTTATTTAAGTGATTCTGGTATAGTTTGTTATGATTTTTTGCATTTTTTTGTAATTTTAAAGTGATTGGGCTTAGTTTGTTGCTGTATAGTGTAGTTGGGGGTGATTTTTGATAGCCGAAGTAATTTAGGTGAGTTTGGCATAGTTTGCTGTGGTTAGTAGCATTTTTTTGTAATTTAAAATTGATTGGGTTTAGTTTGTTGTGGTAAGGGTTAGTTGGTGATGATTTATGGTAGCCGAAGTCATTTAGGTGAGTTTGGCATAGTTTGCTATGGTTACTAGCATTTTTTTGTAATTTAAAAGTGATTAGGTTTAGTTTGTTGTGGTAAGGGTTAGTTGGTGATGATTTATGGTAGCCGAAGTAATTTAGGTGAGTTTGGCATAGTTTGCTATGGTTACTAGCATTTTTTTGTAATTTAAAAGTGATTGGGTTTAGTTTGTTGTGGTAAGGGTTAGTTGGTGATGATTTAGAATGGCCGAAGTAATTTAGGTGAGTCTGGCATAGTTTGTTATGATTTGTACACCTTTTTTTGTAATTTTAAGATGATATGGTTTGGTTTGTTGTGGTAAGGGATAGTTGGGTGTAATTTACGGTAGCCGAAGTAATTTAGGTGATTCTGGTATAATTTGTTATGATTTTTAGCATTTTTTTGTAATTTTAAAGTGATTGGGCTTAGTTTGTTGCTGTAAAGTGTAGTTGGGGGTGATTTTTGATAGCCGAAGTAATTTAGGTGAGTTGAGTTTGGCATAGTTTGCTATGGTTAGTAGCATTTTTTGTAATTTAAAAGTGATTGGGTTTAGTTTGTTGTGGTAAGGGTTAGTTGGTGATGATTTATGGTAGCCGAAGTAATTTAGGTGAGTTTAGCATAGCTTGCTATGGTTAGTAGCATTTTTTTGTAATTTAAAAGTGATTGGGTTTAGTTTGTCGTGGTAGGGGTTAGTTGGTGATGATTTATGGTAGCCGAAGTAATTTAGGTGAGTTTGGCATAGCTTGCTATGGTTACTAGCATTTTTTTGTAATTTAAAAGTGATTGGGTTTAGTTTGTTGCTGTAAAGTGTAGTTGGGGGTGATTTTTGATAGCCGAAGTAATTTAGGTGAGTTTGGCATAGTTTGCTATAGTTAGTAATATTTTTTTGTAATTTAAAAGTGATTGGGTTTAGTTTGTCGTGGTAAGGGTTAGTTGGTGATGATTTATGGTAGCCGAAGTAATTTAGGTGAGTTTGGCATAGCTTGATATGGTTACTAGCATTTTTTTGTAATTTAAAAGTGATTGGGTTTAGTTTGTTGCTGTAAAGTGTAGTTGGGGGTGATTTTTGATAGCCGAAGTAATTTAGGTGAGTTTGGCATAGTTTGCTATGGTTAGTAGCATTTTTTTGTTATTTAAAAGTGATTGGGTTTAGTTTGTTGTGGTAAGGGTTAGTTGGTGATGACTTAGAGTAGCCGAAGTAATTTAGGTGAGGCTGGCATAATTTGTTAAGATTTGTACACCTTTTTTTGTAATTTTAAGATGATATGGTTTGGTTTGTTGAGGTAAGGGATAGTTGGAGGTGATTTACGGTAGCCGAAGTAATTTAGGTGATTCTGGTATAGTTTGTTATGATTTTTAGCATTTTATTGTAATTTTAAAGTTATTGGGCTTAGTTTGTTGCTGTAAAGTGTTGTTGGGGGAGATTTTTGATAGCCGAAGTAATTTAGGTGAGTTTGGCATAGTTTGCTATGGTTAGTAGCATTTTTTTGTAATTAAAAGTGATTGGGTTTAGTTTGTTGTGGTAAGGGTTAGTTGGTGATGATTTAGAGTAGCCGAAGTAATTTAGGTGAGTCTGGCATAGTTTGTTATGATTTGTACACCTTTTTTTGTAATTTTAAGATGATATGGTTTGGTTTGTTGTGGCAAGGGATAGTTGGGGGGATTTACGTTAGCCGAAGTTATTTAAGTGATTCTGGTATAGTTTGTTATGATTTTTTGCATTTTTTTGTAATTTTAAAGTGATTGGGCTTAGTTTGTTGCTGTAAAGTGTAGTTGGGGGTGATTTTTGATAGCCGAAGTAATTTAGGTGAGTTTGGCATAGTTTGCTATGGTTAGTGGCATTTTTTTGTAATTTAAAAGTGATTGGGTTAAGTTTGTTGTGGTAAGGGTTAGTTGGTGATGATTTAGAGTAGCCGAAGTAATTTAGGTGAGTCTGGCATTGTTTGTTATGATTTGTACACCTTTTTTTGTAATTTTAAGATAATATGGTTTGGTTTGTTGAGGAAAGGGATAGTTGGGGGTGATTTACGGTAGCCGAAGTAATTTAGGTGATTCTGGTATTGTTTGTTATGATTTTTAGCATTTTTTTGTAATTTTAAAGTGATTGGGCTTAGTTTGTTGCTGTAAAGTGTAGTTGGGGGTGATTTTTGATAGCCGAAGTAATTTTGGTGAGTTTGGCATAGTTTGCTATAATTAGTAGCATTTTTTTGTAATTTAAAAATGATTGGGTTTTGTTTGTTGTGGTAAGGATTAGTTGGTGATGATTTAGAATAGCCAAAGTAATTTAGGTGAGTCCGGCATAGTTTGTTATGATTTAAAAACTTTTTTTTGTAATTCTAAGATGATATGGTTTGGTTTGTTGTGGTAAGGGATAGTTGGGGGTGATTTACGGTAGCCGAAGTAATTTAGGTGATTCTGGTATAGTTTGTTATGATTTTTATCATTTTTTTGTAATTTTAATGTGATTGGGCTTAGTTTGTTGCTGTAAAGTGTAGTTGGGGGTGATTTTTGATAGCCGAAGTAATTTAGGTGAGTTGGGCATAGTTTGCTATGGTTAGTAGCATTTTTTTGTAATTTAAAAGTGATTGGGTTTAGTTTGTTGTGGTAAGGGTTAGTTGGTGATGATTTAGAGTAGCCGAAGTAATTTAGGTGAGTCTGGCATAGTTTGTTATGATTTGTACACCTTTTTTTGTAATTTTAAGATAATATGGTTTGGTTTGTTGTGGTAAGGGATAGTTGGGGCTGATTTACGGTAGGCCAAGTAATTTAGGTGATTCTGATACAGTTTGTTATGATTTTTAGCATTTTTTTGTAATTTTCAAATGATTGGGCTTAGTTTGTTGCTGTAAAGTGTAGTTGATGTGATTTTTGATAGCCGAAAAAATTTAGGTGAGTTTGGCATAGTTTGCTATGGTTAGTAGCATTTTTTTGTAATTTAAATGTGATTGGGTTTAGTTTGTCGTGGTAAGGGTTAGTTGGTGATGATTTATGGTAGCCGAAGTAATTTAGGTGAGTTTGGCATAGCTTGATATGGTTACTAGCATTTTTTTGTAATTTAAAAGTGATTGGGTTTAGTTTGTTGCTGTAAAGTGTAGTTGGGGGTGATTTTTGATAGCCGAAGTAATTTAGGTGAGTTTGGCATAGTTTGCTATGGTTAGTAGCATTTTTTTGTAATTAAAAGTGATTGGGTTTAGTTTGTTGTGGTAAGGGTTAGTTGGTGATGATTTAGAGTAGCCGAAGTAATTTAGGTGAGTCTGGCATAGTTTGTTATGATTTGTACACCTTTTTTTGTAATTTTAAGATGATATGGTTTGGTTTGTTGTGGCAAGGGATAGTTGGGGGGATTTACGTTAGCCGAAGTTATTTAAGTGATTCTGGTATAGTTTGTTATGATTTTTAGCATTTTATTGTAATTTTAAAGTGATTGGGCTTAGTTTGTTGCTGTAAAGTGTTGTTGGGGGAGATTTTTGATAGCCGAAGTAATTTAGGTGAGTTTGGCATAGTTTGCTATGGTTAGTAGCATTTTTTTGTAATTAAAAGTGATTGGGTTTAGTTTGTTGTGGTAAGGGTTAGTTGGTGATGATTTAGAGTAGCCGAAGTAATTTAGGTGAGTCTGGCATAGTTTGTTATGATTTGTACACCTTTTTTTGTAATTTTAAGATGATATGGTTTGGTTTGTTGTGGCAAGGGATAGTTGGGGGGATTTACGTTTGCCGAAGTTATTTAAGTGATTCTGGTATAGTTTGTTATGATTTTTTGCATTTTTTTGTAATTTTAAAGTGATTGGGCTTAGTTTGTTGCTGTAAAGTGTAGTTGGGGGTGATTTTTGATAGCCGAAGTAATTTAGGTGAGTTTGGCATAGTTTGCTATGGTTAGTGGCATTTTTTTGTAATTTAAAAGTGATTGGGTTAAGTTTGTTGTGGTAAGGGTTAGTTGGTGATGATTTAGAGTAGCCGAAGTAATTTAGGTGAGTCTGGCATTGTTTGTTATGATTTGTACACCTTTTTTTGTAATTTTAAGATAATATGGTTTGGTTTGTTGAGGAAAGGGATAGTTGGGGGTGATTTACGGTAGCCGAAGTAATTTAGGTGATTCTGGTATTGTTTGTTATGATTTTTAGCATTTATTTGTAATTTTAAAGTGATTGGGCTTAGTTTGTTGCTGTAAAGTGTAGTTGGGGGTGATTTTTGATAGCCGAAGTAATTTTGGTGAGTTTGGCATAGTTTGCTATAATTAGTAGCATTTTTTTGTAATTTAAAGATGATTGGGTTTTGTTTGTTGTGGTAAGGATTAGTTGGTGATGATTTAGAATAGCCAAAGTAATTTAGGTGAGTCCGGCATAGTTTGTTATGATTTAAAAACTTTTTTTTGTAATTCTAAGATGATATAGTTTGGTTTGTTGTGGTAAGGGATAGTTGGGGGTGATTTACGGTAGCCGAAGTAATTTAGGTGATTCTGGTATAGTTTGTTATGATTTTTTGCATTTTTTTGTAATTTTAAAGTGATTGGGCTTAGTTTGTTGCTGTAAAGTGTAGTTGGGGGTGATTTTTGATAGCCGAAGTAATTTAGGTGAGTTTGGCATAGTTTGCTATGGATAGTGGCATTTTTTTGTAATTTAAAAGAGATTGGGTTTAGTTTGTTGTGGTAAGGGTTAGTTGGTGATGATTTAGAGTAGCCGAAGTAATTTAGGTGAGTCTGGCATAGTTTGTTATGATTTGTACACCTTTTTTTGTAATTTTAAGATGATATGGTTTGGTTTGTTGTGGCAAGGGATAGTTGGAGGGATTTACGTTAGCCGAAGTTATTTAAGTTATTCTGGTATAGTTTGTTATGATTTTTTGCATTTTTTTGTAATTTTAAAGTGATTGGGCTTAGTTTGTTGCTGTAAAGTGTAGTTGGGGGTGATTTTTGATAGCCGAAGTAATTTAGGTGAGTTTGGCATAGTTTGCTATGGTTCGTGGCATTTTTTTGTAATTTAAAAGTGATTGGGTTAAGTTTGTTGTGGTAAGGGTTAGTTGGTGATGATTTAGAGTAGCCGAAGTAATTTAGGTGAGTCTGGCATTGTTTGTTATGATTTGTACACCTTTTTTTGTAATTTTAAGATAATATGGTTTGGTTTGTTGAGGAAAGGGATAGTTGGGGGTGATTTACGGTAGCCGAAGTAATTTAGGTGATTCTGGTATTGTTTGTTATGATTTTTAGCATTTTTTTGTAATTTTAAAGTGATTGGGCTTAGTTTGTTGCTGTAAAGTGTAGTTGGGGGTGATTTTTGATAGCCGAAGTAATTTTGGTGAGTTTGGCATAGTTTGCTATAATTAGTAGCATTTTTTTGTAATTTAAAAATGATTGGGTTTTGTTTGTTGTGGTAAGGATTAGTTGGTGATGATTTAGAATAGCCAAAGTAATTTAGGTGAGTCCGGCATAGTTTGTTATGATTTAAAAACTTTTTTTTGTAATTCTAAGATGATATGGTTTGGTTTGTTGTGGTAAGGGATAGTTGGGGGTGATTTACGGTAGCCGAAGTAATTTAGGTGATTCTGGTATAGTTTGTTATGGTTTTTAGCATTTTTTTGTAATTTTAATGTGATTGGGCTTAGTTTGTTGCTGTAAAGTGTAGTTGGGGGTGATTTTTGATAGCCGAAGTAATTTAGGTGAGTTGGGCATAGTTTGCTATGGTTAGTAGCATTTTTTTGTAATTTAAAAGTGATTGGGTTTAGTTTGTTGTGGTAAGGGTTAGTTGGTGATGATTTAGAGTAGCCGAAGTAATTTAGGTAAGGCTGGCATAATTTGTTAAGATTTGTACACCTTTTTTTGTAATTTTAAGATGATATGGTTTGGTTTGTTGTGGTAAGGGATAGTTGGAGGTGATTTACGGTAGCCGAAGTAATTTAGGTGATTCTGGTATAGTTTGTTATGATTTTTAGCATTTTATTGTAATTTTAAAGTGATTGGGCTTAGTTTGTTGCTGTAAAGTGTAGTTGGGGGAGATTTTTGATAGCCGAAGTAATTTAGGTGAGTTTGGCATAGTTTGCTATGGTTAGTAGCATTTTTTTGTTATTTAAAAGTGATTGGGTTTAGTTTGTTGTGGTAAGGGTTAGTTGGTGATGATTTAGAGTAGCCGAAGTAATTTAGGTGAGTCTGGCATAGTTTGTTATGATTTGTACACCTTTTTTTGTAATTTTAAGATGATATGGTTTGGTTTGTTGTGGCAAGGGATAGTTGGGGGTGATTTACGGTAGCCGAAGTTATTTAAGTGATTCTGGTATAGTTTGTTATGATTTTTTGCATTTTTTTGTAATTTTAAAGTGATTGGGCTTAGTTTGTTGCTGTAAAGTGTAGTTGGGGGTGATTTTTGATAGCCGAAGTAATTTAGGTGAGTTTGGCATAGTTTGCTATGGTTAGTGGCATTTTTTTGTAATTTAAAAGTGATTGGGTTTAGTTTGTTGTGGTAAGGGTTAGTTGGTGATGATTTAGAGTAGCCGAAGTAATTTAGGTGAGTCTGGCATTGTTTGTTATGATTTGTACACCTTTTTTTGTAATTTTAAGATGATATGGTTTGGTTTGTTGTGGAAAGGGATAGTTGGGGGTGATTTACGGTAGCCGAAGTAATTTAGGTGATTCTGGTATTGTTTGTTATGATTTTTAGCATTTTTTTGTAATTTTAAAGTGATTGGGCTTAGTTTGTTGCTGTAAAGTGTAGTTGGGGGTGATTTTTGATAGCCGAAGTAATTTTGGTGAGTTTGGCATAGTTTGCTATAATTAGTAGCATTTTTTTGTAATTTAAAAATGATTGGGTTTAGTTTGTTGTGGTAAGGGTTAGTTGGTGATGATTTAGAATAGCCAAAGTAATTTAGGTGAGTCCGGCATAGTTTGTTATGATTTAAACCCTTTTTTTTGTAATTTTAAGATGATATGGTTTGGTTTGTTGTGGTAAGGGATAGTTGGGGGTGAATTACGGTAGCCGAAGTAATTTAGGTGATTCTGGTATAGTTTGTTATGATTTTTAGCATTTTTTTGTTATTTTAAAGTGATTGGGCTTAGTTTGTTGCTGTAAAGTGTAGTTGGGGGTGATTTTTGATAGCCGAAGTAATTTAGGTGAGTTGGGCATAGTTTGCTATGGTTAGTAGCATTTTTTTGTAATTTAAAAGTGATTGGGTTTAGTTTGTTGTGGTAAAGGTTAGTTGGTGATGATTTAGAGTAGCCGAAGTAATTTAGGTGAGTCTGGCATAGTTTGTTATGATTTGTACACCTTTTTTTGTAATTTTAAGATAATATGGTTTGGTTTGTTGTGGTAAGGGATAGTTGGGGCTGATTTACGGTAGGCCAAGTAATTTAGGTGATTCTGATACAGTTTGTTATGATTTTTAGCATTTTTTTGTAATTTTAAAATGATTGGGCTTAGTTTGTTGCTGTAAAGTGTAGTTGATGTGATTTTTGATAGCCGAAGTAATTTAGGTGAGTTTGGCATAGTTTGCTATGGTTAGTAGCATTTTTTTGTAATTTAAAAGTGATTGGGTTTAGTTTGTTGTGGTAAGGGTTAGTTGGTGATGATTTAGAGTAGCCGAAGTAATTTTGGTGAGTCTGGCATAGTTTGTTATGATTTGTACACTTTTTTTTTAAATTTTAAGATGTAATGGTTTGGTTTGTTAAGGTAAGGGATAGTTGGGGGTCATTTACGGTAGCCGAAGTAATTTAGGTGATTCTGGTATAGTTTGTTATGATTTTTAGCATTTTTTTGTAATTTTAAAGTGATTAGGCTTAGTTTGTTGCTGTAAAGTGTAGTTGGGGGTGATTTTTGATAGCCGAAGTAATTTAGGTGAGTTTGGCATAGTTTGCTATGGTTTGTAGCATTTTTTTGTAATTTAAAAGTAATTGGGTTCAGTTTGTTGTGGTAAGGGTTAGTTGGTGATGATTTAGAGTAGCCGAAGTAATCTAGGTGAGTCTGGCATAGTTTGTTATGATTTATACACCTTTTTATGTAATTTTAAGATGATATGGTTTGGTTTGTTGTGGTAAGGGATAGTTGGGGGTGATTTACGGTAGGCGAAGTAATTTAGGTGATTCTGGTATAGTTTGTTATGATTTTTAGCATTTTTTTGTAATTTTAAAGTGACTGGGCTTAGTTTGTTGCTGTAAAGTGTAGTTGGGGGTGATTTTTGATAGCCGAAGTAATTTAGGTGAGTTTGGCATAGTTTGCTATGGTTAGTAGCATTTTTTTGTAATTTAAAAGTGATTCAGTTTAGTTTGTTGTGGTAAGGGTTAGTTGGTGATGATTTAGAGTAGCCGTAGTAATTTAGGTGAGTCTGGCATAGTTTGTTATGATTTGTACACTTTTTTTTTTAATTTTAAGATGATATGGTTTGGTTTGTTAAGGTAAGGAAAGTTGGGGGTGATTTACGGTAGGCGAAGTAATTTAGGTGATTCTGATATATTTTGTTATAATTTTTAGCATTTTTTTGTAATTTTAAAGTGATTAGGCTTAGTTTGTTGCTGTAAAGTGTAGTTAAGGGTGATTTTTGATAACCGAAGTAATTTAGGTGAGTTTGGCATAGTTTGCTATGGTTAGTAGCATTTTTTTGTAATTTAAAAGTGATTGGGTTCAGTTTGTTGTGGTAAGGGTTAATTGGTATGATGTAGAGTAGCAGAAGTAATTTAGGTGAGTCTGGCATAGTTTGTTATGATTTGTACACCTTTTTTTGAAATTCTAAGATGATATGGTTTGGTTTGTTGTGGTAAAAGATAGTTGGGGGTGATTTACGGTAGGCGAAGTAATTTAGGTGATTCTGGTATAGTTTGTTATGATTTTTAGCATTTTTTGTAATTTAAAAGTGATTGGGCTTAGTTTGTTGCTGTAAAGTGTAGTTGGGGGTGATTTTTGATAGCCGAAGTAATTTAGGTGAGTTTGGCATAGTTTGCTATGGTTAGTAGCATTTTTTTGTAATTTAAAAGTGATTGGGTTTAGTTTGTTGTGGTAAGTTTAGTTGGTGATGAGTTATGGTAGCCGAAGTAATTTAGGTGAGTTTGGAATAGTTTGCTATGGTTAGTTGCATTTTTTTGTAATTTAAATGTGATTGGGTTTAGTTTGTTGCGGTAAGGGTCAGTTGGTGATGATTTAGAGTAGCCGAAGTAATTTAGGTGAGTCTGGCATAATTTGTTATGGTTTGTACAACTTTTTTTTAATTTTAAGATGATATGGTTTGGTTTGTTGTGGTAAGGGATAGTTGGGGGTGATTTACGGAAGCCGAAGTAATTTAGGTGATTCTGGTATAGTTTGTTATGATTTTTAGCATTTTTTTGTAATTTTAAAGTGATTGGGCTTAGTTTGTTGCTGTAAAGTGTAGTTGGGGGTGATTTTTGATAGCCGAAGAAATTTAGGCGAGTTTGGCATAATTTGCTATGGTTAGTAGCATTTTTTTGTAATTTAAAAGTGATTGGGTTTAGTTTGTTGTGGTAAGGGTTAGTTGGTGATGATTTAGAGTAACCGAAGTAATTTAGGTGAGTCTGGCATAGTTTGTTATGATTTGTACACCTTTTTTTGTAATTCTAAGATGATATGGTTTGGTTTGTTGTGGTAAGGAATAGTTGGGGGTGATTTACGGTAGGCGAAGTAATTTAGGTGATTCTGGTATAGTTTGTTATGATTTTTAGCATTTTTTTGTAATTTAAAAGTGATTGGGCTTAGTTTGTTGCTGTAAAGTGTAGTTGGGGGTGATTTTTGATAGCCGAAGTAATTTAGGTGAGTTTGGCATAGTTTGCTATGGTTAGTAGCATTTTTTTGTAATTTAAAAGTGTTTGGATTTAGTTTGTTGTGGTAAGGGTTAGTTGGTGTTGATTTAGAGTAGATGAAGTAATTTAGGTGAGTCTGGCATAGTTTGTTATGATTTGTACACCTTTTTTTGTAATCTTAAGATGATATGGTTTGGTTTGTTGTGGTAAGGGATAGTTGGGGGTGTGTTTTACGGTAGCCGAAGTAATTTAGGTGATTCTGGTATAGTTTGTTATGATTTTTAGCATTTTATTGAAATTTTAAATTGATTGGGCTAAGATTGTTGCTGTAAAGTATAGTTGGGGGTGATTTTTGATAGCCGAAATAATTTAGGTAAGTTTGGAATAGTTTGCTATGGTTAGTAGCATTTTTTTGTAATTTAAAATTGATTGGGTTTAGTTTGTTGTGGTAAGGGTTAGTTGGTGATGATTTAGAGTAGCCGAAGTAATTTAGGTGAGTCTGGCATAGTTTGTTATGATTTTTACACCTTTTTTTGTAATTTTAAGATGATATGGTTTGGTTTGTTGTGGTAAGGGATAGTTGGGTGTGATTTACGGTAGCCGAAGTAGTTTAGGTGATTCTGGTATAGTTTGTTATGATTTCTAGCATTTTTTTGTAATTTTAAAGTGATTGGGCTTAGTTTGTTGCTGTAAAGTGTAGTTGGGGGTGATCTTTGATAGCCGAAGTAATTTAGGTGAGTTTGGCATAGTTTGCTATGGTTAGTAGCATTTTTTTGTAATTTAAAAGTGATTAAGTAATTTAGGTGATTCTGGTATAGTTTGTGATGATTTTTAGCATTTTTTTGTAATTTTAAAGTGATTGGGCTTATTTTGTTGTGGTAAGGGTTAATTGGTGATGATTTAGAGTTGCCGAAGTAATTTAGGTGAGTCTGGCATTGTTTGTTATGATTTGTACATATTTTTTTTTTAATTTTAAGATGATATGGTTTGGTTTGTTGTGGTAAGGGATAGTTGGGGGTGATTTACGGTTGACGAAGTAATCTAGGTGATTCTGGTATAGTTTGTTTTGATTTTTAGAGTTTTCATGTAATTTTTAAGTGATTGGGCTTAGTTTGTTGCTGTAAAGTGTAGTTGGGGGTGATTTTTGATAGCCGAAGTAATTTAGGTGAGTTTGGCATAGTTTGCTATGGTTAGTAGCATTTTTTTGTAATTTAAAAATGATTGCGGTTAGTTTGTTGTGGTAAGGGTTAGTTGGTGATGATTTAGAGTAGCCAAAATAATTTAGGTGAGTCTGGCATAGTTTGTCATGATTTGTACACCTTTTTTTGAAATTTTAAGATGATATGGTTTGGTTTGTTGTGGTAAGGGATAGTAGGGGGTAACTTAGGGTAGCCGAAGTAATTTAGGTGATTCTGGTATAGCTTGTTATGATTTTTTGCATTTTTTTGTAATTTTAAAGTGATTGGGCTTAGTTTGTTGCTGTAAAGTGTAGTTGGGGGTGATTTTTGATAGCCGAAGTAATTTAGGTGAGTTTGGCATATTTTGCTATGGTTAGTGGCATTTTTTTGTAATTTAAAAGTGATTGGGTTTAGTTTGTTGTGGTAAGGGTTACTTGGTGACGATTTAGAGTAGCCGAAGTAATTTAGGTGAGTCTGGCATAGTTTGTTATGATTTGTACACCTTTTTTTGTAATTTTAAGATGATATGGTTTGGTTTGTTGTGGAAAGGGATAGTTGGGGGTGATTTACGGTAGCCGAAGTAATTTAGGTGATTCTGGTATTGTTTGTTATGATTTTTAGCATTTTTTTGTAATTTTAAAGTGATTGGGCTTAGTTTGTTGCTGTAAAGTGTAGTTGGGGGTGATTTTTGATAGCCGAAGTAATTTAGGTGAGTTTGGCATAGTTTGTTATGATTAGTAGCATTTTTTGTAATTTAAAAATGATTGGGTTTAGTTTGTTGTGGTAAGGGTTAGTTGGTGATGATTTAGAGTAGCCGAAGTAATTTAGGTGAGTCTGGCATAGTTTGTTATGATTTGTACACCTTTTTTGTAATTTTAAGATGATATGGTTTGGTTTGTTGTGGTAAGGGATAGTTGGGGGTGATTTACGGTAGCCGAAATAATTTAGGTGATTCTGGTATAGTTTGTTATGATTTTTAGCATTTTTTTGTAATTTTAAAGTGATTGGGCTTAGTTTGTTGCTGTAAAGTGTAGTTAGGGGAGATTTTTGATAGCCGAAGAAATTTAGGTGTGTTTGGCACAGTTTGCTATGGTTAGTAGCATTTTTTTGTAATTTAAAAGTGATTGGGTTTAGTTTGTTGTGGTAAGGGTTAGTTGGTGATGATTTATGGTAGCCGAAGTAATTTAGGTAAGTTTGGCATAGTTTGCTATAGTTACTAGCATTTTTTTGTAACTTAAAAGTGATTGGGTTTAGGTTGTTGTGGTAAGGGTTAGTTGGTGATGATTTAGAGTAGCCGAAGTAATTTAGGTGAGTCTGGCATAGTTTGTTATGATTTGTACACCTTTTTTTGTAATTTTAAGATGATATGGTTTGGTTTGTTGTGGTAAGGGATAATTGAGGGTGATTTACGGAAGCCGAAGTAATTTAAGTGATTCTGGTATAGTTTGTTATGATTTTTAGCATTTTTTTGTAATTTTAAAGTGATTGGGCTTAGTTTGTTGCTGTAAAGTGTAGTTGGGGGTGATTTTTGATAGCCGAAGCAATTTAGGTGAGTTTGGCATAGTTTGCTATGGTTAATAGCATTTTTTTGTAATTTAAAAGTGATTGGGTTTAGTTTGTTGTGGTAAGGGTTAGTTGGTGATGATTTAGAGTAGCCGAAGTAATTTAGGTGAGTCTGGCATAGTTTGCTATGGTTAGTAGCATTTTTTTGTAATTTAAAAATGATTGCGGTTAGTTTGTTGTGGTAAGGGTTAGTTGGTGATGATTTAGAGTAGCCGAAGTAATTTAGGTGAGTCTGGCATAGTTTGTCATGATTTGTACACCTTTTTTTGAAATTTTAAGATGATATGGTTTGGTTTGTTGTGGTAAGGGATAGTAGGGGGTAACTTAGGGTAGCCGAAGTTATTTAGGTGATTCTGGTATAGTTTGTTATGATTTTTTGCATTTTTTTGTAATTTTAAAGTGATTGGGCTTAGTTTGTTGCTGTAAAGTGTAGTTGGGGGTGATTTTTGTTAGCCGAAGTAATTTAGGTGAGTTTGGCATAGTTTGCTATGGTTAGTAGCATTTTTTTGTAATTTAAAATTGATTGGGTTTAGTTTGTTGTGGTATAGGTTAGTTGGTGATGATTTATGGTAGCCGAAGTAATTTAGATGAGTTTGGCATAGTTTGCTATGGTTACTAGCATTTTTTTGTAATTTAAAAGTGATTAGGTTTAGTTTGTTGTGGTAAGGGTTAGTTGGTGATGATTTATGGTAGCCGAAGTAATTTAGGTGAGTTTGGCATAGTTTGCTATGGTTACTAGCATTTTTTTGTAATTTAAAAGTGATTGGGTTTAGTTTGTTGTGGTAAGGGTTAGTTGGTAATGATTTAGAATAGCCGAAGTAATTTAGGTGAGTCTGGCATAGTTTGTTATGATTTGTACACCTTTTTTTGTAATTTTAAGATGATATGGTTTGGTTTGTTGTGGTAAGGGATAGTTGGGTGTGATTTACGGTAGCCGAAGTAATTTAAGTGATTCTGGTATAATTTGTTATGATTTTTAGCATTTTTTTGTAATTTTAAAGTGATTGGGCTTAGTTTGTTGCCGTAAAGTGTAGTTGGGGGTGATTTTTGATAGCCGAAGTAATTTAGGTGAGTTGAGTTTGGCATAGTTTGCTATGGTTAGTAGCATTTTTTTGTAATTTAAGAGTGATTGGGTTTAGTTTGTTGTGGTAAGGGTTAGTTGGTGATGATTTATGGTAGCCGAAGTAATTTAGGTGAGTTTGGCATAGCTTGCTATGGTTAGTAGCATTTTTTTGTAATTTAAAAGTGATTGGGTTTAGTTTGTCGTGGTAAGGGTTAGTTGGTGATGATTTATGGTAGCCGAAGTAATTTAGGTGAGTTTGGCATAGCTTGCTATGGTTACTAGCATTTTATGTAATTTAAAAGTGATTGGGTTTAGTTTGTTGCTGTAAAGTGTAGTTGGGGGTGATTTTTGATAGCCGAAGTAATTTAGGTGAGTTTGGCATAGGTTGCTATGGTTAGTAGCATTTTTTTGTTATTTAAAAGTGATTGGGTTTAGTTTGTTGTGGTAAGGGTTAGTTGGTGATGACTTAGAGTAGCCGAAGTAATTTAGGTGAGGCTGGCATAGTTTGTTAAGATTTGTACACCTTTTTTTGTAATTTTAAGATGATATGGTTTGGTTTGTTGTGGTAAGGGATAGTTGGAGGTGATTTACGGTAGCCGAAGTAATTTAGGTGATTCTGGTATAGTTTGTTATGATTTTTAGCATTTTTTTGTAATTTTAAAGTGATTGGGCTTAGTTTGTTGCTGTAAAGTGTAGTTGGGGGAGATTTTTGATAGCCGAAGTAATTTAGTTGAGTTTGGCATAGTTTGCTATGGTTAGTAGCATTTTTTTGTTATTTAAAAGTGATTGGGTTTAGTTTGTTGTGGTAAGGGTTAGTTGGTGATGATTTAGGGTAGCCGAAGTAATTTAGGTGAGTCTGGCATAGTTTGTTATGATTTGTACATCTTTTTTTGTAATTTTAAGATGATATGGTTTGGTTTGTTGTGGTAAGGGATAGTTGGGGGTGATTTACGGTAGCCGAAGTTATTTAGGTGATTCTGGTATAGTTTGTTATGATTTTTTGCATTTTTTTGTAATTTTAAAGTGATTGGGCTTAGTTTGTTGCTGTAAAGTGTAGTTGGGGGTGATTTTTGATAGCCGAAGTAATTTAGGTGAGTTTGGCATAGTTTGCTATGGTTAGTGGCATTTTTTTAATTTAAAAGTGATTGGGTTTAGTTTGTTGTGGTAAGGGTTAGTTGGTGATGATTTAGAGTAGCCGAAGTAATTTAGGTGAGTCTGGCATTGTTTGTTATGATTTGTACACCTTTTTTTGTAATTTTAAGATGATATGGTTTGGTATGTTGTGGTAAGGGATAGTTGGGGGTGATTTACGGTAGCGGAAGTAATTTAGGTGATTCTGGTATTGTTTGTTATGATTTTTAGCATTTTTTTGTAATTTTAAAGTGATTGGGCTTAGTTTGTTGCTGTAAAGTGTAGTTGGGGGTGATTTTTGATAGCCGAAGTAATTTAGGTGAGTTTGGCATAGTTTGCTATGATTAGTAGCATTTTTTTGTAATTTAAAAATGATTGGGTTTAGTTTGTTGTGGTAAGGGTTAGTTGGTGATGATTTAGAATAGCCGAAGTAATTTAGGTAAGTCTGGCATAGTTTGTTATGATTTGTACACCTTTTTTTGTAATTTTAAGATGATATAGTTTGGTTTGTTGTGGTAAGGGATAGTTGGGGGTGATTTACGGTAGCCGAAGTAATTTAGGTGATTCTGGTATAGTTTGTTATGTTTTTTAGCATTTTTTGTAATTTTAAAGTGATTGGGCTTAGTTTGTTGCTGTAAAATGTAGTTGGGGGTAATTTTTGATAGCCGAAGTAATTTAGGTGAGTTTGGCATAGTTTGCTATGATTAGTAGCATTTTTTTGTAATTTAAAAATGATTGGGTTTAGTTTGTTGTGGTAAGGGTTAGTTGGTGATGATTTAGAGTAGCCAAAGTAATTTAGGTGAGTCTGGCATAGTTTGTTTTGATTTGTACACCTTTTTTGTAATTTTAAGATGATATGGTTTGGTTTGTTGTGGTAAGGGATAGTTGGGGGTGATTTACGGTAGCCGAAATAATTTAGGTGATTCTGGTATAGTTTGTTATGATTTTTAGCATTTTTTTGTAATTTTAAAGTGATTGGGCTTAGTTTGTTGCTGTAAAATGTAGTTGGGGGTGATTTTTGATAGCCGAAGTAATTTAGGTGAGTTTGGCATAGCTTGCTATGGTTAGTAGTATTTTTTTGTAATTTAAAAGTGATTGTGTTTAGATTGTTGTGGTAAGGGTTAGTTGGTGATGATTTAGAGTAGCCGAAGTAATTTAGGTAAGTCTGGCATAGTTTGTTATGATTTGTACACCTTTTTTTGTAATTTTAAGATGATATAGTTTGGTTTGTTGTGGTAAGGGATAGTTGGGGGTGATTTACGGTAGCCGAAGTAATTTAGGTGATTCTGGTATAGTTTGTTATGTTTTTTAGCATTTTTTGTAATTTTAAAGTGATTGGGCTTAGTTTGTTGCTGTAAAATGTAGTTGGGGGTAATTTTTGATAGCCGAAGTAATTTAGGTGAGTTTGGCATAGTTTGCTATGATTAGTAGCATTTTTTTGTAATTTAAAAATGATTGGGTTTAGTTTGTTGTGGTAAGGGTTAGTTGGTGATGATTTAGAGTAGCCAAAGTAATTTAGGTGAGTCTGGCATAGTTTGTTATGATTTGTACACCTTTTTTGTAATTTTAAGATGATATGGTTTGGTTTGTTGTGGTAAGGGATATTTGGGGGTGATTTACGGAAGCCGAAGTAATTTAGGCGATTCTGGTATAGTTTGTTATGATTTTTAGCATTTTTTTGTAATTTTAAAGTGATTGGGCTTAGTTTGTTGCTGTAAAGTGTAGTTGAGGGCGATTTTTGATAGCCGAAGTAATTTAGGTGAGTTTGGCATAGTTTGCTATAATTAGTAGCATTTTTTTGTAATTTAAAAGTGATTGGGTTTAGTTTGTTGTGGTAAGGGTTAGTTGGTGATGATTTAGAGTAGCCGAAGTAATTTAGGTGAGTCTGGCATAGTTTGTTATGATTTGTACACCATTTTTTGTAATATTAAGATGATATGGTTTGGTTTGTTGTGGTAAGGGATAGTTGGGGGTGATTTACGGTAGCCGAAGTAATTTAGGTGATTCTGGTATAGTTTGTTATAAATTTTAGCATTTTTTTGTAATTTTAAAGTGATTGGGCTTAGTTTGTTGCTGTAAAGTGTAGTTGGGGGTGATTTTTGATAGCCGGAGAAATTTAGGTGTGTTTGGCACCGTTTGCTATGGTTAGTAGCATTTTTTTGTAATTTAAAAGTGATTGGGTTTAGTTTGTTGTGGTAAGGGTTAGTTGGTAATGATTTAGAGTAGCCGAAGTAATTTAGGTGAATCTTGCATAGTTTGCTATGGTTACTAGCATTTTTTTGTAATTTAAAAGTGATTGGGTTTAGTTTGTTGTGGTAAGGGTTAGTTGGTGATGATTTAGAGTAGCCGAAGTAATTTAGGTGAATCTGGCCTAATTTGTTATGATTTGTACACCTTTTTTTGTAATTTTAAGATGATATGGTTTGGTTTGTTGTGATAAGGGATAGTTGGGGGTGATTTACGGTAGCCGAAGTAATTTAGGTGTTTCTGGTATAGTTTGTTATGATTTTTAGCATTTTTTTGTAATTTTAAAGTGATTGGGCTTAGTTTGTTGCTGTATAGTGTAGTTGGGGTTGATTTTTGATAGCCGAAGTAATTTAGGTGAGTTTGGCATAGTTTGCTATGGTTACTAGCATTTTTTTGTAATTTAAAAGTGATTAGGTTTAGTTTGTTGTGGTAAGGGTTAGTTGGTGATGATTTATGGTAGCCGAAGTAATTTAGGTGAGTTTGGCATAGTTTGCTATGGTTACTAGCATTTTTTTGTAATTTAAATGTGATTGGGTTTAGTTTGTTGTGGTAAGGGTTAGTTGGTGATGATTTAGAATAGCCGAAGTAATTTAGGTGAGTCTGGCATAGTTTGTTATGATTTGTACACCTTTTTTTGTAATTTTAAGATGATATGGTTTGGTTTGTTGTGGTAAGGGATAGTTGAGGGTGATTTACGGTAGCCGAAGTAATTTAGGTGATTCTGGTATAATTTGTTATGATTTTTAGCATTTTTTTGTAATTTTAAAGTGATTGGGCTTAGTTTGTTGCTGTAAAGTGTAGTTGGGAGTGATTTTTGATAGCCGAAGTAATTTATGTGAGTTGATTTTGGCATAGTTTGCTTTGGTTAGTAGCATTTTTTTGTAATTTAAAAGTGATTGGGTTTAGTTTGTTGTGGTAAGGGTTAGTTGGTGATGATTTATGGTAGCCGAAGTAATTTAGGTGAGTTTGGCATAGCTTGCTATGGTTAGTAGCATTTTTTTGTAATTTAAAAGTGATTGGGTTTAGTTTGTCGTGGTAAGGGTTAGTTGGTGATGATTTATGGTAGCCGAAGTAATTTAGGTGAGTTTGGCATAGCTTGCTATGGTTACTAGCATTTTTTTGTAATTTAAAAGTGATTGGGTTTAGTTTGTTGCTGTAAAGTGTAGTTGGGGGTGATTTTTGATAGCCGAAGTAATTTAGGTGAGTTTGGCATAGTTTGCTATGGTTAGTAGCATTTTTTTGTAATTTAAAAGTGATTGGGTTTAGTTTGTTGTGGTAAGGGTTAGTTGGTGATGATTTATGGTAGCCAAAGTAATTTAGGTGAGTCTGGCATAGTTTGTTATGATTTGTACACCTTTTTTTGTAATTTTAAGATGATATGGTTTGGTTTGTTGTGGTAAGGGATAGTTGGGGGTGATTTACGGTAGCCGATGTAATTTAGGTGATTCTGGTATAGTTTGTTATGATTTGTAGCATTTTTTGTAATTTTAAAGTGATTGGGCTTAGTTTGTTGCTGTAAAGTGTAGTTGGGGGTGATTTTTGATAGCCGAAGTAATTTAGCTGAGTTTGGCATAGTTTGCTATGGTTAGTAGCATTTTTTTGTAATTTAAAAGTGATTGGGTTTAGTTTGTTGTGGTAAGGGTTAGTTGGTGATAATTTATGGTAGCCGAAGTAATTTAGGTGAGTTTGGAATAGCTTGCTATGGTTACTAGCATTTTTTTTTAATTTAAAAGTGATTGGGTTTAGTTTGTTGTGGTAAGGGTTAGTTGGTGATGATTTAGAGATGCCGAAGTAATTTAGGTGAGTCTGGCATAGTTTGTTATGATTAGTACACCTTTTTTTGTAATTTTAAGATGATATGGTTTGGTTTTTTGTGGTAAGGGATAGTTGGGGGTGATTTACGGTAGCCGAAATAATTTAGGTGAGTCTGGTTTAGTTTGTTATAATTTTGAGCATTTTTTTGTAATTTTAAAGTGATTGGGCTTAGTTTGTTGCTGTAAAGTGTAGTTGGGGGTGATTTTTGATAGCCGAAGTAATTTAGGTGAGTTTGGCATAGTTTGCTATGGTTAGTAGCATTTTTTTGTAATTTAAAAGTGATTGGATTTAGTTTGTTGTGGTAAGGGTTAGTTGGTGATGATTTAGAGTAGCCGAAGTAATTAAGGTGAGTTTGGCATAGTTTGTTATGATTTGTACACCTTTTTTGTAATTTTAAGATGATATGGTTTGGTTTGTTGTGGTAAGAGATAGTTGGGGGTGATTTACGGTAGCCGAAGTAATTTAGGTGATTCTGGTATAGTTTGTTATGATTTTTAGCATTTTTTTGTAATTTTAAATTGATTGGGCTTAGTTTGTTGCTGTAAAGTGTTGTTGGTGGTGATTTTTGATAGCCGAAGCAATTTAGGTGAGTTTGGCATAGTTTGCTATAGTTAGTAGCATTTTTTTGTAATTTAAAAGTGATTGGGTTTAGTTTGTTGTGGTAAGGGTTAGTTGGTAATGATTTAGAGTAGCCGAAGTAATTTAGGTGAATCTGGCATAGTTTGCTATGGTTACTAGCATTTTTTTGTAATTTAAAAGTGATTGGGTTTAGTTTGTTGTGGT
This sequence comes from Eledona agricola, assembly GCA_964023215.1. Taxonomy (NCBI): domain Eukaryota; kingdom Metazoa; phylum Arthropoda; class Insecta; order Coleoptera; family Tenebrionidae; genus Eledona; species Eledona agricola. Next base: position 408,774 of record CAXIEJ010000179.1, read on the forward strand.
AAGGGTTAGTTGGTGATGATTTAGAGTAGCCGAAGTAATTTAGGTAAATCTGGCCTAGTTTGTTATGATTTGTACACCTTTTTTTGTAATTTTAAGATGATATGGTTTGGTTTGTTGTGGTAAGGGATAGTTGGGGGTGATTTACGGTAGCCGAAGTAATTTAGGTGATTCTGGTATAGTTTGTTATGATTTTTAGCATTTTTTTGTAATTTTAAAGTGATTGGGCTTAGTTTGTTGCTGTATAGTGTAGTTGGGGTTGATTTTTGATAGCCGAAGTAATTTAGGTGAGTTTGACATAGTTTGCTATGGTTAGTAGCATTTTTTTGTAATTTAAAATTGATTGGGTTTAGTTTGTTGTGGTAAGGGTTAGTTGGTGATGATTTATGGTAGCCGAAGTAATTTAGGTGAGTTTGGCATAGTTTGCTATGGTTACTAACATTTTTTTGTAATTTAAAAGTGATTAGGTTTAGTTTGTTGTGGTAAGGGTTAGTTGGTGATGATTTATGGTAGCCGAAGTAATTTAGGTGAGTTTGGCATAGTTTGTTATGATTTGTACACCTTTTTTTGTAATTTTAAGTTGATATGGTTTGGTTTGTTGTGGTAAGGGATAGTTGGGTGTGATTTACGGTAGCCGAAGTAATTTAGGTGATTCTGGTATAATTTGTTATGATTTTTAGCGTTTTTTTTGTAATTTTAAAGTGATTGGGCATAGTTTGTTGCTGTAAAGTGTAGTTGGGGGTGATTTTTGATAGCCGAAGTAATTTATGTGAGTTGATTTTGGCATAGTTTGCTATGGTTAGTAGCATTTTTTTGTAATTTAAAAGTGATTGGGTTTAGTTTGTTGTGGTAAGGGTTAGTTGGTGATGATTTATGGTAGCCGAAGTAATTTAGGTGAGTTTGGCATAGCTTGCTATGGTTAGTAGCATTTTTTTGTAATTTAAAAGTGATTGGGTTTAGTTTGTCGTGGTAAGGGTTAGTTGGTGATGATTTATGGTAGCCGAAGTAATTTAGGTGAGTTTGGCATAGCTTGCTATGGTTACTAGCATTTTTTTGTAATTTAAAAGTGATTGGGTTTAGTTTGCTGCTGTAAAGTGTAGTTGGGGGTGATTTTTGATAGCCGAAGTAATTTAGGTGAGTTTGGCATAGTTTGCTATGGTTAGTAGCATTTTTTTGTAATTTAAAAGTGATTGGGTTTAGTTTGTTGTGGTAAGGGTTAGTTGGTGATGATTTATGGTAGCCGAAGTAATTTAGGTGAGTCTGGCATAGTTTGTTATGATTTGTACACCTTTTTTTGTAATTTTAAAATGATATGGTTTGGTTTGTTGTGGTAAGGGATAGTTGGGGGTGATTTACGATAGCCGATGTAATTTAGGTGATTCTGGTATAGTTTGTTATGATTTTTAGCATTTTTTTGTAATTTTAAAGTGATTGGGCTTAGTTTGTTGCTGTAAAGTGTAGTTGGGGGTGATTTTTGATAGCCGAAGTAATTTAGCTGAGTTTGGCATAGTTTGCTATGGTTAGTAGCATTTTTTTGTAATTTAAAAGTGATTGGGTTTAGTTTGTTGTGGTAAGGGTTAGTTGGTGATAATTTATGGTAGCCGAAGTAATTTAGGTGAGTTTGGAATAGCTTGCTATGGTTACTAGCATTTTTTTGTAATTTAAAAGTGATTGGGTTTAGTTTGTTGTGGTAAGGGTTAGTTGGTGATGATTTAGAGATGCCGAAGTAATTTAGGTGAGTCTGGCATAGTTTGTTATGATTAGTACACCTTTTTTTGTAATTTTAAGATGATATGGTTTGGTTTGTTGTGGTAAGGGATAGTTGGGGGTGATTTACGGTAGCCGAAGTAATTTAAGTCATTCTGGTATAGTTTGTTATGATTTTTAACATTTTTTTGTAATCTTAAAGTGATTGGGCTTAGTTTGTTGCTGTAAAGTGTAGTTGGGGGTGATTTTTGATAGCCGAAGTAATTCAGGTGAGTTTGGCATAGTTTGCTATGGTTAGTAGCATTCTTTTGTAATTTAAAAGTGATTGGGTTTAGTTTGTTGTGGTAAGGGTTAGGTGGTGATGATTTATGGTAGCCGAAGTAATTTAGGTGAGTTTGGCATAGTTTGCTATAGCTACTAGCATTTTTTTGTAATTTAAAAGTGATTGGGTTTAGTTTGTTGTGGTAAGGGTTAGTTGGTGATGATTTAGAGTAGCCGAAGTAATTTAGGTGAGTCTGGCATAGTTTGTTTTGATTTGTACACCCTTTTTTGTAATTTTAAGATGATATGGTTTGGTTGTGGTAAGGGATAGTTGGGGGTGATTTACGGTAGCCGAAGTAATTTAGATGATTCTGCTATAGTTTGTTATGATTTTTAGCATTTTTTTGTAATTTTAAAGTGATTCGGCTTAGTTTGTTGCTGTAAAGTTTAGTTGGGGGTGATTTTTGATAGCCGAAGTAATTCAGGTGAGTTTGGCCTAGTTTGCTATGGTTAGTAGCATTTTTTTGTAATTTAAAAGTGATTGGGTTTAGATTGTTGTGGTAAGGGTTAGTTGGTGATGATTTATGGCAGCCGAAGAAATTTAGGTGAGTTTGGCATAGTTTGCTATGGTTACTAGCATTTTTTTGTAATTTAAAAGTGATTGGGTTTAGTTTGTTATGGTAAGGGTTAGTTGGTGATGATTTATGGTAGCCGAAGTAATTATGGTGAGTTTGGCATAGTTTCCTATGGTTACTAGCATTTTTTTGTGATTTAAAAGTGATTGGGTTTAGTTTGTTGTGGTAAGGGTTAGTTATTGATGATTTAGAGTAGCCGAAGTAATTTAGGTGAGTTTGGCATAGTTTGTTATGATTTGTACACCTTTTTTGTAATTTTAAGATGATATAATTTTGTTTGTTGTGGTAAGGGATAGTTGGGGGTGATTTACGGTAGCCGAAGTAATTTAGGTGATTCTGGTATAATTTGTTATGATTTTTAGCATTTTTTTGTAATTTTAAAGTGATTGGGCTTAGTTTGTTGCTGTAAAGTGTAGTTGGGGTTACTTTTTGATAGCCGAAGTAATTTAGGTGAGTTTGTCATAGTTTGCTATGATTATTAGCATTTTTTTGTAATTTAAATGTGATTGGGTTTAGTTTGTTGTGGTAAGGGTTAGTTGGTGATGATTTATGGTAGCCGAAGTAATTTAGGTGAGTTTGGCATAGTTTTCTATGGTTACTAGCATTTTTTTGTAATTTAAAAGTGATTGGGTTTAGTTTGTTGTGCTAAGGGTTAGTTGGTGATGATTTAGAGTAGCCGAAGTAATTTAGGTGAGTCTGGCATATTTTGTTATAATTTGTACACCTTTTTTTGTAATTTTAAGATCATATGGTTTGGTTTGTTGTGGTAAGGGATAGTTGGGGGTAATTTACGGTAGCCGAAGTAATTTAGGTGATTCTGGAATAGTTTGTTATGATTTTTAGCATTTTTTTGTAATTTTAAAATGATTGGGCTTAGTTTCTTGCTGTAAAGTGTAGTTGGGGGTGATTTTTGAGAGCCGAAGTAATTTAGGTGAGTTTGGCATAGTTTGCTATGGTTAGTAGCATTTTTTTGTAATTTAAAAGTGATTGGGTTTAGTTTGTTGTGGTAAGGGTTAATTGGTGATGATTTAGAGTAGCCGAAGTAATTTAGGTGAGTTTGGCATAGTTTGTTATGATTTGTACACCTTTTTTTGTAATTTTAAGATGATATGGTTAGGTTTGTTGTGGTAAGGGATAGTTGGGGGTGATTTACGGTAGCCGAAGTAATTTAGGTGATTCTGGTATAGTTTGTTATGATTTTTAGCATTTTTTTGTAATTTTAAATTGATTAGGCTTAGTTTGTTGCTGTAAAGTGTAGTTGGGGGTGATTTTTGATAGCCGAAGTAATTTAGGTGAGTTTGGCATAGTTTGCTATGGTTAGTAGCATTTTTTGTAATTTAAAAATGATTGGGCTTAGTTTGTTGCTGTAAAGTGTAGTTGGGGGTGATTTTTGATAGCCGAAGTAATTTAGCTGAGTTTGGCATAGTTTGCTATGGTTACTAGCATTTTTTTGTAATTTAAATTGATTGGGTTTAGTTTGTTGTGGTAAGGGTTAGTTGGTGATGATTTATGGTAGCCGAAGTAATTTAGGTGAGTTTGGCATAGTTTTCTATGGTTACTAGCATTTTTTTGTAATTTAAAAGTGATTGGGTTTAGTTTGTTGAGCTAAGGGTTAGTTGGTGATGATTTAGAGTAGCCGAAGTAATTTAGGTGAGTCTGGCATATTTTGTTATAATTTGTACACCTTTTTTTGTAATTTTAAGATCATATGGTTTGGTTTGTTGTGGTAAGGGATAGTTGGGGGTGATTTACGGTAGCCGAAGTAATTTAGGTGATTCCGGTATAGTTTGTTATGATTTTTAGCATTTTTTTGTAATTTTAAAATGATTGGGCTTAGTTTGTTGCTGTAAAGTGTAGTTGGGGGTGATTTTTGAGAGCCGAAGTAATTTAGGTGAGTTTGGCATAGTTTGCTATGGTTAGTAGCATTTTTTTGTAATTTAAAAGTGATTGGGTTTAGTTTGTTGTGGTAAGGGTTAATTGGTGATGATTTAGAGTAGCCTAAGTAATTTAGGTGAGTTTGGCATAGTTTGTTATGATTTGTACACCTTTTTTTGTAATTTTAAGATGATATGGTTAGGTTTGTTGTGGTAAGGTATAGTTGGGGGTGATTTACGGTAGCCGAAGTAATTTAGGTGATTCTGGTATAGTTTGTTATGATTTTTAGCATTTTTTTGTAATTTTAAAGTGATTAGGCTTAGTTTGTTGCTGTAAAGTGTAGTTGGGGGTGATTTTTGATAGCCGAAGTAATTTAGGTGAGTTTGGCATAGTTTGCTATGGTTAGTAGCATTTTTTTGTAATTTAAAAGTGATTGGGTTTAGTTTGTTGTGGTAAGGGTTAGTTGGTGATGATTTAGAGTAGCCGAAGTAATTTAGGTGAGTCTGGCATAGTTTGTTATGATTTGTACACCTTTTTTTGTATTTTTAAGATGATATGGTTTGGTTTGTTGTGGTAAGGGATAGTTGGGGGTGATTTCCGGTAGCCGAAGTAATTTAGGTGATACTGGTATAGTTTGTTATAATTTTTAGAATTTTTTTGTAATTTTAAAGTGATTGTGCTTAGTTTGTTGCTGTAATGAGTTTGGCATAGTTTGCTATGGTTAGTAGCATTTTTATGTAATTTAAAATTTATTGGGTTTAGTTTGTTGTGGTAAGGGTTAGTTGGTGGTGATTTATGTTAGCCGAAGTAATTTAGATGAGTTTGGAATAGTTAGCTATAGTTAGTAGCATTTTTTTGTAATTTAAAAGTGATTGGGTTTAATTTGTTGTGGTAAGGGTTAGTTGGTGATGATTTATGGTAGCCGAAGTAATTTAGGTGAGTTTGGCATAGTTTGCTAAGGTTACTAGCATTTTTTTGTAATTTAAAAGTGATTGGGTTTAGTTTGTTGTGGTAAGGCTTAGTTGGTAATGATTTAGAGTAGCCGAAGTAATTTAGGTGAGTCTGGCATAGTTTGTTATGATTTGTACACCTTTTTTTGTAATTTTAAGATGATATGGTTTGGTTTGTTGTGGTAAGGGATAGTTGGGGGTGATTTACGGTAGCCGAAGTAATTTAAGTCATTCTGATATAGTTTGTTATGATTTTTAACATTTTTTTGTAATCTTAAAGTGATTGGGCTTAGTTTGTTGCTGTAAAGTGTAGTTGGGGGTGATTTTTGATAGCCGAAGTAATTCAGGTGAGTTTGGCATAGTTTGCTATGGTTAGTAGCATTTTTTTGTAATTTAAAAGTGATTGGGTTTAGTTTGTTGTGGTAAGGGCTAGTTGGTGATGATTTATGGTATCCGAAGTAATTTAGGTGAGTTTGGCATAGTTTGCTATGGTTACTAGCATTTTTTTGTAATTTAAAAGTGATTGGGTTTAGTTTGTTGTGGTAAGGGTTAGTTGGTGATGATTTAGAGTAGCGGAAGTAATTTAGGTGAGTCTGGCATAGTTTGTTATGATTTGTACACCTTTTTTTGTAATTTTAAGTTGATATGGTTTGGTTTGTTGTGGTAAGGGATAGTTGGGGGTGATTTACGGTAGCCGAAGTAATTTAGGTGATTCTGGTATAGTTTGTTATAATTTTTAGTATTTTTTTGTAATTTTAAATTGATTGGGCTTAGTTTGTTGCTGTAGTGTGTAGTTGGGGGTGATTTTTGATAGCCGAAGTAATTTAGGTGAGTTTGGCATAGTTTGCTATGGTTAGTAGCATTTTTTTTCTAATTTAAAAGTGATTGGGTTTAGTTTATTGTGGTAAGGGTTAGTTGGTGATGATTTATAGTAGCCGAAATAATTTAGGTGAGTTTGGCATAGTTTGCTATGGTTACTAGCATTTTTTGTAATTTAAAAGTGATTGGGTTTAGTTTGTTTTGGTAAGGGTTAGTTGGTGATGATTTAGAGTAGCCCAAGTAATTTAGGTAAGTCTGGCAGAGTTTGTTATGATTTGTACACCTTTTTTTGTAATTTTAATATGATATGGTTTGGTTTGTTGTGGTAAGGGATAGTTGGGGGTGATTTACGGTAGCCGAAGTAATTTAGGTGATTCTGGTATAGTTTGTTATGATTTTTAGCATTTTTTTGTAATTTTAAAGTGATTGAGTTTAGTTTGTTGTGGTAAGGGATAGTTGGTGATGATTTAGAGTAGCCCAAGTAATTTAGTTAAGTCTGGCATAGTTTGTTATGATTTGTACACCTTTTTTTTTAATTTTAAGATGTTATGGTTTGGTTTGTTGTGGTAAGGGATAGTTTGGAGTGATTTACGGTAGCCGAAGTAATTTAGGTGATTCTGGTATAGTTTGTTATGATTTTTAGCATTTTTTTGTAATTTTAAAGTGATTGGGCTTAGTTTGTTGCTGTAAAGTGTAGTTGGGGGTGATATTTGATAGCCGAAGTAATTTAGGTGAGTTTGGCCTATTTTGCTATGGTTAGTAGTATTTTTTTGTAATTTAAAAGTGATTGGGTTTAGTTTGTTGTGGTAAGGGTTAGTTGGTGATGATTTATGGTAGCCGAAGTAATTTAGGTGAGTCTGGCATAGTTTGTTATGATTTGTACACCTTTTTTTGTAATTTTAAGATAATATGGTTTGGTTTGTTGTGGTAAAGGATAGTTGGGGGTGATTTACGGTAGCCTAAGTAATTTAGGTGATTCTGGTATAGTTTGTTATGATTTTTAGCATTTTTTTGTAATTTTAAAGTGATTGGGCTTAGTTCGTTGCTGTAAAGTGTAGTTGGGGGTGATTAATGATAGCCGAAGTAATTTAGGTGAGTTTGGCATAGTTTGCTATGGTTAGTGGCATTTTTTTGTAATTTAAACGTGATAGGGTTTAGTTTGTTGTTGTAAGGGTTAGTTGGTGATGATTTATGGTAGCCGAAGTAATTTAGGTGAGTTTGGCATACTTTGCTATGGTTACTAGCATTTTTTTGTAATTTAAAAGTGACTGGGTTTAGTTTGTTGTGGTAAGGGTTAGTTGGTGATGATTTAGAGTAGCCGAAGTAATTTATTTGAGTCTGGCATAGTTTGTTATGATTTGTACACCTTTTTTTGTAATTTTAAGATGATATGGTTTGGTTTGTTGTGGTAAGGGATAGTTGGGGGTGATTTACGGTAGCCGAAGTAATTTAGCTGATTCTGGTATAGTTTGTTATGATTTTTAGCATTTTTTTGTAGTTTTAAAGTGATTGGGCTTACTTTGTTGCTGTAAAGTGTAGTTGGGGGTGATTTTTGATAGCCGAAGTAATTTAGGTAAGTTTGGCATAGTTTGCTATGGTTAGTAGCATTTTTTTGTAATTTAAATGTGATTGGGTTTAGTTTGTTGTGGTAAGGGTTAGTTGGTGATGATTTATGGTAGCCGAAGTAATTTAGGTGAGTTTGGCATAATTTGCTATGGTTACTAGCATTTTTTTGTAATTTAAAAGTGATTGGGTTTAGTTTGTTGTGGTAAGGGTTAGTTGGTGATGATTTAGAGTAGCGGAAGTAATTTAGGTGAGTCTGGCATAGTTTGTTATGATTTGTACACCTTTTTTTGTAATTTTAAGTTGATATGGTTTGGTTTGTTGTGGTAAGGGATAGTTGGGGGTGATTTACGGTAGCCGAAGTAATTTAGGTGATTCTGGTATAGTTTGTTATGATTTTTATAATTTTTTTGTAATTTTAAAGTGATTGGGCTTAGTTTGTTGCTGTAAAGTGTAGTTGGGGGTGATTTTTGATAGCCGAAGTAATTTAGGTGAGTTTGGCCTATTTTGCTATGGTTAGTAGCATTTTTTTGTAATTTAAAAGTGATTGGGTTTAGTTTGTTGTGGTAAGGGTTAGTTGGTGATGATTTATGGTAGCCGAAGTAATTTAGGTGAGTTTGGCATAGTTTGCTATTGTTACTAGCATTTTTTGTAATTTAAAAGTGATTGGGTTTAGTTTGTTGTGGTAAGGGTTAGTTGGTGATGATTTAGAGTAGCCGAAGTAATTTAGGTGAGTCTGGCATAGTTTGTTATGATTTGTACACCTTTTTTTGTAATTTTAAGATGATATGGTTTGGTTTGTTGTGGTAAGGGATAGTTGGGGGTAATTTACGGTAGCCGAAGTAATTTAGGTGATTCTGGTATAGTTTGTTATGATTTTTAGTATTTTTTTGTAATTTTAAAGTGATTGGGCTTAGTTTGTTGCTGTAAAGTGTAGTTGGGGGTGATTTTTGATAGCCGAAGTAATTTAGGTGAGTTTGGCCTATTTTGCTATGGTTAGTAGCATTTTTTTGTAATTTAAAAGTGATTGGGTTTAGTTTGTTGTAGTAAGGGTTAGTTGGTGATGATTTATGGTAGCCGAAGTAATTTAGGTGAGTTTGGCATAGTTTGCTATTGTTACTAGCATTTTTTGTAATTTAAAAGTGATTGGGTTTAGTTTGTTGTGGTAAGGGTTAGTTGGTGATGATTTAGAGTAGCCGAAGTAATTTAAGTGAGTCTGGCATAGTTTGTTATGATTTGTACACCTTTTTTTGTAATTTTAAGATGATATGGTTTGGTTTGTTGTGGAAAGGGATAGTTGGGGGTGATTTACGGTAGCCGAAGTAATTTAGGTGATTCTGGTATAGTTTGTTATAATTTTGAGCATTTTTTTGTAATTTTAAAATGATTGGGCTTAGTTTGTTGCTGTAATGTGTAGTTGGGGGTGATTTTTGATAGCCGAAGTAATTTAGGTGAGTTTGGCATAGTTTGCTATGGTTAGTAGCATTTTTTTGTAATTTAAAAGTGATTGGGTTTAGTTTGTTGTGGTAAGGTTTAGTTGGTGATGATTTATGGTAGCCGAAGTAATTTAGGTGAGTTTGGCATAGTTTGCTATGGTTACTAGCATTTTTTTGTAATTTAAAAGTGATTGGGTTTAGTTTGTTGTGGTAAGGGTTAGTTGGTGATGATTTAGAGTAGCCGAAGTAATTTAGGTGAGTCTGGCATATTTTGTTATGATTTGTACACCTTTTTTTGTAATTTTAAGATGATATGGTTTGGTTTGTTGTGGTAAGGGATAGTTGGGGGTGATTTACGGTAGCCGAAGTAATTTAGGTGATTCTGGTGTAGTTTGTTATGATTTTTAGCATTTTTTTGTAATTTTAAAGTGATTGGGCTCAGTTTGTTGCTGTAAAGTGTAGTTGGGGGTGATTTTTGATAGCCGAAGTAATTTAGGTGAGTTTGGCATAGTTTGCTATGGTTAGTAGCATTTTTTTGTAATTTAAAAGTGATTGGGTTTAGTTTGTTGTGGTAAGGGTTGGTTGGTGATGATTTATGGTAGCCGAAGTAATTTAGGTGAGTTTGGCATAGTTTGCTACGGTTACTAGTATTTTTTTGTAATTTAAAAAAGATTGGGTTTATTTTGTTGTGGTAAGGGTTAGTTGGTGATGATTTAGAGTTGCCGAAGTAATTTAGGTGAGTCAGGCATAGTTTGTTATGGTTTGTACACCTTTTTTTTAATTTTAAGATGATATGGTTTGGTTTGTTGTGGTAAGGGATAGTTGGGGCTGATTTACGGTAGCCGAAGTAATTTAGGTGATTCTGGTATTGTTTGTTATGCTTTTTATCATTTTTTTGTAATTTTAAAGTGATTGGGCTTAGTTTGTTGCTGTAGAGTGTAGTTGGGGGTGATTTTTGATAGCCGAAGTAATTTAGGTGAGTTTGGCATAGTTTGCTATGGTTAGTAGCATTTTTTTGTAATTTAAAAGTGATTGGGTTTAGTTTGTTGTGGTAAGGGTTGGTTGGTGATGATTTATGGTAGCCGAAGTAATTTAGGTGAGTTTGGCATAGTTTGCTACAGTTACTAGTAGTTTTTTGTAATATAAAAATGATTGGGTTTATTTTGTTGTGGTAAGGGTTAGTTGGTGATGATTTAGAGTAGCCGAAGTAATTTAGGTGAGTCTGGCATAGTTTGTTATGATTTGTACACCTTTTTTTGTAATTTTAAGATGATATGGTTTGGTTTGTTGTGGTAAGGGATAGCTGGGGGTGATTTACGGTAGCCGAAGTAATTTAGGTGATTCTGGTATAGTTTGTTATAATTTTGAGCATTTTTTTGTAATTTTAAAGTGATTGGGCTTAGTTTGTTGCTGTAAAGTGTAGTTGGGGGTGATTTTTGATAGCCGAAGTAATTTAGGTGAGTTTGGCATAGTTTGCTATGGTTAGTAGCATTTTTTTGTAATTTAAAAGTGATTGGGTTTAGTTTGTTGTGGTAAGGGTTAGTTGGTGATGATTTATGGTAGCCGAAGTAATTTAGGTGAGTTTGGCATAGTTTGCTATGGTTAGTAGCATTTTTTTGTAATTTAAAAGTGATTGGGTTTAGTTTGTTGTGGTAAGGGTTAGTTGGTGATGATTTATGGTAGCCGAAGTAATTTAGGTGAGTTTGGCATAGTTTGCTATGGTTACTAGCATTTTTTTGTAAATTAAAAGTGATTGGGTTTAGTTTGTTGTGGTAAGGATTAGTTGGTGATGATTTAGAGTAGCCGAAGTAATTTAGGTGAGTCTGGCATAGTTTGTTATGATTTGTACACCTTTTTTTGTAATTTTAAGATGATTTGGTTTGGTTTGTTGTGGTAAGGGATAGTTGGGGGTGATTTACGGTAGCCGAAGTAATTTAGGTGATTCTGGTATTGTTTGTTATGCTTTTTAGCATTTTTTTGTAATTTTAAAGTGATTGGGCTTAGTTTGTTGCTGTAGAGTGTAGTTGGGGGTGATTTTTGATAGCCGAAGTAATTTAGGTGAGTTTGGCATAGTTTGCTATGGTTAGTAGCATTTTTTTGTAATTTAAAAGTGATTGGGTTTAGTTTGTTGTGGTAAGGGTTGGTTGGTGATGATTTATGGTAGCCGAAGTAATTTAGGTGAGTTTGGCATAGTTTGCTACGGTTACTAGTATTTTTTTGTAATTTAAAAGTGATTGGGTTTATTTTGTTGTGGTAAGGGTTAGTTGGTGATGATTTAGAGTAGCCGAAGTAATTTAGGTGAGTTTGGCATAGTTTGCTATGGTTAGTAGCATTTTTTTGTAATTTAAAAGTGATTGGGTTTAGTTTGTTGTGGTAAGGGTTAGTTGGTGATGATTTATGGTAGCCGAAGTAATTTAGGTGAGTTTGGCATAGTTTGCTATGGTTAGTAGCATTTTTTTGTAATTTAAAAGTGATTGGGTTTAGTTTGTTGTGGTAAGGGTTAGTTGGTGATGATTTATGGTAGCCGAAGTAATTTAGGTGAGCTTGGCATAGTTTGCTATGGTTAGTAGCATTTTTTTGTAATTTAAAAGTGATTGGGTTTAGTGTGTTGTGGTAAGGGTTAGTTGGTGATGATTTATGGTAGCCGAAGTAATTTAGGTTAGTCTGGCATAGTTTGTTATGATTTGTACACCTTTTTTTGTAATTTTAAGATGATACGGTTTGGTTTGTTGTGGTAAAGGATAGTTGGGGGTGATTTACGGTAGCCTAAGTAATTTAGGTGATTCTGGTATAGTTTGTTATGATTTTTAGCATTTTTTTGTAATTTTAAAGTGATTGGGCTTAGTTCGTTGCTGTAAAGTGTAGTTGGGGGTGATTAATGATAGCCGAAGTAATTTAGGTGAGTTTGGCATAGTTTGCTATGGTTAGTGGCATTTTTTTGTAATTTAAACGTGATTGGGTTTAGTTTGTTGTTGTAAGGGTTAGTTGGTGATGATTTATGGTAGCCGAAGTAATTTAGGTGAGTTTGGCATAGTTTGCTATGGTTACTAGCATTTTTTTGTAATTTAAAAGTGACTGGGCTTAGTTTGTTGTGGTAAGGGTTAGTTGGTGATGATTTAGAGTAGCCGAAGTAATTTATTTGAGTCTGGCATAGTTTGTTATAATTTGTACACCTTTTTTTGTAATTTTAAGATGATATGGTTTGGTTTGTTGTGGTAAGGGATAGTTGGGGGTGATTTACGGTAGCCGAAGTAATTTAGCTGATTCTGGTATAGTTTGTTATGATTTTTAGCATTTTTTTGTAGTTTTAAAGTGATTGGGCTTACTTTGTTGCTGTAAAGTGTAGTTGGGGGTGATTTTTGATAGCCGAAGTAATTTAGGTAAGTTTGGCATAGTTTGCTATGGTTAGTAGCATTTTTTTGTAATTTAAAAGTGATTGGGTTTAGTTTGTTGTGGTAAGGGTTAGTTGGTGATGATTTATGGTAGCCGAAGTAATTTAGGTGAGTTTGGCATAATTTGCTATGGTTACTAGCATTTTTTTGTAATTTAAAAGTGATTGGGTTTAGTTTGTTGTGGTAAGGGTTAGTTGGTGATGATTTAGAGTAGCGGAAGTAATTTTGGTGAGTCTGGCATAGTTTGTTATGATTTGTACACCTTTTTTTGTAATTTTAAGTTGATATGGTTTGGTTTGTTGTGGTAAGGGATAGTTGGGGGTGATTTACGGTAGCCGAAGTAATTTAGGTGATTCTGGTATAGTTTGTTATGATTTTTAGTATTTTTTTTGTAATTTTAAAGTGATTGGGCTTAGTTTGTTGCTGTAAAGTGTAGTTGGGGGTGATTTTTGATAGCCGAAGTAATTTAGGTGAGTTTGGCCTATTTTGCTATGGTTAGTAGCATTTTTTTGTAATTTAAAAGTGATTGGGTTTAGTTTGTTGTGGTAAGGGTTAGTTGGTGATGATTTAGAGTAGCCGAAGTAATTTAGGTGAGTCTGGCATAGTTTGTTATGATTTGTACACCTTTATTTGTAACTAGCTGAATGTACCCGGCGTTGCCCGGACGTAGATTAAATAAACGCAGTGTTGACAAAAGTGGTGTATTGGTGATGTAGACTAATCGACATTATAATACAATTAAACAGGAATGCTCTACTTTTCCAATCACAAAATAAACAAATTTGCTGAAATTAACCTGCATTGCCAGGACCGGGTACTTGACCGGGTATATGATTTGGAAAAAGAGGATATCTTGGTTGATATCAGATGAAAAATTTCGAATTGACTCTTTAGGCAAAGACGCAGTTTGGAGGTGTTCTATAAGCGATTCCAGAAAATCGAAATTAATGTTAGAAAATTTTCGGGAAAATCGAAGTTTACAAATTAGCAGATAATGTTATGATAATGTTGAAAAGACAATGGAAACATTTCTCCTGCTACAGTCATCTCACAGCAGAACAGTATGTTGATGATTTTGACTTATCTTCAGAATAAACAAACTCTTCAGCATAAATATCTCCTTTTGAGCTGCACAAAGTTATTAAAACCTGGCCGCAACTTGTTGAACAATTAAAGTGAGAACCTTTTGAGCTCCCTTTCCAGTATTAAAATTTCAATACCATTACTACAGATAGTAAAAAAGACAATTTTCATCAGCTTTCACGAAAATTATACGGTGTGGTATTTGTAATCGGCTAGATTTTCAAACTGCTCCATCTTAGTTTTAAATGATGCAATAATGAACACAATGTATTTACGTAAAATAAATAGTGTAAAACGCGTATCAAAGTCAGTAAAGTCTGGTCCAACGCTGCAAATTTCGGATTTCAGCCGGGGCAGGTTTGGTGAAAAACAAATTATCCACTATCATTAACTGAACGTAAAAATTAGCGTACGAATATAAGTGGGGTCCGGTACGACGATGGTAATTTTTGGTTAACGGCAAGAACAAATCGGGAATATTATATTAAAATAATTTATTTAATAGCGATAGAACTTTTAATACTGATGCGTCGCCTCGACCTTGGCGACTTTGAGTACCAGCGTTTCAGCCGCTGAAGCAGCAATTTTCACAATTATATTAGGTGCACGTACCTAGTGCGTGTTAAAACAATTTGGCTAACAAATGAGATTAATTTGTATATACCAAATAATACTCGCAAAGGTGTACTCGTATGGCCCGTCATTATTTTCACGAAATGAATTAGAAAAATGAACATTCTAAAGTAAATAATTATTTTGACGGGAATGTGGTGGATGAAAAAATCTTATTCGGCCTCTCCGACAAACTAACTCTTGTTTAGATTAACATGCATTCCTTCATGGACCTGTGACGAATTACAAACAAATATCGAAATTTCAAGTGTTTCATATGATTTCGTTTCTGTATGAAAGCGGTTTTTTTTCACTCGTCAGTCTGAACTTACTACACAGTGATATTTTCACATCCAGGCGACCTAAATTATTTTGCCGTTTATTTCAAGAATTTCCCTGAAAGGAGAGTAGTCAACAGTGGGGCTCATCAGGGGTGGCAGGGTTAGCAGTGCCACTCCAAGTATAAATTTACTATCGAACACAAAATTAGTTCTGCAATTCAATTGCAAAATTATGAATTTTTAGATATTTTAACGAAAATCTAGCGCTTACACCGCTTTAAAATTAAAAACCATAGAGCTCTTTATACAATGGAGAAAAAGTCCTTATTATTTGCGATGTAAATGCACGCATGTTAAGAAGATAGGGCTTGCCCTGTCAGCGTGTTGCAATTCAGAACATAAGTTTATGTTTGCATCTCAACTGGAATAATTATTTATTGGAAGGTGGAAGAGAATCAAAATTTTTATCAGCATATTTAATATTCAGAATAACGTCTATTAGTCTAAACAATATATTTTGATGCAGATATTTCTTAATATTTTATGATTTTTGGCCTACAAAGTCTGCAACAGTACGTTTTTTCCATCTTAAAAAGAATTAAAACATTTAGTCGAACTTGTACTTGCAAATCTCGCTTAATCAACTTGTCAACGATTGCAATAGAGGAACAATTAATGAAGACTTTGCTTAATAGTAAGGAATTTTATGACATAATTAGCGGGCTTAGTTTGGGTTGTAAGGGGTATTTGGGGGTGATTTATGGTAGCCGAAGTAATTTGGGTGAATTTGGCATAGTTTGCTATGGTTTGTAGCATTTTTTGTAATTTTAAAGTGATTGAGCTTAGTTTGTGGTGGTAAGGGGTAGTTGGGGTTGATTTATGGTAGCCGAAGTAATTTGGGTGAGTTTGGCATAGTTTTGCTATGGTTTATAGCATTTTTTGTAATTTTAAAGTGATTGGGCTTAGTTTGGGGTGGTAGTTGGTGGTGATTTATGGTAGCCGAAGTAAGTTAGGTGAGTTTGGCATAGTGTTGTTATGGTTTGTAGCATTTTTTGTAATTTTAAAGTGATTGGGCTTATTTTGGGGTGGTAAGGGGTAGTTGGGGGTGATTTATGGTAGCCGAAGGAAATTAGGTAAGTTAGGCATAGTTTGCTATGGTTTGTAGCATTTTTTTGTAATTTTAAAGTGATTGGGCTTATTTTGGTATTGTAAGGGGTAGTTGGGGGTGATTTATGTTAGCCGAAGTAATTTAGGTAAGTTAGGCATAGTTTGCTATGGTTTGTAGCATTTTTTGTAATTTTAAAGTGATTGGGCTTATTTTGGGGTAGTAAGGGGTTGTTGGGGGTGATTTATGTTAGCCGAAGTAATTTAGGTGAGTTAGGCATAGTTTGCTATGGTTTGTAGCATTTTTTGTAATTTTAAAGTGATTGGGCTTATTTTGGGGTAGTAAGGGGTTGTTGGGGGTGATTTATGGTAGCCGAAGGAAATTAGGTAAGTTAGGCATAGTTTGCTATGGTTTGTAGCATTTTTTTGTAATTTTAAAGTGATTGGGCTTATTTTGGTATTGTAAGGGGTAGTTGGGGGTGATTTATGTTAGCCGAAGTAATTTAGGTGAGTTAGGCATAGTTTGCTATGGTATGTAGCATTTTTTGTAATTTTAAAGTGATTGGGCTTATTTTGGGGTAGTAAGGGGTTGTTGGGGGTGATTTATGTTAGCCGAAGTAATTTAGGTGAGTTAGGCATAGTTTGCTATGGTTTGTAGCATTTTTTATAATTTAAAAGTGATTGGGCTTATTTTGGGGTAGTAAGGGGTAGTTGGGGGTGATTTATGTTAGCCGAAGTAATTTAGGTGAGTTAGGCATAGTTTGCTATGGTTTGTAGCATTTTTTGTAATTTTAAAGTGATTGGGATGAGTTAGGGGTGGTAAGGGGTAGTTGGGGGTGATTTATGATAGCCGAAGTAATTTAAGTGAGTTTGGCATAGTTTGGTAAGGTTTGTAACATTTTTTGTAATTTTAAAGTGATTGGGCTTATTTTGGGGTGGTAAGGGGTAGTTGGGGGTGATTTTTGGTAGACGAAATAATATGTGTGAGTTGGACATAATCTGCCATGATTTGTGTCATTTTGTTTTATTTTCAAGTGATTGGAGTTACTTGGGGTTGCTAAGGGGTGGTAAGGGATGATTTAAAATAACGGATCTAGTTTGTCAGTTTGGCATAGTTCGGGAATTTTTTGGGGTTGATTTGGTAAAGTTTGCAGTGGTAAGAGATATTTGAGAATGTTTAATGTTGACGGATTAAATTTGGAGTGATTTGGTCATTTTTAATTGAGTCACGGATCGACATTATAATTGAAATCAAAATTATAATTGAAATATCTGCGGCCTCGCTAGGTACGGCAAAAGTATGATCACGAAAGCAGAAACTCGACGTTGAAATTGTTTAGGTTAAATAAGTGCTTTTAATGTAAACCGGTCGCCCGTCGTCGAAGTTGTTTTGGCTAGATACGTGCTTCTAACATAAACACGGTCTCCGCGATCCGATCATTTTTTGTTTATTTTAGCCGGTTTTTATTGAATTACAAAGGAACCGGGCCGAATTTCGCAAAATCCCTTCTTAGTGTTCAGTTTCGGCACATGATACACCCGTGTCTAAGATTTCAAGTCTCCAGCCCTCACGGTTTGGGCTGTGGGTTGATTATGAATCAGTGTGTAGATGAATGAGTGAATGAATGAGTGTGTCAGTGAGGACACTTCGCTTTATATATATAGATTTTAAGATGATATGGTTTGGTTTGTTGTGGTAAGGGATAGTTGGGGGTGATTTACGGTAGCCGAAGTAATTTAGGTGATTCTGGTATTGTTTGTTATGCTTTTTAGCATTTTTTTGTAATTTTAAAGTGATTGGGCTTAGTTTGTTGCTGTAGAGTGTAGTTGGGGGTGATATTTGATAGCCGAAGTAATTTAGGTGAGTTTGGCCTATTTTGCTATGGTTAGTGCATTTTTTTGTAATTTAAAAGTGATTGGGTTTAGTTTGTTGTGGTAAGGGTTAGTTGGTGATGATTTATGGTAGCCGAAGTAATTTAGGTGAGTCTGGCATAGTTTGTTATGATTTGTACACCTTTTTTTGTAATTTTAAGATGATATGGTTTGGTTTGTTGTGGTAAAGGATAGTTGGGGGTGATTTACGGTAGCCTAAGTAATTTAGGTGATTCTGGTATAGTTTGTTATGATTTTTAGCATTTTTTTGTAATTTTAAAGTGATTGGGCTTAGTTCGTTGCTGTAAAGTGTAGTTGGGGGTGATTAATGATAGCCGAAGTAATTTAGGTGAGTTTGGCATAGTTTGCTATGGTTAGTGGCATTTTTTTGTAATTTAAACGTGATTGGGTTTAGTTTGTTGTTGTAAGTGTTAGTTGGTGATGATTTATGGTAGCCGAAGTAATTTAGGTGAGTTTGGCATAGTTTGCTATGGTTACTAGCATTTTTTTGTAATTTAAAAGTGACTGGGTTTAGTTTGTTGTGGTAAGGGTTAGTTGGTGATGATTTAGAGTAGCCGAAGTAATTTATTTGAGTCTGGCATAGTTTGTTATGATTTGTACACCTTTTTTTGTAATTTTAAGATGATATGGTTTGGTTTGTTGTGGTAAGGGATAGTTGGGGGTGATTTACGGTAGCCGAAGTAATTTAGCTGATTCTGGTATAGTTTGTTATGATTTTTAGCATTTTTTTGTAGTTTTAAAGTGATTGGGCTTACTTTGTTGCTGTAAAGTGTAGTTGGGGGTGATTTTTGATAGCCGAAGTAATTTAGGTAAGTTTGGCATAGTTTGCTATGGTTAGTAGCATTTTTTTGTAATTTAAAAGTGATTGGGTTTAGTTTGTTGTGGTAAGGGTTAGTTGGTGATGATTTATGGTAGCCGAAGTGATTTAGGTGAGTTTGGCATAATTTGCTATGGTTACTAGCATTTTTTTGTAATTTAAAAGTGATTGGGTTTAGTTTGTTGTGGTAAGGGTTATTTGGTGATGATTTAGAGTAGCGGAAATAATTTAGGTGAGTCTGGCATAGTTTGTTATGATTTGTACACCTTTTTTTGTAATTTTAAGTTGATATGGTTTGGTTTGTTGTGGTAAGGGATAGTTGGGGGTGATTTACGGTAGCCGAAGTAATTTAGGTGATTCTGGTATAGTTTGTTATGATTTTTAGTATTTTTTTTGTAATTTTAAAGTGATTGGGCTTAGTTTGTTGCTGTAAAGTGTAGTTGGGGGTGATTTTTGATAGCCGAAGTAATTTAGGTGAGTTTGGCCTATTTTGCTATGGTTAGTAGCATTTTTTTGTAATTTAAAAGTGATTGGGTTTAGTTTGTTGTGGTAAGGGTTAGTTGGTGATGATTTAGAGTAGCCGAAGTAATTTAGGTGAGTCTGGCATAGTTTGTTATGATTTGTACACCTTTATTTGTAATTTTAAGATGATATGGTTTGGTTTGTTGTGGTAAGGGATAGTTGGGGGTGATTTACGGTAGCCGAAGTAATTTAGGTGATTCTGGTATTGTTTGTTATGCTTTTTAGCATTTTTTTGTAATTTTAAAGTGATTGGGCTTAGTTTGTTGCTGTGGAGTGTAGTTGGGGGTGATATTTGATAGCCGAAGTAATTTAGGTGAGTTTGGCCTATTTTGCTATGGTTAGTGCATTTTTTTGTAATTTAAAAGTGATTGGGTTTAGTTTGTTGTGGTAAGGGTTAGTTGGTGATGATTTATGGTAGCCGAAGTAATTTAGGTGAGTCTGGCATAGTTTGTTATGATTTGTACACCTTTTTTTGTAATTTTAAGATGATATGGTTTGGTTTGTTGTGGTAAAGGATAGTTGGGGGTGATTTACGGTAGCCTAAGTAATTTAGGTGATTCTGGTATAGTTTGTTATGATTTTTAGTATTTTTTTCTAATTTTAAAGTGATTGGGCTTAGTTTGTTGCTGTAAAGTGTAGTTGGGGGTGATTTTTGATAGCCGAAGTAATTTAGGTGAGTTTGGCCTATTTTGCTATGGTTAGTAGCATTTTTTTGTAATTTAAAAGTGATTGGGTTTAGTTTGTTGTGGTAAGGGTTAGTTGGTGATGATTTATGGTAGCCGAAGTAATTTAGGTGAGTTTGGCATAGTTTGCTATTGTTACTAGCATTTTTTGTAATTTAAAAGTGATTGGGTTTAGTTTGTTGTGGTAAGGGTTAGTTGGTGATGATTTAGAGTAGCCGAAGTAATTTAGGTGAGTCTGGCATAGTTTGTTATGATTTGTACACCTTTTTTTGTAATTTTAAGATGATATGGCTTGGTTTGTTGTGGTAAGGAATAGTTGGGGGTGATTTACGGTAGCCGAAGTAATTTAGGTGAGTTTTGCATAGTTTGCTATGGTTAGTAGCATTTTTTTGTAATTTAAAAGTGATTGGGTTTAGTTTGTTGTGGTAAGGGTTAGTTGGTGGTGATTTATGGTAGCCGAAGTAATTTAGGTAAGTTTGGCATAGTTTGCTATGGTTACTAGCATTTTTTTGTAATTTAAAAGTGATTGGGTTTAGTTTGTTGTGGTAATGGTTAGTTGGTGATGGTTTAGAGTAGCCGAAGTAATTTAGGTGTGTCTGGCATAGTTTGTTATGTTTTGTACACCTTTTTTTGTAATTTTAAGATGATATGGTTTGGTTTGTTGTGGTAAGGGATAGTTGGGGGTGACTTACGGTAGCCGAAGTAATTTAGGTGATTCTGGTATAGTTTGTTATGAGTTTTAGCATTTTTTTGTAATTTTAAAGTGATTGGGCTTAGTTTGTTGCTGTAAAGTGTAGGTGGGGGTGATTTTTGATAGCCGAAGTAATTTAGGTGAGTTTGGCATAGTTTGCAATGGTTAGTAGCATTTTTTTGTAATTTAAAAGTGATTGGGTTTAGTTTGTTTTGGTAAGGGTTGGTTGGTGCTGATTTATGGTAGCCGAAGTAATTTAGGTGAGTTTGGCATAGTTTGCTACGGTTACTAGTATTTTTTTGTAATTTAAAAGTAATTGGGTTTATTTTGTTGTGGTAAGGGTGAGTTGGTGATGATTTAGAGTAGCCGAAGTAATTTAGGTGAGTCTGGCATAGTTTGTAATGATTTGTACACCTTTTTTTGTAATTTTAAGATGATATGGTTTGGTTTGTTGTGGTAAGGGATAGTTGGGGGTGATTTACGGTAGCCGAAGTAATTTAGGTGATTCTGGTATAGTTTGTTATAATTTTGAGCATTTTTTTGTAATTTTAAAGTGATTGGGCTTAGTTTGTTGCTGTAAAGTGTAGTTGGGGGTGATTTTTGATAGCCGAAGTAATTTAGGTGAGTTTGGCATAGTTTGCTATGGTTAGTCGCATTTTTTTGTAATTTAAAAGTGATTGGGTTTAGTTTGTTATGGTAAGGGTTAGTTGGTGATGATTTATGGTAGCCGAAGTAATTTAGGTGAGTTTGGCATAGTTTGCTATGGTTACTAGCATTTTTTTGTAATTTAAAAGTGATTGGGTTTAGTTTGTTGTGGAAAGGATTAGTTGGTGATGATTTAGAGTAGCCGAAGTAATTTAGGTGAGTCTGGCATAGTTTGTTATGACTTGTACACCTTTTTTAGTAATTTTAAGATGATATGGTTTGGTTTGTTGTGTTAAGGGATAGTTGGGGGTGATTTACGGTAGCCGAAGTAATTTAGGTGATTCTGGTATAGTTTGTTATGCTTTTTAGCATTTTTTTGTAATTTTAAAGTGATTGGGCTTAGTTTGTTGCTGTAGAGTGTAGTTGGGGGTGATTTTTGATAGCCGAAGTAATTTAGGTGAGTTTGGCATAGTTTGCTATGGTTAGTAGCATTTTTTTGTAATTTAAAAGTGATTGGGTTTAGTTTGTTGTGGTAAGGGTTAGTTGGTGATGATTTATGGTAGCCGAAGTAATTTAGGTGAGTTTGGCATAGTTTGTTATGATTTGTACACCTTTTTTTGTAATTTTAAGATGATATGGTTTGGTTTGTTGTGGTAAGGGATAGTTGGGGGAGATTTACGGTAGCCGAAATAATTTAGGTGATTCTGGTATAGTTTATTATGATTTTTAGCATTTTTTTGTAATTTTAAAGTGATTGGGCTTAGTTTGTTGCTGTAAAGTGTAGTTGGGGGTGATTTTTGATAGCCGAAGTAATTTAGGTGAGTTTGGCATAGTTTGCTATGGTTAGTAGCATTTTTTTGTAATTTAAAAGTGATTGGGATTAGTTTGTTGTGGTAAGGGTTAGTTGGTAATGATTTATGGTAGCCGAAGTAATTTAGGTGAGTTTGGCATAGTTTGCTATGGTTACTAGCATTTTTTTGTAATTTAAAAGTGATTGGGTTTAGTTTGTTGTGGTAAGGGTTAGTTGGTGATGATTTAGAGTAGCCGAAGTAATTTAGGTGAGTCTGGCATAGTTTGTTATGATTTGTACACCTTCTTTTGTAATTTTAAGATGATATGGTTTGGTTTGTTGTGGTAAGGGATAGTTGGGGGTGATTTACGGTAGCCGAAGTAATTTAGGTGATTCTGGTATAGTTTGTTATGATTTTTAGCATTTTTTTGTAATTTTAAAGTGATTGGGCTCAGTTTGTTGCTGTAAAGTGTAGTTGGGGGTGATTTTTGATACCCGAAATAATTTAGGTGAGTTTGGCATAGTTTGCTATGGTTAGTAGCATTTTTTTGTAATTTAAAAGTGATTGGGATTAGTTTGTTGTGGTAAGGGTTAGTTGGTGATGATTTATGGTAGCCGAAGTAATTTAGGTGAGTTTGGCATATTTTGCTATGGTTAGTAGCATTTTTTTGTAATTTAAAAGAGATTGGGTTTAGTTTGTTGTGGTAAGGGTTAGTTGGTGATGATTTAGAGTGGCCGAAGTAATTTAGGTGAGTCTGGCATAGATTGTTATAATTTGTACACCTTTTTTTGTAATTTTAAGATGATATGGTTTGGTTTGTTGTGGTAAGGGATAGTTTAGGGTGATTTACGGTAGCCGAAGTAATTTAGGTGATTCTGGTATAGTTTGTTATGATTTTTAGCATTTTTTTGTAATTTTAAAGTGATTGGGCTTAGTTTATTGCTGTAAAGTGTAGTTGGGGGGTGATTTTTGATAGCCGAAGTAATTTAGGTGAGTTTGGCATAGTTTGCTATGGTTAGTAGCAATTTTTGTAATTTAAAAGTGATTGGGTTTAGTTTGTTGTGTTAAGGGTTAGTTGGTGGTGATTTATGTTAGCCGATGTAATTTATGTGAGTTTGGCATAGTTTGCTATGGTTAGTAGCATTTTTTTGTAATTTAAAAATGATTGGGTTTAGTTTGTTGTGGTAAGGGTTAGTTGGTGATGATTTATGGTAGCCGAAGTAATTTAGGTGAGTTTGGCATAGTTTGCTATGGTTACTAGCATTTTTTTGTAATTTAAAAGTGATTGGGTTTAGTTTGTTGTGGTAAGGGTTAGTTGGTGATGATTTATGGTAGCCGAAGTAATTTAGGTGAGTTTGGCATAGTTTGCTATGGTTACTAGCATTTTTTTGTAATTTAAAAGTGATTGGGTTTAGTTTGTTGTGGTAAGGGTTAGTTGGTGATGATTTAGAGTAGCCGAAGTAATTTAGGTGTGTCTGGCATAGTTTGTTATGATTTGTATATATTTTTTTGTAATTTTAAGATGATATGGTTTGGTTTGTTGTGGTAAGGGATAGTTGGGGGTGATTTACGGTAGCCGAAGTAATTTAGGTGATTCTGGTATAGTTTGTTATGATTTTTAGCATTTTTTTGTAATTTTAAAGTGATTGGGCTTAGTTTGTTGCTGTAAAGTGTAGTTGGGTGTGATTTTTGATAGCCGAAGTAATTAAGGTGAGTTTGGCATAGTTTGCTATGGTTAGTAGCATTTTTTTGTAATTTAAAAGTGATTGGGTTTAGTTTGTTGTGGTAAGGGTTAGTTGGTGATGATTTATGGTAGCCGAAGTAATTTAGGTGAGTTTGGCATAGTTTGCTATGGTTACTAGCATTTTTTTGTAATTTAAAAGTGATTGGGTTTAGTTTGTTGTGGTAAGGGTTAGTTGGTGATGATTTAGAGTAGCCGAAGTAATTTAGGTGAGTCTGGCATAATTTGTTATGATTTGTACAACTTTTTTTGTAATTTTAAGATGATATGGTTTGGCTTGTTGTGGTAAGGGATAGTTGGGGGTGATTTACGGTAGCCGAAGTAATTTAGGTGATTCTGGTATAGTTTGTTATGATTTTTAGCATTTTTTTGTAATTTTAAAGTGATTGGGTTTAGTTTGTTGCTGTAAAGTGTAGTTGGGGGTGATTTTTGATAGCCGAAGTAATTTAGGTGAGTTTGGCATAGTTTGCTATGGTTAGTAGCATTTTTTTTAATTTAAAAGTGATTGGGTTTAGTTTGTTGTGGTAAGGGTTAGTTGGTGATGATTTATGGTAGCCGAAGTAATTTAGGAGAGTTTGGCATAGTTTGCTATGGTTACTAGCATTTTTTTGTAATTTAAAAGTGATTGGTTTTAGTTTGTTGTGGTAAGGGTTAGTTGGTGATGATTTAGAGTAGCCGAAGTAATTTAGGTGAGTCTGGCATAGTTTGTTATAATTTGTACACCTTTTTTTGTAATTTTAAGATGATATGGTTTGGTTTGTTGTGGTAAGGAATAGTTGGGGGTGATTTACGGTAGCCTATGTAATTTAGGTGATTCTGGTATAGTTTGTTATGATTTTTAGCATTTTTTTGTAATTTTAAAGTGATTGGGCTTAGTTTGTTGCTGTAAAGTGTAGTTGTGGGTGATTTTTGATAGCCGAAGTAATTTAGGTGAGTTTGGCATAGTTTGCTATGGTTAGTAGCATTTTTTTGTAATTTAAAAGTGATTGGGTTTAGTTTGTTGTGGTAAGGGTTAGTTGGTGATGATTTAGAGTAGCCGAAGTAATTTAGGTGAGTCTGGCATAGATTGTTATAATTTGTACACCTTTTTTTGTAATTTTAAGATGATATGGTTTGGTTTGTTGTGGTAAGGGATAGTTTAGGGTGATTTACGGTAGCCGAAGTAATTTAGGTGATTCTGGTATAGTTTGTTATGATTTTTAGCATTTTTTTGTAATTTTAAAGTGATTGGGCTTAGTTTATTGCTGTAAAGTGTAGTTGGGGGGTGATTTTTGATAGCCGAAGTAATTTAGGTGAGTTTGGCATAGTTTGCTATGGTTAGTAGCAATTTTTGTAATTTAAAAGTGATTGGGTTTAGTTTGTTGTGTTAAGGGTTAGTTGGTGGTGATTTATGTTAGCCGATGTAATTTATGTGAGTTTGGCATAGTTTGCTATGGTTAGTAGCATTTTTTTGTAATTTAAAAATGATTGGGTTTAGTTTGTTGTGGTAAGGGTTAGTTGGTGATGATTTATGGTAGCCGAAGTAATTTAGGTGAGTTTGGCATAGTTTGCTATGGTTACTAGCATTTTTTTGTAATTTAAAAGTGATTGGGTTTAGTTTGTTGTGGTAAGGGTTAGTTGGTGATGATTTATGGTAGCCGAAGTAATTTAGGTGAGTTTGGCATAGTTTGCTATGGTTACTAGCATTTTTTTGTAATATAAAAGTGATTGGGTTTAGTTTGTTGTGGTAAGGGTTAGTTGGTGATGATTTAGAGTAGCCGAAGTAATTTAGGTGTGTCTGGCATAGTTTGTTATGATTTGTATATATTTTTTTGTAATTTTAAGATGATATGGTTTGGTTTGTTGTGGTAAGGGATAGTTGGGGGTGATTTACGGTAGCCGAAGTAATTTAGGTGATTCTGGTATAGTTTGTTATGATTTTTAGCATTTTTTTGTAATTTTAAAGTGATTGGGCTTAGTTTGTTGCTGTAAAGTGTAGTTGGGTGTGATTTTTGATAGCCGAAGTAATTAAGGTGAGTTTGGCATAGTTTGCTATGGTTAGTAGCATTTTTTTGTAATTTAAAAGTGATTGGGTTTAGTTTGTTGTGGTAAGGGTTAGTTGGTGATGATTTATGGTAGCCGAAGTAATTTAGGTGAGTTTGGCATAGTTTGCTATGGTTACTAGCATTTTTTTGTAATTTAAAAGTGATTGGGTTTAGTTTGTTGTGGTAAGGGTTAGTTGGTGATGATTTAGAGTAGCCGAAGTAATTTAGGTGAGTCTGGCATAATTTGTTATGATTTGTACACTTTTTTTGTAATTTTAAGATGATATGGTTTGGCTTGTTGTGGTAAGGGATAGTTGGGGGTGATTTACGGTAGCCGAAGTAATTTAGGTGATTCTGGTATAGTTTGTTATGATTTTTAGCATTTTTTTGTAATTTTAAAGTGATTGGGTTTAGTTTGTTGCTGTAAAGTGTAGTTGGGGGTGATTTTTGATAGCCGAAGTAATTTAGGTGAGTTTGGCATAGTTTGCTATGGTTAGTAGCATTTTTTTAAATTTAAAAGTGATTGGGTTTAGTTTGTTGTGGTAAGGGTTAGTTGGTGATGATTTATGGTAGCCGAAGTAATTTAGGAGAGTTTGGCATAGTTTGCTATGGTTACTAGCATTTTTTTGTAATTTAAAAGTGATTGGTTTTAGTTTGTTGTGGTAAGGGTTAGTTGGTGATGATTTAGAGTAGCCGAAGTAATTTAGGTGAGTCTGGCATAGTTTGTTATAATTTGTACACCTTTTTTTGTAATTTTAAGATGATATGGTTTGGTTTGTTGTGGTAAGGAATAGTTGGGGGTGATTTACGGTAGCCTATGTAATTTAGGTGATTTTGGTATAGTTTGTTATGATTTTTAGCATTTTTTTGTAATTTTAAAGTGATTGGGCTTAGTTTGTTGCTGTAAAGTGTAGTTGTGGGTGATTTTTGATAGCCGAAGTAATTTAGGTGAGTTTGGCATAGTTTGCTATGGTTAGTAGCATTTTTTTGTAATTTAAAAGTGATTGGGTTTAGTTTGTTGTTGTAAGGGTTAGTTGGTAATGATTTATGGTAGCCAAAGTAATTTAGGTGAGTTTGGCATAGTTTCCTCTGGTTACTAGCATTTTTTTGTAATTTAAAAGTGATTGGTTTTAGTTTGTTGTGGTAAGGTTTAGTTGGTGATGATTTAGAGTAGCCGAAGTAATTTAGGTGTGTCTGGCATAGTTTGTTATGATTTGTATATCTTTTTTTGTAATTTTAAGATGATATGGTTTGGTTTGTTGTGGTAAGGGATAGTTAGAGGTTATTTACGGTAGCCGAAGTAATTTAGGTGATTCTGGTATAGTTTGTTATGATTTTTAGCATTTTTTTGTAATTTTAAAGTGATTGGGCTCAGTTTGTTGCTGTAAAGTGTAGTTGGGGGTGATTTTTCATAGCCGAAGTAATTTATTTGAGTTTGGCATAGTTTGCTATGGTTAGTAGCATTTTTTTGTAATTTAAAATTGATTGGGTTTAGTTTGTTGTGGTAAGGGTTAGTTGGTGATGATTTAGAGTAGCCGAAGTAATTTAGGTGAGTCTGGCATAGTTTGTTATGATTTGTACACCTTTTTTTGTAATTTTAAGATGATATGGTTTGGTTTGTTGTGGTAAGGGATAGTTGGGGGTGATTTACGGTAGCCGAAGTAATTTAGGTGATTCTGGTATAGTTTGTTATGATTTTTAGCATTTTTTTGTAATTTTAAAGTGATTGGGTTTAGTTTGTTGCTGTAAAGTGTAGTTGGGGGTGATTTTTGATAGCCGAAGTAATTTAGGTGAGTTTGGCATTGTTTGCTATGGTTAGTAGCATTTTTTTTAATTTAAAAGTGATTGTGTATAGTTTGTTGTGTTAAGGGTTAGTTGGTGATGATTTAGAGTAGCCGAAGTAATTTAGGTGAGTCTGGCATAGCTTGTTATGATTTGTACACCTTTTTTTGTAATTTTAAGATGATATGGTTTTGTTTGTTGTGGTAAGGGATAGTTGGGGGTGATTTACGGTAGCCGAAGTAATTTAGGTGATTCTGGTATAGTTTGTTATGATTTTTAGCATTTTTTTGTAATTTTAATGTGATTGGGCTTAGTTTGTTGCTGTAAAGTGTAGTTTGGGGGTGATTTTTGATAGCAGAAGTAATTTAGGTAAGTTTGGCATAGTTTGCTATGGTTAGTAGCATTTTTTTGTAATTTAAAAGTGATTGTGTATAGTTTGTTGTGTTAAGGGTTAGTTGGTGATGATTTAGAGTAGCCGAAGTAATTTAGGTGAGTTTGGCATAGTTCGCTATGGTTACTAGCATTTTTTTGTAATTTAAAAGTGATTGGGTTTAGTTTGTTGTGGTAAGGGTTAGTTGGTGATGATTTATGGTAGCCGAAGTAATTTAGGTGAGTTTGGCATAGTTTGCTATGGTTACTAGAATTTTATGGTAATTTAAAAGTGATTGGGTTTAGTTTGTTGTGGTAAGGGTTAGTTGGTGATGATTTAGAGTAGCCGAAGTAATTTAGGTGATTCTGGTATAGTTTGTTATGATTTTTAGAATTTTTTTGTAATTTTAAAGTGATTGGGCTTAGTTTGTTGCTGTAAAGTGTAGTTGGGGGTGATTTTTGATAGCCGAAGTAATTTAGGTGAGTTTGGCATAGTTTGCTATGGTTAGTAACGTTTTTTTGTAATTTAAAAGTGATTGGGTTTAGTTTGTTGTGGTAAGGATTAGTTGGTGATGATTTATGGTAGCCGAAGTAATTTAGGTGAGTTTGGCATAGTTTGCTATGGTTACTAGCATTTTTTTGTAATTTAAATGTGATTGGGTTTAGTTTGTTGTGGTAAGGGTTAGTTGGTGATGATTTAGAGTAGCCGAAGTAATTTAGGTGAGTCTGGCATAGTTTGTTATGATTTGTACACCTTTATTTGTAATTTTAAGATGATATGGTTTGGTTTGTTGTGGTAAGGGATAGTTGGGTGTGATTTACGGTAGCCGAAGTAATTTAGGTGATTCTGGTATTGTTTGTTATGCTTTTTAGCATTTTTTTGTAATTTTAAAGTGATTGGGCTTAGTTTGTTGCTGTAGAGTGTAGTTGGGGGTGATTTTTGATAGCCGAAGTAATTTAGGTGAGTTTGGCATAGTTTGCTATGGTTAGTAGCATTTTTTTGTAATTTAAAAGTGATTGGGTTTAGTTTGTTGTGGTAAGGGTTAGTTGGTGATGATTTATGGTAGCCGAAGTAATTTAGGTGAGTTTGGCATAGTTTGTTATGATTTGTACACCTTTTTTTGTAATTTTAAGATGATATGGTTTGGTTTGTTGTGGTAAGGGATAGTTGGGGGAGATTTACGGTAGCCGAAATAATTTAGGTGATTCTGGTATAGTTTATTATGATTTTTAGCATTTTTTTGTAATTTTAAAGTGATTGGGCTTAGTTTGTTGCTGTAAAGTGTAGTTGGGGGTGATTTTTGATAGCCGAAGTAATTAAGGTGAGTTTGGCATAGTTTGCTATGGTTAGTAGCATTTTTTTGTAATTTAAAAGTGATTGGGTTTAGTTTGTTGTAGTAAGGGTTAGTTGGTGATGATTTATGGTAGCCGAAGTAATTTAGGTGAGTTTGGCATAGTTTGCTATGGTTACTAGCATTTTTTTGTAATTTAAAAGTGATTGGGTTTAGTTTGTTGTGGTAAGGGTTAGTTGGTGATGATTTAGAGTAGCCGAAGTAATTTAGGTGAGTATGGCATAATTTGTTATGATTTGTACACCTTTTTTTGTAATTTTAAGATGATATGGTTTGGCTTGTTGTGGTAAGGGATAGTTGGGGGTGATTTACGGTAGCCGAAGTAATTTAGGTGATTCTGGTATAGTTTGTTATGATTTTTAGCATTTTTTTGTAATTTTAAAGTGATTGGGTTTAGTTTGTTGCTGTAAAGTGTAGTTGGGGGTGATTTTTGATAGCCGAAGTAATTTAGGTGAGTTTGGCATAGTTTGCTATGGTTAGTAGCATTTTTTTTAATTTAAAAGTGATTGGGTTTAGTTTGTTGTGGTAAGGGTTAGTTGGTGATGATTTATGGTAGCCGAAGTAATTTAGGAGAGTTTGGCATAGTTTGCTATGGTTACTAGCATTTTTTTGTAATTTAAAAGTGATTGGTTTTAGTTTGTTGTGGTAAGGGTTAGTTGGTGATGATTTAGAGTAGCCGAAGTAATTTAGGTGAGTCTGGCATAGTTTGTTATAATTTGTACACCTTTTTTTGTAATTTTAAGATGATATGGTTTGGTTTGTTGTGGTAAGGAATAGTTGGGGGTGATTTACGGTAGCCTATGTAATTTAGGTGATTCTGGTATAGTTTGTTATGATTTTTAGCATTTTTTTGTAATTTTAAAGTGATTGGGCTTAGTTTGTTGCTGTAAAGTGTAGTTGTGGGTGATTTTTGATAGCCGAAGTAATTTAGGTGAGTTTGGCATAGTTTGCTATGGTTAGTAGCATTTTTTTGTAATTTAAAAGTGATTGGGTTTAGTTTGTTGTTGTAAGGGTTAGTTGGTGATGATTTATGGTAGCCAAAGTAATTTAGGTGAGTTTGGCATAGTTTCCTCTGGTTACAAGCATTTTTTTGTAATTTAAAAGTGATTGGTTTTAGTTTGTTGTGGTAAGGTTTAGTTGGTGATGATTTAGAGTAGCCGAAGTAGTTTAGGTGTGTCTGGCATAGTTTGTTATGATTTGTATATCTTTTTTTGTAATTTTAAGATGATATGGTTTGGTTTGTTGTGGTAAGGGATAGTTAGGGGTTATTTACGGTAGCCGAAGTAATTTAGGTGATTCTGGTATAGTTTGTTATGATTTTTAGCATTTTTTTGTAATTTTAAAGTGATTGGGCTCAGTTTGTTGCTGTAAAGTGTAGTTGGGGGTGATTTTTGATAGCCGAAGTAATTTATTTGAGTTTGGCATAGTTTGCTATGGTTAGTAGCATTTTTTTGTAATTTAAAATTGATTGGGTTTAGTTTGTTGTGGTAAGGGTTAGTTGGTGATGATTTAGAGTAGCCGAAGTAATTTAAGTGAGTCTGGCATAGTTTGTTATGATTTGTACACCTTTTTTTGTAATTTTAAGATGATATGGTTTGGTTTGTTGTGGTAAGGGATAGTTGGGGGTGATTTACGGTAGCCAAAGTAATTTAGGTGATTCTGGTATAGTTTGTTATGATTTTTAGCATTTTTTTGTAATTTTAAAGTGATTGGGTTTAGTTTGTTGCTGTAAAGTGTAGTTGGGGGTGATTTTTGATAGCCGAAGTAATTTAGGTGAGTTTGGCATTGTTTGCTATGGTTAGTAGCATTTTTTTTAATTTAAAAGTGATTGTGTATAGTTTGTTGTGTTAAGGGTTAGTTGGTGATGATTTAGAGTAGCCGAAGTAATTTAGGTGAGTCTGGCATAGTTTGTTATGATTTGTACACCTTTTTTTGTAATTTTAAGATGATATGGTTTTGTTTGTTGTGGTAAGGGATAGTTGGGGGTGATTTACGGTAGCCGAAGTAATTTAGGTGATTCTGGTATAGTTTGTTATGATTTTTAGCATTTTTTTGTAATTTTAATGTGATTGGGCTTAGTTTGTTGCTGTAAAGTGTAGTTTGGGGGTGATTTTTGATAGCAGAAGTAATTTAGGTAAGTTTGGCATAGTTTGCTATGGTTAGTAGCATTTTTTTGTAATTTAAAAGTGATTGTGTATAGTTTGTTGTGTTAAGGGTTAGTTGGTGATGATTTAGAGTAGCCGAAGTAATTTAGGTGAATTTGGCATAGTTCGCTATGGTTACTAGCATTTTTTTGTAATTTAAAAGTGATTGGGTTTAGTTTGTTGTGGTAAGGGTTAGTTGGTGATGATTTATGGTAGCCGAAGTAATTTAGGTGAGTTTGGCATAGTTTGCTATGGTTACTAGAATTTTATTGTAATTTAAAAGTGATTGGGTTTAGTTTGTTGTGGTAAGGGTTAGTTGGTGATGATTTAGAGTAGCCGAAGTAATTTAGGTGATTCTGGTATAGTTTGTTATGATTTTTAGATTTTTTTTGTAATTTTAAAGTGATTGGGCTTAGTTTGTTCCTGTAAAGTGTAGTTGGGGGTGATTTTTGATAGCCGAAGTAATTTAGGTGAGTTTGCCATAGTTTGCTATGGTTAGTAACGTTTTTTTGTAATTTAAAAGTGATTGGGTTTAGTTTGTTGTGGTAAGGGTTAGTTGGTGATGATTTATGGTAGCCGAAGTAATTTAGGTGAGTTTGGCATAGTTTGCTATGGTTACTAGCATTTTTTTGTAATTTAAATGTGATTGGGTTTAGTTTGTTGTGGTAAGGGTTAGTTGGTGATGATTTGGAGTAGCCGAAGTAATTTAGGTGAGTCTGGCAGAGTTTGTTATGATTTGTACACCTTTTTTTGTAATTTTAAGATGATATGGTTTGGTTTGTTGTGGTAAGGGGTAGTTGGGGGTGATTTACGGTAGCCGAAGTAATTTAGGTGATTCTGGTATAGTTTGTTATGATTTTTAGCATTTTTTTGTAATTTTAAAGTGATTGGGCTTAGTTTGTTGTTGTAAAGTGTAGTTGGGGGTGATTTTTGATAGCCGAAGTAATTTAGGTGAGTTTGGCATAGTTTGCTATGGTTAGTAGCATTTTTTTGTAATTTAAAAGTGATTGGGTTTAGTTTGTTGTGGTAAGGGTTAGTTGGTGATGATTTATGTTAGCCGAAGTAATTTAGGTGAGTTTGGCATAGTTTGCTATGGTTACAAGCATTTTTTTGTAATTTAAAAGTGATTGGGTTTAGTTTGTTGTGGTAAGGGTTAGTTGGTGATGATTTAGAGTAACCGAAGTAATTTAGGTGAGTCTGGCAAATTTTGTTATGATTTGTACACCTTTTTTGTAATTTTATGATGATATGGTTTGGTTTGTTGTGGTAAGTGATAGTTGGGGGTGATTTACGGTAGCCGAAGTAATTTAGGTGATTCTGGTATAGTTTGTTATGATTTTTAGCATTTTTTTGTAATTTTAAAGTGATTGGGCTTAGTTTGTTGTTGTAAAGTGTAGTTGGGGGTGATTTTTGATAGCTGAAGTAATTTAGGTGAGTTTGGCATAGTTTGCTATATTTAGTAGCATTTTTTTGTAATTTAAAAGTGATTGGGTTTAGTTTGTTGTGGTAAGGGTTAGTTGGTGATGATTTATGGTAGCCGAAGTAATTTAGGTGAGTTTGGCATAGTTTGCTTTTGTTACTAGCATTTTTTTGTAATTTAAAAGTGATTGGGTTTAGTTTGTTGTGGTAAGGGTTAGTTGGTGATGATTTAGAGTAGCCGAAGTAATTTAGGTGAGTCTGGCATAGTTTGTTATGATTTGTACACCTTTTTTTGTAATTTTAAGATGATATGGTTTGGTTTGTTGTGGTAAGGGATAGTTGGGGGGGATTTACGGTAGCCGAAGTAATTTAGGTGATTCTGGTATAGTTTGTTATGATTTTTAGAATTTTTTTGTAATTTTAAAGTGATTGGGTTTAGTTTGTTGCTGTAAAGTGTAGTTGAAGGTGATTTTTGATAGCCGAAGTAATTTAGGTGAGTTTGGCATAGTTTGCTATGATTAGTAGCATTTTTTTGTAATTTAAAAGTGATTAGGTTTAGTTTGTTGTGGTAAGGGTTAGTTGGTGATGATTTAGAGTAGCCGAAGTAATTTAGGTGAGTCTGGCATAGTTTGTTATGATTTGTACACCTTTTTTGTAATTTTAAGATGATATGGTTTGGTTTGTTGTGGTAAGGGATAGTTGGGGGGGATTTACGGTAGCCGAAGTAATTTAGGTGATTCTGGTATAGTTTGTTATGATTTTTAGAATTTTTTTGTAATTTTAAAGTGATTGGGCTTAGTTTGTTGCTGTAAAGTGTAGTTGAAGGTGATTTTTGATAGCCGAAGTAATTTAGGTGAATTTGGCATAGTTTGCTATGGTTAGTAGCATTTTTTTGTAATTTAAAAGTAATTAGGTTTAGTTTGTTGTGGTAAGGGTTAGTTGGTGATGATTTAGAGTAGCCGAAGTAATTTAGGTGAGTCTGGCATAGTTTGTTATGATTTGTACACCTTTTTTGTAATTTTAAGATGATATGGTTTGGTTTGTTGTGGTAAGGGATAGTTGGGGGGGATTTACGGTAGCCGAAGTAATTTAGGTGATTCTGGTATAGTTTGTTATGATTTTTAGCATTTTTTTGTAATTTTAAAGTGATTGGGCTTAGTTTGTTGCTGTAAAGTGTAGTTGGGGTGATTTTTGATAGTCAAAGTAATTTAGGTGAGTTTGGCATAGTTTGCTATGGTTAGTAGCATTTTTTTGTAATTTAAAAGTGATTGGGTTTAGTTTGTTGTGGTAAGGGTTACTTGGTGATGATTTATGGTAGCCGCAGTAATTTAGGTGAGTTTGGCATAGTTTGCTATGGTTACTAGCATTTTTTTGTAATTTAAAAGTGATTGGGTTTAGTTTGTTGTGGTAAGGGTTAGTTGGTGATGATTTAGAGTAGCCGAAGTAATTTAGGTGAGTCTGGCATAGTTTGTTATGATTTGTACACCTTTTTTTGTAATTTTAAGATGATATGGTTTGGTTTGTTGTGGTAAGGGATAGTTGGAGGTGATTTACGGTAGCCGAAGTAATTTAGGTGACTCTGGTATAGTTTGTTATGATTTTTATCATTTTTTTGTAATTTTAAAGTGATTGGGCTTAGTTTGTTGCTGTAAAGTGTAGTTGGGGGTGATTTTTGATAGCCGAAGTAATTTAGGTGTGTTTGGCATAGTTTGCTATGGTTAGTAGCATTTTTTTGTAATTTAAAAGTGATTGGGTTTAGTTTGTTGTGGTAAGGGTTAGTTGGTGATGATTTATGGTAGCCGAAGTAATTTAGGTGAGTTTGGCATAGTTTGCTATGGATACTAGCATTTTTTTGTAATTTAAAAGTGATTGGGTTTAGTTTGTTGTGGTAAGGGTTAGTTGGTGATGATTTAGAGTAGCCGAAGTAATTTAGGAAAGTCTGGCATAGTTTGTTATGATTTGTACACCTTTTTTTGTAATTTTAAGATGATATGGTTTGTTTTGTTGTGGTAAGGGATAGTTGGGGGTGATTTACGGTAGCCGAAGTAATTTAGGTGATTCTGGTATAGTTTGTTATGATTTTTAGCATTTTTTTGTAATTTTAAAGTGATTGGGCTTAGTTTGTTGCTGTAAAGTGTAGTTGGGGGTGATTTTTGATAGCCGAAGTAATTTAGGTGAGTTTGGCATAGTTTGCTATGGTTAGTAGCATTTTTTTGTAATTTAAAAGTGATTGGGTTTAGTTTGTTGTGGTAAGGGTTAGTTGGTGATGATTTAGAGTAGCCGAAGTAATTTAGGTGAGTCTGGCATAATTTGTTATGATTTGTACACCTTTTTTTGTAATTTTAAGATGATATGGTTTGGTTTGTTGTGGTAAGGGATAGTTGGGGGTGATTTACGGTAGCCGAAGTAATGTAGGTGATTCTGGTATAGTTTGTTATGATTTTTAGCATTTTTTTGTAATTTTAAAGTGATTGGGCTTAGTTTGTTGCTGTAAAGTGTAGTTGGGGTGATTTTTGATAGCCAAAGTAATTTAGGTGAGTTTGGCATAGTTTGCTATGGTTAGTAGCATTTTTTTGTAATTTAAAAGTGATTGGGTTTAGTTTGTTGTGGTAAGGGTTTGTTGGTGATGATTTATGGTAGCCGAAGTAATTTAGGTGAGTTTGGCATAGTTTGCTATGGTTACTAGCATTTTTTTGTAATCTAAAAGTGATTGGGTTTAGTTTGTTGTGGTAAGGGCTAGTTGGTGATGATTTAGAGTAGCCGAAGTAATTTAGGTGAGTCTGGCATAGTTTGTTATGATTTGTACACCTTTTTTTGTAATTTTAAGATGATATGGTTTGGTTTGTTGTGGTAAGGGGTAGATGGGGGTGATTTACGGTAGCCGAAGTAATTTAGGTGATTCTGGTATAGTTTGTTATGATTTTTAGCATTTTTTTGTAATTTTAAAGTGATTGGGCTTAGTTTGTTGCTGTAAAGTGTAGTTGGGGTGATTTTTGATAGTCAAAGTAATTTAGGTGAGTTTGGCATAGTTTGCTATGGTTAGTAGCATTTTTTTGTAATTTAAAAGTGATTGGGTTTAGTTTGTTGTGGTAAGGGTTACTTGGTGATGATTTATGGTAGCCGCAGTAATTTAGGTGAGTTTGGCATAGTTTGCTATGGTTACTAGCATTTTTTTGTAATTTAAAAGTGATTGGGTTTAGTTTGTTGTGGTAAGGGTTAGTTGGTGATGATTTAGAGTAGCCGAAGTAATTTAGGTGAGTCTGGCATAGTTTGTTATGATTTGTACACCTTTTTTTGTAATTTTAAGATGATATGGTTTGGTTTGTTGTGGTAAGGGATAGTTGGAGGTGATTTACGGTAGCCGAAGTAATTTAGGTGACTCTGGTATAGTTTGTTATGATTTTTATCATTTTTTTGTAATTTTAAAGTGATTGGGCTTAGTTTGTTGCTGTAAAGTGTAGTTGGGGGTGATTTTTGATAGCCGAAGTAATTTAGGTGTGTTTGGCATAGTTTGCTATGGTTAGTAGCATTTTTTTGTAATTTAAAAGTGATTGGGTTTAGTTTGTTGTGGTAAGGGTTAGTTGGTGATGATTTATGGTAGCCGAAGTAATTTAGGTGAGTTTGGCATAGTTTGCTATGGATACTAGCATTTTTTTGTAATTTAAAAGTGATTGGGTTTAGTTTGTTGTGGTAAGGGTTAGTTGGTGATGATTTAGAGTAGCCGAAGTAATTTAGGAAAGTCTGGCATAGTTTGTTATGATTTGTACACCTTTTTTTGTAATTTTAAGATGATATGGTTTGTTTTGTTGTGGTAAGGGATAGTTGGGGGTGATTTACGGTAGCCGAAGTAATTTAGGTGATTCTGGTATAGTTTGTTATGATTTTTAGCATTTTTTTGTAATTTTAAAGTGATTGGGCTTAGTTTGTTGCTGTAAAGTGTAGTTGGGGGTGATTTTTGATAGCCGAAGTAATTTAGGTGAGTTTGGCATAGTTTGCTATGGTTAGTAGCATTTTTTTGTAATTTAAAAGTGATTGGGTTTAGTTTGTTGTGGTAAGGGTTAGTTGGTGATGATTTAGAGTAGCCGAAGTAATTTAGGTGAGTCTGGCATAATTTGTTATGATTTGTACACCTTTTTTTGTAATTTTAAGATGATATGGTTTGGTTTGTTGTGGTAAGGGATAGTTGGGGGTGATTTACGGTAGCCGAAGTAATGTAGGTGATTCTGGTATAGTTTGTTATGATTTTTAGCATTTTTTTGTAATTTTAAAGTGATTGGGCTTAGTTTGTTGCTGTAAAGTGTAGTTGGGGGTGATTTTTGATAGCCGAAGTAATTTAGGTGACTTTGGCATAGTTTGCTATGGTTAGTAGGATTTTTTTGTAATTTAAAAGTGATTGGGTTTAGTTTGTTGTGGTAAGGGTTAGTTGGTGATGATTTATGGTAGCCGAAGTAATTTAGGTGAGTTTGGCATAGTTTGCTATGGTTACTAGCATTTTTTTGTAATTTAAAAGTGATTGGGTTTAGTTTGTTGTGGTTAGGGTTAGTTGGTGATGATTTAAAGTAGCCGAATTAATTTAGGTGAGTCTGGCATAGTTTGTTATGATTTGTACAGATTTTTTTGTAATTTTAAGATGATATGGTTTGGTTTGTTGTAGTAAGGGATAGTTCGGGGTGAATTACGGTAGCCGAAGTAATTTAGGTGATTCTGGTATAGTTTGTTATAATTTTTAGCATTTTTTTGTAATTTTAAAGTGATTGGGTTTAGT
Organism: Eledona agricola; assembly: GCA_964023215.1. Taxonomy (NCBI): domain Eukaryota; kingdom Metazoa; phylum Arthropoda; class Insecta; order Coleoptera; family Tenebrionidae; genus Eledona; species Eledona agricola. The sequence continues at coordinate 446,127 of CAXIEJ010000179.1, forward strand.
TTGTTGCTGTAAAGTGTAGTTGGGGGTGATTTTTGATAGCCGAAGTAATTTAGGTGAGTTTGGCATAGTTTGCTATGGTTAGTAGCATTTTTTTGTAATTTAAAAGTGATTGGGTTTAGTTTGTTGTGGTAAGGGTTAGTTGGTGATGATTTATGGTAGCCGAAGTAATTTAGGTGAGTTTGGCATAGTCTGCTATGGTTACTAGCATTTTTTTGTAATTTAAAAGTGATTGGGTTTAGTTTGTTGTGGTAAGGGTTAGTTGGTGATGATTTAGAGTAGCCGAAGTAATTAAGGTGAGTCTGGCATAGTTTGTTATGATTTGTACAACTTTTTTTGTAATTTTAAGATGATATGGTTTGGTTTGTTGTGGTAAGGGATAGTTGGGGGTGATTTACGGTAGCCGAAGTAATTTAGGTGACTCTGGAATAGTTTGTTATGATTTTTATCATTTTTTTGTAATTTTAAAGTGATTGGGCTAAGTTTGTTGCTGTAAAGTGTAGTTGGGGGTGATTTTTGATAGCCGAAGTAATTTAGGTGAGTTTGGCATAGTTTGCTATGGTTAGTAGCATTTTTTTGTAATTTAAAACTGATTGGGTTTAGTTTGTTGAGGTAAGGGTTAGTTGGTGATGATTTATGGTAGCCGAAGTAATTTAGGTGAGTTTGGCATAGTTTGCTATGGATTCTAGCATTTTTTTGTAATTTAAAAGTGATTGGGTTTAGTTTGTTGTGGTAAGGGTTAGTTGGTGATGATTTAGAGTAGCCGAAGTAATTTAGGTGAGTCTGGCATAATTTGTTATGATTTGTACACCTTTTTTTGTAATTTTAAGATGATATGGTTTGGTTTGTTGTGGTAAGGGAAAGTTGGGGGTGATTTACGGTAGCCGAAGTAATGTAGGTGATTCTGGTATAGTTTGTTATGATTTTTAGCATTTTTTTGTAATTTTAAAGTGATTGGGCTTAGTTTGTGGCTGTAAAGTGTAGTAGGGGGTGATTTTTGATAGCCGAAGTAATTTAGGTGAGTTTGGCATAGTTTGCTATGGTTAGTAGCATTTTTTTGTAATTTAAAAGTGATTGGGTTTAGTTTGTTGTGGTAAGGGTTAGTTGGTAATGATTTATGGTAGCCGAAGTAATTTAGGTGAGTTTGGCATAGTTTGCTATGGTTACTAGCATTTTTTTGTAATTTAAAAGTGATTGGGTTTAGTTTGTTGTGGTTAGGGTTAGTTGGTGATGATTTAAAGTAGCCGAATTAATTTAGGTGAGTCTGGCATAGTTTGCTATGGTTAGTAGCATTTTTTTGTAATTTTAAGATGATATGGTTTGGTTTGTTGTGGTAAGGGATAGTTCGGGGCGAATTACGGTAGCCGAAGTAATTTAGGTGATTCTGGTATAGTTTGTTATAATTTTTAGCATTTTTTTGTAATTTTAAAGTGATTGGGTTTAGTTTGTTGCTGTAAAGTGTAGTTGGGGGTGATTTTTGATAGCCGAAGTAATTTAGGTGAGTTTGGCATAGTTTGCTATGGTTAGTAGCATTTTTTTGTAATTTAAAAGTGATTGGGTTTAGTTTGTTGTGGTAAGGGTTAGTTGGTGATGATTTATGGTAGCCGAAGTAATTTAGGTGAGTTTGGCATAGTTTGCTATGGATTCTAGCATTTTTTTGTAATTTAAAAGTGATTGGGTTTAGTTTGTTGTGGTAAGGGTTAGTTGGTGATGATTTAGAGTAGCCGAAGTAATTTAGGTGAGTCTGGCATAATTTGTTATGATTTGTACACCTTTTTTTGTAATTTTAAGATGATATGGTTTGGTTTGTTGTGGTAAGGGAAAGTTGGGGGTGATTTACGGTAGCCGAAGTAATGTAGGTGATTCTGGTATAGTTTGTTATGATTTTTAGCATTTTTTTGTAATTTTAAAGTTATTGGGCTTAGTTTGTGGCTGTAAAGTGTTGTTGGGGGTGATTTTTGATAGCCGAAGTAATTTAGGTGAGTTTGGCATAGTTTGCTATGGTTAGTAGCATTTTTTTGTAATTTAAAAGTGATTGGGTTTAGTTTGTTGTGGTAAGGGTTAGTTGGTAATGATTTATGGTAGCCGAAGTAATTTAGGTGAGTTTGGCATAGTTTGCTATGGTTACTAGCATTTTTTTGTAATTTAAAAGTGATTGGGTTTAGTTTGTTGTGGTTAGGGTTAGTTGGTGATGATTTAAAGTAGCCGAATTAATTTAGGTGAGTCTGGCATAGTTTGTTATGATTTGTACAGCTTTTTTTGTAATTTTAAGATGATATGGTTTGGTTTGTTGTGGTAAGGGATAGTTCGGGGTGAATTACGGTAGCCGAAGTAATTTAGGTGATTCTGGTATAGTTTGTTATAATTTTTAGCATTTTTTTGTAATTTTAAAGTGATTGGGTTTAGTTTGTTGCTGTAAAGTGTAGTTGGGGGTGATTTTTGATAGCCGAAGTAATTTAGGTGAGTTTGGCATAGTTTGCTATGGTTAGTAGCATTTTTTTGTAATTTAAAAGTGATTGGGTTTAGTTTGTTGTGGTAAGGGTTAGTTGGTGATGATTTATGGTAGCCGAAATAATTTAGGTGAGTTTGGCATAGTCTGCTATGGTTACTAGCATTTTTTTGTAATTTAAAAGTGATTGGGTTTAGTTTGTTGTGGTAAGGGTTAGTTGGTGATGATTTAGAGTAGCCGAAGTAATTTAGGTGAGTCTGGCATAGTTTGTTATGATTTGTACAACTTTTTTTGTAATTTTAAGATGATATGGTTTGGTTTGTTGTGGTAAGGGATAGTTGGGGGTGATTTACGGTAGTCGAAGTAATTTAGGTGACTCTGGTATAGTTTGTTATGATTTTTAGCATTTTTTTGTAATTTTAAAGTGATTGGGCTTACTTTGTTGCTGTAAAGTGTAGTTGGGGGTGATATTTGATAGCCGAAGTAATTTAGGTGAGTTTGGCCTATTTTGCTATGGTTAGTAGTATTTTTTTGTAATTTAAAAGTGATTGGGTTTAGTTTGTTGTGGTAAGGGTTAGTTGGTGATGATTTATGGTAGCCGAAGTAATTTAGGTGAGTCTGGCATAGTTTGTTATGATTTGTACACCTTTTTTAGTAATTTTAAGATAATATGGTTTGGTTTGTTGTGGTAAAGGATAGTTGGGGGTGATTTACGGTAGCCTAAGTAATTTAGGTGATTCTGGTATAGTTTGTTATGATTTTTAGCATTTTTTTGTAATTTTAAAGTGATTGGGCTTAGTTCGTTGCTGTAAAGTGTAGTTGGGGGTGATTAATGATAGCCGAAGTAATTTAGGTGAGTTTGGCATAGTTTGCTATGGTTAGTGGCATTTTTTTGTAATTTAAACGTGATAGGGTTTAGTTTGTTGTTGTAAGGGTTAGTTGGTGATGATTTATGGTAGCCGAAGTAATTTAGGTGAGTTTGGCATACTTTGCTATGGTTACTAGCATTTTTTTGTAATTTAAAAGTGACTGGGTTTAGTTTGTTGTGGTAAGGGTTAGTTGGTGATGATTTAGAGTAGCCGAAGTAATTTATTTGAGTCTGGCATAATTTGTTATGATTTGTACACCTTTTTTTGTAATTTTAAGATGATATGGTTTGGTTTGTTGTGGTAAGGGATAGTTGGGGGTGATTTACGGTAGCCGAAGTAATTTAGCTGATTCTGGTATAGTTTGTTATGATTTTTAGCATTTTTTTGTAGTTTTAAAGTGATTGGGCTTACTTTGTTGCTGTAAAGTGTAGTTGGGGGTGATTTTTGATAGCCGAAGTAATTTAGGTAAGTTTGGCATAGTTTGCTATGGTTAGTAGCATTTTTTTGTAATTTAAATGTGATTGGGTTTAGTTTGTTGTGGTAAGGGTTAGTTGGTGATGATTTATGGTAGCCGAAGTAATTTAGGTGAGTTTGGCATAATTTGCTATGGTTACTAGCATTTTTTTGTAATTTAAAAGTGATTGGGTTTAGTTTGTTGTGGTAAGGGTTAGTTGGTGATGATTTAGAGTAGCGGAAGTAATTTAGGTGAGTCTGGCATAGTTTGTTATGATTTGTACACCTTTTTTTGTAATTTTAAGTTGATATGGTTTGGTTTGTTGTGGTAAGGGATAGTTGGGGGTGATTTACGGTAGCCGAAGTAATTTAGGTGATTCTGGTATAGTTTGTTATGGTTTTTATAATTTTTTTGTAATTTTAAAGTGATTGGGCTTAGTTTGTTGCTGTAAAGTGTAGTTGGGGGTGATTTTTGATAGCCGAAGTAATTTAGGTGAGTTTGGCCTATTTTGCTATGGTTAGTAGCATTTTTTTGTAATTTAAAAGTGATTGGGTTTAGTTTGTTGTGGTAAGGGTTAGTTGGTGATGATTTATGGTAGCCGAAGTAATTTAGGTGAGTTTGGCATAGTTTGCTATTGTTACTAGCATTTTTTGTAATTTAAAAGTGATTGGGTTTAGTTTGTTGTGGTAAGGGTTAGTTGGTGATGATTTAGAGTAGCCGAAGTAATTTAGGTGAGTCTGGCATAGTTTGTTATGATTTGTACACCTTTTTTTGTAATTTTAAGATGATATGGCTTGGTTTGTTGTGGTAAGGAATCGTTGGGGGTGATTTACGGTAGCCGAAGTAATTTAGGTGAGTTTTGCATATTTTGCTATGGTTAGTTGCATTTTTTTGTAATTTAAAAGTGATTGGGTTTAGTTTGTTGTGGTAAGGGTTAGTTGGTGATGATTTATGGTAGCCGAAGTAATTTAGGTGAGTTTGGCATAGTTTGCTATGGTTACTAGCATTTTTTTGTAATTTAAAAGTGATTGGGTTTAGTTTGTTGTGGTAATGGTTAGTTGGTGATGGTTTAGAGTAGCCGAAGTAATTTAGGTGTGTCTGGCATAGTTTGTTATGTTTTGTACACCTTTTTTTGTAATTTTAAGATGATATGGTTTGGTTTGTTGTGGTAAGGGATAGTTGGGGGTGACTTACGGTAGCCGAAGTAATTTAGGTGATTCTGGTATAGTTTGTTATGAGTTTTAGCATTTTTTTGTAATTTTAAAGTGATTGGGCTTAGATTGTTGCTGTAAAGTGTAGTTCGGGGTGATTTTTGATAGCCGAAGTAATTTAGGTGAGTTTGGCATAGTTTGCAATGGTTAGTAGCATTTTTTTGTAATTTAAAAGTGATTGGGTTTAGTTTGTTTTGGTAAGGGTTGGTTGGTGATGATTTATGGTAGCCGAAGTAATTTAGGTGAGTTTGGCATAGTTTGTTACGGTTACTAGTATTTTTTTGTAATTTAAAAGTAATTGGGTTTATTTTGTTGTGGTAAGGGTTAGTTGGTGATGATTTAGAGTAGCCGAAGTAATTTAGGTGAGTCTGGCATAGTTTGTTATGATTTGTACACCTTTTTTTGTAATTTTAAGATGATATGGTTTGGTTTGTTGTGGAAAGGGATAGTTGGGGGTGATTTACGGTAGCCGAAGTAATTTAGGTGATTCTGGTATAGTTTGTTATAATTTTGAGCATTTTTTTGTAATTTTAAAATGATTGGGCTTAGTTTGTTGCTGTAATGTGTAGTTGGGGGTGATTTTTGATAGCCGAAGTAATTTAGGTGAGTTTGGCATAGTTTGCTATGGTTAGTAGCATTTTTTTGTAATTTAAAAGTGATTGGGTTTAGTTTGTTGTGGTAAGGTTTAGTTGGTGATGATTTATGGTAGCCGAAGTAATTTAGGTGAGTTTGGCATAGTTTGCTATGGTTACTAGCATTTTTTTGTAATTTAAAAGTGATTGGGTTTAGTTTGTTGTGGTAAGGGTTAGTTGGTGATGATTTAGAGTAGCCGAAGTAATTTAGGTGAGTCTGGCATATTTTGTTATGATTTGTACACCTTTTTTGTAATTTTAAGATGATATGGTTTGGTTTGTTGTGGTAAGGGATAGTTGGGGGTGATTTACGGTAGCCGAAGTAATTTAGGTGATTCTGGTATAGTTTGTTATGATTTTTAGCATTTTTTTGTAATTTTAAAGTGATTGGGCTCAGTTTGTTGCTGTAAAGTGTAGTTGGGGGTGATTTTTGATAGCCGAAGTAATTTAGGTGAGTTTGGCATAGTTTGCTATGGTTAGTAGCATTTTTTTGTAATTTAAAAATGATTGGGTTTAGTTTGTTGTGGTAAGGGTTGGTTGGTGATGATTTATGGTAGCCGAAGTAATTTAGGTGAGTTTGGCATAGTTTGCTACGGTTACTAGTATTTTTTTGTAATTTAAAAAAGATTGGGTTTATTTTGTTGTGGTAAGGGTTAGTTGGTGATGATTTAGAGTTGCCGAAGTAATTTAGGTGAGTCAGGCATAGTTTGTTATGATTTGTACACCTTTTTTTTAATTTTAAGATGATATGGTTTGGTTTGTTGTGGTAAGGGATAGTTGGGGCTGATTTACGGTAGCCGAAGTAATTTAGGTGATTCTGGTATTGTTTGTTATGCTTTTTATCATTTTTTTGTAATTTTAAAGTGATTGGGCTTAGTTTGTTGCTGTAGAGTGTAGTTGGGGGTGATTTTTGATAGCCGAAGTAATTTAGGTGAGTTTGGCATAGTTTGCTATGGTTAGTAGCATTTTTTTGTAATTTAAAAGTGATTGGGTTTAGTTTGTTGTGGTAAGGGTTGGTTGGTGATGATTTATGGTAGCCGAAGTAATTTAGGTGAGTTTGGCATAGTTTGCTACAGTTACTAGTATTTTTTTGTAATATAAAAATGATTGGGTTTATTTTGTTGTGGTAAGGGTTAGTTGGTGATGATTTAGAGTAGCCGAAGTAATTTAGGTGAGTCTGGCATAGTTTGTTATGATTTGTACACCTTTTTTTGTAATTTTAAGATGATATGGTTTGGTTTGTTGTGGAAAGGGATAGCTGGGGGTGATTTACGGTAGCCGAAGTAATTTAGGTGATTCTGGTATAGTTTGTTATAATTTTGAGCATTTTTTTGTAATTTTAAAGTGATTGGGCTTAGTTTGTTGCTGTAAAGTGTAGTTGGGGGTGATTTTTGATAGCCGAAGTAATTTAGGTGAGTTTGGCATAGTTTGCTATGGTTAGTAGCATTTTTTTGTAATTTAAAAGTGATTGGGTTTAGTTTGTTGTGGTAAGGGTTAGTTGGTGATGATTTATGGTAGCCGAAGTAATTTAGGTGAGTTTGGCATAGTTTGCTATGGTTAGTAGCATTTTTTTGTAAATTAAAAGTGATTGGGTTTAGTTTGTTGTGGTAAGGGTTAGTTGGTGATGATTTATGGTAGCCGAAGTAATTTAGGTGAGTTTGGCATAGTTTGCTATGGTTACTAGCATTTTTTTGTAAATTAAAAGTGATTGGGTTTAGTTTGTTGTGGTAAGGATTAGTTGGTGATGATTGAGAGTAGCCGAAGTAATTTAGGTGAGTCTGGCATAGTTTGTTATGATTTGTACACCTTTTTTTGTAATTTTAAGATGATTTGGTTTGGTTTGTTGTGGTAAGGGATAGTTGGGGGTGATTTACGGTAGCCGAAGTAATTTAGGTGATTCTGGTATTGTTTGTTATGCTTTTTAGCATTTTTTTGTAATTTTAAAGTGATTGGGCTTAGTTTGTTGCTGTAGAGTGTAGTTGGGGGTGATTTTTGATAGCCGAAGTAATTTAGGTGAGTTTGGCATAGTTTGCTATGGTTAGTAGCATTTTTTTGTAATTTAAAAGTGATTGGGTTTAGTTTGTTGTGGTAAGGGTTGGTTGGTGATGATTTATGGTAGCCGAAGTAATTTAGGTGAGTTTGGCATAGTTTGCTACGGTTACAAGTATTTTTTTGTAATTTAAAAGTGATTGGGTTTATTTTGTTGTGGTAAGGGTTAGTTGGTGATGATTTAGAGTAGCCGAAGTAATTTAGGTAAGTTTGGCATAGTTTGCTATGGTTAGTAGCATTTTTTTGTAATTTCAAAGTGATTGGGTTTAGTTTGTTGTGGTAAGGGTTAGTTGGTGATGATTTATGGTAGCCGAAGTAATTTAGGTGAGTTTGGCATAGTTTGCTATGGTTAGTAGCATTTTTTTGTAATTTAAAAGTGATTGGGTTTAGTTTGTTGTGGTAAGGGTTAGTTGGTGATGATTTATGGTAGCCGAAGTAATTTAGGTGAGTTTGGCATAGTTTGCTATGGTTAGTAGCATTTTTTTGTAATTTAAAAGTGATTGGGTTTAGTGTGTTGTGGTAAGGGTTAGTTGGTGATGATTTATGGTAGCCGAAGTAATTTAGGTTAGTCTGGCATAGTTTGTTATGATTTGTACACCTTTTTTTGTAATTTTAAGATGATATGGTTTGGTTTGTTGTGGTAAAGGATAGTTGGGGGTGATTTACGGTAGCCTAAGTAATTTAGGTGATTCTGGTATAGTTTGTTATGATTTTTAGCATTTTTTTGTAATTTTAAAGTGATTGGGCTTAGTTCGTTGCTGTAAAGTGTAGTTGGGGGTGATTAATGATAGCCGAAGTAATTTAGGTGAGTTTGGCATAGTTTGCTATGGTTAGTGGCATTTTTTTGTAATTTAAACGTGATTGGGTTTAGTTTGTTGTTGTAAGGGTTAGTTGGTGATGATTTATGGTAGCCGAAGTAATTTAGGTGAGTTTGGCATAGTTTGCTATGGTTACTAGCATTTTTTTGTAATTTAAAAGTGACTGGGCTTAGTTTGTTGTGGTAAGGGTTAGTTGGTGATGATTTAGAGTAGCCGAAGTAATTTATTTGAGTCTGGCATAGTTTGTTATAATTTGTACACCTTTTTTTGTAATTTTAAGATGATATGGTTTGGTTTGTTGTGGTAAGGGATAGTTGGGGGTGATTTACGGTAGCCGAAGTAATTTAGCTGATTCTGGTATAGTTTGTTATGATTTTTAGCATTTTTTTGTAGTTTTAAAGTGATTGGGCTTACTTTGTTGCTGTAAAGTGTAGTTGGGGGTGATTTTTGATAGCCGAAGTAATTTAGGTAAGTTTGGCATAGTTTGCTATGGTTAGTAGCATTTTTTTGTAATTTAAATGTGATTGGGTTTAGTTTGTTGTGGTAAGGGTTAGTTGGTGATGATTTATGGTAGCCGAAGTAATTTAGGTGAGTTTGGCATAATTTGCTATGGTTACTAGCATTTTTTTGTAATTTAAAAGTGATTGGGTTTAGTTTGTTGTGGTAAGGGTTAGTTGGTGATGATTTAGAGTAGCGGAAGTAATTTAGGTGAGTCTGGCATAGTTTGTTATGATTTGTACACCTTTTTTTGTAATTTTAAGTTGATATGGTTTGGTTTGTTGTGGTAAGGGATAGTTGGGGGTGATTTACGGTAGCCGAAGTAATTTAGGTGATTCTGGTATAGTTTGTTATGATTTTTATAATTTTTTTGTAATTTTAAAGTGATTGGGCTTAGTTTGTTGCTGTAAAGTGTAGTTGGGGGTGATTTTTGATAGCCGAAGTAATTTAGGTGAGTTTGGCCTATTTTGCTATGGTTAGTAGCATTTTTTTGTAATTTAAAAGTGATTGGGTTTAGTTTGTTGTGGTAAGGGTTAGTTGGTGATGATTTATGGTAGCCGAAGTAATTTAGGTGAGTTTGGCATAGTTTGCTATTGTTACTAGCATTTTTTGTAATTTAAAAGTGATTGGGTTTAGTTTGTTGTGGTAAGGGTTAGTTGGTGATGATTTAGAGTAGCCGAAGTAATTTAGGTGAGTCTGGCATAGTTTGTTATGATTTGTACACCTTTTTTTGTAATTTTAAGATGATGTGGTTTGGTTTGTTGTGGTAAGGGATAGTTGGGGGTAATTTACGGTAGCCGAAGTAATTTAGGTGATTCTGGTATAGTTTGTTATGATTTTTAGTATTTTTTTGTAATTTTAAAGTGATTGGGCTTAGTTTGTTGCTGTAAAGTGTAGTTGGGGGTGATTTTTGATAGCCGAAGTAATTTAGGTGAGTTTGGCCTATTTTGCTATGGTTAGTAGCATTTTTTTGTAATTTAAAAGTGATTGGGTTTAGTTTGTTGTAGTAAGGGTTAGTTGGTGATGATTTATGGTAGCCGAAGTAATTTAGGTGAGTTTGGCATAGTTTGATATTGTTACTAGCATTTTTTGTAATTTAAAAGTGATTGGGTTTAGTTTGTTGTGGTAAGGGTTAGTTGGTGATGATTTAGAGTAGCCGAAGTAATTTAGGTGAGTCTGGCATAGTTTGTTATGATTTGTACACCTTTTTTTGTAATTTTAAGATGATATGGCTTGGTTTGTTGTGGTAAGGAATCGTTGGGGGTGATTTACGGTAGCCGAAGTAATTTAGGTGAGTTTTGCATATTTTGCTATGGTTAGTAGCATTTTTTTGTAATTTAAAAGTGATTGGGTTTAGTTTGTTGTGGTAAGGGTTAGTTGGTGATGATTTATGGTAGCCGAAGTAATTTAGGTGAGTTTGGCATAGTTTGCTATGGTTACTAGCATTTTTTTGTAATTTAAAAGTGATTGGGTTTAGTTTGTTGTGGTAATGGTTAGTTGGTGATGGTTTAGAGTAGCCGAAGTAATTTAGGTGTGTCTGGAATAGTTTGTTATGTTTTGTACACCTTTTTTTGTAATTTTAAGATGATATGGTTTGGTTTGTTGTGGTAAGGGATAGTTGGGGGTGACTTACGGTAGCCGAAGTAATTTAGGTGATTCTGGTATAGTTTGTTATGAGTTTTAGCATTTTTTTGTAATTTTAAAGTGATTGGGCTTAGATTGTTGCTGTAAAGTGTAGTTCGGGGTGATTTTTGATAGCCGAAGTAATTTAGGTGAGTTTGGCATAGTTTGCAATGGTTAGTAGCATTTTTTTGTAATTTAAAAGTGATTGGCTTTAGTTTGTTTTGGTAAGGGTTGGTTGGTGATGATTTATGGTAGCCGAAGTAATTTAGGTGAGTTTGGCATAGTTTGTTACGGTTACTAGTATTTTTTTGTAATTTAAAAGTAATTGGGTTTATTTTGTTGTGGTAAGGGTTAGTTGGTGATGATTTAGAGTAGCCGAAGTAATTTAGGTGAGTCTGGCATAGTTTGTTATGATTTGTACACCTTTTTTTGTAATTTTAAGATGATATGGTTTGGTTTGTTGTGGAAAGGGATAGTTGGGGGTGATTTACGGTAGCCGAAGTAATTTAGGTGATTCTGGTATAGTTTGTTATAATTTTGAGCATTTTTTTGTAATTTTAAAATGATTGGGCTTAGTTTGTTGCTGTAATGTGTAGTTGGGGGTGATTTTTGATAGCCGAAGTAATTTAGGTGAGTTTGGCATAGTTTGCTATGGTTAGTAGCATTTTTTTGTAATTTAAAAGTGATTGGGTTTAGTTTGTTGTGGTAAGGTTTAGTTGGTGATGATTTATGGTAGCCGAAGTAATTTAGGTGAGTTTGGCATAGTTTGCTATGGTTACTAGCATTTTTTTGTAATTTAAAAGTGATTGGGTTTAGTTTGTTGTGGTAAGGGTTAGTTGGTGATGATTTAGAGTAGCCGAAGTAATTTAGGTGAGTCTGGCATATTTTGTTATGATTTGTACACCTTTTTTTGTATTTTTAAGATGATATGGTTTGGTTTGTTGTGGTAAGGGATAGTTGGGGGTGATTTACGGTAGCCGAAGTAATTTAGGTGATTCTGGTATAGTTTGTTATGATTTTTAGCATTTTTTTGTAATTTTAAAGTGATTGGGCTCAGTTTGTTGCTGTAAAGTGTAGTTGGGGGTGATTTTTGATAGCCGAAGTAATTTAGGTGAGTTTGGCATAGTTTGCTATGGTTAGTAGCATTTTTTTGTAATTTAAAAGTGATTGGGTTTAGTTTGTTGTGGTAAGGGTTGGTTGGTGATGATTTATGGTAGCCGAAGTAATTTAGGTGAGTTTGGCATAGTTTGCTACGGTTACTAGTATTTTTTTGTAATTTAAAAAAGATTGGGTTTATTTTGTTGTGGTAAGGGTTAGTTGGTGATGATTTAGAGTTGCCGAAGTAATTTAGGTGAGTCAGGCATAGTTTGTTATGATTTGTACACCTTTTTTTTAATTTTAAGATGATATGGTTTGGTTTGTTGTGGTAAGGGATAGTTGGGGCTGATTTACGGTATCCGAAGTAATTTAGGTGATTCTGGTATTGTTTGTTATGCTTTTTATCATTTTTTTGTAATTTTAAAGTGATTGGGCTTAGTTTGTTGCTGTAGAGTGTAGTTGGGGGTGATTTTTGATAGCCGAAGTAATTTAGGTGAGTTTGGCATAGTTTGCTATGGTTAGTAGCATTTTTTTGTAATTTAAAAGTGATTGGGTTTAGTTTGTTGTGGTAAGGGTTGGTTGGTGATGATTTATGGTAGCCGAAGTAATTTAGGTGAGTTTGGCATAGTTTGCTACAGTTACTAGTATTTTTTTGTAATATAAAAATGATTGGGTTTATTTTGTTGTGGTAAGGGTTAGTTGGTGATGATTTAGAGTAGCCGAAGTAATTTAGGTGAGTCTGGCATAGTTTGTTATGATTTGTACACCTTTTTTTGTAATTTTAAGATGATATGGTTTGGTTTGTTGTGGTAAGGGATAGCTGGGGGTGATTTACGGTAGCCGAAGTAATTTAGGTGATTCTGGTATAGTTTGTTATAATTTTGAGCATTTTTTTGTAATTTTAAAGTGATTGGGCTTAGTTTGTTGCTGTAAAGTGTAGTTGGGGGTGATTTTTGATAGCCGAAGTAATTTAGGTGAGTTTGGCATAGTTTGCTATGGTTAGTAGCATTTTTTTGTAATTTAAAAGTGATTGGGTTTAGTTTGTTGTGGTAAGGGTTAGTTGGTGATGATTTATGGTAGCCGAAGTAATTTAGGTGAGTTTGGCATAGTTTGCTACGGTTAGTAGCATTTTTTTGTAATTTAAAAGTGATTGGGTTTAGTTTGTTGTAGTAAGGGTTAGTTGGTGATGATTTATGGTAGCCGAAGTAATTTAGGTGAGTTTGGCATAGTTTGCTATGGTTACTAGCATTTTTTTGTAAATTAAAAGTGATTGGGTTTAGTTTGTTGTGGTAAGGATTAGTTGGTGATGATTTAGAGTAGCCGAAGTAATTTAGGTGAGTCTGGCATAATTTGTTATGATTTGTACACCTTTTTTTGTAATTTTAAGATGATTTGGTTTGGTTTGTTGTGGTAAGGGATAGTTGGGGGTGATTTACGGTAGCCGAAGTAATTTAGGTGAGTTTGGCATAGTTTGCTATGGTTACTAGCATTTTTTTGTAAATTAAAAGTGATTGGGTTTAGTTTGTTGTGGTAAGGATTAGTTGGTGATGATTTAGAGTAGCCGAAGTAATTTAGGTGAGTCTGGCATAATTTGTTATGATTTGTACACCTTTTTTTGTAATTTTAAGATGATTTGGTTTGGTTTGTTGTGGTAAGGGATAGTTGGGGGTGATTTACGGTAGCCGAAGTAATTTAGGTGATTCTGGTATTGTTTGTTATGCTTTTTAGCATTTTTTTGTAATTTTAAAGTGATTGGGCTTAGTTTGTTGCTGTAGAGTGTAGTTGGGGGTGATTTTTGATAGCCGAAGTAATTTAGGTGAGTTTGGCATAGTTTGCTATGGTTAGTAGCATTTTTTTGTAATTTAAAAGTGATTGGGTTTAGTTTGTTGTGGTAAGGGTTGGTTGGTGATGATTTATGGTAGCCGAAGTAATTTAGGTGAGTTTGGCATAGTTTGCTACGGTTACTAGTATTTTTTTGTAATTTAAAAGTGATTGGGTTTATTTTGTTGTGGTAAGGGTTAGTTGGTGATGATTTAGAGTAGCCGAAGTAATTTAGGTAAGTTTGGCATAGTTTGCTATGGTTAGTAGCATTTTTTTGTAATTTAAAAGTGATTGGGTTTAGTTTGTTGTGGTAAGGGTTAGTTGGTGATGATTTATGGTAGCCGAAGTAATTTAGGTGAGTTTGGCATAGTTTGCTATGGTTAGTAGCATTTTTTTGTAATTTAAAAGTGATTGGGTTTAGTTTGTTGTGGTAAGGGTTAGTTGGTGATGATTTATGGTAGCCGAAGTAATTTAGGTGAGTTTGGCATAGTTTGCTATGGTTAGTAGCATTTTTTTGTAATTTAAAAGTGATTGGGTTTAGTTTGTTGTGGTAAGGGTTAGTTGGTGATGATTTAGAGTAGCCGAAGTAATTTAGGTGAGTCTGGCATAGTTTGTTATGATTTGTACACCTTTATTTGTAACTAGCTGAATGTACCCGGCGTTGCCCGGACGTAGATTAAATAAACGCAGTGTTGACAAAAGTGGTGTATTGGTGATGTAGACTAATCGACATTATAATACAATTAAACAGGAATGCTCTACTTTTCCAATCACAAAATAAACAAATTTGCTGAAATTAACTTGCATTGCCAGGACCGGGTACTTGACCGGGTATATGATTTGGGAAAAAAGGATATCTTGGTTGATATCAGATGAAAAATTTCGAATAGACTCTTTAGGCAAAGACGCAGTTTGGAGGTGTTCTATAAGCGATTCCAGGAAATCGAAATTAATGTTAGAAAATTTTCGGGAAAATCGAAGTTTACAAATTAGCAGATAATGTTATGATAATGTTGAAAAGACAATGGAAACATTTCTCCTGCTACAGTCATCTCACAGCAGAACAGTATGTTGATGATTTTGACTTATCTTCAGAATAAACAAACTCTTCAGCATAAATATCTCCTTTTGAGCTGCACAAAGTTATTAAAACCTGGCCGCAACTTGTTGAACAATTAAAGTGAGGACCTTTTGAGCTCCCTTTCCAGTATTAAAATTTCAATACCATTACTACAGATAGTAAAAAAGACAATTTTCATCAGCTTTCACGAAAATTATACGGTGTGGTATTTGTAATCGGCTAGATTTTCAAACTGCTCCATCTTAGTTTTAAATGATGCAATAATGAACACAATGTATTTACGTAAAATAAATAGTGTAAAACGCGTATCAAAGTCAGTAAAGTCTGGTCCAACGCTGCAAATTTCGGATTTCAGCCGGGGCAGGTTTGGTGAAAAACAAATTATCCACTATCATTAACTGAACGTAAAAATTAGCGTACGAATATAAGTGGGGTCCGGTACGACGATGGTAATTTTTGGTTAACGGCAAGAACAAATCGGGAATATTATATTAAAATAATTTATTTAATAGCGATAGAACTTTTAATACTGATGCGTCGCCTCGACCTTGGCGACTTTGAGTACCAGCGTTTCAGCCGCTGAAGCAGCAATTTTCACAATTATATTAGGTGCACGTGCCTAGTGCGTGTTAAAACAATTTGGCTAACAAATGAGATTAATTTGTATATACCAAATAATACTCGCAAAGGTGTACTCGTATGGCCCGTCATTATTTTCACGAAATGAATTAGAAAAATGAACATTCTAAAGTAAATAATTATTTTGACGGGAATGTGGTGGATGAAAAAATCTTATTCGGCCTCTCCGACAAACTAACTCTTGTTTAGATTAACATGCATTCCTTCATGGACCTGTGACGAATTACAAACAAATATCGAAATTTCAAGTGTTTCATATGATTTCGTTTCTGTATGAAAGCGGTTTTTTTCACTCGTCAGTCTGAACTTACTACACAGTGATATTTTCACATCCAGGCGACCTAAATTATTTTGCCGTTTATTTCAAGAATTTCCCTGAAAGGAGAGTAGTCAACAGTGGGGCTCATCAGGGGTGGCAGGGTTAGCAGTGCCACTCCAAGTATAAATTTACTATCGAACACAAAATTAGTTCTGCAATTCAATTGCAAAATTATGAATTTTTAGATATTTTAACGAAAATCTAGCGCTTACACCGCTTTAAAATTAAAAACCATAAGGCTCTTTATACAATGGAGAAAAAGTCCTTATTATTTGCGATGTAAATGCACGCATGTTAAGAAGATAGGGCTTGCCCTGTCAGCGTGTTGCAATTCAGAACATAAGTTTATTTTTGCATCTCAACTGGAATAATTATTTATTGGAAGGTGGAAGAGAATCAAAATTTTTATCAGCATATTTAATATTCAGAATAACGTCTATTAGTCTAAACAATATATTTTGATGCAGATATTTCTTAATATTTTATGATTTTTGGCCTACAAAGTCTGCAACAGTACGTTTTTTCCATCTTAAAAAGAATTAAAACATTTAGTCGAACTTGTACTTGCAAATCTCGCTTAATCAACTTGTCAACGATTGCAATAGAGGAACAATTAATGAAGACTTTGCTTAATAGTAAGGAATTTTATGACATAATTAGCGGGCTTTGTTTGGGTTGTAAGGGGTATTTGGGGGTGATTTATGGTAGCCGAAGTAATTTGGGTGAATTTGGCATAGTTTGCTATGGTTTGTAGCATTTTTTGTAATTTTAAAGTGATTGAGCTTAGTTTGTGGTGGTAAGGGGTAGTTGGGGTTGATTTATGGTAGCCGAAGTAATTTGGGTGAGTTTGGCATAGTTTTGCTATGGTTTATAGCATTTTTTGTAATTTTAAAGTGATTGGGCTTAGTTTGGGGTGGTAGTTGGTGGTGATTTATGGTAGCCGAAGTAAGTTAGGTGAGTTTGGCATAGTGTTGTTATGGTTTGTAGCATTTTTTGTAATTTTAAAGTGATTGGGCTTATTTTGGGGTGGTAAGGGGTAGTTGGGGGTGATTTATGGTAGCCGAAGGAAATTAGGTAAGTTAGGCATAGTTTGCTATGGTTTGTAGCATTTTTTTGTAATTTTAAAGTGATTGGGCTTATTTTGGTATTGTAAGGGGTAGTTGGGGGTGATTTATGTTAGCCGAAGTAATTTAGGTGAGTTAGGCATAGTTTGCTATGGTTTGTAGCATTTTTTGTAATTTTAAAGTGATTGGGCTTATTTTGGGGTAGTAAGGGGTTGTTGGGGGTGATTTATGTTAGCCGAAGTAATTTAGGTGAGTTAGGCATAGTTTGCTATGGTTTGTAGCATTTTTTGTAATTTTAAAGTGATTGGGCTTATTTTGGGGTAGTAAGGGGTTGTTGGGGGTGATTTATGGTAGCCGAAGGAAATTAGGTAAGTTAGGCATAGTTTGCTATGGTTTGTAGCATTTTTTTGTAATTTTAAAGTGATTGGGCTTATTTTGGTATTGTAAGGGGTAGTTGGGGGTGATTTATGTTAGCCGAAGTAATTTAGGTGAGTTAGGCATAGTTTGCTATGGTTTGTAGCATTTTTTGTAATTTTAAAGTGATTGGGCTTATTTTGGGGTAGTAAGGGGTTGTTGGGGGTGATTTATGTTAGCCGAAGTAATTTAGGTGAGTTAGGCATAGTTTGCTATGGTTTGTAGCATTTTTTATAATTTAAAAGTGATTGGGCTTATTTTGGGGTAGTAAGGGGTAGTTGGGGGTGATTTATGTTAGCCGAAGTAATTTAGGTGAGTTAGGCATAGTTTGCTATGGTTTGTAGCATTTTTTGTAATTTTAAAGTGATTGGGATGAGTTAGGGGTGGTAAGGGGTAGTTGGGGGTGATTTATGATAGCCGAAGTAATTTAAGTGAGTTTGGCATAGTTTGGTAAGGTTTGTAACATTTTTTGTAATTTTAAAGTGATTGGGCTTATTTTGGGGTGGTAAGGGGTAGTTGGGGGTGATTTTTGGTAGACGAAATAATATGTGTGAGTTGGACATAATCTGCCATGATTTGTGTCATTTTGTTTTATTTTAAAGTGATTGGAGTTACTTGGGGTTGCTAAGGGGTGGTAAGGGATGATTTAAAATAACGGATCTAGTTTGTCAGTTTGGCATAGTTCGGGAATTTTTTGGGGTTGATGTGGTAAAGTTTGCAGTGGTAAGAGATATTTGAGGATGTTTAATGTTGACGGATTAAATTTGGAGTGATTTGGTAATTTTTAATTGAGTCACGGATCGACATTATAATTGAAATCAAAATTATAATTGAAATATCTGCGGCCTCGCTAGGTACGGCAAAAGTATGATCACGAAAGCAGAAACTCGACGTTGAAATTGTTTAGGTTAAATAAGTGCTTTTAATGTAAACCGGTCGCCCGTCGTCGAAGTTGTTTTGGCTAGATACGTGCTTCTAACATAAACACGGTCTCCGCGATCCGATAATTTTTTGTTTATTTTAGCCGGTTTTTATTGAATTACAAAGGAACCGGGCCGAATTTTGCAAAATCCCTTCTTAGTGTTCAGTTTCGGCACATGATACACCCGTGTCTAAGATTTCAAGTCTCCAGCCCTCACGGTTTGGGCTGTGGGTTGATTATGAATCAGTGTGTAGATGAATGAGTGAATGAATGAGTGTGTCAGTGAGGACACTTCGCTTTATATATATAGATTTTAAGATGATATGGTTTGGTTTGTTGTGGTAAGGGATAGTTGGGGGTGATTTACGGTAGCCGAAGTAATTTAGGTGATTCTGGTATTGTTTGTTATGCTTTTTAGCATTTTTTTGTAATTTTAAAGTGATTGGGCTTAGTTTGTTGCTGTAGAGTGTAGTTGGGGGTGATATTTGATAGCCGAAGTAATTTAGGTGAGTTTGGCCTATTTTGCTATGGTTAGTGCATTTTTTTGTAATTTAAAATTGATTGGGTTTAGTTTGTTGTGGTAAGGGTTAGTTGGTGATGATTTATGGTAGCCGAAGTAATTTAGGTGAGTCTGGCATAGTTTGTTATGATTTGTACACCTTTTTTTGTAATTTTAAGATGATATGGTTTGGTTTGTTGTGGTAAAGGATAGTTGGGGGTGATTTACGGTAGCCTAAGTAATTTAGGTGATTCTGGTATAGTTTGTTATGATTTTTAGCATTTTTTTGTAATTTTAAAGTGATTGGGCTTAGTTCGTTGCTGTAAAGTGTAGTTGGGGGTGATTAATGATAGCCGAAGTAATTTAGGTGAGTTTGGCATAGTTTGCTATGTTTAGTGGCATTTTTTTGTAATTTAAACGTGATTGGGTTTAGTTTGTTGTTGTAAGTGTTAGTTGGTGATGATTTATGGTAGCCGAAGTAATTTAGGTGAGTTTGGCATAGTTTGCTATGGTTACTAGCATTTTTTTGTAATTTAAAAGTGACTGGGTTTAGTTTGTTGTGGTAAGGGTTAGTTGGTGATGATTTAGAGTAGCCGAAGTAATTTATTTGAGTCTGGCATAGTTTGTTATGATTTGTACACCTTTTTTTGTAATTTTAAGATGATATGGTTTGGTTTGTTGAGGTAAGGGATAGTTGGGGGTGATTTACGGTAGCCGAAGTAATTTAGCTGATTCTGGTATAGTTTGTTATGATTTTTAGCATTTTTTTGTAGTTTTAAAGTGATTGGGCTTACTTTGTTGCTGTAAAGTGTAGTTGGGGGTGATTTTTGATAGCCGAAGTAATTTAGGTAAGTTTGGCATAGTTTGCTATGGTTAGTAGCATTTTTTTGTAATTTAAAAGTGATTGGGTTTAGTTTGTTGTGGTAAGGGTTAGTTGGTGATGATTTATGGTAGCCGAAGTGATTTAGGTGAGTTTGGCATAATTTGCTATGGTTACTAGCATTTTTTTGTAATTTAAAAGTGATTGGGTTTAGTTTGTTGTGGTAAGGGTTATTTGGTGATGATTTAGAGTAGCGGAAATAATTTAGGTGAGTCTGGCATAGTTTGTTATGATTTGTACACCTTTTTTTGTAATTTTAAGTTGATATGGTTTGGTTTGTTGTGGTAAGGGATAGTTGGGGGTGATTTACGGTAGCCGAAGTAATTTAGGTGATTCTGGTATAGTTTGTTATGATTTTTAGTATTTTTTTTGTAATTTTAAAGTGATTGGGCTTAGTTTGTTGCTGTAAAGTGTAGTTGGGGGTGATTTTTGATAGCCGAAGTAATTTAGGTGAGTTTGGCCTATTTTGCTATGGTTAGTGCATTTTTTTGTAATTTAAAAGTGATTGGGTTTAGTTTGTTGTGGTAAGGGTTAGTTGGTGATGATTTATGGTAGCCGAAGTAATTTAGGTGAGTCTGGCATAGTTTGTTATGATTTGTACACCTTTTTTTGTAATTTTAAGATGATATGGTTTGGTTTGTTGTGGTAAAGGATAGTTGGGGGTGATTTACGGTAGCCTAAGTAATTTAGGTGATTCTGGTATAGTTTGTTATGATTTTTAGCATTTTTTTGTAATTTTAAAGTGATTGGGCTTAGTTCGTTGCTGTAAAGTGTAGTTGGGGGTGATTAATGATAGCCGAAGTAATTTAGGTGAGTTTGGCATAGTTTGCTATGGTTAGTGGCATTTTTTTGTAATTTAAACGTGATTGGGTTTAGTTTGTTGTTGTAAGTGTTAGTTGGTGATGATTTATGGTAGCCGAAGTAATTTAGGTGAGTTTGGCATAGTTTGCTATGCTTACTAGCATTTTTTTGTAATTTAAAAGTGATTGGGTTTAGTTTGTTGTGGTAAGGGTTAGTTGGTGATGATTTAGAGTAGCCGAAGTAATTTATTTGAGTCTGGCATAGTTTGTTATGATTTGTACACCTTTTTTGTAATTTTAAGATGATATGGTTTGGTTTGTTGTGGTAAGGGATAGTTGGGGGTGATTTACGGTAGCCGAAGTAATTTAGCTGATTCTGGTATAGTTTGTTATGATTTTTAGCATTTTTTTGTAGTTTTAAAGTGATTGGGCTTACTTTGTTGCTGTAAAGTGTAGTTGGGGGTGATTTTTGATAGCCGAAGTAATTTAGGTAAGTTTGGCATAGTTTGCTATGGTTAGTAGCATTTTTTTGTAATTTAAAAGTGATTGGGTTTAGTTTGTTGTGGTAAGGGTTAGTTGGTGATGATTTATGGTAGCCGAAGTAATTTAGGTGAGTTTGGCATAATTTGCTATGGTTACTAGCATTTTTTTGTAATTTAAAAGTGATTGGGTTTAGTTTGTTGTGGTAAGGGTTAGTTGGTGATGATTTAGAGTAGCGGAAATAATTTAGGTGAGTCTGGCATAGTTTGTTATGATTTGTACACCTTTTTTTGTAATTTTAAGATGATATGGTTTGGTTTGTTGTGGTAAGGGATAGTTGGGGGTAATTTACGGTAGCCGAAGTAATTTAGGTGATTCTGGTATAGTTTGTTATGATTTTTAGTATTTTTTTCTAATTTTAAAGTGATTGGGCTTAGTTTGTTGCTGTAAAGTGTAGTTGGGTGTGATTTTTCATAGCCGAAGTAATTTAGGTGAGTTTGGCCTATTTTGCTATGGTTAGTAGCATTTTTTTGTAATTTAAAAGTGATTGGGTTTAGTTTGTTGTGGTAAGGGTTAGTTGGTGATGATTTATGGTAGCCGAAGTAATTTAGGTGAGTTTGGCATAGTTTGCTATTGTTACTAGCATTTTTTGTAATTTAAAAGTGATTGGGTTTAGTTTGTTGTGGTAAGGGTTAGTTGGTGATGATTTAGAGTAGCCGAAGTAATTTAGGTGAGTCTGGCATAGTTTGTTATGATTTGTACACCTTTTTTTGTAATTTTAAGATGATATGGCTTGGTTTGTTGTGGTAAGGAATAGTTGGGGGTGATTTACGGTAGCCGAAGTAATTTAGGTGAGTTTTGCATAGTTTGCTATGGTTAGTAGCATTTTTTTGTAATTTAAAAGTGATTGGGTTTAGTTTGTTGTGGTAAGGGTTAGTTGGTGGTGATTTATGGTAGCCGAAGTAATTTAGGTAAGTTTGGCATAGTTTGCTATGGTTACTAGCATTTTTTTGTAATTTAAAAGTGATTGGGTTTAGTTTGTTGTGGTAATGGTTAGTTGGTGATGGTTTAGAGTAGCCGAAGTAATTTAGGTGTGTCTGGCATAGTTTGTTATGTTTTGTACACCTTTTTTTGTAATTTTAAGATGATATGGTTTGGTTTGTTGTGGTAAGGGATAGTTGGGGGTGACTTACGGTAGCCGAAGTAATTTAGGTGATTCTGGTATAGTTTGTTATGAGTTTTAGCATTTTTTTGTAATTTTAAAGTGATTGGGCATAGATTGTTGCTGTAAAGTGTAGGTGGGGGTGATTTTTGATAGCCGAAGTAATTTAGGTGAGTTTGGCATAGTTTGCAATGGTTAGTAGCATTTTTTTGTAATTTAAAAGTGATTGGGTTTAGTTTGTTTTGGTAAGGGTTGGTTGGTGCTGATTTATGGTAGCCGAAGTAATTTAGGTGAGTTTGGCATAGTTTGCTACGGTTACTAGTATTTTTTTGTAATTTAAAAATAATTGGGTTTATTTTGTTGTGGTAAGGGTGAGTTGGTGATGATTTAGAGTAGCCGAAGTAATTTAGGTGAGTCTGGCATAGTTTGTTATGATTTGTACACCTTTTTTTGTAATTTTAAGATGATATGGTTTGGTTTGTTGTGGTAAGGGATAGTTGGGGGTGATTTACGGTAGCCGAAGTAATTTAAGTGATTCTGGTATAGTTTGTTATAATTTTGAGCATTTTTTTGTAATTTTAAAGTGATTGGGCTTAGTTTGTTGCTGTAAAGTGTAGTTGGGGGTGATTTTTGATAGCCGAAGTAATTTAGGTGAGTTTGGCATAGTTTGCTATGGTTAGTCGCATTTTTTTGTAATTTAAAAGTGATTGGGTTTAGTTTGTTGTGGTAAGGGTTAGTTGGTGATGATTTATGGTAGCCGAAGTAATTTAGGTGAGTTTGGCATAGTTTGCTATGGTTACAAGCATTTTTTTGTAATTTAAAAGTGATTGGGTTTAGTTTGTTGTGGAAAGGATTAGTTGGTGATGATTTAGAGTAGCCGAAGTAATTTAGGTGAGTCTGGCATAGTTTGTTATGACTTGTACACCTTTTTTTGTAATTTTAAGATGATATGGTTTGGTTTGTTGTGTTAAGGGATAGTTGGGGGTGATTTACGGTAGCCGAAGTAATTTAGGTGATTCTGGTATAGTTTGTTATGCTTTTTAGCATTTTTTTGTAATTTTAAAGTGATTGGGCTTAGTTTGTTGCTGTAGAGTGTAGTTGGGGGTGATTTTTGATAGCCGAAGTAATTTAGGTGAGTTTGGCATAGTTTGCTATGGTTAGTAGCATTTTTTTGTAATTTAAAAGTGATTGGGTTTAGTTTGTTGTGGTAAGGGTTAGTTGGTGATGATTTATGGTAGCCGAAGTAATTTAGGTGAGTTTGGCATAGTTTGTTATGATTTGTACACCTTTTTTTGTAATTTTAAGATGATATGGTTTGGTTTGTTGTGGTAAGGGATAGTTGGGGGAGATTTACGGTAGCCGAAATAATTTAGGTGATTCTGGTATAGTTTATTATGATTTTTAGCATTTTTTTGTAATTTTAAAGTGATTGGGCTTAGTTTGTTGCTGTAAAGTGTAGTTGGGGGTGATTTTTGATAGCCGAAGTAATTTAGGTGAGTTTGGCATAGTTTGCTATGGTTAGTAGCATTTTTTTGTAATTTAAAAGTGATTGGGATTAGTTTGTTGTGGTAAGGGTTAGTTGGTAATGATTTATGGTAGCCGAAGTAATTTAGGTGAGTTTGGCATAGTTTGCTATGGTTACTAGCATTTTTTTGTAATTTAAAAGTGATTGGGTTTAGTTTGTTGTGGTAAGGGTTAGTTGGTGATGATTTAGAGTAGCCGAAGTAATTTAGGTGAGTCTGGCATAGTTTGTTATGATTTGTACACCTTTTTTTGTAATTTTAAGATGATATGGTTTGGTTTGTTGTGGTAAGGGATAGTTGGGGGTGATTTACGGTAGCCGAAGTAATTTAGGTGATTCTGGTATAGTTTGTTATGATTTTTAGCATTTTTTTGTAATTTTAAAGTGATTGGGCTCAGTTTGTTGCTGTAAAGTGTAGTTGGGGGTGATTTTTGATACCCGAAATAATTTAGGTGAGTTTGGCATAGTTTGCTATGGTTAGTAGCATTTTTTTGTAATTTAAAAGTGATTGGGATTAGTTTGTTGTGGTAAGGGTTAGTTGGTGATGATATATGGTAGCCGAAGTAATTTAGGTGAGTTTGGCATATTTTGCTATGGTTAGTAGCATTTTTTTGTAATTTAAAAGTGATTGGGTTTAGTTTGTTGTGGTAAGGGTTAGTTGGTGATGATTTAGAGTAGCCGAAGTAATTTAGGTGAGTCTGGCATAATTTGTTATGATTTGTACACCTTTTTTTGTAATTTTAAGATGATATGGTTTGGCTTGTTGTGGTAAGGGATAGTTGGGGGTGATTTACGGTAGCCGAAGTAATTTAGGTGATTCTGGTATAGTTTGTTATGATTTTTAGCATTTTTTTGTAATTTTAAAGTGATTGGGTTTAGTTTGTTGCTGTAAAGTGTAGTTGGGGGTGATTTTTGATAGCCGAAGTAATTTAGGTGAGTTTGGCATAGTTTGCTATGGTTAGTAGCATTTTTTTTAATTTAAAAGTGATTGGGTTTAGTTTGTTGTGGTAAGGGTTAGTTGGTGATGATTTATGGTAGCCGAAGTAATTTAGGAGAGTTTGGCATAGTTTGCTATGGTTACTAGCATTTTTTTGTAATTTAAAAGTGATTGGTTTTAGTTTGTTGTGGTAAGGGTTAGTTGGTGATGATTTAGAGTAGCCGAAGTAATTTAGGTGAGTCTGGCATAGTTTGTTATTATTTGTACACCTTTTTTTGTAATTTTAAGATGATATGGTTTGGTTTGTTGTGGTAAGGAATAGTTGGGGGTGATTTACGGTAGCCTATGTAATTTAGGTGATTCTGGTATAGTTTGTTATGATTTTTAGCATTTTTTTGTAATTTTAAAGTGATTGGGCTTAGTTTGTTGCTGTAAAGTGTAGTTGTGGGTGATTTTTGATAGCCGAAGTAATTTAGGGGAGTTTGGCATAGTTTGCTATGGTTAGTAGCATTTTTTTGTAATTTAAAAGTGATTGGGTTTAGTTTGTTGTGGTAAGGGTTAGTTGGTGATGATTTAGAGTAGCCGAAGTAATTTAGGTGAGTCTGGCATAGATTGTTATAATTTGTACACCTTTTTTTGTAATTTTAAGATGATATGGTTTGGTTTGTTGTGGTAAGGGATAGTTTAGGGTGATTTACGGTAGCCGAAGTAATTTAGGTGATTCTGGTATAGTTTGTTATGATTTTTAGCATTTTTTTGTAATTTTAAAGTGAATGGGCTTAGTTTATTGCTGTAAAGTGTAGTTGGGGGGTGATTTTTGATAGCCGAAGTAATTTAGGTGAGTTTGGCATAGTTTGCTATGGTTAGTAGCAATTTTTGTAATTTAAAAGTGATTGGGTTTAGTTTGTTGTGTTAAGGGTTAGTTGGTGGTGATTTATGTTAGCCGATGTAATTTATGTGAGTTTGGCATAGTTTGCTATGGTTAGTAGCATTTTTTTGTAATTTAAAAATGATTGGGTTTAGTTTGTTGTGGTAAGGGTTAGTTGGTGATGATTTATGGTAGCCGAAGTAATTTAGGTGAGTTTGGCATAGTTTGCTATGGTTACTAGCATTTTTTTGTAATTTAAAAGTGATTGGGTTTAGTTTGTTGTGGTAAGGGTTAGTTGGTGATGATTTATGGTAGACGAAGTAATTTAGGTGAGTTTGGCATAGTTTGCTATGGTTACTAGCATTTTTTTGTAATTTAAAAGTGATTGGGTTTAGTTTGTTGTGGTAAGGGTTAGTTGGTGATGATTTAGAGTAGCCGAAGTAATTTAGGTGTGCCTGGCATAGTTTGTTATGATTTGTATATAATTTTTTGTAATTTTAAGATGATATGGTTTGGTTTGTTGTGGTAAGGGATAGTTGGGGGTGATTTACGGTAGCCGAAGTAATTTAGGTGATTCTGGTATAGTTTGTTATGATTTTTAGCATTTTTTTGTAATTTTAAAGTGATTGGGTTTAGTTTGTTGCTGTAAAGTGTAGTTGGGGGTGATTTTTGATAGCCGAAGTAATTTAGGTGAGTTTGGCATAGTTTGCTATGGTTAGTAGCATTTTTTTAAATTTAAAAGTGATTGGGTTTAGTTTGTTGTGGTAAGGGTTAGTTGGTGATGATTTATGGTAGCCGAAGTAATTTAGGAGAGTTTGGCATAGTTTGCTATGGTTACTAGCATTTTTTTGTAATTTAAAAGTGATTGGTTTTAGTTTGTTGTGGTAAGGGTTAGTTGGTGATGATTTAGAGTAGCCGAAGTAATTTAGATGAGTCTGGCATAGTTTGTTATAATTTGTACACCTTTTTTTGTAATTTTAAGATGATATGGTTTGGTTTGTTGTGGTAAGGAATAGTTGGGGGTGATTTACGGTAGCCTATGTAATTTAGGTGATTCTGGTATAGTTTGTTATGATTTTTAGCATTTTTTTGTAATTTTAAAGTGATTGGGCTTAGTTTGTTGCTGTAAAGTGTAGTTGTGGGTGATTTTTGATAGCCGAAGTAATTTAGGTGAGTTTGGCATAGTTTGCTATGGTTAGTAGCATTTTTTTGTAATTTAAAAGTGATTGGGTTTAGTTTGTTGTTGTAAGGGTTAGTTGGTAATGATTTATGGTAGCCAAAGTAATTTAGGTGAGTTTGGCATAGTTTCCTCTGGTTACTAGCATTTTTTTGTAATTTAAAAGTGATTGGTTTTAGTTTGTTGTGGTAAGGTTTAGTTGGTGATGATTTAGAGTAGCCGAAGTAATTTCGGTGTGCCTGGCATAGTTTGTTATGATTTGTATATCTTTTTTTGTAATTTTAAGATGATATGGTTTGGTTTGTTGTGGTAAGGGATAGTTAGAGGTTATTTACGGTAGCCGAAGTAATTTAGGTGATTCTGGTATAGTTTGTTATGATTTTTAGCATTTTTTTGTAATTTTAAAGTGATTGGGCTCAGTTTGTTGCTGTAAAGTGTAGTTGGGGGTGATTTTTGATAGCCGAAGTAATTTATTTGAGTTTGGCATAGTTTGCTATGGTTAGTAGCATTTTTTTGTAATTTAAAATTGATTGGGTTTAGTTTGTTGTGGTAAGGGTTAGTTGGTGATGATTTAGAGTAGCCGAAGTAATTTAGGTGAGTCTGGCATAGTTTGTTATGATTTGTACACCTTTTTTTGTAATTTTAAGATGATATGGTTTGGTTTGTTGTGGTAAGGGATAGTTGGGGGTGATTTACGGTAGCCGAAGTAATTTAGGTGATTCTGGTATAGTTTGTTATGATTTTTAGCATTTTTTTGTAATTTTAAAGTGATTGGGTTTAGTTTGTTGCTGTAAAGTGTAGTTGGGGGTGATTTTTGATAGCCGAAGTAATTTAGGTGAGTTTGGCATTGTTTGCTATGGTTAGTAGCATTTTTTTTAATTTAAAAGTGATTGTGTATAGTTTGTTGTGTTAAGGGTTAGTTGGTGATGATTTAGAGTAGCCGAAGTAATTTAGGTGAGTCTGGCATAGTTTGTTATGATTTGTACACCTTTTTTTGTAATTTTAAGATGATATGGTTTTGTTTGTTGTGGTAAGGGATAGTTGGGGGTGATTTACGGTAGCCGAAGTAATTTAGGTGATTCTGGTATAGTTTGTTATGATTTTTAGCATTTTTTTGTAATTTTAATGTGATTGGGCTTAGTTTGTTGCTGTAAAGTGTAGTTTGGGGGTGATTTTTGATAGCAGAAGTAATTTAGGTAAGTTTGGCATAGTTTGCTATGGTTAGTAGCATTTTTTTGTAATTTAAAAGTGATTGTGTATAGTTTGTTGTGTTAAGGGTTAGTTGGTGATGATTTAGAGTAGCCGAAGTAATTTAGGTGAGTTTGGCATAGTTCGCTATGGTTACTAGCATTTTTTTGTAATTTAAAAGTGATTGGGTTTAGTTTGTTGTGGTAAGGGTTAGTTGGTGATGATTTATGGTAGCCGGTAATTTAGGTGAGTTTGGCATAGTTTGCTATGGTTACTAGAATTTTATGGTAATTTAAAAGTGATTGGGTTTAGTTTGTTGTGGTAAGGGTTAGTTGGTGATGATTTAGAGTAGCCGAAGTAATTTAGGTGATTCTGGTATAGTTTGTTATGATTTTTAGAATTTTTTTGTAATTTTAAAGTGATTGGGCTTAGTTTGTTGCTGTAAAGTGTAGTTGGGGGTGATTTTTGATAGCCGAAGTAATTTAGGTGCGTTTGGCATAGTTTGCTATGGTTAGTAACGTTTTTTTGTAATTTAAAAGTGATTGGGTTTAGTTTGTTGTGGTAAGTGTTAGTTGGTGATGATTTATGGTAGCCGAAGTAATTTAGGTGAGTTTGGCATAGTTTGCTATGGTTACTAGCATTTTTTTGTAATTTAAATGTGATTGGGTTTAGTTTGTTGTGGTAAGGGTTAGTTGGTGATGATTTAGAGTAGCCGAAGTAATTTAGGTGAGTCTGGCATAGTTTGTTATGATTTGTACACCTTTATTTGTAATTTTAAGATGATATGGTTTGGTTTGTTGTGGTAAGGGATAGTTGGGGGTGATTTACGGTAGCCGAAGTAATTTAGGTGATTCTGGTATTGTTTGTTATGCTTTTTAGCATTTTTTTGTAATTTTAAAGTGATTGGGCTTAGTTTGTTGCTGTAGAGTGTAGTTGGGGGTGATTTTTGATAGCCGAAGTAATTTAGGTGAGTTTGTCATAGTTTGCTATGGTTAGTAGCATTTTTTTGTAATTTAAAAGTGATTGGGTTTAGTTTGTTGTGGTAAGGGTTAGTTGGTGATGATTTATGGTAGCCGAAGTAATTTAGGTGAGTTTGGCATAGTTTGTTATGATTTGTACACCTTTTTTTGTAATTTTAAGATGATATGGTTTGGTTTGTTGTGGTAAGGGATAGTTGGGGGAGATTTACGGTAGCCGAAATAATTTAGGTGATTCTGGTATAGTTTATTATGATTTTTAGCATTTTTTTGTAATTTTAAAGTGATTGGGCTTAGTTTGTTGCTGTAAAGTGTAGTTGGGGGTGATTTTTGATAGCCGAAGTAATTAAGGTGAGTTTGGCATAGTTTGCTATGGTTAGTAGCATTTTTTTGTAATTTAAATGTGATTGGGTTTAGTTTGTTGTAGTAAGGGTTAGTTGGTGATGATTTATGGTAGCCGAAGTAATTTAGGTGAGTTTGGCATAGTTTGCTATGGTTACTAGCATTTTTTTGTAATTTAAAAGTGATTGGGTTTAGTTTGTTGTGGTAAGGGTTAGTTGGTGATGATTTAGAGTAGCCGAAGTAATTTAGGTGAGTCTGGCATAATTTGTTATGATTTGTACACCTTTTTTTGTAATTTTAAGATGATATGGTTTGGCTTGTTGTGGTAAGGGATAGTTGGGGGTGATTTACGGTAGCCGAAGTAATTTAGGTGATTCTGGTATAGTTTGTTATGATTTTTAGCATTTTTTTGTAATTTTAAAGTGATTGGGTTTAGTTTGTTGCTGTAAAGTGTAGTTGGGGGTGATTTTTGATAGCCGAAGTAATTTAGGTGAGTTTGGCATAGTTTGCTATGGTTAGTAGCATTTTTTTTAATTTAAAAGTGATTGGGTTTAGTTTGTTGTGGTAAGGGTTAGTTGGTGATGATTTATGGTAGCCGAAGTAATTTAGGAGAGTTTGGCATAGTTTGCTATGGTTACTAGCATTTTTTTGTAATTTAAAAGTGATTGGTTTTAGTTTGTTGTGGTAAGGGTTAGTTGGTGATGATTTAGAGTAGCCGAAGTAATTTAGGTGAGTCTGGCATAGTTTGTTATAATTTGTACACCTTTTTTTGTAATTTTAAGATGATATGGTTTGGTTTGTTGTGGTAAGGAATAGTTGGGGGTGATTTACGGTAGCCTATGTAATTTAGGTGATTCTGGTATAGTTTGTTATGATTTTTAGCATTTTTTTGTAATTTTAAAGTGATTGGGCTTAGTTTGTTGCTGTAAAGTGTAGTTGTGGGTGATTTTTGATAGCCGAAGTAATTTAGGTGAGTTTGGCATAGTTTGCTATGGTTAGTAGCATTTTTTTGTAATTTAAAAGTGATTGGGTTTAGTTTGTTGTTGTAAGGGTTAGTTGGTGATGATTTATGGTAGCCAAAGTAATTTAGGTGAGTTTGGCATAGTTTCCTCTGGTTACAAGCATTTTTTTGTAATTTAAAAGTGATTGGTTTTAGTTTGTAGTGGTAAGGTTTAGTTGGTGATGATTTAGAGTAGCCGAAGTAATTTAGGTGTGTCTGGCATAGTTTGTTATGATTTGTATATCTTTTTTTGTAATTTTAAGATGATATGGTTTGGTTTGTTGTGGTAAGGGATAGTTAGGGGTTATTTACGGTAGCCGAAGTAATTTAGGTGATTCTGGTATAGTTTGTTATGATTTTTAGCATTTTTTTGTAATTTTAAAGTGATTGGGCTCAGTTTGTTGCTGTAAAGTGTAGTTGGGGGTGATTTTTGATAGCCGAAGTAATTTATTTGAGTTTGGCATAGTTTGCTATGGTTAGTAGCATTTTTTTGTAATTTAAAATTGATTGGGTTTAGTTTGTTGTGGTAAGGGTTAGTTGGTGATGATTTAGAGTAGCCGAAGTAATTTAGGTGAGTCTGGCATAGTTTGTTATGATTTGTACACCTTTTTTTGTAATTTTAAGATGATATGGTTTGGTTTGTTGTGGTAAGGGATAGTTGGGGGTGATTTACGGTAGCCGAAGTAATTTAGGTGATTCTGGTATAGTTTGTTATGATTTTTAGCATTTTTTTGTAATTTTAAAGTGATTGGGTTTAGTTTGTTGCTGTAAAGTGTAGTTGGGGGTGATTTTTGATAGCCGAAGTAATTTAGGTGAGTTTGGCATTGTTTGCTATGGTTAGTAGCATTTTTTTTAATTTAAAAGTGATTGTGTATAGTTTGTTGTGTTAAGGGTTAGTTGGTGATGATTTAGAGTAGCCGAAGTAATTTAGGTGAGTCTGGCATAGTTTGTTATGATTTGTACACCTTTTTTTGTAATTTTAAGATGATATGGTTTTGTTTGTTGTGGTAAGGGATAGTTGGGGGTGATTTACGGTAGCCGAAGTAATTTAGGTGATTCTGGTATAGTTTGTTATGATTTTTAGCATTTTTTTGTAATTTTAATGTGATTGGGCTTAGTTTGTTGCTGTAAAGTGTAGTTTGGGGGTGATTTTTGATAGCAGAAGTAATTTAGGTAAGTTTGGCATAGTTTGCTATGGTTAGTAGCATTTTTTTGTAATTTAAAAGTGATTGTGTATAGTTTGTTGTGTTAAGGGTTAGTTGGTGATGATTTAGAGTAGCCGAAGTAATTTAGGTGAGTTTGGCATAGTTCGCTATGGTTACTAGCATTTTTTTGTAATTTAAAAGTGATTGGGTTTAGTTTGTTGTGGTAAGGGTTAGTTGGTGATGATTTATGGTAGCCGAAGTAATTTAGGTGAGTTTGGCATAGTTTGCTATGGTTACTAGAATTTTATTGTAATTTAAAAGTGATTGGGTTTAGTTTGTTGTGGTAAGGGTTAGTTGGTGATGATTTAGAGTAGCCGAAGTAATTTAGGTGATTCTGGTATAGTTTGTTATGATTTTTAGAATTTTTTTGTAATTTTAAAGTGATTGGGCTTAGTTTGTTGCTGTAAAGTGTAGTTGGGGGTGATTTTTGATAGCCGAAGTAATTTAGGTGAGTTTGGCATAGTTTGCTATGGTTAGTAACGTTTTTTTGTAATTTAAAAGTGATTGGGTTTAGTTTGTTGTGGTAAGGGTTAGTTGGTGATGATTTATGGTAGCCGAAGTAATTTAGGTGAGTTTGGCATAGTTTGCTATGGTTACTAGCATTTTTTTGTAATTTAAATGTGATTGGGTTTAGTTTGTTGTGGTAAGGGTTAGTTGGTGATGATTTGGAGTAGCCGAAGTAATTTAGGTGAGTCTGGCAGAGTTTGTTATGATTTGTACACCTTTTTTTGTAATTTTAAGATGATATGGTTTGGTTTGTTGTGGTAAGGGGTAGTTGGGGGTGATTTACGGTAGCCGAAGTAATTTAGGTGATTCTGGTATAGTTTGTTATGATTTTTAGCATTTTTTTGTAATTTTAAAGTGATTGGGCTTAGTTTGTTGTTGTAAAGTGTAGTTGGGGGTGATTTTTGATAGCCGAAGTAATTTAGGTGAGTTTGGCATAGTTTGCTATGGTTAGTAGCATTTTTTTGTAATTTAAAAGTGATTGGGTTTAGTTTGTTGTGGTAAGGGTTAGTTGGTGATGATTTATGTTAGCCGAAGTAATTTAGGTGAGTTTGGCATAGTTTGCTATGGTTACAAGCATTTTTTTGTAATTTAAAAGTGATTGGGTTTAGTTTGTTGTGGTAAGGGTTAGTTGGTGATGATTTAGAGTAACCGAAGTAATTTAGGTGAGTCTGGCAAATTTTGTTATCATTTGTACACCTTTTTTTGTAATTTTATGATGATATGGTTTGGTTTGTTGTGGTAAGGGATAGTTGGGGGTGATTTACGGTAGCCGAAGTAATTTAGATGATTCTGGTATAGTTTGTTATGATTTTTAGCATTTTTTTGTAATTTCAAAGTGATTGGGCTTAGTTTGTTGTTGTAAAGTGTAGTTGGGGGTGATTTTTGATAGCCGAAGTAATTTAGGTGAGTTTGGCATAGTTTGCTTTTGTTACTAGCATTTTTTTGTAATTTAAAAGTGATTGGGTTTAGTTTGTTGTGGTAAGGGTTAGTTGGTGATGATTTAGAGTAGCCGAAGTAATTTAGGTGAGTCTGGCATAGTTTGTTATGATTTGTACACCTTTTTTTGTAATTTTAAGATGATATGGTTTGGTTTGTTGTGGTAAGGGATAGTTGGGGGGGATTTACGGTAGCCGAAGTAATTTAGGTGATTCTGGTATAGTTTGTTATGATTTTTAGAATTTTTTTGTAATTTTAAAGTGATTGGGCTTAGTTTGTTGCTGTAAAGTGTAGTTGAAGGTGATTTTTGATAGCCGAAGTAATTTAGGTGAGTTTGGCATAGTTTGCTATGATTAGTAGCATTTTTTTGTAATTTAAAAGTGATTAGGTTTAGTTTGTTGTGGTAAGGGTTAGTTGGTGATGATTTAGAGTAGCCGAAGTAATTTAGGTGAGTCTGGCATAGTTTGTTATGATTTGTACACCTTTTTTGTAATTTTAAGATGATATGGTTTGGTTTGTTGTGGTAAGGGATAGTTGGGGGTGATTTACGGTAGCCGAAGTAATTTAGGTGATTCTGGTATAGTTTGTTATGATTTTTAGCATTTTTTTGTAATTTTAAAGTGATTGGGCTTAGTTTGTTGCTGTAAAGTGTAGTTGGGGTGATTTTTGATAGCCAAAGTAATTTAGGTGAGTTTGGCATAGTTTGCTATGGTTAGTAGCATTTTTTTGTAATTTAAAAGTAATTAGGTTTAGTTTGTTGTGGTAAGGGTTAGTTGGTGATGATTTAGAGTAGCCGAAGTAATTTAGGTGAGTCTGGCATAGTTTGTTATGATTTGTACACCTTTTTTGTAATTTTAAGATGATATGGTTTGGTTTGTTGTGGTAAGGGGTAGATGGGGGTGATTTACGGTAGCCGAAGTAATTTAGGTGATTCTGGTATAGTTTGTTATGATTTTTAGCATTTTTTTGTAATTTTAAAGTGATTGGGCTTAGTTTGTTGCTGTAAAGTGTAGTTGGGGTGATTTTTGATAGTCAAAGTAATTTAGGTGAGTTTGGCATAGTTTGCTATGGTTAGTAGCATTTTTTTGTAATTTAAAAGTAATTAGGTTTAGTTTGTTGTGGTAAGGGTTAGTTGGTGATGATTTAGAGTAGCCGAAGTAATTTAGGTGAGTCTGGCATAGTTTGTTATGATTTGTACACCTTTTTTGTAATTTTAAGATGATATGGTTTGGTTTGTTGTGGTAAGGGGTAGATGGGGGTGATTTACGGTAGCCGAAGTAATTTAGGTGATTCTGGTATAGTTTGTTATGATTTTTAGCATTTTTTTGTAATTTTAAAGTGATTGGGCTTAGTTTGTTGCTGTAAAGTGTAGTTGGGGTGATTTTTGATAGTCAAAGTAATTTAGGTGAGTTTGGCATAGTTTGCTATGGTTAGTAGCATTTTTTTGTAATTTAAAAGTGATTGGGTTTAGTTTGTTGTGGTAAGGGTTACTTGGTGATGATTTATGGTAGCCGCAGTAATTTAGGTGAGTTTGGCATAGTTTGCTATGGTTACTAGCATTTTTTTGTAATTTAAAAGTGATTGGGTTTAGTTTGTTGTGGTAAGGGTTAGTTGGTGATGATTTAGAGTAGCCGAAGTAATTTAGGTGAGTCTGGCATAGTTTGTTATGATTTGTACACCTTTTTTTGTAATTTTAAGATGATATGGTTTGGTTTGTTGTGGTAAGGGATAGTTGGAGGTGATTTACGGTAGCCGAAGTAATTTAGGTGACTCTGGTATAGTTTGTTATGATTTTTATCATTTTTTTGTAATTTTAAAGTGATTGGGCTTAGTTTGTTGCTGTAAAGTGTAGTTGGGGGTGATTTTTGATAGCCGAAGTAATTTAGGTGTGTTTGGCATAGTTTGCTATGGTTAGTAGCATTTTTTTGTAATTTAAAAGTGATTGGGTTTAGTTTGTTGTGGTAAGGGTTAGTTGGTGATGATTTATGGTAGCCGAAGTAATTTAGGTGAGTTTGGCATAGTTTGCTATGGATTCTAGCATTTTTTTGTAATTTAAAAGTGATTGGGTTTAGTTTGTTGTGGTAAGGGTTAGTTGGTGATGATTTAGAGTAGCCGAAGTAATTTAGGTAAGTCTGGCATAGTTTGTTATGATTTGTACACCTTTTTTTGTAATTTTAAGATGATATGGTTTGTTTTGTTGTGGTAAGGGATAGTTGGGGGTGATTTACGGTAGCCGAAGTAATTTAGGTGATTCTGGTATAGTTTGTTATGATTTTTAGCATTTTTTTGTAATTTTAAAGTGATTGGGCTTAGTTTGTTGCTGTAAAGTGTAGTTGGGGGTGATTTTTGATAGCCGAAGTAATTTAGGTGAGTTTGGCATAGTTTGCTATGGTTAGTAGCATTTTTTTGTAATTTAAAAGTGATTGGGTTTAGTTTGTTGTGGTAAGGGTTAGTTGGTGATGATTTAGAGTAGCCGAAGTAATTTAGGTGAGTCTGGCATAATTTGTTATGATTTGTACACCTTTTTTTGTAATTTTAAGATGATATGGTTTGGTTTGTTGTGGTAAGGGATAGTTGGGGGTGATTTACGGTAGCCGAAGTAATGTAGGTGATTCTGGTATAGTTTGTTATGATTTTTAGCATTTTTTTGTAATTTTAAAGTGATTGGGCTTAGTTTGTTGCTGTAAAGTGTAGTTGGGGGTGATTTTTGATAGCCGAAGTAATTTAGGTGAGTTTGGCATAGTTTGCTATTGTTAGTAGGATTTTTTTGTAATTTAAAAGTGATTGGGTTTAGTTTGTTGTGGTAAGGGTTAGTTGGTGATGATTTATGGTAGCCGAAGTAATTTAGGTGAGTTTGGCATAGTTTGCTATGGTTACTAGCATTTTTTTGTAATTTAAAAGTGATTGGGTTTAGTTTGTTGTGGTTAGGGTTAGTTGGTGATGATTTAAAGTAGCCGAATTAATTTAGGTGAGTCTGGCATAGTTTGTTATGATTTGTACAGCTTTTTTTGTAATTTTAAGATCATATGGTTTGGTTTGTTGTAGTAAGGGATAGTTCGGGGTGAATTACGGTAGCCGAAGTAATTTAGGTGATTCTGGTATAGTTTGTTATAATTTTTAGCATTTTTTTGTAATTTTAAAGTGATTGGGTTTAGTTTGTTGCTGTAAAGTGTAGTTGGGGGTGATTTTTGATAGCCGAAGTAATTTAGGTGAGTTTGGCATAGTTTGCTATGGTTAGTAGCATTTTTTTGTAATTTAAAAGTGATTGGCTTTAGTTTGTTGTGGTAAGGGTTAGTTGGTGATGATTTATGGTAGCCGAAGTAATTTAGGTGAGTTTGGCATAGTCTGCTATGGTTACTAGCATTTTTTTGTAATTTAAAAGTGATTGGGTTTAGTTTGTTGTGGTAAGGGTTAGTTGGTGATGATTTAGAGTAGCCGAAGTAATTAAGGTGAGTCTGGCATAGTTTGTTATGATTTGTACAACTTTTTTTGTAATTTTAAGATGATATGGTTTGGTTTGTTGTGGTAAGGGATAGTTGGGGGTGATTTACGGTAGCCGAAGTAATTTAGGTGACTCTGGAATAGTTTGTTATGATTTTTATCATTTTTTTGTAATTTTAAAGTGATTGGGCTAAGTTTGTTGCTGTAAAGTGTAGTTGGGGGTGATTTTTGATAGCCGAAGTAATTTAGGTGAGTTTGGCATAGTTTGCTATGGTTAGTAGCATTTTTTTGTAATTTAAAAGTGATTGGGTTTAGTTTGTTGTGGTAAGGGTTAGTTGGTGATGATTTATGGTAGCCGAAGTAATTTAGGTCAGTTTGGCATAGTTTGCTATGGTTAGTAGCATTTTTTTGTAATTTAAAAGTGATTGGGTTTAGTTTGTTGTGGTTAGGGTTAGTTGGTGATGATTTAAAGTAGCCGAATTAATTTAGGTGAGTCTGGCATAGTTTGTTATGATTTGTACACCTTTTTTTGTAATTTTAAGATGATATGGTTTGGTTTGTTGTGGTAAGGGATCGTTCGGGGTGAATTACGGTAGCCGAAGTAATTTAGGTGATTCTGGTATAGTTTGTTATGATTTTTAGCATTTTTGAGTAATTTTAAAGTGATTTTGCTTAGTTTGTTGCTGTAAAGTGTAGTTGGGGGTGATTTTTGATAGCCGAAGTAATTTAGGTGAGTTTGGCATAGTTTGCTATGGTTAGTAGCATTTTTTTGTAATTTAAAAATGATTGGATTTAGTTTGTTGTGGTAAGGGTTAGTTGGTGATGATTTATGGTAGCCGAAGTAATTTAGGTGAGTCTGGCATAGTTTGTTATGATTTGTACACCTTTTTTTGTAATTTTAAGATGATATGGTTTGGTTTGTGGTGGTAAGGGATAGTTGGGGGTGATTTACGGTAGCCGAAGTAATTTAGGTGATTCTGGTATAGTTTGTTATAATTTTTAGCATTTTTTTGTAATTTTAAAGTTATTGGGTTTAGTTTGTTGCTGTAAAGTGTAGTTGGGGGTGATTTTTGATAGCCGAAGTAATTTAGGTGAGTTTGGCATAGTTTGCTATGGTTAGTAGCATTTTTTTGTAATTTAAAAGTGATTG
The DNA here is from genome assembly GCA_964023215.1 of Eledona agricola. Lineage (NCBI taxonomy): Eukaryota > Metazoa > Arthropoda > Insecta > Coleoptera > Tenebrionidae > Eledona > Eledona agricola. The sequence goes on from CAXIEJ010000179.1 coordinate 483,156, forward strand.
GGTTTAGTTTGTTGTGGTTAGGGTTAGTTGGTGATGATTTAGAGTAGCCGAATTAATTTAGGTGAGTCTGGCATAGTTTGTTATGATTTGTACACCTTTTTTTGTAATTTTAAGATGATATGGTTTGGTTTGTTGTGGTAATGGATAGTTGGGGGTGATTTACGGTAGCCGAAGTAATTTAGGTGTTTCTGGTATAGTTTGTTACGATTTTTAGCATTTTTTTGTAATTTTAAAGTGATTGGACTTAGTTTGTTGCTGTAAAGTGTAGTTGGGGTTGATTTTTGATAGCCGAAGTAATTTAGGTGAGTTTGGCATAGTTTGCGATGGTTAGTAGCTTTTTTTTGTAATTTAAAAGTGATTGGGTTTAGTTTGTTGTGGTAAGGGTTAGTTGGTGATGATTTATGGTAGCCGAAGTAATTTAGGTAAGTTTGGCATAGTTTGCTATGGTTACTAGCATTTTTTTGTAATTTAAAAGTGATTGGGTTTAGTTTGTTGTGGTAAGGGTTAGTTGGTGATGATTTATGGTAGCCGAAGTAATTTAGGTGAGTCTGGCATAGTTTGTTATGATTTGTACACCTTTTTTTTTTAATTTTAAGATGATATGGTTTGGTTTGTGGTGGTAAGGGATAGTTGGGGGTGATTTACGGTAGCCGAAGTAATTTAGGTGATTCTGGTATAGTTTGTTATAATTTTTAGCATTTTTTTGTAATTTTAAAGTTATTGGGTTTAGTTTGTTGCTGTAAAGTGTAGTTGGGGGTGATTTTTGATAGCCGAAGTAATTTAGGTGAGTTTGGCATAGTTTGCTATGGTTAGTAGCATTTTTTTGTAATTTAAAAATGATTGGGTTTAGTTTGTTGTGGTAAGGGTTAGTTGGTGATGATTTATGGTAGCCGAAGTAATTTAGGTGAGTTTGGCATAGTTTGCTATAGTTACTAGCATTTTTTTGTAATTTAAAAGTGATTGGGTTTAGTTTGTTGTGGTAAGGGTTAGTTGGTGATGATTTATGGTAACCGAAGTAATTTAGGTGAGTTTGGCATAGTTTGCTATGGTTACTAGCATTTTTTTGTAATTTAAAAGTGATTGGGTTTAGTTTGTTGTGGTAAGGGTTAGTTGGTGATGATTTATGGTAGCCGAAGTAATTTAGGTGAGTCTGGCATAGTTTGTTATGATTTGTACACCTTTTTTTGTAATTTTAAGATGATATGGTTTGGTTTGTGGTGGTAAGGGATAGTTGGGGGTGATTTACGGTAGCCGAAGTAATTTAGGTGATTCTGGTATAGTTTGTTATAATTTTTAGCATTTTTTTGTAATTTTAAAGTTATTGGGTTTAGTTTGTTGCTGTAAAGTGTAGTTGGGGGTGATTTTTGATAGCCGAAGTAATTTAGGTGAGTTTGGCATAGTTTGCTATGGTTAGTAGCATTTTTTTGTAATTTAAAAGTGATTGGGTTTAGTTTGTTGTGGTTAGGGTTAGTTGGTGATGATTTAGAGTAGCCGAATTAATTTAGGTGAGTCTGGCATAGTTTGTTATGATTTGTACACCTTTTTTTGTAATTTTAAGATGATATGGTTTGGTTTGTTGTGGTAAGGGATAGTTGGGGGTGATTTACGGTAGCCGAAGTAATTTAGGTGTTTCTGGTATAGTTTGTTACGATTTTTAGCATTTTTTTGTAATTTTAAAGTGATTGGACTTAGTTTGTTGCTGTAAAGTGTAGTTGGGGTTGATTTTTGATAGCCGAAGTAATTTAGGTGAGTTTGGCATAGTTTGCGATGGTTAGTAGCTTTTTTTTGTAATTTAAAAGTGATTGGGTTTAGTTTGTTGTGGTAAGGGTTAGTTGGTGATGATTTATGGTAGCCGAAGTAATTTAGGTAAGTTTGGCATAGTTTGCTATGGTTACTAGCATTTTTTTGTAATTTAAAAGTGATTGGGTTTAGTTTGTTGTGGTAAGGGTTAGTTGGTGATGATTTATGGTAGCCGAAGTAATTTAGGTGAGTCTGGCATAGTTTGTTATGATTTGTACACCTTTTTTTTTTAATTTTAAGATGATATGGTTTGGTTTGTGGTGGTAAGGGATAGTTGGGGGTGATTTACGGTAGCCGAAGTAATTTAGGTGATTCTGGTATAGTTTGTTATAATTTTTAGCATTTTTTTGTAATTTTAAAGTTATTGGGTTTAGTTTGTTGCTGTAAAGTGTAGTTGGGGGTGATTTTTGATAGCCGAAGTAATTTAGGTGAGTTTGGCATAGTTTGCTATGGTTAGTAGCATTTTTTTGTAATTTAAAAATGATTGGGTTTAGTTTGTTGTGGTAAGGGTTAGTTGGTGATGATTTATGGTAGCCGAAGTAATTTAGGTGAGTTTGGCATAGTTTGCTATAGTTACTAGCATTTTTTTGTAATTTAAAAGTGATTGGGTTTAGTTTGTTGTGGTAAGGGTTAGTTGGTGATGATTTATGGTAACCGAAGTAATTTAGGTGAGTTTGGCATAGTTTGCTATGGTTACTAGCATTTTTTTGTAATTTAAAAGTGATTGGGTTTAGTTTGTTGTGGTAAGGGTTAGTTGGTGATGATTTATGGTAGCCGAAGTAATTTAGGTGAGTCTGGCATAGTTTGTTATGATTTGTACACCTTTTTTTGTAATTTTAAGATGATATGGTTTGGTTTGTGGTGGTAAGGGATAGTTGGGGGTGATTTACGGTAGCCGAAGTAATTTAGGTGATTCTGGTATAGTTTGTTATAATTTTTAGCATTTTTTTGTAATTTTAAAGTTATTGGGTTTAGTTTGTTGCTGTAAAGTGTAGTTGGGGGTGATTTTTGATAGCCGAAGTAATTTAGGTGAGTTTGGCATAGTTTGCTATGGTTAGTAGCATTTTTTTGTAATTTAAAAATGATTGGGTTTAGTTTGTTGTGGTAAGGGTTTGTTGGTGATGATTTATGGTAGCCGAAGTAATTTAGGTGAGTTTGGCATAGTTTGCTATAGTTACTAGCATTTTTTTGTAATTTAAAAGTGATTGGGTTTAGTTTGTTGTGGTAAGGGTTAGTTGGTGATGATTTATGGTAGCCGAAGCAATTTAGGTGAGTTTGGCATAGTTTGCTATGGTTAGTAGCATTTTTTTGTAATTTAAAAGTGATTGGGTGTAGCTTGTTGTGGTAAGGGATAGTTGGGGGCGATTTACGGTAGCCAAAGTAATTTAGGTGATTCTGGTATAGTTTGTTATGATTTTTAGCATTTTTTTGTAATTTTAAAGTGATTGGGCTTAGTTTGTTGCTGTAAAGTGTAGTTGGGGGTGATTTTTGATAGCCGAAGTAATTTAGGTGAGTTTGGCATAGTTTGCTATGGTTAGTAGCATTTTTTTGTAATTTAAATGTGATTGGGTTAGTTTCTTCTGGTAAGGGTTAGTTGGTGATGATTTATGGTTGCCGAAGTAATTTAGGTGAGTTTGGCATAGTTTGCTATGGTTCGTAGCATTTTTTTGTAATTTAAAAGTGATTGGGTTTAGTTTGTTGTGGTAAGGGTTAGTTGGTGATGATTTAGAGTAGCCGAAGTAATTTAGGTGAGTCTGGCATAGTTTGATATGATTTGTACACCTTTTTTTGTAATTTTAAGATGATATGGTTTGGTTTGTTGTGGTAAGGGATAGTTGGAGGTGATTTACGGTAGCCGAAGTAATTTAGGTGACTCTGGTATAGTTTGTTATGATTTTTATCATTTTTTTGTAATTTTAAAGTGATTGGGCTTAGTTTGTTGCTGTAAAGTGTAGTTGGGGGTGATTTTTGATAGCCGAAGTAATTTAGGTGAGTTTGGCATAGTTTGCTATGGTTAGTAGCATTTTTTTGTAATTTAAAAGTGATTGGGTTTAGTTTGTTGTGGTAAGGGTTAGTTGGTGATGATTTATGGTAGCCGAAGTAATTTAGGTGAGTTTGGCATAGTTTGCTATGGATACTAGCATTTTTTTGTAATTTAAAAGTGATTGGGTTTAGTTTGTTGTGGTAAGGGTTAGTTGGTGATGATTTAGAGTAGCCGAAGTAATTTAGGTAAGTCTGGCATAGTTTGTTATGATTTGTACACCTTTTTTTGTAATTTTAAGATGATATGGTTTGTTTTGTTGTGGTAAGGGATAGTTGGGGGTGATTTACGGTAGCCGAAGTAATTTAGGTGATTCTGGTATAGTTTGTTATGATTTTTAGCATTTTTTTGTAATTTTAAAGTGATTGGGCTTAGTTTGTTGCTGTAAAGTGTAGTTGGGGGTGATTTTTGATAGCCGAAGTAATTTAGGTGAGTTTGGCATAGTTTGCTATGGTTAGTAGCATTTTTTTGTAATTTAAAAGTGATTGGGTTTAGTTTGTTGTGGTAAGGGTTAGTTGGTGATGATTTAGAGTAGCCGAAGTAATTTAGGTGAGTCTGGCATAATTTGTTATGATTTGTACACCTTTTTTTGTAATTTTAAAATGATATGGTTTGGTTTGTTGTGGTAAGGGATAGTTGGGGGTGATTTACGGTAGCCGAAGTAATGTAGGTGATTCTGGTATAGTTTGTTATGATTTTTAGCATTTTTTTGTAATTTTAAAGTGATTGGGCTTAGTTTGTTGCTGTAAAGTGTAGTTGGGGGTGATTTTTGATAGCCGAAGTAATTTAGGTGAGTTTGGCATAGTTTGCTATGGTTAGTAGGATTTTTTTGTAATTTAAAAGTGATTGGGTTTAGTTTGTTGTGGTAAGGGTTAGTTGGTGATGATTTATGGTAGCCGAAGTAATTTAGGTGAGTTTGGCATAGTTTGCTATGGTTACTAGCATTTTTTTGTAATTTAAAAGTGATTGGGTTTAGTTTGTTGTGGTTAGGGTTAGTTGGTGATGATTTAAAGTAGCCGAATGTAATGTATGTATGTAAATTAGTGGAGGGTAGTCTGTGCGACCACTGGACTTAGGCCCCAGCGGGCCCCTTGTCCTGCCTCCGTTAGGGGATCACTCCAGCTGGGTCGATAGCCATCCTATTTGGTTGAAATAGTTGACCACCGTGCCCAGGGGGATCTCCCTTATGTTGGCCATTGATGGCCATTTGTCCCCAAGTATGGATTCTCTGATGGACGAAAGCGCAGTGCATTCGCAAAGTACGTGCTGCACTGTTTCGTCTTCTTGTTCACATCCTCTACAAAGTGGTGTGTGTTCTAGCTTCATTTGGTGAAGGTGTTTTCTTAAATGACAGTGCCCGGTCAGAATGCCAGTCGCGAGGCGCAGGTTCTTCTTGGTCATTGTCAAAAATTTGTTTGCTGCGTCCTTGCTAGGATACATTAGTAATTCCTTGGCATGGCGACAGCTGGTTGTGTCATCCCATCTCTCTTTGAATTGAGAGTGGGTGTTTTCCTTTATAAGTTTTGTTCTTGCTGAGGTTGATAGCGTATTTGAGGGGCCTAAGATCTTTCTTTTGGCTGCCCTCGCCGCCAACTCGTCAGCTTTTATGTTACCCATGTTTTCCGCGTGGCCTCTAACCCAGCAAACAGAAATTGTGTTCGCTGTGGCGATCTCCGCGAGCGCTTTATGGGTTTCTAATACTGCCCTCGATACAGTTTTGTATCTTTGAAGGGACAGTAGTGCTTGTCTACTATCTGTGTAGATTCGTATCTTTTTGCCGCTGGCCTGTCTGCGTGCAATTTCTTTTGCGGCTATGGATATACCTGCCAGCTCGGTGTCCGTTACGCTGGCGTATTTATCCATAGTCCAGCTGCTTCGAATTCGCAGGCTTCTTGAAAATATTCCACAGCCCGCTCCTTCTTTCTTTTTCGATCCATCCGTGAAGACCTTTATGGTCTCTTCATCGGATGTTTCGTTTGGTTTTATGTCAATTGCGTAGGGTTTGTTAAAGACAAACTGGAGGGAGATATCATTGGTGCCTGCCTGTAGTTGAGGTATCTTCTTGACCGCCTCATCCCACAGTCGGCGCCTTATCTCGCCACATCCTACGCTGGACTGTACACCGAGACTCTTGAGGCGTGCCATCGTTGTCAGTGCCGTTTCCTCGAGATAGATATCAAGTGGTGGCAAGCACAACATCACTTCCATCGCTCGTGTCGGTGTTGTCCGCATAGCGCCAGTTATGCACAGACATGCGGTTCTCTGTGGTCGGCTAAGTTTGTGTTTGGCTGTTGTCTGTTGACTTTTTGGCCACCAGACGACGCTACCATAGGCAATCATCGGTCTCACAATTGCAGTGTATACCCACATCAGGACCTTGGGTTTCATTCCCCAGGTTTTCCCCACGGTCCTGCGGCACTGCTCGTAGAAGATGTACGCCTTTTTTATCCTTCTGTCGATGTGAAGGTTCCATGTTAGCTTGCTATCAAAGGTTACTCCAAGGTATTTCACTTCGGTCGCGAAGCTTAGTTTTGTGTTTAGAAAGCTTGGTGCTTTTAGCTTCTCCGTCTTTCTTTTTTTCGTGAAGAGAACCATCTCTGTCTTCCTGGGGTTTGCAGACAGAGTGTGTTCTCTGCACCATTTTTCAGTTATTCTCAGCGCCTCCTGTGCTCTGTCGCACAGGATGCTTTCGAACTTACCACTAAGCACGATTGTTAAATCGTCTGCGTATGCAATGGTGTAGAAGCCTTGGGAGTTGAGTCGACGCAAAAGGCTGTCGAGAACCAAGTTCCACAGCAGCGGAGATAAAACTCCGCCCTGCGGACAGCCTCTCGCGACTTTACATCTCACCATCTTGTCTCCCACACTGATTTTTACTGCTCTGTTTGAGAGCATGTTTGCTATCCAGCTCCGGATGGTGGGGTGTACGTTCCTTTCCGTCAGGGCTGCATCAATCTTTTGGAAGGTGGTTTTATCAAATGCACCTTCTATGTCTAGAAATATACCCAGGGTGGACTCTTTGTTGTCCAATGATCTTTCAATCCGACTAGTGACCAAGTGTAGGGCACTGTCAGTGGATCTGCCTGGAGTGTATGCCTGTTGGTTGGGATGCAATGTGTCAGCAATTGTTTCCCTCAGGTGGCGTTCGCACAGTCTTTCCATCGTCTTTAGTAAGAACGAGGTCAGGCTTATGGACCGGTATGCTTTGGGGGTGGTGTAATCCATTCTCCCCGCTTTTGGGATGAGCACGGCTTTTACCTCTCTCCAGTCTTTTGGGATGTACTGGTGTGCAAGGCACGACCTGAACAGTTCCACCAAGTGCGGCAGCAGTTCTTCCAGGCCCCACTGGAGTAGTGCTGGATGTATGCCGTCGCTTCCTGGTGATTTGAATGGAGAGAAGCTCTGTAGTGCCCATCTTATTCTTTCTTCTCCAACAATTCGTTCTGAAATTTCCCATTCCGGATCCGAAGGGTTGGTGTCAGGTTCATCTGGCCATTCTTCCCGTTCGGTTGGAACCGAGTCCGGGAAGTGAGTCTGCATAAGCAGCTCTAGGCTTTCTTGTAGGTCGGTGGTTCGTGTACCATCTTCCTTGGTTAGGAGACCCAAGTCATGCTCCTTATCTTTTGCGAGGATCTTATAAATTCTTGCCACCTGCGAGTGATTTTCGATCTCCTCGCAGTAGGCTCTCCACGCTGCTCTTTGTCTTTTCCTGACTGTTTTTTTAAACTCTCTTAGGAGTGTTTTGTATTGGTCCCAGTCTGAGCCGGGTCCCTTTCGTTTGGCTTTGTTGAAAGCTGCCCGAGTTCTAATTTTGAGGTCGCTCAATTCCTGGGTCCACCATTTGGTAGCTTCTCCAGGTTGAGCCGATGTCCTCAGGGGGCAGGATGTTTCAAAAGCTTTTTTAATCTTATTTTGTATGTCCTTGACATATTGTTCTATTTCGACGCAGCTGTTAGGTGCGCGACATTGTGTATGTTTAAGTCCCTCCCGGAGTTGACTGAGATATTTATCTCTGTCTGTCCTTCGGGGGTCCCTAAACAATCTCGCGGGTGTCCTAGTGAGGTCGATTTCGAATTTTATCCACTGGTGGTCAGACATCGTAATCGAATCTGATACGCGCCAGTTGCGGATTGTTCTCGATATGTGCGCCGTAGCGATCGTTATATCTATTACAGTTTGACTCTTAGCGTTGACAAATGTCGGAACGCAGCCTCTGTTGGTGATGCAGAGGTTGTTTCCGCTTATGTAATCGAAAAGAGACTCACCCCTTGCGTTGTTGTCCTTACTGCCCCAGGTCACGTGGTGTGCGTTTGCGTCGCATCCCACGATGACTTCCCATTTCTGGGAGTGACAGTACGCTATCAGGTCCTCCAGTTCCCTTGTTGGTGGTGGGATGGTCGCGTCTATTGGGAGGTACGCTGAAGCTAGGACTAAAACGGTCGGTTTGCCGGCCACTACCCATTCCACCTTTACGGCCGTTAGGTCAGATGTTGACAGGTGTTGGAGTGGTTCGGTTTTTATATGCCGAGGGACGTAGACCGCTGTCCTCGGCTTCTCTGTAGTGGGCGTGCTAAAAGTGCGTCCAGTTAGTTTTGATAACCCTGAAATCTTGGATTTGACTATCCAGGGTTCCTGAATTAGTGCCAGTGCATTCTGATCCATATCCAGGTGCCGGCATAAAGTTGCCGTTGCAGCCCTGCTATGGTGCAGATTGCACTGGACTATTTTTACCTCCTTGTTTGCAGTGCCCATTGGGCTGCCTGGTGGTTGTTTTTTTTAGTTGGTGGCCTCGGTTTCCATCCCTTGTGGGGAGGCTGCCTTGGCCGCTGTTGTTTCCAGGTCTGGAGGTGCAGCTTCGTGTGTTGCTGCTTCCTCCTTTCCTGGTTCTTCCCGTTTGACCCTCAGGGTGAGGTGGCGGAAGAGATAAGAAATCTTCATGCCTTCCTCTCTTAGGGTCTTCATGTCCTCATCTCCGATGCCGAAGACGAGGAGATGCCCTCGCGGGTTGGTCTTCGCCTCATGGTGGAAGACGCACCATTTGCCCACCGTCACCTCCGCGTTCTGACTCGCTAGGCGACGGATGACAAGCTCCTTCTCGGCGAGGGGAGTTTCCTCCTCCTCAGGGATCCAGAGCGATGCCTTCGTCAGCCTAGGAAGCTGGTCCGAACGGATGACGGCTAGCTCGGCGTCCTTCCAGGGCTTTAGGGTGTTTACAGTGGCCTTAAGCCACTGTATTCCTTTGTCGTTGTCGCAGACAACCCTGATTATCTCACCAGAGTATGTCCACGACTTGAACGTTGGAGTTTGCGAGCTTGACGAAGGCGACAGTATTGTTTTGTCGAGGGCCTCCGTCATGGCTCGTTTGACAAGAGCGGCCCTCTCTGCAGTTATTTTGCCGAGGGGGTTGCTCCTATCTATTATTGCAACCTTGAGGTGGCTCGTGGCTGCTTCTTTATAGCTGGTCGGTGGAGGGGCCGTTCTGGTCCTTTTGTGACGTCTCGGCGTCACCTCCGCTGAATTATCCGACCGGCTGCGTTTTTTCGAGGGGGGGTTTGCTCCCCTGGTTTTTGTCGACGCCGGCGGCACTCCGCTAGGGTTCCTAGCCTCCTTGGGGGGATGTTGTCCCCTTTTCGGAGGCGGCACACCTTTAGTAGCCGAATTAATTTAGGTGAGTCTGGCATAGTTTGTTATGATTTGTACAGCTTTTTTTGTAATTTTAAGATGATATGGTTTGGTTTGTTGTGGTAAGGGATAGTTCGGGGTGAATTACGGTAGCCGAAGTAATTTAGGTGATTCTGGTATAGTTTGTTATAATTTTTAGCATTTTTTTGTAATTTTAAAGTGATTGGGTTTGTTTGTTGCTGTAAAGTGTAGTTGGGGGTGATTTTTGATAGCCGAAGTAATTTAGGTGAGTTTGGCATAGTTTGCTATGGTTAGTAGCATTTTTTTGTAATTTAAAAGTGATTGGGTTTAGTTTGTTGTGGTAAGGGTTAGTTGGTGATGATTTATGGTAGCCGAAGTAATTTAGGTGAGTTTGGCATATTCTGCTATGGTTACTAGCATTTTTTTGTAATTTAAAAGTGATTGGGTTTAGTTTGTTGTGGTAAGGGTTAGTTGGTGATGATTTAGAGTAGCCGAAGTAATTCAGGTGAGTCTGGCATAGTTTGTTATGATTTGTACAACTTTTTTTGTAATTTTAAGATGATATGGTTTGGTTTGTTGTGGTAAGGGATAGTTGGGGGTGATTTACGGTAGCCGAAGTAATTTAGGTGACTCTGGTATAGCTTGTTATGATTTTTAGCATTTTTTTGTAATTTTAAAGTGATTGGGCTTACTTTGTTGCTGTAAAGTGTAGTTGGGGGTGATTTTTGATAGCCGAAGTAATTTAGGTGAGTTTGGCATAGTTTGCTTTGGTTAGTAGCATTTTTTTGTAATTTAAAAGTGATTGGGTTTAGTTTGTTGTGGTAAGGGTTAGTTGGTGATGATTTATGGTAGCCGAAGTAATTTAGGTGAGTTTGGCATAGTTTGCTATGGTTAGTAGCATTTTTTTGTAATTTAAAAGTGATTGGGTTTAGTTTGTTGTGGTAAGAGTAAGTTGGTGATGATTTGGGGTAGCCGAAGTAATTTAGATGAGTCTGGCATAGTTTGTTATGATTTGTACACCTTTTTTTGTGATTTTAAAATGATTTGGTTTGGTTTGTTGTGGTAAGGGATAGTTGGGGGTGATTTACGGTAGCCGAAGTAATTTAGGTGATTCTGGTATAGTTTGTTATGATTTTTAGCATTTTTTTGTAATTTTAAAGTGATTGGGCTTAGTTTGTTGCTGTAAAGTGTAGTTGGGGGTGATTTTTGATAGCCGAAGTAATTTATTTGAGTTTGGCATAGTTTGCTATGGTTAGTAGCATTTTTTTGTAATTTAAAAGTGATTGGGTTTAGTTTGTTGTGGTAAGGGTTTGTTGGTGATGATTTATGGTAGCCGAAGTAATTTAGGTGAGTTTGGCATAGTTTGCTATGGTTACTAGCATTTTTTTGTAATCTAAAAGTGATTGGGTTTAGTTTGTTGTGGTAAGGGCTAGTTGGTGATGATTTAGAGTAGCCGAAGTAATTTAGGTGAGTCTGGCATAATTTGTTATGATTTTTAGCATTTTTTTGTAATTTTAAAGTGATTGGGCTTAGTTTGTTGCTGTAAAGTGTAGTTGGGGTGATTTTTGATAGCCAAAGTAATTTAGGTGAGTTTGGCATAGTTTGCTATGGTTAGTAGCATTTTTTTGTAATTTAAAAGTGATTGGGTTTAGTTTGTTGTGGTAAGGGTTTGTTGGTGATGATTTATGGTAGCCGAAGTAATTTAGGTGAGTTTGGCATAGTTTGCTATGGTTACTAGAATTTTTTTTAATTTAAAAGTGATTGGGTTTAGTTTGTTGTGGTAAGAGTAAGTTGGTGATGATTTGGGGTAGCCGAAGTAATTTAGTTGAGTCTGGCATAGTTTGTTATGATTTGTACACCTTTTTTTGTAATTTTAAGATGATTTGGTTTGGTTTGTTGTGGTAAGGGATAGTTGGGGGTGATTTACGGTAGCCGAAGTAATTTAGGTGATTCTGGTATAGTTTGTTATGATTTTTAGAATTTTTTTGTAATTTTAAAGTGATTGGGCTTAGTTTGTTGCTGTACAGTGTAGTTGAAGGTGATTTTTGATAGCCGAAGTAATTTAGGTGAGTTTGGCATAGTTTGCTATGATTAGTAGCATTTTTTTGTAATTTAAAAGTGATTAGCTTTAGTTTGTTGTGGTAAGGGTTAGTTGGTGATGATTTATGGTAGCCGAAGTAATTTAGGTGAGTTTGGCATAGTTTGCTATGGTTACAAGCATTTTTTTTAATTTAAAAGTGATTGGGTTTAGTTTGTTGTGGTAAGAGTAAGTTGGTGATGATTTGGGGTAGCCGAAGTAATTTAGTTGAGTCTGGCATAGTTTGTTATGATTTGTACACCTTTTTTTGTAATTTTAAGATGATTTGGTTTGGTTTGTTGTGGTAAGGGATAGTTGGGGGTGATTTACGGTAGCCGAAGTAATTTAGGTGATTCTGGTATAGTTTGTTATGATTTTTAGCATTTTTTTGTAATTTTAAAGTGATTGGGCTTAGTTTGTTGCTGTAAAGTGTAGTTGGGGGTGATTTTTGATAGCCGAAGTAATTTATTTGAGTTTGGCATAGTTTGCTATGGTTAGTAGCATTTTTTTGTAATTTAAAAGTGATTGGGTTTAGTTTGTTGTGGTAAGGGTTTGTTGGTGATGATTTATGGTAGCCGAAGTAATTTAGGTGAGTTTGGCATAGTTTGCTATGGTTACTAGCATTTTTTTGTAATCTAAAAGTGATTAGGTTTAGTTTGTTGTGTTAAGGGCTAGTTGGTGATGATTTAGAGTAGCCGAAGTAATTTAGGTGAGTCTGGCATAGTTTGTTATGATTTGTACACCTTTTTTTGTAATTTTAAGATGATATGGTTTGGTTTGTTGTGGTAAGGGGTAGATGGGGGTGATTTACGGTAGCCGAAGTAATTTAGGTGATTCTGGTATAGTTTGTTATGATTTTTAGCATTTTTTTGTAATTTTAAAGTGATTGGGCTTAGTTTGTTGCTGTAAAGTGTAGTTGGGGTGATTTTTGATAGCCAAAGTAATTTAGGTGAGTTTGGCATAGTTTGCTATGGTTAGTAGCATTTTTTTGTAATTTAAAAGTGATTGGGTTTAGTTTGTTGTGGTAAGGGTTACTTGGTGATGATTTATGGTAGCCGCAGTAATTTAGGTGAGTTTGGTATAGTTTGCTATGGTTACTAGCATTTTTTTGTAATTTAAAAGTGATTGGGTTTAGTTTGTTGTGGTAAGGGTTAGTTGGTGATGATTTAGATTAGCCGAAGTAATTTAGGTGAGTCTGGCATAGTTTGTTATGATTTGTACACCTTTTTTTGTAATTTTAAGATGATATGGTTTGGTTTGTTGTGGTAAGGGATAGTTGGAGGTGATTTACGGTAGCCGAAGTAATTTAGGTGACTCTGGAATAGTTTGTTATGATTTTTATCATTTTTTTGTAATTTTAAAGTGATTGGGCTTAGTTTGTTGCTGTAAAGTGTAGTTGGGGGTGATTTTTGATAGCCGAAGTAATTTAGGTGAGTTTGGCATAGTTTGCTATGGTTAGTAGCATTTTTTTGTAATTTAAAAGTGATTGGGTTTAGTTTGTTGTGGTAAGGATTAGTTGGTGATGATTTATGGTAGCCGAAGTAATTTAGGTGAGTTTGGCATAGTTTGCTACGGATTCTAGCATTTTTTTGTAATTTAAAAGTGATTGGGTTTAGTTTGTTGTGGTAAGGGTTAGTTGGTGATGATTTAGAGTAGCCGAAGTAATTTAGGTGAGTCTGGCATAATTTGTTATGATTTGTACACCTTTTTTTGTAATTTTAAGATGATATGGTTTGGTTTGTTGTGGTAAGGGATAGTTGGGGGTGATTTACGCTAGCCGAAGTAATTTAGGTGATTCTGGTATAGTTTGTTACGATTTTTAGCATTTTTTTGTAATTTTAAAGTGATTGGACTTAGTTTGTTGCTGTAAAGTGTAGTTGGGGTTGATTTTTGATAGCCCAAGTAATTTAGGTGAGTTTGGCATAGTTTGCGATGGTTAGTAGCTTTTTTTTGTAATTTAAAAGTGATTGGGTTTAGTTTGTTGTGGTAAGGGTTAGTTGGTGATGATTTATGGTAGCCGAAGTAATTTAGGTAAGTTTGGCATAGTTTGCTATGGTTACTAGCATTTTTTTGTAATTTAAAAGTGATTGGGTTTAGTTTGTTGTGGTAAGGGTTAGTTGGTGATGATTTATGGTAGCCGAAGTAATTTAGGTGAGTCTGGCATAGTTTGTTATGATTTGTACACCTTTTTTTTTAATTTTAAGATGATATGGTTTGGTTTGTGGTGGTAAGGGATAGTTGGGGGTGATTTACGGTAGCCGAAGTAATTTAGGTGATTCTGGTATAGTTTGTTATAATTTTTAGCATTTTTTTGTAATTTTAAAGTTATTGGGTTTAGTTTGTTGCTGTAAAGTGTAGTTGGGGGTGATTTTTGATAGCCGAAGTAATTTAGGTGAGTTTGGCATAGTTTGCTATGGTTAGTAGCATTTTTTTGTAATTTAAAAATGATTGGGTTTAGTTTGTTGTGGTAAGGGTTAGTTGGTGATGATTTATGGTAGCCGAAGTAATTTAGGTGAGTTTGGCATAGTTTGCTATAGTTACTAGCATTTTTTTGTAATTTAAAAGTGATTGGGTTTAGTTTGTTGTGGTAAGGGTTATTTGGTGATGATTTATGGTAACCGAAGTAATTTAGGTGAGTTTGGCATAGTTTGCTATGGTTACTAGCATTTTTTTGTAATTTAAAAGTGATTGGGTTTAGTTTGTTGTGGTAAGGGTTAGTTGGTGATGATTTATGGTAGCCGAAGTAATTTAGGTGAGTCTGGCATAGTTTGTTATGATTTGTACACCTTTTTTTGTAATTTTAAGATGATATGGTTTGGTTTGTGGTGGTAAGGGATAGTTGGGGGTGATTTACGGTAGCCGAAGTAATTTAGGTGATTCTGGTATAGTTTGTTATAATTTTTAGCATTTTTTTGTAATTTTAAAGTTATTGGGTTTAGTTTGTTGCTGTAAAGTGTAGTTGGGGGTGATTTTTGATAGCCGAAGTAATTTAGGTGAGTTTGGCATAGTTTGCTATGGTTAGTAGCATTTTTTTGTAATTTAAAAATGATTGGGTTTAGTTTGTTGTGGTAAGGGTTTGTTGGTGATGATTTATGGTAGCCGAAATAATTTAGGTGAGTTTGGCATAGTTTGCTATAGTTACTAGCATTTTTTTGTAATTTAAAAGTGATTGGGTTTAGTTTGTTGTGGTAAGGGTTAGTTGGTGATGATTTATGGTAGCCGAAGCAATTTAGGTGAGTTTGGCATAGTTTGCTATGGTTAGTAGCATTTTTTTGTAATTTAAAAGTGATTGGGTGTAGCTTGTTGTGGTAAGGGATAGTTGGGGGCGATTTACGGTAGCCAAAGTAATTTAGGTGATTCTGGTATAGTTTGTTATGATTTTTAGCATTTTTTTGTAATTTTAAAGTGATTGGGCTTAGTTTGTTGCTGTAAAGTGTAGTTGGGGGTGATTTTTGATAGCCGAAGTAATTTAGGTGAGTTTGGCATAGTTTGCTATGGTTAGTAGCATTTTTTTGTAATTTAAAAATGATTGGGTTTAGTTTGTTGTGGTAAGGGTTAGTTGGTGATGATTTATGGTAGCCGAAGTAATTTAGGTGAGTTTGGCATAGTTTGCTATAGTTACTAGCATTTTTTTGTAATTTAAAAGTGATTGGGTTTAGTTTGTTGTGGTAAGGGTTATTTGGTGATGATTTATGGTAACCTAAGTAATTTAGGTGAGTTTGGCATAGTTTGCTATGGTTACTAGCATTTTTTTGTAATTTAAAAGTGATTGGGTTTAGTTTGTTGTGGTAAGGGTTAGTTGGTGATGATTTATGGTAGCCGAAGTAATTTAGGTGAGTCTGGCATAGTTTGTTATGATTTGTACACTTTTTTTTGTAATTTTAAGATGATATGGTTTGGTTTGTGGTGGTAAGGGATAGTTGGGGGTGATTTACGGTAGCCGAAGTAATTTAGGTGATTCTGGTATAGTTTGTTATAATTTTTAGCATTTTTTTGTAATTTTAAAGTTATTGGGTTTAGTTTGTTGCTGTAAAGTGTAGTTGGGGGTGATTTTTGATAGCCGAAGTAATTTAGGTGAGTTTGGCATAGTTTGCTATAGTTAGTAGCATTTTTTTGTAATTTAAAAATGATTGGGTTTAGTTTGTTGTGGTAAGGGTTTGTTGGTGATGATTTATGGTAGCCGAAGTAATTTAGGTGAGTTTGGCATAGTTTGCTATAGTTACTAGCATTTTTTGGTAATTTAAAAGTGATTGGGTTTAGTTTGTTGTGGTAAGGGTTAGTTGGTGATGATTTATGGTAGCCGAAGCAATTTAGGTGAGTTTGGCATAGTTTGCTATGGTTAGTAGCATTTTTTTGTAATTTAAAAGTGATTGGGTGTAGCTTGTTGTGGTAAGGGATAGTTGGGGGCGATTTACGGTAGCCAAAGTAATTTAGGTGATTCTGGTATAGTTTGTTATGATTTTTAGCATTTTTTTGTAATTTTAAAGTGATTGGGCTTAGTTTGTTGCTGTAAAGTGTAGTTGGGGGTGATTTTTGATAGCCGAAGTAATTTAGGTGAGTTTGGCATAGTTTGCTATGGTTAGTAGCATTTTTTTGTAATTTAAATGTGATTGGGTTAGTTTCTTCTGGTAAGGGTTAGTTGGTGATGATTTATGGTTGCCGAAGTAATTTAGGTGAGTTTGGCATAGTTTGCTATGGTTCGTAGCATTTTTTTGTAATTTAAAAGTGATTGGGTTTAGTTTGTTGTGGTAAGGGTTAGTTGGTGATGATTTAGAGTAGCCGAAGTAATTTAGGTGAGTCTGGCATAGTTTGATATGATTTGTACACCTTTTTTTGTAATTTTAAGATGATATGGTTTGGTTTGTTGTGGTAAGGGATAGTTGGAGGTGATTTACGGTAGCCAAAGTAATTTAGGTGACTCTGGTATAGTTTGTTATGATTTTTATCATTTTTTTGTAATTTTAAAGTGATTGGGCTTAGTTTGTTGCTGTAAAGTGTAGTTGGGGGTGATTTTTGATAGCCGAAGTAATTTAGGTGAGTTTGGCATAGTTTGCTATGGTTAGTAGCATTTTTTTGTAATTTAAAAGTGATTGGGTTTAGTTTGTTGTGGTAAGGGTTAGTTGGTGATGATTTATGGTAGCCGAAGTAATTTAGGTGAGTTTGGCATAGTTTGCTATGGATACTAGCATTTTTTTGTAATTTAAAAGTGATTGGGTTTAGTTTGTTGTGGTAAGGGTTAGTTGGTGATGATTTAGAGTAGCCGAAGTAATTTAGGTAAGTCTGGCATAGTTTGTTATGATTTGTACACCTTTTTTTGTAATTTTAAGATGATATGGTTTGTTTTGTTGTGGTAAGGGATAGTTGGGGGTGATTTACGGTAGCCGAAGTAATTTAGGTGATTCTGGTATAGTTTGTTATGATTTTTAGCATTTTTTTGTAATTTTAAAGTGATTGGGCTTAGTTTGTTGCTGTAAAGTGTAGTTGGGGGTGATTTTTGATAGCCGAAGTAATTTAGGTGAGTTTGGCATAGTTTGCTATGGTTACTAGAATTTTTTTTAATTTAAAAGTGATTGGGTTTAGTTTGTTGTGGTAAGAGTAAGTTGGTGATGATTTGGGGTAGCCGAAGTAATTTAGTTGAGTCTGGCATAGTTTGTTATGATTTGTACACCTTTTTTGTAATTTTAAGATGATTTGGTTTGGTTTGTTGTGGTAAGGGATAGTTGGGGGTGATTTACGGTAGCCGAAGTAATTTAGGTGATTCTGGTATAGTTTGTTATGATTTTTAGAATTTTTTTGTAATTTTAAAGTGATTGGGCTTAGTTTGTTGCTGTACAGTGTAGTTGAAGGTGATTTTTGATAGCCGAAGTAATTTAGGTGAGTTTGGCATAGTTTGCTATGATTAGTAGCATTTTTTTGTAATTTAAAAGTGATTAGCTTTAGTTTGTTGTGGTAAGGGTTAGTTGGTGATGATTTATGGTAGCCGAAGTAATTTAGGTGAGTTTGGCATAGTTTGCTATGGTTACAAGCATTTTTTTTAATTTAAAAGTGATTGGGTTTAGTTTGTTGTGGTAAGAGTAAGTTGGTGATGATTTGGGGTAGCCGAAGTAATTTAGTTGAGTCTGGCATAGTTTGTTATGATTTGTACACCTTTTTTTGTAATTTTAAGATGATTTGGTTTGGTTTGTTGTGGTAAGGGATAGTTGGGGGTGATTTACGGTAGCCGAAGTAATTTAGGTGATTCTGGTATAGTTTGTTATGATTTTTAGCATTTTTTTGTAATTTTAAAGTGATTGGGCTTAGTTTGTTGCTGTAAAGTGTAGTTGGGGGTGATTTTTGATAGCCGAAGTAATTTATTTGAGTTTGGCATAGTTTGCTATGGTTAGTAGCATTTTTTTGTAATTTAAAAGTGATTGGGTTTAGTTTGTTGTGGTAAGGGTTTGTTGGTGATGATTTATGGTAGCCGAAGTAATTTAGGTGAGTTTGGCATAGTTTGCTATGGTTACTAGCATTTTTTTGTAATCTAAAAGTGATTAGGTTTAGTTTGTTGTGGTAAGGGCTAGTTGGTGATGATTTAGAGTAGCCGAAGTAATTTAGGTGAGTCTGGCATAGTTTGTTATGATTTGTACACCTTTTTTTGTAATTTTAAGATGATATGGTTTGGTTTGTTGTGGTAAGGGGTAGATGGGGGTGATTTACGGTAGCCGAAGTAATTTAGGTGATTCTGGTATAGTTTGTTATGATTTTTAGCATTTTTTTGTAATTTTAAAGTGATTGGGCTTAGTTTGTTGCTGTAAAGTGTAGTTGGGGTGATTTTTGATAGCCAAAGTAATTTAGGTGAGTTTGGCATAGTTTGCTATGGTTAGTAGCATTTTTTTGTAATTTAAAAGTGATTGGGTTTAGTTTGTTGTGGTAAGGGTTACTTGGTGATGATTTATGGTAGCCGCAGTAATTTAGGTGAGTTTGGTATAGTTTGCTATGGTTACTAGCATTTTTTTGTAATTTAAAAGTGATTGGGTTTAGTTTGTTGTGGTAAGGGTTAGTTGGTGATGATTTAGATTAGCCGAAGTAATTTAGGTGAGTCTGGCATAGTTTGTTATGATTTGTACACCTTTTTTTGTAATTTTAAGATGATATGGTTTGGTTTGTTGTGGTAAGGGATAGTTGGAGGTGATTTACGGTAGCCGAAGTAATTTAGGTGACTCTGGAATAGTTTGTTATGATTTTTATCATTTTTTTGTAATTTTAAAGTGATTGGGCTTAGTTTGTTGCTGTAAAGTGTAGTTGGGGGTGATTTTTGATAGCCGAAGTAATTTAGGTGAGTTTGGCATAGTTTGCTATGGTTAGTAGCATTTTTTTGTAATTTAAAAGTGATTGGGTTTAGTTTGTTGTGGTAAGGATTAGTTGGTGATGATTTATGGTAGCCGAAGTAATTTAGGTGAGTTTGGCATAGTTTGCTATGGATTCTAGCATTTTTTTGTAATTTAAAAGTGATTGGGTTTAGTTTGTTGTGGTAAGGGTTAGTTGGTGATGATTTAGAGTAGCCGAAGTAATTTAGGTGAGTCTGGCATAATTTGTTATGATTTGTACACCTTTTTTTGTAATTTTAAGATGATATGGTTTGGTTTGTTGTGGTAAGGGAAAGTTGGGGGTGATTTACGGTAGCCAAAGTAATGTAGGTGATTCTGGTATAGTTTGTTATGATTTTTAGCATTTTTTTGTAATTTTAAAGTGATTGGGCTTAGTTTGTTGTGGTAAGGGTTAGTTGGTGATGATTTAGAGTAGCCGAAGTAATTTAGGTGAGTCTGGCATAGTTTGTTATGATTTGTACAACTTTTTTTGTAATTTTAAGATGATATGGTTTGGTTTGTTGTGGTAAGGGATAGTTGGGGGTGATTTATGGTAGCCGAAGTAATTTAGGTGAGTTTGGCATAGTTTGCTATGGTTACTAGCATTTTTTTGTAATTCAAAAGTGTTTGGGTTTAGTTTGTTGTGGTTAGGGTTAGTTGGTGATGATTTAAAGTAGCCGAATTAATTTAGGTGAGTCTGGCATAGTTTGTTATGATTTGTACAGCTTTTTTTGTAATTTTAAGATGATATGGTTTGGTTTGTTGTGGTAAGGGATAGTTCGGGGTGAATTACGGTAGCCGAAGTAATTTAGGTGATTCTGGTATAGTTTGTTATAATTTTTAGCATTTTTTTGTAATTTTAAAGTGATTGGGTTTAGTTTGTTGCTGTAAAGTGTAGTTGGGGGTGATTTTTGATAGCCGAAGTAATTTAGGTGAGTTTGGCATAGTTTGCTATGGTTAGTAGCATTTTTTTGTAATTTAAAAGTGATTGGGTTTAGTTTGTTGTGGTAAGGGTTAGTTGGTGATGATTTATGGTAGCCGAAGTAATTTAGGTGAGTTTGGCATAGTCTGCTATGGTTACTAGCATTTTTTTGTAATTTAAAAGTGATTGGGTTTAGTTTGTTGTGGTAAGGGTTAGTTGGTGATGATTTAGAGTAGCCGAAGTAATTTAGGTGAGTCTGGCATAGTTTGTTATGATTTGTACAACTTTTTTTGTAATTTTAAGATGATATGGTTTGGTTTGTTGTGGTAAGGGATAGTTGGGGGTGATTTACGGTAGTCGAACTAATTTAGGTGACTCTGGTATAGTTTGTTATGATTTTTAGCATTTTTTTGTAATTTTAAAGTGATTGG
The DNA here is from genome assembly GCA_964023215.1 of Eledona agricola. NCBI lineage: Eukaryota > Metazoa > Arthropoda > Insecta > Coleoptera > Tenebrionidae > Eledona > Eledona agricola. The sequence goes on from CAXIEJ010000179.1 coordinate 503,416, forward strand.
GCTTACTTTGTTGCTGTAAAGTGTAGTTGGGGGTGATTTTTGATAGCCGAAGTAATTTAGGTGAGTTTGGCATAGTTTGCTTTGGTTAGTAGCATTTTTTTGTAATTTAAAAGTGATTGGGTTTAGTTTGTTGTGGTAAGGGTTAGTTGGTGATGATTTATGGTAGCCGAAGTAATTTAGGTGAGTTTGGCATAGTTTGCTATGGTTACTAGCATTTTTTTGTAATTTAAAAGTGATTGGGTTTAGTTTGTTGTGGTTAGGGTTAGTTGGTGATGATTTAGAGTAGCCGAATTAATTTAGGTGAGTCTGGCATAGTTTGTTATGATTTGTACACCTTTTTTTGTAATTTTAAGATGATATGGTTTGGTTTGTTGTGGTAAGGGATAGTTGGGGGTGATTTACGGTAGCCGAAGTAATTTAGGTGATTCTGGTATAGTTTGTTATGATTTTTAGCATTTTTTTGTAATTTTAAAGTGATTGGACTTAGTTTGTTGCTGTAAAGTGTAGTTGGGGTTGATTTTTGATAGCCGAAGTAATTTAGGTGAGTTTGGCATAGTTTGCTATGGTTAGTAGCTTTTTTTTGTAATTTAAAAGTGATTGGGTTTAGTTTGTTGTGGTAAGGGTTAGTTGGTGATGATTTATGGTAGCCGAAGTAATTTAGGTAAGTTTGGCATAGTTTGCTATGGTTACTAGCATTTTTTTGTAATTTAAAAGTGATTGGGTTTAGTTTGTTGTGGTAAGGGTTAGTTGGTGATGATTTAGAGTAGCCGAAGTAATCTAGGTGAGTCTGGCATAGTTTGTTATGATTTGTACACCTTTTTTCGTAATTTTAAGATGATATGGTTTGGTTTGTTGTGGTAAGAAATAGTTGAGGGTGATTTACGGTAGCCGAAGTAATTTAGGTGATTCTGGTATAGTTTGTTATGATTTTTAGCATTTTTTTGTAATTTTAATGTGATTGGGCTTAGTTTGTTGCTGTAAAGTGTAGTTGGGGGTGATTTTTGATAGCCGAAGTAATTTAGGTGAGTTTGGCATAGTTTGCTATGGTTAGTAGCATTTTTTTGTAATTTAAAAGTGATTGGGTTTAGTTTGTTGTGGTAAGGGTTAGTTGGTGATGATTTATGGTAGCCGAAGTAATTTAGGTGAGTTTGGCATAGTTTGCTATGGTTAGTAGCATTTTTTTGTAATTTAAAAGTGATTGGGTTTAGTTTGTTGTGGTTAGGGTTAGTTGGTGATGATTTAAAGTAGCCGAATTAATTTAGGTGAGTCTGGCATAGTTTGTTATGATTTGTACACCTTTTTTTGTAATTTTAAGATGATATGGTTTGGTTTGTTGTGGTAAGGGATAGTTGGGGGTGATTTACGGTAGCCGAAGTAATTTAGGTGATTCTGGTATAGTTTGTTATGATTTTTAGCATTTTTTTGTAATTTTAAAGTGATTGGACTTAGTTTGTTGCTGTAAAGTGTAGTTGGGGTTGATTTTTGATAGCCGAAGTAATTTAGGTGAGTTTGGCATAGTTTGCTATGGTTAGTAGCTTTTTTTTGTAATTTAAAAGTGATTGGGTTTAGTTTGTTGTGGTAAGGGTTAGTTGGTGATGATTTATGGTAGCCGAAGTAATTTAGGTAAGTTTGGCATAGTTTGCTATGGTTACTAGCATTTTTTTGTAATTTAAAAGTGATTGGGTTTAGTTTGTTGTGGTAAGGGTTAGTTGGTGATGATTTAGAGTAGCCGAAGTAATCTAGGTGAGTCTGGCATAGTTTGTTATGATTTGTACACCTTTTTTCGTAATTTTAAGATGATATGGTTTGGTTTGTTGTGGTAAGAAATAGTTGAGGGTGATTTACGGTAGCCGAAGTAATTTAGGTGATTCTGGTATAGTTTGTTATGATTTTTAGCATTTTTTTGTAATTTTAATGTGATTGGGCTTAGTTTGTTGCTGTAAAGTGTAGTTGGGGGTGATTTTTGATAGCCGAAGTAATTTAGGTGAGTTTGGCATAGTTTGCTATGGTTAGTAGCATTTTTTTGTAATTTAAAAGTGATTGGGTTTAGTTTGTTGTGGTAAGGGTTAGTTGGTGATGATTTATGGTAGCCGAAGTAATTTAGGTGAGTTTGGCATAGTTTGCTATGGTTAGTAGCATTTTTTTGTAATTTAAAAGTGATTGGGTTTAGTTTGTTGTGGTTAGGGTTAGTTGGTGATGATTTAAAGTAGCCGAATTAATTTAGGTGAGTCTGGCATAGTTTGTTATGATTTGTACACCTTTTTTTGTAATTTTAAGATGATATGGTTTGGTTTGTTGTGGTAAGGGATCGTTCGGGGTGAATTACGGTAGCCGAAGTAATTTAGGTGATTCTGGTATAGTTTGTTATGATTTTTAGCATTTTTGAGTAATTTTAAAGTGATTTTGCTTAGTTTGTTGCTGTAAAGTGTAGTTGGGGGTGATTTTTGATAGCCGAAGTAATTTAGGTGAGTTTGGCATAGTTTGCTATGGTTAGTAGCATTTTTTTGTAATTAAAAATGATTGGATTTAGTTTGTTGTGGTAAGGGTTAGTTGGTGATGATTTATGGTAGCCGAAGTAATTTAGGTGAGTTTGGCATAGTTTGCTATGGTTACTAGCATTTTTTTGTAATTTAAAAGTGATTGGGTTTAGTTTGTTGTGGTTAGGGTTAGTTGGTGATGATTTAGAGTAGCCGAATTAATTTAGGTGAGTCTGGCATAGTTTGTTATGATTTGTACACCTTTTTTTGTAATTTTAAGATGATATGGTTTGGTTTGTTGTGGTAAGGGATAGTTGGGGGTGATTTACGGTAGCCGAAGTAATTTAGGTGATTCTGGTATAGTTTGTTATGATTTTTAGCATTTTTTTGTAATTTTAAAGTGATTGGACTTAGTTTGTTGCTGTAAAGTGTAGTTGGGGTTGATTTTTGATAGCCGAAGTAATTTAGGTGAGTTTGGCATAGTTTGCTATGGTTAGTAGCTTTTTTTTGTAATTTAAAAGTGATTGGGTTTAGTTTGTTGTGGTAAGGGTTAGTTGGTGATGATTTATGGTAGCCGAAGTAATTTAGGTAAGTTTGGCATAGTTTGCTATGGTTACTAGCATTTTTTTGTAATTTAAAAGTGATTGGGTTTAGTTTGTTGTGGTAAGGGTTAGTTGGTGATGATTTAGAGTAGCCGAAGTAATCTAGGTGAGTCTGGCATAGTTTGTTATGATTTGTACACCTTTTTTTGTAATTTTAAGATGATATGGTTTGGTTTGTTGTGGTAAGAAATAGTTGAGGGTGATTTACGGTAGCCGAAGTAATTTAGGTGATTCTGGTATAGTTTGTTATGATTTTTAGCATTTTTTTGTAATTTTAATGTGATTGGGCTTAGTTTGTTGCTGTAAAGTGTAGTTGGGGGTGATTTTTGATAGCCGAAGTAATTTAGGTGAGTTTGGCATAGTTTGCTATGGTTAGTAGCATTTTTTTGTAATTTAAAAGTGATTGGGTTTAGTTTGTTGTGGTAAGGGTTAGTTGGTGATGATTTATGGTAGCCGAAGTAATTTAGGTGAGTTTGGCATAGTTTGCTATGGTTAGTAGCATTTTTTTGTAATTTAAATCTGATTGGGTTTAGTTTGTTGTGGTTAGGGTTAGTTGGTGATGATTTAAAGTAGCCGAATTAATTTAGGTGAGTCTGGCATAGTTTGTTATGATTTGTACACCTTTTTTTGTAATTTTAAGATGATATGGTTTGGTTTGTTGTGGTAAGGGATCGTTCGGGGTGAATTACGGTAGTCGAAGTAATTTAGGTGATTCTGGTATAGTTTGTTATGATTTTTAGCATTTTTGAGTAATTTTAAAGTGATTTTGCTTAGTTTGTTGCTGTAAAGTGTAGTTGGGGGTGATTTTTGATAGCCGAAGTAATTTAGGTGAGTTTGGCATAGTTTGCTATGGTTAGTAGCATTTTTTTGTAATTTAAAAATGATTGGATTTAGTTTGTTGTGGTAAGGGTTAGTTGGTGATGATTTATGGTAGCCGAAGTAATTTAGGTGAGTCTGGCATAGTTTGTTATGATTTGTACACCTTTTTTTGTAATTTTAAGATGATATGGTTTGGTTTGTGGTGGTAAGGGATAGTTGGGGGTGATTTACGGTAGCCGAAGTAATTTAGGTGATTCTGGTATAGTTTGTTATAATTTTTAGCATTTTTTTGTAATTTTAAAGTTATTGGGTTTAGTTTGTTGCTGTAAAGTGTAGTTGGGGGTGATTTTTGATAGCCGAAGTAATTTAGGTGAGTTTGGCATAGTTTGCTATGGTTAGTAGCATTTTTTTGTAATTTAAAAGTGATTGGGTTTAGTTTGTTGTGGTTAGGGTTAGTTGGTGATGATTTAGAGTAGCCGAATTAATTTAGGTGAGTCTGGCATAGTTTGTTATGATTTGTACACCTTTTTTTGTAATTTTAAGATGATATGGTTTGGTTTGTTGTGGTAAGGGATAGTTGGGGGTGATTTACGGTAGCCGAAGTAATTTAGGTGATTCTGGTATAGTTTGTTACGATTTTTAGCATTTTTTTGTAATTTTAAAGTGATTGGACTTAGTTTGTTGCTGTAAAGTGTAGTTGGGGTTGATTTTTGATAGCCGAAGTAATTTAGGTGAGTTTGGCATAGTTTGCGATGGTTAGTAGCTTTTTTTTGTAATTTAAAAGTGATTGGGTTTAGTTTGTTGTGGTAAGGGTTAGTTGGTGATGATTTATGGTAGCCGAAGTAATTTAGGTAAGTTTGGCATAGTTTGCTATGGTTACTAGCATTTTTTTGTAATTTAAAAGTGATTGGGTTTAGTTTGTTGTGGTAAGGGTTAGTTGGTGATGATTTAGAATAGCCGAAGTAATTTAGGTGAGTCTGGCATAGTTTGTTATGATTTGTACACCTTTTTTTGTAATTTTAAGATGATATGGTTTGGTTTGTGGTGGTAAGGGATAGTTGGGGGTGATTTACGGTAGCCGAAGTAATTTAGGTGATTCTGGTATAGTTTGTTATAATTTTTAGCATTTTTTTGTAATTTTAAAGTTATTGGGTTTAGTTTGTTGCTGTAAAGTGTAGTTGGGGGTGATTTTTGATAGCCGAAGTAATTTAGGTGAGTTTGGCATAGTTTGCTATGGTTAGTAGCATTTTTTTGTAATTTAAAAATGATTGGGTTTAGTTTGTTGTGGTAAGGGTTAGTTGGTGATGATTTATGGTAGCCGAAGTAATTTAGGTGAGTTTGGCACAGTTTGCTATGGTTACTAGCATTTTTTTGTAATTTAAAAGTGATTGGGTTTAGTTTGTTGTGGTAAGGGTTAGTTGGTGATGATTTAGAGTAGCCGAAGTAATTTAGGTGAGTCTGGCATAGTTTCTTATGATTTGTACACCTTTTTTTGTAATTTTAGGATGATATGGTTTGGCTTGTTGTGGTAAGGGATATTTGGGGGTGATTTACGGTAGCCGAAGTAATTTAGGTGATTCTGGTATAGTTTGTTATGATTTTTAGAATTTTTTTGTAATTTTAAAATAATTGGGCTTAGTTTGTTGCTGTAAAGTGTAGTTGGGGGTAATTTTTGATAGCCGAAGTAATTTAAGTGAGTTTGGCATAGTTTGCTATGGTTATTAGCATTTTTTTGTAATTTTAAAGTGATTGGGTTTAGTTTGTTGTGGTTAGGGTTAGTTGGTGATGATTTAGAGTAGCCGAATTAATTTAGGTGAGTCTGGCATAGTTTGTTATGATTTGTACACCTTTTTTTGTAATTTTAAGATGATATGGTTTGGTTTGTTGTGGTAAGGGATAGTTGGGGGTGATTTACGGTAGCCGAAGTAATTTAGGTGATTCTGGTATAGTTTGTTACGATTTTTAGCATTTTTTTGTAATTTTAAAGTGATTGGACTTAGTTTGTTGCTGTAAAGTGTAGTTGGGGTTGATTTTTGATAGCCGAAGTAATTTAGGTGAGTTTGGCATAGTTTGCGATGGTTAGTAGCTTTTTTTTGTAATTTAAAAGTGATTGGGTTTAGTTTGTTGTGGTAAGGGTTAGTTGGTGATGATTTATGGTAGCCGAAGTAATTTAGGTAAGTTTGGCATAGTTTGCTATGGTTACTAGCATTTTTTTGTAATTTAAAAGTGATTGGGTTTAGTTTGTTGTGGTAAGGGTTAGTTGGTGATGATTTATGGTAGCCGAAGTAATTTAGGTGAGTCTGGCATAGTTTGTTATGATTTGTACACCTTTTTTTGTAATTTTAAGATGATATGGTTTGGTTTGTGGTGGTAAGGGATAGTTGGGGGTGATTTACGGTAGCCGAAGTAATTTAGGTGATTCTGGTATAGTTTGTTATAATTTTTAGCATTTTTTTGTAATTTTAAAGTTATTGGGTTTAGTTTGTTGCTGTAAAGTGTAGTTGGGGGTGATTTTTGATAGCCGAAGTAATTTAGGTGAGTTTGGCATAGTTTGCTATGGTTAGTAGCATTTTTTTGTAATTTAAAAATGATTGGGTTTAGTTTGTTGTGGTAAGGGTTAGTTGGTGATGATTTATGGTAGCCGAAGTAATTTAGGTGAGTTTGGCACAGTTTGCTATGGTTACTAGCATTTTTTTGTAATTTAAAAGTGATTGGGTTTAGTTTGTTGTGGTAAGGGTTAGTTGGTGATGATTTAGAGTAGCCGAAGTAATTTAGGTGAGTCTGGCATAGTTTGTTATGATTTGTACACCTTTTTTTGTAATTTTAAGATGATATGGTTTGGTTTGTGGTGGTAAGGGATAGTTGGGGGTGATTTACCGTAGCCGAAGTAATTTAGGTGATTCTGGTATAGTTTGTTATAATTTTTAGCATTTTTTTGTAATTTTAAAGTTATTGGGTTTAGTTTGTTGCTGTAAAGTGTAGTTGGGGGTGATTTTTGATAGCCGAAGTAATTTAGGTAAGTTTGGCATAGTTTGCTATGGTTACTAGCATTTTTTTGTAATTTAAAAGTGATTGGGTTTAGTTTGTTGTGGTAAGGGTTAGTTGGTGATGATTTATGGTAGCCGAAGTAATTTAGGTGAGTCTGGCATAGTTTGTTATGATTTGTACACCTTTTTTTGTAATTTTAAGATGATATGGTTTGGTTTGTGGTGGTAAGGGATAGTTGGGGGTGATTTACGGTAGCCGAAGTAATTTAGGTGATTCTGGTATAGTTTGTTATAATTTTTAGCATTTTTTTGTAATTTTAAAGTTATTGGGTTTAGTTTGTTGCTGTAAAGTGTAGTTGGGGGTGATTTTTGATAGCCGAAGTAATTTAGGTGAGTTTGGCATAGTTTGCTATGGTTAGTAGCATTTTTTTGTAATTTAAAAATGATTGGGTTTAGTTTGTTGTGGTAAGGGTTAGTTGGTGATGATTTATGGTAGCCGAAGTAATTTAGGTGAGTTTGGCACAGTTTGCTATGGTTACTAGCATTTTTTTGTAATTTAAAAGTGATTGGGTTTAGTTTGTTGTGGTAAGGGTTAGTTGGTGATGATTTAGAGTAGCCGAAGTAATTTAGGTGAGTCTGGCATAGTTTCTTATGATTTGTACACCTTTTTTTGTAATTTTAGGATGATATGGTTTGGCTTGTTGTGGTAAGGGATATTTGGGGGTGATTTACGGTAGCCGAAGTAATTTAGGTGATTCTGGTATAGTTTGTTATGATTTTTAGAATTTTTTTGTAATTTTAAAATAATTGGGCTTAGTTTGTTGCTGTAAAGTGTAGTTGGGGGTAATTTTTGATAGCCGAAGTAATTTAAGTGAGTTTGGCATAGTTTGCTATGGTTATTAGCATTTTTTTGTAATTTTAAAGTGATTGGGTTTAGTTTGTTGTGGTAAGGGTTAGTTGGTGATGATTTAGAGTAGCCGAAGTAATTTAGGTGAGTCTGGCATAGTTTGTTATGATTTGTACACCTTTTTTTGTAATTTTAAGATGATATGGCTTGGTTTGTTGTGGTAAGGGATAGTTGGGGGTGATTTACGGTAGCCGAAGTAATTTAGGTGATTCTGGTATAGTTTGTTATGATTTTTAGCATTTTTTTTGTCATTTTAAAGTGATTGGGCTTAGTTTGTTGCTGTAAAGTGTAGTTGGGGGTGATTTTTGATAGCCGAAGTAATTTAGGTGAGATTGGCATAGTTTTCTATGGTTAGTAGCATTTTTTTGTAATTTAAAAGTGATTGGGTTTAGTTTGTAGTGGTAAGGGTTAGTTGGTGATGATTTACGGTAGCCGAAGTAATTTAGGTAAGTCTGGCATAGTTTGTTATGATTTGTACACCTTTTTTTGTAATTTTAAGATGATATGGTTTGGTTTGTTGTGGTAAGGGATAGTTGGGGGTGATTTACGGTAGCCGAAGTAATTTAGGTGATTCTGGTATAGTTTGTTATGATTTTTAGCATTTTTTTGTAATTTTAAAGTGATTAGGCTTAGTTTGTTGCTGTAAAGTGTAGTTGGGGGTGATTTTTGATAGCCGAAGTAATTTAGGTGAGTTCGGCATAGTTTGCTATGGTTAGTAGCATTTTTTTGTAATTTAAAATTGATTGGGTTTAGTTTGTTGTGGTAAGGGTTAGTTGGTGTTGATTTATGGTAGCCGAAGTAATTTAGGTGAGTTTGGCATTGTTTGCTATAGGTACTAGCATTTTTTTGTAATTTAAAAGTGATTGGGTTTAGTTTGTTGTGGTAAGGGTTAGTTGGTGATGATTTAGAGTAGCCGAAGTAATTTAGGTGAGTTTGGCATAGTTTGCTATGGTTACTAGCATTTTTTTGTAATCTAAAAGTGATTGGGTTTAGTTTGTTGTGGTAAGGGCTAGTTGGTGATGATTTAGAGTAGCCGAAGTAATTTAGGTGAGTCTGGCATAGTTTGTTATGATTTGTACACCTTTTTTTGTAATTTTAAGATGATATGGTTTGGTTTGTTGTGGTAAGGGGTAGATGGGGGTGATTTACGGTAGCCGAAGTAATTTAGGTGATTCTGGTATAGTTTGTTATGATTTTTAGCATTTTTTTGTAATTTTAAAGTGATTGGGCTTAGTTTGTTGCTGTAAAGTGTAGTTGGGGTGATTTTTGATAGCCAAAGTAATTTAGGTGAGTTTGGCATAGTTTGCTATGGTTAGTAGCATTTTTTTGTAATTTAAAAGTGATTGGGTTTAGTTTGTTGTGGTATGGGTTACTTGGTGATGATTTATGGTAGCCGCAGTAATTTAGGTGAGTTTGGTATAGTTTGCTATGGTTATTAGCATTTTTTTGTAATTTAAAAGTGATTGGGTTTAGTTTGTTGTGGTAAGGGTTAGTTGGTGATGATTTAGATTAGCCGAAGTAATTTAGGTGAGTCTGGCATAGTTTGTTATGATTTGTACACCTTTTTTTGTAATTTTAAGATGATATGGTTTGGTTTGTTGTGGTAAGGGATAGTTGGAGGTGATTTACGGTAGCCGAAGTAATTTAGGTGACTCTGGAATAGTTTGTTATGATTTTTATCATTTTTTTGTAATTTTAAAGTGATTGGGCTTAGTTTGTTGCTGTAAAGTGTAGTTGGGGGTGATTTTTGATAGCCGAAGTAATTTAGGTGAGTTTGGCATAGTTTGCTATGGTTTGTAGCATTTTTTTGTAATTTAAAAGTGATTGGGTTTAGTTTGTTGTGGTAAGGGTTAGTTGGTGATGATATATGGTAGCCGAAGTAATTTAGGTGAGTTTGGCATAGTTAGCTATGGATTCTAGCATTTTTTTGTAATTTAAAAGTGATTGGGTTTAGTTTGTTGTGGTAAGGGTTAGTTGGTGATGATTTAGAGTAGCCGAAGTAATTTAGGTGAGTCTGGCATAATTTGTTATGATTTGTACACCTTTTTTTGTAATTTTAAGATGATATGGTTTGGTTTGTTGTGGTAAGGGAAAGTTGGGGGTGATTTACGGTAGCCGAAGTAATGTAGGTGATTCTGGTATAGTTTGTTATGATTTTTAGCATTTTTTTGTAATTTTAAAGTGATTGGGCTTAGTTTGTTGTGGTAAGGGTTAGTTGGTGATGATTTAGAGTAGCCGAAGTAATTTAGGTGAGTCTGGCATAGTTTGTTATGATTTGTACAACTTTTTTTGTAATTTTAAGATGATATGGTTTGGTTTGTTGTGGTAAGGGATAGTTGGGGGTGATTTATGGTAGCCGAAGTAATTTAGGTGAGTTTGGCATAGTTTGCTATGGTTACTAGCATTTTTTTGTAATTCAAAAGTGATTGGGTTTAGTTTGTTGTGGTTAGGGTTAGTTGGTGATGATTTAAAGTAGCCGAATTAATTTAGGTGAGTCTGGCATAGATTGTTATGATTTGTACAGCTTTTTTTGTAATTTTAAGATGATATGGTTTGGTTTGTTGTGGTAAGGGATAGTTCGGGGTGAATTACGGTAGCCGAAGTAATTTAGGTGATTCTGGTATAGTTTGTTATAATTTTTAGCATTTTTTTGTAATTTTAAAGTGATTGGGTTTAGTTTGTTGCTGTAAAGTGTAGTTGGGGGTGATTTTTAATAGCCGAAGTAATTTAGGTGAGTTTGGCATAGTTTGCTATGGTTAGTAGCATTTTTTTGTAATTTAAAAGTGATTGGGTTTAGTTTGTTGTGGTAAGGGTTAGTTGGTGATGATTTATGGTAGCCGAAGTAATTTAGGTGAGTTTGGCATAGTCTGCTATGGTTACTAGCATTTTTTTGTAATTTAAAAGTGATTGGGTTTAGTTTGTTGTGGTAAGGGTTAGTTGGTGATGATTTAGAGTAGCCGAAGTAATTTAGGTGAGTCTGGCATAGTTTGTTATGATTTGTACAACTTTTTTTGTAATTTTAAGATGATATGGTTTGGTTTGTTGTGGTAAGGGATAGTTGGGGGTGATTTACGGTAGTCGAACTAATTTAGGTGACTCTGGTATAGTTTGTTATGATTTTTAGCATTTTTTTGTAATTTTAAAGTGATTGGGCTTACTTTGTTGCTGTAAAGTGTAGTTGGGGGTGATTTTTGATAGCCGAAGTAATTTAGGTGAGTTTGGCATAGTTTGCTTTGGTTAGTAGCATTTTTTTGTAATTTAAAAGTGATTGGGTTTAGTTTGTTGTGGTAAGGGTTAGTTGGTGATGATTTATGGTAGCCGAAGTAATTTAGGTGAGTTTGGCATAGTTTGCTATGGTTACTAGCATTTTTTTGTAATTTAAAAGTGATTGGGTTTAGTTTGTTGTGGTTAGGGTTAGTTGGTGATGATTTAGAGTAGCCGAATTAATTTAGGTGAGTCTGGCATAGTTTGTTATGATTTGTACACCTTTTTTTGTAATTTTAAGATGATATGGTTTGGTTTGTTGTGGTAAGGGATAGTTGGGGGTGATTTACGGTAGCCGAAGTAATTTAGGTGATTCTGGTATAGTTTGTTATAATTTTTAGCATTTTTTTGTAATTTTAAAGTGATTGGACTTAGTTTGTTGCTGTAAAGTGTAGTTGGGTTTGATTTTTGATAGCCGAAGTAATTTAGGTGAGTTTGGCATAGTTTGCTATGGTTAGTAGCTTTTTTTTGTAATTTAAAAGTGATTGGGTTTAGTTTGTTGTGGTAAGGGTTAGTTGGTGATGATTTATGGTAGCCGAAGTAATTTAGGTAAGTTTGGCATAGTTTGCTATGGTTACTAGCATTTTTTTGTAATTTAAAAGTGATTGGGTTTAGTTTGTTGTGGTAAGGGTTAGTTGGTGATGATTTAGAGTAGCCGAAGTAATCTAGGTGAGTCTGGCATAGTTTGTTATGATTTGTACACCTTTTTTTGTAATTTTAAGATGATATGGTTTGGTTTGTTGTGGTAAGAAATAGTTGAGGGTGATTTACTGTAGCCGAAGTAATTTAGGTGATTCTGGTATAGTTTGTTATGATTTTTAGCATTTTTTTTGTAATTTTAATGTGATTGGGCTTAGTTTGTTGCTGTAAAGTGTAGTTGGGGGTGATTTTTGATAGCCGAAGTAATTTAGGTGAGTTTGGCATAGTTTGCTATGGTTAGTAGCATTTTTTTGTAATTTAAAAGTGATTGGGTTTAGTTTGTTGTGGTAAGGGTTAGTTGGTGATGATTTATGGTAGCCGAAGTAATTTAGGTGAGTTTGGCATAGTTTGCTATGGTTAGTAGCATTTTTTTGTAATTTAAAAGTGATTGGGTTTAGTTTGTTGTGGTTAGGGTTAGTTGGTGATGATTTAAAGTAGCCGAATTAATTTAGGTGAGTCTGGCATAGTTTGTTATGATTTGTACACCTTTTTTTGTAATTTTAAGATGATATGGTTTGGTTTGTTGTGGTAAGGGATCGTTCGGGGTGAATTACGGTAGCCGAAGTAATTTAGGTGATTCTGGTATAGTTTGTTATGATTTTTAGCATTTTTGAGTAATTTTAAAGTGATTTTTCTTAGTTTGTTGCTGTAAAGTGTAGTTGGGGGTGATTTTTGATAGCCGAAGTAATTTAGGTGAGTTTGGCATAGTTTGCTATGGTTAGTAGCATTTTTTTGTAATTTAAAAATGATTGGATTTAGTTTGTTGTGGTAAGGGTTAGTTGGTGATGATTTATGGTAGCCGAAGTAATTTAGGTGAGTCTGGCATAGTTTGTTATGATTTGTACACCTTTTTTTGTAATTTTAAGATGATATGGTTTGGTTTGTGGTGGTAAGGGATAGTTGGGGGTGATTTACGGTAGCCGAAGTAATTTAGGTGATTCTGGTATAGTTTGTTATAATTTTTAGCATTTTTTTGTAATTTTAAAGTTATTGGGTTTAGTTTGTTGCTGTAAAGTGTAGTTGGGGGTGATTTTTGATAGCCGAAGTAATTTAGGTGAGTTTGGCATAGTTTGCTATGGTTAGTAGCATTTTTTTGTAATTTAAAAGTGATTGGGTTTAGTTTGTTGTGGTTAGGGTTAGTTGGTGATGATTTAGAGTAGCCGAATTAATTTAGGTGAGTCTGGCATAGTTTGTTATGATTTGTACACCTTTTTTTGTAATTTTAAGATGATATGGTTTGGTTTGTTGTGGTAAGGGATAGTTGGGGGTGATTTACGGTAGCCGAAGTAATTTAGGTGATTCTGGTATAGTTTGTTACGATTTTTAGCATTTTTTTGTAATTTTAAAGTGATTGGACTTAGTTTGTTGCTGTAAAGTGTAGTTGGGGTTGATTTTTGATAGCCGAAGTAATTTAGGTGAGTTTGGCATAGTTTGCGATGGTTAGTAGCTTTTTTTTGTAATTTAAAAGTGATTGGGTTTAGTTTGTTGTGGTAAGGGTTAGTTGGTGATGATTTATGGTAGCCGAAGTAATTTAGGTAAGTTTGGCATAGTTTGCTATGGTTACTAGCATTTTTTTGTAATTTAAAAGTGATTGGGTTTAGTTTGTTGTGGTAAGGGTTAGTTGGTGATGATTTATGGTAGCCGAAGTAATTTAGGTGAGTCTGGCATAGTTTGTTATGATTTGTACACCTTTTTTTGTAATTTTAAGATGATATGGTTTGGTTTGTGGTGGTAAGGGATAGTTGGGGGTGATTTACGGTAGCCGAAGTAATTTAGGTGATTCTGGTATAGTTTGTTATAATTTTTAGCATTTTTTTGTAATTTTAAAGTTATTGGGTTTAGTTTGTTGCTGTAAAGTGTAGTTGGGGGTGATTTTTGATAGCCGAAGTAATTTAGGTGAGTTTGGCATAGTTTGCTATGGTTAGTAGCATTTTTTTGTAATTTAAAAATGATTGGGTTTAGTTTGTTGTGGTAAGGGTTAGTTGGTGATGATTTATGGTAGCCGAAGTAATTTAGGTGAGTTTGGCATAGTTTGCTATAGTTACTAGCATTTTTTTGTAATTTAAAAGTGATTGGGTTTAGTTTGTTGTGGTAAGGGTTAGTTGGTGATGATTTATGGTAACCGAAGTAATTTAGGTGAGTTTGGCATAGTTTGCTATGGTTACTAGCATTTTTTTGTAATTTAAAAGTGATTGGGTTTAGTTTGTTGTGGTAAGGGTTAGTTGGTGATGATTTAGAGTAGCCGAAGTAATTTAGGTGAGTCTGGCATAGTTTCTTATGATTTGTACACATTTTTTTGTAATTTTAGGATGATATGGTTTGGCTTGTTGTGGTAAGGGATATTTGGGGGTGATTTACGGTAGCCGAAGTAATTTAGGTGATTCTGGTATAGTTTCTTATGATTTTTAGAATTTTTTTGTAATTTTAAAATAATTGGGCTTAGTTTGTTGCTGTAAAGTGTAGTTGGGGGTTATTTTTGATAGCCGAAGTAATTTAAGTGAGTTTGGCATAGTTTGCTATGGTTATTAGCATTTTTTTGTAATTTTAAAGTGATTGGGTTTAGTTTGTTGTGGTAAGGGTTAGTTGGTGATGATTTAGAGTAGCCGAAGTAATTTAGGTGAGTCTGGCATAGTTTGTTATGATTTGTACACCTTTTTTTGTAATTTTAAGATGATATGGCTTGGTTTGTTGTGGTAAGGGATAGTTGGGGGTGATTTACGGTAGCCGAAGTAATTTAGGTGATTCTGGTATAGTTTGTTATGATTTTTAGCATTTTTTTTGTCATTTTAAAGTGATTGGGCTTAGTTTGTTGCTGTAAAGTGTAGTTGGGGGTGATTTTTGATAGCCGAAGTAACTTAGGTGAGATTGGCATAGTTTGCTATGGTTAGTAGCATTTTTTTGTAATTTAAAAGTGATTGGGTTTAGTTTGTAGTGGTAAGGGTTAGTTGGTGATGATTTACGGTAGCCGAAGTAATTTAGGTAAGTCTGGCATAGTTTGTTATGATTTGTACACCTTTTTTTGTAATTTTAAGATGATATGGTTTGGTTTGTTGTGGTAAGGGATAGTTGGGGGTGATTTACGGTAGCCGAAGTAATTTAGGTGATTCTGGTATAGTTTGTTATGATTTTTAGCATTTTTTTGTAATTTTAAAGTGATTAGGCTTAGTTTGTTGCTGTAAAGTGTAGTTGGGGGTGATTTTTGATAGCCGAAGTAATTTAGGTGAGTTCGGCATAGTTTGCTATGGTTAGTAGCATTTTTTTGTAATTTAAAATTGATTGGGTTTAGTTTGTTGTGGTAAGGGTTAGTTGGTGTTGATTTATGGTAGCCGAAGTAATTTAGGTGAGTTTGGCATTGTTTGCTATAGGTACTAGCATTTTTTTGTAATTTAAAAGTGATTGGGTTTAGTTTGTTGTGGTAAGGGTTAGTTGGTGATGATTTAGAGTAGCCGAATTAATTTAGGTGAGTCTGGTATAGTTTGTTATGATTTTTAGCATTTTTTTGTAATTTTAAAGTGATTGGGCTTAGTTTGTTGCTGTAAAGTGTAGTTGGGGGTGATTTTTGAAAGCCGAAGTAATTTAGGTGAGTTTGGCATAGTTTGCTATGGTTAGTAGCATTTTTTAGTAATTTAAAAGTGATTGGGTTTAGTTTGTTGTGGTAAGGGTTAGTTGGTGATGATTTAGAGTAGCCGAATTAATTTAGGTGAGTCTGGCATAGTTTGTTATGATTTGTACACCTTTTTTTGTAATTTTAAGATGATATGGTTTGGTTTTTTGTGGTAAGGGATAGTTGGGGGTGATTTACGGTAGCCGAAGTAATTTAGGTGATTCTGGTATAGTTTGTTATAATTTTTAGCATTTTTTTGTAATTTTAAAGTGATTGGATTTAGTTTGTTGCTGTAAAGTGTAGTTGGGGGTGATTTTTGATAGCCGAAGTAATTTAGGTGAGTTCGGCATAGTTTGCTATGGTTAGTAGCATTTTTTTGTAATTTAAAATTGATTGGGTTTAGTTTGTTGTGGTAAGGGTTAGTTGGTGTTGATTTATGGTAGCCGAAGTAATTTAGGTGAGTTTGGCATTGTTTGCTATAGGTACTAGCATTTTTTTGTAATTTAAAAGTGATTGGGTTTAGTTTGTTGTGGTAAGGGTTAGTTGGTGATTATTTAGAGTAGCCGAATTAATTTAGGTGAGTCTGGTATAGTTTGTTATGATTTTTAGCATTTTTTTGTAATTTTAAAGTGATTGGGCTTAGTTTGTTGCTGTAAAGTGTAGTTGGTGATGATTTATGGTAGCCGAAGTAATTTAGGTGAGTTTGGCATAGTTTGCTATAGTTACTAGCATTTTTTTGTAATTTAAAAGTGATTGGGTTTAGTTTGTTGTGGTAAGGGTTAGTTGGTGATGATTTATGGTAACCGAAGTAATTTAGGTGAGTTTGGCATAGTTTGCTATGGTTACTAGCATTTTTTTGTAATTTAAAAGTGATTGGGTTTAGTTTGTTGTGGTAAGGGTTAGTTGGTGATGATTTAGAGTAGCCGAAGTAATTTAGGTGAGTCTGGCATAGTTTCTTATGATTTGTACACCTTTTTTTGTAATTTTAGGATGATATGGTTTGGCTTGTTGTGGTAAGGGATATTTGGGGGTGATTTACGGTAGCCGAAGTAATTTAGGTGATTCTGGTATAGTTTCTTATGATTTTTAGAATTTTTTTGTAATTTTAAAATAATTGGGCTTAGTTTGTTGCTGTAAAGTGTAGTTGGGGGTAATTTTTGATAGCCGAAGTAATTTAAGTGAGTTTGGCATAGTTTGCTATGGTTATTAGCATTTTTTTGTAATTTTAAAGTGATTGGGTTTAGTTTGTTGTGGTAAGGGTTAGTTGGTGATGATTTAGAGTAGCCGAAGTAATTTAGGTGAGTCTGGCATAGTTTGTTATGATTTGTACACCTTTTTTTGTAATTTTAAGATGATATGGCTTGGTTTGTTGTGGTAAGGGATAGTTGGGGGTGATTTACGGTAGCCGAAGTAATTTAGGTGATTCTGGTATAGTTTGTTATGATTTTTAGCATTTTTTTTGTCATTTTAAAGTGATTGGGCTTAGTTTGTTGCTGTAAAGTGTAGTTGGGGGTGATTTTTGATAGCCGAAGTAATTTAGGTGAGATTGGCATAGTTTGCTATGGTTAGTAGCATTTTTTTGTAATTTAAAAGTGATTGGGTTTAGTTTGTAGTGGTAAGGGTTAGTTGGTGATGATTTACGGTAGCCGAAGTAATTTAGGTAAGTCTGGCATAGTTTGTTATGATTTGTACACCTTTTTTTGTAATTTTAAGATGATATGGTTTGGTTTGTTGTGGTAAGGGATAGTTGGGGGTGATTTACGGTAGCCGAAGTAATTTAGGTGATTCTGGTATAGTTTGTTATGATTTTTAGCATTTTTTTGTAATTTTAAAGTGATTAGGCTTAGTTTGTTGCTGTAAAGTGTAGTTGGGGGTGATTTTTGATAGCCGAAGTAATTTAGGTGAGTTCGGCATAGTTTGCTATGGTTAGTAGCATTTTTTTGTAATTTAAAATTGATTGGGTTTAGTTTGTTGTGGTAAGGGTTAGTTGGTGTTGATTTATGGTAGCCGAAGTAATTTAGGTGAGTTTGGCATTGTTTGCTATAGGTACTAGCATTTTTTTGTAATTTAAAAGTGATTGGGTTTAGTTTGTTGTGGTAAGGGTTAGTTGGTGATGATTTAGAGTAGCCGAATTAATTTAGGTGAGTCTGGTATAGTTTGTTATGATTTTTAGCATTTTTTTGTAATTTTAAAGTGATTGGGCTTAGTTTGTTGCTGTAAAGTGTAGTTGGGGGTGATTTTTGAAAGCCGAAGTAATTTAGGTGAGTTTGGCATAGTTTGCTATGGTTAGTAGCATTTTTTAGTAATTTAAAAGTGATTGGGTTTAGTTTGTTGTGGTAAGGGTTAGTTGGTGATGATTTAGTGTAGCCGAATTAATTTAGGTGAGTCTGGCATAGTTTGTTATGATTTGTACACCTTTTTTTGTAATTTTAAGATGATATGGTTTGGTTTGTTGTGGTAAGGGATAGTTGGGGGTGATTTACGGTAGCCGAAGTAATTTAGGTGATTCTGGTATAGTTTGTTATAATTTTTAGCATTTTTTTGTAATTTTAAAGTGATTGGATTTAGTTTGTTGCTGTAAAGTGTAGTTGGGGGTGATTTTTGATAGCCGAAGTAATTTAGGTGAGTTCGGCATAGTTTGCTATGGTTAGTAGCATTTTTTTGTAATTTAAAATTGATTGGGTTTAGTTTGTTGTGGTAAGGGTTAGTTGGTGTTGATTTATGGTAGCCGAAGTAATTTAGGTGAGTTTGGCATTGTTTGCTATAGGTACTAGCATTTTTTTGTAATTTAAAAGTGATTGGGTTTAGTTTGTTGTGGTAAGGGTTAGTTGGTGATGATTTAGAGTAGCCGAATTAATTTAGGTGAGTCTGGTATAGTTTGTTATGATTTTTAGCATTTTTTTGTAATTTTAAAGTGATTGGGCTTAGTTTGTTGCTGTAAAGTGTAGTTGGGGGTGATTTTTGAAAGCCGAAGTAATTTAGGTTAGTTTGGCATAGTTTGCTATAGTTACTAGCATTTTTTTGTAATTTAAAAGTGATTGGGTTTAGTTTGTTGTGGTAAGGGTTAGTTGGTGATGATTTATGGTAACCGAAGTAATTTAGGTGAGTTTGGCATAGTTTGCTATGGTTACTAGCATTTTTTTGTAATTTAAAAGTGATTGGGTTTAGTTTGTTGTGGTAAGGGTTAGTTGGTGATGATTTAGAGTAGCCGAAGTAATTTAGGTGAGTCTGGCATAGTTTCTTATGATTTGTACACCTTTTTTTGTAATTTTAGGATGATATGGTTTGGCTTGTTGTGGTAAGGGATATTTGGGGGTGATTTACGGTAGCCGAAGTAATTTAGGTGATTCTGGTATAGTTTCTTATGATTTTTAGAATTTTTTTGTAATTTTAAAATAATTGGGCTTAGTTTGTTGCTGTAAAGTGTAGTTGGGGGTAATTTTTGATAGCCGAAGTAATTTAAGTGAGTTTGGCATAGTTTGCTATGGTTATTAGCATTTTTTTGTAATTTTAAAGTGATTGGGTTTAGTTTGTTGTGGTAAGGGTTAGTTGGTGATGATTTAGAGTAGCCGAAGTAATTTAGGTGAGTCTGGCATAGTTTGTTATGATTTGTACACCTTTTTTTGTAATTTTAAGATGATATGGCTTGGTTTGTTGTGGTAAGGGATAGTTGGGGGTGATTTACGGTAGCCGAAGTAATTTAGGTGATTCTGGTATAGTTTGTTATGATTTTTAGCATTTTTTTTGTCATTTTAAAGTGATTGGGCTTAGTTTGTTGCTGTAAAGTGTAGCTGGGGGTGATTTTTGATAGCCGAAGTAATTTAGGTGAGATTGGCATAGTTTGCTATGGTTAGTAGCATTTTTTTGTAATTTAAAAGTGATTGGGTTTAGTTTGTAGTGGTAAGGGTTAGTTGGTGATGATTTACGGTAGCCGAAGTAATTTAGGTAAGTCTGGCATAGTTTGTTATGATTTGTACACCTTTTTTTGTAATTTTAAGATGATATGGTTTGGTTTGTTGTGGTAAGGGATAGTTGGGGGTGATTTACGGTAGCCGAAGTAATTTAGGTGATTCTGGTATAGTTTGTTATGATTTTTAGCATTTTTTTGTAATTTTAAAGTGATTAGGCTTAGTTTGTTGCTGTAAAGTGTAGTTGGGGGTGATTTTTGATAGCCGAAGTAATTTAGGTGAGTTCGGCATAGTTTGCTATGGTTAGTAGCATTTTTTTGTAATTTAAAATTGATTGGGTTTAGTTTGTTGTGGTAAGGGTTAGTTGGTGTTGATTTATGGTAGCCGAAGTAATTTAGGTGAGTTTGGCATTGTTTGCTATAGGTACTAGCATTTTTTTGTAATTTAAAAGTGATTGGGTTTAGTTTGTTGTGGTAAGGGTTAGTTGGTGATGATTTAGAGTAGCCGAATTAATTTAGGTGAGTCTGGTATAGTTTGTTATGATTTTTAGCATTTTTTTGTAATTTTAAAGTGATTGGGCTTAGTTTGTTGCTGTAAAGTGTAGTTGGGGGTGATTTTTGAAAGCCGAAGTAATTTAGGTGAGTTTGGCATAGTTTGCTATGGTTAGTAGCATTTTTTAGTAATTTAAAAGTGATTGGGTTTAGTTTGTTGTGGTAAGGGTTAGTTGGTGATGATTTAGAGTAGCCGAATTAATTTAGGTGAGTCTGGCATAGTTTGTTATGATTTGTACACCTTTTTTTGTAATTTTAAGATGATATGGTTTGGTTTGTTGTGGTAAGGGATAGTTGGGGGTGATTTACGGTAGCCGAAGTAATTTAGGTGATTCTGGTATAGTTTGTTATAATTTTTAGCATTTTTTTGTAATTTTAAAGTGATTGGATTTAGTTTGTTGCTGTAAAGTGTAGTTGGGGGTGATTTTTGATAGCCGAAGTAATTTAGGTGAGTTCGGCATAGTTTGCTATGGTTAGTAGCATTTTTTTGTAATTTAAAATTGATTGGGTTTAGTTTGTTGTGGTAAGGGTTAGTTGGTGTTGATTTATGGTAGCCGAAGTAATTTAGGTGAGTTTGGCATTGTTTGCTATAGGTACTAGCATTTTTTTGTAATTTAAAAGTGATTGGGTTTAGTTTGTTGTGGTAAGGGTTAGTTGGTGATGATTTAGAGTAGCCGAATTAATTTAGGTGAGTCTGGTATAGTTTGTTATGATTTTTAGCATTTTTTTGTAATTTTAAAGTGATTGGGCTTAGTTTGTTGCTGTAAAGTGTAGTTGGGGGTGATTTTTGAAAGCCGAAGTAATTTAGGTGAGTTTGGCATAGTTTGCTATGGTTAGTAGCATTTTTTAGTAATTTAAAAGTGATTGGGTTTATTTTGTTGTGGTAAGGGTTAGTTGGTGATGATTTATGGTAGCCGAAGTAATTTAGGTGAGTTTGGCATAGTTTGCTATGGTTACTAGCATTTTTTTGTAATTTAAAAGTGATTGGGTTTAGTTTGTTGTGGTAAGGGTTAGTTGGTGATGATTTAGAGTAGCCGAATTAATTTAGGTGAGTCTGGCATAGTTTGTTATGATTTGTACACCTTTTTTTGTAATTTTAAGATGATATGGTTTGGTTTGTTGTGGTAAGGGATAGTTGGGGGTGATTTACGGTAGCCGAAGTAATTTAGGTGATTCTGGTATAGTTTGTTATAATTTTTAGCATTTTTTGTAATTTTAAAGTGATTGGATTAAGTTTGTTGCTGTAAAGTGTAGTTGGGGGTGATTTTTGATAGCCGAAGTAATTTAGGTGAGTTTGGCATAGTTTGCTATGGTTAGTAGCATTTTTTTGTAATTTAAAATTGATTGGGTTTAGTTTGTTGTGGTAAGGGTTAGTTGGTGTTGATTTATGGTAGCCGAAGTAATTTAGGTGAGTTTGGCATTGTTTGCTATAGGTACTAGCATTTTTTTGTAATTTAAAAGTGATTGGGTTTAGTTTGTTGTGGTAAGGGTTAGTTGGTGATGATTTAGAGTAGCCGAATTAATTTAGGTGAGTCTGGCATAGTTTCTTATGATTTGTACACCTTTTTTTGTAATTTTAAGATGATATGGTTTGGCTTGTTGTGGTAAGGGATAGTTGGGGGTGATTTACGGTAGCCGAAGTAATTTAGGTGATTCTGGTATAGTTTGTTATGATTTTTAGAATTTTTTTGTAATTTTAAAGTGATTGGGCTGAGTTTGTTGCTGTAAAGTGTAGTTGGGGGTAATTTTTGATAGCCGAAGTAATTTAAGTGAGTTTGGCATAGTTTGCTATGGTTAGTAGCATTTTTTTGTAATTTTAAAGTGATTGGGTTTAGTTTGTTGTGGTAAGGGTTAGTTGGTGATGATTTAGAGTAGTCGAAGTAATTTAGGTGAGTCTGGCTTAGTTTGTTATGATTTGTACACCTTTTTTTGTAATTTTAAGATGATATGGCTTGGTTTGTTGTGGTAAGGGATAGTTGGGGGTGATTTACGGTAGCCGAAGTAAGTTAGGTGATTCTGGTATAGTTTGTTATGATTTTTAGCATTTTTTTGTCATCTTAAAGTGATTGAGCTTAGTTTGTTGCTGTAAAGTGTAGTTGGGGGCGATTTTTGATAGCCGAAGTAATTTAGGTGAGATTGGCATAATTTGCTATGGTTAGTAGCATTTTTTTGTAATTTAAAAATGATTGGGTTTAGTTTGTAGTGGTAAGGGTTAGTTGGTGATGATTTATGGTAGCCGAAGTAATTTAGGTAAGTCTGGCATAGTTTGTTATGATTTGTACACCTTTTTTTGTAATTTTAAGATGATATGGTTTGGTTTGTTGTGGTAAGGGATAGTTGGGGGTGATTTACGGTAGCCGAAGTAATTTAGGTGATTCTGGTATAGTTTGTTAAGATTTTTAGCATTTTTTTGTAATTTTAAAGTGATTGGGCTTAGTTTGTTGCTGTAAAGTGTAGTTGGGGGTGATTTTTGATAGCCGAAGTAATTTAGGTGAGTTTGGCATAGTTTGCTGTGGTTAGTAGCAATTTTTTGTAATTTAAAAGTGATTGGGTTTAGTTTGTTGTGGTAAGGGTTAGTTGGTGATGTTTTATGGTAGCCGAAGTAATTTAGGTGAATTTGGCATAGTTTGCTATGGTTACTAGCATTTTTTTGTAATTTAAAAGTGATTGGGTTTAGTTTGTTGTGGTAAGGGTTAGTTGGTGATGATTTAGAGTAGCCGAAGTAATTTAGGTGAGTCTGGCATAGTTTGTTATGATTTGTACACTTTTTTTTGTAATTTTAAGATGATATGGTTTGGTTTGTTGTAGTAAGGGATAATTGGGGGTGATTTACGGTAACCGAAGTAATTTAGGTGATTCTGGTATAGTTTGTTATGCTTTTTAGCATTTTTTTGTAATTTTAAAGTGATTGGGCTTAGTTTGTTGCTGTAAAGTGTAGTTGGGGGTGATTTTTGATAGCCGAAGTATTTTAGGTGAGATTGGCATAGTTTGCTATGGTTAGTAGCATTTTGTTGTAATTTAAAATTGATTGGGTTTAGTTTGTTGTGGTAAGGGTTAGTTGGTGATGATTTATGGTAGCCGAAGTAATTTAGGTGAGTTTGGCATAGTTTGCTATAGGTACTAGCATTTTTTTGTAATTTAAAAGTGATTGGGTTTAGTTTGTTGTGGTAAGGGTTAGTTGGTGATGATTTAGAGTAGCAGAAGTAATTTAGGTAAGTCTGGCATAGTTTGTTATGATTTGTACATCTTTTTTTGTAATTTTAATATGATACGGTTTGGTTTGTTGTGGTAAGGGATAGTTGGGGGTAATTTACGGTAGCCGAAGTAATTTAGGTGATTCTGGTATAGTTTGTTATGATTTTTAGCATTTTTGTGTAATTTTAAAGTGATTGGGCATAGTTTGTTGCTGTAAAGTGTAGTTGGGGGTGATTTTTGATAGCCGAAGTAATTTAGGTAAGTTTGGCATAGTTTGCTATGGTTAGTAACATTTTTTTGTAATTTAAAAGTGATTGGGTTTAGTTTGTTGTGGTAAGTGTTAGTTGGTGATGAGTTATGGTAGCCGAAGTAATTTAGGTGAGTTTGGCATAGTTTGCTATGGTCACTAGCATTTTTTTGTAATTTAAAAGTGATTGGGTTTAGTTTGTTGTGGTAAGGGTTAGTTGGTGATGATTTAGAGTAGCCGAATTAATTTAGGTGAGTCTGGTATAGTTTGTTATGATTTTTAGCATTTTTTTGTAATTTTAAAGTGATTGGGCTTAGTTTGTTGCTGTAAAGTGTAGTTGGGGGTGATTTTTGAAAGCCGAAGTAATTTAGGTGAGTTTGGCATAGTTTGCTATGGTTAGTAGCATTTTTTAGTAATTTAAAAGTGATTGGGTTTAGTTTGTTGTGGTAAGGGTTAGTTGGTGATGATTTAGAGTAGCCGAATTAATTTAGGTGAGTCTGGCATAGTTTGTTATGATTTGTACACCTTTTTTTGTAATTTTAAGATGATATGGTTTGGTTTGTTGTGGTAAGGGATAGTTGGGGGTGATTTACGGTAGCCGAAGTAATTTAGGTGATTCTGGTTTAGTTTGTTATAATTTTTAGCATTTTTTTGTAATTTTAAAGTGATTGGATTTAGTTTGTTGCTGTAAAGTGTAGTTGGGGGTGATTTTTGATAGCCGAAGTAATTTAGGTGAGTTCGGCATAGTTTGCTATGGTTAGTAGCATTTTTTTGTAATTTAAAATTGATTGGGTTTAGTTTGTTGTGGTAAGGGTTAGTTGGTGTTGATTTATGGTAGCCGAAGTAATTTAGGTGAGTTTGGCATTGTTTGCTATAGGTACTAGCATTTTTTTGTAATTTAAAAGTGATTGGGTTTAGTTTGTTGTGGTAAGGGTTAGTAGGTGATGATTTAGAGTAGCCGAATTAATTTAGGTGAGTCTGGTATAGTTTGTTATGATTTTTAGCATTTTTTTGTAATTTTAAAGTGATTGGGCTTTGTTTGTTGCTGTAAAGTGTAGTTGGGGGTGATTTTTGATAGCCGAAGTAATTTAGGTGAGTTTGGCATAGTTTGCTATGGTTAGTAGCATTTTTTTGTAATTTAAAATTGATTGGGTTTAGTTTGTTGTGGTAAGGGTTAGTTGGTGTTGATTTATGGTAGCCGAAGTAATTTAGGTGAGTTTGGCATTGTTTGCTATAGGTACTAGCATTTTTTTGTAATTTAAAAGTGATTGGGTTTAGTTTGTTGTGGTAAGGGTTAGTTGGTGATGATTTAGAGTAGCCGAATTAATTTAGGTGAGTCTGGCATAGTTTCTTATGATTTGTACACCTTTTTTTGTAATTTTAAGATGATATGGTTTGGCTTGTTGTGGTAAGGGATAGTTGGGGGTGATTTACGGTAGCCGTAGTAATTTAGGTGATTCTGGTATAGTTTGTTATGATTTTTAGAATTTTTTTGTAATTTTAAAGTGATTGGGCTGAGTTTGTTGCTGTAAAGTGTAGTTGGGGGTAATTTTTGATAGCCGAAGTAATTTAAGTGAGTTTGGCATAGTTTTCTATGGTTAGTAGCATTTTTTTGTAATTTTAAAGTGATTGGGTTTAGTTTGTTGTGGTAAGGGTTAGTTGGTGATGATTTAGAGTAGTCGAAGTAATTTAGGTGAGTCTGGCTTAGTTTGTTATGATTTGTACACCTTTTTTTGTAATTTTAAGATGATATGGCTTGGTTTGTTGTGGTAAGGGATAGTTGGGGGTGATTTACGGTAGCCGAAGTAAGTTAGGTGATTCTGGTATAGTTTGTTATGATTTTTAGCATTTTTTTGTCATCTTAAAGTGATTGAGCTTAGTTTGTTGCTGTAAAGTGTAGTTGGGGGCGATTTTTGATAGCCGAAGTAATTTAGGTGAGATTGGCATAATTTGCTATGGTTAGTAGCATTTTTTTGTAATTTAAAAATGATTGGGTTTAGTTTGTAGTGGTAAGGGTTAGTTGGTGATGATTTATGGTAGCCGAAGTAATTTAGGTAAGTCTGGCATAGTTTGTTATGATTTGTACACCTTTTTTTGTAATTTTAAGATGATATGGTTTGGTTTGTTGTGGTAAGGGATAGTTGGGGGTGATTTACGGTAGCCGAAGTAATTTAGGTGATTCTGGTATAGTTTGTTAAGATTTTTAGCATTTTTTTGTAATTTTAAAGTGATTGGGCTTAGTTTGTTGCTGTAAAGTGTAGTTGGGGGTGATTTTTGATAGCCGAAGTAATTTAGGTGAGTTTGGCATAGTTTGCTGTGGTTAGTAGCAATTTTTTGTAATTTAAAAGTGATTGGGTTTAGTTTGTTGTGGTAAGGGTTAGTTGGTGATGTTTTATGGTAGCCGAAGTAATTTAGGTGAATTTGGCATAGTTTGCTATGGTTACTAGCATTTTTTTGTAATTTAAAAGTGATTGGGTTTAGTTTGTTGTGGTAAGGGTTAGTTGGTGATGATTTAGAGTAGCCGAAGTAATTTAGGTGAGTCTGGCATAGTTTGTTATGATTTGTACATCTTTTTTTGTAATTTTAAGATGATATGGTTTGGTTTGTTGTAGTAAGGGATAATTGGGGGTGATTTACGGTAACCGAAGTAATTTAGGTGATTCTGGTATAGTTTGTTATGCTTTTTAGCATTTTTTTGTAATTTTAAAGTGATTGGGCTTAGTTTGTTGCTGTAAAGTGTAGTTGGGGGTGATTTTTGATAGCCGAAGTAATTTAGGTAAGATTGGCATAGTTTGCTATGGTTAGTAGCATTTTGTTGTAATTTAAAATTGATTGGGTTTAGTTTGTTGTGGTAAGGGTTAGTTGGTGATGATTTATGGTAGCCGAAGTAATTTAGGTGAGTTTGGCATAGTTTGCTATAGGTACTAGCATTTTTTTGTAATTTAAAAGTGATTGGGTTTAGTTTGTTGTGGTAAGGGTTAGTTGGTGATGATTTAGAGTAGCAGAAGTAATTTAGGTAAGTCTGGCATAGTTTGTTATGATTTGTACATCTTTTTTTGTAATTTTAATATGATACGGTTTGGTTTGTTGTGGTAAGGGATAGTTGGGGGTAATTTACGGTAGCCGAAGTAATTTAGGTGATTCTGGTATAGTTTGTTATGATTTTTAGCATTTTTGTGTAATTTTAAAGTGATTGGGCATAGTTTGTTGCTGTAAAGTGTAGTTGGGGGTGATTTTTGATAGCCGAAGTAATTTAGGTAAGTTTGGCATAGTTTGCTATGGTTAGTAACATTTTTTTGTAATTTAAAAGTGATTGGGTTTAGTTTGTTGTGGTAAGTGTTAGTTGGTGATGAGTTATGGTAGCCGAAGTAATTTAGGTGAGTTTGGCATAGTTTGCTATGGTCACTAGCATTTTTTTGTAATTTAAAAGTGATTGGGTTTAGTTTGTTGTGGTAAGGGTTAGTTGGTGATGATTTAGAGTAGCCGAATTAATTTAGGTGAGTCTGGTATAGTTTGTTATGATTTTTAGCATTTTTTTGTAATTTTAAAGTGATTGGGCTTAGTTTGTTGCTGTAAAGTGTAGTTGGGGGTGATTTTTGAAAGCCGAAGTAATTTAGGTGAGTTTGGCATAGTTTGCTATGGTTAGTAGCATTTTTTAGTAATTTAAAAGTGATTGGGTTTAGTTTGTTGTGGTAAGGGTTAGTTGGTGATGATTTAGAGTAGCCGAATTAATTTAGGTGAGTCTGGCATAGTTTGTTATGATTTGTACACCTTTTTTTGTAATTTTAAGATGATATGGTTTGGTTTGTTGTGGTAAGGGATAGTTGGGGGTGATTTACGGTAGCCGAAGTAATTTAGGTGATTCTGGTTTAGTTTGTTATAATTTTTAGCATTTTTTTGTAATTTTAAAGTGATTGGATTTAGTTTGTTGCTGTAAAGTGTAGTTGGGGGTGATTTTTGATAGCCGAAGTAATTTAGGTGAGTTCGGCATAGTTTGCTATGGTTAGTAGCATTTTTTTGTAATTTAAAATTGATTGGGTTTAGTTTGTTGTGGTAAGGGTTAGTTGGTGTTGATTTATGGTAGCCGAAGTAATTTAGGTGAGTTTGGCATTGTTTGCTATAGGTACTAGCATTTTTTTGTAATTTAAAAGTGATTGGGTTTAGTTTGTTGTGGTAAGGGTTAGTAGGTGATGATTTAGAGTAGCCGAATTAATTTAGGTGAGTCTGGTATAGTTTGTTATGATTTTTAGCATTTTTTTGTAATTTTAAAGTGATTGGGCTTAGTTTGTTGCTGTAAAGTGTAGTTGGGGGTGATTTTTGATAGCCGAAGTAATTTAGGTGAGTTTGGCATAGTTTGCTATGGTTAGTAGCATTTTTTTGTAATTTAAAATTGATTGGGTTTAGTTTGTTGTGGTAAGGGTTAGTTGGTGTTGATTTATGGTAGCCGAAGTAATTTAGGTGAGTTTGGCATTGTTTGCTATAGGTACTAGCATTTTTTTGTAATTTAAAAGTGATTGGGTTTAGTTTGTTGTGGTAAGGGTTAGTTGGTGATGATTTAGAGTAGCCGAATTAATTTAGGTGAGTCTGGCATAGTTTCTTATGATTTGTACACCTTTTTTTGTAATTTTAAGATGATATGGTTTGGCTTGTTGTGGTAAGGGATAGTTGGGGGTGATTTACGGTAGCCGAAGTAATTTAGGTGATTCTGGTATAGTTTGTTATGATTTTTAGAATTTTTTTGTAATTTTAAAGTGATTGGGCTGAGTTTGTTGCTGTAAAGTGTAGTTGGGGGTAATTTTTGATAGCCGAAGTAATTTAAGTGAGTTTGGCATAGTTTGCTATGGTTAGTAGCATTTTTTTGTAATTTTAAAGTGATTGGGTTTAGTTTGTTGTGGTAAGGGTTAGTTGGTGATGATTTAGAGTAGTCGAAGTAATTTAGGTGAGTCTGGCTTAGTTTGTTATGATTTGTACACCTTTTTTTGTAATTTTAAGATGATATGGCTTGGTTTGTTGTGGTAAGGGATAGTTGGGGGTGATTTACGGTAGCCGAAGTAAGTTAGGTGATTCTGGTATAGTTTGTTATGATTTTTAGCATTTTTTTGTCATCTTAAAGTGATTGAGCTTAGTTTGTTGCTGTAAAGTGTAGTTGGGGGCGATTTTTGATAGCCGAAGTAATTTAGGTGAGATTGGCATAATTTGCTATGGTTAGTAGCATTTTTTTGTAATTTAAAAATGATTGGGTTTAGTTTGTAGTGGTAAGGGTTAGTTGGTGATGATTTATGGTAGCCGAAGTAATTTAGGTAAGTCTGGCATAGTTTGTTATGATTTGTACACCTTTTTTTGTAATTTTAAGATGATATGGTTTGGTTTGTTGTGGTAAGGGATAGTTGGGGGTGATTTACGGTAGCCGAAGTAATTTAGGTGATTCTGGTATAGTTTGTTAAGATTTTTAGCATTTTTTTGTAATTTTAAAGTGATTGGGCTTAGTTTGTTGCTGTAAAGTGTAGTTGGGGGTGATTTTTGATAGCCGAAGTAATTTAGGTGAGTTTGGCATAGTTTGCTGTGGTTAGTAGCAATTTTTTGTAATTTAAAAGTGATTGGGTTTAGTTTGTTGTGGTAAGGGTTAGTTGGTGATGTTTTATGGTAGCCGAAGTAATTTAGGTGAATTTGGCATAGTTTGCTATGGTTACTAGCATTTTTTTGTAATTTAAAAGTGATTGGGTTTAGTTTGTTGTGGTAAGGGTTAGTTGGTGATGATTTAGAGTAGCCGAAGTAATTTAGGTGAGTCTGGCATAGTTTGTTATGATTTGTACATCTTTTTTTGTAATTTTAAGATGATATGGTTTGGTTTGTTGTAGTAAGGGATAATTGGGGGTGATTTACGGTAACCGAAGTAATTTAGGTGATTCTGGTATAGTTTGTTATGCTTTTTAGCATTTTTTTGTAATTTTAAAGTGATTGGGCTTAGTTTGTTGCTGTAAAGTGTAGTTGGGGGTGATTTTTGATAGCCGAAGTAATTTAGGTAAGATTGGCATAGTTTGCTATGGTTAGTAGCATTTTGTTGTAATTTAAAATTGATTGGGTTTAGTTTGTTGTGGTAAGGGTTAGTTGGTGATGATTTATGGTAGCCGAAGTAATTTAGGTGAGTTTGGCATAGTTTGCTATAGGTACTAGCATTTTTTTGTAATTTAAAAGTGATTGGGTTTAGTTTGTTGTGGTAAGGGTTAGTTGGTGATGATTTAGAGTAGCAGAAGTAATTTAGGTAAGTCTGGCATAGTTTGTTATGATTTGTACATCATTTTTTGTAATTTTAATATGATACGGTTTGGTTTGTTGTGGTAAGGGATAGTTGGGGGTAATAGACGGTAGACGAAGTAATTTAGGTGATTCTGGTATAGTTTGTTATGATTTTTAGCATTTTTGTGTAATTTTAAAGTGATTGGGCATAGTTTGTTGCTGTAAAGTGTAGTTAGGGGTGATTTTTGATAGCCGAAGTAATTTAGGTGAGTTTGGCATAGTTTGCTATGGTTAGTAACATTTTTTTGTAATTTAAAAGTGATTGGGTTTAGTTTGTTGTAGTAAGGGTTAGTTGGTGATGATTTAGAGTAGCCGAAGTAATTTAGGTGAGTCTGGCATAGTTTGTTATGATTTGTACACCTTTTTTTGTAATTTTAAGATGATATGGTTTGGTTTGTTGTGGTAAGGGATAGTTGGGGGTGATTTACGGTAGCCGAAGTAATTTAGGTAATTCTGGTATAGTTTGTTATGATTTTTAGCATTTTTTTGTAATTTTAAAGTGATTGGGCTTAGTTTGTTGCTGTAAAGTGTAGTTGGGGGTGATTTTTGATAGCCGAAGTAATTTAGGTGAATTTGGCATAATTTGCTATGCTTAATAGCATTTTTTTGTAATTTAAAAGTGATTGGGTTTAGTTTGTTGTGGTAAGGGTTAGTTGGTGATGATTTATGGTAGCCAAAGTAATTTTGGTGAGTTTGGCATAGTTTGCTATGGTTACTAGCATTTTTTTTTTATTTAAAAGTGATTGGGTTTAGTTTGTTGTAGTAAGGGTTAGTTGGTGATGATTTAGAGTAGCCGAAGTAATTTAGGTGAGTCTGGCATAGTTTGTTATGATTTGTACACCTTTTTTTGTAATTTTAAGATGATATGGTTTGGTTTGTTGTGGTAAGGGATAGTTGGGGGTGATTTACGGTAGCCGAAGTAATTTAGGTAATTCTGGTATAGTTTGTTATGATTTTTAGCATTTTTTTGTAATTTTAAAGTGATTGGGCTTAGTTTGTTGCTGTAAAGTGTAGTTGGGGGTGATTTTTGATAGCCGAAGTAATTTAGGTGAATTTGGCATAATTTGCTATGCTTAATAGCTTTTTTTTGTAATTTAAAAGTGATTGGGTTTAGTTTGTTGTGGTAAGGGTTAGTTGGTGATGATTTAGAATAGCCGAAGTAATTTAGGTGAGTCTGGCAGTGTTTGTTATGATTTGTACACCTTTTTTTGTAATTTTAAGATGATATGGTTTGGTTTGTTGTGGTAAGGGATAGTTGGGGGTGATTTACGGTAGCCGAAGTAATTTAGGTGATTCTGGTATAGTTTGTTATGATTTTTAGCATTTTTTTGTAATTTTAAAGTGATTGGGCTTAGTTTGTTGCTGTAAAGTGTAGTTGGGGGTGATTTTTGATAGCCGAAGTAATTTAGGTGAGTTTGGCATAGTTTGCTATGGTTAGTAGCATTTTTTTGTAATTTAAAAGTGATTGGGTTTAGTTTGTTGTGGTATGGGTTAGTTGGTGATGATTTAGAGTAGCCGAAGTAATCTAGGTGAGTCTGGCATAGTTTGTTATGATTTGCACACATTTTTTTGTAATTTTAAGATGATATGGTTTGGTTTGTTGTGGTAAGGGATAGTTTGGTGTGATTTACGGTAGCCGAAGTAATTTAGGTGATTCTGGTATAGTTTGTTATGATTTTTAGCATTTTTTTGTAATTTTAAAGTGATTGGGCTTAGTTTGTTGCTGTAAAGTGTAGTTGGGGGTGATTTTTGATAGCCGAAGTAATTTAGGTGTGTTTGGCATAATTTGCTATGCTTAGTAGCATTTTTTTGTAATTTAAAAGTGATTGGGTTTAGTTTGTTGTGGTAAGGGTTAGTTGGTGATGATTTAGAGTAGCCGAAGTAATCTAGGTGAGTCTGGCATAGTTTGTTATGATTTGTACACTTTTTTTTGTAATTTTAAGATGATATGGTTTGGTTTGTTGTCGTAAGGGATAGTTGGGGATGATTTACGGTAGCCAAAGTAATTTAGGTGATTCTGGTATAGTTTGTTATGATTTGTACACCTTTTTTTGTAATTTTAAGATGATATGGTTTGGTTTGTTGTGGTAAGGGATAGTTGGGGGTGATTTACGGTAGCCGAAGTAATTTAGGTGATTCTGGTATACTTTGTTATAATTTTTAGCATTTTTTTGTAATTTTAAAGTGATTGGATTTAGTTTGTTGCTGTAAAGTGTAGTTGGGGGTGATTTTCGATAGCCGAAGTAATTTAGGAGTTTGGCATAGTTTGCTATGCTTAGTAGCATTTTTTTGTAATTTAAAATTGGTTGGGTTTAGTTTGTTGTGGTTAGGGTTAGTTGGTGATGATTTATGGTAGCCGAAATAATTTAGGTGAGTTTGGCATAGTTTGCTATGGTTACTAGCAGTTTTTTGTAATTTAAAAGTGATTGGGTTTAGTTTGTTGTGGTAAGGGTTAGTTGGTGATGATTTAGAGTAGCCGAAGTAATTTAGGTGAGTCTGGCATAGTTTGTTATGATTTGTACACCTTTTTTTGTAATTTTAAGATGATATGGTTTGGTTTGTTGTGGTAAGGGATAGTTGGGGGTGATTTACGGTAGCCGAAGTAATTTAGGTGATTCTGGTATAGTTTGTTATAATTTTTAGCATTTTTTTGTAATTTTAAAGTGATTGGAAGTGTAGTTGGGGGTGATTTTTGATAGCCGAAGTAATTTAGGTGAGTTTGGCATAGTTTGCTATGGTTAGTAGCATTTTTTTGTAATTTAAAATTGATTGGGTTTAGTTTGTTGTGGTAAGGGTTAGTTGGTGATGATTTATGGTAGCCGAAGTAATTTAGGTGAGTTTGGCATAGTTTGCTTTGGTTACTAGCATTTTTTTGTAATTTAAAAGTGATTGGGTTTAGTTTGTTGTGGTAAGGGTTAGTTGGTGATGATTTAGAGTAGCCGAAGTAATTTAGGTGAGTCTGGCATAGTTTGTTATGATTTGTACACCTTTTTTTGTAATTTTAAGATGATATGGTTTGGTTTGTTGTGGTAAGGGATAGTTGGGGGTGATTTACGGTAGCAAAAGTAATTTAGGTGATTCTGGTATAGTTTGTTATAATTTTTAGCATTTTTTTGTAATTTTAAAGTGATTGGATTTAGTTTGTTGCTGTAAAGTGTAGTTGGGGGTGATTTTTGATAGCCGAAGTAATTTAGGTGAGTTTGGCATAGTTTGCTATGGTTAGTAGCATTTTTTTGTAATTTAAAAGTAATTGGGTTTAGTTTGTTGTGGTAAGGGTTAGTTGGTGATGATCTAGAGTAGCCGAATTAATTTAAGTGAGTTTGGCATAGTTTGCTATGGTTAGTAGCATTTTTTTGTAATTTTAAAGTGATTGGGTTTAGTTTGTTGTGGTAAGGGTTAGTTGGTGATGTTTTATGGTAGCCGAAGTAATTTAGGTGAATTTGGCATAGTTTGCTATGGTTACGAGCATTTTTTTGTAATTTAAAATTGATTGGGTTTAGTTTGTTGTGGTAAGGGTTAGTTGGTGATGATTTATGGTAGCCGAAGTAATTTAAGTGAGTTTGGCATAGTTTGCTATGGTTAGTAGCATTTTTTTGTAATTTTAAAGTTATTGGGTTTAGTTTGTTGTGGTAAGGGTTAGTTGGTGATGATTTATGGTAGCCGAAGTAATTTAGGTAAGTCTGGCATAGTTTGTTATGATTTGTACACCTTTTTTTGTAATTTTAAGATGATATGGTTTGGTTTGTTGTCGTAAGGGATAGTTGGGGATGATTTACGGTAGCCAAAGTAATTTAGGTGATTCTGGTATAGTTTGTTATGATTTGTACACCTTTTTTTGTAATTTTAAGATGATATGGTTTGGTTTGTTGTGGTAAGGGATAGTTGGGGATGATTTACGGTAGCCGAAGTAATTTAGGTGATTCTGGTATAGTTTGTTATAATTTTTAGCATTTTTTTGTAATTTTAAAGTGATTGGATTTAGTTTGTTGCTGTAAAGTGTAGTTGGGGGTGATTTTTGATAGCCGAAGTAATTTAGGAGTTTGGCATAGTTTGCTATGCTTAGTAGCATTTTTTTGTAATTTAAAATTGGTTGGGTTTAGTTTGTTGTGGTTAGGGTTAGTTGGTGATGATTTATGGTAGCCGAAGTAATTTAGGTGAGTTTGGCATAGTTTGCTATGGTTAGTAGCATTTTTTTGTAATTTAAAAGTGATTGGGTTTAGTTTGTTGTGGTAAGGGTTAGTTGGTGATGATTTAGAGTAGCCGAAGTAATTTAGGTGAGTCTGGCATAGTTTGTTATGATTTGTACACCTTTTTTTGTAATTTTAAGATGATATGATTTGGTTTGTTGTGGTAAGGGATAGTTGGGGGTGATTTACGGTAGCCGAAGTAATTTAGGTGATTCTGGTATAGTTTGTTATAATTTTTAGCATTTTTTTGTAATTTTAAAGTGATTGGGCTTAGTTTGTTGCTGTAAAGTGTAGTTGGGGGTGATTTTTGATGGCCGAAGTAATTTAGGTGAGTTTGGCATAGTTTGCTATGGTTAGTAGCATTTTTTTGTAATTTAAAAGTGATTGGGTTTAGTTTGTTGTGGTAAGGGTTAGTTGGTGATGATTTATGGTAGCCGAAGTAATTTAGGTGAGTTTGGCATAGTTTGCTTTGGTTACTAGCATTTTTTTGTAATTTAAAAGTGATTGGGTTTAGTTTGTTGTGGTAAGGGTTAGTTGGTGATGATTTAGAGTAGCCGAAGTAATTTAGGTGAGTCTGGCATAGTTTGTTATGATTTGTACACCTTTTTTTGTAATTTTAAGATGATATGGTTTGGTTTGTTGTGGTAAGGGATAGTTGGGGGTGATTTACGGTAGCCGAAGTAATTTAGGTGATTCTGGTATAGTTTGTTATAATTTTTAGCATTTTTTTGTAATTTTAAAGTGATTGGATTTAGTTTGTTGCTGTAAAGTGTAGTTGGGGGTGATTTTTGATAGCCGAAGTAATTTAGGTGAGTTTGGCATTGTTTGCTATGGTTAGTAGCATTTTTTTGTAATTTAAAATTGATTGGGTTTAGTTTGTTGTGGTAAGGGTTAGTTGGTGATGATTTATGGTAGCCGAAGTAATTTAGGTGAGTTTGGCATAGTTTGCTATGGTTACTAGCATTTTTTTGTAATTTAAAAGTGATTGGGTTTAGTTTGTTGTGGTAACGATTAGTTGGTGATGATTTAGAGTAGCCGAAGTAATTTAGGTGAGTCTGGCATAGTTTGTTATGATTTGTACACCTTTTTTTGTAATTTTAAGATGATATGGTTTGGTTTGTTGTGGTAAGGGTTAGTTGGTGATGATTTATGGTAGCCGAAGTAATTTAGGTGAGTTTGGCATATTTTGCTATGGTTACTAGCATTTTTTTGTAATTTAAAAGTGATTGGGTTTAGTTTGTTGTGGTAATGGTTAGTTGGTGATGATCTAGAGTAGCCGAATTAATTTAAGTGAGTTTGGCATAGTTTGCTATGGTTAGTAGCATTTTTTTGTAATTTAAAAGTGATTGGGTTTAGTTTGTTGTGGTAAGGGTTAGTTGGTGATGTTTTATGGTAGCCGAAGTAATTTAGGTGAATTTGGCATAGTTTGCTATGGTTACGAGCATTTTTTTGTAATTTAAAATTGATTGGGTTTAGTTTGTTGTGGTAAGGGTTAGTTGGTGATGATTTATGGTAGCCGAAGTAATTTAAGTAAGTTTGGCATAGTTTGCTATGGTTAGTAGCATTTTTTTGTAATTTTAAAGTGATTGGGTTTAGTTTGTTGTGGTAAGGGTTAGTTGGTGATGATTTATGGTAGCCGAAGTAATTTAGGTAAGTCTGGCATAGTTTGTTATGATTTGTACACTTTTTTTTGTAATTTTAAGATGATATGGTTTGGTTTGTTGTGGTAAGGGATAGTTGGGGGTGATTTACGGTAGCCGAAGTAATTTAGATGATTCTGGTATAGTTTGTTATGATTTTTAGCATTTTTTTGTAATTTTAAAGTGATTGGGCTTAGTTTGTTGCTGTAAAGTGTAGTTGGGGGGTGATTTTTGATAGCCGAAGTAATTTAGGTGAATTTGGCATAATTTGCTATGCTTAGTAGCATTTTTTTGTAATTTAAAAGTGATTGGGTTTAGTTTGTTTTGGTAAGAGTTAGTTGGTGATGATTTAGAGTAGCCGAAGTAATTTAGGTGAGTCTGGCAGAATTTGTTATGATTTGTACACCTTTTTTTGTAATTTTAAGATGATATGGTTTGGTTTGTTGTGGTAAGGGATAGTTGGGGGTGATTTACGGTAGCCGAAGTAATTTAGGTGATTCTGGTATAGTTTGTTATGATTTTTAGCATTTTTTTGTAATTTTAAAGTGATTGGGCTTAGTTTGTTGCTGTAAAGTGTAGTTGGGGGTGATTTTTGATAGCCGAAGTAATTTAGGTGAGTTTGGCATAGTTTGCTATGGTTAGTAGCATTTTTTTGTAATTTAAAAGTGATTGGGTTTAGTTTGTTGTGGTAAGGGTTAGTTGGTGATGATTTAGAGTAGCCGAAGTAATCTAGGTGAGTCTGGCATAGTTTGTTATGATTTGCACACCTTTTTTTGTAATTTTAAGATGATATGGTTTGGTTTGTTGTGGTAAGGGATAGTTGGGGGTGATTTACGGTAGCCGAAGTAATTTAGGTGATTCTGGTATAGTTTGTTATGATTTTTAGCATTTTTTTGTAATTTTAAAGTGATTGGATTTAGTTTGTTGCTGTAAAGTGTAGTTGGGGGTGATTTTTGATAGCCGAAGTAATTTAGGTGAGTTTGGCATAGTTTGCTATGGTTAGTAGCATTTTTTTGTAATTTAAAAGTAATTGGGTTTAGTTTGTTGTGGTAAGGGTTAGTTGGTGATGATCTAGAGTAGCCGAATTAATTTAAGTGAGTTTGGCATAGTTTGCTATGGTTAGTAGCATTTTTTTGTAATTTTAAAGTGATTGGGTTTAGTTTGTTGTGGTAAGGGTTAGTTGGTGATGTTTTATGGTAGCCGAAGTAATTTAGGTGAATTTGGCATAGTTTGCTATGGTTACGAGCATTTTTTTGTAATTTAAAATTGATTGGGTTTAGTTTGTTGTGGTAAGGGTTAGTTGGTGATGATTTATGGTAGCCGAAGTAATTTAAGTGAGTTTGGCATAGTTTGCTATGGTTAGTAGCATTTTTTTGTAATTTTAAAGTTATTGGGTTTAGTTTGTTGTGGTAAGGGTTAGTTGGTGATGATTTATGGTAGCCGAAGTAATTTAGGTAAGTCTGGCATAGTTTGTTATGATTTGTACACCTTTTTTTGTAATTTTAAGATGATATGGTTTGGTTTGTTGTCGTAAGGGATAGTTGGGGATGATTTACGGTAGCCAAAGTAATTTAGGTGATTCTGGTATAGTTTGTTATGATTTGTACACCTTTTTTTGTAATTTTAAGATGATATGGTTTGGTTTGTTGTGGTAAGGGATAGTTGGGGATGATTTACGGTAGCCGAAGTAATTTAGGTGATTCTGGTATAGTTTGTTATAATTTTTAGCATTTTTTTGTAATTTTAAAGTGATTGGATTTAGTTTGTTGCTGTAAAGTGTAGTTGGGGGTGATTTTTGATAGCCGAAGTAATTTAGGAGTTTGGCATAGTTTGCTATGCTTAGTAGCATTTTTTTGTAATTTAAAATTGGTTGGGTTTAGTTTGTTGTGGTTAGGGTTAGTTGGTGATGATTTATGGTAGCCGAAGTAATTTAGGTGAGTTTGGCATAGTTTGCTATGGTTAGTAGCATTTTTTTGTAATTTAAAAGTGATTGGGTTTAGTTTGTTGTGGTAAGGGTTAGTTGGTGATGATTTAGAGTAGCCGAAGTAATTTAGGTGAGTCTGGCATAGTTTGTTATGATTTGTACACCTTTTTTTGTAATTTTAAGATGATATGATTTGGTTTGTTGTGGTAAGGGATAGTTGGGGGTGATTTACGGTAGCCGAAGTAATTTAGGTGATTCTGGTATAGTTTGTTATAATTTTTAGCATTTTTTTGTAATTTTAAAGTGATTGGGCTTAGTTTGTTGCTGTAAAGTGTAGTTGGGGGTGATTTTTGATGGCCGAAGTAATTTAGGTGAGTTTGGCATAGTTTGCTATGGTTAGTAGCATTTTTTTGTAATTTAAAAGTGATTGGGTTTAGTTTGTTGTGGTAAGGGTTAGTTGGTGATGATTTATGGTAGCCGAAGTAATTTAGGTGAGTTTGGCATAGTTTGCTTTGGTTACTAGCATTTTTTTGTAATTTAAAAGTGATTGGGTTTAGTTTGTTGTGGTAAGGGTTAGTTGGTGATGATTTAGAGTAGCCGAAGTAATTTAGGTGAGTCTGGCATAGTTTGTTATGATTTGTACACCTTTTTTTGTAATTTTAAGATGATATGGTTTGGTCTGTTGTGGTAAGGGATAGTTGGGGGTGATTTACGGTAGCCGAAGTAATTTAGGTGATTCTGGTATAGTTTGTTATAATTTTTAGCATTTTTTTGTAATTTTAAAGTGATTGGATTTAGTTTGTTGCTGTAAAGTGTAGTTGGGGGTGATTTTTGATAGCCGAAGTAATTTAGGTGAGTTTGGCATTGTTTGCTATGGTTAGTAGCATTTTTTTGTAATTTAAAATTGATTGGGTTTAGTTTGTTGTGGTAAGGGTTAGTTGGTGATGATTTATGGTAGCCGAAGTAATTTAGGTGAGTTTGGCATAGTTTGCTATGGTTACTAGCATTTTTTTGTAATTTAAAAGTGATTGGGTTTAGTTTGTTGTGGTAACGATTAGTTGGTGATGATTTAGAGTAGCCGAAGTAATTTAGGTGAGTCTGGCATAGTTTGTTATGATTTGTACACCTTTTTTTGTAATTTTAAGATGATATGGTTTGGTTTGTTGTGGTAAGGGTTAGTTGGTGATGATTTATGGTAGCCGAAGTAATTTAGGTGAGTTTGGCATATTTTGCTATGGTTACTAGCATTTTTTTGTAATTTAAAAGTGATTGGGTTTAGTTTGTTGTGGTAATGGTTAGTTGGTGATGATCTAGAGTAGCCGAATTAATTTAAGTGAGTTTGGCATAGTTTGCTATGGTTAGTAGCATTTTTTTGTAATTTAAAAGTGATTGGGTTTAGTTTGTTGTGGTAAGGGTTAGTTGGTGATGTTTTATGGTAGCCGAAGTAATTTAGGTGAATTTGGCATAGTTTGCTATGGTTACGAGCATTTTTTTGTAATTTAAAATTGATTGGGTTTAGTTTGTTGTGGTAAGGGTTAGTTGGTGATGATTTATGGTAGCCGAAGTAATTTAAGTAAGTTTGGCATAGTTTGCTATGGTTAGTAGCATTTTTTTGTAATTTTAAAGTGATTGGGTTTAGTTTGTTGTGGTAAGGGTTAGTTGGTGATGATTTATGGTAGCCGAAGTAATTTAGGTAAGTCTGGCATAGTTTGTTATGATTTGTACACTTTTTTTTGTAATTTTAAGATGATATGGTTTGGTTTGTTGTGGTAAGGGATAGTTGGGGGTGATTTACGGTAGCCGAAGTAATTTAGGTGATTCTGGTATAGTTTGTTATGATTTTTAGCATTTTTTTGTAATTTTAAAGTGATTGGGCTTAGTTTGTTGCTGTAAAGTGTAGTTGGGGGGTGATTTTTGATAGCCGAAGTAATTTAGGTGAATTTGGCATAATTTGCTATGCTTAGTAGCATTTTTTTGTAATTTAAAAGTGATTGGGTTTAGTTTGTTTTGGTAAGAGTTAGTTGGTGATGATTTAGAGTAGCCGAAGTAATTTAGGTGAGTCTGGCAGAATTTGTTATGATTTGTACACCTTTTTTTGTAATTTTAAGATGATATGGTTTGGTTTGTTGTGGTAAGGGATAGTTGGGGGTGATTTACGGTAGCCGAAGTAATTTAGGTGATTCTGGTATAGTTTGTTATGATTTTTAGCATTTTTTTGTAATTTTAAAGTGATTGGGCTTAGTTTGTTGCTGTAAAGTGTAGTTGGGGGTGATTTTTGATAGCCGAAGTAATTTAGGTGAGTTTGGCATAGTTTGCTATGGTTAGTAGCATTTTTTTGTAATTTAAAAGTGATTGGGTTTAGTTTGTTGTGGTAAGGGTTAGTTGGTGATGATTTAGAGTAGCCGAAGTAATCTAGGTGAGTCTGGCATAGTTTGTTATGATTTGCACACCTTTTTTTGTAATTTTAAGATGATATGGTTTGGTTTGTTGTGGTAAGGGATAGTTTGGGGTGATTTACCGTAGCCGAAGTTATTTAGGTGATTCTAGTATAGTTTGTTATGATTTTTAGCATTTTTTTGTAATTTTAAAGTGATTGGGCTTAGTTTGTTGCTGTAAAGTGTAGTTGGGGGTGATTTTTGATAGCCGAAGTAATTTAGGTGAGTTTGCATAATTTGCTATGCTTAGTAGCATTTTTTTGTAATTTAAAAGTGATTGGGTTTAGTTTGTTGTGGTAAGGGTTAGTTGGTGATGATTTAGAGTAGCCGAAGTAATCTAGGTGAGTCTGGCATAGTTTGTTATGATTTGTACACCTTTTTTTGTAATTTTAAGATGATATGGTTTGGTTTGTTGTGGTAAGGGATAGTTGGGGATGATTTACGGTAGCCGAAGTAATTTAGGTGATTCTGGTATAGTTTGTTATGATTTGTACACCTTTTTTTGTAATTTTAAGATGATATGGTTTGGTTTGTTGTGGCAAGGGATAGTTGGGGGTGATTTACGGTAGCCGAAGTAATTTAGGTGATTCTGGTATAGTTTGTTATAATTTTTAGCATTTTTTTGTAATTTTAAAGTGATTGGATTTAGTTTGTTGCTGTAAAGTGTAGTTGGGGGTGATTTTTGATAGCCGAAGTAATTTAGGTGAGTTTGGCATAGTTTGCTATGGTTAGTAGCATTTTTTTGTAATTTAAAATTGATTGGGTTTAGTTTGTTGTGGTAAGGGTTAGTTGGTGATGATTTATGGTAGCCGAAGTAATTTAGGTGAGTTTGGCATAGTTTGCTATGGTTACTAGCATTTTTTTGTAATTTAAAAGTGATTGGGTTTAGTTTGTTGTGGTAACGGTTAGTTGGTGATGATTTAGAGTAGCCGAAGTAATTTAGGTGAGTCTGGCATAGTTTGTTATGATTTGTACACCTTTTTTTGTAATTTTAAGATGATATGGTTTGGTTTGTTGTGATAAGGGATAGTTGGGGGTGATTTACGGTAGCCGAAGTAATTTAGGTGATTCTGGTATAGTTTGTTATAATTTTTAGCATTTTTTGTAATTTTAAAGTGATTGGATTTAGTTTGTTGCTGTAAAGTGTAGTTGGGGGTGATTTTTGATAGCCGAAGTAATTTAGGTGAGTTTGGCATAGTTTGCTATGGTTAGTAGCATTTTTTTGTAATTTAAAATTGATTGGGTTTAGTTTGTTGTGGTAAGGGTTAGTTGGTGTTGATTTATGGAGCCGAAGTAATTTAGGTGAGTTTGGCATAGTCTGCTATGGTTACTAGCATTTTTTTGTAATTTAAAAGTGATTGGGTTTAGTTTGTTGAGGTAAGGGTTAGTTGGTGATGATTTAGAGTAGCCGAAGTAATTTAGGTGAGTCTGGCATAGTTTCTTATGATTTGTACACCTTTTTTGTAATTTTAAGATGATATGGTTTGGTTTGTTGTGGTAAGGGTTAGTTGGTGATGTTTTATGGTAGCCGAAGTAATTTAGGTGAATTTGGCATAGTTTGCTATGGTTACTAGCATTTTTTTGTAATTTAAAAGTGATTGGGTTTAGTTTGTTGTGGTAAGGGTTAGTTGGTGATGATTTAGAGTAGCCGAAGTAATTTAAGTGAGTTTGGCATAGTTTGCTATGGTTAGTAGCATTTTTTTGTAATTTTAAAGTGATTGGGTTTAGTTTGTTGTGGTAAGGGTTAGTTGGTGATGTTTTATGGTAGCCGAAGTAATTTAGGTGAATTTGGCATAGTTTGCTATGGTTACTAGCATTTTTTTGTAATTTAAAATTGATTGGGTTTAGTTTGTTGTGGTAAGGGTTAGTTGGTGATGATTTATGGTAGCCGAAGTAATTTAAGTGAGTTTGGCATAGTTTGCTATGGTTAGTAGCATTTTTTTGTAATTTAAAAGTGATTGGGTTTAGTTTGTTGTGGTAAGGGTTAGTTGGTGATGATTTAGAGTAGCCGAAGTAATTTAAGTGAGTTTGGCATAGTTTGCTATGGTTAGTAGCATTTTTTTGTAATTTTAAAGTGATTGGGTTTATGTTGTTGTGGTAAGGGTTAGTTGGTGATGTTTTATGGTAGCCGAAGTAATTTAGGTGAATTTGGCATAGTTTGCTATGGTTACTAGCATTTTTTTGTAATTTAAAATTGATTGGGTTTAGTTTGTTGTGGTAAAGGTTAGTCGGTGATGATTTAGAGTAGCCGAATTAATTTAGGTGAGTCTGGCATAGTTTGTTATGATTTGTACATCTTTTTTTGTAATTTTAAGATGATATGGTTTGGTTTGTTGTGGTAAGGGATAGTTGGGGGTGATTTACGGTAGCCGAAGTAATTTAGGTGATTCTGGTATAATTTGTTATGATTTTTAGCATTTTTTTGTAATTTTAAAATGATTGGGCTTAGTTTGTTGCTGTAAAGTGTAGTTGGGGGTGATTTTTGGTAGCCGAAGTAATTTAGGTGAGTTTGGCTTAGTTTGCTATGGTTAGTAGCATTTTTTTGTAATTTAAAAGTGATTGGGTTTAGTTTGTTGTGGTAAGGGTTAGTTGGTGATGATTTATGGTAGCAGAAGTAATTTAGGTGAGTTTGGCATAGTTTGCTATGGTTACTAGCATTTTTTTGTAATTTAAAAGTGATTGGGTTTAGTTTGTTGTGGTAAGGGTTAGTTGGTGATGATTTAGAGTAGCCGAAGTAATTTAGGTGAGTCTGGCATAGTTTGTTATGATTTGTACACCATTTTTTGTAATTTTAAGATGATATGGTTTGGTTTGTTGTGGTAAGGGATAATTGGGGGTGATTTACGGTAACCAAAGTAATTTAGGTGGTTCTGGTATAGTTTGTTATGATTTTTAGCATTTTTTTGTAATTTTAAAGTGATTGGGCTTAGTTTGTTGCTGTAAAGTGTTGTTGGGGGAAATTTTTGATAGCCGAAGTAATTTAGGTCAGTTTGGCATAGTTTGCTATGGTTAGTAGCATTTTTTTGTAATTTAAAATTGATTGGGTTTAGTTTGTTGTGGTAAGGGTTAGTTGGTGATGATTTATGGTAGCCGAAGTAATTTAGGTGAGTTTGACATAGTTTGCTATAGGTACTAGCATTTTTTTGTAATTTAAAAGTGATTGGGTTTGGTTTGTTGTGGTAAGGGTTAGTTGGTGGTGATTTAGAGTAGCCGAAGTAATTTAGGTGAGTCTGGCAGAGTTTGTTATGATTTGTACATCTTTTTTTGTAATTTTAAGATGATACGGTTTGGTTTGTTGTGGTAAGGGATAGTTGGGGGTGATTTACGGTAGCCGAAGTAATTTAGGTGATTTTGGTAGTTTGTTATGATTTTTAGCATTTTTGTGTAATTTTAAAGTGATTGGATTTAGTTTGTTGCTGTAAAGTGTAGTTGGGGGTGATTTTTGATAGCCGAAGTAATTTATGTGAGTTTGGCATAGTTTGCTATGGTTAGTAGCATTTTTTTGTAATTTAAAAGTGATTGGGTTTAGTTTGTTGTGGTAAGGGTTAGTTGGTGATGATTTATGGTAGCCGAAGTAATTTAGGTGAGTTTGGCATAGTTTGCTATGGTTACTAGCATTTTTTTGTAATTTAAAAGTGATTGGGTTTAGTTTGTTGTGGTAAGATTTAGTTGGTGATGATTTAGAATAGCCGAAGTAATTTAGGTGAGTCTGGCATAGTTTGTTATAATTTGTACACCTTTTTTTGTAATTTTAAGATGATATGGTTTGGTTTGTTGAGGTAAGGGATAGTTGGGGGTGATTTACGGTAGCCGAAGTAATTTAGGTGATTCTGGTATAGTTTGTTATGATTTTTAGCATTTTTTTGTAATTTTAAAGTGATTGG
The DNA here is from genome assembly GCA_964023215.1 of Eledona agricola. Taxonomy (NCBI): domain Eukaryota; kingdom Metazoa; phylum Arthropoda; class Insecta; order Coleoptera; family Tenebrionidae; genus Eledona; species Eledona agricola. Next base: position 547,043 of record CAXIEJ010000179.1, read on the forward strand.
GCTTAGTTTGTTGCTGTAAAGTGTAGTTGGGGGTGATTTTTGCTAGCCGAAGTAATTTAGGTGAGTTTGGCATTGTTTGCTATGGTTAGTAGCATTTTTTTGTAATTTAAAAGTGATTGGGTTTAGTTTGTTGTGGTAAGGGTTAGTTGGTGATGATTTAGAGTAGCCGAAGTAATCTAGGTGAGTCTGGCATAGTTTGTTATGATTTGTACACCTTTTTTTGTAATTTTAAGATGATATGGTTTGGTTTGTTGTGGTAAGGGATAGTTGGGGGTGATTTACGGTAGCCGAAGTAATTTAGGTGATTCTGGTATAGTTTGTTATAATTTTTAGCATTTTTTTGTAATTTTAAAGTGATTGGATTTAGTTTGTTGCTGTAAAGTGTAGTTGGGGGTGATTTTTGATAGCCGAAGTAATTTAGGTGAGTTTGGCATAGTTTGCTATGGTTACTAGCATTTTTTAGTAATTTAAAAGTGATTGGGTTTAGTTTGTTGTGGTAAGAGTTAGTTGGTGATGATTTAGAGTAGCCGAAGTAAATTAGGTAAGTCTGGCATAGTTTGTTATGATTTGTACACCTTTTTTTGTAATTTTAAGATGATATGGTTTGGTTTGTTGTGGTAAGGGATAGTTGGGGGTGATTTACGGTAGCCTAGGTAATTTAGGTGATTCTGGTATAGTTTGTTATGATTTTTAGCATTTTTTTGTAATTTTAAAGTGATTGGGCTTAGTTTGTTGCTGTAAAGTGTAGTTGGGGGTGATTTTTGATAGCCGAAGTAATTTAGGTGAGTTTGGCATAGTTTGCTATGGTTAGTAGCATTTTTTGTAATTTAAAAGTGATTGGGTTTAGTTTGTTGTGGTAAGGGTTAGTTGGTGATGATTTAGAGTAGCCGAAGTAATCTAGGTGAGTCTGGCATAGTTTGTTATGATTTGTACACCTTTTTTTGTAATTTGAAGATGATATGATTTGGTTTGTTGTGGTAAGGGATAGTTTGGGGTGATTTACGGTAGCCGAAGTAATTTAGGTGTTTCTGGTATAGTTTGTTATGATTTTTAGCATTTTTTTGTAATTTTAAAGTGATTGGGCTTAGTTTGTTGCTGAAAAGTGTAGTTGGGGGTGATTTTTGATAGCCGAAGTAATTTAGGTGAGTTTGGCATAGTTTGCTATGGTTACTAGCATTTTTTTGTAATTTAAAAGTGATTGGGTTTAGTTTGTTGTGGTAAGGGTTAGTTGATTATGATTTAGAATAGCCGAAGTAATCTAGGTGAGTCTGGCATAGTTTGTTATAATTTGTACACCTTTTTTTGTAATTTTAAAATGATATGGTTTGGTTTGTTGTGGTAAGGGATAGTTGGGGGTGATTTACGGTAGCCGAAGTAATTTAGGTGATTCTGGTATAGTTTGTTATGATTTTTAGCATTTTTTTGTAATTTTAAAGTGATTGGGCTTAGTTTCTTGCTGTAAAGAGTAGTTGGGGGTGATTTTTGATAGCCGCAGCTGCCGGGCTGGCCACTCCCTTTATCAGGGACTTGGCCTGCCTCAGCCCGCTGATGTTCCTCCAGTAGGAGTCAAATTGAGACTTGAGCGCACTTTGCGTCCTCTGTCTCAAGTAACCACTACTTACGCCGCACGAGGGCTGCGGGCCGAGATACGGCGTCTCCGCCGCCTCTCTAGCCAACTCATCAGCCCTTTCGTTACCTGCCACGCCCGTATGGCCTGGAACCCATACGACCGTGACCGCATTCACCTCTGCCAATCTTGACAGCGCGTGTCTACAGTCCAGCACCAACCTGGATCTCACCTCGTTTGAGTTGAGGGCTCCGATGGCCGCCTGACTGTCCGTACAAATGAAGATGTGGCTGCCCGAGTATTCTCTCTCGAGATTCTCCTGCGCACATCTCAGGATAGCGAACAATTCCGCTTGAAAAACGCTTGGGTAAGTCCCCAGCGGAAAGGAAACTTCCACTCTGGGTGTTTTACCAAAGATGCCCGCCCTAGTACCCTCTCCCGTTTTGGACCCGTCTGTGTACCAGACTAGTCCTTTCGGCGTGAGCATATCTTCTCCTTTTATCCTCCAGTTCTCCCTTGATGGGATCCTGATCTTAAAAGGTTTATCGAAACGCCAGATGCGTTCCATATCGTCCCTGATCATCCCAGAACACAAGTCATTGCACCCCGGGATGGATACGGGACAATGATAGGCTCCCTCTGGTCGCCCCCTCGTTTCCAACCTTAGCTTTGTCACCGCCCTGAAGGCCTCGGCCCTAACCCTGAGGTGAAGGGGCTCGAGACCCAATAGGGTGATTCTGGTATAGTTTGTTATAATTTTTAGCATTTTTTTGAAATTTTAAAGTGATTGGATTTAGTTTGTTGCTGTAAAGTGTAGTTGGGGGTGATTTTTGATAGCCGAAATAATTTATTTGAGTTTGGCATAGTTTGCTATGGTTAGTAGCATTTTTTTGTAATTTAAAAGTGATTGGGTTTAGTTTGCTGTGGTAAGGGTTAGTTGGTGATGATTTATGGTAGCCGAAGTAATTTAGGTGAGTTTGGCATAGTTTGCTATGGTTACTAGCATTTTTTTGTAATTTAAAAGTGATTGGGTTTAGTTTGTTGTGGTAAGGGTTAGTTGGTGATGATTTAGAGTAGCCGAAGTAATTTAGGCGAGTCTGGCATAGTTTGTTATGATTTCTACACCTTTTTTTTTTGATTTTAAGGTGATATGGTTTGGTTTGTTGTGTTAAGGGATAGTTGGGGGTGATTTACGGTAGCCGAAGTAATTTAGGTGATTCTGGTATAGTTTGTTATGATTTTTAGCATTTTTTTGAAATTTTAAAGTGATTGGGCTTAGTTTGTTGCTGTAAAGTGTAGTTGGGGGTGATTTTTGATAGACGAAGTAATTTAGGTGAGTTTGGCATAGTTTGCCATGGTACATAGCATTTTTTTGTAATGTAAAAGTGATTGGGTTTAGTTTGTTGTGGTAAGGGTTAGTTGGTGATGATTTAGAGTAGCCGAAGTAATCTAGGTGAGTCTGGCATAGTTTGTTATAATTTGTACACCTTTTTTTGTAATTTTAAAATGATATGGTTTGGTTTGTTATGGTAAGGGATAGTTGGGGGTGATTTACGGTAGCCGAAGTAATTTAGGTGATTCTGGTATAGTTTGTTATGATTTTTAGCATTTTTTTGTAATTTTAAAGTGATTGGGCTTAGTTTGTTGCTGTAAAGTGTAGTTGGGGGTGATTTTTGATAGACGAAGTAATTTAGGTGAGTTTGGCATAGTTTGCTATGGTTAGTAGCATTTTTTTTAATTTAAAAGTGATTGGGTTTAGTTTGCTGTGGTAAGGGTTAGTTGGTGATGATTTATGGTAGCCGAAGTAATTTAGGTGAGTTTGGCATTGTTTGCTATGGTTACTAGCATTTTTTTGTAATTTAAAAGTGATTGGGTTTAGTTTGTTGTGGTAAGGGTTAGTTGGTGATGATTTAGAGTAGCCGAAGTAATTTAGGCGAGTCTGGCATAGTTTGTTATGATTTCTACACCTTTTTTTTTTGATTTTAAGGTGATATGGTTTGGTTTGTTGTGTTAAGGGATAGTTGGGGGTGATTTACGGTAGCCGAAGTAATTTAGGTGATTCTGGTATAGTTTGTTATGATTTTTAGCATTTTTTTGAAATTTTAAAGTGATTGGGCTTAGTTTGTTGCTGTAAAGTGTAGTTGGGGGTGATTTTTGATAGACGAAGTAATTTAGGTGAGTTTGGCATAGTTTGCTATGGTTAGTAGCATTTTTTTGTAATTTAAAAGTGATTGGGTTTAGTTTGTTGTGGTAAGGGTTAGTTGGTGATGATTTATGGTAGCCGAAGTAATTTAGGTGAGTTTGGCATAGTTTGCTATGGTTACTAGCATTTTTGTGTAATTTAAAAGTGATTGGGTTTAGTTTGTTGTGGTAAGGGTTAGTTGGTGATGATTTAGAGTAGCCGAAGTAATTTAGGCGAGTCTGGCATAGTTTGTTATGATTTCTACACCTTTTTTTTTAATTTTAAGGTGATATGGTTTGGTTTGTTGTATTAAGGGATAGTTGGGGGTGATTTACGGTAGCCGAAGTAATTTAGGTGATTCTGGTATAGTTTGTTATGATTTTTAGCATTTTTTTGTAATTTTAAAGTGATTGGGCTTAGTTTGTTGCTGTAAAGTGTAGTTGGGGGTGATTTTTGATAGCCGAAGTAATTTAGGTGAGTTTGGCATAGTTTGCTATGGTTACTAGCATTTTTTTGTAATTTAAAAGTGATTGGGTTTAGTTTGTTGTGGTAAGGGTTAGTTGATGATGATTTAGAGTAGCCGAAGTAATCTAGGTGAGTCTGGCATAGTTTGTTATAATTTGTACACCTTTTTTTGTAATTTTAAAATGATATGGTTTAGTTTGTTGTGGTAAGGGATAGTTGGGGGTGATTTACGGTAGCCGAAGTAATTTAGGTGATTCTGGTATAGTTTGTTATGATTTTTAGCATTTTTTTGTAATTTTAAAGTGATTGGGCTTAGTTTCTTGCTGTAAAGAGTAGTTGGGGGTGATTTTTGATAGCCGCAGCTGCCGGGCTGGCCACTCCCTTTATCAGGGACTTGGCCTGCCTCAGCCCGCTGATGTTCCTCCAGTAGGAGTCAAATTGAGACTTGAGCGCACTTTGCGTCCTCTGTCTCAAGTAACCACTACTTACGCCGCACGAAGGCTGCGGGCCGAGATACGGCGTCTCCGCCGCCTCTCTAGCCAACTCATCAGCCCTTTCGTTACCTGCCACGCCCGTATGGCCTGGAACCCATACGACCGTGACCGCATTCACCTCTGCCAATCTTGACAGCGCGTGTCTACAGTCCAGCACCAACCTGGATCTCACCTCGTTTGAGTTGAGGGCTCCGATGGCCGCCTGACTGTCCGTACAAATGAAGATGTGGCTGCCCGAGTATTCTCTCTCGAGATTCTCCTGCGCACATCTCAGGATAGCGAACAATTCCGCTTGAAAAACGCTTGGGTAAGTCCCCAGCGGAAAGGAAACTTCCACTCTGGGTGTTTTACCAAAGATGCCCGCCCTAGTACCCTCTCCCGTTTTGGACCCGTCTGTGTACCAGACTAGTTCTTTCGGCGTGAGCATATCTTCTCCTTTTATCCTCCAGTCCTCCCTTGATGGGATCCTGATCTTAAAAGGTTTATCGAAACGCCAGATGCGTTCCATATCGTCCCTGATCATCCCAGAACACAAGTCATTGCACCCCGGGATGGATACGGGACAATGATAGGCTCCCTCTGGTCGCCCCCTCGTTTCCAACCTTAGCTTTGTCACCGCCCTGAAGGCCTCGGCCCTAACCCTGAGGTGAAGGAGCTCGAGACCCAATAGGGTGATTCTGGTATAGTTTGTTATAATTTTTAGCATTTTTTTGAAATTTTAAAGTGATTGGATTTAGTTTGTTGCTGTAAAGTGTAGTTGGGGGTGATTTTTGATAGCCAAAATAATTTAGGTGAGTTTGGCATAGTTTGCTATGGTTAGTAGCATTTTTTTTAATTTAAAAGTGATTGGGTTTAGTTTGCTGTGGTAAGGGTTAGTTGGTGATGATTTATGGTAGCCGAAGTAATTTAGGTGAGTTTGGCATTGTTTGCTATGGTTACTAGCATTTTTTTGTAATTTAAAAGTGATTGGGTTTAGTTTGTTGTGGTAAGGGTTGGTTGGTGATGATTTAGAGTAGCCGAAGTAATTTAGGCGAGTCTGGCATAGTTTGTTATGATTTCTACACCTTTTTTTTTTAATTTTAAGGTGATATGGTTTGGTTTGTTGTGTTAAGGGATAGTTGGGGGTGATTTACGGTAACCGAAGTAATTTAGGTGATTCTGGTATAGTTTGTTATGATTTTTAGCATTTTTTTGTAATTTTAAAGTGATTGGGCTTAGTTTGTTGCTGTAAAGTGTAGTTGGGGGTGATTTTTGATAGACGAAGTAATTTAGGTGAGTTTGGCATAGTTTGCCATGGTTAATAGCATTTTTTTGTAATTTAAAAGTGATTGGGTTTAGTTTGTTGTGGTAAGGGTTAGTTGGTGATGATTTAGAGTAGCCGAAGTAATCTAGGTGAGTCTGGCATAGTTTGTTATAATTTGTACACCTTTTTTTGTAATTTTAAAATGATATGGTTTGGTTTGTTGTGGTAAGGGATAGTTGGGGGTGATTTACGGTAGCCGAAGTAATTTAGGTGATTCTGGTATAGTTTGTTATGATTTTTAGCATTTTTTTGTAATTTTAAAGTGATTGGGCTTAGTTTGTTGCTGTAAAGTGTAGTTGGGGGTGATTTTTGATAGACGAAGTAATTTAGGTGAGTTTGGCATAGTTTGCTATGGTTAGTAGCATTTTTTTGTAATTTAAAAGTGATTGGGTTTAGTTTGTTGTGGTAAGGGTTAGTTGGTGATGATTTATGTTAGCCGAAGTAATTTAGGTGAGTTTGGCATAGTTTGCTATGGTTACTAGCATTTTTGTGTAATTTAAAAGTGATTGGGTTTAGTTTGTTGTGGTAAGGGTTAGTTGGTGATGATTTAGAGTAGCCGAAGTAATTTAGGCGAGTCTGGCATAGTTTGTTATGATTTCTACACCTTTTTTTTTTAATTTTAAGGTGATATGGTTTGGTTTGTTGTGTTAAGGGATAGTTGGGGGTGATTTACGGTAGCCGAAGTAATTTAGGTGATTCTGGTATAGTTTGTTATGATTTTTAGCATTTTTTTGTAATTTTAAAGTGATTGGGCTTAGTTTGTTGCTGTAAAGTGTAGTTGGGGGTGATTTTTGATAGACGAAGTAATTTAGGTGAGTTTGGCATAGTTTGCCATGGTTAATAGCATTTTTTTGTAATTTAAATGTGATTGGGTTTAGTTTGTTTTGGTAAGGGTTAGTTGGTGATGATTTATGGTTGCCGAAGTAATTTAGGTGAGTTTGGCATAGTTTGCTATGGCTACTAGCATTTTTTTGTAATTTAAAAGTAATTGGGTTTAGTTTGTTGTGGTAAGGGTTAGTTGGTGATGATTCAGAGTAGCCGAGGTAATTTAGGTTAGTCTGGCATAGTTTGTTATGATTTGTCCACCTTTTTTTGTAATTTTAAGATGATATGGTTTGGTTTGTTGTGGTAAGGGGTAGTTGGGGGTGATTTACGGTAGCCGAAGTAATTTAGGTGATTCTGGTATAGATTGTTATGATTTTTAGCATTTTTTTGTAATTTTAAAGTGATTGGGCTTAGTTTGTTGCTGTAAAGTGTAGTTGGGGGTGATTTTTGACAGCCGAAGTAATTTAGGTGAGTTTGGCATAGTTTGCTATGTTAGTAGCATTTTTTTGTAATTTAAAAGTGATTGGGTTTAGTTTGTTGTGGTAAGGGTTAGTTGGTGATGATTTATGGTTGCCGAAGTAATTTAGGTGAGTTTGGCATAGTTTGCTATGGTTACTAGCATTTTTTTGTAATTTAAAAGTGATTGGGTTTAGTTTGTTGTGGTAAGAGTTAGTTGGTGATGATTTAGAGTAGCCGAAGTAATTTAGGTGAGTCTGGCATAGTTTGTTATGGTTTGTACACTTTTTTTTGTAATTTTAAGATGATATGGTTTGGTTTGTTGTGGTAAGGGATAGTTGGGGGTGATTTACGGTAGCCGAAGTAATTTAGGTGATTCTGGTATAGTTTGTTATGATTTTTAGCATTTTTTTGTAATTTTAAAGTGATTGGGTTTAGTTCGTTGCTGTAAAGTGTAGTTGGGGGTGATTTTTGATAGCCAAAGTATTTTAGGTTAGTTTGGCATAGTTTGCTATGGTTAGTAGCATTTTTTTGTAATTTAAAAGTGATTGGGTTTAGTTTGTTGTGGTAAGGGTTAGATGGTGATGATTTATGGTAGCCGAAGTAATTTAGGTGAGTTTGGCATAGTTTGCTATGGTTACTAGCATTTTTTTGTAATTTAAAAGTGATTGGGTTTAGTTTGTTGTGGTAGGGGTTAGTTGGTGATGATTTAGAGTAGCCGAAGTAATTTAGGTGAGTCTGGCATAGTTTGTTATGATTTGTACACATTTTTTTGTAATTTTAAGATGATATGGTTTGGTTTGTTGTGGTAAGAAATAGTTGGGGGTGATTTACGGTAGCCGAAGTAATTTAGGTGTTCTGGTATAGTTTGTTTTGATTTTTAGCATTTTTTTGTAATTTTAAAGTTATTGGGCTTAGTTTGTTGCTGTAAAGTGTAGTTGGGGGTGATTTTTGATAGCCGAAGTAATTTAGGTGAGTTTGGCATAGTTTGCTATGGTTACTAGCATTTTTTTGTAATTTAAAAGTGATTGGGTTTAGTTTGTTGTGGTAAGGGTTAGTTGATGATGATTTAGAGTAGCCGAAGTAATCTAGGTGAGTCTGGCATAGTTTGTTATAATTTGTACACCTTTTTTTGTAATTTTAAAATGATATGGTTTGGTTTGTTGTGGTAAGGGATAGTTGGGGGTGATTTACGGTAGCCGAAGTAATTTAGGTGATTCTGGTATAGTTTGTTATGATTTTTAGCATTTTTTTGTAATTTTAAAGTGATTGGGCTTAGTTTCTTGCTGTAAAGAGTAGTTGGGGGTGATTTTTGATAGCCGCAGCTGCCGGGCTGGCCACTCCCTTTATCAGGGACTTGGCCTGCCTCAGCCCGCTGATGTTCCTCCAGTAGGAGTCAAATTGAGACTTGAGCGCACTTTGCGTCCTCTGTCTCAAGTAACCACTACTTACGCCGCACGAAGGCTGCGGGCCGAGATACGGCGTCTCCGCCGCCTCTCTAGCCAACTCATCAGCCCTTTCGTTACCTGCCACGCCCGTATGGCCTGGAACCCATACGACCGTGACCGCATTCACCTCTGCCAATCTTGACAGCGCGTGTCTACAGTCCAGCACCAACCTGGATCTCACCTCGTTTGAGTTGAGGGCTCCGATGGCCGCCTGACTGTCCGTACAAATGAAGATGTGGCTGCCCGAGTATTCTCTCTCGAGATTCTCCTGCGCACATCTCAGGATAGCGAACAATTCCGCTTGAAAAACGCTTGGGTAAGTCCCCAGCGGAAAGGAAACTTCCACTCTGGGTGTTTTACCAAAGATGCCCGCCCTAGTACCCTCTCCCGTTTTGGACCCGTCTGTGTACCAGACTAGTCCTTTCGGCGTGAGCATATCTTCTCCTTTTATCCTCCAGTCCTCCCTTGATGGGATCCTGATCTTAAAAGGTTTATCGAAACGCCAGATGCGTTCCATATCGTCCCTGATCATCCCAGAACACAAGTCATTGCACCCCGGGATGGATACGGGACAATGATAGGCTCCCTCTGGTCGCCCCCTCGTTTCCAACCTTAGCTTTGTCACCGCCCTGAAGGCCTCGGCCCTAACCCTGAGGTGAAGGGGCTCGAGACCCAATAGGGTGATTCTGGTATAGTTTGTTATAATTTTTAGCATTTTTTTGAAATTTTAAAGTGATTGGATTTAGTTTGTTGCTGTAAAGTGTAGTTGGGGGTGATTTTTGATAGCCGAAATAATTTAGGTGAGTTTGGCATAGTTTGCTATGGTTAGTAGCATTTTTTTGTAATTTAAAAGTGATTGGGTTTAGTTTGCTGTGGTAAGGGTTAGTTGGTGATGATTTATGGTAGCCGAAGTAATTTAGGTGAGTTTGGCATTGTTTGCTATGGTTACTAGCATTTTTTTGTAATTTAAAAGTGATTGGGTTTAGTTTGTTGTGGAGGGTTAGTTGGTGATGATTTAGAGTAGCCGAAGTAATTTAGGCGAGTCTGGCATAGTTTGTTATGATTTCTACACCTTTTTTTTTAATTTTAAGGTGATATGGTTTGGTTTGTTGTGTTAAGGGATAGTTGGGGGTGATTTACGGTAGCCGAAGTAATTTAGGTGATTCTGGTATAGTTTGTTATGATTTTTAGCATTTTTTTGTAATTTTAAAGTGATTGGGCTTAGTTTGTTGCTGTAAAGTGTAGTTGGGGGTGATTTTTGATAGACGAAGTAATTTAGGTGAGTTTGGCATAGTTTGCCATGGTTAATAGCATTTTTTTGTAATTTAAAAGTGATTGGGTTTAGTTTGTTGTGGTAAGGGTTAGTTGGTGATGATTTAGAGTAGCCGAAGTAATCTAGGTGAGTCTGGCATAGTTTGTTATAATTTGTACACCTTTTTTTGTAATTTTAAAATGATATGGTTTGGTTTGTTGTGGTAAGGGATAGTTGGGGGTGATTTACGGTAGCCGAAGTAATTTAGGTGATTCTGGTATAGTTTGTTATGATTTTTAGCATTTTTTTGTAATTTTAAAGTGATTGGGCTTAGTTTGTTGCTGTAAAGTGTAGTTGGGGGTGATTTTTGATAGACGAAGTAATTTAGGTGAGTTTGGCATAGTTTGCTATGGTTAGTAGCATTTTTTTGTAATTTAAAAGTGATTGGGTTTAGTTTGTTGTGGTAAGGGTTAGTTGGTGATGATTTATGTTAGCCGAAGTAATTTAGGTGAGTTTGGCATAGTTTGCTATGGTTACTAGCATTTTTGTGTAATTTAAAAGTGATTGGGTTTAGTTTGTTGTGGTAAGGGTTAGTTGGTGATGATTTAGAGTAGCCGAAGTAATTTAGGCGAGTCTGGCATAGTTTGTTATGATTTCTACACCTTTTTTTTTTTAATTTTAAGGTGATATGGTTTGGTTTGTTGTGTTAAGGGATAGTTGGGGGTGATTTACGGTAGCCGAAGTAATTTAGGTGATTCTGGTATAGTTTGTTATGATTTTTAGCATTTTTTTGTAATTTTAAAGTGATTGGGCTTAGTTTGTTGCTGTAAAGTGTAGTTGGGGGTGATTTTTGATAGACGAAGTAATTTAGGTGAGTTTGGCATAGTTTGCCATGGTTAATAGCATTTTTTTGTAATTTAAATGTGATTGGGTTTAGTTTGTTTTGGTAAGGGTTAGTTGGTGATGATTTATGGTTGCCGAAGTAATTTAGGTGAGTTTGGCATAGTTTGCTATGGCTACTAGCATTTTTTTGTAATTTAAAAGTAATTGGGTTTAGTTTGTTGTGGTAAGGGTTAGTTGGTGATGATTCAGAGTAGCCGAAGTAATTTAGGTTAGTCTGGCATAGTTTGTTATGATTTGTCCACCTTTTTTTGTAATTTTAAGATGATATGGTTTGGTTTGTTTTGGTAAGGGGTAGTTGGGGGTGATTTACGGTAGCCGAAGTAATTTAGGTGATTCTGGTATAGATTGTTATGATTTTTAGCATTTTTTTGTAATTTTAAAGTGATTGGGCTTAGTTTGTTGCTGTAAAGTGTAGTTGGGGGTGATTTTTGACAGCCGAAGTAATTTAGGTGAGTTTGGCATAGTTTGCTATGTTAGTAGCATTTTTTTGTAATTTAAAAGTGATTGGGTTTAGTTTGTTGTGGTAAGGGTTAGTTGGTGATGATTTATGGTTGCCGAAGTAATTTAGGTGAGTTTGGCATAGTTTGCTATGGTTACTAGCATTTTTTTGTAATTTAAAAGTGATTGGGTTTAGTTTGTTGTGGTAAGAGTTAGTTGGTGATGATTTAGAGTAGCCGAAGTAATTTAGGTGAGTCTGGCATAATTTGTTATGATTTGTACACTTTTTTTTGTAATTTTAAGATGATATGGTTTGGTTTGTTGTGGTAAGGGATAGTTGGGGGTGATTTACGGTAGCCGAAGTAATTTAGGTGATTCTGGTATAGTTTGTTATGATTTTTAGCATTTTTTTTGTAATTTTAAAGTGATTGGGTTTAGTTTGTTGCTGTAAAGTGTAGTTGGGGGTGATTTTTGATAGCCAAAGTAATTTAGGTTAGTTTGGCATAGTTTGCTATGGTTAGTAGCATTTTTTTGTAATTTAAAAGTGATTGGGTTTAGTTTGTTGTGGTAAGGGTTAGATGGTGATGATTTATGGTAGCCGAAGTAATTTAGGTGAGTTTGGCATAGTTTGCTATGGTTACTAGCATTTTTTTGTAATTTAAAAGTGATTGGGTTTAGTTTGTTGTGGTAGGGGTTAGTTGGTGATGATTTAGAGTAGCCGAAGTAATTTAGGTGAGTCTGGCATAGTTTGTTATGATTTGTACACATTTTTTTGTAATTTTAAGATGATATGGTTTGGTTTGTTGTGGTAAGAAATAGTTGGGGGTGATTTACGGTAGCCGAAGTAATTTAGGTGTTCTGGTATAGTTTGTTTTGATTTTTAGCATTTTTTTGTAATTTTAAAGTTATTGGGCTTAGTTTGTTGCTGTAAAGTGTAGTTGGGGGTGATTTTTGATAGCCGAAGTAATTTAGGTGAGTTTGGCATAGTTTGCTATGGTTAGTAGCATTCTTTTGTAATTTAAAAGTGATTGGGTTTAGTTTGTTGTGGTAAGGGTTAGTTGGTGATGATTTAGAGTAGCCGAAGTAATTTAGGTGAATCTGGCATAGTTTGTTATGATTTGTACACCTTTTTTTGTAATTTTAAGATGATATGGTTTGGTTTGTTGTGGTAAGAAATAGTTGAGGGTTATTTACGGTAGCCGAAGTAATTTAGGTGATTCTGGTATAGTTTGTTGCTGTAAAGTGTAGTTGGGGGTGATTTTTGATAGCCAAAGTAATTTAGGTTAGTTTGGCATAGTTTGCTATGGTTAGTAGCATTTTTTTGTAATTTAAAAGTGATTGGGTTTAGTTTGTTGTGGTAAGGGTTAGATGGTGATGATTTATGGTAGCCGAAGTAATTTAGGTGAGTTTGGCATAGTTTGCTATGGTTACTAGCATTTTTTTGTAATTTAAAAGTGATTGGGTTTAGTTTGTTGTGGTAGGGGTTAGTTGGTGATGATTTAGAGTAGCCGAAGTAATTTAGGTGAGTCTGGCATAGTTTGTTATGATTTGTACACAATTTTTTGTAATTTTAAGATGATATGGTTTGGTTTGTTGTGGTAAGGGATAGTTGGGGGTGATTTACGGTAGCCGAAGTAATTTAGGTGATTCTGGTATAATTTGTTATAATTTGTACAACTTTTTTTGTAATTTTAAGATGATATGGTTTGGTTTGTTGTGGTAAGGGATAGTTGGGGGTGGTTTACGGTAGCCGAAGTAATTTAGGTGATTCTGGTATAGTTTGTTATGATTTTTAGCATTTTTTTGTAATTTTAAAGTGATTGGACTTAGTTTGTTGCTGTAAAGTGTAGTTGGGGTTGATTTTTGATAGCCGAAGTAATTTAGGTTAGTTTGGCATAGTTTGCTATGGTTAGTAGCTTTTTTTTGTAATTTAAAAGTGATTGGGTTTAGTTTGTTGTGGTAAGGGTTAGTTGGTGATGATTTATGGTAGCCGAAGTAATTTAGGTGAGTTTGGCATTATTTGCTATGGTTACTAGCATTTTTGTGTAATTTAAAAGTGATTGGGTTTAGTTTGTTGTGGTAAGGGTTAGTTGTTGATGATTTAGAGTAGCCGAAGTAATTTAGGCGAGTCTGGCATAGTTTGTTATGATTTCTACACCTTTTTTTTTAATTTTAAGGTGATATGGTTTGGTTTGTTGTGTTAAGGGATAGTTGGGGGTGATTTACGGTAGCCGAAGTAATTTAGGTGATTCTGGTATAGTTTGTTATGATTTTTAGCATTTTTTTGTAATTTTAAAGTGATTGGGCTTAGTTTGTTGCTGTAAAGTGTAGTTGGGGGTGATTTTTGATAGACGAAGTAATTTAGGTGAGTTTGGCATAGTTTGCCATGGTTAATAGCATTTTTTTGTAATTTGAAATTGATTGGGTTTAGTTTGTTTTGGTAAGGGTTAGTTGGTGATGATTTATGGTTGCCGAAGTAATTTAGGTGAGTTTGGCATAGTTTGCTATGGCTACTAGCATTTTTTTGTAATTTAAAAGTAATTGGGTTTAGTTTGTTGTGGTAAGGGTTAGTTGGTGATGATTCAGAGTAGCCGAAGTAATTTAGGTTAGTCTGGCATAGTTTGTTATGATTTGTCCACCTTTTTTTGTAATTTTAAGATGATATGGTTTGGTTTGTTGTGGTAAGGGGTAGTTGGGGGTGATTTACGGTAGCCGAAGTAATTTAGGTGATTCTGGTATAGATTGTTATGATTTTTAGCATTTTTTTGTAATTTTAAAGTGATTGGGCTTAGTTTGTTGCTGTAAAATGTAGTTGGGGGTGATTTTTGACAGCCGAAGTAATTTAGGTGAGTTTGGCATAGTTTGCTATGTTAGTAGCATTTTTTTGTAATTTAAAAGTGATTGGGTTTAGTTTGTTGTGGTAAGGGTTAGTTGGTGATGATTTATGGTTGCCGAAGTAATTTAGGTGAGTTTGGCATAGTTTGCTATGGTTACTAGCATTTTTTTGTAATTTAAAAGTGATTGGGTTTAGTTTGTTGTGGTAAGAGTTAGTTGGTGATGATTTAGAGTAGCCGAAGTAATTTAGGTGAGTCTGGCATAGTTTGTTATGATTTGTACACTTTTTTTTATAATTTTAAGATGATATGGTTTGGTTTGTTGTGGTAAGGGATAGTTGGGGGTGATTTACGGTAGCCGAAGTAATTTAGGTGATTCTGGTATAGTTTGTTATGATTTTTAGCATTTTTTTGTAATTTTAAAGTGATTGGGTTTAGTTTGTTGCTGTAAAGTGTAGTTGGGGGTGATTTTTGATAGCCAAAGTAATTTAGGTTAGTTTGGCATAGTTTGCTATGGTTAGTAGCATTTTTTTGTAATTTAAAAGTGATTGGGTTTAGTTTGTTGTGGTAAGGGTTAGATGGTGATGATTTATGGTAGCCGAAGTAATTTAGGTGAGTTTGGCATAGTTTGCTATGGTTACTAGAATTTTTTTGTAATTTAAAAGTGATTGGGTTTAGTTTGTTGTGGTAGGGGTTAGTTGGTGATGATTTAGAGTAGCCGAAGTAATTTAGGTGAGTCTGGCATAGTTTGTTATGATTTGTACACATTTTTTTGTAATTTTAAGATGATATGGTTTGGTTTGTTGTGGTAAGAAATAGTTGGGGGTGATTTACGGTAGCCGAAGTAATTTAGGTGTTCTGGTATAGTTTGTTTTGATTTTTAGCATTTTTTTGTAATTTTAAAGTTATTGGGCTTAGTTTGTTGCTGTAAAGTGTAGTTGGGGGTGATTTTTGATAGCCGAAGTAATTTAGGTGAGTTTGGCCTAGTTTGCTATGGTTAGTAGCATTCTTTTGTAATTTAAAAGTGATTGGGTTTAGTTTGTTGTGGTAAGGGTTAGTTGGTGATGATTTAGAGTAGCCGAAGTAATTTAGGTGAGTCTGGCATAGTTTGTTATGATTTTTACACCTTTTTTTGTAATTTTAAGATGATATGGTTTGGTTTGTTGTGGTAAGGGATAGTTGGGGGTGATTTACTGTAGCCGAAGTAATTTAGGTGATTCTGGTATAATTTGTTATGATTTTTAGCATTTTTTTGTAATTTTACAGTGATTGGGCTTAGTTTGTTGCTGTAAAGTGTAGTTGGGGGTGATTTTTGATAGCCAAAGTAATTTAGGTGAGTTTGGCATAGTTTGCTATGGTTAGTAGCATTTTTTTGTAATTTAAAAGTGATTGGGTTTAGTTTGTTGTGGTAAGGGTTAGTTGGTGATGATCTAGAGTAGACGAAGTAATTTAGGTGTTCTGGTATAGTTTGTTTTGATTTTTAGCATTTTTTTGTAATTTTAAAGTTATTGGGCTTAGTTTGTTGCTGTAAAGTGTAGTTGGGGGTGATTTTTGATAGCCGAAGTAATTTAGGTGAGTTTGGCATAGTTTGCTATGGTTAGTAGCATTCTTTTGTAATTTAAAAGTGATTGGGTTTAGTTTGTTGTGGTAAGGGTTAGTTGGTGATGATTTAGAGTAGCCGAAGTAATTTAGGTGAGTCTGGGTAGTTTGTTATGATTTGTACAAATTTTTTTGTAATTTTAAGATGATATGGTTTGGTTTGTTGCGGTAAGGGATAGTTGGGGGTGATTTACTGTAGCCGAAGTAATTTAGGTGATTCTGGTATAGTTTGTTATGATTTTTAGCATTTTTTTGTAATTTTAAAGTGATTGGACTTAGTTTGTTGCTGTAAAGTGTAGTTGGGGTTGATTTTTGATAGCCGAAGTAATTTAGGTTAGTTTAGCATAGTTTGCTATGGTTAGTAGCTTTTTTTTGTAATTTAAAAGTGATTGGGTTTAGTTTGTTGTGGTAAGGGTTAGTTGGTGATGATTTATGGTAGCCGAAGTAATTTAGGTGAGTTTGGCATTATTTGCTATGGTTACTAGCATTTTTGTGTAATTTAAAAGTGATTGGGTTTAGTTTGTTGTGGTAAGGGTTAGTTGGTGATGATTTAGAGTAGCCGAAGTAATTTAGGCGAGTCTGGCATAGTTTGTTATGATTTCTACACCTTTTTTTTTTAATTTTAAGGTGATATGGTTTGGTTTGTTGTGTTAAGGGATAGTTGGGGGTGATTTACGGTAGCCGAAGTAATTTAGGTGATTCTGGTATAGTTTGTTATGATTTTTAGCATTTTTTTGTAATTTTAAAGTGATTGGGCTTAGTTTGTTGCTGTAAAGTGTAGTTGGGGGTGATTTTTGATAGACGAAGTAATTTAGGTGAGTTTGGCATAGTTTGCCATGGTTAATAGCATTTTTTTGTAATTTAAATGTGATTGGGTTTAGTTTGTTTTGGTAAGGGTTAGTTGGTGATGATTTATGGTTGCCGAAGTAATTTAGGTGAGTTTGGCATAGTTTGCTATGGCTACTAGCATTTTTTTTGTAATTTAAAAGTAATTGGGTTTAGTTTGTTGTGGTAAGGGTTAGTTGGTGATGATTCAGAGTAGCCGAAGTAATTTAGGTTAGTCTGGCATAGTTTGTTATGATTTGTCCAATTTTTTTTGTAATTTTAAGATGATATGGTTTGGTTTGTTGTGGTAAGGGGTAGTTGGGGGTGATTTACGGTAGCCGAAGTAATTTAGGTGATTCTGGTATAGATTGTTATGATTTTTAGCATTTTTTTGTAATTTTAAAGTGATTGGGCTTAGTTTGTTGCTGTAAAGTGTAGTTGGGGGTGATTTTTGACAGCCGAAGTAATTTAGGTGAGTTTGGCATAGTTTGCTATGTTAGTAGCATTTTTTTGTAATTTAAAAGTGATTGGGTTTAGTTTGTTGTGGTAAGGGTTAGTTGGTGATGATTTATGGTTGCCGAAGTAATTTAGGTGAGTTTGGCATAGTTTGCTATGGTTACTAGCATTTTTTTGTAATTTAAAAGTGATTGGGTTTAGTTTGTTGTGGTAAGAGTTAGTTGGTGATGATTTAGAGTAGCCGAAGTAATTTAGGTGAGTCTGGCATAGTTTGTTATGATTTGTACACTTTTTTTTGTAATTTTAAGATGATATGGTTTGGTTTGTTGTGGTAAGGGATAGTTGGGGGTGATTTACGGTAGCCGAAGTAATTTAGGTGATTCTGGTATAGTTTGTTATGATTTTTAGCATTTTTTTGTAATTTTAAAGTGATTGGGTTTAGTTTGTTGCTGTAAAGTGTAGTTGGGGGTGATTTTTGATAGCCAAAGTAATTTAGGTTAGTTTGGCATAGTTTGCTATGGTTAGTAGCATTTTTTTGTAATTTAAAAGTGATTGGGTTTAGTTTGTTGTGGTAAGGGTTAGATGGTGATGATTTATGGTAGCCGAAGTAATTTAGGTGAGTTTGGCATAGTTTGCTATGGTTACTAGCATTTTTTTGTAATTTAAAAGTGATTGGGTTTAGTTTGTTGTGGTAGGGGTTAGTTGGTGATGATTTAGAGTAGCCGAAGTAATTTAGGTGAGTCTGGCATAGTTTGTTATGATTTGTACACATTTTTTTGTAATTTTAAGATGATATGGTTTGGTTTGTTGTGGTAAGAAATAGTTGGGGGTGATTTACGGTAGCCGAAGTAATTTAGGTGTTCTGGTATAGTTTGTTTTGATTTTTAGCATTTTTTTGTAATTTTAAAGTTATTGGGCTTAGTTTGTTGCTGTAAAGTGTAGTTGGGGGTGATTTTTGATAGCCGAAGTAATTTAGGTGAGTTTGGCATAGTTTGCTATGGTTAGTAGCATTCTTTTGTAATTTAAAAGTGATTGGGTTTAGTTTGTTGTGGTAAGGGTTAGTTGGTGATGATTTAGAGTAGCCGAAGTAATTTAGGTGAATCTGGCATAGTTTGTTATGATTTGTACACCTTTTTTTGTAATTTTAAGATGATATGGTTTGGTTTGTTGTGGTAAGAAATAGTTGAGGGTTATTTACGGTAGCCGAAGTAATTTAGGTGATTCTGGTATAGTTTGTTGCTGTAAAGTGTAGTTGGGGGTGATTTTTGATAGCCAAAGTAATTTAGGTTAGTTTGGCATAGTTTGCTATGGTTAGTAGCATTTTTTTGTAATTTAAAAGTGATTGGGTTTAGTTTGTTGTGGTAAGGGTTAGATGGTGATGATTAATGGTAGCCGAAGTAATTTAGGTGAGTTTGGCATAGTTTGCTATGGTTACTAGCATTTTTTTGTAATTTAAAAGTGATTGGGTTTAGTTTGTTGTGGTAGGGGTTAGTTGGTGATGATTTAGAGTAGCCGAAGTAATTTAGGTGAGTCTGGCATAGTTTGTTATGATTTGTACACAATTTTTTGTAATTTTAAGATGATATGGTTTGGTTTGTTGTGGTAAGGGATAGTTGGGGGTGATTTACGGTAGCCGAAGTAATTTAGGTGATTCTGGTATAGTTTGTTATAATTTGTACACCTTTTTTTGTAATTTTAAGATGATATGGTTTGGTTTGTTGTGGTAAGGGATAGTTGGGGGTGATTTACGGTAGCCGAAGTAATTTAGGTGATTCTGGTATAGTTTGTTATGATTTTTAGCATTTTTTTGTAATTTTAAAGTGATTGGACTTAGTTTGTTGCTGTAAAGTGTAGTTGGGGTTGATTTTTGATAGCCGAAGTAATTTAGGTTAGTTTGGCATAGTTTGCTATGGTTAGTAGCTTTTTTTGTAATTTAAAAGTGATTGGGTTAAGTTGGTTTGGTAAGGGTTAGTTGGTGATGATTTATGGTTGCCGAAGTAATTTAGGTGAGTTTGGCATAGTTTGCTATGGCTACTAGCATTTTTTTGTAATTTAAAAGTAATTGGGTTTAGTTTGTTGTGGTAAGGGTTAGTTGGTGATGATTCAGAGTAGCCGAAGTAATTTAGGTTAGTCTGGCATAGTTTGTTATGATTTGTACACCTTTTTTTGTAATTTTAAGATGATATGGTTTGGTTTATTGTGGTAGGAAATAGTTGAGAGTGATTTACGGTAGCCGAAGAAATTTAGGTGATTCTGGTATAGTTTGTTATGATTTTTAGCATTTTTTTGTAATTTTAATGTTATTGGGCTTTGTTTGTTGCTGGAAAGTGTAGTTGGGGGTGATTTTTGATAGCCGAAGTAATTTAGGTGAGTTTGGCATTGTTTGCTATGGTTAGTAGCTTTTTTTTGTAATTTAAAAGTGATTGGGTTTAGTTTGTTGTGGTAAGGGTTAGTTGGTGATGAATTATGGTAGCCGAAGTAATTTAGGTAAGTTTGGCATAGTTTGCTAAGGTTACTAGCATTTTTTTGTAATTTAAAAGTGATTGGGTTTAGTTTGTTGTGGTAAGGGTTAGTTGGTGATGATTTAGAGTAGCCGAAGTAATTTAGGTGAGTCTGGCATAGTTTGTTATGATTTGTACACCTTTTTTTGTAATTTTAAGATGATATGGTTTGGTTTGTTGTGGTAAGAAATAGTTGAGGGTTATTTACGGTAGCCGAAGTAATTTAGGTGATTCTGGTATAGTTTGTTATAATTTTTAGCATTTTTTTGTAATTATAAAGTGATTGGGTTTAGTTTGTTGCTGTAAAGTGTAGTTGGGGGTGATTTTTGATAGCCAAAGTAATTTAGGTTAGTTTGGCATAGTTTGCTATGGTTAGTAGCATTTTTTTGTAATTTAAAAGTGATTGGGTTTAGTTTGTTGTGGTAAGGGTTAGATGGTGATGATTTATGGTAGCCGAAGTAATTTAGGTGAGTTTGGCATAGTTTGCTATGGTTACTAGCATTTTTTTGTAATTTAAAAGTGATTGGGTTTAGTTTGTTGTGGTAGGGGTTAGTTGGTGATGATTTAGAGTAGCCGAAGTAATTTAGGTGAGTCTGGCATAGTTTGTTATGATTTGTACACATTTTTTTGTAATTTTAAGATGATATGGTTTGGTTTGTTGTGGTAAGGGATAGTTGGGGGTGATTTACGGTAGCCGAAGTAATTTAGGTGATTCTGGCATAGTTTGTTATAATTTGTACACCTTTTTTTGTAATTTTAAGATGATATGGTTTGGTTTGTTGTGGTAAGGGATAGTTGGGGGTGATTTACGGTAGCCGAAGTAATTTAGGTGATTCTGGTATAGTTTGTTATGACTTTTAGCATTTTTTTGTAATTTTAAAGTGATTGGACTTAGTTTGTTGCTGTAATGTGTAGTTGGGGTTGATTTTTGATAGCCGAAGTAATTTAGATGAGTTTGGCATAGTTTGCTATGGTTAGTAGCTTTTTTTTGTAATTTAAAAGTGATTGGGTTTAGTTTGTTGTGGTAAGGGTTAGTTGGTGATGATTTATGGTTGCCGAAGTAATTTAGGTGAGTTTGGCATAGTTTGCTATGGCTACTAGCATTTTTTTGTAATTTAAAAGTAATTGGGTTTAGTTTGTTGTGGTAAGGGTTTGTTGGTGATGATTCAGAGTAGCCGAAGTAATTTAGGTTAGTCTGGCATAGTTTGTTATGATTTGTACACCTTTTTTTGTAATTTAAGATGATATGGTTTGGTTTATTGTGGTAAGAAATAGTTGAGGGTGATTTACGGTAGCCAAAGTAATTTAGGTGATTCTGGTATAGTTTGTTGTGATTTTTAGCATTTTTTTGTAATTTTAATGTGATTGGGCTTAGTTTGTTGCTGGAAAGTGTAGTTGGGGGTGATTTTTGATAGCCGAAGTAATTTAGGTGAGTTTGGCATAGTTTGCTATGGTTAGTACCTTTTTTTGTAATTTAAAAGTGATTGGGTTTAGTTTGTTGTGGTAAGGGTTAGTTGGTGATGATTTATGGTAGCCGAAGTAATTTAGGTAAGTTTGGCATAGTTTGCTAAGGTTACTAGCATTTTTTTGTAATTTAAAAGTGATTGGGTTTAGTTTGTTGTGGTAAGGGTTAGTTGGTGATGATTTAGAGTAGCCGAAGTAATTTAGGTGAGTCTGGCATAGTTTGTTATGATTTGTACACCTTTTTTTGTAATTTTAAGCTGATATGGTTTGGTTTGTTGTGGTAAGAAATAGTTGAGGGTTATTTACGGTAGCCGAAGTAATGTAGGTGATTCTGGTATAGTTTGTTATGATTTTTAGCATTTTTTTGTAATTTTAAAGTGATTGGGCTTAGTTTGTTGCTGTAAAGTGTAGTTGGGGGTGATTTTTGATAGCCGAAGTAATTTAGGTGAGTTTGGCATAGTTTGCTATGGTTAGTACCTTTTTTTGTAATTTAAAAGTGATTGGGTTTAGTTTGTTGTGGTAAGGGTTAGTTGGTGATGATTTATGGTTGCCGAAGTAATTTAGGTGAGTTTGGCATAGTTTGCTAGGGTTACTAGCATTTTTTTGTAATTTAAAAGTGATTGGGTTTAGTTTGTTGTGGTAAGAGTTAGTTGGTGATGATTTAGAGTAGCCGAAGTAATTTAGGTGAGTCTGGCATAGTTTGTTATGATTTGTACACATTTTTTTGTAATTTTAAGATGATATGGTTTGGTTTGTTGTGGCAAAAAATAGTTGGGGGTGATTTACGGTAGCCGAAGTAATTTAGGTGTTCTGGTATAGTTTGTTTTGATTTTTAGCATTTTTTTGTAATTTTAAAGTGATTGGGCTTAGTTTGTTGCTGTAAAGTGTAGTTGGGGGTGATTTTTGATAGCCGAAGTAATTTAGGTGAGTTTGGCATAGTTTGCTATGGTTACTTGCATTTTTTTGTAATTTAAAAGTGATTGGGTTTAGTTTGTTGTGGTAAGGGTTAGTTGGTGATGATTTAGAGTAGCCGAAGTAATTTAGGTGAGTCTGGCATAGTTTGTTATGATTTGTACACATTTTTTTGTAATTTTAAGATGATATGGTTTGGTTTGTTGTGGCAAGAAATAGTTGGGGGTGATTTACGGTAGCCGAAGTAATTTAGGTGTTCTGGTATATTTTGTTTTGATTTTTAGCATTTTTTTGTAATTTTAAAGTGATTGGGCTTAGTTTGTTGCTGTAAAGTGTAGTTGGGGGTGATTTTTGATAGCCGAAGTAATTTAGGTGAGTTTGGTATAGTTTGCTATGGTTAGTAGCATTCTTTTGTAATTTAAAAGTGATTGGGTTTAGTTTGTTGTGGTAAGGGTTAGTTGGTGATGATTTAGAGTAGCCGAAGTAATTTAGGTGAGTCTGGCATAGTTTGTTATGATTTGTACACCTTTTTTTGTAATTTTAAGATGATATGGTTTGGTTTGTTGTGGTAAGAAATAGTTGGGGGTGATTTACGGTAGCCGAAGTAATTTAGGTGTTCTGGTATAGTTTGTTTTGATTTTTAGCATTTTTTTGTAATTTTAAAGTGATTGGGCTTAGTTTGTAGCTGTAAAGTGTAGTTGGGGGTGATTTTTGATAGCCGAAGTAATTTAGGTGAGTTTGGCATAGTTTGCTATGGTTAGTAGCATTCTTTTGTAATTTATAAGTGATTAGGTTTAGTTTGTTGTGGTAAGGGTTAATTGGTGACGATTTATGGTAGCCGAAGTAATTTAGGTAAGTCTGGCATAGTTTGTTATGATTTGTACACCTTTTTTTGTAATTTTAAGATGATATGGTTTGGATTGTTGTGGTAAGGGATAGATGGGGGTGATTTACGGTAGCCGAAGTAATTTAGGTGATTCTGGTATAGTTTGTTATGATTTTTAGCATTTTTTTGTAATTTTAAAGTGATTGGGTTTAGTTTGTTGCTGTAAAGTGTAGTTGGGGGTGATTTTTGATAGCCGAAGTAATTTAGGTGAGATTGGCATAGTTTGCTATGGTTAGTAGCATTTTTTTGTAATTTAAAAGTGATTGGGTTTAGTTTGTTGTGGTAAAGGTTAGTTGGTGATGATTTATGGTAGCCGAAGTAATTTAGGTGAGTTTGGCATAGTTTGCTATGGTTAGTAGCATTTTTTTGTAATTTAAAATTGATAGGGTTTAGTTTGATGTGGTAAGGGTTAGTTGGTGATGATTTAGAGTAGCCGAAGTAATTTAAGTGAGTTTGGCATAGTTTGCTATGGTTAGTAGCATTTTTTTGTAATTTTAAAGTGATTGGGTTTAGTTTGTAGTGGTAAGGTTTAGTTGGTGATGTTTTATGGTAGCCGAAGTAATTTAGGTGAATTTGGCATAGTTTGCTATGGTTACTAGCATTTTTTTGTAATTTAAAATTGATTGGGTTTAGTTTGTTGTGGTAAGGGTTGGTTGGTGATGATTTATGGTAGCCGAAGTAATTTAAGTGAGTTTGGCATAGTTTGCTATGGTTAGTAGCATTTTTTTGTAATTTTAAAGTGATTGGGTTTAGTTTGTTGTGGTAAGGGTTAGTCGGTGATGATTTAGAGTAGCCGAATTAATTTAGGTGAGTCTGGCATAGTTTGTAATGATTTGTACATCTTTTTTTGTAATTTTAAGATGATATGGTTTGGTTTGTTGTGGTAAGGGATAGTTGGGGGTGATTTACGGTAGCCGAAGTAATTTAGGTGATTCTGGTATAATTTGTTATGATTTTTAGCATTTTTTTGTAATTTTAAAGTTTAATTAAATTTAGATGAGTTTGGCATAGTTTGCTATGGTTAGTAGCATTTTTTTGTAATTTAAAAGTGATTGGGTTTAGTTTGTTGTGGTAAGGGTTTGTTGGTGATGATTTATGGTAGCCGAAGTAATTTAGGTGAGTTTGGCATAGTTTGCTATGGTTACTAGCATTTTTTTGTAATTTAAAAGTGATTGGGTTTAGTTTGTTGTGGTAAGGGTTAGTTGGTGATGATTTAGAGTAGCCGAAGTAATTTAGGTGAGTCTGGCATAGTTTGTTATGATTTGTACACCTATTTTTGTAATTTTAAGATGATATGGTTTGGTTTGTTGTGGTAAGGGATAGTTGGGGGTGATTTACGGTAGCCGAAGTAATTTAGGTGATTCTGGTATAGTTTGTTATGATTTTTAACATTTTTTTGTAATTTTAAAGTGATTGGGCTTAGTTTGTTGCTGTAAAGTGTAGTTGGGGGTGATTTTTGATAGCCGAAGTAATTTAGGTGAGTTTGGCATAGTTTGCTATGGTTAGTAGCATTTTTTTGTAATTTAAAAGTGATTGGGTTTAGTTTGTTGTGGTAAGGGTTAGTTGGTGATGATTTAGAGTAGCCGAAGTAATCTAGGTGAGTCTGGCATAGTTTGTTATGATTTGTACACCTTTTTTTGTAATTTTAAAATGATATGGTTTGGTTTGTTGTGGTAAGGGATAGTTGGGGGCGATTTACGGTAGCCGAAGTAATTTAGGTGATTCTGGTATAGTTTGTTATGATTTTTAGCATTTTTTTGTAATTTTAAAGTGATTGGGCTTAGTTTGTTGCTGTAAAGTGTAGTTGGGGGTGATTTTTGATAGCCGAAGTAATTTAGGTGAGATTGGCATAGTTTGCTATGGTTAGTAGCATTTTTTTGTAATTTAAAAGTGATTGGGTTTAGTTTGTTGTGGTAAGGGTTAGTTGGTGATGATTTATGGTAGCCGAAGTAATTTAGGTGAGTTTGGCATAGTTTGCTATGGTTACTAGCATTTTTGTGTAATTTAAAAGTGATTGGGTTTAGTTTGTTGTGGTAAGGGTTAGTTGGTGATGATTTAGAGTAGCCGAAGTAATTTAGGCGAGTCTGGCATAGTTTGTTATGATTTCTACACCTTTTTTTTTTAATTTTAAGGTGATATGGTTTGGTTTGTTGTGTTAAGGGATAGTTGGGGGTGATTTACGGTAGCCGAAGTAATTTAGGTGATTCTGGTATAGTTTGTTATGATTTTTAGCATTTTTTTGTAATTTTAAAGTGATTGGGCTTAGTTTGTTGCTGTAAAGTGTAGTTGGGGGTGATTTTTGATAGACGAAGTAATTTAGGTGAGTTTGGCATAGTTTGCCATGGTTAATAGCATTTTTTTGTAATTTAAATGTGATTGGGTTTAGTTTGTTGTGGTAAGGGTTAGTTGGTGATGATTTATGGTTGCCGAAGTAATTTAGGTGAGTTTGGCATAGTTTGCTATGGCTACTAGCATTTTTTTGTAATTTAAAAGTAATTGGGTTTAGTTTGTTGTGGTAAGGGTTAGTTGGTGATGATTCAGAGTAGCCGAAGTAATTTAGGTTAGTCTGGCATAGTTTGTTATGATTTGTACATTTTTTTTTGTAATTTTAAGATGATATGGTTTGGTTTGTTGTGGTAAGGGGTAGTTGGGGGTGATTTACGGTAGCCGAAGTAATTTAGGTGATTCTGGAATATATTGTTATGATTTTTAGCATTTTTTTGTAATTTTAAAGTGATTGGGCTTAGTTTGTTGCTGTAAAGTGTAGTTGGGGGTGATTTTTGACAGCCGAAGTAATTTAGGTGAGTTTGGCATAGTTTGCTATGTTAGTAGCATTTTTTTGTAATTTAAAAGTGATTGGGTTTAGTTTGTTGTGGTAAGGGTTAGTTGGTGATGATTTATGGTTGACGAAGTAATTTAGGTGAGTTTGGCATAGTTTGCTATGGTTACTAGCATTTTTTTGTAATTTAAAAGTGATTGGGTTTAGTTTGTTGTGGTAAGAGTTAGTTGGTGATGATTTAGAGTAGCCGAAGTAATTTAGGTGAGTCTGGCATAGTTTGTTATGACTTGTACACTTTTTTTTGTAATTTTAAGATGATATGGTTTGGTTTGTTGTGGTAAGGGATAGTTGGGGTTGATTTACGGTAGCCGAAGTAATTGAGGTGATTCTGGTATCTATCTATCTATCTATCTATCTATGTAGCGGTGCGTTCCTATGTAGGACCGTTGCATTCAGGCCTTGCGGCCCATTATGCTCGCCCTCCTCTCCCCGCTCACCCTACTCAAGTCCTGACCTTTCTATGAAGCTCAGTATCTTGGGCCAGGGGAGCGTATGGAGCTCCTCAATAGGGACCTGATATGCTCCTAGAAAATTTGCCCTACTGTGACTTAAAGGGCCACAGTTGGTCAGCAGATGAATTGGAGTTTCCTCGTCTTCATTGCACAGCCGACATCTACGTTCCTCCGAGAGGCCCATGATGTTAAGATGTCGCCTCAACTGGCAGTGTCCCGCTAGGACACCCACCAGCCTCCTCAGTCTGGTCCGACTGAGCTTTAGCATCCATCCCCGAGCTGCCGGGCTGGCCACTCCCTTTATCAGGGACTTGGCCTGCCTCAGCCCGCTGATGTTCCTCCAGTAGGAGTCAAATTGAGACTTGAGCGCACTTTGCGTCCTCTGTCTCAAGTAACCACTACTTACGCCGCACGAGGGCTGCGGGCCGAGATACGGCGTCTCCGCCGCCTCTCTAGCCAACCCATCAGCCCTTTCGTTACCTGCCACGCCCGTATGGCCTGGAACCCATACGACCGTGACCGCATTCACCTCTGCCAATCTTGACAGCGCGTGTCTACAGTCCAGCACCAACCTGGATCTCACCTCGTTTGAGTTGATGGCCCCGATGGCCGCCTGACTGTCCGTACAAATGAAGATGTGGCTGCCCGAGTATTCTCTCTCGAGATTCTCCTGCGCACATCTCAGGATAGCGAACAATTCCGCTTGAAAAACGCTCAGGTAAGTCCCCAGCGGAAAGGAAACTTCCACTCTGGGTGTTTTACCAAAGATGCCCGCGCCAGTACCCTCTCCCGTTTTGGACCCGTCTGTGTACCAGACTAGTCCTTTTGGCGTGAGCATATCTTCTCCTTTTATCCTCCAGTCCTCCCTTGATGGGATCCTGATCTTAAAAGGTTTATCGAAACGCCAGATGCGTTCCATATCGTCCCTGATCATCCCAGAACACAAGTCATTGCACCCCGGGATGGATACGGGACAATGATAGGCTCCCTCTGGTCGCCCCCTCGTTTCCAACCTTAGCTTTGTCACCGCCCTGAAGGCCTCGGCCCTAACCCTGAGGTGAAGGGGCTCGAGACCCAATAGGGTGATTCTGGTATATTTTGTTATAATTTTGAGAATTTTTTTGAAATTTTAAAGTGATTGGATTTAGTTTGTTGCTGTAAAGTGTAGTTGGGGGTGATTTTTGATAGCCGAAATAATTTAGGTGAGTTTGGCATAGTTTGCAATGGTTAGTAGCATTTTTTTGTAATTTAAAAATGATTGGGTTTAGTTTGTTGTGGTAAGGGTTAGTTGGTGATGATTTATGGTAGCCGAAGTAATTTAGGTGAGTTTGGCATAGTTTGCTATGGTTAGTAGCATTTTTTTGTAATTTAAAAGTGATTGGGTTTAGTTTGTTGTGGTAAGGGTTAGTTGGTGATGATTTAGAGTAGCCGAAGTAATCTAGGTGAGTCTGGCATAGTTTGTTATGATTTGTACACCTTTTTTTGTAATTTTAAAATGATATGGTTTGGTTTGTTGTGGTAAGGGATAGTTGGGGGTGATTTACGGTAGCCGAAGTAATTTAGGTGATTCTGGTATAGTTTGTTATGATTTTTAGCATTTTTTTGTAATTTTAAAGTGATTGGGCTTAGTTTGTTGCTGTAAAGTGTAGTTGGGGGTGATTTTTGATAGCCGAAGTAATTTAGGTGAGATTGGCATAGTTTGATATGGTTAGTAGCATTTTTTTGTAATTTAAAAGTGATTGGGTTTAGTTTGTTGTGGTAAGGGTTAGTTGGTGATGATTTATGGTAGCCGAAGTAATTTAGGTGAGTTTGGCATAGTTTGCTATGGTTACTAGCATTTTTGTGTAATTTAAAAGTGATTGGGTTTAGTTTGTTGTGGTAAGGGTTAGTTGGTGATGATTTAGAGTAGCCGAAGTAATTTAGGCGAGTCTGGCATAGTTTGTTATGATTTCTACACCTTTTTTTTTAATTTTAAGGTGATATGGTTTGGTTTGTTGTGTTAAGGGATAGTTGGGGGTGATTTACGGTAGCCGAAGTAATTTAGGTGATTCTGGTATAGTTTGTTATGATTTTTAGCATTTTTTTGTAATTTTAAAGTGATTGGGCTTAGTTTGTTGCTGTAAAGTGTAGTTGGGGGTGATTTTTGATAGACGAAGTAATTTAGGTGAGTTTGGCATAGTTTGCCATGGTTAATAGCATTTTTTGTAATTTAAATGTGATTGGGTTTAGTTTGTTGTGGTAAGGGTTAGTTGGTGATGATTTATGGTTGCCGAAGTAATTTAGGTGAGTTTGGCATAGTTTGCTATGGCTACTAGCATTTTTTTGTAATTTAAAAGTAATTGGGTTTAGTTTGTTGTGGTAAGGGTTAGTTGGTGATGATTCAGAGTAGCCGAAGTAATTTAGGTTAGTCTGGCATAGTTTGTTATGATTTGTACTTTTTTTTTGTAATTTTAAGATGATATGGTTTGGTTTGTTGTGGTAAGGGGTAGTTGGGGGTGATTTACGGTAGCCGAAGTAATTTAGGTGATTCTGGAATAGATTGTTATGATTTTTAGCATTTTTTTGTAATTTTAAAGTGATTGGGCTTAGTTTGTTGCTGTAAAGTGTAGTTGGGGGTGATTTTTGACAGCCGAAGTAATTTAGGTGAGTTTGGCATAGTTTGCTATGTTAGTAGCATTTTTTTGTAATTTAAAAGTGATTGGGTTTAGTTTGTTGTGGTAAGGGTTAGTTGGTGATGATTTATGGTTGCCGAAGTAATTTAGGTGAGTTTGGCATAGTTTGCTATAGTTACTAGCATTTTTTTGTAATTTAAAAGTGATTGGGTTTAGTTTGTTGTGGTAAGAGTTAGTTGGTGATGATTTAGAGTAGCCGAAGTAATTTAGGTGAGTCTGGCATAGTTTGTTATGACTTGTACACTTTTTTTTGTAATTTTAAGACGATATGGTTTGGTTTGTTGTGGTAAGGGATAGTTGGGGGTGATTTACGGTAGCCGAAGTAATTGAGGTGATTCTGGTATCTATCTATCTATCTATGTAGCGGTGCGTTCCTATGTAGGACCGCTGCATTCAGGCCTTGCGGCCCATTATGCCCGCCCTCCTCTCCCCGCTCACCCTACTCAAGTCCTGACCTTTCTATGAAGCTCAGTATCTTGGGCCAGGGGAGCGTATGGAGCTCCTCAATAGGGACCTGATGTGCTCCTAGAAAATTTGCCCTACTGTGACTTAAAGGGCCACAGTTGGTCAGCAGATGAATTGGAGTTTCCTCGTCTTCATTGCACAGCCGACATCTACGTTCCTCCGAGAGGCCCATGATGTTAAGATGTCGCCTCAACTGGCAGTGTCCCGTTAGGACACCCACCAGCCTCCTCAGTCTGGTCCGACTGAGCTTTAGCATCCATCCCCGAGCTGCCGGGCTGGCCACTCCCTTTATCAGGGACTTGGCCTGCCTCAGCCCGCTGATGTTCCTCCAGTAGGAGTCAAATTGAGACTTGAGCGCACTTTGCGTCCTCTGTCTCAAGTAACCACTACTTACGCCGCACGAGGGCTGCGGGCCGAGATACGGCGTCTCCGCCGCCTCTCTAGCCAACTCATCAGCCCTTTCGTTACCTGCCACGCCCGTATGGCCTGGAACCCATACGACCGTGACCGCATTCACCTCTGCCAATCTTGACAGCGCGTGTCTACAGTCCAGCACCAACCTGGATCTCACCTCGTTTGAGTTGAGGGCCCCGATGGCCGCCTGACTGTCCGTACAAATGAAGATGTGGCTGCCCGAGTATTCTCTCTCGAGATTCTCCTGCGCACATCTCAGGATAGCGAACAATTCCGCTTGAAAAACGCTCGGGTAAGTCCCCAGCGGAAAGGAAACTTCCACTCTGGGTGTTTTACCAAAGATGCCCGCGCCAGTACCCTCTCCCGTTTTGGACCCGTCTGTGTACCAGACTAGTCCTTTTGGCGTGAGTATATCTTCTCCTTTTATCCTCCAGTCCTCCCTTGATGGGATCCTGATCTTAAAAGGTTTATCGAAACGCCAGATGCGTTCCATATCGTCCCTGATCATCCCAGAACACAAGTCATTGCACCCCGGGATGGATACGGGACAATGATAGGCTCCCTCTGGTCGCCCCCTCGTTTCCAACCTTAGCTTTGTCACCGCCCTGAAGGCCTCGGCCCTAACCCTGAGGTGAAGGGGCTCGAGACCCAATAGGGTGATTCTGGTATAGTTTGTTATAATTTTTAGAATTTTTTTGAAATTTTAAAGTGATTGGATTTAGTTTGTTGCTGTAAAGTGTAGTTGGGGGTGATTTTTGATAGCCGAAATAATTTAGGTGAGTTTGGCATAGTTTGCTATGGTTAGTAGCATTTTTTTGTAATTTAAAAATGATTGGGTTTAGTTTGTTGTGGTAAGGGTTAGTTGGTGATGATTTATGGTAGCCGAAGTAATTTAGGTGAGTTTGGCATAGTTTGCTATGGTTACTAGCATTTTTTTGTAATTTAAAAGTGATTGGGTTTAGTTTGTTGTGGTAAGGGTTAGTTGGTGATGATTTAGAGTAGCCGAAGTAATTTAGGTGAGTCTGGCATAGTTTGTTATGATTTGTACACCTTTTTTTGTAATTTTAAGATGATATGGTTTGGTTTGTTGTGGTAAGGGATAGTTAGGGGTGATTTACGGTAGCCGAAGTAATTTAGGTGATTCTGGTATAGTTTGTTATGATTTTTAACATTTTTTTGTAATTTTAAAGTGATTGGGCTTAGTTTGTTGCTGTAAAGTGTAGTTGGGGGTGATTTTTGATAACCGAAGTAATTTAGGTGAGTTTGGCATAGTTTGCTATGGTTAGTAGCATTTTTTTGTAATTTAAAAGTGATTGGGTTTAGTTTGTTGTGGTAAGGGTTAGTTGGTGATGATTTAGGGTAGCCGAAGTAATCTAGGTGAGTCTGGCATAGTTTGTTATGATTTGTACACCTTTTTTTGTAATTTTAAGATGATATGGTTTGGTTTGTTGTGGTAAGGGATAGTTGGGGGTGATTTACGGTAGCCGAAGTAATTTAGGTGATTCTGGTATAGTTTGTTATGATTTTTAGCATTTTTTTGTAATTTTAAAGTGATTGGGCTTAGTTTGTTGCTGTAAAGTGTAGTTGGGGGTGATTTTTGATAGCCAAAGTAATTTAGGTTAGTTTGGCATAGTTTGCTATGGTTAGTAGCATTTTTTTGTAATTTAAAAGTGATTGGGTTTAGTTTGTTGTGGTAAGGGTTAGATGGTGATGATTTATGGTAGCCGAAGTAATTTAGGTGAGTTTGGCATAGTTTGCTATGGTTACTAGCATTTTTTTGTAATTTAAAAGTGATTGGGTTTAGTTTGTTGTGGTAAGGGTTAGTTGGTGATGATTTAGAGTAGCCGAAGTAATTTAGGTGAGTCTGGCATAGTTTGTTATGATTTGTACACTTTTTTTTGTAATTTTAAGATGATATGGTTTGGTTTGTTGTGGTAAGGGATAGTTGGGGGTGATTTACGGTAGCCGAAGTAATTTAGGTGATTCTGGTATAGTTTGTTATGATTTTTAGCATTTTTTTGTAATTTTAAAGTGATTGGGCTTAGTTTGTTGCTGTAAAGTGTAGTTGGGGATGATTTTTGATAGCCAAAGTAATTTAGGTTAGTTTGGCATAGTTTGCTATGGTTAGTAGCATTTTTTTGTAATTTTAAAGTGATTGGGCTTAGTTTGTTGCTGTAAAGTGTAGTTGGGGGTGATTTTTGACAGCCGAAGTAATTTAGGTGAGTTTGGCATAGTTTGCCATGGTTAAAAGCATTTTTTTGTAATTTAAAAGTAATTGGGTTTAGTTTGTTGTGGTAAGGGTTAGTTGGTGATGATTCAGAGTAGCCGAAGTAATTTAGGTTAGTCTGGCATAGTTTGTTATGATTTGTACACCTTTTTTTGTAATTTTAAGATGATATGGTTTGGTTTGTTGTGGTAAGGGGTAGTTGGGGGTGATTTACGGTAGCCGAAGTAATTTAGGTGTTCTGGTATAGTTTGTTTTGATTTTTAGCATTTTTTTGTAATTTTAAAGTTATTGGGCTTAGTTTGTTGCTGTAAAGTGTAGTTGGGGATGATTTTTGATAGCCGAAGTAATTTAGGTGAGTTTGGCATAGTTTGCTATGGTTAGTAGCATTCTTTTGTAATTTAAAAGTGATTGGGTTTAGTTTGTTGTGGTAAGGGTTAGTTGGTGATGATTTAGAGTAGCCGAAGTAATTTAGGTGAGTCTGGCATAGTTTGTTATGATTTGTACACCTTGTTTTGTAATTTTAAGATGATATGGTTTGGTTTGTTGTGGTAAGGGATAGTTGGGGGTGATTTACGGTAGCCGAAGTAATTTAGGTGATTCTGGTATAGTTTGTTATAATTTGTACACCTTTTTTTGTAATTTTAAGATGATATGGTTTGGTTTGTTGTGGTAAGGGATAGTTGGGGGTGATTTACGGTAGCCGAAGTAATTTAGGAGATTCTGGTATAGTTTGTTATGATTTTTAGCATTTTTTTGTAATTTTAAAGTGATTGGACTTAGTTTGTTGCTGTAAAGTGTAGTTGGGGTTGATTTTTGATAGCCGAAGTAATTTAGGTGAGTTTGGCATAGTTTGCTATGGTTAGTAGCTTTTTTTTGTAATTTAAAAGTGATTGGGTTTAGTTTGTTGTGGTAAGGGTTAGTTGGTGATGATTTATGGTTGCCGAAGTAATTAAGGTAATTCTGGTATAGTTTGTTATGATTTTTAGCATTTTTTTGTAATTTAAATGTGATTGGGCTTAGTTTGTTGCTGTAAAGTGTAGTTGGGGGTGATTTTTGATAGCCGAAGTAATTTAGGTGAGTTTGGCATAGTTTGCTATGGTTAGTAGCATTTTTTTGTAATTTAAAAATGATTGGGTTTAGTTTGTTGTGGTAAGGGTTAGTTGGTGATGATTTATGGTAGCCGAAGTAATTTAGGTGAGTTTGGCATAGTTTGCTGTGGTAACTAGCATTTTTTTGTAATTTAAGAGTGATTGGGTTTAGTTTGTTGTGGTAAGGGTTAGTTGGTAATGATTTAGAGTAGCCGAAGTAATTTAGGTGAGTCTGGCATAGTTTTTTATGATTTGTACACCTTTTTTTGTAATTTTAAGATAATATGGTTTGGTTTGTTGTGGTAAGGGATAGTTGGGGGTGATTTACGGTAGCCGAAGTAATTTAGGTGATTCTGGTCTAGTTTGTTATGATTTTTAGCATTTTTTTGTAATTTACGGTGTAATTTAAGTGATTGGGCTTAGTTTGTTGCTGTAAAGTGTAGTTGGGGGTGATTTTTGATAGCCGAAGTAATTTAGGTGAGTTTGGCATAGTTTGCTATAGTTACTAGCATTTTTTTGTAATTTAAAAGTGATTGGGTTTAGTTTGTTGTGGTAAGGGTTAGTTGGTGATGATTTAGAGTAGCCGAAGTAATTTAGGCGAGTCTGGCATAGTTTGTTATGATTTCTACACCTTTTTTTTTAATTTTAAGGTGATATGGTTTGGTTTGTTGTGTTAAGGGATAGTTGGGGGTGATTTTTGATAGCCGAAGTAATTTAGGTGAGTTTGGCATAGTTTGCTATGGTTAGTAGCATTCTTTTGTAATTTAAAAGTGATTGGGTTTAGTTTGTTGTGGTAAGGGTTAGTTGGTGATGATTTAGAGTAGCCGAAGTAATTTAGGTGAGTCTGGCATAGTTTGTTATGATTTGTACACCTTGTTTTGTAATTTTAAGATGATATGGTTTGGTTTGTTGTGGTAAGGGATAGTTGGGGGTGATTTACGGTAGCCGAAGTAATTTAGGTGATTCTGGTATAGTTTGTTATAATTTGTACACCTTTTTTTGTAATTTTAAGATGATATGGTTTGGTTTGTTGTGGTAAGGGATAGTTGGGGGTGATTTACGGTAGCCGAAGTAATTTAGGAGATTCTGGTATAGTTTGTTATGATTTTTAGCATTTTTTTGTAATTTTAAAGTGATTGGACTTAGTTTGTTGCTGTAAAGTGTAGTTGGGGTTGATTTTTGATAGCCGAAGTAATTTAGGTGAGTTTGGCATAGTTTGCTATGGTTAGTAGCTTTTTTTTGTAATTTAAAAGTGATTGGGTTTAGTTTGTTGTGGTAAGGGTTAGTTGGTGATGATTTATGGTTGCCGAAGTAATTAAGGTAATTCTGGTATAGTTTGTTATGATTTTTAGCATTTTTTTGTAATTTAAATGTGATTGGGCTTAGTTTGTTGCTGTAAAGTGTAGTTGGGGGTGATTTTTGATAGCCGAAGTAATTTAGGTGAGTTTGGCATAGTTTGCTATGGTTAGTAGCATTTTTTTGTAATTTAAAAATGATTGGGTTTAGTTTGTTGTGGTAAGGGTTAGTTGGTGATGATTTATGGTAGCCGAAGTAATTTAGGTGAGTTTGGCATAGTTTGCTGTGGTAACTAGCATTTTTTTGTAATTTAAGAGTGATTGGGTTTAGTTTGTTGTGGTAAGGGTTAGTTGGTAATGATTTAGAGTAGCCGAAGTAATTTAGGTGAGTCTGGCATAGTTTTTTATGATTTGTACACATTTTTTTGTAATTTTAAGATAATATGGTTTGGTTTGTTGTGGTAAGGGATAGTTGGGGGTGATTTACGGTAGCCGAAGTAATTTAGGTGATTCTGGTCTAGTTTGTTATGATTTTTAGCATTTTTTTGTAATTTACGGTGTAATTTAAGTGATTGGGCTTAGTTTGTTGCTGTAAAGTGTAGTTGGGGGTGATTTTTGATAGCCGAAGTAATTTAGGTGAGTTTGGCATAGCTTGCTATAGTTACTAGCATTTTTTTGTAATTTAAAAGTGATTGGGTTTAGTTTGTTGTGGTAAGGGTTAGTTGGTGATGATTTAGAGTAGCCGAAGTAATTTAGGCGAGTCTGGCATAGTTTGTTATGATTTCTACACCTTTTTTTTTAATTGTAAGGTGATATGGTTTGGTTTGTTGTGTTAAGGGATAGTTGGGGGTGATTTACGGTAGCCGAAGTAATTTAGGTGATTCTGGTATAGTTTGTTATGATTTTTAGCATTTTTTTGTAATTTTAAAGTGATTGGGCTTAGTTTGTTGCTGTAAAGTGTAGTTGGGGGTGATTTTTGATAGACGAAGTAATTTAGGTGAGTTTGGCATAGTTTGCCATGGTTAATAGCATTTTTTTGTAATTTAAATGTGATTGGGTTTAGTTTGTTGTGGTAAGGGTTAGTTGGTGATGATTTATGGTTGCCGAAGTAATTTAGGTGAGTTTGGCATAGTTTGCTATGGCTACTTTCATTTTTTTGTAATTTAAAAGTAATTGGGTTTAGTTTGTTGTGGTAAGGGTTAGTTGGTGATGATTCAGAGTAGCCGAAGTAATTTAGGTTAGTCTGGCATAGTTTGTTATGATTTGTACATTTTTTTTTGTAATTTTAAGATGATATGGTTTGGTTTGTTGTGGTAAGGGGTAGTTGGGGGTGATTTACGGTAGCCGAAGTAATTTAGGTGATTCTGGTATAGATTGTTATGATTTTTAGCATTTTTTTGTAATTTTAAAGTGATTGGGCTTAGTTTGTTGCTGTAAAGTGTAGTTGGGGGTGATTTTTGACAGCCGAAGT
Source organism: Eledona agricola (assembly GCA_964023215.1). Lineage (NCBI taxonomy): Eukaryota > Metazoa > Arthropoda > Insecta > Coleoptera > Tenebrionidae > Eledona > Eledona agricola. The sequence continues at coordinate 582,776 of CAXIEJ010000179.1, forward strand.
AATTTAGGTGAGTTTGGCATAGTTTGCTATGTTAGTAGCATTTTTTTGTAATTTAAAAGTGATTGGATTTAGTTTGTTGTGGTAAGGGTTAGTTGGTGATGATTTATGGTTGCCGAAGTAATTTAGGTGAGTTTGGCATAGTTTGCTATGGTTACTAGCATTTTTTTGTAATTTAAAAGTGATTGGGTTTAGTTTGTTGTGGTAAGAGTTAGTTGGTGATGATTTAGAGTAGCCGAAGTAATTTAGGTGAGTCTGGCATAGTTTGTTATGATTTGTACACTTTTTTTTGTAATTTTAAGATGATATGGTTTGGTTTGTTGTGGTAAGGGATAGTTGGGGGTGATTTACGGTAGCCGAAGTAATTTAGGTGATTCTGGTATAGTTTGTTATGATTTTTAGCATTTTTTTGTAATTTTAAAGTGATTGGGCTTAGTTTGTTGCTGTAAAGTGTAGTTGGGGGTGATTTTTGATAGCCAAAGTAATTTAGGTTAGTTTGGCATAGTTTGCTATGGTTAGTAGCATTTTTTTGTAATTTAAAAGTGATTGGGTTTAGTTTGTTGTGGTAAGGGTTAGATGGTGATGATTTATGGTAGCCGAAGTAATTTAGGTGAGTTTGGCATAGTTTGCTATGGTTACTAGCATTTTTTTGTAATTTAAAAGTGATTGGGTTTAGTTTGCTGTGGTAAGGGTTAGTTGGTGATGATTTAGAGTAGCCGAAGTAATTTAGGTTAGTCTGGCATAGTTTGTTATGATTTGTACAACTTGTTTTGTAATTTTAAGATGATATGGTTTGGTTTGTTGTGGTAAGGGATAGTTGGGGGTGATTTACGGTAGCCGAAGTAATTTAGGTGATTCTGGTGTAGTTTGTTATGATTTTTAGCATTTTTTTGTAATTTTAAAGTGATTGGACTTAGTTTGTTGCTGTAAAGTGTAGTTGGGGTTGATTTTTGATAGCCGAAGTAATTTAGGTGAGTTTGGCATAGTTTGCTATGGTTAGTAGCATTTTTTTGTAATTTTAAAGTGATTGGGCTTAGTTTGTTGCTGTAAAGTGTAGTTGGGGTTGATTTTTGATAGCCGAAGTAATTTAGGTGAGTTTGGCATAGTTTGCTATGGTTAGTAGCATTTTTTTGTAATTTTAAAGTGATTGGGCTTAGTTTGTTGCTGTAAAGTGTAGTTGGGGGTGATTTTTGACAGCCGAAGTAATTTAGGTGAGTTTGGCATAGTTTGCCATGGTTAAAAGCATTTTTTTGTAATTTAAAAGTAATTGGGTTTAGTTTGTTGTGGTAAGGGTTAGTTGGTGATGATTCAGAGTAGCCGAAGTAATTTAGGTTAGTCTGGCATAGTTTGTTATGATTTGTACACCTTGTTTTGTAATTTTAAGATGATATGGTTTGGTTTGTTGTGGTAAGGGATAGTTGGGGGTGATTTACGGTAGCCGAAGTAATTTAGGTGATTCTGGTGTAGTTTGTTATGATTTTTAGAATTTTTTTGTAATTTTAAAGTGATTGGACTTAGTTTGTTGCTGTAAAGTGTAGTTGGGGTTGATTTTTGATAGCCGAAGTAATTTAGGTGAGTTTGGCATAGTTTGCTATGGTTAGTAGCTTTTTTTTGTAATTTAAAAGTGATTGGGTTTAGTTTGTTGTGGTAAGGGTTAGTTGGTGATGATTTATGGTTGCCGAAGTAATTTAGGTGATTCTGGTATAGTTTGTTATGATTTTTAGCATTTTTTTGTAATTTAAATGTGATTGGGCTTAGTTTGTTGCTGTAAAGTGTAGTTGGGGGTGATTTTTGATAGCCGAAGTAATTTAGGTGAGTTTGGCATAGTTTGCTATGGTTAGTAGCATTTTTTTGTAATTTAAAAATGATTGGGTTTAGTTTGTTGTGGTAAGGGTTAGTTGGTGATGATTTATGGTAGCCGAAGTAATTTAGGTGAGTTTGGCATAGTTTGCTGTGGTAACTAGCATTTTTTTGTAATTTAAGAGTGATTGGGTTTAGTTTGTTGTGGTAAGGGTTAGTTGGTAATGATTTAGAGTAGCCGAAGTAATTTAGGTGAGTCTGGCATAGTTTTTTATGATTTGTACACCTTTTTTTGTAATTTTAAGATAATATGGTTTGGTTTGTTGTGGTAAGGGATAGTTGGGGGTGATTTACGGTAGCCGAAGTAATTTAGGTGATTCTGGTCTAGTTTGTTATGATTTTTAGCATTTTTTTGTAATTTACGGTGTAATTTAAGTGATTGGGCTTAGTTTGTTGCTGTAAAGTGTAGTTGGGGGTGATTTTTGATAGTCGAAGTAATTTAGGTGAGTTTGGCAAAGTTTGCTATAGTTACTAGCATTTTTTTGTAATTTAAAAGTGATTGGGTTTAGTTTGTTGTGGTAAGGGTTAGTTGGTGATGATTCAGAGTAACCGAAGTAATTTAGGTTAGTCTGTCATAGTTTGTTATGATTTGTACACCTTTTTTTGTAATTTTAAGATGATATGGTTTGGTTTGTTGGGGTGGGGGGTAGTTGGGGGTGATTTACGGTAGCCGAAGTAATTTAGGTGATTCTGGTATAGATTGTTATGATTTTTAGCATTTTTTTTGTAATTTTAAAGTGATTGGGCTTAGTTTGTTGCTGTAAAGTGTAGTTGGGGGTGATTTTTGACAGCCGAAGTAATTTAGGTGAGTTTAGCATAGTTTGCTATGTTAGTAGCATTTTTTTGTAATTTAAAAGTGATTGGGTTTAGTTTGTTGTGGTAAGGGTTAGTTGGTGATGATTTATGGTTGCCGAAGTAATTTAGGTGAGTTTGGCATAGTTTGCTATGGTTACTAGCATTTTTTTGTAATTTAAAAGTGATTGGGTTTAGTTTGTTGTGGTAAGAGTTAGTTGGTGATGATTTAGAGTAGCCGAAGTAATTTAGGTGAGTCTGGCATAGTTTGTTATGATTTGTACACCTTTTTTTGTAATTTTAAGATGATATGGTTTGGTTTGTTGTAGTAAGGGATAGTTGGGGGTGAATTACGGTAGCCGAAGTAATTTAGGTGATTCTGGTATAGTTTGTTATAATTTTTAGCATTTTTTTGTAATTTTAAAGTGATTGGGCTTAGTTTGTTGCTGTAAAGTGTAGTTGGGGGTGATTTTTGATAGCCGAAGTAATTTAGGTGAGTTTGGCATAGTTTGCTATGGTTACTAGCATTTTTTTGTAATTTAAAAGTGATTGGGTTTAGTTTGTTGTGGTAAGGGTTAGTTGGTGATGATTTAGAGTAGCCGAAGTAATTTAGGTGAGTCTGGCATAGTTTGTTATGATTTGTGCACATTTTTTTGTAATTTTAAGATGATATGGTTTGGTTTGTTGTGGCAAGAAATAGTTGGGGGTGATTTACGGTAGCCGAAGTAATTTAGGTGTTCTGGTATAGTTTGTTTTGATTTTTAGCATTTTTTTGTAATTTTAAAGTGATTGGGCTTAGTTTGTTGCTGTAAAGTGTAGTTGGGGGTGATTTTTGAGAGCCGAAGTAATTTAGGTGAGTTTGGCATAGTTTGCTATGGTTAGTAGCATTCTTTTGTAATTTAAAAGTGATTGGGTTTAGTTTGTTGTGGTAAGAGTTAGTTGGTGATGATTTAGAGTAGCCGAAGTAATTTAGGTGAGACTGGCATAGTTTGTTATGATTTGTACACCTTTTTTTGTAATTTTAAGATGATATGGTTTGGTTTGTTGTGGTAAGAAATAGTTGGGGGTGATTTACGGTAGCCGAAGTAATTTAGGTGTTCTGGTATAGTTTGTTTTGATTTTTAGCATTTTTTTGTAATTTTAAAGTGATTGGGCTTAGTTTGTTGCTGTAAAGTGTAGTTGGGGGTGATTTTTGATAGCCGAAGTAATTTAGGTGAGTTTGGCATAGTTTGCTATGGTTAGTAGCATTCTTTTTTAATTTAAAAGTGATTGGGTTTAGTTTGTTGTGGTAAGGGTTAGTTGGTGATGATTTATGGTAGCCGAAGTAATTTAGGTGAGTTTGGCATAGTTTGCTATGGTTAGTAGCTTTTTTTTGTAATTTAAAATTGATAGGGTTTAGTTTGTTGTGGTAAGGGTTAGTTGGTGATGATTTAGAGTAGCCGAAGTAATTTAAGTGAGTTTGGCATAGTTTGCTATGGTTAGTAGCATTTTTTTGTAATTTTAAAGTGATTGGGTTTAGTTTGTTGTGGTAAGGGTTAGTTGGTGATGTTTTATGGTAGCCGAAGTAATTGAGGTGAATTTGGCATAATTTGCTATGGCTAGTAGCATTCTTTTGTAATTTAAAAGTGATTGGGTTTAGTTTGTTGTGGTAAGAGTTAGTTGGTGATGATTTAGAGTAGCCGAAGTAATTTAGGTGAGTCTGGCATAGTTTGTTATGATTTGTACACCTTTTTTTGTAATTTTAAGATGATATGGTTTGGTTTGTTGTGGTAAGAAATAGTTGGGGGTGATTTACGGTAGCCGAAGTAATTTAGGTGTTCCGGTATAGTTTGTTTTGATTTTTAGCATTTTTTTGTAATTTTAAAGTGATTGGGCTTAGTTTGTTGCTGTAAAGTGTAGTTGGGGGTGATTTTTGATAGCCGAAGTAATTTAGGTGAGTTTGGCATAGTTTGCTATGGTTAGTAGCATTTTTTTGTAATTTTAAAGTGATTGGGTTTAGTTTGTTGTGGTAAGGGTTAGTTGGTGATGATTTATGGTAGCCGAAGTAATTTAGGTAAGTCTGGCATAGTTTGTTATGATTTGTACACCTTTTTTTGTAATTTTAAGATGATATGGTTTGGTTTGTTGTGGTAAGGGATAGTTGGGGGTGATTTACGGTAGCCGAAGTAATTTAGGTAATTCTGGTATAGTTTGTTATGATTTTTAGCATTTCTTTGTAATTTTAAAGTGATTGGGCTTAGTTTGTTGCTGTAAAGTGTAGTTGGGGGTGATTTTTGAAAGCCGAAGTAATTTAGGTGAGTCTGGCATAGTTTGCTATGGTTAGTAGCATTTTTTTGTAATTTAAAAGTGATTGGGTTTAGTTTGTTGTGGTAAGGGTTAGTTGGTGATGATTTAAGGTAGCCGAAGTAATTTAGGTAAGTTTGGCATAGTTTGCTATGGTTACTAGCATTTTTTTGTAATTTAAAAGTGATTGGGTTTAGTTTGTTGTGGTAAGGGTTAGTTGGTGATGATTTAGTGTAGCCGAATTAATTTAGGTGAGTCTGGCATAGTTTGTTATGATTTGTACACCTTTTTTTGTAATTTTAAGATGATATGGTTTGGTTTGTTGTGGTAAGGGATAGTTGGGGGTGATTTACGGTAGCCGAAGTAATTTAGGTAATTCTGGTATAGTTTGTTATGATTTTTAGCATTTCTTTGTAATTTTAAAGTGATTGGGCTTAGTTTGTTGCTGTAAAGTGTAGTTGGGGGAGATTTTTGAAAGCCGAAGTAATTTAGGTGAGTTTGGCATAGTTTGCTATGGTTAGTAGCATTTTTTTGTAATTTAAAAGTGATTGGGTTTAGTTTGTTGTGGTAAGGGTTAGTTGGTGATGATTTATGGTAGCCGAAGTAATTTAGGTGAGTTTGGCATAGTTTGCTATGGTTACTAGCATTTTTTTGTAATTTAAAAGTGATTGGGTTTAGTTTGTTGTGGTAAGGGTTAGTTGGTGATGATTTAGAGTAGCCGAATTAATTTAGGTGAGTCTGGCATAGTTTGTTATGATTTGTACACCTTTTTTTGTAATTTTAAGATGATATGGTTTGGTTTGTTGTGGTAAGGGATAGTTGGGGGTGATTTACGGTAGCCGAAGTAATTTAGGTGATTCTGGTATAGTTTGTTATGATTTTTAGCATTTCTTTGTAATTTTAAAGTGATTGGGCTTAGTTTGTTGCTGTAAAGTGTAGTTGGGGGAGATTTTTGAAAGCCGAAGTAATTTAGGTGAGTTTGGCATAGTTTGCTATGGTTAGTAGCATTTTTTTGTAATTTAAAAGTGATTGGGTTTAGTTTGTTGTGGTAAGGTTTAGTTGGTGATGATTTATGGTAGCCGAAGTAATTTAGGTGAGTTTGGCATAGTTTGCTATGGTTACTAGCATTTTTTTGTAATTTAAAAGTGATTGGGTTTAGTTTGTTGTGGTAAGGGTTAGTTGGTGATGATTTAGAGTAGCCGAATTAATTTTGGTGAGTCTGGCATAGTTTGTTATGATTTGTACACCTTTTTTTGTAATTTTAAGAGGATAAGGATTGGTTTGTTGTGGTAAGGGATAGTTGGGGGTGATTTACGGTAGCCGAAGTAATTTAGGTGATTCTGGTATAGTTTGTTATAATTTTTAGCATTTTTTTGTAATTTTAAAGTGATTGGGTTTAGTTTGTTGCTGTAAAGTGTAGTTGGGGGTGATTTTTGATAGCCGAAGTAATTTAGGTGAGTTTGGCATAGTTTGCTATGGTTAGTAGCATTTTTTTGTAATTTAAAAGTGATTGGGTTTAGTTTGTTGTGGTAAGGGTTAGTTGGTGATGATTTATGGTAGCCGAAGTAATTTAGGTGAGTTTGGCATAGTTTGCTATGGTTACTAGCATTTTTTTGTAATTTAAAAGTGATTGGGTTTAGTTTGTTGTGGTAAGGGTTAGTTGGTGATGATTTAGAGAAGCCGAAGTAATTTTGGTGAGTCTGGCATAGTTTGTTATGATTTGTACATCTTTTCTTGTAATTTTAAGATGATATGGTTTGGTTTGTTGTGGTAAGGGATAGTTGGGGGTGATTTACGGTAGCCGAAGTAATTTAGGTGATTCTGGTATAATTTGTTATGATTTTTAGCATTTTTTTGTAATTTTAAAGTGATTGGGCTTAGTTTGTTGCTGTAAAGTGTAGTTGGGGGTGATTTTTGATAGCCGAAGTAATTTAGGTGAGTTTGGCATAGTTTGCTATGGTTAGTAGCATTTTTTTGTAATTTAAAAGTGATTGGGTTTAGTTTTTTTGTGGTAAGGGTTAGTTGGTGATGATTTATGGTATCAGAAGTAATTTAGGTGAGTTTGGCATAGTTTGCTATGGTTACTAGCATTTTTTTGTAATTTAAAAGTGATTGGGATTAGTTTGTTGTGGTAAGGGTTAGTTGGTGATGATTTAGAGTATCCGAAGTAATTTAGGTGAGTCTGGCATAGTTTGTTATGATTTGTACACCTTTTTTGTAATTTTAAGATGATATGGTTTGGTTTGTTGTGGTAAGGGATAATTGGGGGTGATTTACGGTAACCGAAGTAATTTAGGTGATTCTGGTATAGTTTGTTATGATTTTTAGCATTTTTTTGTAATTTTAAAGTGATTGGGCTTAGTTTGTTGCTGTAAAGTGTTGTTGGGGGTGATTTTTGATAGCCGAAGTAATTTAGGTGAGATTGGCATAGTTTGCTATGGTTAGTAGCATTTTTTTGTAATTTAAAATTGATTGGGTTTAGTTTGTTGTGGTAAGGGTTAGTTGGTGATGATTTATGGTAGCCGAAGTAATTTAGGTGAGTTTGGCATAGTTTGCTATAGGTACTAGCATTTTTTTGTAATTTAAAAGTGATTGGGTTTAGTTTGTTGTGGTAAGGGTTAGTTGGTGGTGATTTAGAGTAGCCGAAGTAATTTAGGTGAGTCTGGCATAGTTTGTTATGATCTGTACATCTTTTTTTGTAATTTTAAGATGATACGGTTTGGTTTGTTGTGGTAAGGGATAGTTGGGGGTGATTTACGGTAGCCGAAGTAATTTAGGTGATTCTGGTATAGTTTGTTATGATTTTTAGCATTTTTGTGTAATTTTAAAGTGATTGGGCATAGTTTGTTGCTGTAAAGTGTAGTTGGGGGTGATTTTTGATAGCCGAAGTAATTTAGGTGAGTTTGGCATAGTTTGCTATGGTTAGTAGCATTTTTTTGTAATTTAAAAGTGATTGGGTTTAGTTTGTTGTGGTAAGGGTTAGTTGGTGATGATTTATGGTAGCCGAAGTAATTTAGGTGAGTTTGGCATAGTTTGCTGTGGTAACTAGCATTTTTTTGTAATTTAAAAGTGATTGGGTTTAGTTTGTTGTGGTAAGGGTTAGTTGGTAATGATTTAGAGTAGCCGAAGTAATTTAGGTGAGTCTGGCATAGTTTTTTATGATTTGTACACCTTTTTTTGTAATTTTAAGATAATATGGTTTGGTTTGTTGTGGTAAGGGACAGTTGGGGGTGATTTACGGTAGCCGAAGTAATGTAGGTGATTCTGGTATAGTTTGTTATGATTTTTAGCATTTTTTTGTAATTTTAAAATGATTGGGTTTAGTTTGTTGCTGTAAAGTGTAGTTGGGGGTGATTTTTGATAGCCGAAGTAATTTAGGTGAGTTTGGCATAGTTTGCTATGGTTAGTAGCCTTTTTTTGTAATTTAAAAGTGATTGGGTTAAGTTTGTTGTGGTAAGGTTTAGTTGGTGATGATTTATGGTAGCCGAAGTAATTTAGGTGAGTTTGGCATAGTTTGCTATGGTTACTAGCATTTTTTTGTAATTTAAAAGTGATTGGGTTTAGTTTGTTGTGGTAAGGGTTAGTTGGTGATGATTTAGAGTAGCCGAATTAATTTTGGTGAGTCTGGCATAGTTTGTTATGATTTGTACACCTTTTTTTGTAATTTTAAGAGGATATGGTTTGGTTTGTTGTGGTAAGGGATAGTTGGGGCTGATTTACGGTAGCCGAAGTAATTTAGGTGATTCTGGTATAGTTTGTTATAATTTTTAGCATTTTTTTGTAATTTTAAAGTGATTGGGTTTAGTTTGTTGCTGTAAAATGTAGTTGGGGGTGATTTTTGATAGCCGAAGTAATTTAGGTGAGTTTGGCATAGTTTGCTATGGTTAGTAGCATTTTTTTGTAATTTAAAAGTGATTGGGTTTAGTTTGTTGTGGTAAGGGTTAGTTGGTGATGATTTATGGTAGCCGAAGTAATTTAGGTGAGTTTGGCATAGTTTGCTGTGGTAACTAGCATTTTTTTGTAATTTAAAAGTGATTGGGTTTAGTTTGTTGTGGTAAGGGTTAGTTGGTAATGATTTAGAGTAGCCGAAGTAATTTAGGTGAGTCTGGCATAGTTTTTTATGATTTGTACACCTTTTTTTGTAATTTTAAGATAATATGGTTTGGTTTGTTGTGGTAAGGGACAGTTGGGGGTGATTTACGGTAGCCGAAGTAATGTAGGTGATTCTGGTATAGTTTGTTATGATTTTTAGCATTTTTTTGTAATTTTAAAATGATTGGGTTTAGTTTGTTGCTGTAAAGTGTAGTTGGGGGTGATTTTTGATAGCCGAAGTAATTTAGGTGAGTTTGGCATAGTTTGCTATGGTTAGTAGCCTTTTTTTGTAATTTAAAAGTGATTGGGTTAAGTTTGTTGTGGTAAGGTTTAGTTGGTGATGATTTATGGTAGCCGAAGTAATTTAGGTGAGTTTGGCATAGTTTGCTATGGTTACTAGCATTTTTTTGTAATTTAAAAGTGATTGGGTTTAGTTTGTTGTGGTAAGGGTTAGTTGGTGATGATTTAGAGTAGCCGAATTAATTTTGGTGAGTCTGGCATAGTTTGTTATGATTTGTACACCTTTTTTTGTAATTTTAAGAGGATATGGTTTGGTTTGTTGTGGTAAGGGATAGTTGGGGCTGATTTACGGTAGCCGAAGTAATTTAGGTGATTCTGGTATAGTTTGTTATAATTTTTAGCATTTTTTTGTAATTTTAAAGTGATTGGGTTTAGTTTGTTGCTGTAAAATGTAGTTGGGGGTGATTTTTGATAGCCGAAGTAATTTAGGTGAGTTTGGCATAGTTTGCTATGGTTAGTAGCATTTTTTTGTAATTTAAAAGTGATTGGGTTTAGTTTGTTGTGGTAAGGGTTAGTTGGTGATGATTTATGGTAGCCGAAGTAATTTAGGTGAGTTTGGCATAGTTTGCTATGGTTACTAGCATTTTTTTGTAATTTAAAAGTGATTGGGTTTAGTTTGTTGTGGTAAGGTTTAGTTGGTGATGATTTAGAGTAGCCGAATTAATTTTGGTGAGTCTGGCATAGTTTGTTATGATTTGTACACCTTTTTTTGTAATTTTAAGAGGATATGGTTTGGTTTGTTGTGGTAAGGGATAGTTGGGGGTGATTTACGGTAGCCGAAGTAATTTAGGTGATTCTGGTATAGTTTGTTATAATTTTTAGCATTTTTTTGTAATTTTAAAGTGATTGGGTTTAGTTTGTTGCTGTAAAATGTAGTTGGGGGTGATTTTTGATAGCCGAAGTAATTTAGGTGAGTTTGGCATAGTTTGCTATGGTTAGTAGCATTTTTTTGTAATTTAAAAGTGATTGGGTTTAGTTTGTTGTGGTAAGGGTTAGTTGGTGATGATTTATGGTAGCCGAAGTAATTTAGGTGAGTTTGGCATAGTTTGCTATGGTTACTAGCATTTTTTTGTAATTTAAAAGTGATTGGGTTTAGTTTGTTGTGGCAAGGGTTAGTTGGTGATGATTTAGAGTAGCCGAAGTAATTTTGGTGAGTCTGGCATAGTTTGTTATGATTTGTACATCTTTTCTTGTAATTTTAAGATGATATGGTTTGGTTTGTTGTGGTAAGGGATAATTGGGGGTGATTTACGGTAACCGAAGTAATTTAGGTGATTCTGGTATAGTTTGTTATGATTTTTAGCATTTTTTTGTAATTTTAAAGTGATTGGGCTTAGTTTGTTGCTGTAAAGTGTTGTTGGGGGTGATTTTTGATAGCCGAAGTAATTTAGGTGAGATTGGCATAGTTTGCTATGGTTAGTAGCATTTTTTTGTAATTTAAAATTGATTGGGTTTAGTTTGTTGTGGTAAGGGTTAGTTGGTGATGATTTATGGTAGCCGAAGTAATTTAGGTGAGTTTGGCATAGTTTGCTATAGGTACTAGCATTTTTTTGTAATTTAAAAGTGATTGGGTTTAGTTTGTTGTGGTAAGGGTTAGTTGGTGGTGATTTAGAGTAGCCGAAGTAATTTAGGTGAGTCTGGCATAGTTTGTTATGATCTGTACATCTTTTTTTGTAATTTTAAGATGATACGGTTTGGTTTGTTGTGGTAAGGGATAGTTGGGGGTGATTTACGGTAGCCGAAGTAATTTAGGTGATTCTGGTATAGTTTGTTATGATTTTTAGCATTTTTGTGTAATTTTAAAGTGATTGGGCATAGTTTGTTGCTGTAAAGTGTAGTTGGGGGTGATTTTTGATAGCCGAAGTAATTTGGGTGAGTTTGGCATAGTTTGCTATGGTTAGTAGCATTTTTTTGTAATTTAAAAGTGATTGGGTTTAGTTTGTTGTGGTAAGGGTTAGTTGGTGATGATTTATGGTAGCCGAAATAATTTAGGTGAGTTTGGCATAGTTTGCTGTGGTAACTAGCATTTTTTTGTAATTTAAAAGTGATTGGGTTTAGTTTGTTGTGGTAAGGGTTAGTTGGTAATGATTTAGAATAGCCGAAGTAATTTAGGTGAGTCTGGCATAGTTTTTTATGATTTGTACACCTTTTTTTGTAATTTTAAGATGATATGGTTTGGTTTGTTGTAGTAAGGGATAGTTGGGGGTGATTTACGGTAGCCGAAGTAATTTAGGTGATTCTGGTATAGTTTGTTATAATTTTTAGCATTTTTTTGTAATTTTAAAGTGATTGGGTTTAGTTTGTTGCTGTAAAGTGTAGTTGGGGGTGATTTTTGATAGCCGAAGTAATTTAGGTGAGTTTGGCATAGTTTGCTATGGTTAGTAGCATTTTTTTGTAATTTAAAAGTGATTGGGTTTAGTTTGTTGTGGTAAGGGTTAGTTGGTGATGATTTATGGTAGCCGAAATAATTTAGGTGAGTTTGGCATAGTTTGCTGTGGTAACTAGCATTTTTTTGTAATTTAAAAGTGATTGGGTTTAGTTTGTTGTGGTAAGGGTTAGTTGGTAATGATTTAGAGTAGCCGAAGTAATTTAGGTGAGTCTGTCATAGTTTTTTATGATTTGTACACCTTTTTTTGTAATTTTAAGATGATATGGTTTGGTTTGTTGTGGTAAGGAATAGTTGGGGGTGATTTACGGTAGCCGAAGTAATTTAGGTGATTCTGGTATAGTTTGTTATAATTTTTAGCATTTTTTTGTAATTTTAAAGTGATTGGGTTTAGTTTGTTGCTGTAAAGTGTAGTTGGGGGTGATTTTTGATAGCCGAAGTAATTTAGGTGAGTTTGGCATAGTTTGCTATGGTTAGTAGCATTTTTTTGTAATTTAAAAGTGATTGGGTTTAGTTTGTTGTGGTAAGAGTTAGTTGGTGATGATTTAGAGTAGCCGAAGTAATTTAGGTGAGTCTGGCATAGTTTGTTATGATTTGTACACCTTTTTTTGTAATTTTAAGATGATATGGTTTGGTTTGTTGTAGTAAGGGATAGTTGGGGGTGATTTACGGTAGCCGAAGTAATTTAGGTGATTCTGGTATAGTTTGTTATAATTTTTAGCATTTTTTTGTAATTTTAAAGTGATTGGGCTTAGTTTGTTGCTGTAAAGTGTAGTTGGGGGTGATTTTTGATAGCCGAAGTAATTTAGGTGAGTTTGGCATAGTTTGCTATGGTTACTAGCATTTTTTTGTAATTTAAAAATGATTGGGTTTAGTTTGTTGTGGTAAGGGTTAGTTGGTGATGATTTAGAGTAGCCGAAGTAATTTAGGTGAGTCTGGCATAGTTTGTTATGATTTGTGCACATTTTTTTGTAATTTTAAGATGATATGGTTTGGTTTGTTGTGGCAAGAAATAGTTGGGGGTGATTTACGGTAGCCGAAGTAATTTAGGTGTTCTGGTATAGTTTGTTTTGATTTTTAGCATTTTTTTGGAATTTTAAAGTGATTGGGCTTAGTTTGTTGCTGTAAAGTGTAGTTGGGGGTGATTTTTGAGAGCCGAAGTAATTTAGGTGAGTTTGGCATAGTTTGCTATGGTTAGTAGCATTCTTTTGTAATTTAAAAGTGATTGGGTTTAGTTTGTTGTGGTAAGAGTTAGTTGGTGATGATTTAGAGTAGCCGAAGTAATTTAGGTGAGTCTGGCATAGTTTGTTATGATTTGTACACCTTTTTTTGTAATTTTAAGATGATATGGTTTGGTTTGTTGTGGTAAGAAATAGTTGGGGGTGATTTACGGTAGCCGAAGTAATTTAGGTGTTCTGGTATAGTTTGTTTTGATTTTTAGCATTTTTTTGTAATTTTAAAGTGATTGGGCTTAGTTTGTTGCTGTAAAGTGTAGTTGGGGGTGATTTAGAGTAGCCGAAGTAATTTAAGTGAGTTTGGCATAGTTTGCTATGGTTAGTAGCATTTTTTTGTAATTTTAAAGTGATTGGGTTTAGTTTGTTGTGGTAAGGGTTAGTTGGTGATGTTTTATGGTAGCCGAAGTAATTTAGGTGAATTTGGCATAGTTTGCTATGGTTAGTAGCATTCTTTTGTAATTTAAAAGTGATTGGGTTTAGTTTGTTGTGGTAAGAGTTAGTTGGTGATGATTTAGAGTAGCCGAAGTAATTTAGGTGAGTCTGGCATAGTTTGTTATGATTTGTACACCTTTTTTTGTAATTTTAAGATGATATGGTTTGGTTTGTTGTGGTAAGAAATAGTTGGGGGTGATTTACGGTAGCCGAAGTAATTTAGGTGTTCTGGTATAGTTTGTTTTGATTTTTAGCATTTTTTTGTAATTTTAAAGTGATTGGGCTTAGTTTGTTGCTGTAAAGTGTAGTTGGGAATGATTTTTGATAGCCGAAGTAATTTAGGTGAGTTTGGCATAGTTTTCTATGGTTAGTAGCATTTTTTTGTAATTTTAAAGTGATTGGGTTTAGTTTGTTGTGGTAAGGGTTAGTTGGTGATGATTTATGGTAGCCGAAGTAATTTAGGTAAGTCTGGCATAGTTTGTTATGATTTGTACACCTTTTTTTGTAATTTTAAGATGATATGGTTTGGTTTGTTGTGGTAAGGGATAGTTGGGGGTGATTTACGGTAGCCGAAGTAATTTAGGTAATTCTGGTATAGTTTGTTATGATTTTTAGCATTTCTTTGTAATTTTAAAGTGATTGGGCTTAGTTTGTTGCTGTAAAGTGTAGTTGGGGGAGATTTTTGAAAGCCGAAGTAATTTAGGTGAGTTTGGCATAGTTTGCTATGGTTAGTAGCATTTTTTTGTAATTTAAAATTGATTGGGTTTAGTTTGTTGTGGTAAGGGTTAGTTGGTGATGATTTATGGTAGCCGAAGTAATTTAGGTGAGTTTGGCATAGTTTGCTATGGTTACTAGCATTTTTTTGTAATTTAAAAGTGATTGGGTTTAGTTTGTTGTGGTAAGGGTTAGTTGGTGATGATTTAGAGTAGCCGAATTAATTTAGGTGAGTCTGGCATAGTTTGTTATGATTTGTACACCTTTTTTTGTAATTTTAAGATGATATGGTTTGGTTTGTTGTGGTAAGGGATAGTTGGGGGTGATTTACGGTAGCCGAAGTAATTTAGGTGATTCTGGTATAGTTTGTTATAATTTTTAGCATTTTTTTGTAATTTTAAAGTGATTGGGTTTAGTTTGTTGCTGTAAAGTGTAGTTGGGGGTGATTTTTGATAGCCGAAGTAATTTAGGTGAGTTTGGCATAGTTTGCTATGGTTAGTAGCATTTTTTTGTAATTTAAAAGTGATTGGGTTTAGTTTGTTGTGGTAAGGTTTAGTTGGTGATGATTTATGGTAGCCGAAGTAATTTAGGTGAGTTTGGCATAGTTTGCTATGGTTACTAGCATTTTTTTGTAATTTAAAAGTGATTGGGTTTAGTTTGTTGTGGTAAGGGTTAGTTGGTGATGATTTGGAGTAGCCGAATTAATTTTGGTGAGTCTGGCATAGTTTGTTATGATTTGTACACCTTTTTTTGTAATTTTAAGAGGATATGGTTTGGTTTGTTGTGGTAAGGGATAGTTGGGGGTGATTTACGGTAGCCGAAGTAATTTAGGTGATTCTGGTATAGTTTGTTATAATTTTTAACATTTTTTTGTAATTTTAAAGTGATTGGGTTTAGTTTGTTGCTGTAAAGTGTAGTTGGGGGTGATTTTTGATAGCCGAAGTAATTTAGGTGAGTTTGGCATAGTTTGCTATGGTTAGTAGCATTTTTTTGTAATTTAAAAGTGATTGGGTTAAGTTTGTTGTGGTAAGGTTTAGTTGGTGATGATTTATGGTAGCCGAAGTAATTTAGGTGAGTTTGGCATAGTTTGCTATGGTTACTAGCATTTTTTTGTAATTTAAAAGTGATTGGGTTTAGTTTGTTGTGGTAAGGGTTAGTTGGTGATGATTTAGAGTAGCCGAATTAATTTTGGTGAGTCTGGCATAGTTTGTTATGATTTGTACACCTTTTTTTGTAATTTTAAGAGGATATGGTTTGGTTTGTTGTGGTAAGGGATAGTTGGGGGTGATTTACGGTAGCCGAAGTAATTTAGGTGATTCTGGTATAGTTTGTTATAATTTTTAGCATTTTTTTGTAATTTTAAAGTGATTGGGTTTAGTTTGTTGCTGTAAAATGTAGTTGGGGGTGATTTTTGATAGCCGAAGTAATTTAGGTGAGTTTGGCATAGTTTGCTATGGTTAGTAGCATTTTTTTGTAATTTATAAGTGATTGGGTTTAGTTTGTTGTGGTAAGGGTTAGTTGGTGATGATTTATGGTAGCCGAAGTAATTTAGGTGAGTTTGGCATAGTTTGCTATGGTTACTAGCATTTTTTTGTAATTTAAAAGTGATTGGGTTTAGTTTGTTGTGGTAAGGGTTAGTTGGTGATGATTTAGAGTAGCCGAAATAATTTTGGTGAGTCTGGCATAGTTTGTTATGATTTGTACATCTTTTCTTGTAATTTTAAGATGATATGGTTTGGTTTGTTGTGGTAATGGATAGTTGGGGGTGATTTACGGTAACCGAAGTAATTTAGGTGATTCTGGTATAGTTTGTTATGATTTTTAGCATTTTTTTGTAATTTTAAAGTGATTGGGCTTAGTTTGTTGCTGTAAAGTGTTGTTGGGGGTGATTTTTGATAGCCGAAGTAATTTAGGTGAGATTGGCATAGTTTGCTATGGTTAGTAGCATTTTTTTGTAATTTAAAATTGATTGGGTTTAGTTTGTTGTGGTAAGGGTTAGTTGGTGATGATTTATGGTAGCCGAAGTAATTTAGGTGAGTTTGGCATAGTTTGCTGTAGGTACTAGCATTTTTTTGTAATTTAAAAGTGATTGGGTTTAGTTTGTTGTGGTAAGGGTTAGTTGGTGGTGATTTAGAGTATCCGAAGTAATTTAGGTGAGTCTGGCATAGTTTGTTATGATCTGTACATCTTTTTTTGTAATTTTAAGATGATACGGTTTGGTTTGTTGTGGTAAGGGATAGTTGGGGGTGATTTACGGTAGCCGAAGTAATTTAGGTGATTCTGGTATAGTTTGTTATGATTTTTAGCATTTTTGTGTAATTTTAAAGTGATTGGGCATAGTTTGTTGCTGTAAAGTGTAGTTGGGGGTGATTTTTGATAGCCGAAGTAATTTAGGTGAGTTTGGCATAGTTTGCTATGGTTAGTAGCATTTTTTTGTAATTTAAAAGTGATTGGGTTTAGTTTGTTGTGGTAAGGGTTAGTTGGTGATGATTTATGGTAGCCGAAATAATTTAGGTGAGTTTGGCATAGTTTGCTGTGGTAACTAGCATTTTTTTTGTAATTTAAAAGTGATTGGGTTTAGTTTGTTGTGGTAAGGGTTAGTTGGTAATGATTTAGAGTAGCCGAAGTAATTTAGGTGAGTCTGGCATAGTTTTTTATGATTTGTACACCTTTTTTTGTAATTTTAAGATAATATGGTTTGGTTTGTTGTGGTAAGGGATAGTTGGGGGTGATTTACGGTAGCCGAAGTAATGTAGGTGATTCTGGTATAGTTTGTTATGATTTTTAGCATTTTTTTGTAATTTTAAAATGATTGGATTTAGTTTGTTGCTGTAAAGTGTAGTTGGGGGTGATTTTTGATAGCCGAAGTAATTTAGGTGAGTTTGGCATAGTTTGCTATGGTTAGTAGCATTTTTTAGTAATTTAAAAGTGATTGGGTTTAGTTTGTTGTGGTAAGGGTTAGTTGGTTATGATTTAGAGTAGCCGAAGTAATCTAGGTGAGTCTGGCATAGTTTGTTATGATTTGTACACCTTTTTTTGTAATTTATGATGATATGGTTTGGTTTGTTGTGGTAAGGGATAGTTGGGGGTGATTTACGGTAGCCGAAGTAATTTAGGTGATTCTGGTATAGTTTGTTATAATTTTTAGCATTTTTTTGTAATTTTAAAATGATTGGATTTAGTTTGTTGCTGTAAAGTGTAGTTGGGGGTGATTTTTGATAGCCGAAGTAATTTAGGTGATTCTGGTATAGTTTGTTATGATTTGTACACCTTTTTTTGTAATTTTAAGATGATATGGTTTGGTTTGTTGTGGTAAGGGATAGTTGGGGGTGATTTACGGTAGCCGAAGTAATTTAGGTGATTCTGGTATAGTTTGTTATAATTTTTAGCATTTTTTTGTAATTTTAAAGTGATTGGGTTTAGTTTGTTGCTGTAAAGTGTAGTTGGGGGTGATTTTTGATAGCCGAAGTAATTTAGGTGAGTTTGGCATAGTTTGCTATGGTTAGTAGCATTTTTTTGTAATTTAAAAGTGATTGGGTTTAGTTTGTTGTGGTAAGGTTTAGTTGGTGATGATTTATGGTAGCCGAAGTAATTTAGGTGAGTTTGGCATAGTTTGCTATGGTTACTAGCATTTTTTTGTAATTTAAAAGTGATTGGGTTTAGTTTGTTGTGGTAAGGGTTAGTTGGTGATGATTTGGAGTAGCCGAATTAATTTTGGTGAGTCTGGCATAGTTTGTTATGATTTGTACACCTTTTTTTGTAATTTTAAGAGGATATGGTTTGGTTTGTTGTGGTAAGGGATAGTTGGGGGTGATTTACGGTAGCCGAAGTAATTTAGGTGATTCTGGTATAGTTTGTTATAATTTTTAACATTTTTTTGTAATTTTAAAGTGATTGGGTTTAGTTTGTTGCTGTAAAGTGTAGTTGGGGGTGATTTTTGATAGCCGAAGTAATTTAGGTGAGTTTGGCATAGTTTGCTATGGTTAGTAGCATTTTTTTGTAATTTAAAAGTGATTGGGTTAAGTTTGTTGTGGTAAGGTTTAGTTGGTGATGATTTATGGTAGCCGAAGTAATTTAGGTGAGTTTGGCATAGTTTGCTATGGTTACTAGCATTTTTTTGTAATTTAAAAGTGATTGGGTTTAGTTTGTTGTGGTAAGGGTTAGTTGGTGATGATTTAGAGTAGCCGAATTAATTTTGGTGCGTCTGGCATAGTTTGTTATGATTTGTACACCTTTTTTTGTAATTTTAAGAGGATATGGTTTGGTTTGTTGTGGTAAGGGATAGTTGGGGGTGATTTACGGTAGCCGAAGTAATTTAGGTGATTCTGGTATAGTTTGTTATAATTTTTAGCATTTTTTTGTAATTTTAAAGTGATTGGGTTTAGTTTGTTGCTGTAAAATGTAGTTGGGGGTGATTTTTGATAGCCGAAGTAATTTAGGTGAGTTTGGCATAGTTTGCTATGGTTAGTAGCATTTTTTTGTAATTTATAAGTGATTGGGTTTAGTTTGTTGTGGTAAGGGTTAGTTGGTGATGATTTATGGTAGCCGAAGTAATTTAGGTGAGTTTGGCATAGTTTGCTATGGTTACTAGCATTTTTTTGTAATTTAAAAGTGATTGGGTTTAGTTTGTTGTGGTAAGGGTTAGTTGGTGATGATTTAGAGTAGCCGAAATAATTTTGGTGAGTCTGGCATAGTTTGTTATGATTTGTACATCTTTTCTTGTAATTTTAAGATGATATGGTTTGGTTTGTTGTGGTAATGGATAGTTGGGGGTGATTTACGGTAACCGAAGTAATTTAGGTGATTCTGGTATAGTTTGTTATGATTTTTAGCATTTTTTTGTAATTTTAAAGTGATTGGGCTTAGTTTGTTGCTGTAAAGTGTTGTTGGGGGTGATTTTTGATAGCCGAAGTAATTTAGGTGAGATTGGCATAGTTTGCTATGGTTAGTAGCATTTTTTTGTAATTTAAAATTGATTGGGTTTAGTTTGTTGTGGTAAGGGTTAGTTGGTGATGATTTATGGTAGCCGAAGTAATTAAGGTGAGTTTGGCATAGTTTGCTATAGGTACTAGCATTTTTTTGTAATTTAAAAGTGATTGGGTTTAGTTTGTTGTGGTAAGGGTTAGTTGGTGGTGATTTAGAGTATCCGAAGTAATTTAGGTGAGTCTGGCATAGTTTGTTATGATCTGTACATCTTTTTTTGTAATTTTAAGATGATACGGTTTGGTTTGTTGTGGTAAGGGATAGTTGGGGGTGATTTACGGTAGCCGAAGTAATTTAGGTGATTCTGGTATAGTTTGTTATGATTTTTAGCATTTTTGTGTAATTTTAAAGTGATTGGGCATAGTTTGTTGCTGTAAAGTGTAGTTGGGGGTGATTTTTGATAGCCGAAGTAATTTAGGTGAGTTTGGCATAGTTTGCTATGGTTAGTAGCATTTTTTTGTAATTTAAAAGTGATTGGGTTTAGTTTGTTGTGGTAAGGGTTAGTTGGTGATGATTTATGGTAGCCGAAATAATTTAGGTGAATTTGGCATAGTTTGCTGTGGTAACTAGCATTTTTTTTGTAATTTAAAAGTGATTGGGTTTAGTTTGTTGTGGTAAGGGTTAGTTGGTAATGATTTAGAGTAGCCGAAGTAATTTAGGTGAGTCTGGCATAGTTTTTTATGATTTGTACACCTTTTTTTGTAATTTTAAGATAATATGGTTTGGTTTGTTGTGGTAAGGGATAGTTGGGGGTGATTTACGGTAGCCGAAGTAATGTAGGTGATTCTGGTATAGTTTGTTATGATTTTTAGCATTTTTTTGTAATTTTAAAATGATTGGATTTAGTTTGTTGCTGTAAAGTGTAGTTGGGGGTGATTTTTGATAGCCGAAGTAATTTAGGTGAGTTTGGCATAGTTTGCTATGGTTAGTAGCATTTTTTAGTAATTTAAAAGTGATTGGGTTTAGTTTGTTGTGGTAAGGGTTAGTTGGTTATGATTTAGAGTAGCCGAAGTAATCTAGGTGAGTCTGGCATAGTTTGTTATGATTTGTACACCTTTTTTTGTAATTTATGATGATATGGTTTGGTTTGTTGTGGTAAGGGATAGTTGGGGGTGATTTACGGTAGCCGAAGTAATTTAGGTGATTCTGGTATAGTTTGTTATAATTTTTAGCATTTTTTTGTAATTTTAAAATGATTAGATTTAGTTTGTTGCTGTAAAGTGTAGTTGGGGGTGATTTTTGATAGCCGAAGTAATTTAGGTGATTCTGGTATAGTTTGTTATGATTTTTAGCATTTCTTTGTAATTTTAAAGTGATTGGGCTTAGTTTGTTGCTGTAAAGTGTAGTTGGGGGTGATTTTTGATAGCCGAAGTAATTTAGGTGAGTTTGGCATAGTTTGCTATGGTTAGTAGCATTTTTTGTAATTTAAAAGTGATTGGGTTTAGTTTGTTGTGGTAAGGGTTAGTTGGTGATGATTTATGGTAGCCGAAGTAATTTAGGTGAGTTTGGCATAGTTGGCGATGGTTACTAGCCTTTTGTTGTAATTTATTAGTGATTGGCTTTAGTTTGTTATGGTAAGGGTTAGTTGGTGATGATTTAGAGTAGCCGAAGTAATTTAGGTGAGTCTGGCATAGTTTGTTATGATTTGTACACCTTTTTTTGTAATTTTAAGATGATATGGTTTGGTTTGTTGTGGTAAGGGATAGTTGGGGGTGATTTACGGTAGCCGAAGTAATTTAGGTGACTCTGGTATAGTTTGTTATAATTTTTTGCATTTTTTTGTTATTTTAAAGTGATTGGGCTTAGTTTGTTGCTGTAAAGTGTAGTTGGGGGTGATTTTTGATAGCCAAAGTAATTTAGGTGAATTTGGCATAGTTTGCTATGGTTAGAAGCATTTTTTTGTAATTTAAAAGTGATTGGGTTTAGTTTGTTGTGGTAAGGGTTAGTTGGTGATGATTTATGGTAGCCGATGTAATTTATGTGAGTTTGGCATAGTTTGCTATGGTTACTAGCATTTTTTTGTAATTTAAAAGTGATTGGCTTTAGTTTGTTATGGTAAGGGTTAGTTGGTGATGATTTAGAGTAGCCGAAGTAATTTAGGTGAGTCTGGCATAGTTTGTTATGATTTGTACACCTTTTTTTGTAATTTTAAGATGATATGGTTTGGTTTGTTGTGGTAAGGGTTAGTTGGGGGTGATTTACGGTAGCCGAAGTAATTTAGGTGATTCTGGTATAGTTTGTTATGATTTTTAGCATTTCTTTGTAATTTTAAAGTGATTGGGCTTAGTTTGTTGCTGTAAAGTGTATGTTAACATAAATTAAGTAACTAAGCAACAGACAATAACAAAAGTTGTTGATTTGATTGATTTTGTAAGATTTTGAAGTTTATAAAAATTTTCAAAAATATATATCTTGTACTCGTGTGGCGTATTTCACAAGAATCCACGAAACTCAAAACATTGGTCCTTCGAGCCGGATATTAAAAGAATAACAACAATAAGAACAAGCCGATCCATCACAACATATCGTCCAGCATCTTGCCTCACGGTACAAGGTCAGTCAGATCATTGCATCATATCAAATCGTTCCATCCTCGAGTTACAATTAAATCGCATCCACCTTATTGATCAATCGTCAAAATATACATATTTTGGGCAAGAGGTGGTAAATTAATTGTAAACTAACATATCAATTTCAATAAATACAAATGGATATCGATCAATTAGTCGCACAACGTGGTTTCTTAAAGGCTAAACTAACAAGGTTTGTCAAGTTTTTAAAGGATTTAGAACATGACAACTCAAAGTCAGATCAATTACAGTTGAGTTTTGACATGCTACAGCAGGTCTGGAAGCAATTCGACGATGTACAATCACAAATTGAAATCATTGACAGTAGCGATGTTCAATGCTGCGAGCGCGAATCATTTGAGGACAAATATTTTGATGCAGCAACGCAGACAACTCAATTGTTGAGATCAACTACCCCGAGCACAAGCTCGATTCTAACCCATCCTCCAATGGACGCAATCTCAAATTCGAATACGAACAATCAATTTAACATAAAATTTCCTCAAATAAACTTGCCATCATTCAGTGGTGGTTATAATGACTGGATGCATTTTCATGACACATTCAATTCGTTAATTCACAATAATCCATGTTTGACAACTATTCAGAAATTTTATTATTTACAATCGTCACTCAAGGGCGAAGCTGCTCAAATTGTAGCATCACTTCAAATTACCGAAGACAACTACGTGTTAGCATGGGATTTGTTGAAGCGACGTTTTGAAGACAAAAAAGTAATAACTCGCGCACACATTAAGGAAATTGTTGATATTTCTCCTGTTAAACCCAATGCTCCCGCGTTAAGGAATTTTGTAAACACAATTGTCAAAAATTATCGATCACTTGCCAACCTTGGTGAATGTGTTGAGCAATGGGACACTATATCTCTATATATATTAACGTCAAAGTTAGATTTTGAAGTCAAGAAAAATTGGGAAATCTATATGAAAGACATCGCGAAACCTACATTTACAATCTTCACAGAATTTTTGACACAACAGTGCAAATTGCTAGAAGCTATTGATGAAAAGCCCGCAAAACTAACATTGTTCAAAAAACCGCCTGAACTGAAGTCATTTTCGCATTTAGCAATGAATCGAATAAAATGTCCGATATGTCAAGAAAATCATCCCATTTATCATTGTAAACAATTTTTGGGTTTGTCAATCAGCAACCGGCTAGCGAACGTCCGCAGATTGAATCTGTGCACAAATTGTCTACGGTCAGGACACACAAATTCAGAGTGCAGATCAAGTGCCTGTCGCAAATGCCAGAAAAAACACAATTCACTTTTGCATTTTCCATCAGCCACACAACAAATTTCAACAGATGCAATGGCAAGCGTTTCAAATGAGAAAGAGTCAACTTCGATCGAAGTAAAACCTACAACTACGGCTTTAGCATCGCTCTATAATAGCAGTTTGTCTCCGGAGCCATTCGTCTTGTTAGCTACAGCGCAAATAATAATTTACGATTCAAATAATCAACCCGTTCTTTGTCGCGCTATTCTGGACAGTGGTTCACAATCTAATTTCATGACCAAGTGGTTGTCGGAAAGACTAGATCTCAAATCATCAAAAATAAGTGTTCCCGTATGCGGTATTAACCAAGCAGCATTGCGCATCAAAGCAAAAACAAAGGCAAGAATACAATCACGTCAAAATCAGTACTCTGCCGAGTTGACATTTTTAATTTTGGATCAAATTACTGGTCTCACTCCACAAAAAATGTTAAAACGTCATAAGCTGTGCATTCCGCCTGATATTCAAGATTGCTTAGCAGATCCTGAGTTTGATCAACCTGGGCGCATCGATGCACTTTTAGGAGCAAACATATTCTTTGACTTACTTTGCGTCGGACAAGTAAAGTTGGGACAGAATGAAATCATATTAAACAAAACAAATTTAGGATGGATTGTGTCGGGACAAACATTTCAGTGCGAACCACTGGAAACGAAATCATGTCTTTTAATCGCAAATTCAGATGTACAGGACCAACTTCAACAGTTTTTGCAACTGGAAAGCCACTATGCGATTCCCAAATACTCAAGGGAGGAAGTCGAGTGTGAAGAACATTTTTTAAAAACCGTGCGTCGAGACGAAACTGGTCGTTTCTCGGTTCAATTGCCTTTAAAGGCGAATTATACAGATTTAGGCGACTCCAGAGAAATGGCAATCACGCGTTTCGTTTCAATTGAACGTAAACTCCTCGCGAATCCAAAATTACGTGCAGACTATAATGAATTTATGGCAGAATATGAATCACTCGGTCATATGTCACGAGTAACTGTTGATCAATCAAGTTCTAAGGTACCCATATTTTATCTACCACATCATGGAGTACTGAAGGAGCAAAGCACCACTACTCGCTTACGCGTTGTTTTTGACGCCTCTGCAAAAAGCACTTCCGGTTTATCACTAAATGATGTATTAAAAATCGGTCCAACGATTCAAAACGACCTATTCACTACCCTCATACGATTTCGGCAGCATTCCGTAGTTTTAATTGCAGACATAGGGAAGATGTATAGGCAAATTAACATTGAACCAGCTCAACGTGACCTTCAGCGCATTGTTTGGCGATCGGATCCAAAAGGTGAGCTTAAGCATTATCGGCTCAACACGGTGACATACGGCACAGCTTCCGCGTCATTTCTATCAACTCGATGCCTAAAGCAATTGGCAATTGAAAATAGTTCAACTTACCCTCGAGAAGCAGCAATAATACAAAACGATTTTTACGTGGATGATCTTTTGACAGGATCTAATGATTCACATGATTTAAGTACAATTTCAAAAAACTTAATCACGATTTTCAAAAGTGCCGGGTTTGAATTAAGAAAATTCTTATCAAATGATTCATCAGTACTTGATAATTTGACCAGGGCACCAGACAATGCATCGAGATTTTTAATTGCAGATGATCAATCTAAAACTTTAGGAATTTCATGGCACGCGTCATCGGACAATTTTGAATATAAGATACGCGAATATGGCAATCATTGTCATGTCACAAAAAGAAAAATCCTGTCAATTATAGCTAAGATATTCGATCCTTTGGGCCTTCTTGGGCCAATCACGGTGCAAGCCAAGATCATATTACAAAAACTATGGCAATTAAACGTAACATGGGACGAATCAGTGCCTATCAGTTTGCACACGGCATGGATACAGTTTTGCAAACGGCTCGAGGATTCGCAAACCGTTCGCGTACCTCGGCATACAATTTTACCCAACGCAAGAACCGTGCAACTCCATGGCTTCTGTGACGCAAGCGAGTTGGCTTATGGAGCCTGTGTATACATCCGATCACAAGCGTCCCGCGAACGCGTCCAGGTGAGTCTTCTCTGCGCAAAGTCGCGTGTCGCGCCGCTTAAGGCAATCTCTCTTCCGCGTCTCGAATTGTGTGGTGGCTTACTTCTCGCACAACTTATGAAAAGGGTTAAAAACGCTCTAGACATTCACATCAGCGATATTTTTTATTGGACGGACTCTACTATATTACTTTCTTGGCTAGCTGCTGAGCCTAACACCTGGAAAACATTCGTGTCAAATCGCGTATCGGAAATCCAAACTTTAACAGATGTTAAACATTGGCGGCATGTAAAATCAGCAGATAATCCCGCAGACATAATCTCCCGCGGGATATTCCCGGGCGAGTTTGCAGAGACCAAATTGTGGTGGGGTGGCCCGTCATTTTTAAGCAAGGATTTCACGGTGTGGGAAGCCCAAACACGAGACAATCTATTGTTAAAACATCAAGAAGCTCCAGAACGTAAAATCATAAGTTTGCCCTGTTCATTGGAATTAGATTTTGTAACCAAATTCTCAAGTATCAAAACGTTACAACGAATAATCGCATATTGCTTGAGATTTATTTCAAATGCTCAATTATCATCAAACTTCCGTATCTCGGGTAATCTAAGTACACAGGAAATCGAAAGGGCTACAACAGTGCTTCTAAAATATGTTCAGAAAAGGCATTTCACGTCGGAAATCGCGGCGCTTCGCCGTACGGGTTCTGTTAAACCGAGCAGTCGACTAAGAACTCTTAATGTATTCTTGGATCCAGAAGGATTGATTCGCGTCGGTGGTAGGTTAAAAAATTCAAATTTGGAATACCATCAAAAACATCCTATCGTTTTGCCAAGTCAATATCATGTGACCAAACTCATCATCGAAGATTATCACCGCAAAAATTTGCATTCCGGGGCTCAAGCCACACTCGCGTCAGTTCGACAAAACTATTGGCCACTCAAAGGCAATCAAACAGTAAAAGGAGTGTTAAGACGATGCGTAGTCTGCTTTAGAGCTAATCCAATTTCAGTGATTCCCCAAATGGGTGACTTACCCAAACAAAGAGTCACGCCTGCGCGTCCATTCTACCATTGTGGGGTAGATTACGCAGGGCCATATGCATTGAAGGGAGGTCAAACACGCAACAGCAAAATAGTAAAGTCGTATTTATGCATTTTCGTCTGTCTTGCTACGAAAGCTGTACACATTGAGCTCGCAACTGACTTGACCACACAATGTTTTTTAAACGCGTTTAAGAGATTTGCTTCTAGGCGTGGAGCAGCGCGTCAAATGTTGTCTGATAATGCCACCAATTTTACTGGGGCTAATAACTATCTTCAGAAAATTTCTAAGTTGTTGCAAACTAACGATTTTCAAAATTATTTCTCATATTCCAGTATTGAATGGAAATTCATTCCTCCTCACAGTCCGCACTTTGGCGGCCTGTGGAAAGCATCAGTAAAATCTATCAAATATCATCTCAAACGTATTTTGACCAACATTAACTTAACTTACGAGGAGTTTTACA
The DNA here is from genome assembly GCA_964023215.1 of Eledona agricola. Lineage (NCBI taxonomy): Eukaryota > Metazoa > Arthropoda > Insecta > Coleoptera > Tenebrionidae > Eledona > Eledona agricola. The sequence goes on from CAXIEJ010000179.1 coordinate 609,244, forward strand.
CTCTCCTCACTCAGGTGGAAGCGGTTTTAAATTCGCGGCCCTTAATTCCCCTTTCCGAGGATCCCAATGATCTGACAGCGTTGACCCCGGGACATTTCTTGATCGGGGAGCCGCTAAATGCAATTCCGCAGCCACATCTAACAGACCAGCCGATCAACTTTGTACATCGATTCAAACACATACAATTGATGAGCCAACACTTCTGGACCCGCTGGTCCAAAGACTATTTACATCGGTTGCAGCAGCGTACCAAGTCCCACTTCAACAAGTCTCCTTCTCTCCTCGTCGGTTCACTTGTACTTTTGAAGGAAGACAACGCACCTCCCCTACATTGGCTGCTAGGACGCATTACAGCAGTTCATCCAGGAACGGATGGCGTTGTGCGTGTCGTCACCGTGAGAACGAGAGGCGGCGAAGTTAAGCGTGCCAGTGCCAAAGTGTGCCTGCTACCAATCATGGACAATATGGACGCTTAAGAGTGCTTATTATTGAAGTTCTTTAGATAATTTGTTAGTTGTCTTTGAAGCAATCACGTGAATTTTCGTTGAAAGGGAGCCTTTCAAGGGCGGCGGTATGTTAACATAAATTAAGTAACTAAGCAACAGACAATAACAAAAGTTGTTGATTTGATTGATTTTGTAAGATTTTGAAGTTTATAAAAATTTTCAAAAATATATATCTTGTACTCGTGTGGCGTATTTCACAAGAATCCACGAAACTCAAAACAGTGTAGTTGGGGGTGATTTTTGATAGCCGATGTAATTTAGGTGAGTTTGGCATAGTTTGCTATGGTTAGTAGCATTTTTTGTAATTTAAAAGTGATTGGGTTTAGTTTGTTGTGGTAAGGGTTAGTTGGTGATGATTTATGTTAGCCGAAGTAATTTAGGTGAGTTTGGCATAGTTTGTTATGATTTGTACACCTTTTTTGTAATTTTAAGATGATATGGTTTGGTTTGTTGTGGTAAGGGATAGTTGGGGGTGATTTACGGTAGCCGAAGTAATTTAGGTGATTCTGGTATAGTTTGTTATGATTTTTAGCATTTCTTTGTAATTTTAAAGTGATTGGGCTTAGTTTGTTGCTGTAAAGTGTAGTTGGGGGTGATTTTTGATAGCCGATGTAATTTAGGTGAGTTTGGCATAGTTTGCTATGGTTAGTAGCATTTTTTGTAATTTAAAAGTGATTGGGTTTAGTTTGTTGTGGTAAGGGTTAGTTGGTGATGATTTATGTTAGCCGAAGTAATTTAGGTGAGTTTGGCATAGTTTGCGATGGCTACTAGCATTTTGTTGTAATTTAAAAGTGATTGGCTTTAGTTTGTTGTGGTAAGGGTTAGTTGGTGATGATTTAGAGTAGCCGAAGTAATTTAGGTGAATCTGGCATAGTTTGTTATGATTTGTACACCTTTTTTTGTAATTTTAAGACGATATGGATTGGTTTGTTGTGGTAAGGGATAGTTGGGGGTGATTTACGGTAGCCGAAGTAATTTAGGTGATTCTGGTATAGTTTGTTATGATTTTTAGCATTTTTTTGTAAATTTAAAGTGATTGGGCTTAGTTTGTTGCTGTAAAGTGTAGTTGGGTGTGATTTTTGATAGCCGAAGTAATTTAGGTGAGTTTGGCATAGTTTGCTATGGTTACTAGCATTTTTTTGTAATTTAAAAGTGATTGGGTTTAGTTTGTTGTGGTAAGGGTTAGTTGGTGATGATTTATGGTAGTCGAAGTAATTTATGTGAGTTTGGCATAGTTTGCTTTGGTTACTAGCATTTTTTTGTAATTTAAAAGTGATTGGGTTTAGTTTGTTGTGGTAAGGGTTAGTTGGTGATGATTTAGAGTAGCCGAAGTAATTTAGGTGAGTCTGGCATAGTTTTTTATGATTTGTACAACTTTTTTTGTAATTTTAAGATAATATGGTTTGGTTTGTTGTGGTAAGGGATAGTTGGGGGTGATTTACGGTAGCCGAAGTAATTTAGGTGGTTCTGGTATAGTTTGTTATGATTTTTAGCATTTTTTTGTAATTTTAAAGTGATTGGGCTTAGTTTGTTGCTGTAAAGTGTAGTTGGGGGTGATTTTTGATAGCCGAACTAATTTAGGTGAGTTTGGCATAGTTTGCAATGGTTACTAGCATTTTTTTGTAATTTAAAAGTGATTGGGTTTAGTTTGTTGTGGTAAGGGTAAGTTGGTGATGATTTAGAGTAGCCGAAGTAATTCAGGTGAGTCTGGCATAGTTTGTCATGTTTTGTACACCTTTTTTTGTAATTTTAAGATGATATGGTTTGGTTTGTTGTGGTAAGGGATAGTTGGGGGTGATTTACGATAGCCGAAGTAAATTAGGTGATTCTGGTATAGTTTGTTATGATTTATAGCATTTTTTTGAAATTTTAAAGTGATTGGGCTTAGTTTTTTGTTGTAAAGTGTAGTTGGAGGTGATTTTTGATAGCCGAAGTAATTTAGGTGAGTTTGGCATAGTTTGCTATGGTTAGTAGCATTATTTTGTAATTTAGAAGTGATTGGGTTTAGTTTGTTGTGGTAAGGGTTAGTTGGTGATGATTTATGGTAGACGAGGTAATTTAGGTGAGCTTGGCATAGTTTGCTATGGTTACTAGCATTTTTTTGTAATTTAAAAGTGATTGGGTTTAGTTTGTTGTGGTAAGGGATAGTTGGGGGTGATTTACGGTAGCCGAAGTAATGTAGGTGATTCTGGTATAGTTTGTTATGATTTTTAGCATTTTTTTGTAATTTTAAAATGATTGGATTTAGTTTGTTGCTGTAAAGTGTAGTTGGGGGTGATTTTTGATAGCCGAAGTAATTTAGGTGAGTTTGGCATAGTTTGCTATGGTTAGTAGCATTTTTTAGTAATTTAAAAGTGATTGGGTTTAGTTTGTTGTGGTAAGGGTTAGTTGGTTATGATTTAGAGTAGCCGAAGTAATCTAGGTGAGTCTGGCATAGTTTGTTATGATTTGTACACCTTTTTTTGTAATTTATGATGATATGGTTTGGTTTGTTGTGGTAAGGGATAGTTGGGGGTGATTTACGGTAGCCGAAGTAATTTAGGTGATTCTGGTATAGTTTGTTATAATTTTTAGCATTTTTTTGTAATTTTAAAATGATTGGATTTAGTTTGTTGCTGTAAAGTGTAGTTGGGGGTGATTTTTGATAGCCGAAGTAATTTAGGTGATTCTGGTATAGTTTGTTATGATTTTTAGCATTTCTTTGTAATTTTAAAGTGATTGGGCTTAGTTTGTTGCTGTAAAGTGTAGTTGGGGGTGATTTTTGATAGCCGAAGTAATTTAGGTGAGTTTGGCATAGTTTGCTATGGTTAGTAGCATTTTTTGTAATTTAAAAGTGATTGGGTTTAGTTTGTTGTGGTAAGGGTTAGTTGGTGATGATTTATGGTAGCCGAAGTAATTTAGGTGAGTTTGGCATAGTTGGCGATGGTTACTAGCCTTTTGTTGTAATTTATTAGTGATTGGCTTTAGTTTGTTATGGTAAGGGTTAGTTGGTGATGATTTAGAGTAGCCGAAGTAATTTAGGTGAGTCTGGCATAGTTTGTTATGATTTGTACACCTTTTTTTGTAATTTTAAGATGATATGGTTTGGTTTGTTGTGGTAAGGGATAGTTGGGGGTGATTTACGGTAGCCGAAGTAATTTAGGTGACTCTGGTATAGTTTGTCATAATTTTTTGCATTTTTTTGTTATTTTAAAGTGATTGGGCTTAGTTTGTTGCTGTAAAGTGTAGTTGGGGGTGATTTTTGATAGCCAAAGTAATTTAGGTGAATTTGGCATAGTTTGCTATGGTTAGAAGCATTTTTTTGTAATTTAAAAGTGATTGGGTTTAGTTTGTTGTGGTAAGGGTTAGTTGGTGATGATTTATGGTAGCCGATGTAATTTATGTGAGTTTGGCATAGTTTGCTATGGTTACTAGCATTTTTTTGTAATTTAAAAGTGATTGGCTTTAGTTTGTTATGGTAAGGGTTAGTTGGTGATGATTTAGAGTAGCCGAAGTAATTTAGGTGAGTCTGGCATAGTTTGTTATGATTTGTACACCTTTTTTTGTAATTTTAAGATGATATGGTTTGGTTTGTTGTGGTAAGGGTTAGTTGGGGGTGATTTACGGTAGCCGAAGTAATTTAGGTGATTCTGGTATAGTTTGTTATGATTTTTAGCATTTCTTTGTAATTTTAAAGTGATTGGGCTTAGTTTGTTGCTGTAAAGTGTAGTTGGGGGTGATTTTTGATAGCCGATGTAATTTAGGTGAGTTTGGCATAGTTTGCTATGGTTAGTAGCATTTTTTGTAATTTAAAAGTGATTGGGTTTAGTTTGTTGTGGTAAGGGTTAGTTGGTGATGATTTATGTTAGCCGAAGTAATTTAGGTGAGTTTGGCATAGTTTGTTATGATTTGTACACCTTTTTTGTAATTTTAAGATGATATGGTTTGGTTTGTTGTGGTAAGGGATAGTTGGGGGTGATTTACGGTAGCCGAAGTAATTTAGGTGATTCTGGTATAGTTTGTTATGATTTTTAGCATTTCTTTGTAATTTTAAAGTGATTGGGCTTAGTTTGTTGCTGTAAAGTGTAGTTGGGGGTGATTTTTGATAGCCGATGTAATTTAGGTGAGTTTGGCATAGTTTTCTATGGTTAGTAGCATTTTTTGTAATTTAAAAGTGATTGGGTTTAGTTTGTTGTGGTAAGGGTTAGTTGGTGATGATTTATGTTAGCCGAAGTAATTTAGGTGAGTTTGGCATAGTTTGCGATGGCTACTAGCATTTTGTTGTAATTTAAAAGTGATTGGCTTTAGTTTGTTGTGGTAAGGGTTAGTTGGTGATGATTTAGAGTAGCCGAAGTAATTTAGGTGAATCTGGCATAGTTTGTTATGATTTGTACACCTTTTTTTGTAATTTTAAGACGATATGGATTGGTTTGTTGTGGTAAGGGATAGTTGGGGGTGATTTACGGTAGCCGAAGTAATTTAGGTGATTCTGGTATAGTTTGTTATGATTTTTAGCATTTTTTTGTAAATTTAAAGTGATTGGGCTTAGTTTGTTGCTGTAAAGTGTAGTTGGGTGTGATTTTTGATAGCCGAAGTAATTTAGGTGAGTTTGGCATAGTTTGCTATGGTTACTAGCATTTTTTTGTAATTTAAAAGTGATTGGGTTTAGTTTGTTGTGGTAAGGGTTAGTTGGTGATGATTTATGGTAGTCGAAGTAATTTATGTGAGTTTGGCATAGTTTGCTTTGGTTACTAGCATTTTTTTGTAATTTAAAAGTGATTGGGTTTAGTTTGTTGTGGTAAGGGTTAGTTGGTGATGATTTAGAGTAGCCGAAGTAATTTAGGTGAGTCTGGCATAGTTTTTTATGATTTGTACACCTTTTTTTGTAATTTTAAGATAATATGGTTTGGTTTGTTGTGGTAAGGGATAGTTGGGGGTGATTTACGGTAGCCGAAGTAATTTAGGTGGTTCTGGTATAGTTTGTTATGATTTTTAGCATTTTTTTGTAATTTTAAAGTGATTGGGCTTAGTTTGTTACTGTAAAGTGTAGTTGGGGGTGATTTTTGATAGCCGAACTAATTTAGGTGAGTTTGGCATAGTTTGCAATGGTTACTAGCATTTTTTTGTAATTTAAAAGTGATTGGGTTTAGTTTGTTGTGGTAAGGGTAAGTTGGTGATGATTTAGAGTAGCCGAAGTAATTCAGGTGAGTCTGGCATAGTTTGTCATGTTTTGTACACCTTTTTTTGTAATTTTAAGATGATATGGTTTGGTTTGTTGTGGTAAGGGATAGTTGGGGGTGATTTACGATAGCCGAAGTAAATTAGGTGATTCTGGTATAGTTTGTTATGATTTATAGCATTTTTTTGAAATTTTAAAGTGATTGGGCTTAGTTTTTTGTTGTAAAGTGTAGTTGGAGGTGATTTTTGATAGCCGAAGTAATTTAGGTGAGTTTGGCATAGTTTGCTATGGTTAGTAGCATTATTTTGTAATTTAGAAGTGATTGGGTTTAGTTTGTTGTGGTAAGGGTTAGTTGGTGATGATTTATGGTAGACGAGGTAATTTAGGTGAGCTTGGCATAGTTTGCTATGGTTACTAGCATTTTTTTGTAATTTAAAAGTGATTGGGTTTAGTTTGTTGTGGTAAGCGTTAGTTAGTGATGATATAGAGTAGCCGAAGTAATTTAGGTGAGTCTGGCATAGTTTGTTATAATTTGTACACCTTTTTTGTAATTTTAAGATGATATGGTTTGGTTTGTTGTGGTAAGGGATAGTTGGTGATGATTTATGGTAGCCGAAGTAATTTAGGTGAGCTTGGCATAGTTTGCTATGGTTACTAGCATTTTTTTGTAATTTAAAAGTGATTGGGTTTAGTTTGTTGTGGTAAGGGTTAGTTGGTGATGATTTAGAGTAGCCGAAGTAATTTAGGTGAGTCTGGCATAGTTTGTTATGATTTGTACACCTTTTTTGTAATTTTAAGATGATATGGTTTGGTTTGTTGTGGTAAGGGATAGTTGGGGGTGATTTACGGTAGCCGAAGTAATTTAGGTGATTCTGGTATAGTTTGTTATAATTTTTTGCATTTTTTTGTTATTTTAAAGTGATTGGGCTTAGTTTGTTGCTGTAAAGTGTAGTTGGGGGTGATTTTTGATAGCCAAAGTAATTTAGGTAAATTTGGCATAGTTTGCTATGGTTAGAAGCATTTTTTTGTAATTTAAAAGTGATTGGGTTTAGTTTGTTGTGGTAAGGGTTACTTGGTGATGATTTATGGTAGCCGATGTAATTTATGTGAGTTTGGCATAGTTTGCTATGGTTACTAGCATTTTTTTGTAATTTAAAAGTGATTGGGTTTAGTTTGTTGTGGTAAGGGTTAGTTGGTGATGATTTAGTGTAGCCGAAGTAATTTAGGTGAATCTGGCATAGTTTGTTATGATTTGTACACCTTTTTTTGTAATTTTAAGACGATATGGTTTGGTTTGTTGTGGTAAGGGATAGTTGGGGGTGATTTACGGTAGCCGAAGTAATTTAGGTGATTCTGGTATAGTTTGTTATGATTTTTAGCATTTTTTTGTAAATTTAAAGTGATTGGGCTTAGTTTGTTGCTGTAAAGTGTAGTTGGGTGTGATTTTTGATAGCCGAAGTAATTTAGGTGAGTTTGGCATAGTTTGCTATGGTTACTAGCATTTTTTTGTAATTTAAAAGTGATTGGGTTTAGTTTGTTGTGGTAAGGGTTAGTTGGTGATGATTTATGGTAGTCGAAGTAATTTATGTGAGTTTGGCATAGTTTGCTTTGGTTACTAGCATTTTTTTGTAATTTAAAAGTGATTGGGTTTAGTTTGTTGTGGTAAGGGTTAGTTGGTGATGATTTAGAGTAGCCGAAGTAATTTAGGTGAGTCTGGCATAGTTTTTTATGATTTGTACACCTTTTTTTGTAATTTTAAGATAATATGGTTTGGTTTGTTGTGGTAAGGGATAGTTGGGGGTGATTTACGGTAGCCGAAGTAATTTAGGTGGTTCTGGTATAGTTTGTTATGATTTTTAGCATTTTTTTGTAATTTTAAAGTGATTGGGCTTAGTTTGTTGCTGTAAAGTGTAGTTGGGGGTGATTTTTGATAGCCGAACTAATTTAGGTGAGTTTGGCATAGTTTGCAATGGTTACTAGCATTTTTTTGTAATTTAAAAGTGATTGGGTTTAGTTTGTTGTGGTAAGGGTAAGTTGGTGATGATTTAGAGTAGCCGAAGTAATTCAGGTGAGTCTGGCATAGTTTGTCATGTTTTGTACACCTTTTTTTGTAATTTTAAGATGATATGGTTTGGTTTGTTGTGGTAAGGGATAGTTGGGGGTGATTTACGATAGCCGAAGTAAATTAGGTGATTCTGGTATAGTTTGTTATGATTTATAGCATTTTTTTGAAATTTTAAAGTGATTGGGCTTAGTTTTTTGTTGTAAAGTGTAGTTGGAGGTGATTTTTGATAGCCGAAGTAATTTAGGTGAGTTTGGCATAGTTTGCTATGGTTAGTAGCATTATTTTGTAATTTAGAAGTGATTGGGTTTAGTTTGTTGTGGTAAGGGTTAGTTGGTGATGATTTATGGTAGACGAGGTAATTTAGGTGAGCTTGGCATAGTTTGCTATGGTTACTAGCATTTTTTTGTAATTTAAAAGTGATTGGGTTTAGTTTGTTGTGGTAAGCGTTAGTTAGTGATGATATAGAGTAGCCGAAGTAATTTAGGTGAGTCTGGCATAGTTTGTTATAATTTGTACACCTTTTTTGTAATTTTAAGATGATATGGTTTGGTTTGTTGTGGTAAGGGATAGTTGGTGATGATTTATGGTAGCCGAAGTAATTTAGGTGAGCTTGGCATAGTTTGCTATGGTTACTAGCATTTTTTTGTAATTTAAAAGTGATTGGGTTTAGTTTGTTGTGGTAAGGGTTAGTTGGTGATGATTTAGAGTAGCCGAAGTAATTTAGGTGAGTCTGGCATAGTTTGTTATGATTTGTACACCTTTTTTGTAATTTTAAGATGATATGGTTTGGTTTGTTGTGGTAAGGGATAGTTGGGGGTGATTTACGGTAGCCGAAGTAATTTAGGTGATTCTGGTATAGTTTGTTATAATTTTTTGCATTTTTTTGTTATTTTAAAGTGATTGGGCTTAGTTTGTTGCTGTAAAGTGTAGTTGGGGGTGATTTTTGATAGCCAAAGTAATTTAGGTAAATTTGGCATAGTTTGCTATGGTTAGAAGCATTTTTTTGTAATTTAAAAGTGATTGGGTTTAGTTTGTTGTGGTAAGGGTTACTTGGTGATGATTTATGGTAGCCGATGTAATTTATGTGAGTTTGGCATAGTTTGCTATGGTTACTAGCATTTTTTTGTAATTTAAAAGTGATTGGGTTTAGTTTGTTGTGGTAAGGGTTAGTTGGTGATGATTTAGAGTAGCCGAAGTAATTTAGGTGAATCTGGCATAGTTTGTTATGATTTGTACACCTTTTTTTGTAATTTTAAGACGATATGGTTTGGTTTGTTGTGGTAAGGGATAGTTGGGGGTGATTTACGGTAGCCGAAGTAATTTAGGTGATTCTGGTATAGTTTGTTATGATTTTTAGCATTTTTTTGTAAATTTAAAGTGATTGGGCTTAGTTTGTTGCTGTAAAGTGTAGTTGGGTGTGATTTTTGATAGCCGAAGTAATTTAGGTGATTCTGGTATAGTTTGTTATGATTTTTAGCATTTTTTTTGTAAATTTAAAGTGATTGGGCTTAGTTTGTTGCTGTAAAGTGTAGTTGGGTGTGATTTTTGATAGCCGAAGTAATTTAGGTGAGTTTGGCATAGTTTGCTATGGTTACTAGCATTTTTTTGTAATTTAAAAGTGATTGGGTTTAGTTTGTTGTGGTAAGGGTTAGTTGATAATGATTTAGAGTAGCCGAAGTAATTTAGGTGAGTCTGGCATAGTTTTTTATGATTTGTACACCTTTTTTTGTAATTTTAAGATAATATGGTTTGGTTTGTTGTGGTAAGGGATAGTTGGGGGTGATTTACGGTAGCCGAAGTAATTTAGGTGATTCTGGTATAGTTTGTTATGATTTTTAGCATTTTTTTGTAATTTTAAAGTGATTGGGCTTAGTTTGTTGCTGTAAAGTGTAGTTGGGGGTGATTTTTGATAGCCGAAGTAATTTAGGTGAGTTTGGCATAGTTTGCAATGGTTACTAGCATTTTTTTGTAATTTAAAAGTGATTGGGTTTAGTTTGTTGTGGTAAGGGTAAGTTGGTGATGATTTAGAGTAGCCGAAGTAATTCAGGTGAGTCTGGCATAGTTTGTCATGTTTTGTACACCTTTTTTTGTAATTTTAAGATGATATGGTTTGGTTTGTTGTGGTAAGGGATAGTTGGGGGTGATTTACGATAGCCGAAGTAATATAGGTGATTCTGGTATAGTTTGTTATGATTTTTAGCATTTTTTTGAAATTTTAAAGTGATTGGGCTTAGTTTTTTGTTGTAAAGTGTAGTTGGAGGTGATTTTTGATAGCCGAAGTAATTTAGGTGAGTTTGGCATAGTTTGCTACGGTTAGTAGCATTTTTTTGTAATTTAGAAGTGATTGGGTTTAGTTTGTTGTGGTAAGGGTTAGTTGGTGATGATTTATGGTAGACGAGGTAATTTAGGTGAGCTTGGCATAGTTTGCTATGGTTACTAGCATTTTTTTGTAATTTAAAAGTGATTGGGTTTAGTTTGTTGTGGTAAGGGTTAGTTGGTGATGATATAGAGTAGCCGAAGTAATTTAGGTGAGTCTGGCATAGTTTGTTATAATTTGTACACCTTTTTTGTAATTTTAAGATGATATGGTTTGGTTTGTTGTGGTAAGGGATAGTTGGTGATGATTTATGGTAGCCGAAGTAATTTAGGTGAGCTTGGCATAGTTTGCTATGGTTACTAGCATTTTTTTGTAATTTAAAAGTGATTGGGTTTAGTTTGTTGCTGTAAAGTGTAGTTGGGGGTGATTTTTGATAGCCGAAGTAATTTAGGTGAGTTTGGCATAGTTTGCTATGGTTAGTAGCATTTTTTGTAATTTAAAAGTGATTGGGTTTAGTTTGTTGTGGTAAGGGTTAGTTGGTGATGATATAGAGTAGCCGAAGTAATTTAGGTGAGTCTGGCATAGTTTGTTATGATTTGTACACCTTTTTTGTAATTTTAAGATGATATGGTTTGGTTTGTTGTGGTAAGGGATACTTGGGGGTGATTTACGGTAGCCGAAGTAATTTAGGTGATTCTGGTATAGTTTGTTATAATTTTTTGCATTTTTTTGTTATTTTAAAGTGATTGGGCTTAGTTTGTTGCTGTAAAGTGTAGTCGGGGGTGATTTTTGATAGCCAAAGTAATTTAGGTGAATTTGGCATAGTTTGCTATGGTTAGAAGCATTTTTTTTTAATTTAAAAGTGATTGGGTTTAGTTTGTTGTGGTAAGGGTTACTTGGTAATGATTTATGGTAGCCGATGTAATTTATGTGAGTTTGGCATAGTTTGCTATGGTTACTAGCATTTTTTTGTAATTTAAAAGTGATTGGGTTTAGTTTGTTGTGGTAAGGGTTAGTTGGTGATGATTTAGAGTAGCCGAAGTAATTTAGGTGAGTCTGGCATAGTTTGTTTTGATTTGTACACCTTTTTTTGTAATTTTAAGATGATACGGTTTGGTTTGTTGTGGTAAGGGATAGTTGGGGGTGATTTACGGTAGCCGAAGTAATTTAGGTGATTCTGGTATAGTTTGTTATGATTTTTAGCATTTCTTTGTAATTTTAAAGTGATTGGGCTTAGTTTGTTGCTGTAAAGTGTAGTTGGGGGTGATTTTTGATAGCCGAAGTAATTTAGGTGAGTTTGGCATAGTTTGCTATGGTTAGTAGCATTTTTTGTAATTTAAAAGTGATTGGGTTTAGTTTGTTGTGGTAAGGGTTAGTTGGTGATGATTTATGGTAGCCGAAGTAATTTAGGTGAGTTTGGCATAGTTTGCGATGGTTACTAGCATTTTGTTGTAATTTAAAAGTAATTAGCTTTAGTTTGTTGCGGTAAGGGTTAGTTGGTGATGATTTAGAGTAGCCGAAGTAATTTAGGTGAGTCTGGCATTGTTTGTTATGATTTGTACACCTTTTTTGTAATTTTAAGATGATATGGTTTGGTTTGTTGTGGTAAGGGATAGTTGGGGGTGATTTACGGTAGCCGAAGTAATTTAGGTGATTCTGGTATAGTTTGTTATAATTTTTAGCATTTTTTTGTTATTTTAAAGTGATTGGGCTTAGTTTGTTGCTGTAAAGTGTAGTTGTGGGTGAGTTTTGATAGCCAAAATAATTTAGGTGAATTTGGCATAGTTTGCTATGGTTAGAAGCATTTTTTTGTAATTTTAAAGTGATTGGGTTTAGTTTGTTGTGGTAAGGGTTAGATGGCGATGATTTATGGTAGCCGATGTAATTTATGTGAGTTTGGCATAGTTTGCTATGGTTACTAGCATTTTTTTGTAATTTAAAAGTGATTGGGTTTAGTTTGTTGTGGTAAGGGTTAGTTGGTGATGATTTAGAGTAGCCGAAGTAATTTAGGTGAATCTGGCATAGTTTGTTATGATTTGTACACCTTTTTTTGTAATTTTAAGACGATATGGTTTGGTTTGTTGTGGTAAGGGATAGTTGGGGGTGATTTACGGTAGCCGAAGTAATTTAGGTGATTCTGGTATAGTTTGTTATGATTTTTAGCATTTTTTTGTAAATTTAAAGTGATTGGGCTTAGTTTGTTGCTGTAAAGTGTAGTTGGGTGTGATTTTTGATAGCCGAAGTAATTTAGGTGAGTTTGGCATAGTTTGCTATGGTTACTAGCATTTTTTTGTAATTTAAAAGTGATTGGGTTTAGTTTGTTGTGGTAAGGGTTAGTTGGTGATGATTTATGGTAGCCGAAGTAATTTATGTGAGTTTGGCATAGTTTGCTATGGTTACTAGCATTTTTTTGTAATTTAAAAGTGATTGGGTTTAGTTTGTTGTGGTAAGGGTTAGTTGGTGATGATTTAGAGTAGCCGAAGTAATTTAGGTGAGTCTGGCATAGTTTTTTATGATTTGTACACCTTTTTTTGTAATTTTAAGATAATATGGTTTGGTTTGTTGTGGTATGGGATAGTTGGGGGTGATTTACGGTAGCCGAAGTAATTTAGGTAATTCTGGTATAGTTTGTTATGATTTTTAGCATTTTTTTGTAATTTTAAAGTGATTGGGCTTAGTTTGTTGCTGTAAAGTGTAGTTGGGGGTGATTTTTGATAGCCGAAGTAATTTAGGTGAGTTTGGCATAGTTTGCTATGGTTAGTAGCATTTTTTGTAATTTAAAAGTGATTGGGTTTAGTTTGTTGTGGTAAGGGTTAGTTGGTGATGATTTATGGTAGCCGAAGTAATTTAGGTGAGTTTGGCATAGTTTGCGATGGTTACTAGCATTTTGTTGTAATTTAAAAGTAATTAGCTTTAGTTTGTTGCGGTAAGGGTTAGTTGGTGATGATTTAGAGTAGCCGAAGTAATTTAGGTGAGTCTGGCATTGTTTGTTATGATTTGTACACCTTTTTTGTAATTTTAAGATGATATGGTTTGGTTTGTTGTGGTAAGGGATAGTTGGGGGTGATTTACGGTAGCCGAAGTAATTTAGGTGATTCTGGTATAGTTTGTTATAATTTTTAGCATTTTTTTGTTATTTTAAAGTGATTGGGCTTAGTTTGTTGCTGTAAAGTGTAGTTGGGGGTGAGTTTTGATAGCCAAAATAATTTAGGTGAATTTGGCATAGTTTGCTATGGTTAGAAGCATTTTTTTGTAATTTAAAAGTGATTGGGTTTAGTTTGTTGTGGTAAGGGTTAGATGGTGATGATTTATGGTAGCCGATGTAATTTATGTGAGTTTGGCATAGTTTGCTATGGTTACTAGCATTTTTTTGTAATTTAAAAGTGATTGGGTTTAGTTTGTTGTGGTAAGGGTTAGTTGGTGATGATTTAGAGTAGCCGAAGTAATTTAGGTGAATCTGGCATAGTTTGTTATGATTTGTACACCTTTTTTTGTAATTTTAAGACGATATGGTTTGGTTTGTTGTGGTAAGGGATAGTTGGGGGTGATTTACGGTAGCCGAAGTAATTTAGGTGATTCTGGTATAGTTTGTTATGATTTTTAGCATTTTTTTGTAAATTTAAAGTGATTGGGCTTAGTTTGTTGCTGTAAAGTGTAGTTGGGTGTGATTTTTGATAGCCGAAGTAATTTAGGTGAGTTTGGCATAGTTTGCTATGGTTACTAGCATTTTTTTGTAATTTAAAAGTGATTGGGTTTAGTTTGTTGTGGTAAGGGTTACTTGGTAATGATTTATGGTAGCCGATGTAATTTATGTGAGTTTGGCATAGTTTGCTATGGTTACTAGCATTTTTTTGTAATTTAAAAGTGATTGGGTTTAGTTTGTTGTGGTAAGGGTTAGTTGGTGATGATTTAGAGTAGCCGAAGTAATTTAGGTGAGTCTGGCATAGTTTGTTTTGATTTGTACACCTTTTTTTGTAATTTTAAGATGATACGGTTTGGTTTGTTGTGGTAAGGGATAGTTGGGGGTGATTTACGGTAGCCGAAGTAATTTAGGTGATTCTGGTATAGTTTGTTATGATTTTTAGCATTTCTTTGTAATTTTAAAGTGATTGGGCTTAGTTTGTTGCTGTAAAGTGTAGTTGGGGGTGATTTTTGATAGCCGAAGTAATTTAGGTGAGTTTGGCATAGTTTGCTATGGTTAGTAGCATTTTTTGTAATTTAAAAGTGATTGGGTTTAGTTTGTTGTGGTAAGGGTTAGTTGGTGATGATTTATGGTAGCCGAAGTAATTTAGGTGAGTTTGGCATAGTTTGCGATGGTTACTAGCATTTTGTTGTAATTTAAAAGTAATTAGCTTTAGTTTGTTGCGGTAAGGGTTAGTTGGTGATGATTTAGAGTAGCCGAAGTAATTTAGGTGAGTCTGGCATTGTTTGTTATGATTTGTACACCTTTTTTGTAATTTTAAGATGATATGGTTTGGTTTGTTGTGGTAAGGGATAGTTGGGGGTGATTTACGGTAGCCGAAGTAATTTAGGTGATTCTGGTATAGTTTGTTATAATTTTTAGCATTTTTTTGTTATTTTAAAGTGATTGGGCTTAGTTTGTTGCTGTAAAGTGTAGTTGGGGGTGAGTTTTAATAGCCAAAATAATTTAGGTGAATTTGGCATAGTTTGCTATGGTTAGAAGCATTTTTTTGTAATTTAAAAGTGATTGGGTTTAGTTTGTTGTGGTAAGGGTTAGATGGTGATGATTTATGGTAGCCGATGTAATTTATGTGAGTTTGGCATAGTTTGCTATGGTTACTAGCATTTTTTTGTAATTTAAAAGTGATTGGGTTTAGTTTGTTGTGGTAAGGGTTAGTTGGTGATGATTTAGAGTAGCCGAAGTAATTTAGGTGAGTCTGGCATAGTTTTTTATGATTTGTACACCTTTTTTTGTAATTTTAAGATAATATGGTTTGGTTTGTTGTGGTATGGGATAGTTGGGGGTGATTTACGGTAGCCGAAGTAATTTAGGTAATTCTGGTATAGTTTGTTATGATTTTTAGCATTTTTTTGTAATTTTAAAGTGATTGGGCTTAGTTTGTTGCTGTAAAGTGTAGTTGGGGGTGATTTTTGATAGCCGAAGTAATTTAGGTGAGTTTGGCATAGTTTGCAATGGTTACTAGCATTTTTTTGTAATTTAAAAGTGATTGGGTTTAGTTTGTTGTGATAAGGGAAAGTTGGTGATGATTTAGAGTAGCCGAAGTAATTCAGGTGAGTCTGGCATAGTTTGTCATGTTTTGTACACCTTTTTTTGTAATTTTAAGATGATATGGTTTGGTTTGTTGTGGTAAGGGATAGTTGGGGGTGATTTACGATAGCCGAAGTAATTTAGGTGATTCTGGTATAGTTTGTTATGATTTTTAGCATTTTTTTGAAATTTTAAAGTGATTGGGCTTAGTTTGTTGCTGTAAAGTGTAGTTGGAGGTGATTTTTGATAGCCGAAGTAATTTAGGTGAGTTTGGCATAGTTTGCTATGGTTAGTAGCATTTTTTTGTAATTTAAAAGTGATTGGGTTTAGTTTGTTGTGGTAAGGGTTAGTTGGTGATGATTTATGGTAGACGAGGTAATTTAGGTGAGCTTGGCATAGTTTGCTATGGTTACTAGCATTTTTTTGTAATTTAAAAGTGATTGGGTTTAGTTTGTTGTGGTAAGGGTTAGTTGGTGATGATATAGAGTAGCCGAAGTAATTTAGGTGAGTCTGGCATAGTTTGTTATAATTTGTACACCTTTTTTGTAATTTTAAGATGATATGGTTTGGTTAGTTGTGGTAAGGGATAGTTGGTGATGATTTATGGTAGCCAAAGTAATTTAGGTGAGCTTGGCATAGTTTGCTATGGTTACTAGCATTTTTTTGTAATTTAAAAGTGATTGGGTTTAGTTTGTTGTGGTAAGGGTTAGTTGGTGATGATTTAGAGTAGCCGAAGTAATTTAGGTGAGTCTGGCATAGTTTGTTATGATTTGTACACCTTTTTTTGTAATTTTAAGATGATATGGTTTGGTTTGTTGTGGTAAGGGATAGTTGGGGGTGATTTACGGTAGCCGAAGTAATTTAGGTGATTCTGGTATAGTTTGTTATATTTTTTTGTTATTTTAAAGTGATTGGGCTTAGTTTGTTGCTGTAAAGTGTAGTTGGGGGTGATTTTTGATAGCCAAAGTAATTTAGGTGAATTTGGCATAGTTTGCTATGGTTAGAAGCATTTTTTTGTAATTTAAAAGTGATTGGGTTTAGTTTGTTGTGGTAAGGGTTAGTTGGTGATGATTTATGGTAGCCGATGTAATTTATGTGAGTTTGGCATAGTTTGCTATGGTTACTAGCATTTTTTTGTAATTTAAAAGTGATTGGGTTTAGTTTGTTGTGGTAAGGGTTAGTTGGTGATGATTTAGAGTAGCCGAAGTAATTTAGGTGAGTCTGGCATAGTTTGTTATGATTTGTACACCTTTTTTTGTAATTTTAAGATGATATGGTTTGGTTTGTTGTAGTAAGGGATAGTTGGGGGTGATTTACGGTAGCCGAAGTAATTTAGGTGATTCTGGTATAGTTTGTTATGATTTTTAGCATTTTTTTGTAATTTTAAAGTGATTGGGCTTAGTTTGTTGCTGTAAAGTGTAGTTGGGGGTGATTTTTGATAGCCGAAGTAATTTAAGTGAGTTTGGCATAGTTGGCTATGGTTACTAGCATTTTGTTGTAATTTAAAAGTGATTGGCTTTAGTTTGTTGTGGTAAGGGTTAGTTGGTGATGATTTAGAGTAGCCGAAGTAATTTAGGTGAGTCTGGCATAGTTTGTAATGATTTGTACACTTTTTTTTGTAATTTTAAGATGATATGGTTTGGTTTGTTGTGGTAAGGGATAGTTGGGGGTGATTTACGGTAGCCGAAGTAATTTAGGTGATTCTGGTATAGTTTGTTATAATTTTTTGCATTTTTTTGTTATTTTAAAGTGATTGGGCTTAGTTTGTTGCTGTAAAGTGTAGTTGGGGGTGATTTTTGATAGCCAAAGTAATTTAGGTGAATTTGGCATAGTTTGCTATGGTTAGAAGCATTTTTTTGTAATTTAAAAGTGATTGGGTTTAGTTTGTTGTGGTAAGGGTTAGTTGGTGATGATTTATGGTAGCCGATGTAATTTATGTGAGTTTGGCATAGTTTGCTATGGTTACTAGCATTTTTTTGTAATTTAAAAGTGATTGGGTTTAGTTTGTTGTGGTAAGGGTTAGTTGGTGATGATTTAGAGTAGCCGAAGTAATTTAGGTGAGTCTGGCATAGTTTGTTATGATTTGTACACCTTTTTTTGTAATTTTAAGATGATATGGTTTGGTTTGTTGTGGTAAGGGATAGTTGGGGGTGATTTACGGTTGCCGAAGTAATTTAGGTGATTCTGGTATAGTTTGTTATGATTTTTAGCATTTCTTTGTAATTTTAAAGTGATTGGGCTTAGTTTGTTGCTGTAAAGTGTAGTTGGGGGTGATTTATGATAGCCGAAGTAATTTAGGTGAGTTTGGCATAGTTTGCTATGGTTAGTAGCATTTTTTGTAATTTAAAAGTGATTGGGTTTAGTTTGTTGTGGTAAGGGTTAGTTGGTGATGATTTATGGTAGCCGAAGTAATTTAGGTGAGTTTGGCATAGTTTGCGATGGTTACTAGCATTTTGTTGTAATTTAAAAGTGATTGGCTTTAGTTTGTTGTGGTAAGGGTTAGTTGGTGATGATTTAGAGTAGCCGAAGTAATTTAGGTGAGTCTGGCATAGTTTGTTATGATTTGTACACCTTTTTTGTAATTTTAAGATGATATGGTTTGGTTTGTTGTGGTAAGGGATAGTTGGGGGTGATTTACGGTAGCCGAAGTAGTTTAGGTGATTCTGGTATAGTTTGTTATGATTTTTATCATTTTTTTGTAATTTTAAAGTGATTGGGCTTAGTTTGTTGCTGTAAAGTGTAGTTGGGGGTGATTTTTGATAGCCGAAGTAATTTAGGTGAGTTTGGCATATTTTGCTATGGTTACTAGCATTTTTTTGTAATTTAAAAGTGATTGGGTTTAGTTTGTTGTGGTAAGGGTTAGTTGGTGATGATTTATGGTAGCCGAAGTAATTTAAGTGAGTTTGGCATAGTTTGCTATGGTTACTAGCATTTTTTTGTAATTTAAAAGTGATTGGGATTAGTTTGTTGTGGTAAGGGTTAGTTGGTGATGATTTATGGTAGCCGAAGTAATTTAAGTGAGTTTGGCATAGTTTGTTATGATTTGTACACCTTTTTTTGTAATTTTAAGACGATATGGTTTGGTTTGTTGTGGTAAGGGATAGTTGGGGGTGATTTACGGTAGCCGAAGTAATTTAGGTGATTCTGGTATAGTTTGTTATGATTTTTAGCATTTTTTTGTAAATTTAAAGTGATTGGGCTTAGTTTGTTGCTGTAAAGTGTAGTTGGGTGTGATTTTTGATAGCCGAAGTAATTTAGGTGAGTTTGGCATAATTTGCTATGGTTACTAGCATTTTTTTGTAATTTAAAAGTGATTGGGTTTAGTTTGTTGTGGTAAGGGTTAGTTGGTAATGATTTATGGTAGCCGAAGTAATTTATGTGAGTTTGGCATAGTTTGCTATGGTTACTAGCATTTTTTTGTAATTTAAAAGTGATTGGGTTTAGTTTCTTGTGGTAAGGGTTAGTTGGTGATGATTTATGGTAGACGAGGTAATTTAGGTGAGCTTGGCATAGTTTGCTATGGTTACTAGCATTTTTTTGTAATTTAAAAGTGACTGGGTTTAGTTTGTTGTGGTAAGGGTTAGTTGGTGATGATATAGAGTAGCCGAAGTAATTTAGGTGAGTCTGGCATAGTTTGTTATAATTTGTACACCTTTTTTGTAATTTTAAGATGATATGGTTTGGTTTGTTGTGGTAAGGGATAGTTGGTGATGATTTATGGTAGCCGAAGTAATTTAGGTGAGCTTGGCATAGTTTGCTATGGTTACTAGCATTTTTTTGTAATTTAAAAGTGATTGGGTTTAGTTTGTTGTGGTAAGGGTTAGTTGGTGATGATTTACAGTAGCCGAAGTAATTTAGGTGAGTCTGGCATAGTTTGTTATGATTTGTACACCTTTTTTGTAATTTTAAGGTGATATGGTTTGGTTTGTTGTGGTAAGGGATAGTTGGGGGTGATTTACAGTAGCCGAAGTAATTTAGGTGATTCTGGTATAGCTTGTTATGATTTTTAGCATTTTTTTGAAATTTTAAAGTGATTGGGCTTAGTTTGTTGCTGTAAAGTGTAGTTGGGGGTGATTTTTGATAGCCAAAGTAATTTAGGTAAGTTTGGCATAATTTGCTATGGTTAGTAGCATTTTTTTGTAATTTAAAAGTGATTGGGTTTAGTTTGTTGTGGTAAGGGTTAGTTGGTGATGATTTATGGTAGCCGAAGTAATTTAGGTGAGTTTGGCATATTTTGCTATGGTTACTAGCATTTTTTTGTAATTTAAAAGTGATTGGGTTTAGTTTGTTGTGGTAAGGTTTAGTTGGTGATGATTTATGGTAGCCGAAGTAATTTATGTGAGTTTGGCATAGTTTGCTATGGTTACTAGCATTTTTTTGTAATTTAAAAGTGATTGGGATTAGTTTGTTGTGGTAAGGGTTAGTTGGTGATGATTTAGAGTAGCCGAAGTAATTTAGGTGAGTCTGGCATAGTTTGTTATGATTTGTACACCTTTTTTTGTAATTTTAAGACGATATGGTTTGGTTTGTTGTGGTAAGGGATAGTTGGGGGTGATTTACGGTAGCCGAAGTAATTTAGGTGATTCTGGTATAGTTTGTTATGATTTTTAGCATTTTTTTGTAAATTTAAAGTGATTGGGCTTATTTTGTTGCTGTAAAGTGTAGTTGGGTGTGATTTTTGATCGCCGAAGTAATTTAGGTGAGTTTGGCATAGTTTGCTATGGTTACTAGCATTTTTTTGTAATTTAAAAGTGATTGGGTTTAGTTTGTTGTGGTAAGGGTTAGTTGGTGATGATTTATGGTAGCCGAAGTAATTTATGTGAGTTTGGCATAGTTTGCTATGGTTACTAGCATTTTTTTGTAATTTAAAAGTGATTGGGTTTAGTTTGTTGTGGTAAGGGTTAGTTGGTGATGATTTAGAGTAGCCGAAGTAATTTAGGTGAGTCTGGCATAGTTTTTTATAATTTGTACACCTTTTTTTGTAATTTTAAGATAATATAATTTGGTTTGTTGTGGTAAGGGATAGTTGGGGGTGATTTACGGTAGCCGAAGTAATTTAGGTGATTCTGGTATAGTTTGTTATGATTTTTAGCATTTTTTTGTAATTTTAAAGTGATTGGGCTTAGTTTGTTGCTGTAAAGTGTAGTTGGGGGTGATTTTTGATAGCCGAAGTAATTTAGGTGAGTTTGGCATGGTTTGCAATGGTTACTAGCATTTTTTTGTAATTTAAAAGTGATTGGGTTTAGTTTGTTGTGGTAAGGGTAAGTTGGTGATGATTTAGAGTAGCCGAAGTAATTCAGGTGAGTCTGGCATAGTTTGTCATGTTTTGTACACCTTTTTTTGTAATTTTAAGATGATATGGTTTGGTTTGTTGTGGTAAGGGATAGTTGGGGGTGATTTACGATAGCCGAAGTAATTTAGGTGATTCTGGTATAGTTTGTTATGATTTTTAGCATTTTTTTGAAATTTTAAAGTGATTGGGCTTAGTTTGCTGCTGTAAAGTGTAGTTGGAGGTGATTTTTGATAGCCGAAGTAATTTAGGTGAGTTTGGCTTAGTTTGCTATGGTTAGTAGCATTTTTTTGTAATTTAAAAGTGATTGGGTTTAGTTTGTTGTGGTAAGGGTTAGTTGGTGATGATTTATGGTAGACGAGGTAATTTAGGTGAGCTTGGCATAGTTTGCTATGGTTACTAGCATTTTTTTGTAATTTAAAAGTGATTGGGTTTAGTTTGTTGTGGTAAGGGTTAGTTGGTGATGATTTATGGTAGCCGATGTAATTTATGTGAGTTTGGCATAGTTTGCTATGGTTACTAGCATTTTTTTGTAATTTAAAAGTGATTGGGTTTAGTTTGTTGTGGTAAGGGTTAGTTGGTGATGATTTAGAGTAGCCGAAGTAATTTAGGTGAGTCTGGCATAGTTTGTTATGATTTGTACACCTTTTTTTGTAATTTTAAGATGATATGGTTTGGTTTGTTGTAGTAAGGGATAGTTGGGGGTGATTTACGGTAGCCGAAGTAATTTAGGTGATTCTGGTATAGTTTGTTATAATTTTTTGCATTTTTTTGTTATTTTAAAGTGATTGGGCTTAGTTTGTTGCTGTAAAGTTTAGTTGGGGGTGATTTTTGATAGCCAAAGTAATTTAGGTGAATTTGGCATAGTTTGCTATGGTTAGAAGCATTTTTTTGTAATTTAAAAGTGATTGGGTTTAGTTTGTTGTGGTAAGGGTTAGTTGGTGATGATTTATGGTAGCCGATGTAATTTATGTGAGTTTGGCATAGTTTGCTATGGTTACTAGCATTTTTTTGTAATTTAAAAGTGATTGGGTTTAGTTTGTTGTGGTAAGGGTTAGTTGGTGATGATTTAGAGTAGCCGAAGTAATTTAGGTGAGTCTGGCATAGTTTGTTATGATTTGTACACCTTTTTTTGTAATTTTAAGATGATATGGTTTGGTTTGTTGTGGTAAGGGTTAGTTGGGGGTGATTTACGGTAGCCGAAGTAATTTAAGTTATTCTGGTATAGTTTGTTATGATTTTTAGCATTTTTTGTAATTTTAAAGTGATTGGGCTTAGTTTGTTGCTGTAAAGTGTAGTTGGGGGTGATTTTTGATAGCCAAAGTAATTTAGGTGAGTTTGGCATAGTTTGCTATGGTTAGTAGCATTTTTTGTAATTTAAAAGTGATTGGGTTTAGTTTGTTGTGGTAAGGGTTACTTGGTGATGATTTATGGTAGCCGAAGTAATTTAGGTGAGTTTGGCATAGTTTGCTATGGTTAGTAGCATTTTGTTGTAATTTAAAAGTGATTGGGTTTAGTTTGTTGTGGTAAGGGTTAGTTGGTGATGATTTAGAGTAGCCGAAGTAATTTAGGTGAGTCTGGCATAGTTTGTTATGATTAGTACACCTTTTTTTGTAATTTTAAGATGATATGGTCTAGTTTGTTGTGGTAAGGGATAGTTGGGGGTGATTTACGCTAGCCGAAGTAATTTAAGTTATTCTGGTATAGTTTGTTATGATTTTTAGCATTTTTTGTAATTTTAAAGTGATTGAGCTTAGCTTGTTGCTGTAAAGTGTAGTTGGGGGTGATTTTTGATATCCGAAGTAATTTAGGTGAGTTTGGCATAGGTTGCTATGGTTAGTAGCATTTTTTTGTAATTTAAAAGTGATTGGGTTTAGTTTGTTGTGGTAAGGGTTAGTTGCTGATGATTTATGGTAGCCGAAGTAATTTAGGTGAATTTGGCATAGTTTGCTAAGGTTACTAGCATTTTTTTGTAATTTAAAAATGATTGGGTTTAGTTTGTGGTGGTAAGGGTTAATTGGTGATGATTTAGAGTAGCCGAAGTAATTTAGGTTAGTATGGCATAGTTTGTTATGATTTGTACACCTTTTTTTGTAATTTTAAGATGATATGGTTTGGTTTGTTGTGGTAAGGGATAGTTGGGGGTGATTTACGGTAGCCGAAGTAATTTAGGTGATTCTGGTATAGTTTGTTATGATTTTTAGCATTTTTTTGTAATTTTAAAATGATTGGGCTTAGTTTGTTGCTGTAAAGTGTAATTGGGGTGATTTTTGATAGCCGAAATAATTTAGGTGAGTTTGGCATAGTTTGCTATGGTTACTAGCATTTTTTTGTAATTTAAAAGTGATTGGGTTTAGTTTGTTGTGGTAAGGGTTAGTTGGTGATGATTTAGAGTAGCCGAAGTAATTTAGGTGAGTCTGGCATAGTTTGTTATGATTTGTACACCTTTTTTTGTAATTTTAAGATGATATGGTTTGGTTTGTTGTGGTAAGGGATAGTTGGGGGTGATTTACGGTAGCCGAAGTAATTTAGGTGATTCTGGTATAGTTTGTTATGATTTTTAGCATTTTTTTGTAATTTTAAAATGATTGGGCTTAGTTTGTTGCTGTAAAGTGTAATTGGGGGTGATTTTTGATAGCCGAAATAATTTAGGTGAGTTTGGCATAGTTTGCGATGGTTACTAGCATTTTGTTGTAATTTAAAAGTGATTGGCTTTAGTTTGTTGTGGTAAGGGTTAGTTGGTGATGATTTAGAGTAGCCGAAGTAATTCAGGTGAGTCTGGCATAGTTTGTCATGTTTTGTACACCTTTTTTTGTAATTTTAAGATGATATGGTTTGGTTTGTTGTGGTAAGGGATAGTTGGGTGTGATTTACGATAGCCGAAGTAATTTAGGTGATTCTGGTATAGTTTGTTATGATTTTTAGCATTTTTTTGAAATTTTAAAGTGATTGGGCTTAGTTTGCTGCTGTAAAGTGTAGTTGGAGGTGATTTTTGATAGCCGAAGTAATTTAGGTGAGTTTGGCATAGTTTGCTATGGTTAGTAGCATTTTTTTGTAATTTAAAAGTGATTGGGTTTAGTTTGTTGTGGTAAGGGTTAGTTGGTGATGATTTATGGTAGACGAGGTAATTTAGGTGAGCTTGGCATAGTTTGCTATGGTTACTAGCATTTTTTTGTAATTTAACAGTGATTGGGTTTAGTTTGTTGTGGTAAGGGTTAGTTGGTGATGATTTATGGTAGCCGATGTAATTTATGTGAGTTTGGCATAGTTTGCTATGGTTACTAGCATTTTTTTGTAATTTAAAAGTGATTGGGTTTAGTTTGTTGTGGTAAGGGTTAGTTGGTGATGATTTAGAGTAGCCGAAGTAATTTAGGTGAGTCTGGCATAGTTTGTTATGATTTGTACACCTTTTTTTGTAATTTTAAGATGATATGGTTTGGTTTGTTGTAGTAAGGGATAGTTGGGGGTGATTTACGGTAGCCGAAGTAATTTAGGTGATTCTGGTATAGTTTGTTATGATTTTTAGCATTTTTTTGTAATTTTAAAGTGATTGGGCTTAGTTTGTTGCTGTAAAGTGTAGTTGGGGGTGATTTTTGATAGCCGAAGTAATTTAGGTGAGTTTGGCATAGTTGGCTATGGTTACTAGCATTTTGTTGTAATTTAAAAGTGATTGGCTTTAGTTTGTTGTGGTAAGGGTTAGTTGGTGATGATTTAGAGTAGCCGAAGTAATTTAGGTGAGTCTGGCATAGTTTGTTATGATTTGTACACCTTTTTTTGTAATTTTAAGATGATATGGTTTGGTTTGTTGTGGTAAGGGATAGTTGGGGGTGATTTACGGTAGCCGAAGTAATTTAGGTGATTCTGGTATAGTTTGTTATAATTTTTTGCATTTTTTTGTTATTTTAAAGTAATTGGGCTTAGTTTGTTGCTGTAAAGTGTAGTTGGGGGTGATTTTTGATAGCCAAAGTAATTTAGGTGAATTTGGCATAGTTTGCTATGGTTAGAAGCATTTTTTTGTAATTTAAAAGTGATTGGGTTTAGTTTGTTGTGGTAAGGGTTAGTTGGTGATGATTTATGGTAGCCGATGTAATTTATGTGAGTTTGGCATAGTTTGCTATGGGTACTAGCATTTTTTTGTAATTTAAAAGTGATTGGGTTTAGTTTGTTGTGGTAAGGGTTAGTTGGTGATGATTTATGGTAGCCGAAGTAATTTAAGTGAGTTTGGCATAGTTTGCTATGGTTACTAGCATTTTTTTGTAATTTAAAAGTGATTGGGATTAGTTTGTTGTGGTAAGGGTTAGTTGGTAATGATTTATGGTAGCCGAAGTAATTTAAGTGAGTTTGGCATAGTTTGTTATGATTTGTACACCTTTTTTTGTAATTTTAAGACGATATGGTTTGGTTTGTTGTGGTAAGGGATAGTTGGGGGTGATTTACGGTAGCCGAAGTAATTTAGGTGATTCTGGTATAGTTTGTTATGATTTTTATCATTTTTTTGTAATTTTAAAGTGATTGGGCTTAGTTTGTTGCTGTAAAGTGTAGTTGGGGGTGATTTTTGATAGCCGAAGTAATTTAGGTGAGTTTGGCATATTTTGCTATGGTTACTAGCATTTTTTTGTAATTTAAAAGTGATTGGGTTTAGTTTGTTGTGGTAAGGGTTAGTTGGTGATGATTTATGGTAGCCGAAGTAATTTAAGTGAGTTTGGCATAGTTTGCTATGGTTACTAGCATTTTTTTGTAATTTAAAAGTGATTGGGATTAGTTTGTTGTGGTAAGGGTTAGTTGGTGATGATTTATGGTAGCCGAAGTAATTTAAGTGAGTTTGGCATAGTTTGTTATGATTTGTACACCTTTTTTTGTAATTTTAAGACGATATGGCTTGGTTTGTTGTGGTAAGGGATAGTTGGGGGTGATTTACGGTAGCCGAAGTAATTTAGGTGATTCTGGTATAGTTTGTTATGATTTTTAGCATTTTTTTGTAAATTTAAAGTGATTGGGCTTAGTTTGTTGCTGTAAAGTGTAGTTGGGTGTGATTTTTGATAGCCGAAGTAATTTAGGTGAGTTTGGCATAGTTTGCTATGGTTACTAGCATTTTTTTGTAATTTAAAAGTGATTGGGTTTAGTTTCTTGTGGTAAGGGTTAGTTGGTGATGATTTATGGTAGACGAGGTAATTTAGGTGAGCTGGCATAGTTTGCTATGGTTACTAGCATTTTTTTGTAATTTAAAAGTGACTGGGTTTAGTTTGTTGTGGTAAGGGTTAGTTGGTGATGATATAGAGTAGCCGAAGTAATTTAGGTGAGTCTGGCATAGTTTGTTATAATTTGTACACCTTTTTTGTAATTTTAAGATGATATGGTTTGGTTTGTTGTGGTAAGGGATAGTTGGTGATGATTTATGGTAGCCGAAGTAATTTAGGTGAGCTTGGCATAGTTTGCTATGGTTACTAGCATTTTTTTGTAATTTAAAAGTGATTGGGTTTAGTTTGTTGTGGTAAGGGTTAGTTGGTGATGATTTACAGTAGCCGAAGTAATTTAGGTGAGTCTGGCATAGTTTGTTATGATTTGTACACCTTTTTTGTAATTTTAAGGTGATATGGTTTGGTTTGTTGTGGTAAGGGATAGTTGGGGGTGATTTACAGTAGCCGAAGTAATTTAGGTGATTCTGGTATAGCTTGTTATGATTTTTAGCATTTTTTTGAAATTTTAAAGTGATTGGGCTTAGTTTGTTGCTTAAAGTGTAGTTGGGGGTGATTTTTGATAGCCAAAGTAATTTAGGTAAGTTTGGCATAATTTGCTATGGTTAGTAGCATTTTTTTGTAATTTAAAAGTGATTGGGTTTAGTTTGTTGTGGTAAGGGTTAGTTGGTGATGATTTATGGTAGCCGAAGTAATTTAGGTGAGTTTGGCATATTTTGCTATGGTTACTAGCATTTTTTTGTAATTTAAAAGTGATTGGGTTTAGTTTGTTGTGGTAAGGGTTAGTTGGTGATGATTTATGGTAGCCGAAGTAATTTATGTGAGTTTGGCATAGTTTGCTATGGTTACTAGCATTTTTTTGTAATTTAAAAGTGATTGGGATTAGTTTGTTGTGGTAAGGGTTAGTTGGTGATGATTTAGAGTAGCCGAAGTAATTTAGGTGAGTCTGGCATAGTTTGTTATGATTTGTACACCTTTTTTTTGTAATTTTAAGACGATATGGTTTGGTTTGTTGTGGTAAGGGATAGTTGGGGGTGATTTACGGTAGCCGAAGTAATTTAGGTGATTCTGTATAGTTTGTTATGATTTTTAGCATTTTTTTGTAAATTTAAAGTGATTGGGCTTAGTTTGTTGCTGTAAAGTGTAGTTGGGTGTGATTTTTGATCGCCGAAGTAATTTAGGTGA
Source organism: Eledona agricola (assembly GCA_964023215.1). NCBI lineage: Eukaryota > Metazoa > Arthropoda > Insecta > Coleoptera > Tenebrionidae > Eledona > Eledona agricola. The sequence goes on from CAXIEJ010000179.1 coordinate 636,190, forward strand.
GTTTGGCATAGTTTGCTATAGTTACTAGCATTTTTTTGTAATTTAAAAGTGATTGGGTTTAGTTTGTTGTGGTAAGGGTTAGTTGGTGATGATTTATGGTAGCCGAAGTAATTTATGTGAGTTTGGCATAGTTTGCTATGGTTACTAGCATTTTTTTGTAATTTAAAAGTGATTGGGTTTAGTTTGTTGTGGTAAGGGTTAGTTGGTGATGATTTAGAGTAGCCGAAGTAATTTAGGTGAGTCTGGCATAGTTTTTTATGATTTGTACACCTTTTTTTGTAATTTTAAGATAATATAATTTGGTTTGTTGTGGTAAGGGATAGTTGGGGGTGATTTACGGTAGCCGAAGTAATTTAGGTGATTCTGGTATAGTTTGTTATGATTTTTAGCATTTTTTTGTAATTTTAAAGTGATTGGGCTTAGTTTGTTGCTGTAAAGTGTAGTTGGGGGTGATTTTTGATAGCCGAAGTAATTTAGGTGAGTTTGGCATGGTTTGCAATGGTTACTAGCATTTTTTTGTAATTTAAAAGTGATTGGGTTTAGTTTGTTGTGGTAAGGGTAAGTTGGTGATGATTTAGAGTAGCCGAAGTAATTCAGGTGAGTCTGGCATAGTTTGTCATGTTTTGTACACCTTTTTTTGTAATTTTAAGATGATATGGTTTGTTTTGTTGTGGTAAGGGATAGTTGGGGGTGATTTACGATAGCCGAAGTAATTTAGGTGATTCTGGTATAGTTTGTTATGATTTTTAGCATTTTTTTGAAATTTTAAAGTGATTTGGCTTAGTTTGCTGCTGTAAAGTGTAGTTGGAGGTGATTTTTGATAGCCGAAGTAATTTAGGTGAGTTTGGCATAGTTTGCTATGGTTAGTAGCATTTTTTTGTAATTTAAAAGTGATTGGGTTTAGTTTGTTGTGGTAAGGGTTAGTTGGTGATGATTTATGGTAGACGAGGTAATTTAGGTGAGCTTGGCATAGTTTGCTATGGTTACTAGCATTTTTTTGTAATTTAAAAGTGATTGGGTTTAGTTTGTTGTGGTAAGGGTTAGTTGGTGATGATTTATGGTAGCCGATGTAATTTATGTGAGTTTGGCATAGTTTGCTATGGTTACTAGCATTTTTTTGTAATTTAAAAGTGATTGGGTTTAGTTTGTTGTGGTAAGGGTTAGTTGGTGATGATTTAGAGTAGCCGAAGTAATTTAGGTGAGTCTGGCATAGTTTGTTATGATTTGTACACCTTTTTTTGTAATTTTAAGATGATATGGTTTGGTTTGTTGTAGTAAGGGATAGTTGGGGGTGATTTACGGTAGCCGAAGTAATTTAGGTGATTCTGGTATAGTTTGTTATGATTTTTAGCATTTTTTTGTAATTTTAAAGTGATTGGGCTTAGTTTGTTGCTGTAAAGTGTAGTTGGGGGTGATTTTTGATAGCCGAAGTAATTTAGGTGAGTTTGGCATAGTTGGCTATGGTTACTAGCATTTTGTTGTAATTTAAAAGTGATTGGCTTTAGTTTGTTGTGGTAAGGGTTAGTTGGTGATGATTTAGAGTAGCCGAAGTAATTTAGGTGAGTCTGGCATAGTTTGTTATGATTTGTACACCTTTTTTTGTAATTTTAAGATGATATGGTTTGGTTTGTTGTGGTAAGGGATAGTTGGGGGTGATTTACGGTAGCCGAAGTAATTTAGGTGATTCTGGTATAGTTTGTTATAATTTTTTGCATTTTTTTGTTATTTTAAAGTGATTGGGCTTAGTTTGTTGCTGTAAAGTTTAGTTGGGGGTGATTTTTGATAGCCAAAGTAATTTAGGTGAATTTGGCATAGTTTGCTATGGTTGAAAGCATTTTTTTGTAATTTAAAAGTGATTGGGTTTAGTTTGTTGTGGTAAGGGTTAGTTGGTGATGATTTATGGTAGCCGATGTAATTTATGTGAGTTTGGCATAGTTTGCTATGGTTACTAGCATTTTTTTGTAATTTAAAAGTGATTGGGTTTAGTTTGTTGTGGTAAGGGTTAGTTGGTGATGATTTAGAGTAGCCGAAGTAATTTAGGTGAGTCTGGCATAGTTTGTTATGATTTGTACACCTTTTTTTGTAATTTTAAGATGATATGGTTTGGTTTGTTGTGGTAAGGGATAGTTGGGGGTGATTTACGGTAGCCGAAGTAATTTAGGTGATTCTGGTATAGTTTGTTATGATTTTTAGCATTTCTTTGTAATTTTAAAGTGATTGGGCTTAGTTTGTTGCTGTAAAGTGTAGTTGGGGGTGATTTTTGATAGCCGAAGTAATTTAGGTGAGTTTGGCATAGTTTGCTATGGTTAGTAGCATTTTTTGTAATTTAAAAGTGATTGGGTTTAGTTTGTTGTGGTAAGGGTTACTTGGTGATGATTTATGGTAGCCGAAGTAATTTAGGTGAGTTTGGCATAGTTTGCTATGGTTACTAGCATTTTGTTGTAATTTAAAAGTGATTGGGTTTAGTTTGTTGTGGTAAGGGTTAGTTGGTGATGATTTAGAGTAGCCGAAGTAATTTAGGTGAGTCTGGCATAGTTTGTTATGATTAGTACACCTTTTTTTGTAATTTTAAGATGATATGGTCTAGTTTGTTGTGGTAAGGGATAGTTGGGGGTGATTTACGCTAGCCGAAGTAATTTAAGTAATTCTGGTATAGTTTGTTATGATTTTTAGCATTTTTTGTAATTTTAAAGTGATTGAGCTTAGCTTGTTGCTGTAAAGTGTAGTTGGGGGTGATTTTTGATATCCGAAGTAATTTAGGTGAGTTTGGCATAGGTTGCTATGGTTAGTAGCATTTTTTTGTAATTTAAAAGTGATTGGGTTTAGTTTGTTGTGGTAAGGGTTAGTTGCTGATGATTTATGGTAGCCGAAGTAATTTAGGTGAATTTGGCATAGTTTGCTAAGGTTACTAGCATTTTTTTGTAATTTAAAAATGATTGGGTTTAGTTTGTGGTGGTAAGGGTTAATTGGTGATGATTTAGAGTAGCCGAAGTAATTTAGGTTAGTCTGGCATAGTTTGTTATGATTTGTACACCTTTTTTTGTAATTTTAAGATGATATGGTTTGGTTTGTTGTGGTAAGGGATAGTTGGGGGTGATTTACGGTAGCCGAAGTAATTTAGGTGATTCTGGTATAGTTTGTTATGATTTTTAGCATTTTTTTGTAATTTTAAAATGATTGGGCTTAGTTTGTTGCTGTAAAGTGTAATTGGGGTGATTTTTGATAGCCGAAATAATTTAGGTGAGTTTGGCATAGTTTGCTATGGTTACTAGCATTTTTTTGTAATTTAAAAGTGATTGGGTTTAGTTTGTTGTGGTAAGGGTTAGTTGGTGATGATTTAGAGTAGCCGAAGTAATTTGAAGATCAAACGAACTTACCTGTAAGTGAAGTTCCGATCTTAATTATATGAAACACCTCGCCGGAAATGATCAACATTGTAGTACCCTCTATGTTACTACCAGAAACGCACATATTTAAAATAACAAAAAAAGCTCAGGTAGTGGGGGCATGTGGCCTCTTACCTCACCGCTGTCAATCAACCATTATGTTTAAAGGTGAATAAAGTCGCAACAATGAAATGATCTGGGAACGACAACGATAGGGAACGGGTGGGACTGATCATTTCCGGCGAGGTGTTTCATATAATTAAGATCGGAACTTCACTTACAGGTAAGTTCGTTTGATCTTCAAATTATATTCACACCTCGCCGTCATGATCAACATTGTAGATGTTTAAAGTTGTTGCGACTAAACATTATCCACAAGGACAATAAAGTAAATAGCTTAAATTTTAATTAAAGCCTTTTGTAACTGTGTAAAACATTTACATCAGAGACAAATCTTAGTTTAGAGAAAGAATTGGGAACAAAACTTGTTCGCATACCTTAATAAATTAAGGATTACAAATGAACTTTCGAAAACGTCTAGTAAAAACTGAATCTAAGTATAATTTTATATGACAATCTAAACAGCTTCCTCAGTGTTTGTATTTCAACTATTAAGAATAGCGTTTGTAAATATAGATTTGTCGCCAAGCGGTCTATTACAAAATTTCGCAAAGGTATGAGAAATTGCAGACCAACCTGCTCGTGCTCTGATCACGTCAAGTTGTACCCCCTTCCGTTTTGCTGCCGACGTCGATACGTGACGTACGCTATGTGCTGAGAAGCACTCAGTATCTATACTACTCGCCTTCAAGGTTGTTTTTACCCAGCGGCTTAAAGTTTGGGTTGAAGCTGACTGGTAGGGTCTTTTATAAGTGAGGAAGAGTGACTTTGTATCTCCCCTGATAGAACGGGTTCGATTTATGTAGCAATTCAGAACAGATGCTACACAAAGACTGGTTTCCTTTTTGTAAAACGGCAGGTATAGCGTAGGCTGTACTGCATCTTTAGAAGAAGTTTTGAACGGTTGTGTGATGGCTATTTCGATTCTGTCATTTCTTGTTTGAATAATTTCCAGTCCTATCAGAGATAATGTTTGCATGGGTTGGGCGGTCACCAACGCTAGAAAAGTTATTAGTTTGGAAGATAACTTCTCAAAAAGGAAGATCCTTCTCCGGTGAGAGCGATTTCGGTAGTTCAATACCGGTTGAGGATCCCATGTCGAGTCGTACCTTGGTGCTGGTGGGCACAGGTTGTAAATGCCTTTGAAGAAACGTTTCAATTTTGGGTCGTCGCCCCTCTCATTTGGTAACAAGCATAAAATTGCTGATCGAGCCGTATTTAGGCTGCTGTAACACGCCCCTTTTGCAAACAATTCCGTAAGAAACTCCATGATTTTCTCGAGTGAGGCTTCAAACGCTAAAATCAGTTTGAAAAGATATGCTTTATCAACTTGCATAAATTGTTGATGAAAACCTTGGAGCATATTTAATAAACTCCTTAGGATTTACAGAATACCCACCACTTCTTAAAGGTGGATTCATACTGTTTCATAGTAGAGGGGCGGATAGAGGCTGCCATTACCAATATGCCAGTAGCCGCCTCTCTGACAAGCTTTTGCAAAGTTCGTGATATCAGATCAAAGTGTGGGAAAGCATAAAAATAATATATAGACCAGTCGACTGTGAAGGAGTCTACAGCAATTGCTTCTGAATCCAAATCGATTTCAGGGCACCCAAAACAATTGTTTTGAAAGCTGTTTCCGAGAGACTCCATTCCATCACGGGTTTTAATGAAAACGAATTCCTTTCATGAGGTTTACATAGGACACAATCGTAGTATTGTCTATTCTTAAAAGACTTTCGTAATTGCTCAATTTTGTTGCAAGATGGGATAGTTCGCGGAAGACCGCTAGAAGTTCCAATAAATTTATAATTTATCTTTTCGGTCTCGGTCCAAAATCTAATTGTTTCAGATCCATACACAGCACCGCAACCCGTAGTTGAGGCGTCTGTGAAAATTGTAACTACAAAGTGACATTGGCGGATGGGGCAAAAGGCGCCACAAATGTTTTTCTTCCACCAGCATAAGTTCTCTTTGATGGATGGCGAGATGTTGACGAAACTGTCAAAGTTTCTCCACGTCTGCATAGTGCTAAATATTTTTCACGTTCCAAAGTTTTCGTGTAAAGCCAGTCATATTCGGTGGCCGGGCAAATGGAACCTAATGTTCCAAGAAAACGAGCAAACTCTCGAATTTTTCAACCTAAATCTGTCAATGACTTGAGTGTTTTTTGCACATTAAAGGTGCAACTTTTTATAGTATCGCCAAGGATAAGGAAGTCATCTAAGTAAACGATTGACACAATTCCCTGACGGCTCAGATGTTTCAACATTGGTTCCATGACCTTTGTGAATAACCATGGTGTTGTCAATAATCCAAAAGGAATACAATTAAATTGATACAGTTGTCGGCAGAAAGAAAACCTCAAATATTTCTAAAATTCAGGATCAATAGGTATCCTGTAATATGCGTCGCGTAAGTCCAGGATATATAAAATGTCCAGGACGAAGCTTGAAATGGTCTGGTTTCAAAAATGTGTTTACTCTTTTAAGGTTTAGAATAAACCTGTAAAAACCGTCTAGTTGGAAATTAAAGAAAAATTGGTGACAAGAACTGGTCCTTGCAAGGCAAGCATTTAGGAACTGCACCAGAGCTTAGTAGCTGTGAAATACCTGCATTGGTGGTTTATAATTCTTGAATATGTTTCTTGTTTTTGGGACCACGGCAGCAGGTCGGGCCTTCAAAGCACCCGATGTTTTGTCCCTTCACCGCTACTTCCGTTAAGATATCGGCTAGATCCCTGTTGGGAACATATTTCAAAATTGCCCGACGAGCTTGCGACTGTTCATAATGAACGTCTGCTAAGAGTCGTGCGGAATAACTGACATTTGATAATATCTGTGTGTCTAAAGGCGTTCGGTCTGTCTTCTCCAAGAGAATTGTGATGGTTCCTCCCAAAGCCGAGAGAGCTGCCCGGAGGCGGCTCTGAATCTTTACGAGTCGGTTGCCTCGGTTTTAGCACGCTTCTGAGACGGAGGTAAACTTCCCGAACTTCTTTATGAACTCGTGGAGGCGCCAAAAATGGGGAGCTCGGCAAGGTCTGATATTTTGCTACCAGTTTAGTTTGGAGTTCTTTAATCAAGCCTGAAAACAAGATGGCATTCCAAATAGTGGCTATGCGAGTGTGAACCAAACTAGTAGTTTTGGTTGTGGGACCTGTTGGCCCAACACCTTCAAAAGGTCTAGGTCAAGCGCAGTCTGCTTAGTTTCGACCGCTGCTTGGAGTTCAAGATGTTCTGTTTCAGTGTACTCCTCTGGCATAAGTTTCAAAAACTGTCTTTGCATGAAAAAAAAGTTTCAGCATGTCTGCGGATGCATTAAGATAAATCCTTGTTGTTAGAGTACCAAGAGGTGTCTTGATAAATGTGCCAAAAAGGCATTCATTGACTAATGAGACCAAAAGGTCAAAGCATGAACGCAGAAAATACGTTCAATATGCTGAATATGCTTGGTGGGTCACCATATTATCAAAAGAGAACAGCGACACCATCTTTTTCTAGTTTCAAAAACTGCCTTTGGCTGAAAAAAGTTTCAGCATGTATCGAGATGCGTAAGACCAAATTAATCCTTGTTGTTAGGGTACCAAAAGGTGTCTTGATAAACGTCCAACATGCCAAAAGGCATTCATTGACTCATGTGACCAAAATGTTAAAGCATGAACACAGGAAATACATTCAATATGTAATATGTAATATGCAAACTTACGGTTGCGAGTTTCTAAAGACGCATCATCCGAGTAGGGCACCAAAAGGTGTCTTGATAAACATTCAACATGCCAAAAGGCGTCTTGATAAATGTTCAACGAGACCAAAAGGTCAAAGCATGAACGCAGGCAATACGTTCCATATGCTGAATATGCTTGGTCCTTGGTGGGTCACCATATTATCAAAAGAGAACAGCGACACATCCTCCTCCAGTTTCAAAAACTGCCTTTGGATGAAAAAAAAGTTTCAGCATGTATCGAGATGCGTAAAAATTAATCCATGTTGCCAGGGTACCAAAAGGTGCCTTGATAAACGTCCAACATGCCAAAAGGCATTCATTGACTCATGTGACCAAAAGGTCAAAGCATGAACACAGGAAATACATTCAAAATGTAAGTCCCACATTTGAGGTTAGGTGAGTTGTCACTTGTTGCATGGTCATGTGACCAAAAGGTCAAAGCATGAACACAGGAAATACATTCAAAATGTAAGTCCCACATTTGAGGTTAGGTGAGTTGTCACTTGTTGCATGATGCATATTCCTTAAACAGATTATTATTATTATATTGCAAGCTTACGGTTGCTAGTTTCTATAAGACGGCTCTCTCCATCATCCGAGTAGGGCACTGGCCCTTCAGTGACAGTTATTGAGTGTTTCCAATCCGCTTTTTTGTGAAGGAGCCGCTTTATCAATCGGCCTACACTCGCCTCAGGTTCTTCTGATGATGAGGATCACCTTTTTCTTTTCCTGCTCCTTCTTTCCATTTCGAAAACACTAGATTTTTCACGATTTTACGAAAATTTGTGAGCGGCGAAGCGTTTCTGATGCGCACAAAAGAAGTAATGGTTGATTGACAGCGGTGAGGTAAGAGGCCACATGCCCCCACTACCTGAGCTTTTTTTGTTATTTTAAATATGTGCGTTTCTGGTAGTAACATAGAGGGTACTACAATGTTGATCATGACGGCGAGGTGTGAATATAATTTAGGTGAGTCTGGCATAGTTTGTTATGATTTGTACACCTTTTTTTGTAATTTTAAGATGATATGGTTTGGTTTGTTGTGGTAAGGGATAGTTGGGGGTGATTTACGGTAGCCGAAGTAATTTAGGTGATTCTGGTATAGTTTGTTATGATTTTTAGCATTTTTTTGTAATTTTAAAATGATTGGGCTTAGTTTGTTGCTGTAAAGTGTAATTGGGGGTGATTTTTGATAGCCGAAATAATTTAGGTGAGTTTGGCATAGTTTGCGATGGTTACTAGCATTTTGTTGTAATTTAAAAGTGATTGGCTTTAGTTTGTTGTGGTAAGGGTTAGTTGGTGATGATTTAGAGTAGCCGAAGTAATTCAGGTGAGTCTGGCATAGTTTGTCATGTTTTGTACACCTTTTTTTGTAATTTTAAGATGATATGGTTTGGTTTGTTGTGGTAAGGGATAGTTGGGGGTGATTTACGATAGCCGAAGTAATTTAGGTGATTCTGGTATAGTTTGTTATGATTTTTAGCATTTTTTTGAAATTTTAAAGTGATTGGGCTTAGTTTGCTGCTGTAAAGTGTAGTTGGAGGTGATTTTTGATAGCCGAAGTAATTTAGGTGAGTTTGGCATAGTTTGCTATGGTTAGTAGCATTTTTTTGTAATTTAAAAGTGATTGGGTTTAGTTTGTTGTGGTAAGGGTTAGTTGGTGATGATTTATGGTAGACGAGGTAATTTAGGTGAGCTTGGCCTAGTTTGCTATGGTTACTAGCATTTTTTTGTAATTTAAAAGTGATTGGGTTTAGTTTGTTGTGGTAAGGGTTAGTTGGTGATGATTTATGGTAGCCGATGTAATTTATGTGAGTTTGGCATAGTTTGCTATGGTTACTAGCATTTTTTTGTAATTTAAAAGTGATTGGGTTTAGTTTGTTGTGGTAAGGGTTAGTTGGTGATGATTTAGAGTAGCCGAAGTAATTTAGGTGAGTCTGGCATAGTTTGTTATGATTTGTACACCTTTTTTTGTAATTTTAAGATGATATGGTTTGGTTTGTTGTAGTAAGGGATAGTTGGGGGTGATTTACGGTAGCCGAAGTAATTTAGGTGATTCTGGTATAGTTTGTTATGATTTATAGCATTTTTTTGTAATTTTAAAGTGATTGGGCTTAGTTTGTTGCTGTAAAGTGTAGTTGGGGGTGATTTTTGATAGCCGAAGTAATTTAGGTGAGTTTGGCATAGTTGGCTATGGTTACTAGCATTTTGTTGTAATTTAAAAGTGATTGGCTTTAGTTTGTTGTGGTAAGGGTTAGTTGGTGATGATTTAGAGTAGCCGAAGTAATTTAGGTGAGTCTGGCATAGTTTGTTATGATTTGTACACCTTTTTTTGTAATTTTAAGATGATATGGTTTGGTTTGTTGTGGTAAGGGATAGTTGGGGGTGATTTACGGTAGCCGAAGTAATTTAGGTGATTCTGGTATAGTTTGTTATAATTTTTTGCATTTTTTTGTTATTTTAAAGTGATTGGGCTTAGTTTGTTGCTGTAAAGTGTAGTTGGGGGTGATTTTTGATAGCCAAAGTAATTTAGGTGAATTTGGCATAGTTTGCTATGGTTAGAAGCATTTTTTTGTAATTTAAAAGTGATTGGGTTTAGTTTGTTGTGGTAAGGGTTAGTTGGTGATGATTTAGAGTAGCCGAAGTAATTTAGGTGAGTCTGGCATAGTTTGTTATGATTTGTACACCTTTTTTTGTAATTTTAAGATGATATGGTTTGGTTTGTTGTAGTAAGGGATAGTTGGGGGTGATTTACGGTAGCCGAAGTAATTTAGGTGATTCTGGTATAGTTTGTTATGATTTTTAGCATTTTTTTGTAATTTTAAAGTGATTGGGCTTAGTTTGTTGCTGTAAAGTGTAGTTGGGGGTGATTTTTGATAGCCGAAGTAATTTAGGTGAGTTTGGCATAGTTGGCTATGGTTACTAGCATTTTGTTGTAATTTAAAAGTGATTGGCTTTAGTTTGTTGTGGTAAGGGTTAGTTGGTGATGATTTAGAGTAGCCGAAGTAATTTAGGTGAGTCTGGCATAGTTTGTTATGATTTGTACACCTTTTTTTGTAATTTTAAGATGATATGGTTTGGTTTGTTGTGGTAAGGGATAGTTGGGGGTGATTTACGGTAGCCGAAGTAATTTAGGTGATTCTGGTATAGTTTGTTATAATTTTTTGCATTTTTTTGTTATTTTAAAGTGATTGGGCTTAGTTTGTTGCTGTAAAGTTTAGTTGGGGGTGATTTTTGATAGCCAAAGTAATTTAGGTGAATTTGGCATAGTTTGCTATGGTTGAAAGCATTTTTTTGTAATTTAAAAGTGATTGGGTTTAGTTTGTTGTGGTAAGGGTTAGTTGGTGATGATTTATGGTAGCCGATGTAATTTATGTGAGTTTGGCATAGTTTGCTATGGTTACTAGCATTTTTTTGTAATTTAAAAGTGATTGGGTTTAGTTTGTTGTGGTAAGGGTTAGTTGGTGATGATTTAGAGTAGCCGAAGTAATTTAGGTGAGTCTGGCATAGTTTGTTATGATTTGTACACCTTTTTTTGTAATTTTAAGATGATATGGTTTGGTTTGTTGTGGTAAGGGATAGTTGGGGGTGATTTACGGTAGCCGAAGTAATTTAGGTGATTCTGGTATAGTTTGTTATGATTTTTAGCATTTCTTTGTAATTTTAAAGTGATTGGGCTTAGTTTGTTGCTGTAAAGTGTAGTTGGGGGTGATTTTTGATAGCCGAAGTAATTTAGGTGAGTTTGGCATAGTTTGCTATGGTTAGTAGCATTTTTTGTAATTTAAAAGTGATTGGGTTTAGTTTGTTGTGGTAAGGGTTACTTGGTGATGATTTATGGTAGCCGAAGTAATTTAGGTGAGTTTGGCATAGTTTGCTATGGTTACTAGCATTTTGTTGTAATTTAAAAGTGATTGGGTTTAGTTTGTTGTGGTAAGGGTTAGTTGGTGATGATTTAGAGTAGCCGAAGTAATTTAGGTGAGTCTGGCATAGTTTGTTATGATTAGTACACCTTTTTTTGTAATTTTAAGATGATATGGTCTAGTTTGTTGTGGTAAGGGATAGTTGGGGGTGATTTACGCTAGCCGAAGTAATTTAAGTAATTCTGGTATAGTTTGTTATGATTTTTAGCATTTTTTGTAATTTTAAAGTGATTGAGCTTAGCTTGTTGCTGTAAAGTGTAGTTGGGGGTGATTTTTGATATCCGAAGTAATTTAGGTGAGTTTGGCATAGGTTGCTATGGTTAGTAGCATTTTTTTGTAATTTAAAAGTGATTGGGTTTAGTTTGTTGTGGTAAGGGTTAGTTGCTGATGATTTATGGTAGCCGAAGTAATTTAGGTGAATTTGGCATAGTTTGCTAAGGTTACTAGCATTTTTTTGTAATTTAAAAATGATTGGGTTTAGTTTGTGGTGGTAAGGGTTAATTGGTGATGATTTAGAGTAGCCGAAGTAATTTAGGTTAGTCTGGCATAGTTTGTTATGATTTGTACACCTTTTTTTGTAATTTTAAGATGATATGGTTTGGTTTGTTGTGGTAAGGGATAGTTGGGGGTGATTTACGGTAGCCGAAGTAATTTAGGTGATTCTGGTATAGTTTGTTATGATTTTTAGCATTTTTTTGTAATTTTAAAATGATTGGGCTTAGTTTGTTGCTGTAAAGTGTAATTGGGGTGATTTTTGATAGCCGAAATAATTTAGGTGAGTTTGGCATAGTTTGCTATGGTTACTAGCATTTTTTTGTAATTTAAAAGTGATTGGGTTTAGTTTGTTGTGGTAAGGGTTAGTTGGTGATGATTTAGAGTAGCCGAAGTAATTTAGGTGAGTCTGGCATAGTTTGTTATGATTTGTACACCTTTTTTTGTAATTTTAAGATGATATGGTTTGGTTTGTTGTGGTAAGGGACAGTTGGGGGTGATTTACGGTAGCCGAAGTAATTTAGGTGATTCTGGTATAGTTTGTTATGATTTTTAGCATTTTTTTGTAATTTTAAAATGATTGGGCTTAGTTTGTTGCTGTAAAGTGTAATTGGGGGTGATTTTTGATAGCCGAAATAATTTAGGTGAGTTTGGCATAGTTTGCGATGGTTACTAGCATTTTGTTGTAATTTAAAAGTGATTGGCTTTAGTTTGTTGTGGTAAGGGTTAGTTGGTGATGATTTAGAGTAGCCGAAGTAATTCAGGTGAGTCTGGCATAGTTTGTCATGTTTTGTACACCTTTTTTTGTAATTTTAAGATGATATGGTTTGGTTTGTTGTGGTAAGGGATAGTTGGGGGTGATTTACGATAGCCGAAGTAATTTAGGTGATTCTGGTATAGTTTGTTATGATTTTTAGCATTTTTTTGAAATTTTAAAGTGATTGGGCTTAGTTTGCTGCTGTAAAGTGTAGTTGGAGGTGATTTTTGATAGCCGAAGTAATTTAGGTGAGTTTGGCATAGTTTGCTATGGTTAGTAGCATTTTTTTGTAATTTAAAAGTGATTGGGTTTAGTTTGTTGTGGTAAGGGTTAGTTGGTGATGATTTATGGTAGACGAGGTAATTTAGGTGAGCTTGGCCTAGTTTGCTATGGTTACTAGCATTTTTTTGTAATTTAAAAGTGATTGGGTTTAGTTTGTTGTGGTAAGGGTTAGTTGGTGATGATTTATGGTAGCCGATGTAATTTATGTGAGTTTGGCATAGTTTGCTATGGTTACTAGCATTTTTTTGTAATTTAAAAGTGATTGGGTTTAGTTTGTTGTGGTAAGGGTTAGTTGGTGATGATTTAGAGTAGCCGAAGTAATTTAGGTGAGTCTGGCATAGTTTGTTATGATTTGTACACCTTTTTTTGTAATTTTAAGATGATATGGTTTGGTTTGTTGTAGTAAGGGATAGTTGGGGGTGATTTACGGTAGCCGAAGTAATTTAGGTGATTCTGGTATAGTTTGTTATGATTTTTAGCATTTTTTTGTAATTTTAAAGTGATTGGGCTTAGTTTGTTGCTGTAAAGTGTAGTTGGGGGTGATTTTTGATAGCCGAAGTAATTTAGGTGAGTTTGGCATAGTTGGCTATGGTTACTAGCATTTTGTTGTAATTTAAAAGTGATTGGCTTTAGTTTGTTGTGGTAAGGGTTAGTTGGTGATGATTTAGAGTAGCCGAAGTAATTTAGGTGAGTCTGGCATAGTTTGTTATGATTTGTACACCTTTTTTTGTAATTTTAAGATGATATGGTTTGGTTTGTTGTGGTAAGGGATAGTTGGGGGTGATTTACGGTAGCCGAAGTAATTTAGGTGATTCTGGTATAGTTTGTTATAATTTTTTGCATTTTTTTGTTATTTTAAAGTGATTGGGCTTAGTTTGTTGCTGTAAAGTGTAGTTGGGGGTGATTTTTGATAGCCAAAGTAATTTAGGTGAATTTGGCATAGTTTGCTATGGTTAGAAGCATTTTTTTGTAATTTAAAAGTGATTGGGTTTAGTTTGTTGTGGTAAGGGTTAGTTGGTGATGATTTATGGTAGCCGATGTAATTTATGTGAGTTTGGCATAGTTTGCTATGGGTACTAGCATTTTTTTGTAATTTAAAAGTGATTGGGTTTAGTTTGTTGTGGTAAGGGTTAGTTGGTGATGATTTAGAGTAGCCGAAGTGATTTAGGTGAGTCTGGCATAGTTTGTTATGATTTGTACACCTTTTTTTGTAATTTTAAGATAATATGGTTTGGTTTGTTGTGGTAAGGGATAGTTGGGGGTGATTTACGGTAGCCGAAGTAATTTAGGTGATTCTGGTATAGTTTGTTATGATTTTTAGCATTTCTTTGTAATTTTAAAGTCATTGGGCTTAGTTTGTTGCTGTAAAGTGTAGCTGGGGGTGATTTTTGATAGCCGAAGTAATTTAGGTGAGTTTGGCATAGTTTGCTATGGTTAGTAGCATTTTTTGTAATTTAAAAGTGATTGGGTTTAGTTTGTTGTGGTAAGGGTTACTTGGTGATGATTTATGGTAGCCGAAGTAATTTAGGTGAGTTTGGCATAGTTTGCTATGGTTACTAGCATTTTGTTGTAATTTAAAAGTGATTAGGTTTAGTTTGTTGTGGTAAGGGTTAGTTGGTGATGATTTAGAGTAGCCGAAGTAATTTAGGTGAGTCTGGCATAGTTTGTTATGATTAGTACACCTTTTTTTGTAATTTTAAGATGATATGGTCTAGTTTGTTGTGGTAAGGGATAGTTGGGGGTGATTTACGCTAGCCGAAGTAATTTAGGTTATTCTGGTATAGTTTGTTATGATTTTTAGCATTTTTTGTAATTTTAAAGTGATTGAGCTTAGCTTGTTGCTGTAAAGTGTAGTTGGGGGTGATTTTTGATAGCCGAAGTAATTTAGGTGAGTTTGGCATAGGTTGCTATGGTTAGTAGCATTTTTTTGTAATTTAAAAGTGATTGGGTTTAGTTTGTTGTGGTAAGGGTTAGTTGCTGATGATTTATGGTAGCCGAAGTAATTTAGGTGAATTTGGCATAGTTTGCTAAGGTTACTAGAATTTTTTTGTAATTTAAAAATGATTGGGTTTAGTTTGTGGTGGTAAGGGTTAATTGGTGATGATTTAGAGTAGCCGAAGTAATTTAGGTGAGTCTGGCATAGTTTGTTATGATTTGTACACCTTTTTTTGTAATTTTAAGATGATATGGTTTGGTTTGTTGTGGTAAGGGATAGCTGGGGGTGATTTACGGTAGCCGAAGTAATTTAGGTGATTCTGGTATAGTTTGTTATGATTTTTAGCATTTTTTTGTAATTTTAAAATGATTGGGCTTAGTTTGTTGCTGTAAAGTGTAATTGGGGGTGATTTTTGATAGCCGAAATAATTTAGGTGAGTTTGGCATAGTTTGCGATGGTTACTAGCATTTTGTTGTAATTTAAAAGTTATTGGCTTTAGTTTGTTGTGGTAAGGGTTAGTTGGTGATGATTTAGAGTAGCCGAAGTAATTTAGGTGAGTCTGGCATAGTTTGTTATGATTTGTACACCTTTTTTTGTAATTTTAAGATGATATGGTTTGGTTTGTTGTGGTAAGGGATAGTTGGGGGTGATTTACGGTAGCCGAAGTAATTTAGGTGATTCTGGTATAGTTTGTTATGATTTTTAGCATTTTTTTGTAATTTTAAAGTGATTGCGCTTAGTTTGTTGCTGTAAAGTGTAGTTGGGGGTGATTTTTGATAGCCGAAGTAATTTAGGTGAGTTTGGCATAGTTGGCTATGGTTAGAGGCATTTTTTTTGTAATTTAAAATTGATTGGGTTTAGTTTGTTGTGGTAAGCGTTAGTTGGTGATGATTTATGGTAGCCGAAGTAATTTAGGTGAGTTTGGCATAGTTTGCTATGGTTACTAGCATTTTGTTGTAATTTAAAAGTGATTGGGTTTAGTTTGTTGTGGTAAGGGTTAGTTGGTGATGATTTAGAGTAGTCGAAGTAATTTAGGTGAGTCTGGCATAGTTTGTTATGATTTGAACACCTTTTTTTGTAATTTTAAGATGATATGGTCTAGTTTGTTGTGGTAAGGGATAGTTGGGGGTGATTTACGCTAGCCGAAATAATTTAGGTTATTCTGGTATAGTTTGTTATGATTTTTAGCATTTTTTTGTAATTTTAAAGTGATTGGGCTTAGCTTGTTGCTGTAAAGTGTAGTTGGGGGTAATTTTTGATAGCCGAAGTAATTTAGGTAAGTTTGGCATAGTTTGCTATAGTTAGTAGCATTTTTTCTACCTCCTTCACCAATCTTTCTCCCAGGCACATCGCATATATCTTGTACGCCGTGACTCACTCCTCTATAGTTACTCACCTCTTCTTTGCTCCCTTTTTTATGTACCGGGCACACCAGACTCTCTCTCCATTCGCTCGGCATCCTTTCACCCATCCATACATCGTTTATTATTTCTCTCAGCCTTTCCGTTGTTCCCTCCGTTCCGTATATCGAGACTTTGTTCTCTATCTCGTTCCTCCCCGGCGCTTTTCTCTTCTTCAGCTTTCTTATTTTCCCTTCCATTTCTGCTTTCGTTATTTCATCCCCTCCCCATATTTCCCTGGTCCCTGTTCTTTTCTGCTCTTCCATTTCCTTCTTCCTCTCCCCGTCCAGCAGTTCCCTGAAGTACTTTTCCCACCCATCTATATTTATCCTTTCTGTTGCCCTCACCTTCCTCTTCCTTCCTTCTTTGTTTATGTATTTCCATGCTTCATTTTCCGTTTTAATTTCCTTGATTTCTTTCTCTTCTTCTTTTTTCTTTGTTTCTTTCCTTTCTTTACATTTTTCCCTGAATTTTTCTTTCGCCTTTATATATTCCATTTTTTTTTCCTTGTCCTCTCTCCACTTCTTCAGTGCTGCTTTTGCTTCTTTCTTCAAATTACTACATTCCTTATCCCACCAGTTATTCTCTTGTTCCCTCTTTATCTTCGGTTTTCCTTCTTTTCGTGGTGCTGCTTTCTCGATGTTGGCCTTTAATTCTTTCATCTTATCCTCCGTTCCTTTTGCCTTGTACTCACTTTTCTCTATTTCTTTCCTGTAGTTTTCTATTCCCTGATCATCCCACTTTCTTCTCCTTCCTTCTTTGCCCCTCTTTCTCATCTCCTTTTCCTCTAGTATCATTTCCTCTTCCTCTTCTCCAATTTCAACTTCTATCGGCATGTGGTCTGACTCCAGTCTCCCTTCCACTCTGAATTTCGTTACTTCTTGCCACCCTTTTTCCTCTACCAGTGCGTAGTCAATGACTGATTCTCCTCATTTATTCACGAAGGTGTATTCCCCTTGCTCATCTCCTTCTTTGTTGCCATTCAGTACTTCCCAGCCCATTTCTTCTGCTACTTTTAGCAGTATTTTTTCTTCTTTATTCATCTTCTTGTCTTTCGTTTTTCTTTTCCTGTCCTCTACCTTGTCCTCTTCTGTTCTTGCTCCTTGTTCTCCTATTCTTGCATTAAAGTCTCCCCCTATCAGTATTGTTGTTCTTTCCTTTCCCTGCATTTTCTCTTCTAGCTTCTCTCCTGTTTTCTTCATATTTACGCTGTATATGGTTGCTATCCTCCATGTACCATTTTCTATCACTATTTCTCTCTCCATTATCCCTTCCTCCTGCTCTGACTCTTCTCTCTTCCCCTTATTAATTTTTTTTATATATTTCTTTACTCCCGTTAGTATCCCTCCACTCGCTCTCCCTTTTTTCTTTTGTTTCTTTGCCATTTGCCATTCCCAATTGAACTCCTCCGGCAGTCTCTCTTCTATTCTTTTTCTTCCCTCTTCTTCAACCCATGTTTCTGTTAGTCCTACGCTGTCAAATTTTTTTATATATTCCCAGAAGCTTTTCCCTTTTTTTTCTAGTCCTGCTACATTCCAGAATACTATCTTTATTTTCTTCTTCTTTTGCCTATTTCTCGCTCCGTGTTGTTCTCCTTTCTTTTCTCCTCTTTTCTCTAAAAATTTTTTTCCCACTCTATTTTCTCCCTTTCTTCGTCCCATTTATACCATGTCCCGTTTACTTCTATTTTCTTGTATCCTACTTTTACTCTATTTTCCTCGTTTCTTTTCTTCATTGCTTCTCCCCTTATTTTCGTTTGCGTTTCTCGTTCCATCTTCGTGAGGTCGTCGTCTATATATATTTTTTCATTTTTCTCCCGCAGCTTTCCCTTACTCTTCATTACTTCTTTTTTTTCTCCCCAGCTTCTTATCTTTGCCACTATCATCCTCCCTTGCGCTACTTTGTATGCTTCGTCTACCTTTATTTCCACCCCTAGTTCAGTTTTTAACCAGTTTTCTATATTTAGTTCTAGTTTACCGTCTGCATTTTTTAGTCCCGTTATTACTATGTTGTTTTTCCTTTCCTTTTTCTCGCCTTCATCTAGTCTTTCCTCCGTGTTTTTTATTTTTCTGTTCATTTCCCTTCGTTCTTCTTCCCATCTTTTTTCCTTTTCTCTCATTTCTGCCCTCATTTCCTCCATCTCCTTCTTAATGTCCTCGTGTCCCCTTTTTAAGTCTTCTGTGTTTTTCTTGATTTCTCTCAAAATCTCTTCCATCCTCTCCATTTTCTGTTCGTCCCTTGTTTTCTTACTGCTTACTGGCGACCTTTCGGTCCTTCCGCTCTTTGTAACCGGGTTCACTTCCTCAAATGATTTGCTCGACTCTTCTCGCTTCCTTTTTTCCATTCGCCTATCTCGTCGCCCGCTATCTCCCCTTATCTCCGCTGCAAAACACACTACCGCACTGTACTGCAGCTCAACTCGGTGTCCAACCGCGAACTAGTTCTCAGATCGCGCACGATCCACGTCAAAAGTACGAAGAAAGGACCAGCCGAGACTCTCACCAAGGAAGCAATGGCAGCCCCCGTGCTAATGACACCGGAACTTATCCAACAACTTGTCCAAGGCATCCGCGACTCCCTCAATGGTTCCGAAAATGCTACGCAGACAACGCCTCCGTCGACCTCTGGGAATTTTTCGACATGCCATACCAGATTTTCTGGAAATCGAGAAGAAGAAGTTGAAGCCTTCATCGACGCCATTGTCGTGTACAAATCGTGTGTCAACATGTCCGACGATAATGCGCTAAAAGGACTTCCGATCCTCCTCGACGGACCAGCGCTCACTTGGTATCATGGAGTCAAATGCGACCTCTCCAACTGGGACGAAGCCCTGGTCGCCATGAGACACGCGTTTGGGCAGAATAAACCCCCCTACAGGGTATACAGAGAGCTCTTTGCGTCGGAGCAGACAGAGGGTGAACCCATAGACATCTTCATAAATAAATGTCGCGCCCTTCTTTCCAAACTGCCACCAAGACCCGTCCTGGACGAAGTCCACAAACTGAACATGGTTTACGGACTGCTGAATCGGAGAATTCGTCGACAGGTCCCGATAGATGGCATCACTGACTTTCAAGATCTCATTAACAAGGCGCGCTTTGTAGAGGAAAACTTTGCAGACACCAGAGAAAAGCCTATGAAGCATGAGAACGAGAAACCGCTGAACAAAACGCGAACTCGTTGCGATTTTTGCAAGAACTTTGGACACGACATCACCTTATGCAAGAAATACGCCTCATCAACCAGCGACCACCCCAGAGTGTCGGAAACACAGCGAGTGTCCGACAGAACAACAAACGACAGATTGCTTGCTACGGCTGTGGACAAATTGGCGTCATCCGATCACAGTGCTCAACCTGCAAACGATCCAGCAAGCCCAACACAAATGCTAGCTCCTCCAGCTCAACATTTGAAATCCTCGTCAATGATTGTAGTTCATCAACACCTCGCCCCATGCTGCACATCACGGTTCATGGCAAGACTGGCCTCGCCTATGGCTGGCAGCAAGTTGTACGAACACTTCCTAGAGGAGGGAATTCCACATACATTCACCACCCTGCCGATGACTCTAGCAGATGGCCTCACCAAGACTGTGAGAACCGCCGTCTTTAACGTCCTGGTGCACCTGAATGACAAAGCGATATCAACAAAGTTCATCTCAATCCCGGAACACATCTCCAGTAAGACGCTATTGGGCATCGACTTCCTAAGAGATGCTGAGATAACCCTGGACATCCCAAGCATGCGTTATCACTTTGCCGATTCACCCAAAGTACAGTTTCAGATTACTCCTGAACCTGCAGATCAACCTCATCAGGTTGCCGCCGTTGATATTCAGCTCGGTGTTGTAGCATCTCTCCGCCTAGACGAAGGTACAGGCCTGAAGGATCAGGAACGCCAGGTGGTCAACGACCTGTTGGAGAAGAATTCTTCCGCGTTTGAAACCAAGAACGAAGCAACCCCATATGCAGAGCACGTGATCACTCTGACAGATGACACCCCGATTGCTGTCCCACCATACCGCTTGTCACTACCAAGAAGAGCTGCACTTCAAACAGAGATCGACTCACTACTCGCCAGAGGAATCATTGAAGACTCCGACTCTGCCTATGCGTCACCTGTAGTTCTTGTGCCCAAGAAAAACGGTACTCTCAGACTGTGCATTGACTATCGTAAGCTGAATGCTATTACAAAGCCTGATCGATATCCATTGCCTCGCATTGATGACCTACTCCATTGTGCAAAGCCTTCAAAGTGCATGTCAACACTTGATCTACAAAGTGGATATTACTTAGTTAAAGTACGCGATAGTGACCGCGAGAAGAGTGCTTTCATAACTCCATTCGGACTCTTCCAGTTCTGCAGACTCCTGTTTGGTTTAAGAAACTCGCCAGCCACATTTCAAAGACTCATTGACCGGTTCAGTGTCGGATTAGCTGATATGACAATTTTTGCGTATCTAGACAATATCATCATCCTGAGTGCCGAATTAAACGAGCATATCCGTGACCTACAACGTGTATTCGATCGGTTAGAACTCTTTAGATTAACCGCCAATCGAGTTAAGTGTAACTTCTTGTGCTCAAAGGTGAAATATTTGGGGCATCTGATAACTCATGACGGACTCGTACCCGATCCTGATAAGATCTCTGCTATTTCCAAAATGGCACGACCTCATAACGTCAAGGAATTATTATCCTTCTTGCAAACCGCCAGCTGGTTTCGTAGGTTTGTTCCAGACTTCGCGGCCATCGCCCGTCCGCTTTGCGAACTCACTCGCAAACGAGCCACCTGGAACTGGACACCTGCCCAGGAAGAAGCTTTCGTTACTTTGAAACGGTTGCTGACCACTACACCCATACTACGTCAGGCTAATTTCACTGCACCTTTTACAATTAAGAGCGATGCCAGTTCTTATGTCCTAGGCGCATGTCTACTCCAAGGGGAGGGCACCGACGAGGGCCCAGTGTAGTACGCCAGCCGCCTACTGCTCCCAGCTGAGAAAAACTACACGACGACTGAAAGAGAAGCTCTCGCTCTAGTCTTTGCAGTCCAGCGTTTTCGCGGATATCTAGATGGAGCCGCGGTCGTCATCAAGACAGATCACCAGCTGCTACGATGGCTCATGTCATTGAGGTCTCCTACGGGTCGTCTCGCTCGATGGGCTCTTCTGTTGCAGTCGTATGATATCCGCATCGAATATCTACCAGGCAAGCAGAACGTTCTCGCCGACATGCTTTCCCGGCGAACGCTCTCTCATACGGAATCACACCCGAACATCGATGTTTGTAGCGTCTCATTGACACTGCCCACGATAAACCCAAACGAGATGCGCCACAGGCAACTCAGCGATCCTTATGTTGCCGAAATCATAAATTGTTTAGAGGACACTGGAACTGTGACTTCAAACACTCTCCGTTGGAATGACCGCGGGTACTTAATGGGTAGAGGTTGGCTGTACCATTACTCAACCGAAGCCGATACAGAAGAGGCACAACTAGTGATACCCCGCTCGATGGTACCGGAAATCCTGGCCGAATGCCATGATTCACCACTCACAGGACAACGGTCGAGAAAAGACATCTAAACGAATCGTCAACTTGTACCATTGGCCCACCATTTGCAAAGACGTTGCCAAACATATCACACAGTGTGTCGTTTGTCAAAAATAGAAACCCAGCAATTCGAAACCCGCCGGTTTGTTCAGGACGCCGGTGATGTCCCAACGTTTCGAAACTTTGGCTATGGACCTGGTTGGACCCCTCCCACCAGCGGATCCGACTAGTGACCGTTGGATACTCGCCATTGAAGATACAGCCACCCGCTGGATCGAGCTGTTCCCCCTAGTACAAGCTACTACGGAAGCATGTGCACGATGTCTAATTGATGAGATTATTCTACGCTACGGCACGCCCCGCCGAATAATCAGTGACAATGGTGTACAGTTTGTTGCTGATGTCATGCAGCAGGTTGCACATTGCATGGGCATCAAGCAAAATCTCATTCCTCTGTATCATCCCGCATCAAATCCAGAAGAACGAAGGAATAGAGACATCAAAATTTAACTTTCCATTATTCTTGGAAACGACCATCACAAATGGAAAGAAGCGTTGCCGACCGTTCGGTTTGCCTTAAATTCAGACACAAACGCCTCTACCGGCTACAGTCCAGCATACCTGTGCTTTGGAAGAGAGTTACGTACTCCGCAAGAAGCTACTAGAGATTTCAGAACAGTGGTAGACAATGAGAATGTAATTCCTGAGATCATCCCGTATCTGAAGACCATTACCACCGTCCTGGCCAACGCCAAAGAAAATCACGAGAAAGCCCAAGACCGAAACAAAAAGTACACAGATCAACGCCGACGAGATGGTGAGATCTATGAAAACGGTTCAAAGGTGCTAGTCGACATCCACGTTCTGAGTCAAAGTGCTAAACACTTCACAAGCAAGTTCGAACCGCGCCGCGATGGTCCCTACATCATTACCCACCAGGTGTCACCGACTACCTATCAAGTTGCCAGTCCAGGAGAACCAGATTGACCCCTTGGAACGTATCATGTCTCGGCCCTGCGCCCCTTTGTCGAATCCGACCAAGCCAATGACACCACTCCCGTGTGTCCCATCCGGAAACGTGGTCGCCCAAAGAAAGAGACCATGCTCCAGACGGCATCATCCATTCAGAACGACCCATCTCTTGCAACACCCTCGTCTCCACCGACTACGAGTGATGCAAAAGGGGAGAATGTAACGGAACTCGACCCACCCATTGGCGCCGCCGCTGATTTCCCCGACGCCACTGATCGGCACGCCCTACGTCCGAGAGAGAGTAGACGCAAGAACGCACAACAAGAAAGTTGCAACAAGTGTCCGGCGTGCACATAATTGTTCTTGTCCTCTGTGTTTAAAATTTTTCTTGTAACTTTTATTATATATATATAAACTAGCTGAATGTACCCGGCGTTGCCCGGACGTAGATTAAATAAACGCAGTGTTGACAAAAGAAGTGTATTTGTGATGTAGACTAATCGACATTATAATACAATTAAACAGGAATCCTCTACTTTTCCAATCACAAAATAAACAAATTTGCTGAAATTAACCTGCATTGCCAGGACCGGGTACTTCAATATGATTTGGAAAATGACGATAATTTGGTTTCTGGCTGCAAGCTCCTTTTTTTTCACTCTTTTTCACTCTTCAAGAGAAGGAGAGTTGACAGAGAAGCTGAACTATTCCAAATTATTCCCATTTAGTTCTCTAACAACGTTAAAGAATGTCGTCGAAGAATGTTGAAATATATAAATAAATAATTTCACACCATAAAACGATGTATTTGGTGTAGTTTCGGATGATAAGGTTTTTTTTGGGGATTGTTTTGAATGGTTATTGATGGTTGGCGGGGTTTAGCTTTGGCGGATTAAACGAAACTTTTGGTAATTTTAATGTGATTGGGTTTAGTTTGGCTTGGTAAGAAGTGGTTGGGGTGATATAGCGGAAGTCGAAGTAATTTATGCGAGTTTAGCGTAGTTTGCTTGTAATTCGTAATTTTTTTACATTTTAGGTTGATGTGGGGTAGTTTGGAATGGCAAGTGTATGATTTTTGAGAGTAGTTTGGAATGGTACATTATGTTTAGGTATTCAGGTAAAATATACAGAAAATTTGGTAATTTTAAAATGAACAATTATTGTGCGAACCTCTTGAGCTCTATTTTCGGTAATAAAATGCAATAGGAAAGATAGTAAAAAAGACTATTTCCATCACTTTTCAGAGGAATTATACGTGGTGGTATTTGTACCCCGCTTACTATTCCTCCATCTTAGTTATAAATAATGCAGAACAATAATGAACACAATGTACAGCCGTGGACAGGCAAGAATAACACCCGTGTCATGCAAATACCGACTCTATGAGATATTGTTATTGAGTCGGTATTTGCATCACACCCGCCGGCTAAAGTGTTATTCTTGACTGTCCGCGGTTGTACATAAAATAAATAGTGCAAATCGTGTATAAGCACACATTACTTATGATGTCAGTGAAATCCGGTAAAACTGCAAATTTCGGATTTTTGCCGGAGCAGGTTTGGTGAAGATCAAATACACCACTATCATTAAATGAACGTAAAAATTAGCGTACGGTATATAAGTGGAGTCCCGGTACGACGATGGTAATTTTTCGAAAATCGATTGGAGAGATATTTACTTAACGTCAAGAACAAATCGGGAATATTATATTAAAAAAATTTATTTAATAGCGATAGAACTTCGAATACTGATGCGTCGCCTCGACCTTGGCGACGTTGAGTACCAGCGTTCCAGACGCTGAAGCAGCAATTTTAACAATTATATTAGGTGCACGTGCCTAGTGCGTATTAAAAGAATTTGGATTACCAAATAATACTCGCGCAGGTGTACTCGACTGGCCCGTCATAATTTGCACAAAATGAATTAACATACTAAAGTAAATAAATATTTTGACGGGAATGTGGTGGGTGTAAAAATCTTATTCGGCCTCTCCGACAAACTAACACTTGTTTACATTAACATGCATGCCTTCATCGACCTGTGACGAATTACAAACAAATATCTAAGTTTCAAGTGTTTCATTTGATTTCGTTTCTGGATGCAAGCGGTTTTTTTCACTCTTGTCAGTCTGAACTTATTACATAGTGATATTTTCACATTCAGGTGCCCTAAATTTATTTTGCCGCTGATTTCAAAAATTTTTCTGGAAGAAAAGTATCAGCAGTGGGGCTCGTCAGGGGTGGCAGGGTTGGCAGTGCAACTCCAAGTATAAATTTACTATCGAACACAAAATCAGTTCTGTAATTCAGTTGCAGAATTATGAATTTTTCAGATATTTTTACGAAAATTTAGCGCTTACACCGCCACTGGTATGAATGTCAGTGATATCTGGTACATACAACGGTGAAAATTTCGGGGCAAATTTGGTGAAAAACAAATACACCACTATCATTAACTAAACGTAAAAATTAGCGTACAAATATAAGTGGAGTCCGGTCCGATGCTGATAATTTTTCGAAAAATGATTGAGGGCAGATTTGGTTAACGCGAGGATCAAATGTTAAATTAAAATACTTTATTTGATAGCAGTAGACCTTCGAACACTGATGCGTCCCCTCATCGAATTTGGCGACTTTGCGAACAGTTTCCGACGCTGGAGCAGCAATTTTCACAATTGTAGTTGTGTTAAAATTAAACACCGCGATCGAGTACTGCTCCACACGCTGAACCAGCAATTCTCGAATTCTAAGAAACGATAAGAAAGGCTTATCCAACGCTTGGTATGTGTGAATTTCTGCATAGACACTCAATCAAACTAAATCGAGCATCGCCTTTTCACGTTTCTGACCTTGCCCTTGACGTGGCAGGCTCCAGCTGCTTCAATAATGTAAAAATCTTATTCGGCCTCTCCAATAAACTCAAATTTGTTTACATTAACACGCATTCCCTCATGGACTTGTGACGAATTACAAACAAATATTTCAACTTCAAGTGTTCCATTTAATTTCGTTTCTGGGCGCAAGCTCCTTTCTTTTCACTCTAGTCAGTCTAAACTTATTACACAGAGTTATATTTTCAAATCCAGGCGCCCCAAAGAATTTTGTCGTTGTTTTCAAAAGTTTCAAGAGAAGGAGAGTTGACATAGAAGCTAAATTATTCCAAATTATTCCCATTTAGTTCTCTGACAACGTTAAAGACAATGTTGAAATATATAAATACAAAATTTTACACCATAAAAACGAAGTATTTAGGAATTATGTATAAAAAAAAGTCGAAGTTATTCTTCGCTCTTGAGTTCTATTTCCGGTATTAAAAATGCAATAGGAAAGATAGTAAGAAAGACTATTTCCATCACTTTTCACGGGAATTATACGTGGTGGTATTTGTTCTCCGCTTACTATTAGATTTTCAAACTGCTCCATCTCAGTTATAAATAATGCAGAACAATAATGAACGCAATGTACGTAAAATAAATAGTGTAAATAAATCGTGTCTAAGCATACAATACTTAAGCGTATGATTTCAGTGAAAATTTCGGATTTCGGCCGGAGCAGGTTTGGTGAAGAACAAATACACCACTATCATTAACTGAACGTAAAAATTAGCGTACGAAAATAAGTGAAGTCCGGTCCGACGCCGGAAATTTTTCGAAAATCGATTGGGGAGAGTTTTGGTTAACGGCAAGAACAAATCGGGAATATTATATTAAAATAATTTATTTAATAGCGATAGAACTTTGAATACCGATGCGTCGCCTCGACCTTGGCGATGGTACCAGCGATCCAGACGCTGATGCAGCAATTTTCACAATTATATGAGGTGCACGTGCCTAGTGCGTATAAAAACAATTTGGATAACAAAAGAGATTAATTTGTATGCACCAAATAATACTCGCACAGGTGTACTCGTATGGCCCGTCATAATTTTCACAAAATCAATTTAAGAAATTAACATTCTAAAGTAAATAAATATTTTGACAAGAATGTTAAAAATCTTATTCGGTCTCTCCGACAAACTAACACTTGTTTACATTAACATGCATTCCTTCATGGACCTGTGACGAATTACAAACAAATATCGAAATTTCAAGTGTTCCATGTCAGTCTGAACTTATTACACAGTGATATTTTCACATTCAGGCGTCCTAAATTATTTTGACGTTGATTTATAAAGTTTCCCTGGAAGGAGAGTAGTCAGCAGGTGCCACGTCAGGAGTGGCACAGTTGGCAGTGCCACTCCAAGTATAAATTTACTATCGAACACAGAGATAGTTCTGATTCAATTGCAGAATTTCGAATTTTTGAGATATTTTTACGAAACTCTAGCGCTTACACCGCCTTTATACCTCTTTAAAGTTAAAAACCATAGAGCTGTTTATACAAATGCACGCATGTTGAAAAGTTAGGGCTTGCCCCGTCAGCGTGTTGCAATTCAGAAATACGTTTAGGTTTGCATCTCAACTGGAACAAATATTTATTGGAAGGTGGAAGAGAATCAAAATAGGTATCAGCATATTTAATATTCAGAATAATGACTATTAGTCGAAACAATATATTTTATGTGCAGATATTTATTAATATTTTATGATTTAATACGATAAGACATTTATAAATAACACAACCAAATAGAAGATTTTGATTGAAAACAATTACTAATTTATGGTAGCCGAAGTAATTTAAGTGAGTTTGGCATAGCTTGCTATGTTTTGTAATTTTAAAGTGATTAGGCTAATTTTGGGGCGGTAAGGGGTAGTTGGGGGTGAGTTATGGTAGCCGAAGTAATTTAGGTGAGTTTGGCATAGTTTGCTATGGTTTGTAGCATTTTTTGTAATTTTAAAGTGATTGGGCTTAGTTTGGGGTGGTAAGGGGTAGTTGGGGGTGATTTATGGTAGCCGAACTAATTCAGTTGAGTTTGAGATAGTTTGCTATGGCTTGTAGCATTTTTCGTAATTTTAAAGTGATTGGGCTTATTTTGGGGTGGTAAGGGGTAGTTGGGGGTGATTTATGGTAGCCGAAGTAATTTAGGTAAGTTAGGCATAGTTTGCTATGGTTTGTAGCATTTTTTTGTAATTTTAAAGTGATTGGGCTTATTTTGGGGTAGTAAGGGGTTGTTGGGGGTGATTTATGTTAGCCGAAGTAATTTAGGTGAGTTAGGCATAGTTTGCTATGGTTTGTAGCATTTTTTGTAATTTTAAAGTGATTCGGTTTATTTTGGGGTGGTAAGGGGTAGTTGGGGGTGATTTATGGTAGCCGAAGTAATTTAGGTGAGTTAGGCATAGTTTGCTATGATTTGTTGAATATTTTGTAATTTTAAAGTGATTGGGCTTATTTTGGGGTTGTAAGGGGTAGTTCGGGGTGATTTATGGTAGCCGAAGTAATTTAGGGGAGTTTGGCATAGTTTGCTACGATTTGTAGAATTTTTTTGTAATTTTAAAGTGATTGAGCCTATTTTGGGGTGGTAAGGGGTAGTTGGGGGTGATTTATAGAAGCCAAAGTAATTTAAGTGAGTTTGGCATAGTTTGCTATTATTTGTAGCATTTTTTGTAATTTTAAAGTGATTGGGCTTATTTTGGGGTGGTAAGGGGTAGTTGGGGGTGATTTATGGTAGCCGAAGTAATTTAGGTGAGTTAGGCATAGTTTGCTATAATTTGTTAAATATTTTGTAATTTTAAAGTGATTGGGCTTATTTTGGGGTTGTAAGGGGTAGTTCGGGGTTATTTATGGATGCCGAAGTAATTTAGGGGAGTTTGGCATAGTTTGCTACGGTTTGTAGAATTTTTTTGTAATTTTAAAGTGATTGAGCCTATTTTGGGGTGGTAAGGGGTAGTTGGGGGTAATTTATAGAGGCCAAAGTAATTTAAGTGAGTTTGGCATAGTTTGCTATGGTTTGTAGCATTTTTTGTAATTTTAAAGTGATTATGCTTATTTTGGGGTGGTAAGGGGTAGTTGGAGGTGATTTATGGTAGCCGAAGTAATTTAGGTGAGTTAGGCATAGTTTGCTATGATTTGTTGAATATTTTGTAATTTTAAAGTGATTGGGTTTATTTTGGGGTTGTAAGGGGTAGTTCGGGGTGGTTTATGTAGCCGAAATAATTTAGGGGAGTTTGGCACAGTTTGCTACGGTTTGTAGAATTTTTTTGTAATTTTAAAGTGATTGAGCCTATTTTGGGGAGGTAAGGGGTAGTTGGGGGTGATTAATGGAAGCCGAAGTAATTTAGATGAGTTTGGCATAGTTTGATATTGCTTGTAACATTTTTTGTAATTTTAAAGTGATTGGGCTGAGTTTGGGGTGGTAAGGGGTAGTTGGGGGTGATTTATGGTAGCCGAAGTAATTTTGGTGAGTTAGGGATAGTTTGCTATGATTTGTGTCATTTTGTTTTATTTTAAAGTGATTGGAGCTACTTGGGGTTGCTAAAGGGTGGTAAGGGATGATTTAAGATAACGGATCTAATTTATGTCAGTTTGGCTTAGTTCGGGAATTTTTTGGGGTTGATTTGGTAAAGTTTGCAGTGGTAAGAGATATTTGAGGATGTTTAATGTTGACGGATTAAATTTGGAGTGATTTGGTAATTTTTAATTGAGTCACGGATCGACATTATAATTGAAATCAAAATTATAATTGAAATATCTGCGGCCTCGCTAGGTACGGCAAAAGTATGATCACGAAAGCAGAAACTCGACGTTGAAATTGTTTAGGTTAAATAAGTGCTTTTAATGTAAACCGGTCGCCCGTCGTCGAAGTTGTTTTGGCTAGATACGTGCTTCTAACTTAAACACGGTCTCCGCGATCGGATAATTTTTTGTTTATTTTAGCCGGTTTTTATTGAATTACAAAGGAACCGGGCCGAATTTCGCAAAATCCCTTCTTAGTGTTCAGTTTCGGCACATGATACACCCGTGTCTAAAATTTCAAGTTTCCAGCCCTCACGGTTTGGGCTGTGGGTTGATTATGAATCAGTGTGTAAATGAATGAGTGAATGAGTGGGTCAGTGAGGACACTTCGCTTTATATATATAGATACATCGAGTCGAAAACCAAAGAAAGTTATTACACATTCTAAAATAAATAAATATTTTGACGGGAATATGGTGGATGTAAAAATTTTTTTCGGTCTTTCCGACGGACTCACACCTGTTTACATTAACACACACTTGTTGAACAATTAAAGTGACAAACTCTTGAGCTTCCGTTCCAGTATTAAAATATCAATACCAATACCATAGATATAAAAAAAGACAATTTCTATCACCTTTCATATTACGGTGTGGTATTTGTACATCGCTAGATTTTCAAACATCTCCATCTTAGTTATAAATGATGTAAAGCAATAATAAACACAGTGTACCTAAAATAAATAGTGTAAAACGTGTATAAGCACATAATTATTAAGGGTATGAATGTCAGTGATCTCTGGTACATACAACGGTAAAAATTTCGGATTTCAGTTGAGGCAAATTTGGTGAAAAATAAATACACCACTACCATTAACTGAAAGTAAAAATTAGCGTACAAATATAAGTGGAGTCCGGTTCGACGCTGGTAATTTTTCGAAAATTGATTGGGGGCAGATTTGGTTAACGCGAGGATCAAATGTTAAATTAAAATACTTTATTTGATAGCGGTAGACCTTCGAACACTGATGCGTCGCCTCATCGAATTTGGCGATTTTGCGAACAGTTTCCGGCGCTGGAGCAGCAATTTTCACAATTGTAGTTGTGTTAAAAATAAACACCGCGATCGAGTACTGCTCCACACGCTGAACCAGCAATTCTCGAATTCTAAGAAACGATAAGAAAGGCTTATCCAACGCTTGGTATGTGTGAATTTCTGCATAGATACTCAATCAAACTAAATCGAGCATCGCCTTTTCACGTTTGTGACCTTGCCCTTGACGCGGCAGGCTCCAGCTGCTTCAATAATGTAAAAATCTTATTCGGCCTCTCCAATAAACTCACATTTGTTTACATTAACACGCATTCCCTCATGGACTTGTGACGAATTACAAACAAATATTGCAACTTAAGTGTTCCATTTAATTTCGTTTCTGGGTGCAAGCTCCTTTCTTTTCAATCTAGTCAGTCTAAACTTATTACACAGAGTTATATTTTCAAATCCAGGCGCCCTAAAGAATTTTGTCGTTGTTTTCCAAAGTTTCAAGAGAAGGAGAGTTGACATAGAAGCTAAATTATTCCAAATTATTCCCATTTAGTTCTCTGACAACGTTAAAGACAATGTTGATATATAGATACAAAATTTTACACCATAAAAACGAAGTATTTAGGAATCTATATATATAAAGCGAAGTGTCCTCACTGACACACTCATCTACATATTCACTGATTCATAATCAACCCACAGTCCAAACCGCGAGGGCTGGAGACTTGAAATTTTAGACACGGGTGTATCATGTGCCGAAACGAAGTGATAAGAAGGGATTTTGCGAAATTCGGCCCGGTTCCTTTGTATTTAAATAAAAACCGGATAAAAACCGGTTAAAATAAACAAAAAATGATCGGCTCGCGGAGACCGTGTTTTTTTTGTTAGAAGCACGTGTCTAGCCAAAACAACTTCGACGTCGGGCGACCGGTTTACATTAGGCTGAACTCAGACGGACCACTCCCGAACCACACGACAGCGACAAAAGCAGTTTCAACGTCGAGTTTCTGCTTTCCTGATCATACTTTTGCCGTACCTAGCGAGGCGCAGATATTTCAATTATAATGTCGATCCGTGACTCATTTAAAAATTACCCACTCCATATTTAATCCGTCTACATTAAACATCCTCAAATATCTCTTACCATTGCAAACTTCACCAAAGCAACCCCAAAAAATTCCCGAACTACGCCAAACTGACATAAATTAGATCCGTTATCTTAAATCATCCCTTACCACCCCTTAGCAACCTCAAGTAACTCCAATCACTTTAAAATAAAACAAAATGCCACAAACCATAGCAAACTATGCCAAACTCACCCAAATTACTTCGGCTAGCATGAATCACCCCCAACTACCCCTTACCACCCCAAACTAAGCCAAATCACTTTAAAATTACAAAAATTGCTACAAACCATAGCAAACTATGTCAAAC
Source organism: Eledona agricola (assembly GCA_964023215.1). Lineage (NCBI taxonomy): Eukaryota > Metazoa > Arthropoda > Insecta > Coleoptera > Tenebrionidae > Eledona > Eledona agricola. Next base: position 667,822 of record CAXIEJ010000179.1, read on the forward strand.
TCACTTAAATTACTTCGGCTACCATAAATCATCCCCAACTACCCCTTACCACCCCAAACTAAGCCAAATCACTTTAAAATTACAAAAAATGCTACAAACCCTAGCAAAACTATGCCAAACTCACCCACATTATTTTGGCTATCATAAATCACCCCCAACTACCCCTTACCACCCCAAACTAAACCCAATCACTTTAAAATTACAAAAAATGCTACAAACTATGTCAAACTCACCTAAATTACTTCGGCTACCATAAATCACCCCCAACTACCCCTTACCACCCCAAACTAAGCCAAATCACTTTAAAATTACAAAAAATGCTAAAAACCATAGCAAACTATGTCAAACTCACCTAAATTACTTCGGCTACCATAAATCACCATCAACTACCCCTTACCACCCCAAACTAAGCCAAATCACTTTAAAATTACAAAAAATGCTACAAACCATAGCAAAACTATGCCAAACTCACCCACATTACTTCGGCTATCATAAATCACCTTCGACTACCCCTTACCACCCCAAAATAAGCCCAATCACTTTAAAATTACAAAAAATGCTACAAACCATAGCAAACTAAGTCAAACTCACCTAAATTACTTCGGCTACCATAAATCATCCCCAACTACCCCTTACCACCCCAAACTAAGCCAAATCACTTTAAAATTACAAAAAATGCTACAAACCCTAGCAAAACTATGCCAAACTCACCCACATTATTTTGGCTATCATAAATCACCCCCAACTACACCTTACCACCCCAAACTAAACCCAATCACTTTAAAATTACAAAAAATGCTACAAACCATGTCAAACTCACCTAAATTACTTCGGCTACCATAAATCACCCCCAACTACCCCTTACCACCCCAAACTAAGCCAAATCACTTTAAAATTACAAAAAAATGCTACAAACCATAGCAAAACTATGCCAAACTCACCCTTATTACTTCGGCTATCCTAAATCACCCCCAACTACCCCTTACCACCCCAAACTAAGCCCAATCACTTTAAAATTACAAAAAATGCTACAAACCATAGCAAACTATGTCAAACTCACCTAAAATTACTTCGGCTACCATAAATCACCCCCAACTACCCCTTACCATCCCAAAGTAAGACCCATCACTTTAAAATTAGAAAAAATTCTACAAACCATAGCAAAACTATGCCAAACTCACCTAACTTACTTCAACTACCATAAATCTCCCCCAACTACCACCCCAAACTAAGCCCAATCACTTTAAAATTAGAAAAAATGCTACAAACCATAGCAAAACTATGCCAAACCCACCCAAATTACTTCGGCTACCATAAATCAACCCCAACTACTCCTTACCACCCCAAATTAAGAACAATCATTTTAAAATTACAAAAAATGCTACAAACCATAACAAAACTATGCCAAACACACCTTACTTACTTCGGCTACCATAAATCACCCCCAACTACCACCCCAAACTAAGCCCAATCACTTTAAAATTAGAAAAAATGCTACAAACCATAGCAAACTATGCCAAATTTACCCAAATTACTTCGGCTAGCATAAATCACCCCCAAATACCTCTTACAACCCAAACTAAGCCCACTAATTATGTCATAAAATTCCTTACTATTAAGGAAAGTTTTCATTAATTGTTCCTCTATTGCAATCGTTGACAAGTTGATTAAGCGAGATTTGCAAGTACAAGTTCGACTAAATGTTTTAATTCTTTTTAAGATGGAATAAACGTACTGTTGCAGACTTTGTAGGCCAAAAATCATAAAATATTAAGAAATATCTGCATCCAAAATATATTGTTTCGACTAATAGACGTTATTCTGAATATTAAATATGCTGATAAAAATTTTGATTCTCTTCCACCTTCCAATAAATAATTATTCCAGTTGAGATGCAAACATAAACTTATGTTCTGAATTGCAACACGCTGACAGGGCAAGCCCTATCTTCTTAACATGCGTGCATTTACATCGTAAATAATAAGGACTTTTTCTCCATTGTATAAAGAGCTCTATGGTTTTTAATTTTAAAGCGGTGTAAGCGCTAGATTTTCGTTAAAATATCTAAAAATTCATAATTCATAACTAATTTTGTGTTAGATAGTAAATTTATACTTGGAGTGGCACTGCCAACCCTGCCACCCCTGATGAGCCCCACTGTTGACTACTCTCCTTTCAGGGAAATTTTTGAAATAAACGGCAAAATAATTTAGGTCGCCTAGATGCGAAAATATCACTCAGACTGACGAGTGAAAAAAACCGCTTTCATACAGAAACGAAATCATATGGAACACTTGAAATTTCGATATTTGTTTGTAATTCGTCACAGGTCCATGAAGGAATGCATGTTAATCTAAACAAGTGTTAGTTTGTCGGAGAGGCCGAATAAGATTTTTTCATCTACCACATTCCCGTCAAAATAATTATTTACTTTAGAATGTTCATTTTTCTAATTCATTTCGTGAAAATAAGGACGGGCCATACGAGTACACCTTTGCGAGTATTATTTGGTATATACAAATTAATCTCTTTTGTTAGCCAAATTGTTTTAACACGCACTAGGCACGTGCACCTAATATAATTGTGAAAATTGCTGCTTCAGCGGCTGAAACGCTGGTACTCAAAGTCGCCAAGGTCGAGGCGACGCATCAGTATTAAAAGTTCTATCGCTATTAAATAAATTATTTTAATATAATATTCCCGATTTGTTCTTGCCGTTAACCAAAAATTACCATCGTCGTACCGGACCCCACTTATATTCGTACGCTAATTTTTACGTTCAGTTAATGATAGTGGTGTATTTGTTTTTCACCAAACCTGCCCCGGCTGAAATCCGAAATTTGCAGCGTTGGACCAGACTTTACTGACTTTGATACGCGTTTTACACTATTTATTTTACGTAAATATATTGTGTTCATTATTGCATCATTTAAAACTAAGATGGAGCAGTTTGAAAATCTAGCAGATTACAAATACCACAGCGTATAATTTTCGTGAAAGCTGATGAAAATTGTCTTTTTTACTATCTGTGGTAATGGTATTGAAATTTTAATACTGGAAAGGGAGCTCAAAAGGTTCTCACTTTAATTGTTCAACAAGTTGCGGCCAGGTTTTAATAACTTTGTGCAGCTCAAAAGGAGATATTTATGCTGAAGAGTTTGTTTATTCTGAAGATAAGTCAAAATCATCTACATACTGTTCTGCTGTGAGATGACTGTAGCAGGAGAAATGTTTCCATTGTATTTTCAACTTTATCATAACATTATCTGCTAATTTGTAAACTTCGATTTTCCCGAAAATTTTCTAACATTAATTTCGATTTCCTGGAATCGCTTATGGAACACCTCCAAACTGCGTTTTTTGCTAAAGATTCCATACAAGATTTTTCATCTGATATCAACCAAGATATCCTCTTTTTCCAAATCATATACCCGGTCAAGTACCCGGTCCTGGCAATGCAGGTTAATTTCAGCAAATTTGTTTATTTTGTGATTGGAAAAGTAGAGCATTCCTGTTTAATTGTATTATAATATCGATTAGTCTACATCACCAATACACCACTTTTGTCAACACTGCGTTTATTTAATCTACGTCCGGGCAACGCCGGGTACATTAAGCTAGTCTATATATATAAAGCGAAGTGTCCTCACTGACACACTCATCTACACATTCACTGATTCATAATCAACCCACAGCCCAAACCGTGAGGGCTGGAGGCTTGAAATCATGTGCCGAAACGAAGTGATAAGAAGGGATTTTGCGAAATTCGGCCCGGATCCTTTGTATTTAAATAAAAACCGGATAAAAACCGGTTAAAATAAACAAAAAATGATCGGCTCGCGGAGACCGTGTTTTTTTTTTGATCGAAGCACGTGTCTAGCCAAAACAACTTCGACGTCGGGCGACCGGCTTACATTAGGCTGAACTCAGACGGACCACTCCCGAACCACACGACAGCGACAAAAGCAGTTTCAACGTCGAGTTTCTGCTTTCCTGATCATACTTTTGCCGTACCTAGCGAGGCGCAGATATTTCAATTATAATTTTGATTTCAATTATAATGTCGATCCGTAACTCATTTAAAAATTACCAAACCACTCCAAATTTAATCCGTCTACATTAAACATCCTCAAATATCTCTTACCATTGCAAACTTTACCAAATCAACCCCAAAAAATTCCCGAACTACGCCAAACTGACATAAATTAGATCCGTTATCTTAAATCATCCCTTACCACCCCTTAGCAACGCCAAGTAACTCCAATCACTTTAAAATAAAACAAAATGATACAAACCATAGCAAACTAAGCCAAACACACCCAAATTACTTCGGCTATCATAAATCACCCCAACTACCCCTCACCACCCCAAACTAAGCCAAATCACTTTAAAATTACAAAAAATGCTACAAACCATAGCAAACTATGTCAAACTCACTTAAATTACTTCGGCTACCATAAATCACACCCAACTACCCCTTACCACCCCAAAATAAGCCCAATCACTTTAAAATTAGAAAAAATGCTACAAACCATAGCAAAACTATGCCAAACTCACCCAAATTACTTCTGCTATCATAAATCACCCCCAACTACCCCTTACCACCCCAAACTAAGCCCAATCACTTTAAAATTACAAAAAATGCTACAAACAATAGCAAAACTATGCCAAACTCACCCACATTATTTCGGCTATCATAAATCACCCCCAACTACCCCTTACCACTCCAAACTATGCCCAATCACTTTAAAATTACAAAAAATGCTACAAACCATAGCAAACTATGTCAAACTCACCTAAATTACTTCGGCTACCATAAATCACCCCCAACTACCCCTTACCACCCCAAACTAAGCCCAATCACTTTAAAATTACAAAAAATGCTACAAACTATAGCAAACTATGTCAAACTCACTTAAATTACTCCGGCTACCATAAATCACCCCCAACTACCCCTTACCACCCCAAACTAAGCCAAATCATTTTAAAATTACAAAAAATTATACAAATCATAGCAAACTATGCCAAACTCACCCAAATTACTTCGGCTACCATAACTCACCCCCAACTACCCCTTACCACCCCAAACTAAGTCAAATCACTTTAAAATTACAAAAAATGCTACAAATCATAGCAAACTATGCCAAACTCACCTAAATTACTTCGGCTACCATAAATGACCCCCAACTACCCCTTACCACCCCAAAGTAAGCCCAATCATTTTGAAGTTACAAAAAATGCTACAAAACATAGCAAACTATGTCAAACTCACTTAAATTACTTCGGCTACCATAAATCACCCCCAGCTACCCCTTACCACTCCAAACTAAGCCAAATCACTTTAAAATTACAAAAAATGATACAAATCATAGCAAACTATGCCAAACTCACCCAAATTACTTCGGCTACCATAAATGACCCCCAACTACCCCTTACCGCTCCAAACTAAGCCAAATCACTTTAAAATTACAAAAAATGCTACAAATCATAGCAAACTATGTCAAACTCACTTAAATTATTTCGGCTACCATAAATCACCCCCAACTACCCCTTACCACTCCAAAATAAGCCCAATCACTTTAAAATTACAAAAAATGCTAAAAACCAAAGAAAGCTATGCCAAACTCAACTAAATTACTTCGGCTACCATAAATAAACCCCAACTACCCCTTACTACCCCAAAATAGGCCCATCACTTTAAAATTACAAAAAATGCTAGAATCCATAGCAAGCTATGCCAAACTCGCCTAAATTACTTCGGCTACCATAAATCACCCCCAACTACCCCTTACCGCCCCAAACTAAGCCCAATCACTTTAAAATTACAAAAAATGTTACAAACCATAGCAAACTATGCCAAACTCACGCAAATTACTTCGGCTACCATAAATCACCCCCAACTACCCCTTACCACCCTAAACTAAGCCAAATCACTTTAAAATTACAAAAAATGCTACAAACCATAGCAAACTATGCCAAACGCACCTAAATTACTTCGGTTACCATAAATTAATAATCATTTTCAATCAAAATCTTCCATTTGGTTGTGTCATTTATTAATGCCTTATTGTATTAAATCATAAAATATTAATAAATATCTGCACATAAAATATATTGTTTCGACTAATAGACGTTATTCTGAATATTAAATATGCTGATACCAATTTTGATTCTCTTCCACATTCCAATAAATATTTGTGCTAGTTGAGATGCTAACATAAACGTATTTCTGAATTGCAACACGCTGACGGGGCAAGCCCTACCTTCTCAACATGCGTAAATTTGTATAAACAGCTCTATGGTTTTTAACTTTAAAGCGGTATAAAGGCGGTGTAACCGCTAGATTTTCGTGAAAATATCTGAAAAATTCGAAATTCTGCAATTGAATTACAGAACTATTGTTGTGTTCGATAGTAAATTTATATTTGGAGTGGCACTGCCAACTCTGCCACCCCTAACAAGCCCCTTGCTGAGTACTCTCCTTCCAGGGAAACTTTTGAAATCAACGACAAAATAATTTAGGGCGCCTGAATGTGAAAGTATCACTATCTAATAAGTTCAGACTGACGTGAAACACTTGAAATTTCGATATTCGTTTGTAATTCGTCACAGGTTAATGAAGGAATGCATGTTAATGTAAACAAGTGTTAGTATGTCGGAGAGGCCGAATAAGATTTTTAACATTCCCGTCAAAATATTTATTTACTTTAGAATGTTAATTTCTTAAATTCATTTCGTGAAAATTTTGACGGGCCATACGAATACACCTGTGCGAGTATTATTTGGTACATACACATTAATCTCTTTTGTTATCCAAATTGTTTTTATACGCACTAGGCACGTGCACCTCATATAATTGTGAAAATTGCTGCTTCAGCGTCTGGAACGCTGGTACTCAACGTCGCCAAGGTCGAGGCGACGCATCGGTATTCGAAGTTCTATCGCTATTAAATAAATTATTTTTATATAATATTCCTGATTTGTTCTTGCCGCTAACCAAAACTCTCCCCAATCGATTTTCGAAAAATTTCCAGCGTCAAACCGCACTTCACTTATTTTCGTACGCAAAATTTTACGTTCAGTTAATGATAGTGGTGTATTTGTTCTTCACAAAACCTGCTCCGGCCAAAATCCGAAATTTTCACTGACATCATACGCTTAAGTATTGTGTGCTTATACACGATTTACACTATTTATTTTACGTACATTGCGTTCATTATGGTTCTGGATAATTTAAAACTAAGATGGAGCAGTTTGAAAATCTAATAGTAAGCGGAGAACAAATACCACCATGTATAATTCCCGTGAAAAGTGATGGAAATAGTCTTTTTTACTATCTTTCCTATTGCATTTTTAATACCGGAAATAGAGCTCAAGAGGTTCGCACTTTAATTCTTCATTTTAAAATTACCAAAATTTTTGTAAATTTTACCTGAATACGTAATGTAATGTAATTTTACCTGAACACCCCAAACATAACGCACCATTCCAAACTATCCCTAAAAATCATACACTTTTCATTCAAAACTATTCCAGGTCAACCCATAATTAAAAAAAAATACGAATTCTAAGCAAACTACGCCAAACTCGCATAAATGACTTCGAATTCCCCTAAATCACCCCAACCACTTCTTACCAAGCCAAACAAAGCCCAATTACATTATAATTACCGAAAATTTCGTTTAATCCGCCAAAGCTAAACCCTGCCAACCATCAATAACCATTCCAAACAATCCTCAAAGAAACCCATATCATCCGAAACAACCGCAAATCAACCTAATATTTTTGCATTTTTTTTAACCATAGCAAATCACGCCAAATTAACATAAATAACTTCGACTTTTTTTATCCATAATTCCCAAATACGTTTTTATGGTGTGAAATTTTGTATTTATATATTTCAACATTGTCTTTAAAGTTGTCAGAAAACTAAATGGGAATAATTTGGAATAATTTAGCTTCTCTGTCAACTCTCCTTCTCTTGAAACTTTTGAAAACAACTACAAAATTATTTAGGGCGCCTGTATTTGAAAATATCACTCTGTGTAATAAGTTCAGACTGACTAGAGTGAAAAGAAAAGAGCTTGCACGCAGGAACGAAATTAAATGGAACACTTGAAGTTGCATTATTTGTTTGTAATTCGTCACAAGTCCATGAAGAAATGCTTGTTAATGTAAACAAATGTGAGTTTATTGGAGATGCCGAATAAGATTTTTACATTATTGAAGCAGCTTGAGCCTGCCACGTCAAGGGCAAGGTCACAAACGTGAAAAGGCGATGCTCGATTTGGTTTGATTTAATATCTATGCAGATCAAATAAAGTATTTTAATTTAACATTCCTTTGGTGGTTCATTTGTTCCTCATGTTAACCAAGTTTTTACCGGACACCACTTATATTTGTACGCTAATTTTTACGTTCAGTTAATGATAGTGGTGTATTTGTTTTTCACCAAATTTGCCCCGGCTGAAATCCGAAATTTGCACCGTTGTACGAGACTTTACTGACATTCATACCTTTAATAATTCTGTGCTTATACACGTTTTACACTATTTATTTTACGTACATTCTGTTTATTATTGCTGTACATCATTTATAACTAATATGGAGAAGTTTGAAAATATAGCGATGTACAAATACCACACCGTATTATTCCCGTGAAAGGTGATGGATATCTTTTTTACTATTTATGGTATTCGTATTGAAATTTTAATACTGGAAAGTGAGCTCAAAAGGTTTGCACTTTAATTGTCAAACAAGTTGCGGCCAGGTTTTAATAATTTTTGTGCAGTTCAGAAGGAGATAATTATGCTGAAGAGTTTGTTTATGCTGAAGATAAGTCAAAATCATCCACATACTGTTCCGTTTGTGAGATGACTGCAGCAGGAGAAATGTTTCCATTGTATTTTCAACTTTATCATAACATGATCAGCTAATTTGTAAACTTTTATTTTCCCGAACGTTAATTACGATTTCCTGGAATCGCTTATAGAACACTTCCAAACTGCGTCTTTGCCTAAATAGTATATTCAAGATTTTTCATCTCAGATATCAACCAAGGTATCCTCTTTGTCCAAATCATATTAAAGTCCTGCCAACGCAGGTTAATTGCAGCAAATTTGTTTAATTTGTGATAGGCAAGGTAAAGCATTCCCATTGTATTATAATGTCGATTAAGTCAACATCGCCAATACACCACTTATGTCAACACTGCGTTTATTTAATCTACGTCCGGGCCACGCCGGGTACATTCAGCTAGTTATGTATAAAAAAATTCGAAGTTATTCTTCGGTCTTGAGCTCTATTTCCGGTATTAAAAATGCAATAGGAAATATAGTAAGAAAGACTATTTCCATCACTTTTCAAGGGAATTATACGTGGTGGTATTTGTTCTGCGCTTACTATTAGATTTTAAAACTGCTCCATCTTAGTTATAAATAATGCAGAACAATAATGAACGCAATGTACGTAAAATAAATAGTGTAAATCGTGTATAAGCATACAATACTTAAGCGTATGATGTCAGTGAAAATTTCGGATTTCGGTCGAAGCAGGTTTGGTGAAGAACAAATACACCACTATCATTAACTGAACCTAAAAATTAGCGTACGAAAATAAGTGAAGTCCGGTCCGACGCTGGAAATTTTTCGAAAATCGATTGGGGAGAGTTTTGGTTAACGGCAAAAACAAATCGGGAATATTATATTCAAATAATTTATTTAATAGCAATAGACCTTAGCGACGTTGAGTACCAGCGTTTCACACGCTGAAGCAGCAATTTTCACAATTATATGAGTTGCACGTGCCTAGTGCGTATGAAAACAATTTGGATAACAAAAGAGATTAATTTGAATGTACCAAATAATACTCGCACAGGTGTATTCGTATGGCCCGTCAAAATTTTCACGAAATGAATTTAAGAAATTAACATTCTAAAGTAAATAAATATTTTGACGGGAATGTTAAAAATCTTATTCGGCCTCTCCGACAAACTAACACTTGTTTACATTAACATGCATTCCTTCATTAACCTGTGACGAATTACAAACGAATATCGAAATTTCAAGTGTTTCACGTCAGTCTGAACTTATTAGATAGTGATACTTTCACATTCAGGCGCCCTAAATTATTTTGTCGTTGATTTCAAAAGTTTCCCTGGAAGGAGAGCAGTCAGCAGGGGCCTCGTCAGGGGTGGCAGGGTTGGCAGTGCTACTCCGAGTATAAATTTACTATCGAAAACAAAGATAGTTCTGTAATTCAATTGCAGAATTTCGAATTTTTTAGATATTTTTACGAAAATCTAGCGCTTACACCGCCTTTATTCCTTTTTAAAGTTAAAAACCATAGAGCTGTTTATACAAATGCACGCATGTTGAAAAGGTAGGGCTTGCCCCGACAGCGTGTTGCAATTCAGAAATACGTTTATGTTTGCATCTCAACTGGAACAAATATTTATTGGAAGGTGGAAGAGAATCAAAATAGGTATCAGCATATTTAATATTCAGAATAACGTCTATTAGTCAAAGCAATATATTTTATGTGCAGATATTTATTAATATTTTATGATTTAATACAATAAGGCATTTATAAATGACACAACCAAATAGAAGATTTTGGTTAAAAATGACTATTAATTTATGGTAGCCGAAGTAATTTAGGTGAGTTTGACATAGTTTGCTATGGTTTGTATAATTTTTGTAATTTTTAAGTAATTGGGCTTATTTTGGGGTGGTAAGGAATAGTTGGGGGTGATTTATTTTAGCCGAAGTAATTTAGGTGACTTTGGAATAGTTTGCTATGATTAGTAGCATTTTTTTGTAATTTAAAAGTGATTGGGTTTAGTTTGTTGTGGTAAGGGTTAGTTGGTGATGATTTATGGTAGCCGAAGTAATTTAGGTGAGTTTGGCATAGCTTGCTATGGTTACTAGCATTTTTTTGTAATTTAAAAGTGATTGGGTTTAGTTTGTTGTGGTAAGGGTTAGTTGGTGATGATTTAGAGTAGCCGAAGTAATTTAGGTAAATCTGGCATAGTTTGTTATGATTTGTACACCTTTTTTTGTAATTTTAAGATGATATGGTTTGGTTTGTTGTGGTAAGGGATAGTTGGGGGTGATTTACGGTAGCCGAAGTAATTTAGGTGATTCTGGTATAGTTTGTTATGATTTTTAGCATTTTTTTGTAATTTTAAAGTGATTGGGTTTAGTTTGTTGCTGTAAAGTGTAGTTGGGGGTGATTTTTGATAGCCGAAGTAATTTAGGTGAGTTTGGCATAGTTTGCTTTGGTTAGTAGCATTTTTTTGTAATTTAAAAATGATTGGGTTTAGTTTGTTGTGGTAAGGGTTAGTTGGTGATGATTTATGGTAGCCGAAGTAACTTAGGTGAGTTTGCCATAGTTTGCTATGGTTACTAGCATTTTTTTGTAATTTAAAAGTGATTGGGTTTAGTTTGTTGTGGTAAGGGTTAGTTGGTGATGATTTAGAGTAACCGAAGTAATTTAGGTGAGTCTGGCATAGTTTGTTATGATTTGTACACCTTTTTTTGTAATTTTAAGATGATATGGTTTGGTTTGTTGTGGTAAGGGATAATTGGGGGTGATTTACGGTAGCCGAAGTAATTTAGGTGATTCTGGTATAGTTTGTTATGATTTTTAACATTTTTTTGTAATTTTAAAGTGATTGGGCTTAGTTTGTTGCTGTAAAGTGTAGTTGGGGGTGATTTTTGATAGCCGAAGTAATTTAGGTGAGTTTGGCATAGTTTGCTTTGGTTAGTAGCATTTTTTTGTAATTTAAAAGTGATTGGGTTTAGTTTGTTGTGGTAAGGGTTAGTTGGTGATGATTTATAGTAGCCGAAGTAACTTAGGTGAGTTTGGCATAGTTTGCTATGGTTACTAGCATTTTTTTGTAATTTAAAAGTGATTGGGTTTAGTTTGTTGTGGTAAGGGTTAGTTGGTTATGATTTAGAGTAGCCCAAGTAATTTAGGTGAGTCTGGCATAGTTTGTTACGATTTGTACACCTTTTTTTGTAATTTTAAGATGATATGGTTTGGTTTGTTGTGGTAAGGGATAGTTGGGGGTGATTTACGGTATCCGAAGTAATTTAGGTGATTCTGGTATAGTTTGTTATGATTTTTAGTATTTTTTTGTAATTTTAAAGTGATTGGGCTTAGTTTGTGGCTGTAAAGTGTAGTTGGGGGTGATTTGTGATAGCCGAAGTAATTTAGGTGAGTTTGGCATAGTTTGCTATGGTTAGTAGCATTTTTTTGTAATTTAAAAGTGATTGGGTTTAGTTTGTTGTGGTAAGGGTTAGTTGGTGATGATTTATGGTAGCCGAAGTAATTTAGGTGAGTTTGGCATAGTTTGCTATGGTTACTAGCATTTTTTGTAATTTAAAAGCGATTGGGTTTAGTTTGTTGTGGTAAGGGTTAGTTGGTTATGATTTAGAGTAGCCCAAGTAATTTAGGTGAGTCTGGCATAGTTTTTTATGATTTGTACACCTTTTTTTGTAATTTTAAGATGATATGGTTTGGTTTGTTGTGGTAAGGGATAGTTGGGGGTGATTTACGGTAGCCGAAGTAATTTAGGTGATTCTGGTATAGTTTGCTATGATTTTTAGCATTTTTTTGTAATTTTAAAGTTATTGGGCTTAGTTTGTTGCTGTAAAGTGTAGTTGGGGGTGATTTTTGATAGCCGAAGTAATTTAGGTGTGTTTGGCATAGTTTGCTATGGTTAGTAGCATTTTTTTTAATTTAAAAGTGATTGGGTTTAGTTTGTTGTGGTAAGGGTTAGTTGGTGATGATTTATAGTAGCCGAAGTAATTTAGGTGAGTTTGGCATAGTTTGCTATGGTTACTAACATTTTTTTGTAATTTAAAAGTGATTGGGTTTAGTTTGTTGTGGTAAGGGTTAGTTGGTGATGATTTAGAGTAGCCGAAGTAATTTAGGTGAGTCTGGCATAGTTTGATATAATTTGTACACCTTTTTTTGTAATTTTAAGATGATATGGTTTGGTTTGTTGTGATAAGGGATAGTTGGGGGTGATTTACGGTGCCCGAAGTAATTTAGGTGATTCTGGTATAGTTTGATATGATTTTTAGCATTTTTTTGTAATTTTAAAGTGATTGGTCTTGTTTGTTGCTGTAAAGTGTAGTTGGGGGTGATTTTTTAGCCGAAGTAATTTAGGTGAGTTTGGCATAGTTTGTTATGGTTAGTAGCATTTTTTTGTAATTTAAAAGTGATTGGGTTTAGTTTGTTATGGTAAGGGTTAGTTGGTGATGATTTATAGTAGCCGAAGTAACTTAGGAGAGTTTGGCATAGTTTGCTATGGTTACTAGCATTTTTTTGTAATTTAAAAGTGATTGGGTTTAGTTTGTTGTGGTAAGGGTTAGTTGGTTATGATTTAGAGTAGCCCAAGTAATTTAGGTGAGTCTGGCATAGTTTGTTATGATTTGTACACCTTTTTTTGTAATTTTAAGATGATATGGTTTGGTTTGTTGTGGTAAGGGATAGTTGGGGGTGATTTACGGTATCCGAAGTAATTTAGGTGATTCTGGTATAGTTTGTTATGATTTTTAGCATTTTTTTGTAATTTTAAAGTGATTGGGCTTTGTTTGTTGCTGTAAAGTGTAGTTGGGGGTGATTTTTGATAGCCGAAGTAATTTAGGTGAGTTTGGCATAGTTTGCTTTGGTTAGTAGCATTTTTTTGTAATTTAAAAGTGATTGGGTTTAGTTTGTTGTGGTAAGGGTTAGTTGGTGATGATTTATAGTAGCCGAAGTAACTTAGGTGAGTTTGGCATAGTTTGCTATGGTTACTAGCATTTTTTTGTAATTTAAAAATGATTGGGTTTAGTTTGTTGTGGTAAGGGTTAGTTGGTTATGATTTAGAGTAGCCCAAGTAATTTAGGTGAGTCTGGCATAGTTTGTTACGATTTGTACACCTTTTTTTGTAATTTTAAGATGATATGGTTTGGTTTGTTGTGGTAAGGGATAGTTGGGGGTGATTTACGGTATCCGAAGTAATTTAGGTGATTCTGGTATAGTTTGTTATGATTTTTAGCATTTTTTTGTAATTTTAAAGTGATTGGGCTTAGTTTGTTGCTGTAAAGTGTAGTTGGGGGTGATTTGTGATAGCCGAAGTAATTTAGGTGAGTTTGGCATAGTTTGCTATGGTTAGTAGCATTTTTTTGTTATTTAAAAGTGATTGGGTTTAGTTTGTTGTGGTAAGGGTTAGTTGGTGATGATTTATGGTAGCCGAAGTAATTTAGGTGAGTTTGGCATAGTTTGCTATGGTTACTAGCATTTTTTTGTAATTTAAAAGTGATTGGGTTTAGTTTGTTGTGGTAAGGGTTAGTTAGTGATGATTTAGAGTAGCCGAAGTAATTTAGGTGAGTCTGGCATAGTTTGTTATGATTTGTTCACCTTTTTTTCTAATTTTAAGATGATATGGTTTGGTTTGTTGTGGTAAGGGATAGTTGGGGGTGATTTACGGTGCCCGAAGTAAGTTAGGTGATTATAGTATAGTTTGTTATGATTTTTAGCATTTTTTTGTAATTTTAAAGTGATTGGGCTTAGTTTGTTGCTGTAAAGTGTAGTTGGGGTTGATTTTTGATAGTCGAAGTTATTTAGGTGTGTTTGGCATAGTTTGCTATGGTTAGTAGCATTTTTTTGTAATTTAAAAGTGATTGGGTTTAGTCTGTTGTGGTAAGGGATAGTTGGTGATGATTTAGAGTAGCCGAAGTAATTTAGGTGAGTCTGGCATAGTTTGTTATGATTTGTACACCTTTTTTTGTAATTTTAAGATAATATGGTTTGGTTTGTTGTGGTAAGGGATAGTTGGGGGTGATTTACGGTAGCCGAAGTTATTTAGGTGATTCTGGTATAGTTTGTTATGATTTTCAACATTTTTTTGTAATTTTAAAATGATTGGGCTTAGTTTGTTGCTGTAAAGTGTAGTTGGGGGTTATTTTTGATAGCCGAAGTAATTTAGGTGAGTTTGGCATAGTTTGCTACGATTAGTAGCATTTTTTTGTAATTTAAAAGTGATTGGGTTTAGTTTGTTGTGGTAAGGGTTAGTTGGTGATGATTTATGGTAGCCGAAGTAATTTAGGTGAGTTTGGCATAGCTTGCTATGGTTACTAGCATTTTTTTGTAATTTAAAAGTGATTGGGTTTAGTTTGTTGTGGTAAGGGTTAGTTGGTGATGATTTAGAGTAGCCGAAGTAGTTTAGGTGAGTCTGGCATAGTTTGTTATGATTTGTACACCTTTTTTTGTAATTTTAAGATGATATGGTATGGTTTGTTGTGGTAAGGGATAGTTGGGGGTGATTTACGGTATCCGAAGTAATTTAGGTGATTCTGGTATAGTTTGTTATGATTTTTAGCATTTTTTTGTAATTTTAAAGTGATTGGTCTTAGTTTGTTGCTGTAAAGTGAAGTTGGGGGTGATTTGTGATAGCCGAAGTAATTTAGGTGAGTTTGGCATAGTTTGCAATGGTTAGTAGCATTTTTTTGTAATTTAAAAGTGATTGGGTTTAGTTTGTTGTGGTAAGGGTTAGTTGGTGATGATTTATGGTAGCCGAAGTAATTTAGGTGAGTTTGGCATAATTTGTTATGATTTGTACACCTTTTTTTGTAATTTTAAGATGATATGGTTTGGTTTGTTGTGGTAAGGGATAGTTGGGGGTGATTTACGGTAGCCGAAGTAATTTAGGTGATTCTGGTATAGTTTGTTATGATTTTTAGCATTTTTTTGTAATTTGAAAGTGATTGGGTTTAGTTTGTTGCTGTAAAGTGTAGTTGGGGGTGATTTTTGATAGCCGTAGTAATTTAGGTGAATTTGGCATAGTTTGCTTTGGTTAGTAGCATTTTTTTGTGATTTAAAAGTGATTGGGCTTAGTTTGTTGTGGTAAGGGTTAGTTGGTGATGATTTATGGTAGCCGAAGTAACTTAGGTGAGTTTGGCATAGTTTGCTATGGTTACTAGCATTTTTTTGTAATTTAAAAGCGATTGGGTTTAGTTTGTTGTGGTAAGGGTTAGTTGGTTATGATTTAGAGTAGCCGAAGTAATTTAGGTGAGTCTGGCATAGTTTGTTATGATTTGTACACCTTTTTTTGTAATTTTAAGATGATATGGTTTGGTTTGTTGTGGTAAGGGATAGTTGGGGGTGATTTACGGTAGCCGAAGTAATTTAGGTGATTCTGGTATAGTTTGTTATGATTTTTAGCATTTTTTTGTAATTTTAAAGTGATTGGGTTTAGTTTGTTGCTGTAAAGTGTAGTTGGGGGTGATTTTTGATAGCCGTAGTAATTTAGGTGAGTTTGGCATAGTTTGCTTTGGTTAGTAGCATTTTTTTGTGATTTAAAAGTGATTGGGTTTAGTTTGTTGTGGTTAGGGTTAGTTGGTAATGATTTATGGTAGCCGAAGTAACTTAGGTGAGTTTGGCATAGTTTGCTATGGTTACTAGCATTTTTTTGTAATTTAAAAGTCATTGGGTTTAGTTTGTTGTGGTAAGGGTTAGTTGGTTATGATTTAGAGTAGCCCAAGTAATTTAGGTGAGTCTGGCATAGTTTGTTATGATTTGTACACCTTTTTTTGTAATTTTAAGATGATATGGTTTGGTTTGTTGTGGTAAGGAAAGTTGGGGGTGATTTACGGTATCCGAAGTAATTTAGGTGATTCTGGTATAGTTTGTTATGATTTTTAGCATTTTTTTGTAATTTTAAAGTGATTGGTCTTAGTTTGTTGCTGTAAAGTGAAGTTGGGGGTGATTTGTGATAGCCGAAGTAATTTAGGTGAGTTTGGCATAGTTTGCAATGGTTAGTAGCATTTTTTTGTAATTTAAAAATGATTGGGTTTAGTTTGTTGTGGTAAGGGTTAGTTGGTGATGATTTATGGTAGCCGAAGTAATTTAGGTGAGTTTGGCATAATTTGTTATGATTTGTACACCTTTTTTTGTAATTTTAAGATGATATGGTTTGGTTTGTTGTGGTAAGGGATAGTTGGGGGTGATTTACGGTAGCCGAAGTAATTTAGGTGATTCTGGTATAGTTTGTTATGATTTTTAGAATTTTTTTGTAATTTGAAAGTGATTGGGTTTAGTTTGTTGCTGTAAAGTGTAGTTGGGGGTGATTTTTGATAGCCGTAGTAATTTAGGTGAGTTTGGCATAGTTTGCTTTGGTTAGTAGCATTTTTTTGTGATTTAAAAGTGATTGGGCTTAGTTTGTTGTGGTAAGGGTTAGTTGGTGATGATTTATGGTAGCCGAAGTAACTTAGGTGAGTTTGGCATAGTTTGCTATGGTTACTAGCATTTTTTTGTAATTTAAAAGCGATTGGGTTTAGTTTGTTGTGGTAAGGGTTAGTTGGTTATGATTTAGAGTAGCCGAAGTAATTTAGGTGAGTCTGGCATAGTTTGTTATGATTTGTACACCTTTTTTTGTAATTTTAAGATGATATGGTTTGGTTTGTTGTGGTAAGGGATAGTTGGGGGTGATTTACGGTAGCCGAAGTAATTTAGGTGATTCTGGTATAGTTTGCTATGATTTTTAGCATTTTTTTGTAATTTTAAAGTGATTGGGCTTAGTTTGTTGCTGTAAAGTGTAGTTGCGGGTGATTTTTGATAGCCGAAGTAATTTAGGTGTGTTTGGCATAGTTTGCTATGGTTAGTAGCTTTTTTTTGTAATTTAAAAGTGATTGGGTTTAGTTTGTTGTGGTAAGGGTTAGTTGGTGATGATTTATAGTAGCCGAAGTAATTTAGGTGAGTTTGGCATAGTTTGCTATGGTTACTAGCATTTTTTTGTAATTTAAAAGTGATTGGGTTTAGTTTGTTGTGGTAAGGGTTAGTTAGTGATGATTTAGAGTAGCCGAAGTAATTTAGGTGAGTCTGGCATAGTTTGTTATGATTTGTACACCTTTTTTTGTAATTTTAAGATGATAAGGTTTGGTTTGTTGTTGTTGGATGTCACCCTCAACCAACCCTCAGACCATGAGGTGGGGAGTACATAAAACGACAATTCTTACAAAAGAGAACGAGAGTAGTAGTCAAAGAACTATAATTGTAAACAAGAGAACGATATTTTGTGTTACCAAGAAAAACATTGTGTATCCATGTATTATTAGTGTATGTGTCAATATAGTAGAATTATAAAAAAAGGTGATTTTACTAAATAACACGACACGCGCTGCTAAAAAGGTAGTGGCGAAACATTGGTCCTTCGAGCCGGATTGTGCAACAATCAATCCCAGACGGAAGAGCTGCGGCTGCTGCATCTGTCAATCATCAGATTCCGCAATTGCAACAGTGCTAGTGCAAGATCTTCGCCTGTCCACATCCAACGCTTTCCAAAAAGTTGGAAAAATCATCACGCACGTGAGGAAGTCAGCAATCGGTCGTCAAGTCATCACTGATAAGTGGGTCCGATCACTTCCTATTCACATTATCGTTCCTTCACGTATGAGTTTCGATCTGTTTCCATTTTAAGTTCAATTCGATACATTTTTCGTAATCAACAATGCCTTCGACACGTTCTCAAGTAAGCGAGGCTCCGACTCTATCCGATGTAGAACAATCTGCGACATGCAATGCAGAGCTAAATTCGGCAATCACTGATCGAGAGTCGATAATTAGGTTTATCTCGCGAAACGAAGCATGGCTCGCAAACAAGGGTTCCATGGCTTCTCCATTTCAACTCAAAAACAGACTACAAGAGTTGCGTCCGCGAATGAAAGAGTTTGATCAAGTTCAATCAAAAATCGAAAAGCTTGATCAAATTACGTCACAATTCGACCATGATAGCATGCGCGAGACATTTGAAGAAACGTATTTTCAATTGTGCAGTCAATTTGATGAACTGCTTGAACAATTAAGCACCAGTTCGCTCTCTGCACCGACGGAAAGTACGCGATCAAACAATTTGTCCACATCATTCGCAAATGTACAATTGCCGCCGATCAACATAAAACCATTTACAGGCCTTTACACGGAGTGGTTATCATTTCACGACACATTTCAAGCTCTGGTGCATAATGAATCGCGCTTCAGCAACATTCAAAAATTGCATCATCTAAAAAACTCTGTTCGAGGTGATGCCGCGAACGCGATCAATTCAGTTGCATTATCAGGCAACAACTACGAAGTAGCGTGGAACCTTCTAAAGGACCGTTTCGAAAATAAAAGACTATTAATTTAACATCATGTAAATAACTTGTTCAATTTAAACAATGTAGAAAAAGACTCTCCGACGTCTTTAAGACAACTTCTGGATCAAGCAAATTTAAATTTGGAGTCATTAAAATCCTTAGGAACGCCAATAGAAGCGTGGGACGCCGTATTAATTCACATAATTTCGTCAAAATTAGATGACACAACTCGCGACTCTTGGGAAGAGTCATTAAAGGCAGCGGAAGTCCCAACAAAACAACAACTAGACAATTTTTTAACAAATCGTTGTCATCAACTCGAGGCGTTACAAATCAATAAAATCAAATTCCAAACACCAATCAATTCACAAGTTTACAATTCATATTCAAATCAAAAATCCATGCAGAAAAAGTCAACAAACGTCGCCATCAATAATAACTTAACTTGTTATATGTGCAGAAAAAATCATAGCATTTACAATTGCACAGACTTTTTAAGGTTATCAATTTCATCTCGTGAAGCACAAGTTGCAAAATTAAAACTTTGCACAAATTGTTTAAAACCGTCACACGCGGCGGTCGATTGTCCATCAAGCGGTTGTAAAAAATGCAAGCGACGACACAATTCTTTGTTACATAGGGATTTACCTACAAACTCAACATCTGTTGTCAATACGACGGTAAAACCATGCCGCCAAAATATCCAAAACGACACACTTCTGTCGACAGCAATTGTTAATTTAAAGGACAACAAAGGTCTCTCTCAACCATGCCGGGTTTTATTAAACAGTGGAGCACAATGCAATTTTATTACAGAATCTGCCTGCAATCGGTTAGGTCTAATTCCCAAGGTTGCAAACATTTCTGTCTCAGCCATAAACAACGTCCATTCAGTAATAAAACAGGCGATAGATGTGACCCTATCATCAAGGGTAAACGGATTTTTGACGAATCTCAATTGCCTAGTGTTACCAAAAATTACGGAAAACTTACCTGTGTTTTCGTTCAATAAACACAGAATTTCAATTCCATCAAATATCAAGCTAGCTGATCCTGATTTTAATGTGTCCGGGCCAATCGATTTACTGATAGGGGCTGAGATTTTTTGGCACCTACTATGCGTAGGACAAGTACGGCCAAAAAATACTGAAATCATTTTACAAAAAAACCTTACTGGGCTGGATTCTTGCTGGTCCACTTTCAATTCCGACACATGACAATCAAGGGAAGAGCATTCATGTTTATTGTGCGATTAGTGACAATAAGGAACTCGAGCACCAAGTGGAAAAGTTCTGGGATCTCGAGGCGTATCACACAAAAGTTAAGCCTCTAACAAAAGCTGAGTCGATTTGTGAAAATCATTTTTTAACCACATCAAGCCGCACTGCAGACGGTCGCTTTCAAGTACGATTGCCATTTAATGAAAAGCAGGACGAATTAGGCGATTCATTAGAGCTAGCTACCAAACGTTTTTTGTCACTCGAGCGGAAATTTCAGAAAGATCCCAAACTTCAATCTAGTTATCAACAATTTATGCGCGAGTATATAAACATGCAACACATGTCACCAATTGGTCCGATTAAGTCCATCGCTTTTGACAATAATAAAATGTTCGTGTTACCACATCACGCCGTGTTCAAGAACAACGGAAACACATCGAAAATACGCGTGGTTTTTGATGGGTCGGCGAAATCAAGCTCCAATACGAGCCTAAATGACACCTTAATGATAGGTCCAAAAGTGCAAAATGACATCTTTGACATTTTTATTCGCTTCCGAACGTTAAAATATGTTTTGACCGCTGACATTTGCAAGATGTATCGACAGATACTAGTGCATGAAACAGACCGTCGGTTCCAACAAATCCTTTGGCGTGAGCATCAGTTCTCACCAATTATGGTGTACCAATTGAATACAGTAACATATGGAACATCATGTGCCCCGTATCTTGCAATTCGGTGTTTGAAACAATTATCAAACGAAAATCGCTTGGCTTACCCTAGAATTTCAGAGATCATTCAAGATGATTTTTACGTAGACGATATTTTGACCGGTGCTAATACGCTGCAGGAAGCCACCGAATTACAAAAGCAACTAATAGATGTTCTGTCCACCGCACAATTTCAACTATCAAAATGGGCAGCAAATCATTCCGATCTTTTGCCAGATAACAAAGAAAGTCATAGTCAGCTAGAAAATGTCACATTCAATTGCAATGATGAGGAATATAAAACCTTAGGTTTATTATGGAACCCGCGATCGGACTCTTTCGGTTACTCAGCCGAAATTATTACAATTCCAAAAAAGACGACAAAACGTACAATTTTGTCGACAACGTCAAAAATTTACGATCCAATCGGGTTATTAGGCCCTGCAACGGTAACAGCAAAGATTTTAATTCAAAGCCTCTGGAACCTAAAATTAAATTGGGATGAAAGCGTACCTCATTACATACAAGTTAAATGGAATGAATTGGTCGAAAATTTGCAATCAATTAAAAACATTAAAATCCCGCGATACATCTTTCATTCGTCACGCATTGAACTGCATTGTTTTGCTGATGCGTCCGAGAAGGCTTATGGCGGGGCAATTTATGTAAGAATCGTCAATTCAGAAAATGGTGTCAGTGTCAATCTACTCTGTGCAAAAAATAGAGTTGCCCCAATAAAAGCCACTTCGCTTCCTCGATTAGAGCTTTGCGCTGCTCTCCTGACCACACAATTGCATGATACAATAATCAAAGCGATAAAGCTTCATACCACGGAGTCATTTTTCTGGTCAGATTCAAAAATTGTCTTGGCGTGGATAAAATCACCGACGAGTTCATTAAAAACGTTCGTTGCAAACCGCGCCGCCGAAATTCAATCCTTGTCAGATCCAATCAAGTGGCGATATGTGCCATCAGCTCTCAATCCCGCAGACATCATTTCAAGAGGGATGTCCGCAAACGAGCTACAAAACTCCTGTATGTGGTGGCACGGCCCCACGTTTCTAGCTCAATCTGCAGAGAACTGGCCTGAACAAGTTGAATCGAATACAGAAATACCTGAACAAAAACGTCTTGCATATGTCAGCGTGAACAAAACACCACAATGGTCAATATTACAAACATTCTCCAATTTTCGAAATCTATTAAGAGTTTTTTCCCGGTGCAAGAGATTTACAAACTGTTGCCGAAAAATTAATACGATTTCAGGGCCATTAACAACCGGTGAATTAAACGCTGCATTAATCATCGTTTTAAAAATTGTTCAGAGACAAGCGTTCGGAGCAGAATTAAACTGTCTAAACAATAATCAACCATTAGGGACAAATAGTAAATTACAATGCTTAAATCCATTCATCGATGAACATGGATTAATCAGAGTTGGGGGAAGATTAATAAACAATAAATTGATCAGTGCTTCTAGGAAAAACCCCTACCTATTACCAAAAAGCCATCACATTACCGACTTAATTATAATACAATTTCATTTAGAAAACCTACATGCAGGAACACAAGCCACTCTTGCCGCGATTCGAGAAAAATTTTGGATTCTCTCATCGCGTGATGCTGTGAGACGTGTCTTGAGAAAATGTATACAATGTTTTAGAGTCAGACCCACCACGTGTGAGCAATTAATGGGAAATTTGCCTACATGTCGAGTCGAACCTAGCAGGCCCTTCTTTAACGTTGGCGTGGACTATGCTGGGCCGATAAACATTAATCTAAATCGGGGTAGAGGAAGACCTAAACTCGTAAAGTCCTACATTGGCGTTTTTGTTTGCATGGCGACGAAAGCGGCACACCTCGAACTGATTTCTGACTGTACATCAGAGAGCTTTTTGAATGCGTTGCGCCGATTCATAGCACGTCGCGGAAAGCCTGGTCATATTTACTGTGACAACGCAAAAACATTCGTCGGTGCAGACAATGAACTGCAAAAATTGATTGCTTCAAATGAATTTGAAAACAAGGCGGTTGATTTTTCAAGTACCGCGAACATTGAATTTCATTTTAATGCCCCTTCTGCGCCTCACATGGGAGGCCTTTGGGAAGCCACAGTAAAATCGGTAAAGTAGCACATGAAACGCGTCACAGGCAATGTTCGATTTTCATGGGAAGAAATGACAACCTTGCTAACACAGATCGAGGCTTGTCTTAATTCGCGTCCCCTAACACCAATTTCAAACGATCCCAATGATATAACATCCTTGACTCCTGGCCATTTCTTGATCGGAACACCGCTAACCAGCATACCAGAACCGGACTTAACCGAAGTCCCATGCAACCGGCTAAAACGATGGGCGCTGATGAACCAGGCGAAACAACACTTCTGGCGAAGGTGGTCGAAGGAGTATTTAGGCCAACTTCAACAGCGGGGAAAATGGAGGAAACCCAGTCCCAACATCGAAGTCTCCGACCTTGTTGTCATCAAGGAAGACAACAGCCCACCACTCACCTGGCGCCTAGGACGCGTCACAATGGTGCACCCCGGAAAAGACAATCAAGTGCGAGTGGTGACCGTGAAAACCGCGAGTGGTGAGCTCAAAAGACCGGTAGCTAAGCTGTGCTTGTTGCCAATGGAGAAGTGACGGAAGCAGTGTTAGTTATAGGATTCATGTATATAAGTTCAATTTAATGTAATTTTTTTTGTGTTTTTATTTAACTTTGAAAAATTATCAATTTTCCAAGGGGGCGGAGGATGTTGGATGTCACCCTCAACCAACCCTCAGACCATGAGGTGGGGAGTACATAAAACGACAATTCTTACAGAAGAGAACGAGATTAGTAGTCAAAGAACTATAATTGTAAACAAGAGAACGATATTTTGTGTTACCAAGAAAAACATTGTGTATCCATGTATTATTAGTGTATGTGTCAATATAGTAGAATTATAAAAAAAGGTGATTTTACTAAATAACACGACACGCGCTGCTAAAAAGCTAGTGGCGAAACAGTTGTGGTAAGGGATAGTTGGGGGTGATTTACGGTGCCCTAAGTAATTTAGGTGATTCTGGTATAGTTTGATATGATTTTTAGCATTTTTTTGTAATTTTAAAGTGATTGGGCTTAGTTTGTTGCTGTAAAGTGTAGTTGGGGGTGATTTTTGATAGCCAAAGTAATTTAGGTGAGTTTGGCATAGTTTGCTATGGTTAGTAGCATTTTTTTGTAATTTAAAAGTGATTGGGTTTAGTTTGTTGTGGTAAGGGTTAGTTGGTGATGATTTATGGTAGCCGAAGTAATTTAGGTGAGTTTGGCATAGTTTGCTATGGTTACTAGCATTTTTTTGTAATTTAAAAGTGATTGGGTTTAGTTTGTTGTGGTAAGGGTTAGTTGGTGATGATTTAGAGTAGCCGAAGTAATTTAGGTGATTCTGGCATAGTTTGTTATGATTTGTACACCTTTTTTTGTAATTTTAAGATGATATGGTTTGGTTTGTTGTGGTAAGGGATAGTTGGGGGTGATTTACGGTAGCCGAAGTAATTTAGGTGATTCTGGTATAGTTTGTTATGATTTTTAGCATTTTTTTGTAATTTTAAAGTGATTGGGCTTAGTTTGTTGCTGTAAAGTGTAGTTGGGGGTGATTTTTGATAGCCGAAGTAATTTAGGTGTGTTTGGCATAGTTTGCTATGGTTACTAGCATTTTTTTGTAATTTAAAAGTGATTGGGTTTAGTCTGTTGTGGTAATGGTTAATTGGTGATGATTTAGAGTAGCCGAAGTAATTTAGGTGAGTCTTGCATAGTTTGTTATGATTTGTACACCTTTTTTTGTAATTTTAAGATGATATGGTTTGGTTTGTTGTGGTAAGGGATAGTTGGGGGTGATTTACGGTAGCCGAAGTAATTTAGGTGATTCTGGTATAGTTTGTATGATTTTTAGCATTTTTTTGTAATTTTAAAGTGATTGGGCTTAGTTTGTTGCTGTAAAGTGTAGTTGGGGGTGATTTTTGATAGCCGAAGTAATTTAGGTGTGTTTGGCATAGTTTGCTATGGTTACTAGCATTTTTTTGTAATTTAAAAGTGATTGGGTTTAGTCTGTTGTGGTAATGGTTAATTGGTGATGATTTAGAGTAGCCGAAGTAATTTAGGTGAGTCTTGCATAGTTTGTTATGATTTGTACACCTTTTTTTGTAATTTTAAGATGATATGGTTTAGTTTGTTGTGGTAAGGGATAGTTGGGGGTGATTTACGGTAGCCGAAGTAATTTAGGTGATTCTGGTATAGTTTGTTATGATTTTTAGCATTTTTTTGTAATTTTAAAGTGATTGGGCTTAGTTTGTTGCTGTAAAGTGTAGTTGGGGGTGATTTTTGATAGCCGAAGTAATTTAGGTGAGTTTGGCATAGTTTGCTATGGTTAGTAGCATTTTTTTGTAATTTAAAAGTGATTGGGTTTAGTTTGATGTGATAAGGGTTACTTGGTGATGATTTATGGTAGCCGAAGTAATTTAGGTGAGTTTGGCATAGCTTGCTATGGTTACTAGCATTTTTTTGTAATTTAAAAGTGATTGGATTTATTTTGTTGTGGTAAGGGTTAGTTGGTGATGATTTAGAGTAGCCGAAGTAATTTAGGTAAGTCTGGCATAGTTTGTTATGATTTGTACACCTTTTTTTGTAATTTTAAGATGATATGGTTTGGTTTGTTGTGGTACGGGATAGTTGGGGGTGATTTACGGTAGCCGAAGAAATTTAGGTGATTCTGGTATAGTTTGTTATGATTTTTAGCATTTTTTTGTAATTTTAAAATGATTGGGTTTAGTTTGTTGCTGTAAAGTGTAGTTGGGGGTGATTTTTGATAGCCGAAGTAATTTAGCTGAGTTTGGCATAGTTTGCTTTGGTTAGTAGCATTTTTTTGTAATTTAAAAGTGATTGGGTTTAGTTTGTTGTGGTAAGGGTAAGTTGGTGATGATTTATGGTAGCCGAAGTAACTTAGGTGAGTTTGGCATAGTTTGCTATGGTTACTAGCATTTTTTTGTAATTTAAAAGTGATTGGGTTTAGTTTGTTGTGGTAAGGGTTAGTTGGTGATGATTTAGAGTAGCCGAAGTAATTTAGGTGATTCTGGCATAGTTTGTTATGATTTGTACACCTTTTTTTGTAATTTTAAGATGATATGGTTTGGTTTGTTGTGGTAAGGGATAGTTGGGGGTGATTTACGGTAGCCGAAGTAATTTAGGTAATTCTGGTATAGTTTGTTATGATTTTTAGCATTTTTTTGTAATTTTAAAGTGATTGGGCTTAGTTTGTTGCTGTAAAGTGTAGTTGGGGGTGATTTTTGATAGCCGAAGTAATTTAGGTGTGTTTGGCATAGTTTGCTATGGTTACTAGCATTTTTTTGTAATTTAAAAGTGATTGGGTTTAGTCTGTTGTGGTAATGGTTAATTGGTGATGATTTAGAGTAGCCGAAGTAATTTAGGTGAGTCTTGCATAGTTTGTTATGATTTGTACACCTTTTTTTGTAATTTTAAGATGATATGGTTTGGTTTGTTGTGGTAAGGGATAGTTGGGGGTGATTTACGGTAGCCGAAGTAATTTAGGTGATTCTGGTATAGTTTGTTATGATTTTTAGCATTTTTTTGTAATTTTAAAGTGATTGGGCTTAGTTTGTTGCTGTAAAGTGTAGTTGGGGGTGATTTTTGATAGCCGAAGTAATTTAGGTGAGTTTGGCATAGTTTGCTATGGTTAGTAGCATTTTTTTGTAATTTAAAAGTGATTGGGTTTAGTTTGATGTGATAAGGGTTACTTGGTGATGATTTATGGTAGCCGAAGTAATTTAGGTGAGTTTGGCATAGCTTGCTATGGTTACTAGCATTTTTTTGTAATTTAAAAGTGATTGGATTTATTTTGTTGTGGTAAGGGTTAGTTGGTGATGATTTAGAGTAGCCGAAGTAATTTAGGTAAGTCTGGCATAGTTTGTTATGATTTGTACACCTTTTTTTGTAATTTTAAGATGATATGGTTTGGTTTGTTGTGGTACGGGATAGTTGGGGGTGATTTACGGTAGCCGAAGAAATTTAGGTGATTGTGGTATAGTTTGTTATGATTTTTAGCATTTTTTTGTAATTTTAAAATGATTGGGTTTAGTTTGTTGCTGTAAAGTGTAGTTGGGGGTGATTTTTGATAGCCGAAGTAATTTAGCTGAGTTTGGCATAGTTTGCTTTGGTTAGTAGCATTTTTTTGTAATTTAAAAGTGATTGGGTTTAGTTTGTTGTGGTAAGGGTTAGTTGGTGATGATTTATGGTAGCCGAAGTAACTTAGGTGAGTTTGGCATAGTTTGCTATGGTTACTAGCATTTTTTTGTAATTTAAAAGTGATTGGGTTTAGTTTGTTGTGGTAAGGGTTAGTTGGTGATGATTTAGAGTAACCGAAGTAATCTAGGTGAGTCTGGCATAGTTTGTTATGATTTGTACACCTTTATTTGTCATTTTAAGATGATATGGTTTGGTTTGTTGTGGTAAGGGATAGTTGGGGATGATTTACGGTAGCCGAAGTAATTTAGGTGATTCTGGTATAGTTTGTTATGATTTTTAGCATTTTTTTGTAATTTTAAAGTGATTGGGTTTAGTTTGTTGCTGTAAAGTGTAGTTGGGGGTGATTTTTGATAGCCGAAGTAATTTAGGTGAGTTTGGCATAGTTTGCTTTGGTTAGTTGCATTTTTTTGTAATTTAATAGTGATTGGGTTTAGTTTGTTGTGGTAAGGGTTAGTTGGTGATGATTTATGGTAGCCGAAGTAATTTAGGTGAGTTTGGCATAGTTTGCTATGGTTACTAGCATTTTTTTGTAATTTTAAGATGATATGGTTTGGTTTGTTGTGGTAAGGGATAGTTGGGGGTGATTTACGGTGCCCGAAGTAATTTAGGTGATTCTGTTATAGATTCTGGTATAGTGTAGTTGGGGGTGATTTTTGATAGCCGAAGTAATTTAGGTGAGTTTGGCATAGTTTGCTATGGTTAGTAGCATTTTTTTGTAATTTAAAAGTGATTGGGTTTAGTTTGTTGTGGTAAGGGTTAGTTGGTGATGATTTATGGTAGCCGAAGTAATTTAGGTGAGTTTGGCATAGTTTGCTATGGTTACTAGCATTTTTTTGTAATTTAAAAGCGATTGGGTTTAGTTTGTTGTGGTAAGGGTTAGTTGGTTATGATTTAGATTAGCCCAAGTAATTTAGGTGAGTCTGGCATAGTTTGTTATGATTTGTACATCTTTTTTTGTAATTTTAAGATGATATGGTTTGGTTTGTTGTGGTAAGGGATAGTTGGGGGTGATTTACGGTAGCCGAAGTAATTTAGGTGATTCTGGTATAGTTTGTTATGATTTTTAGCATTTTTTTGTAATTTTAAAGTGATTGGGCTTAGTTTGTTGCTGTAAAGTGTAGTTGGGGGTGATTTTTGATAGCCGAAGTAATTTAGGTGAGTTTGGCATAGTTTGCTTTGGTTAGTAGCATTTTTTTGTA
Organism: Eledona agricola; assembly: GCA_964023215.1. NCBI lineage: Eukaryota > Metazoa > Arthropoda > Insecta > Coleoptera > Tenebrionidae > Eledona > Eledona agricola. The sequence goes on from CAXIEJ010000179.1 coordinate 696,378, forward strand.
ATTTAAAAGTGATTGGGTTTAGTCTGTTGTGGTAAGGGTTAGTTGGTGATGATTTAGAGTAGCCGAAGTAATTTAGGTGAGTCTTGCATAGTTTGTTATGATTTGTACACCTTTTTGTAATTTTAAGATGATATGTTTTGGTTTGTTGTGGTAAGGGATAGTTGGGGGTGATTTACGGTAGCCGAAGTAATTTAGGTGATTCTGGTATAGTTTGTTATGATTTTTAGCATTTTTTTGTAATTTTAAAGTGATTGGGCTTAGTTTGTTGCTCTAAAGTGTAGTTGGGGGTGATTTTTGATAGCCGAAGTAATTTAGGTGAGCTTGGCATAGTTTGCTATGGTTAGTAGCATTTTTTTGTAATTTAAAAGTGATTGGGTTTAGTTTGTTGTGGTAAGGGTTAGTTGGTGATGATTTAGAGTAACCGAAGTAATTTAGGTGAGTCTGGCATAGTTTGTTATGATTTGTACACCTTTTTTTGTAATTTTAAGATGATATGGTTTGGTTTATTGTGGTAAGGGATAGTTGGGGGTGATTTACGGTAGCCGAAGTAATTTAGGTGATTCTGGTATAGTTTGTTATGATTTTTAGCATTTTTTTGTAATTTTAAAGTGATTGGGTTTAGTTTGTTGTGGTAAGGGTTAGTTGGTGATGATTTATGGTAGCCGAAGTAATTTAGGTGAGTTTGGCATAGTTTGCTATGGTTACTAGCATTTTTTTGTAATTTAAAAGTGATTGGGTTTAGTTTGTTGTGGTAAGGGTTAGTTGGTGATGATTTAGAGTAGCCGAAGTAATTTAGGTGAGTCTGGCATAGTTTGTTATAATTTGTGTACCTTTTTTTGTAATTTTAAGATGATAAGGTTTGGTTTGTTGTGGTAAGGGATATTTGGGGGTGATTTACGGTGCCCGAAGTAATTTAGGTGATTCTGGTATAGTTTGTTATGATTTTTAGCATTTTTATGTAATTTTTAAGTGATTGGGCTTAGTTTGTTGCTGTAAAGTGTAGTTGGGGGTGATTTTTGATAGCCGAAGTAATTTAGGTGAGTTTGGCATAGTTTGCTATGGTTACTAGCATTTTTTTGTAATTTAAAAGCGATTGGGTTTAGTTTGTTGTGGTAAGGGTTAGTTGGTTATGATTTAGATTAGCCCAAGTAATTTAGGTGAGTCTGGCATAGTTTGTTATGATTTGTACACCTTTTTTTGTAATTTTAAGATGATATGGTTTGGTTTGTTGTGGTAAGGGATAGTTGGGGGTGATTTACGGTAGCCGAAGTAATTTAGGTTATTCTGGTATAGTTTGTGATGATTTTTAGAATTTTTTTGTAATTTTAAAATTATTGGGCTTAGTTTGTTGCTGTAAAGTATAGTTGGGGGTGATTTTTGATAGCCGAAGTAATTTAGGTGAGTTTGGCATAGTTTGCTTTGGTTAGTAGCATTTTTTTGTAATTTAAAAGTGATTGGGTTTAGTTTGTTGTGGTAAGAGTTAGTTGGTGATGATTTGTGGTAGCCGAAGTAATTTAGGTGAGTTTGGCATAGTTTGCTATGGTTACTAGCATTTTTTTGTAATTTAAAAGTGATTGGGTTTAGTTTGTTGTGGTAAGGGTTAGTTGGTGATGATTTAGAGTAGCCGAAGTAATTTAGGTGAGTCTGGCATAGTTTGTTATAATTTGTACACCTTTTTTTGTAATTTTAAGATGATATGGTTTGGTTTGTTGTGGTAAGGGATAGTTGGGGGTGATTTACGGTGCCCGAAGTAATTTAGGTGATTCTGGTATTGTTTGTTATGATTTTTAGCATTTTTTTGTAATTTTAAAGTGATTGGGCTTAGTTTGTTGCTGTAAAGTGTAGTTGGGGGTGATTTTTGATAGCCGAAGTAATTTAGGTGAGTTTGGCATAGTTTGCTATGGTTAGTAGCATTTTTTTGTAATTTAAAAGTGATTGTTTTTAGTTTGTTGTGGTAAGGGTTAGTTGGTGATGATTTATGGTAGCCCAAGTAATTTAGGTGAGTCTGGCATAGTTTGTTATGATTTGTACACCTTTTTTTGCAATTTTAAGATGATATGGTTAGGTTTGTTGTGGTAAGGGATAGTTAAGGGTGATTTACGGTAGCCGAAGTAATTTAGGTGATTCTGGTATAGTTTGTTATGATTTTTAGCATTTTGTTGTAATTTTAAAGTGATTGCGCTTAGTTTGTTGCTGTAAAGTGTAGTTGGGGGTGATTTTTGATAGCCGAATTAATTTAGGTGAGTTTGGCATAGTTTGCTTTGGTTAGTAGCATTTTTTTGTAATTTAAAAGTGATTGGGTTTAGTTTGTTGTGGTAAGGGTTAGTTGGTGATGATTTGTCGTAGCCGAAGTAATTTAGGTGAGTATGGCATAGTTTGCTATGGTTACTAGAATTTTTTTGTAATTTAAAAGTGATTGGGTTTTATTTTGTTGTGGTAAGGGTTAGTTGGTGATGATTTAGAGTAGCCGAAGTAATTTAGGTGAGTCTGGCATAGTTTGTTATAATTTGTACACCTTTTTTTGCAATTTTAAGATGATATGGTTAGGTTGGTTGTGGTAAGGGATAGTTAAGGGTGATTTACGGTAGCCGAAGTAATTTAGGTGATTCTGGTATAGTTTGTTATGATTTTTAGCATTTTTTTGTAATTTTAAAGTGATTGGGCTTAGTTTGTTGCTGTAAAGTGTAGTTGGGGGTGATTTTTGATAGCCGAAGTAATTTAGGTGTGTTTGGCATAGTTTGCTATGGTTAGTAGCATTTTTTTGTAATTTAAAAGTGATTGGGTTTAGTTTGTTGTGGTAAGGGTTAGTTGGTGATGATTTATGGTAGCCGAAGTAATTTAGGTAAGTTTGGCATAGTTTGCTATGGTCACTAGCATTTTTTTGTAATTTAAAAGTGATTGGGTTTAGTTTGTTGTGGTAAGGGTTGGTTGGTGATGATTTAGAGTAGCCGGAGTAATTTAGGTGAGTCTGGCATAGTTTGTTATGATTTGTACACCTTTTTTTGTAATTTTAAGATGATATGGTTTGGTTTGTTGTGGTAAGGGATAGTTGGGGGTCATTTACGGTAGCCGAAGTAATTTAGGTGATTCTGGTATAGTTTGTTATGATTTTTAGCATTTTTTTGTAATTTTAAAGTGATTGGGCTTAGTTTGTTGCTATAAAGTGTAGTTGGGGGTGATTTTTGATAGCCGAAGTAATTTAGGTGAGTTTGGCATAGTTTGCTATGGTTAGTAGCATTTTTTTGTAATTTAAAAGTGATTGGGATTAGTTTGTTGTGGTAAGGGTTAGTTGGTGATGATTTATGGTAGCCGAAGTAATTTAGGTGAGTTTGGCATAGTTTGCTATGGTTACTAGCATTTTTTTGTAATTTAAAAGCGATTGGGTTTAGTTTGTTGTGGTAAGGGTTAGTTGGTTATGATTTAGCTTAGCCCAAGTAATGTAGGTGAGTCTGGCATAGTTTGTTATGATTTGTACACCTTTTTTTGTAATTTTAAGATGATATGGTTTGGTTTGTTGTGGTAAGGGATAGTTGGGGGTGATTTACGGTAGCCGAAGTAATTTAGGTGATTCTGGTATAGTTTGTTATGATTTTTAGCATTTTTTTGTAATTTTTAAGTGATTGGGCTTAGTTTGTTGCTGTAAAGTGTAGTTGGGGGTGATTTTTGATAGCCGAAGTAATTTAGGTGTGTTTGGCATAGTTTGCTATGGTTAGTAGCATTTTTTTGTAATTTAAAAGTGATTGGGTTTAGTTTGTTGTGGTAAGGGTTAGTTGGTGATGATTTATGGTAGCCGAAGTAATTTAGGTAAGTTTGGCATAGTTTGCTATGGTCACTAGCATTTTTTTGTAATTTAAAAGTGATTGGGTTTAGTTTGTTGTGGTAAGGGTTGGTTGGTGATGATTTAGAGTAGCCGGAGTAATTTAGGTGAGTCTGGCATAGTTTGTTATGATTTGTACACCTTTTTTTGTAATTTTAAGATGATATGGTTTGGTTTGTTGTGGTAAGGGATAGTTGGGGGTCATTTACGGTAGCCGAAGTAATTTAGGTGATTCTGGTATAGTTTGTTATGATTTTTAGCATTTTTTTGTAATTTTAATGTGATTGGGCTTAGTTTGTTGCTGTAAAGTGTAGTTGGGTGTGATTTTTGATAGCCGAAGTAATTTAGGTGAGTTTGGCATAGTTTGCTATGGTTAGTAGCATTTTTTTGTAATTTAAAATTGATTGGGTTTAGTTTGTTGTGGTAAGGGTTAGTTGGTGATGATTTATGGTAGCCGAAGTAATTTAGGTGAGTTTGGCATAGTTTGCTATGGTTACTAGCATTTTTTTGTAATTTAAAAGTGATTGGGTTTAGTTTGTTGTGGTAAGGGTTAGTTGGTGATGATTTAGAGTAGCCGAAGTAATTTAGGTAAGTCTGGCATAGTTTGTTATGATTTGTACACCTTTTTTTGTAATTTGAAGATGATATGGTTTGGTTTGTTGTGGTAAGGGATAGTTGGGGGTGATTTACGGTAGCCGAAGTTATTTAGGTGATTCTGGTATAGTTTGTTATGATTTTTAGCATTTTTTTGTAATTTTAAAGTGATTGGGCTTAGTTTGTTGCTGTAAAGTGTAGTTGGGGGTGATGTTTGAGTGCCGAAGTAATTTAGGTGAGTTTGGAATAGTTTGCTATGGTTAGTAGCATTTTTTTGTAATTTAAAAGTTATTGGGTTTAGTTTGTTGTGGTAAGGGTTAGTTGGTGATGATAAATGGTAGCCGAAGTAATTTAGGTGAGTTTGGCATAGTTTGCTATGGTTACTAGCATTTTTTTGTAATTTAAAAGTGATTGGGTTTAGTTTGTTGTGGTAAGGGTTAGTTGGTGATGATTTAGAATAGCCGAAGTAATTTAGGTGAGTCTGGCATAGTTTGTTATGATTTGTACACCTTTTTTTGTAATTTTAAGATGATATGGTTTGGTTTGTTGTGGTAAGTGATAGTTGGGGGTAATTTACGGTAGCCGAAGTAATTTAGGTGATTCTGGTATAGTTTGTTATGATTTTTAGCATTTTTTTGTAATTTTAAAGTGATTGGGCTTATTTTGTTGCTGTAAAGTGTAGTTGGGGGTGATTTTTGATAGCCGAAGTAATTTAGGTGAGTTTGGCATAGTTTGCTATGGTTACTAGCATTTTTTTGTAATTTAAAAGTGATTGGGTTTAGTTTGTTGTGGTAAGGGTTAGTTGGTGATGATTTAGAGTAGCCGAAGTAATTTAGGTCAGTCTGGCATAATTTGTTATGATTTGTACACCTTTTTTTGTAATTTTAAGATGATATGGTTTGGTTTGTTGTGGTATGCGATAGTTGGGGGTGATTTACGGTAGCCAAAGTAATTTAGGTGGTTCTGGTATAGTTTGTTATGATTTTTAGCATTTTTTTGTAATTTTAAAGTGATTGGGCTTAGTTTGTTGCTGTAAAGTGTAGTTAGGGGTGATTTTTGATTGCCGAAGTAATTTAGGTGAGTTTGGAATAGTTTGCTATGGTTAGTAGCAATTTTTTGTAATTTAAAAGTGAATGGGTTTAGTTTGTTGTGGTAAGGATTAGTTGGTTATGATTTATGGTAGCCGAAGTAATTTAGGTGAGTTTGGCATAATTTGCTATGGTTACTAGCATTTTTTTGTAATTTAAAAGTGATTGGGTTTAGTTTGTTGTGGTAAGGGTTAGTTGGTGATGATTTAGAGTAGCCGAAGTAATTTAGGTCAGTCTGGCATAATTTTTTATGATTTGTACACCTTTTTTTGTAATTTTAAGATGATATGGTTTGGTTTGTTGTGGTCAGGGATAGTTGGGGTTGATTTACGGTAGCCGAAGTAATTTAGGTGATTCTGGTATAGTTTGTTATGATTTTTAGCATTTTTTTGTAATTTCAAAGTGATTGGGCTTAGTTTGTTGCTGTAAAGTGTAGTTGGGGGTGATTTTTGATAACCGAAGTAATTTAGGTGAGTTTGGCATAGTTTGCTAAGGTTAGTAGCATTTTTTTGTAATTTAAAAGTGATTGGGTTTAGTTTGTTGTGGTAAGGGTTAGTTGGTGATGATTTATGGTAGCCGAAGTAATTCAGGTGAGTTTGGCAGAGTTTGCTATGGTTACTAGCATTTTTTTGTAATTTAAAAGTGATTGGGTTTAGTTTGTTGTGGTAAGGGTTAGTTGGTGATGATTTAGAGTAGCCGAAGTAATTTAGGTGAGTCTGGCATAGTTTGTTATGATTTTTACACCTTTTTTTGTAATTTTACGATGATATGGTTTGGTTTGTTGTGGTAAGGGATAGTTGGAGGTGATTTACGGTAGCCGAAGTAATTTAGGTGATTCTGGTATAGTTTGTTATGATTTTTAGCATTTTTTTGTAATTTCAAAGTGATTGGGCTTAGTTTGTTGCTGTAAAGTGTAGTTGGGGGTGATTTTTGATAGCCGAAGTAATTTAGGTGAGTTTGGCATAGTTTGCTATAATTAGTAGCATTTTTTTGTAATTTAAAAGTGATTGGGTTTAGTTTGGTGTGGTAAGGGTTAGTTTGTGATGATTTATGGTAGCCGAAGTAATTTAGGTGAGTTTGGCATAGTTTGCTATGGTTACTAGCATTTTTTTGTAATTTAAAAGTGATTGGGTTTAATTTGTTGTGGTAAGGGTTAGTTGGTGATGATTTATGGTAGCCGAAGTAATTTAGGTGAGTTTGGCAGAGTTTGCTATGGTTACTAGTATTTTTTTGTAATTTAAAAGTGATTGGGTTTAGTTTGTTGTGGTAAGGGTTAGTTGGTGATGATTTAGAGTAGCCGAAGTAATTTAGGTGTGTCTGGCATAGTTTGTTATGATTTCTACACCTTTTTTTGTAATTTTAATATAATATGGTTTGGTTTGTTGTGGTAAGGGATAGTTGGGGGTGATTTACGGTAGCCGAAGTAATTTAGGTGATTCTGGTATAATTTGTTATGATTTTTAGCAATTTTTTGTAATTTTAAAGTGATTGGGTTTAGTTTCTTGCTGTAAAGTGTAGTTGAGGGTGATTTTTGCTAGCCGAAGTAATTTAGGTGAGTTTGGCATAGTTTGCTATGGTTAGTAGCATTTTTTTTGTAATTTAAAAGTGATTGGGTTTAGTTTGTTGTGGTAAGGGTTAGTTGGTGATGATTTATAGTAACCGAAGTAATTTAGGTGAGTTTGGCATAGTTTGCTATGGTTACTAGCATTTTTTTGTAATTTAAAAGTGATTGGGTTTAGTTTGTTGTGGTAAGGGTAAGTTGGTGATGATTTAGAGTAGCCGAAGAAATTTAGGTGAGTCTGGCATAGTTTGTTATGATTTGTACACCTTTTTTTGTAATTTTAAGATGATATGGTTTGGTTTGTTGTGGTAAGGGATAGTTGTGGGTTATTTACGGTAGCCGAAGTAATTTAGGTGATTCTGGTATAGTTTGTTATGATTTTTAGCATTTTTTTGTAATTTTAAAGTGATTGGGCTTAGTTTGTTGCTGTAAAGTGTAGTTGGGGTTTATTTTTGATAGCCAAAGTAATTTAGGGGAGTTTGGCATAGTTTGCTATGGTTAGTAGCATTTTTTTGTAATTTAAAAGTGATTGGGTTTAGTTTGTTGTGGTAAGGGTTAGTTGGTGATGACTTATATTAGCCGAAGTAATTTAGATGAGTTTGGCATAGTTTGCTATGGTTACTAGCATTTTTTTTAATTTAAAAGTGATTGGGTTTAGTTTGTTGTGGTAAGGGTAATTTGGTGATGATTTAGAGTAGCCGAAGTAATTTAGGTGAGTCTGGCATAGTTTGTTATGATTTGTACACCTTTTTTTGTAATTTTAAGATGATATGGTTTGGTTTGTTGTGGTAAGGGATAGTTGGGGGTGATTTACGGTAGCCGAAGTAGTTTAGGTGATTCTGGTATAGTTTGTTATGATTTTTAGCATTTTTTTGTAATTTCAAAGTGATTGGGCTTAGTTTGTTGCTGTAAAGTGTAGTTCGGGGTGATTTTTGATAGCCGAAGTAATTTAGGTGAGTTTGGCATAGTTTGCTATGGCTAGTAGCATTTTTTTGTAATTTAAAAGTGATTGGGTTTAGTTTGTTGTGGTAAGGGTTAGTTTGTGATGATTTATGGTAGCCGAAGTAATTTAGGTGAGTTTGGCATAGTTTGCAAAGGTTACTAGCATTTTTTTGTAATATAAAAGTGATTGGGTTTAGTTTGTTTTGGTAAGGGTTAGTTGGTGATGATTTATGGTAGCCGAAGTAATTTAGATGAGTTTGGCATAGTTTGCTATGGTTACTAGCATTTTTTTTGTAATTTAAAAGTGATTGGGTTTAGTTTGTTGTGGTAAGGGTTAGTTGGTGATGATTTAGAGTAGCCGAAGTAATTTAGGTGAGTCTGGCATAGTTTGTTATGATTTCTACACCTTTTTTTGTAATTTTAATATGATATGGTTTGGTTTGTTGTGGTAAGGGATAGTTGGGGGTGATTTACGGTAGCCGAAGTAATTTAGGTGATTCTGGTATAATTTGTAATGATTTTTAGCAATTTTTTGTAATTTTAAAGTGATTGGGTTTAGTTTCTTGCTGTAAAGTGTAGTTGAGGGTGATTTTTGCTAGCCGAAGTAATTTAGGTGAGTTTGGCATAGTTTGCTATGGTTAGTAGCATTTTTTTTGTAATTTAAAAGTGATTGGGTTTAGTTTGTTGTGGTAAGGGTTAGTTGGTGATGATTTATAGTAACCGAAGAAATTTAGGTGAGTTTGGCATAGTTTGCTATGGTTACTAGCATTTTTTTGTAATTTAAAAGTGATTGGGTTTAGTTTGTTGTGGTAAGGGTAAGTTGGTGATGATTTAGAGTAGCCGAAGAAATTTAGGTGAGTCTGGCATAGTTTGTAATGATTTGTACACCTTTTTTTGTAATTTTAAGATGATATGGTTTGGTTTGTTGTGGTAAGGGATAGTTGGGGGTGATTTACGGTAGCCGAAGTAATTTAGGTGATTCTGGTATAGTTTGTTATGATTTTTAGCATTTTTTTGTAATTTTAAAGTGATTGGGCTTAGTTTGTTGCTGTAAAGTGTAGTTCGGGGTGATTTTTGATAGCCGAAGTAATTTAGGTGAGTTTGGCATAGTTTGCTATGGCTAGTAGCATTTTTTTGTAATTTAAAAGTGATTGGGTTTAGTTTGTTGTGGTAAGGGTTAGTTTGTGATGATTTATGGTAGCCGAAGTAATTTAGGTGAGTTTGGCATAGTTTGCAAAGGTTACTAGCATTTTTTTGTAATATAAAAGTGATTGGGTTTAGTTTGTTTTGGTAAGGGTTAGTTGGTGATGATTTATGGTAGCCGAAGTAATTTAGGTGAGTTTGGCATAGTTTACTATGGTTACTAGCATTTTTTTGTAATTTAAAAGTGATTAGGTTTAGTTTGTTGTGGTAAGGGTTAGTTGGTGATGATTTAGAGTAGCCGAAGTAATTTAGGTGAGTCTGGCATAGTTTGTTATGTTTTGTACCCCTTTTTTTGTAATTTTAAGATGATATGGTTTGGTTTGTTGTGGTAAGGGATAGTTGGGGGTGATTTACGGTAGCCGAAGTAATTTAGGTGATTCTGGTATAATTTGTTATGATTTTTAGCATTTTTTTGTAATTTTAAAGTGATTGGGCTTAGTTTGTTGCTGTAAAGTGTAGTTCGGGGTGATTTTTGATAGCCGAAGTAATTTAGGTGAGTTTGGCATAGTTTGCTATGGCTAGTAGCATTTTTTTGTAATTTAAAAGTGATTGGGTTTAGTTTGTTGTGGTAAGGGTTAGTTTGTGATGATTTATGGTAGCCGAAGTAATTTAGGTGAGTTTGGCATAGTTTGCAAAGGTTACTAGCATTTTTTTGTAATATAAAAGTGATTGGGTTTAGTTTGTTTTGGTAAGGGTTAGTTGGTGATGATTTATGGTAGCCGAAGTAATTTAGGTGAGTTTGGCATAGTTTGCTATGGTTACTAGCATTTTTTTGTAATTTAAAAGTGATTGGGTTTAATTTGTTGTGGTAAGGGTTAGTTGGTGATGATTTATGGTAGCCGAAGTAATTTAGGTGAGTTTGGCAGAGTTTGCTATGGTTACTAGTATTTTTTTGTAATTTAAAAGTGATTGGGTTTAGTTTGTTGTGGTAAGGGTTAGTTGGTGATGATTTAGAGTAGCCGAAGTAATTTAGGTGTGTCTGGCATAGTTTGTTATGATTTCTACACCTTTTTTTGTAATTTTAATATAATATGGTTTGGTTTGTTGTGGTAAGGGATAGTTGGGGGTGATTTACGGTAGCCGAAGTAATTTAGGTGATTCTGGTATAATTTGTTATGATTTTTAGCATTTTTTTGTAATTTTAAAGTGATTGGGCTTAGTTTGTTGCTGTAAAGTGTAGTTGGGGGTGATGTTTGAGTGCCGAAGTAATTTAGGTGAGTTTGGAATAGTTTGCTATGGTTAGTAGCATTTTTTTGTAATTTAAAAGTTATTGGGTTTAGTTTGTTGTGGTAAGGGTTAGTTGGTGATGATAAATGGTAGCCGAAGTAATTTAGGTGAGTTTGGCATAGTTTGCTATGGTTACTAGCATTTTTTTGTAATTTAAAAGTGATTGGGTTTAGTTTGTTGTGGTAAGGGTTAGTTGGTGATGATTTAGAATAGCCGAAGTAATTTAGGTGAGTCTGGCATAGTTTGTTATGATTTGTACACCTTTTTTTGTAATTTTAAGATGATATGGTTTGGTTTGTTGTGGTAAGTGATAGTTGGGGGTAATTTACGGTAGCCGAAGTAATTTAGGTGATTCTGGTATAGTTTGTTATGATTTTTAGCATTTTTTTGTAATTTTAAAGTGATTGGGCTTATTTTGTTGCTGTAAAGTGTAGTTGGGGGTGATTTTTGATAGCCGAAGTAATTTAGGTGAGTTTGGCATAGTTTGCTATGGTTACTAGCATTTTTTTGTAATTTAAAAGTGATTGGGTTTAGTTTGTTGTGGTAAGGGTTAGTTGGTGATGATTTAGAGTAGCCGAAGTAATTTAGGTCAGTCTGGCATAATTTGTTATGATTTGTACACCTTTTTTTGTAATTTTAAGATGATATGGTTTGGTTTGTTGTGGTATGCGATAGTTGGGGGTGATTTACGGTAGCCAAAGTAATTTAGGTGGTTCTGGTATAGTTTGTTATGATTTTTAGCATTTTTTTGTAATTTTAAAGTGATTGGGCTTAGTTTGTTGCTGTAAAGTGTAGTTAGGGGTGATTTTTGATTGCCGAAGTAATTTAGGTGAGTTTGGAATAGTTTGCTATGGTTAGTAGCAATTTTTTGTAATTTAAAAGTGAATGGGTTTAGTTTGTTGTGGTAAGGATTAGTTGGTTATGATTTATGGTAGCCGAAGTAATTTAGGTGAGTTTGGCATAATTTGCTATGGTTACTAGCATTTTTTTGTAATTTAAAAGTGATTGGGTTTAGTTTGTTGTGGTAAGGGTTAGTTGGTGATGATTTAGAGTAGCCGAAGTAATTTAGGTCAGTCTGGCATAATTTTTTATGATTTGTACACCTTTTTTTGTAATTTTAAGATGATATGGTTTGGTTTGTTGTGGTCAGGGATAGTTGGGGTTGATTTACGGTAGCCGAAGTAATTTAGGTGATTCTGGTATAGTTTGTTATGATTTTTAGCATTTTTTTGTAATTTCAAAGTGATTGGGCTTAGTTTGTTGCTGTAAAGTGTAGTTGGGGGTGATTTTTGATAACCGAAGTAATTTAGGTGAGTTTGGCATAGTTTGCTAAGGTTAGTAGCATTTTTTTGTAATTTAAAAGTGATTGGGTTTAGTTTGTTGTGGTAAGGGTTAGTTGGTGATGATTTATGGTAGCCGAAGTAATTCAGGTGAGTTTGGCAGAGTTTGCTATGGTTACTAGCATTTTTTTGTAATTTAAAAGTGATTGGGTTTAGTTTGTTGTGGTAAGGGTTAGTTGGTGATGATTTAGAGTAGCCGAAGTAATTTAGGTGAGTCTGGCATAGTTTGTTATGATTTTTACACCTTTTTTTGTAATTTTACGATGATATGGTTTGGTTTGTTGTGGTAAGGGATAGTTGGAGGTGATTTACGGTAGCCGAAGTAATTTAGGTGATTCTGGTATAGTTTGTTATGATTTTTAGCATTTTTTTGTAATTTCAAAGTGATTGGGCTTAGTTTGTTGCTGTAAAGTGTAGTTGGGGGTGATTTTTGATAGCCGAAGTAATTTAGGTGAGTTTGGCATAGTTTGCTATAATTAGTAGCATTTTTTTGTAATTTAAAAGTGATTGGGTTTAGTTTGGTGTGGTAAGGGTTAGTTTGTGATGATTTATGGTAGCCGAAGTAATTTAGGTGAGTTTGGCATAGTTTGCTATGGTTACTAGCATTTTTTTGTAATTTAAAAGTGATTGGGTTTAATTTGTTGTGGTAAGGGTTAGTTGGTGATGATTTATGGTAGCCGAAGTAATTTAGGTGAGTTTGGCAGAGTTTGCTATGGTTACTAGTATTTTTTTGTAATTTAAAAGTGATTGGGTTTAGTTTGTTGTGGTAAGGGTTAGTTGGTGATGATTTAGAGTAGCCGAAGTAATTTAGGTGTGTCTGGCATAGTTTGTTATGATTTCTACACCTTTTTTTGTAATTTTAATATAATATGGTTTGGTTTGTTGTGGTAAGGGATAGTTGGGGGTGATTTACGGTAGCCGAAGTAATTTAGGTGATTCTGGTATAATTTGTTATGATTTTTAGCAATTTTTTGTAATTTTAAAGTGATTGGGTTTAGTTTCTTGCTGTAAAGTGTAGTTGAGGGTGATTTTTGCTAGCCGAAGTAATTTAGGTGAGTTTGGCATAGTTTGCTATGGTTAGTAGCATTTTTTTTGTAATTTAAAAGTGATTGGGTTTAGTTTGTTGTGGTAAGGGTTAGTTGGTGATGATTTATAGTAACCGAAGTAATTTAGGTGAGTTTGGCATAGTTTGCTATGGTTACTAGCATTTTTTTGTAATTTAAAAGTGATTGGGTTTAGTTTGTTGTGGTAAGGGTAAGTTGGTGATGATTTAGAGTAGCCGAAGAAATTTAGGTGAGTCTGGCATAGTTTGTTATGATTTGTACACCTTTTTTTGTAATTTTAAGATGATATGGTTTGGTTTGTTGTGGTAAGGGATAGTTGTGGGTTATTTACGGTAGCCGAAGTAATTTAGGTGATTCTGGTATAGTTTGTTATGATTTTTAGCATTTTTTTGTAATTTTAAAGTGATTGGGCTTAGTTTGTTGCTGTAAAGTGTAGTTGGGGTTTATTTTTGATAGCCAAAGTAATTTAGGGGAGTTTGGCATAGTTTGCTATGGTTAGTAGCATTTTTTTGTAATTTAAAAGTGATTGGGTTTAGTTTGTTGTGGTAAGGGTTAGTTGGTGATGACTTATATTAGCCGAAGTAATTTAGATGAGTTTGGCATAGTTTGCTATGGTTACTAGCATTTTTTTTAATTTAAAAGTGATTGGGTTTAGTTTGTTGTGGTAAGGGTAATTTGGTGATGATTTAGAGTAGCCGAAGTAATTTAGGTGAGTCTGGCATAGTTTGTTATGATTTGTACACCTTTTTTTGTAATTTTAAGATGATATGGTTTGGTTTGTTGTGGTAAGGGATAGTTGGGGGTGATTTACGGTAGCCGAAGTAGTTTAGGTGATTCTGGTATAGTTTGTTATGATTTTTAGCATTTTTTTGTAATTTCAAAGTGATTGGGCTTAGTTTGTTGCTGTAAAGTGTAGTTCGGGGTGATTTTTGATAGCCGAAGTAATTTAGGTGAGTTTGGCATAGTTTGCTATGGCTAGTAGCATTTTTTTGTAATTTAAAAGTGATTGGGTTTAGTTTGTTGTGGTAAGGGTTAGTTTGTGATGATTTATGGTAGCCGAAGTAATTTAGGTGAGTTTGGCATAGTTTGCAAAGGTTACTAGCATTTTTTTGTAATATAAAAGTGATTGGGTTTAGTTTGTTTTGGTAAGGGTTAGTTGGTGATGATTTATGGTAGCCGAAGTAATTTAGATGAGTTTGGCATAGTTTGCTATGGTTACTAGCATTTTTTTTGTAATTTAAAAGTGATTGGGTTTAGTTTGTTGTGGTAAGGGTTAGTTGGTGATGATTTAGAGTAGCCGAAGTAATTTAGGTGAGTCTGGCATAGTTTGTTATGATTTCTACACCTTTTTTTGTAATTTTAATATGATATGGTTTGGTTTGTTGTGGTAAGGGATAGTTGGGGGTGATTTACGGTAGCCGAAGTAATTTAGGTGATTCTGGTATAATTTGTAATGATTTTTAGCAATTTTTTGTAATTTTAAAGTGATTGGGTTTAGTTTCTTGCTGTAAAGTGTAGTTGAGGGTGATTTTTGCTAGCCGAAGTAATTTAGGTGAGTTTGGCATAGTTTGCTATGGTTAGTAGCATTTTTTTTGTAATTTAAAAGTGATTGGGTTTAGTTTGTTGTGGTAAGGGTTAGTTGGTGATGATTTATAGTAACCGAAGAAATTTAGGTGAGTTTGGCATAGTTTGCTATGGTTACTAGCATTTTTTTGTAATTTAAAAGTGATTGGGTTTAGTTTGTTGTGGTAAGGGTAAGTTGGTGATGATTTAGAGTAGCCGAAGAAATTTAGGTGAGTCTGGCATAGTTTGTAATGATTTGTACACCTTTTTTTGTAATTTTAAGATGATATGGTTTGGTTTGTTGTGGTAAGGGATAGTTGGGGGTGATTTACGGTAGCCGAAGTAATTTAGGTGATTCTGGTATAGTTTGTTATGATTTTTAGCATTTTTTTGTAATTTTAAAGTGATTGGGCTTAGTTTGTTGCTGTAAAGTGTAGTTCGGGGTGATTTTTGATAGCCGAAGTAATTTAGGTGAGTTTGGCATAGTTTGCTATGGCTAGTAGCATTTTTTTGTAATTTAAAAGTGATTGGGTTTAGTTTGTTGTGGTAAGGGTTAGTTTGTGATGATTTATGGTAGCCGAAGTAATTTAGGTGAGTTTGGCATAGTTTGCAAAGGTTACTAGCATTTTTTTGTAATATAAAAGTGATTGGGTTTAGTTTGTTTTGGTAAGGGTTAGTTGGTGATGATTTATGGTAGCCGAAGTAATTTAGGTGAGTTTGGCATAGTTTACTATGGTTACTAGCATTTTTTTGTAATTTAAAAGTGATTAGGTTTAGTTTGTTGTGGTAAGGGTTAGTTGGTGATGATTTAGAGTAGCCGAAGTAATTTAGGTGAGTCTGGCATAGTTTGTTATGTTTTGTACCCCTTTTTTTGTAATTTTAAGATGATATGGTTTGGTTTGTTGTGGTAAGGGATAGTTGGGGGTGATTTACGGTAGCCGAAGTAATTTAGGTGATTCTGGTATAATTTGTTATGATTTTTAGCATTTTTTTGTAATTTTAAAGTGATTGGGCTTAGTTTGTTGCTGTAAAGTGTAGTTCGGGGTGATTTTTGATAGCCGAAGTAATTTAGGTGAGTTTGGCATAGTTTGCTATGGCTAGTAGCATTTTTTTGTAATTTAAAAGTGATTGGGTTTAGTTTGTTGTGGTAAGGGTTAGTTTGTGATGATTTATGGTAGCCGAAGTAATTTAGGTGAGTTTGGCATAGTTTGCAAAGGTTACTAGCATTTTTTTGTAATATAAAAGTGATTGGGTTTAGTTTGTTTTGGTAAGGGTTAGTTGGTGATGATTTATGGTAGCCGAAGTAATTTAGGTGAGTTTGGCATAGTTTACTATGGTTACTAGCATTTTTTTGTAATTTAAAAGTGATTAGGTTTAGTTTGTTGTGGTAAGGGTTAGTTGGTGATGATTTAGAGTAGCCGAAGTAATTTAGGTGAGTCTGGCATAGTTTGTTATGTTTTGTACCCCTTTTTTTGTAATTTTAAGATGATATGGTTTGGTTTGTTGTGGTAAGGGATAGTTGGGGGTGATTTACGGTAGCCGAAGTAATTTAGGTGATTCTGGTATAATTTGTTATGATTTTTAGCATTTTTTTGTAATCTTAAAGTGATTGGGCTTAGTTTCTTGCTGTAAAGTGTAGTTGGGGGTGATCTTTGATAGCCGCAGTAATTTAGGTGAGTTTGGCATAGTTTGCTATGGTTAGCAGCATTTTTTTGTAATTTAAAGTGATTGGGTTTAGTTTGTTGTGGTAAGGGTTAGTTGGTGATGATTTATGGTAGCCGAAGTAATTTAGGTGAGTTTGGCATAGTTTGCTATGGTTACTAGCATTTTTTTGTAATTTAAAAGTGATTGGGTTTAGTTTGTTGTGGTAAGGGTTAGTTGGTGATGATTTAGAGTAGCCGAAGTAATTTAGGTGAGTCTGGCATAGTTTGTTATGATTTGTACATCTTTTTTTGTAATTTTAAGATGATATGGTTTGGTTTGTTGTGGTAAGGGATAGTTGGGAGTGATTTACGGTAGCCGAAGTAATTTAGGTGATTCTGGTATAGTTTGTTATGATTTTTAGCATTTTTTTGTAATTTTAAAGTGATTGGGCTTAGTTTGTTGCTGTAAAGTGTAGTTGGGGGTGATTTTTGATAGCCGAAGTAATTTAGGTGAGCTTGGCATAGTTTGCTATGGTTAGTAGCATTTTTTTGTAATTTAAACGTGATTGGGTTTAGTTTGTTGTGGTAAGGGTTAGTTGGTGATGATTTATGGTAGCCGAAGTAATTTAGGTGAGTTTGGCATAGTTTGCAATGGTTACTAGCATTTTTTTGTAATTTAAAAGTGATTGGGTTTAGTTTGTTGTGGTAAGGGTTAGTTGGTGATGATTTAGAGTAGCCGAAGTAATTTAGGTGAGTCTGGCAAAGTTTGTTATGATTTGTACACCTTTTTTTGTAATTTTAAGATGATATGGTCTTGTTTGTTGTGGTAAGGGATAGTTGGGGGTGATTTACGGTAGCCGAAGTAATTTAGGTGATTCTGGTAAAGTTTGTTATGATTTTTAGCATTTTTTTGTAATTTTAAAGTGATTGGGCTTAGTTTGTTGCTGTAAAGTGTAGTTGGGTGTGATTTTTAATAGCCGAAGTAATTTAGGTGAGTTTGGCATAGTTTGCTATGGTTAGTAGCATTTTTTTGTTATTAAAAAGTGATTGGGTTTAGTTTGTTGTTTTAAGGGTTAGTTGGTGATGATTGATGGTAGCCGCAGTAATTTAGGTGAGTTTGGCATAGTTTGCAATGGTTACTAGCATTTTTTTGGAATTTAAAAGTGATTGGGCTTAGTTTCTTGCTGTTAAGTGTAGTTGGGGGTGATTTTTGATAGCCGAAGTAATTTAGGTAAGTTTGGCATAGTTTGCTATGGTTAGTAGCATTTTTTTTGTAATTTAAATGTGATTGGGTTTAGTTTGTTGTGGTAAGGGTTAGTTGGTGATGATTTATGGTAGCCGAAGTAATTTAGGTGAGTTTGGCATAGTTTGCTATGGTTACTAGCATTTTTTTGTAATTTAAAAGTGATTGGGTTTAGTTTGTTGTGGTAAGGGTAAGTTGGTGATGATTTAGAGTAGCCGAAGTAATTTAGGTGAGTCTGGCATAGTTTGTTATGATTTGTACACCTTTTTTTGTAATTTTAAGATGATATGGTTTGGTTTGTTGTGGTAAGGGATAGTTGGGGCTGATTTACGGTAGCCGAAGTAATTTAGGTGATTCTGGTATAGTTTGTTATGATTTTTAGCATTTTTTTGTAATTTTAAAGTGATTGGGCTTAGTTTGTTGTTGTAAAGTGTAGTTGGGGGTTATTTTTGATAGCCAAAGTAATTTAGGTGAGTTTGGCATAGTTTGCTATGGTTAGTAGCATTTTTTTGTTATTAAAAAGTGATTGGGTTTAGTTTGTTGTGGTAAGGGTTAGTTGGTGATGATTTATGGTAGCCGAAGTAATTTAGGTGAGTTTGGCATAGTTTTCTATGGTTACTAGCATTTTTTTGTAATTAAAAAGTGATTGGGTTTAGTTTGTTGTGGTAAGGGTTAGTTGGTGATGATTTAGAGTAGCCGAAGTAATTTAGGTGAGTCTGGCAGAGTTTGTTATGATTTGTACACCTTATTTTGTAATTTTAAGATGATATGGTTTGGTTTGTTGTGGTAAGGGATAGTTGGGGGTGATTTACGGTAGCCGAAGTAATTTAGGTGAGTTTGGCATAGTTTGCAATGGTTACTAGCATTTTTTTGGAATTTAAAAGTGATTGGGCTTAGTTTCTTGCTGTAAAGTGTAGTTGGGGGTGATTTTTGATAGCCGAAGTAATTTAGGTGAGTCTGGCATAGTTTGTTATGATTTGTACACCTTTTTTTGTAATTTTAGGATGATATATTTTGGTTTGTTGTGGTAAGGGTTTGTTGGGGGTGATTTACGGTAGCCGAACTAATTTAGGTGGTTCTGGTATAGTTTGTTATGATTTTTAGCATTTTTTTGTAATTTTAAAGTGATTGGGCTTAGTTTGTTGCTGTAAAGTGTAGTTGGGGGTGATTTGTGATAGCCGAAGTAATTTAGGTGAGTTTGGCATAGTTTGCTATGGTTAGTAGCATTTTTTTGTAATTTAAAAGTGATTGGGTTTAGATTGCTGTGGTAAGGGTTAGTTGGTGATGATTTAGAGTAGCCGAAGTAATTTTGGTGAGTGTGGCATAGTTTGTTATGATTTTCTACACCTTTTTTTGTAATTTTAAGATGATATAGTTTGGTTTGTTGTGGTAAGGGATAGTTGGGTGTGATTTATGGTAGCCGAAGTAATTTAGGTGATTCTGGTATAGTTTGTTATGATTTTTAGCATTTTTTTGTAATTTTAAAGTGATTGGGCTTAGTTTGTTGCTGTAAAGTGTAGTTGGGGGTGATTTTTGATAGCCGAAGTAATTAAGGTGAGTTTGGCATAGTTTGCTATGGTTAGCAGCATTTTTTTGTAATTTAAAAGTGTTTGGGTTTAGTTTGTTGTGGTAAGGGTTTGTTGATAAAGATTTAGAGTAACCGAAATAATTTAGGTGAGTCTGGCATAGTTTGTTATGATTTGTACACCTTTTTTTGTAATATTAAGATGATATGATTTGGTTTGTTGTGGTAAGGGATAGTTGGGGGTGATTTACGGTAGCCGAAGTAATTTAGGTGATTCTGGTATAGTTTGTTATAATTTTTAGCATTTTTTTGTAATTTTAAAGTGATTGGGCTTAGTTTGTTGCTGTAAAGTGTAGTTGGGGGTGATTTTTGATAGACGAAGTAATTTAAGTGAGTTTGGCATAGTTTGCTATGGTTAGCAGCATTTTTTTGTAATTTAAAAGTGATTGGATTTAGTTTGTTGTTATAAGGGTTAGTTGGTGATGATTTAGAGTAGCCGAAGTAATTTAGGTGAGTCTGGCATAGTTTGTTATGATTTGTACACCTTTTTTTGTAATTTTAAAGTGATTGGGCTTAGTTTGTTGCTGTAAAGTGTAGTTGGGGGTGATTTTTGATAGCCGAAGTAATTTAGGTGAGTCTGGCATAGTTTGTTATGATTTGTACACCTTTTTTTGTAATTTTAGGATGATATATTTTTGTTTGTTGTGGTAAGGGTTAGTTGGGGGTGATTTACGGTAGCCGAACTAATTTAGGTGGTTCTAATATAGTTTGTTATGATTTTTAGCATTTTTTTGTAATTTTAAAGTGATTGGGCTTAGTTTGTTGCTGTAAAGTGTAGTTGGGGGTGATTTGTGATAGCCGAAGTAATTTAGGTGAGTTTGGCATAGTTTGCTATGGTTAGTAGCATTTTTTTGTAATTTAAAAGTGATTGGGTTTAGATTGCTGTGGTAAGGGTTAGTTGGTGATGATTTAGAGTAGCCGAAGTAATTTTGGTGAGTGTGGCATAGTTTGTTATGATTTTCTACACCTTTTTTTGTAATTTTAAGATGATATAGTTTGGTTTGTTGTGGTAAGGGATAGTTGGGTGTGATTTACGGTAGCCGAAGTAATTTAGGTGATTCTGGTATAGTTTGTTATGATTTTTAGCATTTTTTTGTAATTTTAAAGTGATTGGGCTTAGTTTGTTGCTGTAAAGTGTAGTTGGGGGTGATTTTTGATAGCCGAAGTAATTTAGGTGAGTTTGGCATAGTTTGCTATGGTTAGTAGCATTTTTTTGTAATTTAAAAGTGATTGAGTTTAGTTTGTTGTGGTAAGGGTTAGTTGGTTATGATTTAGAGTAGCTGAAGTAATTTAGGATAGTCTGGCATATTTTGTTATGATTTGTACTCCTTTTTTTGTAATTTTAAGATGATATGGTTTGGTTTGTTGTAGTAAGGAATAGTTGGGGGTGATTTACATTAGCCGAAGTAATTTAGGTGATTCTGGTATAGTTTGTTATGATTTTTAGCATTTTTTTGTAATTTTAAAGTGATTGGGCTTAGTTTGTTGCTGTAAAGTGTAGTTGGGGGTGATTTTTGATAGCCGAAGTAATTTAGGTGAGTTTGGCATAGTTTGCTATGGTTAGTAGCATTTTTTTGTAATTTAAAAGTGTTTGGGTTTAGTTTGTTGTGGTAAGGGTTTGTTGATAAAGATTTAGAGTAGCCGAAGTAATTTAGGTGAGTCTGGCATAGTTTGTTATAATTTGTACACCTTTTTTTGTAATATTAAGATGATATGATTTGGTTTGTTGTGGTAAGGGATAGTTGGGGGTGATTTACGGTAGCCGAAGTAATTTAGGTGATTCTGGTATAGTTTGTTATGATTTTTAGAATTTTTTTGTAATTTTAAAGTGATTGGGCTTAGTTTGTTGCTGTAAAGTGTAGTTGGGGGTGATTTTTGATAGCCGAAGTAATTTAGGTGAGTTTAGCATAGTTTGCTATGGTTAGTAGCATTTTTTTGTAATTTAAAAGTGATTGGGTTTAGATTGCTGTGGTAAGGGTTAGTTGGTGATGATTTAGAGTAGCCGAAGTAATTTAGGTGATTCTGGTATAGTTTGTTATGATTTTTAGCATTTTTTTGTAATTGTAAAGTGATTGGGCTTAGTTTGTTGCTGTAAAGTGTAGTTGGGGGTGATTTTTGATAGCCGAAGTAATTTAGGTGAGTCTGGCATAGTTTGTTATGATTTGTACACCTTTTTTGTAATTTTAGGATGATATGGTTTGGTTTGTTGTGGTAAGGGTTAGTTGGGGGTGATTTACGGTAGCCGAAGTAATTTAGGTGATTCTGGTATAGTTTGTTATGATTTTTAGCATTTTTTTGTAATTTTAAAGTGATTGGGCTTAGTTTGTTGCTGTAAAGTGTAGTTGGGGGTGATTTTTGATAGCCGAAGTAATTTAGGTGAGTTTGGCATAGTTTGCTATGGTTAGTAGCATTTTTTTGTAATTTAAAAGTGATTGGGTTTAGTTTGTTGTGGTAAGGGTTAGTTGGTTATGATTTATGGTAGCTGAAGTAATTTAAGTGAGTTTGGCATAGTTTGCTATGGTTACTAGAATTTTTTTGTAATTTAAAAGTGATTGGGTTTATTTTGTTGTGGTAAGGGTTAGTTGGTGATGATTTAGAGTAGCCGAAGTAATTTAGGAGAGTCTGGCATATTTTGTTATGATTTGTACTCCTTTTTTTGTAATTTTAAGATGATATGGTTTGGTTTGTTGTGGTAAGGAATAGTTGGGGGTGATTTACATTAGCCGAAGAAATTTAGGTGATTCTGGTATAGTTTGTTATGATTTTTAGCATTTTTTTGTAATTTTAAAGTGATTGGGCTTAGTTTGTTGCTGTAAAGTGTAGTTGGGGGTGATTTTTGATAGCCGAAGTAATTTAGGTGAGTTTGGCATAGTTTGCTATGGTTAGTAGCATTTTTTTGTAATTTAAAAGTGTTTGGGTTTAGTTTGTTGTGGTAAGGGTTTTTTGATAAAGATTTAGAGTAACCGAAGTAATTTAGGTGAGTCTGGCATAGTTTGTTATGATTTGAACACCTTTTTTTGTAATATTAAGATGATATGATTTGGTTTGATGTCGTAAGGGATAGTTGGGGGTGATTTACGGTAGCCGAAGTAATTTAGGTGATTCTGGTATAGTTTGTTATGATTTTTAGCATTTTTTTGTAATTTTAAAGTGATTGGGCTTAGTTTGTTGCTGTAAAGTGTAATTGGGTGTGATTTTTGATAGACGAAGTAATTTAAGTGAGTTTGGCATAGTTTGCTATGGTTAGCAGCATTTTTTTGTAATTTAAAAGTGATTGGATTTAGTTTGTTGTTGTAAGGGTTAGTTGGTGATGATTTAGAGTAGCCGAAGTAATTTAGGTGAGTCTGGCATAGGTTGTTATGATTTGTACACCTTTTTTTGTAATTTTAAGATGATATGGTTTGGTTTGTTGTGGTAAGGGATAGTTTGGTGTGATTTACGGTAGCCGAAGTAATTTAGGTGATTCTGGTATAGTTTGTTATGATTTTTAGCATTTTTTTGTAATTTTAAAGTGATTGGGCTTAGTTTGTTGCTGTAAAGTGTAGTTGGGGGTGATTTTTGATAGTCGAAGTAATTTAGGTGAGTTTGGCATTGTTTGCTATGGTTAGTAGCATTTTTTTGTAATTTAAAAGTGATTGGGTTTAGTTTGTTGTGGAAAGGGCTAGTTGGTGATGATTTATGGTAGCCGAAGTAATTTAAGTGAGTTTGGCATAGTATGCTATGGGTACTAGAAAAGTGATTGGGTTTATTTTGTTGTGGTAAGGGTTAGTTGGTGATGATTTAGAGTAGCCGAAGTAATTTAGGAGAGTCTGGAATATTTTGTTATGATTTGTACTCCTTTTTTTGTAATTTTAAGATGATATGGTTTGGTTTGTTGTGGTAAGGAATAGTTGGGGGTGATTTACATTAGCCGAAGTAATTTAGGTGATTCTGGTATAGTTTGTTATGATTTTTAGCATTTTTTTGTAATTTTAAAGTGATTGGGTTTAGTTTGTTGCTGCAAAGTGTAGTTGGGGGTGATTTTTGATAGCCGAAGTAATTTAGGTTAGTTTGGCATAGTTTGCTATAGTTATTAGCATTTTTTGTAATTTTAAAGTGATTGGGTTTAGTTTGTTGTGGTAAGGGTTAGTTGGTGATGATTGAGAGTAGCCGAAGTAATTTAGGTGAGTCTGGCATAGTTTGTTATGATTTGTACACCTTTTTTTGTAATTTTAAGATGATATGGTTTGGTTTGTTGTGGTAAGGGATAGTTGGGGGTGATTTACGGTAGCCGAAGTAATTTAGGTGATTCTGGTATAGTTTGTTATGATTTTTAGCATTTTTTTGTAATTTGAAAGTGATTGGGCTTAGTTTGTTGCTGTAAAGTGTAGTTGGGGGTGATTTTTGATAGCCGAAGTAATTTAGGTGAGTTTGGCATAGTTTGCTATGGTTAGTAGCATTTTTTTGTAATTTAAAAGTGATTGGGTTTAGTTTGTTTTGGTAAGGGTTAGTTGGTGATGATTTATGGTAGCCGAAGTAATTTAGGTGAGTTTGGCATAGTTTGCTATGGTTAGTAGCACTTTTTTGTAATTTAAAAGTGTTTGGGTTTAGTTTGTTGTGGTAAGGGTTTGTTGATAAAGATTTAGAGTAGCCGAAGTAATTTAGGTGAGTCTGGCATAGTTTGTTATAATTTGTACACCTTTTTTTGTAATATTAAGATGATATGATTTGGTTTGTTGTGGTAAGGGATAGTTGGGGGTGATTTACGGTAGCCGAAGTAATTTAGGTGATTCTGGTATAGTTTGTTATGATTTTTAGAATTTTTTTGTAATTTTAAAGTGATTGGGCTTAGTTTGTTGCTGTAAAGTGTAGTTGGGGGTGATTTTTGATAGCCGAAGTAATTTAGGTGAGTTTAGCATAGTTTGCTATGGTTAGTAGCATTTTTTTGTAATTTAAAAGTGATTGGGTTTAGATTGCTGTGGTAAGGGTTAGTTGGTGATGATTTAGAGTAGCCGAAGTAATTTAGGTGATTCTGGTATAGTTTGTTATGATTTTTAGCATTTTTTTGTAATTGTAAAGTGATTGGGCTTAGTTTGTTGCTGTAAAGTGTAGTTGGGGGTGATTTTTGATAGCCGAAGTAATTTAGGTGAGTCTGGCATAGTTTGTTATGATTTGTACACCTTTTTTGTAATTTTAGGATGATATGGTTTGGTTTGTTGTGGTAAGGGTTAGTTGGGGGTGATTTACGGTAGCCGAAGTAATTTAGGTGATTCTGGTATAGTTTGTTATGATTTTTAGCATTTTTTTGTAATTTTAAAGTGATTGGGCTTAGTTTGTTGCTGTAAAGTGTAGTTGGGGGTGATTTTTGATAGCCGAAGTAATTTAGGTGAGTTTGGCATAGTTTGCTATGGTTAGTAGCATTTTTTTGTAATTTAAAAGTGATTGGGTTTAGTTTGTTGTGGTAAGGGTTAGTTGGTTATGATTTATGGTAGCTGAAGTAATTTAAGCGAGTTTGGCATAGTTTGCTATGGTTACTAGAATTTTTTTGTAATTTAAAAGTGATTGGGTTTATTTTGTTGTGGTAAGGGTTAGTTGGTGATGATTTAGAGTAGCCGAAGTAATTTAGGAGAGTCTGGCATATTTTGTTATGATTTGTACTCCTTTTTTTGTAATTTTAAGATGATATGGTTTGGTTTGTTGTGGTAAGGAATAGTTGGGGGTGATTTACATTAGCCGAAGAAATTTAGGTGATTCTGGTATAGTTTGTTATGATTTTTAGCATTTTTTTGTAATTTTAAAGTGATTGGGCTTAGTTTGTTGCTGTAAAGTGTAGTTGGGGGTGATTTTTGATAGCCGAAGTAATTTAGGTGAGTTTGGCATAGTTTGCTATGGTTAGTAGCATTTTTTTGTAATTTAAAAGTGTTTGGGTTTAGTTTGTTGTGGTAAGGGTTTTTTGATAAAGATTTAGAGTAACCGAAGTAATTTAGGTGAGTCTGGCATAGTTTGTTATGATTTGTACACCTTTTTTTGTAATATTAAGATGATATGATTTGGTTTGATGTCGTAAGGGATAGTTGGGGGTGATTTACGGTAGCCGAAGTAATTTAGGTGATTCTGGTATAGTTTGTTATGATTTTTAGCATTTTTTTGTAATTTTAAAGTGATTGGGCTTAGTTTGTTGCTGTAAAGTGTAATTGGGTGTGATTTTTGATAGACGAAGTAATTTAAGTGAGTTTGGCATAGTTTGCTATGGTTAGCAGCATTTTTTTGTAATTTAAAAGTGATTGGATTTAGTTTGTTGTTGTAAGGGTTAGTTGGTGATGATTTAGAGTAGCCGAAGTAATTTAGGTGAGTCTGGCATAGGTTGTTATGATTTGTACACCTTTTTTTGTAATTTTAAGATGATATGGTTTGGTTTGTTGTGGTAAGGGATAGTTTGGTGTGATTTACGGTAGCCGAAGTAATTTAGGTGATTCTGGTATAGTTTGTTATGATTTTTAGCATTTTTTTGTAATTTTAAAGTGATTGGGCTTAGTTTGTTGCTGTAAAGTGTAGTTGGGGGTGATTTTTGATAGTCGAAGTAATTTAGGTGAGTTTGGCATTGTTTGCTATGGTTAGTAGCATTTTTTTGTAATTTAAAAGTGATTGGGTTTAGTTTGTTGTGGAAAGGGCTAGTTGGTGATGATTTATGGTAGCCGAAGTAATTTAAGTGAGTTTGGCATAGTATGCTATGGGTACTAGAAAAGTGATTGGGTTTATTTTGTTGTGGTAAGGGTTAGTTGGTGATGATTTAGAGTAGCCGAAGTAATTTAGGAGAGTCTGGAATATTTTGTTATGATTTGTACTCCTTTTTTTGTAATTTTAAGATGATATGGTTTGGTTTGTTGTGGTAAGGAATAGTTGGGGGTGATTTACATTAGCCGAAGTAATTTAGGTGATTCTGGTATAGTTTGTTATGATTTTTAGCATTTTTTTGTAATTTTAAAGTGATTGGGTTTAGTTTGTTGCTGCAAAGTGTAGTTGGGGGTGATTTTTGATAGCCGAAGTAATTTAGGTTAGTTTGGCATAGTTTGCTATAGTTATTAGCATTTTTTGTAATTTTAAAGTGATTGGGTTTAGTTTGTTGTGGTAAGGGTTAGTTGGTGATGATTGAGAGTAGCCGAAGTAATTTAGGTGAGTCTGGCATAGTTTGTTATGATTTGTACACCTTTTTTTGTAATTTTAAGATGATATGGTTTGGTTTGTTGTGGTAAGGGATAGTTGGGGGTGATTTACGGTAGCCGAAGTAATTTAGGTGATTCTGGTATAGTTTGTTATGATTTTTAGCATTTTTTTGTAATTTGAAAGTGATTGGGCTTAGTTTGTTGCTGTAAAGTGTAGTTGGGGGTGATTTTTGATAGCCGAAGTAATTTAGGTGAGTTTGGCATAGTTTGCTATGGTTAGTAGCATTTTTTTGTAATTTAAAAGTGATTGGGTTTAGTTTGTTGTGGAAAGGGCTAGTTGGTGATGATTTATGGTAGCCGAAGTAATTTAAGTGAGTTTGGCATAGTTTGCTATGGTTACTAGAATTTTTTTTTAATTTAAAAGTGATTGGGTTTATTTTGTTGTGGTAAGGGTTAGTTGGTGATGATTTAGAGTAGCCGAAGTAATTTAGGAGAGTCTGGCATATTTAGTTATGATTTGTACTCCTTTTTTTGTAATTTTAAGATGATATGGTTTGGTTTGTTGTGGTAAGGAATAGTTGGGGGTGATTTACATTAGCCGAAGTAATTTAGATGATTCTGGTATAGTTTGTTATGATTTTTAGCATTTTTTTGTAATTTTAAAGTGATTGGGCTTAGTTTGTTGCTGTAAAGTGTAGTTGGGGGTGATTTTTGATAGCCGAAGTAATTTAGGTGAGTTTGGCATAGTTTGCTATGGTTACTAGAATTTTTTTGTAATTTAAAAGTGATTGGGTTTATTTTGTTGTGGTAAGGGTTAGTTGGTGATGATTTAGAGTAGCCGAAGTAATTTAGGAGAGTCTGGCATATTTTGTTATGATTTGTACTCCTTTTTTTGTAATTTTAAGATGATATGGTTTGGTTTGTTGTGGTAAGGAATAATTGGGGGTGATTTACATTAGCCGAAGTAATTTAGGTGATTCTGGTATAGTTTGTTATGATTTTTAGCATTTTTTTGTAATTTTAAAGTGATTGGGCTTAGTTTGTTGCTGTAAAGTGTAGTTGGGGGTGATTTTTGATAGCCGAAGTAATTTAGGTGAGTTTGGCATAGTTTGCTATGGTTAGTAGCATTTTTTTGTAATTTAAAAGTGATTGGGTTTAGTTTGTTGTGGTAAGGGTTAGTTGGTGATGATTTAGAGTAGCCGAAGTAATTTAGGAGAGTCTGGCATATTTTGTTATGATTTGTACTCCTTTTTTTGTAATTTTAAGATGATATGGTTTGGTTTGTTGTGGTAAGGAATAGTTGGGGGTGATTTACATTAGCCGAAGTAATTTAGGTGATTCTGGTATAGTTTGTTATGATTTTTAGCATTTTTTTGTAATTTTAAAGTGATTGGGCTTAGTTTGTTGCTGTAAAGTGTAGTTGGGGGTGATTTTTGATAGCCGAAGTAATTTAGGTGAGTTTAGCATAGTTTGCTATGGTTAGTAGAATTTTTTTGTAATTTAAAAGTGATTGGGTTTAGATTGCTGTGGTAAGGGTTAGTTGGTGATGATTTAGAGTAGCCGAAGTAATTTAGGTGATTCTGGTATAGTTTGTTATAATTTTTAGCATGTTTTTGTAATTTTAAAGTGATTGGGCTTAGTTTGTTGCTGTAAAGTGTAGTTGGGGGTGATTTTTGATAGCCGAAGTAATTTAGGTGAGTCTGGCATAGTTTGTTATGATTTGTACACCTTTTTTTGTAATTTTAGGATGATATGGTTTGGTTTGTTGTGGTAAGGGTTAGTTGGGGGTGATTTACGGTAGCCGAAGTAATTTAGGTGATTCTGGTATAGTTTGTTATGCTTTTTAGCATTTTTTTGTAATTTTAAAGTGATTGGGCTTAGTTTGTTGCTGTAAAGTGTAGTTGGGGGTGATTTTTGATAGCCGAAGTAATTTAGGTGAGTTTGGCATAGTTTGCTATGGTTAGTAGCATTTTTTTGTAATTTAAAAGTGATTGGGTTTAGATTGCTGTGGTAAGGGTTAGTTGGTGATGATTTAGAGTAGCCGAAGTAATTTAGGTGAGTGTGGCATAGTTTGTTATGATTTTCTACACCTTTTTTTGTAATTTTAAGATGATATGGTTTGGTTTGTTGTGGTAAGGGATAGTTGGGTGTGATTTACGGTAGCCGAAGTAATTTAGGTGATTCTGGTATAGTTTGTTATGATTTTTAACATTTTTTTGTAATTTTAAAGTGATTGGGCTTAGTTTGTTGCTGTAAAGTGTAGTTGGGGGTGATTTTTGATAGCCGAAGTAAATTAGGTGAGTTTGGCATAGTTTGCTATGGTTAGTAGCATTTTTTTGTAATTTAAATGTGATTGGGTTTAGTTTGTTGTGGTAAGGGTTAGTTGGTTATGATTTATGGTAGCCGAAGTAATTTAGGTGAGTTTGGCATAGTTTGCTATGGTTACTAGCATTTTTTTGTAATTTAAAAGTGATTGGGTTTAGTTTGTTGTGGTAAGGGTTAGTTGGTGATGATTTAGAGTAGCCGAAGTAATTTAGGTGAGTCTGGCATAGTTTGTTATGATTTGTACACCTTTTTTTGTAATTTTAGGATGATATGGTTTGGTTTGTTGTGGTAAGGGTTAGTTGGGGGTGATTTACGGTAGCCGAAGTAATTTAGTTGATTCTGGTATAGTTTGTTATGATTTTTAGCATTTTTTTGTAATTTTAAAGTGATTTCGCTTAGTTTGTTGCTGTAAAGTGTAGTTGGGGGTGATTTTTGATAGCCGAAGTAATTTAGGTGAGTTTGGCATAGTTTGCTGTGGTTAGTAGCATTTTTTTGTAATTTAAAAGTGAGTGGGTTTAGTTTGTTGGGGAAAGGGCTAGTTGGTGATGATTTATGGTAGCCGAAGTAATTTAAGTGAGTTTGGCATAGTTTGCTATGATTACTAGAATTTTTTTGTAATTTAAAAGTGATTGGGTTTATTTTGTTGTGGTAAGGGTTAGTTGGTGATGATTTAGAGTAGCCGAAGTAATTTAGGAGAGTCTGGCATATTTTGTTATGATTTGTACTCCTTTTTTTGTAATTTTAAGATGATATGGTTTGGTTTGTTGTGGTAAGGAATAGTTGGGGGTGATTTACATTAGCCGAAGTAATTTAGGTGATTCTGGTATAGTTTGTTATGATTTTTAGCATTTTTTTGTAATTTTAAAGTGATTGGGCTTAGTTTGTTGCTGTAAAGTGTAGTTGGGGGTGATTTTTGATAGCCGAAGTAATTAAGGTGAGTTTGGCATAGTTTACTATGGTTAGCAGCATTTTTTTTAATTTAAAAGTGTTTGGGTTTAGTTTGTTGTGGTAAGGGTTTGTTGATAAAGATTTAGAGTAACCGAAGTAATTTAGGTGAGTCTGGCATAGTTTGTTATGATTTGTACATCTTTTTTTGTAATATTAAGATGATATGATTTGGTTTGTTGTGGTAAGGGATAGTTGGGGGTGATTTACGGTAGCCGAAGTAATTTAGGTGATTCTGGTATAGTTTGTTATAATTTTTAGCATTTTTTTGTAATTTTAAAGTGATTGGGCTTAGTTTGTTGCTGTAAAGTGTAGTTGGGGGTGATTTTTGATAGACGAAGTAATTTAAGTGAGTTTGGCATAGTTTGCTATGGTTAGCAGCATTTTTTTGTAATTTAAAAGTGATTGGATTTAGTTTGTTGTTATAAGGGTTAGTTGGTGATGATTTAGAGTAGCCGAAGTAATTTAGGTGAGTCTGGCATAGTTTGTTATGATTTGTACACCTTTTTTTGTAATTTTAAAGTGATTGGGCTTAGTTTGTTGCTGTAAAGTGTAGTTGGGGGTGATTTTTGATAGCCGAAGTAATTTAGGTGAGTCTGGCATAGTTTGTTATGATTTGTACACCTTTTTTTGTAATTTTAGGATGATATATTTTGGTTTGTTGTGGTAAGGGTTAGTTGGGGGTGATTTACGGTAGCCGAACTAATTTAGGTGGTTCTGGTATAGTTTGTTATGATTTTTAGCATTTTTTTGTAATTTTAAAGTGATTGGGCTTAGTTTGTTGCTGTAAAGTGTAGTTGGGGGTGATTTGTGATAGCCGAAGTAATTTAGGTGAGTTTGGCATAGTTTGCTATGGTTAGTAGCATTTTTTTGTAATTTAAAAGTGATTGGGTTTAGATTGCTGTGGTAAGGGTTAGTTGGTGATGATTTAGAGTAGCCGAAGTAATTTTGGTGAGTGTGGCATAGTTTGTTATGATTTTCTACACCTTTTTTTGTAATTTTAAGATGATATAGTTTGGTTTGTTGTGGTAAGGGATAGTTGGGTGTGATTTATGGTAGCCGAAGTAATTTAGGTGATTCTGGTATAGTTTGTTATGATTTTTAGCATTTTTTTGTAATTTTAAAGTGATTGGGCTTAGTTTGTTGCTGTAAAGTGTAGTTGGGGGTGATTTTTGATAGCCGAAGTAATTAAGGTGAGTTTGGCATAGTTTGCTATGGTTAGCAGCATTTTTTTGTAATTTAAAAGTGTTTGGGTTTAGTTTGTTGTGGTAAGGGTTTGTTGATAAAGATTTAGAGTAACCGAAATAATTTAGGTGAGTCTGGCATAGTTTGTTATGATTTGTACACCTTTTTTTGTAATATTAAGATGATATGATTTGGTTTGTTGTGGTAAGGGATAGTTGGGGGTGATTTACGGTAGCCGAAGTAATTTAGGTGATTCTGGTATAGTTTGTTATAATTTTTAGCATTTTTTTGTAATTTTAAAGTGATTGGGCTTAGTTTGTTGCTGTAAAGTGTAGTTGGGGGTGATTTTTGATAGACGAAGTAATTTAAGTGAGTTTGGCATAGTTTGCTATGGTTAGCAGCATTTTTTTGTAATTTAAAAGTGATTGGATTTAGTTTGTTGT
This sequence comes from Eledona agricola, assembly GCA_964023215.1. Lineage (NCBI taxonomy): Eukaryota > Metazoa > Arthropoda > Insecta > Coleoptera > Tenebrionidae > Eledona > Eledona agricola. Next base: position 727,288 of record CAXIEJ010000179.1, read on the forward strand.
TATAAGGGTTAGTTGGTGATGATTTAGAGTAGCCGAAGTAATTTAGGTGAGTCTGGCATAGTTTGTTATGATTTGTACACCTTTTTTTGTAATTTTAAAGTGATTGGGCTTAGTTTGTTGCTGTAAAGTGTAGTTGGGGGTGATTTTTGATAGCCGAAGTAATTTAGGTGAGTCTGGCATAGTTTGTTATGATTTGTACACCTTTTTTTGTAATTTTAGGATGATATATTTTGGTTTGTTGTGGTAAGGGTTAGTTGGGGGTGATTTACGGTAGCCGAACTAATTTAGGTGGTTCTGGTATAGTTTGTTATGATTTTTAGCATTTTTTTGTAATTTTAAAGTGATTGGGCTTAGTTTGTTGCTGTAAAGTGTAGTTGGGGGTGATTTGTGATAGCCGAAGTAATTTAGGTGAGTTTGGCATAGTTTGCTATGGTTAGTAGCATTTTTTTGTAATTTAAAAGTGATTGGGTTTAGATTGCTGTGGTAAGGGTTAGTTGGTGATGATTTAGAGTAGCTGAAGTAATTTTGGTGAGTGTGGCATAGTTTGTTATGATTTTCTACACCTTTTTTTGTAATTTTAAGATGATATAGTTTGGTTTGTTGTGGTAAGGGATAGTTGGGTGTGATTTACGGTAGCCGAAGTAATTTAGGTGATTCTGGTATAGTTTGTTATGATTTTTAGCATTTTTTTGTAATTTTAAAGTGATTGGGCTTAGTTTGTTGCTGTAAAGTGTAGTTGGGGGTGATTTTTGATAGCCGAAGTAATTTAGGTGAGTTTGGCATAGTTTGCTATGGTTAGTAGCATTTTTTTGTAATTTAAAAGTGATTGAGTTTAGTTTGTTGTGGTAAGGGTTAGTTGGTTATGATTTAGAGTAGCCGAAGTAATTTAGGATAGTCTGGCATATTTTGTTATGATTTGTACTCCTTTTTTTGTAATTTTAAGATGATATGGTTTGGTTTGTTGTAGTAAGGAATAGTTGGGGGTGATTTACATTAGCCGAAGTAATTTAGGTGATTCTGGTATAGTTTGTTATGATTTTTAGCATTTTTTTGTAATTTTAAAGTGATTGGGCTTAGTTTGTTGCTGTAAAGTGTAGTTGGGGGTGATTTTTGATAGCCGAAGTAATTTAGGTGAGTTTGGCATAGTTTGCTATGGTTAGTAGCATTTTTTTGTAATTTAAAAGTGTTTGGGTTTAGTTTGTTGTGGTAAGGGTTTGTTGATAAAGATTTAGAGTAGCCGAAGTAATTTAGGTGAGTCTGGCATAGTTTGTTATAATTTGTACACCTTTTTTTGTAATATTAAGATGATATGATTTGGTTTGTTGTGGTAAGGGATAGTTGGGGGTGATTTACGGTAGCCGAAGTAATTTAGGTGATTCTGGTATAGTTTGTTATGATTTTTAGAATTTTTTTGTAATTTTAAAGTGATTGGGCTTAGTTTGTTGCTGTAAAGTGTAGTTGGGGGTGATTTTTGATAGCCGAAGTAATTTAGGTGAGTTTAGCATAGTTTGCTATGGTTAGTAGCATTTTTTTGTAATTTAAAAGTGATTGGGTTTAGATTGCTGTGGTAAGGGTTAGTTGGTGATGATTTAGAGTAGCCGAAGTAATTTAGGTGATTCTGGTATAGTTTGTTATGATTTTTAGCATTTTTTTGTAATTTTAAAGTGATTGGGCTTAGTTTGTTGCTGTAAAGTGTAGTTGGGGGTGATTTTTGATAGCCGAAGTAATTTAGGTGAGTCTGGCATAGTTTGTTATGATTTGTACACCTTTTTTGTAATTTTAGGATGATATGGTTTGGTTTGTTGTGGTAAGGGTTAGTTGGGGGTGATTTACGGTAGCCGAAGTAATTTAGGTGATTCTGGTATAGTTTGTTATGATTTTTAGCATTTTTTTGTAATTTTAAAGTGATTGGGCTTAGTTTGTTGCTGTAAAGTGTAGTTGGGGGTGATTTTTGATAGCCGAAGTAATTTAGGTGAGTTTGGCATAGTTTGCTATGGTTAGTAGCATTTTTTTGTAATTTAAAAGTGTTTGGGTTTAGTTTGTTGTGGTAAGGGTTTTTTGATAAAGATTTAGAGTAACCGAAGTAATTTAGGTGAGTCTGGCATAGTTTGTTATGATTTGTACACCTTTTTTTGTAATATTAAGATGATATGATTTGGTTTGATGTCGTAAGGGATAGTTGGGGGTGATTTACGGTAGCCGAAGTAATTTAGGTGATTCTGGTATAGTTTGTTATGATTTTTAGCATTTTTTTGTAATTTTAAAGTGATTGGGCTTAGTTTGTTGCTGTAAAGTGTAATTGGGTGTGATTTTTGATAGACGAAGTAATTTAAGTGAGTTTGGCATAGTTTGCTATGGTTAGCAGCATTTTTTTGTAATTTAAAAGTGATTGGATTTAGTTTGTTGTTGTAAGGGTTAGTTGGTGATGATTTAGAGTAGCCGAAGTAATTTAGGTGAGTCTGGCATAGGTTGTTATGATTTGTACACCTTTTTTTGTAATTTTAAGATGATATGGTTTGGTTTGTTGTGGTAAGGGATAGTTTGGTGTGATTTACGGTAGCCGAAGTAATTTAGGTGATTCTGGTATAGTTTGTTATGATTTTTAGCATTTTTTTGTAATTTTAAAGTGATTGGGCTTAGTTTGTTGCTGTAAAGTGTAGTTGGGGGTGATTTTTGATAGTCGAAGTAATTTAGGTGAGTTTGGCATTGTTTGCTATGGTTAGTAGCATTTTTTTGTAATTTAAAAGTGATTGGGTTTAGTTTGTTGTGGAAAGGGCTAGTTGGTGATGATTTATGGTAGCCGAAGTAATTTAAGTGAGTTTGGCATAGTTTGCTATGGTTACTAGAATTTTTTTGTAATTTAAAAGTGATTGGGTTTATTTTGTTGTGGTAAGGGTTAGTTGGTGATGATTTAGAGTAGCCGAAGTAATTTAGGAGAGTCTGGAATATTTTGTTATGATTTGTACTCCTTTTTTTGTAATTTTAAGATGATATGGTTTGGTTTGTTGTGGTAAGGAATAGTTGGGGGTGATTTACATTAGCCGAAGTAATTTAGGTGATTCTGGTATAGTTTGTTATGATTTTTAGCATTTTTTTGTAATTTTAAAGTGATTGGGCTTAGTTTGTTGCTGTAAAGTGTAGTTGGGGGTGATTTTTGATAGCCGAAGTAATTTAGGTGTGTTTGGCATAGTTTGCTATGGTTAGTAGCATTTTTTTGTAATTTAAAAGTGATTGGGTTTAGTTTGTAGTGGTAAGGGTTAGTTGGTGATGATTTAGAGTAGCCGAAGTAATTTAGGTGAGTCTGGCATAGTTTGTTATGATTTTTAGCATTTTTTTGTAATTTTAAAATGATTGGGCTTAGTTTGTTGCTGTAAAGTGTAGTTGGGGGTAATTTTTGATAGCCGAAGTAATTTAGGTGAGTTTGGCATAGTTTGCTATGGTTAGCAGCAATTTTTTGTAATTTAAAAGTGATTGGATTTAGTTTGTTGTTGTAAGGGTTAGTTGGTGATGATTTAGAGTAGCCGAAGTAATTTAGGTGAGTCTGGCATAGTTTGTTATGATTTTTAGCATTTTTTTGTAATTTTAAAGTGATTGGGCTAAGTTTGTTGCTATAAAGTGTAGTTGGGGGTGATTTTTGATAGCCGATGTAATTTAGGTGAGTTTGGCATAGTTTGCTATGGTTAGTAGCATTTTTTTGTAATTTAAAAGTGATTGGGTTTAGTTTGTTGTAGCATGGGTTAGTTGGTGATGATTTAGAGTAGCCGAAGTAATTTAGGTGAGTCTGGCATAGTTTGTTATGATTTGTACACCTTTTTTTGTAATTTTAAGATGATATGGTTTGGTTTGTTGTGGTAAGGGATAGTTGGGGGTGATTTACGGTAGCCGAAGTAATTTAGGTGATTCTGGTATAGTTTGTTATGATTTTTAGCATTTTTTTGTAATTTTAAAATGATTGGGCTTACTTTGTTGCTGAAAAGTGTAGTTGGGGGTGATTTTTGATAGCCGAAGTAATTTAGGTGAGTTTGGCATAGTTTGCTATGGTTAGTAGCATTTTTTTGTAATTTAAAAGTGATTGGGTTTAGTTTGTTGTGGTAAGGGTTAATTGGTGATGATTTAGAGTAGCCGAAGTAATTTAGGTGAGTCTGGCATAGTTTGTTATGATTTGTACACCTTTTTTTGTAATTTTAAGATGATATGGTTTGGTTTGTTGTGGTAAGGGATAGTTGGGGGTGATTTACGGTAGCCGAAATAATTTAGGTGATTCTGGTATAGTTTGTTATGATTTTTAGCATTTTTTTGTAATTTTAAAGTGATTGGGCTTAGTTTGTTGCTGTAAAGTGTAGTTGGGGGTGATTTTTGATAGCCGAAGTAATTTAAGTGAGTTTGGCATAGTTTGCTATGGTTAGTAGCATTTTTTTGTAATTTAAAAATGATTGGGTTTAGTTTGTTGTGGTAACGGTTAGTTGGTGATGATTTAGAGTAGCCGAAGTAATCTAGGTGAGTCTGGCATAGTTTGTTATGATTTGTACACTTTTTTTTGTAATTTTAAGATGATATGGTTTGGTTTGTTGTGGTAAGGGATAGTTGGGCGTGATTTACGGTAGCCGAAGTAATTTAGGTGATTCTGGTATAGTTTGTTATGATTTTTAGCATTTTTTGTAATTTTAAAGTGATTGGGCATAGTTTGTTGCTGTAAAGTGTAGTTGGGGGTGATTTTTGATAGCCGAAGTAACTTAGACCTTTTTTTGTAATTTTAAGATGATATGGTTTGGTTTGTTGTGGTAAGGGATAGTTGGGGGTGATTTACGGTAGCCGAACTAATTTAGGTGATTCTGGTAGTTTGTTATGATTTTTAGCATTTTTTTGTAATTTTAAAGTGATTGGGTTTAGTTTGCTGCTGCAAAGTGTAGTTGGGGGTGATTTTTGATAGCCGAAGTAATTTAGGTTAGTTTGGCATAGTTTGCTATAGTTAGTAGCATTTTTTGTAATTTTAAAGTGATTGGGTTTAGTTTGTTGTGGTAAGGGTTAGTTGGTGATGATTTAGAGTAGCCGAAGTAATTTAGGTGAGTCTGGCATAGTTTGTTATGATTTGTACAACTTTTTTTGTAATTTTAAGATGATATGGTTTGGTTTGTTGTGGTAAGGGATAGTTGGGGGTGATTTACGGTAGCCGAAGTAATTTAGGTGATTCTGGTATAGCTTGTTATGATTTTTAGCATTTTTTTGTAATTTTAAAGTGATTGGGCTTAGTTTGTTGCTGTAAAGTGTAGTTGGGTGTGATTCTTGATAGCCGAAGTAATTTAGGTGAGTTTGTCATAGTTTGCTATGGTTAGTAGCATTTTTTTGTAATTTAAAAGTGATTGGGTTTAGTTTGTTGTGGTAAGGGTTAGTTGGTGATGATTTAAAGTAGCCGAAGTAATTTACGTGAGTCTGGCATAATTTGTTATGATTTGTACAACTTTTTTTGTAATTTTAAGATGATATGGTTTGGTTTGTTGTGGTAAGGGATAGTTGGGGGTGATTTACGGTAGCCGAAGTAATTTAGGTGATTCTGGTATAGCTTGTTATGATTTTTAGCATTTTTTTGTAATTTTAAAGTGATTGGGCTTAGTTTGTTGCTGTAAAGTGTAGTTGGGTGTGATTCTTGATAGCCGAAGTAATTTAGGTGAGTTTGGCATAGTTTGCTACGGTTAGTAGCATTTTTTTGTAATTTAAAAAAAAGTGATTGGGTTTAGTTTGTTGTGGTAAGGGATAGTTGGTGATGATTTAGAGTAGCCAAAGTAATTTAGGTGAGTCTGGCGTAGTTTGTTATGATTTGTACACCCTTTTTTGTAATTTTAAGATGATATGGTTTGGTTTGTTGTGGTAAGGGATAGTTGGGGGTGATTTACGGTAGCCGAAGTAATTTAGGTGATTCTGGTATAGTTTGTAATGATTTTTAGCATTTTTTTGTAATTTTAAAGTGATTGGGCTTAGTTTGTTGCTGTAAAGTGTAGTTGGGTGTGATTCTTGATAGCCGAAGTAATTTAGGTGAGTTTGGCATAGTTTGCTATGGTTAGTAGCATTTTTTGTAATTTAAAAGCGATTGGGTTTAGTTTGTTGTGGTAAGGGTTAGTTGGTGATGATTTAGAGTAGCCGAAGTAATTTAGGTGAGTCTGGCATAGTTTGTTATGATTTGTACACCTTTTTTTGTAATTTTAAGATGATATGGTTTGGTTTGTTGTGGTAAGGGAAAGTTGGGGGTGATTTACATTAGCCGAAGTAATTTAGGTGATTCTGGTATAGTTTGTTATGATTTTTAGCATTTTTTTGTAATTTTAAAGTGATTGGGTTTAGTTTGTTGCTGCAAAGTGTAGTTGGGGTTGATTTTTGATAGCCGAAGTAATTTAGGTGAGTTTGGCATAGTTTGCTATAGTTAGTAGCATTTTTTTGTAATTTTAAAGTGATTGGGTTTAGTTTGTTGTGGTAAGGGTTAGTTGGTGATGATTTAGAGTAGCCGAAGTAATTTAGGTGAGTCTGGCATAGTTTGTTATGATTTGTAAACCTTTTTTTGTAATTTTAAGATGATATGGTTTGGTTTGTTGTGGTAAAGGATAGTTGGGGGTGATTTATGGTAGCCGAAGTAATTTAGGTGATTCTGGTATAGTTTGTTATGATTTTTAGCATTTTTTTGTAATTTTAAAGTGATTGGGCTTAGTTTGTTGTTGTAAAGTGTAGTTGGGGGTGATTTTTATAGCCGAAGTAATTTAGGTGACTTTGTCATAGTTTGCAATGGTTAGTAGCATTTTTTTGTAATTTAAAAGTGATTGGGTTTAGTTTGTTGTGGTAAGGGTTAGTTGGTGATGATTTAGAGTAGCCGAAGTAATTTAGGTGAGTCTGGCATAGTTTGTTATGATTTGTACACCTTTTTTTGTAATTTTAAGATGATGTGGTTTGGTTTGTTGTGGTAAGGGATAGTTGGGGGTGATTTACGGTAGCCGAAGTAATTTAGGTGATTCTGGTATAGTTTGTTATGATTTTTAGCATTTTTTTGTAATTTTAAAGTGATTAGGCTTAGTTTGTTGCTGTAAAGTGTAGTTGGGGGTGATTCTTGATAGCCGAAGTAATTTAGGTGAGTTTGGCATAGTTTGCTATGGTTAGCAGCATTTTTTTATAATTTAAAAATGATTGGGTTTAGTTTGTTGTGGTAAGGGTTAGTTGGTGATGATTTAGAGTAGCCGAAGTAATTTAGGTGAGTCTGGCATAGTTTGTTATTATTTGTACACCTTTTTTTGTAATTTTAAGATGATATGGTTTGGTTTGTTGTGGTAAGGGATTGTTGGGGGTGATTTACGGTAGCCGAAGTAATTTAGGTGATTCTGGTATAGTTTGTTATGATTTTTAGCATTTTTTTGTAATTTTTAAAGTGATTGGGTTTAGTTTGTTGCTGCAAAGTGTAGTTGGGGGTGATTTTTGATATCCGAAGTAATTTAGGTGAGTTTGGCATAGTTTGCTATAGTTAGTAGCATTTTTTTGTAATTTTAAAGTGATTGGGTTTAGTTTGTTGTGGTAAGGGTTAGTTGGTGGTGATTTAGAGTAGCCGAAGTAATTTAGGTGAGTCTGGCATAGTTTGTTATGATTTGTACACCTTTTTTTGTAATTTTAAGATGATATGGTTTGGTTTGTTGTGGTAAGGGATAGTTGGGGGTGATTTACGGTAGCCGAAGTAATTTATGTGATTCTGGTAGTTTGTTATGATTTTTAGCATTTTTTTGTAATTTTAAAGTGATTGGGTTTAGTTTGTTGTGGTAAGGGTTAGTTGGTGATGATTTAGAATAGCCGAAGTAATTTAGGTGAGTCTGGCATAGTTTGTTATGATATGTACATTTTTTTTTGTAATTTTAAGATGATATGGTTTGGTTTGTTGTGGTAAGGGATAGTTGGGGGTGATTTACGGTAGCCGAAGTAATTTAGGTGATTCTGGTATAGTTTGTTATGATTTTTAGCATTTTTTTGTAATTTTAAAGTGATTGGGCTTAGTTTGTTGCTGTAAAGTGTAGTTGGGGGTGATTTTTATAGCCGAAGTAATTTAGGTGAGTTTGTCATAGTTTGCTATGGTTAGTAGAATTTTTTTGTAATTTAAAAGTGATTGGGTTTAGTTTGTTGTGGTAAGGGTTAGTTGGTGATGATTTAAAGTAGCCGAAGTAATTTACGTGAGTCTGGCATAATTTGTTATGATTTGTACAACTTTTTTTGTAATTTTAAGATGATATGGTTTGGTTTGTTGTGGTAAGGGATAGTTGGGGGTGATTTACGGTAGCCGAAGTAATTTAGGTGATTCTGGTATAGTTTGTTATGATTTTTAGCATTTTTTTGTAATTTTAAAGTAATTGGGCTTAGTTTGTTGCTGTAAAGTGTAGTTGGGGGTGATTATTGATAGCCGAAGTAATTTAGGTGAGTTTGGCATAGTTTGCTATAGTTAGTAGCATTTTTTTGTAATTTTAAAGTGATTGGGTTTAGTTTGTTGTGGTAAGGGTTAGTTGGTGATGATTTAGAGTAGCCGAAGTAATTTGGGTAAGTCTGGCATAGTTTGTTATGATTTGTAAACCTTTTTTTGTAATTTTAAGATGATATGGTTTGGTTTGTTGTGGTAAGGGATAGTTGGGGGTGATTTACGGTAGCCGAAGTAATTTTGGTGATTCTGGTATAGTTTGTTATAATTTTTAGCATTTTTTTTGTAATTTTAAAGTGATTGGGCATAGTTTGTTGTTGTAAAGTGTAGTTGGGGGTGATTTTTATAGCCGAAGTAATTTAGGTGACTTTGTCATAGTTTGCAATGGTTAGTAGCATTTTTTTGTAATTTAAAAGTGATTGGGTTTAGTTTGTTGTGGTAAGGGTTAGTTGGTGGTGATTTAGAGTAGCCGAAGTAATTTAGGTGAGTCTGGCATAGTTTGTTATGATTTGTACACCTTTTTTTTTAATTTTAAGATGATATGGTTTGGTTTGTTGTGGTAAGGGATAGTTGGGGGTGATTTACGGTAGCCGAAGTAATTTAGGTGATTCTGGTATAGTTTGTTATGATTTTTAGCATTTTTTGTAATTTTAAAATGATTGGGCTTAGTTTGTTGCTGTAAAGTGTAGTTGGGGGTGATTTTTGATAGCCAAAGTAATTTAGGTGAGTTTGGCATAGTTTGCTATGGTTAGTAGCATTTTGTTGTAATTTAAAATTGATTGGGTTTAGTTTGTTGTGGTAAGGGTTAGTTGGTGATGATTTAGAGTATCCGAAGTAATTTAGGTGTGTCTGGCATAGTTTGTTATGATTTGTACACCTTTTTTTGTAATTTTAAGATGATATGGCTTGTTTTCTTGTGGTAAGGGATAGTTGGGGGTGATTTACGGTAGCCGAAGTAATTTAGGTGATTTTGGTATAGTTTGTTATGATATTTAGAATTTTTTTGTAATTTTAAAATGGTTTGGCTTAGTTTTTTGCTGTAGAGTGTAGTTGGGGGTGATTTTTGATAGCCGAAGTAATTTAGGTGAGTTTGGCATAGTTTGCTATGGTTAGTAGCATTTTTTGTAATTTAAAAGTGATTGGGTTTAGTTTGTTGTGGTAAGGGTTAGTTGGTGATGATTTAGAGTAGCCGAAGTAATTTAGGTGTGTCTGGCATAGTTTGTTATGATTTGTACACCTTTTTTTGTAATTTTAAGATGATATGGTTTGGTTTGTTGTGGTAAGGGAAAGTTTGGGGTGATTTACATTAGCCGAAGTAATTTAGGTGATTCTGGTATAGTTTGTTATGATTTTTAGCATTTTCTTGTAATTTTAAAGTGATTGGGTTTAGTTTGTTGCTGCAAAGTGTAGTTGGGGTTGATTTTTGATAGCCGAAGTAATTTAGGTGAGTTTGGCATAGTTTGCTATAGTTAGTAGCATTTTTTTGTAATTTTAAAGTGATTGGGTTTAGTTTGTTGTGGTAAGGGTTAGTTGGTGATGATTTAGAGTAGCCGAAGTAATTTGGGTAAGTCTGGCATAGTTTGTTATGATTTGTAAACCTTTTTTTGTAATTTTAAGATGATATGGTTTGGTTTGTTGTGGTAAGGGATAGTTGGGGGTGATTTACGGTAGCCGAAGTAATTTTGGTGATTCTGGTATAGTTTGTTATAATTTTTAGCATTTTTTTTGTAATTTTAAAGTGATTGGGCATAGTTTGTTGTTGTAAAGTGTAGTTGGGGGTGATTTTTATAGCCGAAGTAATTTAGGTGACTTTGTCATAGTTTGCAATGGTTAGTAGCATTTTTTTGTAATTTAAAAGTGATTGGGTTTAGTTTGTTGTGGTAAGGGTTAGTTGGTGGTGATTTAGAGTAGCCGAAGTAATTTAGGTGAGTCTGGCATAGTTTGTTATGATTTGTACACCTTTTTTTTTAATTTTAAGATGATATGGTTTGGTTTGTTGTGGTAAGGGATAGTTGGGGGTGATTTACGGTAGCCGAAGTAATTTAGGTGATTCTGGTATAGTTTGTTATGATTTTTAGCATTTTTTGTAATTTTAAAATGATTGGGCTTAGTTTGTTGCTGTAAAGTGTAGTTGGGGGTGATTTTTGATAGCCAAAGTAATTTAGGTGAGTTTGGCATAGTTTGCTATGGTTAGTAGCATTTTGTTGTAATTTAAAATTGATTGGGTTTAGTTTGTTGTGGTAAGGGTTAGTTGGTGATGATTTAGAGTATCCGAAGTAATTTAAGTGTGTCTGGCATAGTTTGTTATGATTTGTACACCTTTTTTTGTAATTTTAAGATGATATGGCTTGTTTTCTTGTGGTAAGGGATAGTTGGGGGTGATTTACGGTAGCCGAAGTAATTTAGGTGATTTTGGTATAGTTTGTTATGATATTTAGAATTTTTTTGTAATTTTAAAATGATTTGGCTTAGTTTTTTGCTGTAAAGTGTAGTTGGGGGTGATTTTTGATAGCCGAAGTAATTTAGGTGAGTTTGGCATAGTTTGCTATGGTTAGTAGCATTTTTTTGGAATTTTAAAAGTGATTGGGTTTAATTTGTTGTGGTAAGGGTTAGTTGGTGATGATTTAGATTAGCCGAAGTAATTTGGGTGAGTCTGGCATAGTTTGTTATGATTTGTACACCTTTTTTTGTAATTTTAAAATGATATGGTTTGGTTTGTTGCGGTAAGGGATAGTTGGGGGTGATTTACGATAGCCGAAGTAATTTAGGTGATTCTGGTATAGTTTGTTATAATTTTTAGCATTTTTTTTGTAATTTTAAAGTGATTGGGCATAGTTTGTTGCTGTAAAGTGTAGTTGGGGGTGATTTTTGATAGCCGAAGTAATTTAGGTAAATTTGGCATAGTTTGCTATGGTTAGTAGCATTTTTTTGTAATTTAAAAGTGATTGGGTTTAGTTTGTTGTGGTAAGGGTTAGTTGGTGATGATTTAAAGTAGCTGAAGTAATTTAGGTGAGTCTGGCATAGTTTGTTATGATTTGTAAGCCTTTTTTTGTAATTTTAAGATGATATGGTTTGGTTTGTTGTGGTAAGAGATAGTTGGGGGTTATTTACGGTAGCCGAAGTAATTTAGGTGATTCTGGTATAGTTTGTTATGATTTTTAGCATTTTTTTGTAATTTTAAAGTGATTGGGCTTAGTTTGTTGCTGTAAAGTGTAGTTGGGGGTGATTTTTGAAAGCCGAAGTAATTTAGGTGAGTTTGGCATAGTTTGCTATGGTTAGTAGCATTTTTTTGTAATTTAAAAGTGATTGGGTTTAGTTTGTTGTGGTAAGTGTTGGTTGGTGATGATTTAGAGTAGCCGAAGTAATTATGTGAGTCTGGCATAGTTTGTTATGATTTGTACACCTTTTTTTGTAATTTTAAGATGATATGGTTTGGTTTGTTGTGGTAAGGGATATTTGGGGGTGATTTACGGTAGCCGAAGTAATTTAGGTGATTCTGGTATAGTTTGTTATGATTTTTTGCATTTTTTTGTAATTTTAAAGTGATTGGGCTTAGTTTGTTGCTGTAAAGTGTAGTTGGGGGTGATTTTTGATAGCCGAAGTAATTTAGGTGAGTTTGGTATAGTTTGCTATGGTTAGTAGCATTTTTTTGTAATTTAAAAGTGATTGGGTTTAGTTTGTTGTGATAAGGGTTAGTTGGTGATGATTTAGAGTAGCCGAAGTAATTTAGGTGAGTCTGGCATAGTTTGTTATGATTTGTACACCTTTTTTTGTAATTTTAAGATGATATGGTTTGGTTTGTTGTGGTAAGGGATAGTTGGGGGTGATTTACGGTAGCCGAAGTAATTTAGGTGTTTCTGGTGTAGTTTGTTATGATTTTTAGCATTTTTTTGTAATTTTAAAGTGATTGGGCTTAGTTTGTTGCTGTAAAGTGTAGTTGGGGGTGATTTTTAATAGCCGAAGTAATTTAGGTGAGTTTGGCATAGTTTGCTATGGTTACTAGCATTTTTTTATAATTTTAATGTGATTGGGTTTAGTTTGTTGTGGTAATGGTTAGTTGGTGATGATTTAGAGTAGCCGAAGTAATTTAGGTGAGTCTGGCATAGTTTGTTATGATTTGTACACCTTTTTTTGTAATTTTAAGATTATATGGTTTGGTTTGTTGTGGTAAGGGATAGTTGGGGGTGATTTACGGTAGCCGAAGTAATTTAGGTGATTCTGGTGTAGTTTGTTATGATTTTTAGCATTTTTTTGTAATTAAAAGTGATTGGGCTTAGTTTGTTGCTGTAAAGTGTAGTTGGGGGTGATTTTTAATAGCCGAAGTAATTTAGGTGAGTCTGGCATAGTTTGTTATGATTTGTACACCTTTTTTTGTAATTTTAAGATTATATGGTTTGGTTTGTTGTGGTAAGGGATAGTTGGGGGTGATTTACGGTAGCCGAAGTAAATTAGGTGATTTTGGTATAGTTTGTTATGATTTTTAGAATTTTTTTGTAATTTTAAAGTGAATGGGCTTAGTTTGTTGCTGTAAAGTGTAGTAGGGGGTGATTTTTGATAGCCGAAATAATTTTGGTGAGTTTGGCATAAATTGCTATGGTTAGTAGCATTTTTTTGTAATTTAAAAGAGATTGGGTTTAGTTTGTTGTAGTAAGGGTTAGTTGGTGATGATTTAGAGTAGCCAAAGTAATTTATGTGAGTCTGGCATAGTTTGTTATGATTTGTACACCTTTTTTTTATTTTAAGATGATATGGTTTGGTTTGTTGTGGTAAGGGATAGTTGGGGGTGATTTACGGTAGCCGAAGTAATTTAGATGATTCTGGTATAGTTTGTAATGATTTTTAGCATTTTTTGTAATTTTAAAGTGATTGGGCTTAGTGTGTTGCTGTAAAGTGTAGTTGGGGGTGATTTTTGATAGCCGAAGTAATTTAGGTGAGTTTTGCATAGTTTGCTATGGTTAGTAGCATTTTTTTGTAATTTAAATGTGATTGGGTTTAGTTTGTTGTGGTAAGTGTTAGTTGGTGATGATTTAGAGTATCCGAAGTAATTTAGGTGAGTCTGGCAGAGTTTTTTATAATTTGTACACCTTTTTTTGTAATTTTAAGATGATATGGTTTGGTTTGTTGTGGTAAGGGATAGTTGGGGGTGATTTACATAGGCCGAAGTAATTTAGGTGATTCTGGTATAGTTTGTTATGATTTTTAGCATTTTTTTGTAATTTAAAGTGATTGGGCTTAGTTTGTTGCTGTAAAGTGTAGTTGGGGGTGATTTTTAATATCCGAAGTAATTTAGGTGAGTCTGGCATAGTTTGTTATGATTTGTACACCTTTTTTTGTAATTTTAAGATTATATGGTTTGGTTTGTTGTGGTAAGGGATAGTTGGGGGTGATTTACGGTAGCCGAAGTAATTTAGGTGATTTTGGTATAGTTTGTTATGATTTTTAGAATTTTTTTGTAATTTTAAAGTGAATGGGCTTAGTTTGTTGCTGTAAAGTGTAGTAGGGGGTGATTTTTGATAGCCGAAATAATTTAGGTGAGTTTGGCATAAATTGCTATGGTTAGTAGCATTTTTTTGTAATTTAAAAGAGATTGGGTTTAGTTTGTTGTAGTAAGGGTTAGTTGGTGATGATTTAGAGTAGCCAAAGTAATTTATGTGAGTCTGGCATAGTTTGTTATGATTTGTACACCTTTTTTTTTATTTTAAGATGATATGGTTTGGTTTGTTGTGGTAAGGGATAGTTGGGGGTGATTTACGGTAGCCGAAGTAATTTAGGTGATTCTGGTATAGCTTGTAATGATTTTTAGCATTTTTTGTAATTTTAAAGTGATTGGGCTTAGTGTGTTGCTGTAAAGTGTAGTTGGGGGTGATTTTTGATAGCCGAAGTAATTTAGGTGAGTTTTGCATAGTTTGCTATGGTTAGTAGCATTTTTTTGTAATTTAAAAGTGATTGGGTTTAGTTTGTTGTGGTAAGGGTTAGTTGGTGATGATTTAAAGTAGCTGAAGTAATTTAGGTGAGTCTGGCATAGTTTGTTATGATTTGTAAGCCTTTTTTTGTAATTTTAAGATGATATGGTTTGGTTTGTTGTGGTAAGGGATAGTTGGGGGTTATTTACGGTAGCCGAAGTAATTTAGGTGATTCTGGTATAGTTTGTTATGATTTTTAGCATTTTTTTGTAAGTTTAAAGTGATTGGGCTTAGTTTGTTGCTGTAAAGTGTAGTTGGGGGTGATTTTTGAAAGCCGAAGTAATTTAGGTGAGTTTGGCATAGTTTGCTATGGTTAGTAGCATTTTTTTGTAATTTAAAAGTGATTGGGTTTAGTTTGTTGTGGTAAGTGTTAGTTGGTGATGATTTAGAGTAGCCGAAGTAATTATGTGAGTCTGGCATAGTTTGTTATGATTTGTACACCTTTTTTTGTAATTTTAAGATGATATGGTTTGGTTTGTTGTGGTAAGGGATATTTGGGGGTGATTTACGGTAGCCGAAGTAATTTAGGTGATTCTGGTATAGTTTGTTATGATTTTTTGCATTTTTTTGTAATTTTAAAGTGATTGGGCTTAGTTTGTTGCTGTAAAGTGTAGTTGGGGGTGATTTTTGATAGCCGAAGTAATTTAGGTGAGTTTGGTATAGTTTGCTATGGTTAGTAGCATTTTTTTGTAATTTAAAAGTGATTGGGTTTAGTTTGTTGTGATAAGGGTTAGTTGGTGATGATTTAGAGTAGCCGAAGTAATTTAGGTGAGTCTGGCATAGTTTGTTATGATTTGTACACCTTTTTTTGTAATTTTAAGAAGATATGGTTTGGTTTGTTGTGGTAAGGGATAGTTGGGGGTGATTTACGGTATCCGAAGTAATTTAGGTGTTTCTGGTGTAGTTTGTTATGATTTTTAGCATTTTTTTGTAATTTTAAAGTGATTGGGCTTAGTTTGTTGCTGTAAAGTGTAGTTGGGGGTGATTTTTAATAGCCGAAGTAATTTAGGTGAGTTTGGCATAGTTTGCTATGGTTAGTAGCATTTTTTTATAATTTAAATGTGATTGGGTTTAGTTTGTTGTGGTAATGGTTAGTTGGTGATGATTTAGAGTAGCCGAAGTAATTTAGGTGAGTCTGGCATAGTTTGTTATGATTTGTACACCTTTTTTTGTAATTTTAAGATTATATGGTTTGGTTTGTTGTGGTAAGGGATAGTTGGGGGTGATTAACGGTAGCCGAAGTAATTTAGGTGATTCTGGTGTAGTTTGTTATGATTTTTAGCATTTTTTTGTAATTTAAAGTGATTGGGCTTAGTTTGTTGCTGTAAAGTGTAGTTGGGGGTGATTTTTAATAGCCGAAGTAATTTAGGTGAGTCTGGCATAGTTTGTTATGATTTGTACACCTTTTTTTGTAATTTTAAGATTATATGGTTTGGTTTGTTGTGGTAAGGGATAGTTGGGGGTGATTTACGGTAGCCGAAGTAATTTAGGTGATTTTGGTATAGTTTGTTATGATTTTTAGAATTTTTTTGTAATTTTAAAGTGAATGGGCTTAGTTTGTTGCTGTAAAGTGTAGTAGGGGGTGATTTTTGATAGCCGAAATAATTTAGGTGAGTTTGGCATAAATTGCTATGGTTAGTAGCATTTTTTTGTAATTTAAAAGAGAATGGGTTTAGTTTGTTGTAGTAAGGGTTAGTTGGTGATGATTTAGAGTAGCCAAAGTAATTTATGTGAGTCTGGCATAGTTTGTTATGATTTGTACACCTTTTTTTTATTTTAAGATGATATGGTTTGGTTTGTTGTGGTAAGGGATAGTTGGGGGTGATTTACGGTAGCCGAAGTAATTTAGGTGATCTTGGTATAGTTTGTTATGATTTTTAGCATTTTTTTGTAATTTTAAAGTGATTGGGCTTAGTTTGTTGCTGCAAAGTGTAGTTGGAAGTGATTTTTGATAGCCGAAATAATTTAGGTGAGTTTGGCATAATTTGCTATGGTTAGTAGCATTTTTTTGTAATTTAAAAAAGATTGGGTTTAGTTTGTTGTGGTAAGGGTTAGTTGGTGATGATTTAGAGTAGCCGAAGTAATTTAGGTGAGTCTGGCATAGTTTGTTATGAATTGTACACCTTTTTTTGTAATTTTAAGATGATATGGTTTGGTTTGTTGTGGTAAGGGATAGTTGGGGGTGATTTACGTTAGCCGAAGTAATTTAGGTGATTTTGGTATAGTTTGTAATGATTGTTAGCATTTTTTTGTAATTTTAAATTGATTGGGCTTAGTTTGTTGCTGTAAAGTGTAGTTGGGGGTGATTTTTGATAGCCGAAGTAATTTAGGTGAGTTTGGCATAGTTTGCTATGGTTAGTAGCATTTTTTAGTAATTTAAATGTGATAGGGTTTAGTTTGTTGTCGTAAGGGTTAGTTGGTGATGATTTAGAGTATCCGAAGTAATTTAGGTCAGTCTGGCATAGTTTGTTATAATTTGTACACCTTTTTTTGTAATTTTAAGATGATATGGTTTGGTTTGTTGTGGTAAGGGATAGTTGGGGGTGATTTACGGTAACCGAAGTAATTTAGGTGATTCTGGTATAGTTTGTTATGATTTTTAGCAGTTTTTTGTAATTTTAAAGTGATTGGGCTTAGTTTGTTGCTGTAAAGTGTAGTTGGGGGTGATTTTTGATAGCCGAAGTAATTTAGGTGAGTTTGTAATTTTAAAGTGATTGGGTTTAGTTTGTTGTGGTAAAGGTTAGTTGGTGATGATTTAGAGTAGCCGAAGTAATTTAGGTGAGTCTGGCATAGTTTGTTATGATTTGTACATCTTTTTTGTAATTTTAAGATGATATGGTTTAGTTTGTTTTGGTAAGGGATAGTTGGGGGTGATTTACGGTAGCCGAAGTAATTTAGGTAATTCTGGTATAGTTTGTTATGATTTTTAGCATTTTTTTGTAATTTTAAAGTGATTGGGCTTAGTTTGTTGCTGTAAAGTGTAGTTGGGGGTGATTTTTGATAGCCGAAGTAATTGAGGTGAGTTTGGCATAGTTTGCTATGGTTAGTAGCATTTTTTTGTAATTTAAAAGTAATTGGGTTTAGTTGGTTGTGGTAAGGGTTAGTTGGTGATGATTTAGAGTAGCCGAAGTAATTTAGGTGAGTCTGGCATAGTTTGTTACGATTTGTACACCTTTTTTTGTAATTTTAAGACGATATGGTTTGGTTTGTTGTGGTAAGGGATAGTTGGGGTGATTTACGGTAGCCGAAGTAATTTAGGTGATTCTGGTATAGTTTGTTATGGTTTTTAGCATTTTTTTGTAATTTTAAAATGATTGGGCTTAGTTTGTTGCTGTAAAGTGTAGTTGGGGGTGATTTTTGATAGCCGAAGTAATTTAGGTGAGTTTGGCATAGTTTGCTATGGTTAGTAGCATTTTTTTGTAATTTAAAAGTGATTGGGTTTAGTTTGTTGTGGTAAGGGTTAGTTGGTGATGATTTAGAGTAGCCGAAGTAATTTAGGTGAGTCTGGCATAGTTTGTTATGATTTGTACACCTTTTTTTGTAGTTTTAAGACGATATGGTTTGGTTTGTTGTGGTAAGAGATAGTTGGGGGTGATTTACGGTAGCCGAAGTAATTTGGGTGATTCTGGTATAGTTTGTTATGATTTTTAGCATTTTTTTGTAATTTTAAAGTGATTGGGCTTAGTTTGTTGCTGTAAAGTGTAGTTGGGGGTGATTTTTGATAGCCGAAGTAATTTAGGTGAGTTTGGCATAGTTTGCTATGGTTAGTAGCATTTTTATGTAATTTAAAAGTGATTGGGTTTAGTTTGTTGTGGTAAGGGTTATTTGGTGATGATTTAGAGTAGCCGAAGTAATTTAGGTGAGTCTGGCATAGTTTGTTATAATTTGTACACCTTTTTTTGTAATTTTAAGATGATATGGTTTGGTTTGTTGTGGTAAGGAATAGTTGGGGGTGATTTACGGTAGCCGAAGTAATTTAGGGGATTCTGGTATAGCTTGTTATAATTTTTAGCATTTTTTTGTAATTTTAAGGTGATTGGGCTTAGTTTGTTGCTGTAAAGTGTATTTGGGTGTGATTTTTGATAGCCGAAGTAATTTAGGTGAGTTTGGCATAGTTTGCTATGGTTAGTAGCATTTTTTTGTAATTTAAAAGTGATTGGGTTTAGTTTGTTGTGGTATGGTTTAGTTGGTGATGATTTAGAGTAGCCGAAGTAAATTAGGTGAGTCTGGCATAGTTTGTTATGATTTGTACACCTTTTTTTGTAATTTTAAGATGATATGGTTGGGTTGTTGTGGTAAGGGATAGTTGGGGGTGATTTACGGTAGCCGAAGTAATTTAGGTGATTCTGGTATAGTTTGTTATGATTTTTAGCATTTTTTTGTAATTTTAATGTGATTGGGCTTAGTTTGTTGCTGTAAAGTGTAGTTGGGGGTGATTTTTGATAGCCGAAGTAATTTAGGTGAGTTTGGCATAGTTTGCTATGGTTAGTAGCATTTTTTTGTAATTTAAAAGTGATTGGGTTTAGTTTGTTGTGGTAAGGGTTATTTGGTGATGATTTAGAGTAGCCGAAGTAATTTAGGTGAGTGTGGCATAGTTTGTTATGATTTGTACACCTTTTTTTGTAATTTTAAGACGATATGGTTTGGTTTGTTGTGGTAAGGGATAGTTGGGGGTGATTTACGGTAGCCGAAGTAATCTAGGTGATTCTGGTATAGTTTGTTATGATTTTTAGCATGTTTTTGTAATTTTAAAGTGATTGGGCTTAGTTTGTTGCTGTAAAGTGTAGTTGGGGGTGATTTTTGATAGCCGAAGTAATTTTGGTGAGTTTGGCATAGTTTGCTATGGTTAGTAGCATTTTTTTTTAATTTAAAAATGATTGGGTTTAGTTTGTTGTGGTAAGGGTTAATTGGTGATGATTTAGAGTAGCCGAAGTAATTTAGGTGAGTCTGGCATTGTTTGTTATGATTTGTACACCTTTTTTTGTAATTTTAAGATGATATGGTTTGGTTTGTTGTGGTAAAGGATAGTTGGGGGTGATTTAGGGTAGCCGAAGTAATTTAGGTGATTCTGGTATAGTTTGTTATGATTTTTAGCACTTTTTTGTAATTTTAAAGTGATTGGGCTTAGTTTGTTGCTGTAAAGTGTATTTGGGAGTGATTTTTGATAGCCGAAGTAATTTAGGTGAGTTTGGCATAGTTTGCTATGGTTAGTAGCATTTTTTTGTAATTTAATAGTAATTGGGTTTAGTTTGTTGTGGTAAGGGTTAGTTGGTGATGATTTAGAGTAGCCAAATAATTTAGGTAAGTCTGGCATAGTTTGTTATGATTTGTACACCTTTTTTTGTAATTTTAAGATGATATGGTTTGGTTTGTTGTGGTAAGGGATAGTTGGGGGTGATTTACGGTAGACAAAGTAATTTAGGTAATTCTGGTATAGTTTGTTATGATTTTTAGCATTTTTTTGTAATTTTAAAGTGATTGGGCTTAGTTTGTTGCTGTAAAGTGTAGATGGGGGTGATTTTTGATAGCCGAAGTAATTGAGGTGAGTTTGGCATAGTTTGCTATGGTTAGTAGCATTTTTTTGTAATTTAAAAGTGATTGGGTTTAGTTTGTTGTGGTAAGGGTTAGTTGGTGATGATTCAGAGTAGCCGAAGTAATTTAGGTGAGTCTGGCATAGTTTGTTATGATTTGAACACCTTTTTTTGTAATTTTAAGATGATATGGTTTGGTTTGTTGTGGTAAGGGATAGTTGGGGGTGATTTACGGTAGCCGAAGTAATTTAGGTGATTCTGGTATAGTTTGTTATGATTTTTAGCATTTTTTTGTAATTTTAAAGTGATTGGGCTTAGTTTGTTGCTGTAAAGTGTAGTTGGAGGTCATTTTTGATAGCCGAAGTAATCTAGGTGAGTTTGGCATAGTTTGCTATGGTTAGTAGCATTTTTTTGTAATTTAAAAGTAGTTGGGTTTAGTTTGTTTTGGTAAGGGTTAGTTGGTGAAGATTTAGAGTAGCCGAAGTAATTTAGGTGAGTCTGGAATAGTTTGTAATGATTTGTACACCTTTTTTTGTAATTTTAAGACGATATGGTTTGGTTTGTTGTGGTAAGGGATAGTTGGGGGTGATTTACGGTAGCCGAAGTAATTTAGGTGATTCTGGTATAGTTTGTTATGATTTTTAGCATTTTTTTGTAATTTTAATGTGATTGGGCTTAGTTTGTTGCTGTAAAGTGTATTTGGGGGTGATTTTTGATAGCCGAAGTAATTTAGGTGAGTTTGGCATAGTTTGCTATGGCTAGTAGCATTTTTTTAAATTTAAAAGTGATTGGGTTTAGTTTGTTGTGGTAAGGGTTAGTTAATGATGATTTAGAGTAGCCGAAGTAATTTAGGTGAGTCTGGCATTGTTTGTTATGATTTGTACACCTTTTTTTGTAATTTTAAGATGATATGGTTTGGTTTGTTGTGGTAAGGGATAGTTGGGGGTGATTTACGGTAGCCGAAGTAATCTAGGTGATTCTGGTATAGTTTGTTATGATTTTTAGCATGTTTTTGTAATTTTAAAGTGATTGGGCTTAGTTTGTTGCTGTAAAGTGTAGTTGGGGGTGATTTTTGATAGCCGAAGTAATTTAGGTGAGTTTGGCATAGTTTGCTATGGTTAGTAGCATTTTTTTGTAATTTAAAAGTGATTGGGTTTAGTTTGTTGTGGTAAGGGTTATTTGGTGATGATTTAGAGTAGCCGAAGTAATTTAGGTGAGTGTGGCATAGTTTGTTATGATTTGTACACCTTTTTTTGTAATTTTAAGACGATATGGTTTGGTTTGTTGTGGTAAGGGATAGTTGGGGGTGATTTACGGTAGCCGAAGTAATCTAGGTGATTCTGGTATAGTTTGTTATGATTTTTAGCATGTTTTTGTAATTTTAAAGTGATTGGGCTTAGTTTGTTGCTGTAAAGTGTAGTTGGGGGTGATTTTTGATAGCCGAAGTAATTTTGGTGAGTTTGGCATAGTTTGCTATGGTTAGTAGCATTTTTTTTTAATTTAAAAATGATTGGGTTTAGTTTGTTGTGGTAAGGGTTAATTGGTGATGATTTAGAGTAGCCGAAGTAATTTAGGTGAGTCTGGCATTGTTTGTTATGATTTGTACACCTTTTTTTGTAATTTTAAGATGATATGGTTTGGTTTGTTGTGGTAAAGGATAGTTGGGGGTGATTTAGGGTAGCCGAAGTAATTTAGGTGATTCTGGTATAGTTTGTTATGATTTTTAGCACTTTTTTGTAATTTTAAAGTGATTGGGCTTAGTTTGTTGCTGTAAAGTGTATTTGGGAGTGATTTTTGATAGCCGAAGTAATTTAGGTGAGTTTGGCATAGTTTGCTATGGTTAGTAGCATTTTTTTGTAATTTAATAGTAATTGGGTTTAGTTTGTTGTGGTAAGGGTTAGTTGGTGATGATTTAGAGTAGCCAAATAATTTAGGTAAGTCTGGCATAGTTTGTTATGATTTGTACACCTTTTTTTGTAATTTTAAGATGATATGGTTTGGTTTGTTGTGGTAAGGGATAGTTGGGGGTGATTTACGGTAGACAAAGTAATTTAGGTAATTCTGGTATAGTTTGTTATGATTTTTAGCATTTTTTTGTAATTTTAAAGTGATTGGGCTTAGTTTGTTGCTGTAAAGTGTAGATGGGGGTGATTTTTGATAGCCGAAGTAATTGAGGTGAGTTTGGCATAGTTTGCTATGGTTAGTAGCATTTTTTTGTAATTTAAAAGTGATTGGGTTTAGTTTGTTGTGGTAAGGGTTAGTTGGTGATGATTCAGAGTAGCCGAAGTAATTTAGGTGAGTCTGGCATAGTTTGTTATGATTTGAACACCTTTTTTTGTAATTTTAAGATGATATGGTTTGGTTTGTTGTGGTAAGGGATAGTTGGGGGTGATTTACGGTAGCCGAAGTAATTTAGGTGATTCTGGTATAGTTTGTTATGATTTTTAGCATTTTTTTGTAATTTTAAAGTGATTGGGCTTAGTTTGTTGCTGTAAAGTGTAGTTGGAGGTCATTTTTGATAGCCGAAGTAATCTAGGTGAGTTTGGCATAGTTTGCTATGGTTAGTAGCATTTTTTTGTAATTTAAAAGTAGTTGGGTTTAGTTTGTTTTGGTAAGGGTTAGTTGGTGAAGATTTAGAGTAGCCGAAGTAATTTAGGTGAGTCTGGAATAGTTTGTAATGATTTGTACACCTTTTTTTGTAATTTTAAGACGATATGGTTTGGTTTGTTGTGGTAAGGGATAGTTGGGGGTGATTTACGGTAGCCGAAGTAATTTAGGTGATTCTGGTATAGTTTGTTATGATTTTTAGCATTTTTTTGTAATTTTAATGTGATTGGGCTTAGTTTGTTGCTGTAAAGTGTATTTGGGGGTGATTTTTGATAGCCGAAGTAATTTAGGTGAGTTTGGCATAGTTTGCTATGGCTAGTAGCATTTTTTTAAATTTAAAAGTGATTGGGTTTAGTTTGTTGTGGTAAGGGTTAGTTAATGATGATTTAGAGTAGCCGAAGTAATTTAGGTGAGTCTGGCATTGTTTGTTATGATTTGTACACCTTTTTTTGTAATTTTAAGATGATATGGTTTGGTTTGTTGTGGTAAGGGATAGTTGGGGGTGATTTACGGTAGCCGAAGTAATTTAGCTGATTCTGGTATAGTTTGTTATGATTTTTAGCACTTTTTTGTAATTTTAAAGTGATTGGGCTTAGTTTGTTGCTGTAAAGTGTATTTGGGGGTGATTTTTGATAGCCGAAGTAATTTAGGTGAGTTTGGCATAGTTTGCTATGGTTAGTAGCATTTTTTTGTAATTTAAAAGTGATTGGGTTTAGTTTGTTGTGGTAAGGGTTAGTTGGTGATGATTTAGAGTAGCCGAAGTAATTTAGGTGAGTCTGGCATAGTTTGTTATGATTTGTACACCTTTTTTTGTAATTTTAAGATGATATGGTTTGGTTTGTTGTGGTAAGGGATAGTTGGGGGTGATTTGCGGTAGCCGAAGTAATTTAGGTGATTCTGGTATAGTTTGTTATGATTTTTAGCATTTTTTTGTAATTTTAAAATGATTGGGCTTAGTTTGTTGCTGTAAAGTGTAGTTGGAGTTGATTTTTGATGGCCGAAGTAATTTAGGTAAGTTTGGCATAGTTTGCTATGGTTAGTAGCATTTTTTTGTAATTTAAAAGTGATTGGGTTTAGTTTGTTGTGGTAAGGGTTAGTTGGTGATGATTTAGAGTAGCCGAAGTAATTTAGGTGAGTCTGGCATTGTTTGTTATGATTTGTACACCTTTTTTTGTAATTTTAAGATGATATGGTTTGGTTTGTTGTGGTAAGGGATAGTTGGGGGTGATTTACGGTAGCCGAAGTAATTTAGGTGATTCTGGTATAGTTTGTTTTGATTTTTAGCAATTTTTTGTAATTTTAAAGTTATTGGGCTTAGTTTGTTGCTGAAAAATGTATTTGGGGGTGATTTTTGATAGCCGAAGTAATTTAGGTAAGTTTGGCATAGTTTGCTATAGTTAGTAGCATTTTTTTGTAATTTAAAAGTGATTGGGTTTAGTTTGTTGTGGTAAGGGTTAGTTGGTGATGATTTAGATTAGCCGAAGTAATTTAGGTGAGTCTGGCATAGTTTGTTATGATTTGTACACCTTTTTTTGTAATTTTAAGATGATATGGTTTGGTTTGTTGTGGTAAGGGAGAGTTGGGGGTGATTTACGGTAGCCGAAGTAATTTAGGTGATTCTGGTGTAGTTTGTTATGATTTTTAGCATTTTTTTTTAATTTTAAAGTGATTGGGCTTAGTTTGTTGCTGTAAAGTGTAGTTGGGGGTGATTTTTGATAGCCGAAGTAATTTAGGTGAGTTTGGCGTAGTTTGCTATGGTTAGTAGCATTTTTTTGTAATTTAAAATTGATTGGGTTTAGTTTGTTGTGGTAAGGGTTAGTTGGTGATGATTTAGAGTAGCCGAAGTAATTTAGGTGAGTCTGGCATAGTTTGTTATGATTTGTACACCTTTTTTTGTAATTTTAAGATGATATGGTTTGGTTTGTTGTGGTAGGGGATAGTTGGGGGTGATTTACGGTAGCCGAAGTAATTTAGGTGATTCTGGTATAGTTTGTTTTGATTTTTAGCATTTTTTTGTAATTTTAAAGTGATTGTGCTTAGTTTGTTGCTGTAAAGTGTAGTTGGGGGTGATTTTTGATAGCCGAAGTAATTTAGGTGAGTTTGGCATAGTTTGCTATGATTAGTAGCATTTTTTTGTAATTTAATAGTGATTGGGTTTAGTTTCTTGTGGTAAGGGTTAGTTGGTGATGATTTAGAGTAGCCGAAGTAATTTAGGTGAGTTTGGCGTAGTTTGCTATGGTTAGTAGCATTTTTTTGTAATTTAAAATTGATTGGGTTTAGTTTGTTGTGGTAAGGGTTAGTTGGTGATGATTTAGAGTAGCCGAAGTAATTTAGGTGAGTCTGGCATAGTTTGTTATGATTTGTACACCTTTTTTTGTAATTTTAAGATGATATGGTTTGGTTT
Organism: Eledona agricola; assembly: GCA_964023215.1. Classification (NCBI taxonomy): domain Eukaryota; kingdom Metazoa; phylum Arthropoda; class Insecta; order Coleoptera; family Tenebrionidae; genus Eledona; species Eledona agricola. The sequence goes on from CAXIEJ010000179.1 coordinate 752,224, forward strand.
GTTGTGGTAAGGGATAGTTGGGGGTGATTTACGGTAGACGAAGTAATTTAGGTGATTCTGGTATAGTTTGTTATAATTTTTAGCATTTTTTTGTAATTTTAAAGTGATTGGGCTTAGATTGTTTCTGTAAAGTGTAGTTGGGGGTGATTTTTGATAGCCGAAGTAATTGAGGTGAGTTTGGCATAGTTTGCTATGGTTAGTAGCATTTTTTTGTAATTTAAAAGTGATTGGGTTTAGTTTGTTGTGGTAAGGGTTAGTTGGTTATGATTTAGAGTAGCCCAAGTAATTTAGGTGAGTCTGGCATAGTTTGTTATGATTTGTACACCTTTTTTTGTAATTTTAAGATTATATGGTTTGGTTTGTTGTGGTAAGGAATAGTTGGGGGTGATTTACGGTAGCCGAAGTAATTTAGGTGATTCTGGTATAGTTTGTTATGATTTTTAACATTTTTTTGTAATTTTAATGTGATTGGGCTTAGTTTGTTGCTGTAAAGTGTAGTTGGGGGTGATTTTTGATAGCCGAAGTAATTTAGGTGAGTTTGGCATAGTTTGCTATGGTTAGTAGCATTTTTTTGTAATTTAAAAGTGATTGGGTTTAGTTTGTTGTGGTAAGGGTTAGTTGGTGATGATTTAGAGTAGCCGAAGTAATTTAGGTGAGTCTGGCATAGTTTGTTATGATTTGTACACCTTTTTTTGTAATTTTAAGGCGATATGGTTTGGTTTGTTGTGTAAAGGGATAGTTGGGGGTGATTTACGGTAGCCGAAGTAATTTAGGTGATTCTGGTATAGTTTGTTATGATTTTTAGCATGTTTTTGTTATTTTAAAGAGATTGGGTTTAGTTTGTTGCTGTAAAGTGTAGTTGGGTGTGATTTTTGATAGCCGAAGTAATTTAGGTGAGTTTGGCATAGTTTGCTATGGTTAGTAGCATTTTTTTGTAATTTAAAAGTGATTGGGTTAAGTTTGTTGTGGTACGGGATAGTTGGGGGTGATTTACGGTAGACGAAGTAATTTAGGTGATTCTGGTATAGTTTGTTATGATTTTTAGCACTTTTTTGTAATTTTAAAATGATTGGGCTTAGTTTGTTGCTGTAAAGTGTAGATGGGGGTGATTTTTGATAGCCGAAGTAATTGAGGTGAGTTTGGCATAGTTTGTTATGGTTAGTAGCATTTTTTTGTAATTTAAAAGTGATTGGGTTTAGTTTGTTGTGGTAAGGGTTAGTTGGTGATGATTTAGAGTAGCCGAAGTAATTTAGGTGAGTCTGGCATAGTTTGTTATGATTTGTACACCTTTTTTTGTAATTTTAAGATGATATGGTTTGGTTTGTTGTGGTAAGGGATAGTTGGGGGTGATTTACGATTGCCGAAGTAATTTAGGTGATTCTGGTATAGTTTGTTATGATTTTTAGCATTTTTTTGTAATTTTAAAGTGATTGGGCTTAGTTTGTTGCTGTAAAGTGTAGTTGGGGGTGATTTTTGATAGCCGAAGTAATTTAGGTGAGTTTGGCATAGTTTGCTATGGTTAGTAGCATTTTTTTGTAATTTAAAAGTGATTTTGTTTAGTTTGTTGTGGTAAGGGATAGTTGGGGGTGATTTACGGTAGACGAAGTAATTTAGGTGATTCTGGTATAGTTTGTTATGATTTTTAGCATTTTTTTGTAATTTAAAATTGATTGGGTTTAGTTTGTTGTGGTAAAGGTTAGTTGGTGATGATTTAGAGTAGCCGAAGTAATTTAGGTGAGTCTGCCATAGTTTGTTATGATTTGTACACCTTTTTTTGTAATTTTAAGATGATATGGTTTGGTTTGTTGAGGTAAGGGATAGTTGGGGGAGATTTACGGTAGACGAAGTAATTTAGGTGATTCTGGTATAGTTTGTTATGATTTTTAGCATTTTTTTGTAATTTTAAAGTGATTGGGCTTAGTTTGTTGCTGTAAAGTGTAGATGGGGGTGATTTTTGATAGCCGAAGTAATTGAGGTGAGTTTGGCATAGTTTGCTATGGTTAGTAGCATTTTTTTGTAATTTAAAAGTGATTGGGTTTAGTTTGTTGTGGTAAGGGTTAGTTGGTGATGATTTAGAGTAGCCGAAGTAATTTAGGTGAGTCTGGCATAGTTTGTTATGATTTGTACACCTTTTTTGTAATTTTAAGATGATATGGTTTGGTTTGTTGTGGTAAGGGATAGTTGGGGGTGATTTACGGTAGACGAAGTAATTTAGGTGATTCTGGTATAGTTTGTTATGATTTTTAGCATTTTTTTGTAATTTTAAAGTGATTGGGCTTAGTTTGTTGCTGTAAAGTGTAGTTGGGGGTGATTTTTGTTAGCTGAAGTAATTTAGGTGAGTTTGGCCTAGTTTGCTATGATTAGTAGCATTTTTTTGTAATTTAAAAGTGATTGGGTATAGTTTGTTGTAGTAAGGGTTAGTTGGTGATGATTTAGAGTAGCCGAAGTAATTTAGGTGAGTCTGGCATAGTTTGTTATGATTTGTACACCTTTTTTTGTAATTTTAAGATGATATGGTTTGGTTTGTTGTGGTAAGGGATAGTTGGGGGTGATTTACGGTAGACGAAGTAACTTAGGTGATTCTGGTATAGTTTGTTATGATTTTTAGCATTTTTTTGTAATTTTAAAGTGATTGGGCTTAGTTTGTTGCTGTAAAGTGTAGTTGGGGGTGATTTTTGATAGCCGAAGTAATTGAGGTGTGTTTGGCATAGTTTGCTATGGTTAGTAGCTTTTTTTTGTAATTTAAAAGTGATTGGGTTTAGTTTGTTGTGGTAAGGGTTAGTTGGTGATGATTTAGAGTAGCCGAAGTAATTTAGGTGAGTCTGGCATAGTTTGTTATGATTTGTACACCTTTTTTTGTAATTTTAAGATGATATGGTTTGCTTTGTTGTGGTAAGGGATAGTTGGGGGTGATTTACGGTAGACGAAGTAATTTAGGTGATTCTGGTATAATTTGTTATGATTTTTAGCATTTTTTTGTAATTTTAAAGTGATTGATACCAGAATCACTTAAATTGCTTCGGCAACCGTAAATCACCCCCAACTATCCTTTACCACAACAAACCAAACCATATCATCTTAAAATTACAAAAAAAGGTGTACAAATCATTACAAACAATGCCACACTTACTTAAATTACTTCGGCTACCCTAAATCATCACCAACTAACCCTTACCACGACAAACTAAACCCAATCACTTTTAAATTACAAAAAAAGGCTAGTAACTATAGCAAACTATGCCAAACTCACCTAAATTACTTCGGCTACCATAAATCATCACCAACTAACTCTTACCACAACAAACTAGACCCAATCACTTTTAAATTACAAAAAAATGCTACTAACCATAGCAAACTATGCCAAACTCACCTAAATTACTTCAGCTATCAAAAATCACCCCCAACTACACTTTACAGCAACAAACTAAGCCCAATCACTTTAAAATTACAAAAAAATGCTAAAAATCATAACAAACTATACCAGAATCACCTAAATTACTTCGGATACCGTAAATCACCCCCAACTATCCCTTACCACAACAAACCAAACCATATCATCTTAAAATTACAAAAAAAGGTGTACAAATCATAACAAACTATGCCAGACTCACCTAAATTTCTTCGGCTACTCTAAATCATCACCAACTAACCCTTACCACAACAAACTAAACCCAATCACTTTTAAATTAAAAAAAATGCTACTAACCATAGCAAACTATGCCAAACTCACCTAAATTACTTCAGCTATCAAAAATCACTCCCAACTACACTTTACAGCAACTAACTAAGCCCAATCACATTAAAATTGCAAAAAAATGCTAAAAATCATAACAAACTATACCAGAATCACCTATATTAGTTCGGCTACCGTAAATCACCCCCAAATATCCCTTACCACAACAAACCAAACCATATCATCTTAAAATTACAAAAAAAGGTGTACAAATCATAACAAACTATGCCAAACTCACCTAAATTACTTCGGCTAACATAAATCATCACCAACTAACCCTTACCACAACAAACTAAACCCAATCACTTTTAAGTTACAAAAAAATGCTACTAACCATAGCAAACTATGCCAAACACACCTAAATTACTTCGGCTATCAAAAATCACCCCCAACTACACTTTACAGCAACAAACTAAGCCCAATCACTTTAAAATTGCAAAAAAATGCTAAAAATCATAACAAACTATACCAGAATCACCTAAATTACTTCGGCTACCGTAAATCACCCCCAACTATCCCTTACCAAAACAAACCAAACCATATCATCTTAAAATTACAAAAAAAGGTGTACAAATCATAACAAACTATGCCAGACTCACCTAAATTTCTTCGGCTACTCTAAATCATCACCAACTAACCCTTACCACAACAAACTAAACCCAATCACTTTTAAATTACAAAAAAATGCTACTAACCATAGCAAACTATGCCAAACTCACCTAAATTACTTCGGCTATCAAAAATCACTCCCAACTACACTTTACAGCAACAAACTAAGCCCAATCACTTTAAAATTGCAAAAAAATGCTAAAAATCATAACAAACTATACCAGAATCACCTAAATTACTTCGGCTACCGTAAATCACCCCCAACTATCCCTTACCACAACAAACCAAACCGTATCATCTTAAAATTACAAAAAAAGGTGTACAAATCATAACAAACTATGCCAGACTCACCTAAATTACTTCGGCTACTCTAAATCATCACCTACTAACCCTTACCACAACAAACTAAACCCAATCACTTTTAAATTACAAAAAATGCTAGTAACCATAGCAAACTATGCCAAACTCACCTAAATTACTTCGGCTACCATAAATCATCACCAACTAACCCTTACCACAACAAACTAAACCCAATCACTTTTAAATTACAAAAAAATGCTACTAACCATAGCAAACTATGCCAAACTCACCTAAATTACTTCGGCTATCAAAAATCACCCCCAACTACACTTTACAGCAACAAACTAAGCCCAATCACTTTAAAATTACAAAAAAATGCTAAAAATAATAACAAACTATACCAGAATCACCTATATTACTTCGGCTACCGTAAATCACCCCTAAATATCCCTTACCACAACAAACCAAACCATATCATCTTAAAATTACAAAAAAAGGTGTACAAATCATAACAAACTATGCCAAACTCAGCTAAATTACTTCGGCTACCATAAATCATCACCAATTAACCCTTACCACAACAAACTAAACCCAATCACTTTTAAATTAAAAAAAAATGCTACTAACCATAGCAGACTATGCCAAACTCACCTAAATTACTTCGGCTATCAAAAATCACCCCCAACTACACTTTACAGCAACAAACTAAGCCCAATCACTTTAAAATTACAAAAAAATGCTAAAAATCATAACAAACTATACCAGAATCACCTAAATTACTTCGGCTACCGGAAATCACCCCCAACTATTCCTTACCACAACAAACCAAACCATATCATCTCAAAATTACAAAAAAAGGTGTACAAATCACAACAAACTATGCCAGACTCACCTAAATTACTTCGGCTACTCTAAATCATCACCAACTAACCCTTACCACAACAAACTAAACCCAATCACTTTTAAATTACAAAAAAATGCTACTAACCATAGCAATCTATGCCAAACTCACCTAAATTACTTCGGCTACTCTAAATCATCACCAACTAACCCTTACCACAACAAACTAAACCCAATCAATTTTAAATTACAAAAAAATGCTACTAACCATAGCAAACTATGCCAAACCCACCTAAATTACTTCGGCTATCAAAAATCACCCCCATCTACACTTTACAGCAACAAACTAAGCCCAATCACTTTAAAATTACAAAAAAATGCTAAAAATCATAACAAACTATACCAGAATCACCTAAATAACTTCGGCTACCGTAAATCACCCCCAACTATCCCTTACCACAACAAACCAAACCATATCATCTTAAAATTACAAAAAAAGGTGTACAAATCATAACAAACTATGCCAGAATCACCTAAATTACTTCGGCTACTCTAAATCATCTCCAACTATCCCTTACCACAACAAACTAAACCCAATCACTTTTAAATTACAAAAAAATGCTAGTAACCATAGCAAACTATGCCAAACTCACCTAAATTACTTCGGCTACCATAAATCATCACCAACTAACCCTTACCACAACAAACTAAGCCCAATCACTTTTAAATTACAAAAAAATGCTACTAAACATAGCAAACTATGCCAAACTCACCTAAATTACTTCGGCTATCAAAAATCACCCCCAACTACACTTTACAGCAACAAAATAAGCCCAATCACTTTAAAATTACAAAAAAATGCTAAAAATCATAACAAACTATACCAGAATCACCTAAATAACTTCGGCTACCGTAAATCACCCCCAACTATCCCTTACCACAACAAACCAAACCATATCATCTTAAAATTACAAAAAAAGGTGTACAAATCATAACAAACTATGCCAGACTCACCTAAATTACTTCGGCTACTCTAAATCATCACCAACTAACCCTTACCACAACAAACTAAACCCAATCACTTTTAAATTACAAAAAAATTCTAGTAACCATAGCAAACTATGCCAAACTCACTTAAATTACTTCGGCTACCATAAATCATCACCAACTAACCCTTACCACAACAAACTAAGCCCAATCACTTTTAAATTACAAAAAAATGCTACTAAACATAGCAAACTATGCCAAACTCACCTAAATTACTTCGGCTATCAAAAATCACACCCAACTACACTTTACAGCAACAAACTAAGCCCAATCAGTTTAAAATTACAAAAAAATGCTAAAAATCATAACAAACTATGCCAGACTCACCTAAATTACTTCGGCTACTCTAAATCATCACCAACTAACCCTTACCACAACAAACTAAACCCAATCACTTTTAAATTACAAAAAAATGCTACTAACCATAGCAAACTATGCCAAACTTACCTAAATTACTTCGGCTATCAAAAATCACCCCCAACTACACTTTACAGCAACAAACTAAGCCCAATCACTTTAAAATTACAAAAAAATGCTAAAAATCATAACAAACTATACCAGAATCACCTAAATTACTTCGGCTACCGTAAATCACCCCCAACTATCCCTTACCACAACAATCTCAACCATATCATCTTAAAATTACAAAAAAAGGTGTACAAATCATAACAAACTATGCCAGACTCACCTAAATTACTTCGGCTACTCTAAATAATCACCAACTAACTCTTACCACAACAAACTAAACCCAATCACTTTTAAATTACAAAAAAATGCTACTAAACATAGCAAACTATGCCAAACTCACCTAAATTACTTCGGCTATCAAAAATCACCCCCAACTACACTTTACAGCAACAAACTAAGCCCAATCACTTTAAAATTACAAAAAAATGCTAAAAATCATAACAAACTATACCAGAATCACCTATATTACTTCGGCTACCGTAAATCACCCCCAAATATCCCTTACCACAACAAACCAAACCATATCATCTTAAAATTACAAAAAAAGGTGTACAAATCATAACAAACTATGCCAGAATCACCTAAATTACTTCGGCTACTCTAAATCATCTCCAACTAACCCTTACCACAACAAACTAAACCCAATCACTTTTAAATTACAAAAAAATGCTAGTAACCATAGCAAGCTATGCTAAACTCACCTAAATTACTTCGGCTATCAAAAATCACCCCCAACTACACTTTACAGAAACAAAATAAGCCCAATCACTTTAAAATTACAAAAAATGCTAAAAATCATAACAAACTATACCAGAATCACCTAAATAACTTCGGCTACCGTAAATCACCCCCAACTATCCCTTACCACAACAAACCAAACCATATCATCTTAAAATTACAAAAAAAGGTGTAAAATCATAACAAACTATGCCAGACTCACCTAAATTACTTCGGCTACTCTAAATCATCACCAACTAACCCTTACCACAACAAACTAAACCCAATCACTTTTAAATTACAAAAAAATGCTACTAAACATAGCAAACTATGCCAAACTCACCTAAATTACTTCGGCTATCAAAAATCACCCCCAACTACACTTTACAGCAACAAAATAAGCCCAATCACTTTAAAATTACAAAAAAATGCTAAAAATCATAACAAACTATACCAGAATCACCTAAATAACTTCGGCTACCGTAAATCACCCCCAACTATCCCTTACCACAACAAACCATACCATATCATCTTAAAATTACAAAAAAAGGTGTACAAATCATAACAAACTATGCCAGACTCACCTAAATTACTTCGGCTACTCTAAATCATCACCAACTAACCCTTACCACAACAAACTAAACCCAATCAATTTTAAATTCCAAAAAAATTCTAGTAACCTTAGCAAACTATGCCAAACTCACCTAAATTACTTCGGCTACTCTAAATCATCACCAACTAACCTTTACCACAACAAACTAAACCCAATCACTTTTAAATTACAAAAAAATGCTACTAACCATAGCAAACTATGCCAAACTCACCTAAATTACTTCGGCTATCAAAAATCACCCCCATCTACACTTTACAGCAACAAACTAAGCCCAATCACTTTAAAATTACAAAAAAATGCTAAAAATCATAACAAACTATACCAGAATCACCTATATTACTTCGGCTACCGTAAATCACCCCCAAATATCCCTTACCACAACAAACCAAACCATATCATCTTAAAATTACAAAAAAAGGTGTACAAATCACAACAAACTATGCCAGACTCACCTAAATTACTTCGGCTATTCTAAATCATCACCAACTAACCCTTACCACAACAAACTAAACCCAATCACTTTTAGATTACACAAAAATGCTACTAACCATAGCAAACTATGCCAAACTCACCTAAATTACTTCGGCTATCAAAAATCACTCCCAACTACACTTTACAGCAACAAACTAAGCCCAATCACTTTAAAATTACAAAAATATGCTAAATTTCATAACAAACTATACCAGAATCACCTAAATTACTTCGGCTACCGTAAATCACCCCCAACTATCCCTTACCACAACAAACCAGACCATATCATCTTAAAATTACAAAAAAAGGTGTACAAATCATAACAAACTATGCCAGAATCACCTAAATTACTTCGGCTACTCTAAATCATCTCCAACTAACCCTTACCACAACAAACTAAACCCAATCACTTTTAAATTACAAAAAAATGCTAGTAACCATAGCAAACTATGCCAAACTCACCTAAATTACTTCGGCTACCATAAATCATCACCAACTAACCCTTACCACAACAAACTAAGCCCAATCACTTTTAAATTTCAAAAAAATGCTACTAAACATAGCAAACTATGCCAAACTCACCTAAATTACTTCGGCTATCAAAAATCACCCCCAACTACACTTTACAGCAACAAACTAAGCCCAATCACTTTAAAATTACAAAAAAAATTCTAAAAATCAAAACAAACTATACCAGAATCACCTAAATTACTTTTGATACCGTAAATCACCCCCAACTATCCCTTACCACAACAAACCAAACCATATCATCTTAAAATTACAAAAAAAGGTGTACAAATCATAACAAACTATGCCAGACTTACCTAAATTACTTCGGCTACTCTAAATCATCACCAACTAACCCTTACCACAACAAACTAAACCCAATCACTTTTAAATTCCAAAAAAATGCTAGTAACCATAGCAAACTATCCAACTTACCAAAATTACTTCGGCTACCATAAATCATCACCAACTAACCCTTACCACAACAAACTAAACCCAATCACTTTTAAATTACAAAAAAATGCTACTAACCATAGCAAACTATGCCAAACTCACCTAAATTACTTCGGCTATCAAAAATCACTCCCAAGTACACTTTACAGCAACAAACTAAGCCCAATCACTTTAAAATTACAAAAAAATGCTAAAAATCATAACAAACTATACCAGAATCACCTAAATTACTTCGGCTACTCTAAATCACCCCCAACTATCCCTTACCACAACAAACCAGACCATATCATCTTAAAATTACAAAAAAAGGTGTACAAATCATAACAAACTATGCCAGAATCACCTAAATTACTTCGGCTACTCTAAATCATCTCCAACTAACCCTTACCACAACAAACTAAACCCAATCACTTTTAAATTACAAAAAAATGCTAGTAACCATAGCAAACTATGCCAAACTCACCTAAATTACTTCGGCTACCATAAATCATCACCAACTAACCCTTACCACAACAAACTAAGCCCAATCACTTTTAAATTTCAAAAAAATGCTACTAAACATAGCAAACTATGCCAAACTCACCTAAATTACTTCGGCTATCAAAAATCACCCCCAACTACACTTTACAGCAACAAACTAAGCCCAATCACTTTAAAATTACAAAAAAAATTCTAAAAATCAAAACAAACTATACCAGAATCACCTAAATTACTTTTGATACCGTAAATCACCCCCAACTATCCCTTACCACAACAAACCAAACCATATCATCTTAAAATTACAAAAAAAGGTGTACAAATCATAACAAACTATGCCAGACTTACCTAAATTACTTCGGCTACTCTAAATCATCACCAACTAACCCTTACCACAACAAACTAAACCCAATCACTTTTAAATTCCAAAAAAATGCTAGTAACCATAGCAAACTATCCAACTTACCAAAATTACTTCGGCTACCATAAATCATCACCAACTAACCCTTACCACAACAAACTAAACCCAATCACTTTTAAATTACAAAAAAATGCTACTAACCATAGCAAACTATGCCAAACTCACCTAAATTACTTCGGCTATCAAAAATCACTCCCAAGTACACTTTACAGCAACAAACTAAGCCCAATCACTTTAAAATTACAAAAAAATGCTAAAAATCATAACAAACTATACCAGAATCACCTAAATTACTTCGGCTACCGTAAATCACCCCCAACTATCCCTTACCACAACAAACGAAACCATATCATTCTAAAATTACAAAAAAAGGTGTACAAATCATAACAAACTATGCCAGACTCACCTAAATAACTTCGGCTACTCTAAATCATCACCAACTAACCCTTACCACAACAAACTAAACCCAATCACTTTTAAATTACAAAAAAATGCTAGTAACCATAGCAAACTATGCCAAACTCACCTAAATTACTTCGGCTACCATAAATCATCACCAACTAACCCTTACCACAACAAACTAAACCCAATCACTTTTAAATTACAAAAAAATGCCACTAACCATAGCAAACTATGCCAAACTTACCTAAATTACTTCGGCTATCAAAAATCACCCCCAACTACACTTTACAGCAACAAACTAAGCCCAATCATTTTAAAATTACAAAAAAATGCTAAAAATCATAACAAACTATACCAGAATCACCTAAATTACTTCGGCTACCGTAAATCACCCCCAACTATCCCTTACCACAACAAACCAAACCATATCATCTTAAAATTACAAAAAAAGGTGTACAAATCATAACAAACTATGCCAGACTCACCTAAATTACTTCGGCTACTCTAAATAATCACCAACTAACTCTTACCACAACAAACTAAACCCAATCACTTTTAAATTACAAAAAAATGCTAGTAACCATAGCAAACTATGCCAAACTCACCTAAATTACTTCGGCTACTCTAAATCATCACCAACTAACCCTTACCACAACAAACTAAACCCAATCACTTTTAAATTACAAAAAAATGCTAGTAACCATAGCAAGCTATGCCAAACTCACCTGAATTACTTCGGCTACCATAAATCAAACCCAACAATCCCTTACCACAACAAACCAAACCATATCATCTTTAAATTACAAAAAAAGATGTACAAATCATAACAAACTATGCCAGACTCGCCTAAATTACTTCGGCTACCGTAAATCACCCCCAACTATCCCTTACCACAACAAACGAAACCATATCATTCTAAAATTACAAAAAAAGGTGTACAAATCATAACAAACTATGCCAGACTCACCTAAATAACTTCGGCTACTCTAAATCATCACCAACTAACCCTTACCACAACAAACTAAACCCAATCACTTTTAAATTACAAAAAAATGCTAGTAACCATAGCAAACTATGCCAAACTCACCTAAATTACTTCGGCTACCATAAATCATCACCAACTAACCCTTACCACAACAAACTAAACCCAATCACTTTTAAATTACAAAAAAATGCCACTAACCATAGCAAACTATGCCAAACTTACCTAAATTACTTCGGCTATCAAAAATCACCCCCAACTACACTTTACAGCAACAAACTAAGCCCAATCATTTTAAAATTACAAAAAAATGCTAAAAACCATAACAAACTATACCAGAATCACCTAAATTACTTCGGCTACCGTAAATCACCCCCAACTATCCCTTACCACAACAAACCAAACCATATCATCTTAAAATTACAAAAAAAGGTGTACAAATCATAACAAACTATGCCAGACTCACCTAAATTACTTCGGCTACTCTAAATAATCACCAACTAACTCTTACCACAACAAACTAAACCCAATCACTTTTAAATTACAAAAAAATGCTAGTAACCATAGCAAACTATGCCAAACTCACCTAAATTACTTCGGCTACTCTAAATCATCACCAACTAACCCTTACCACAACAAACTAAACCCAATCACTTTTAAATTACAAAAAAATGCTAGTAACCATGGCAAGCTATGCCAAACTCACCTGAATTACTTCGGCTACCATAAATCACCCCCAACAATCCCTTACCACAACAAACCAAACCATATCATCTTTAAATTACAAAAAAAGATGTACAAATCATAACAAACTATGCCAGACTCGCCTAAATTACTTCGGCTACTCTAAATCATCACCAACTAACCCTTACCACAACAAACTAAACCCAATCACTTTTAAATTACAAAAAAATGCTAGTAACCATAGCAAACTATGCCAAACTCACCTAAATTACTTCGGCTACCATAAATCATCACCAACTAACCCTTACCACAACAAACTAAACCCAATAACTTTTAAATTACAAAAAAATGCTACTAACCATAGCAAACTATGCCAAACTTACCTAAATTACTTCGGCTCTCAAAAATCACCCCTAAACTAAGCCCAATCACTTTAAAATTACAAAAAAATGGTAAAAATCATAACAAACTATACCAGAATCACCTAAATTACTTCGGCTACCGTAAATCACCCCCAACTATCCCTTACCACAACAAACCAAACCATATAATCTTAAAATTACAAAAAAAGGTGTACAAATCATAACAAACTATGTCAGACTCACCTAAATTACTTCGGCTACTCTAAATAATCACCAACTAACTCTTACCACAACAAACTAAACCCAATCACTTTTAAATTACAAAAAACTAGTAGTAACCATAGCAAACTATGCCAGACTCACCTAAATTACTTCGGCTACTCTAAATCATCACCAACTAACACTTACCACAACAAACTAAACCCAATCACTTTTAAATTACAAAAAAATGCTAGTAACCATAGCAAACTATGCCAAACTCACCTAAATTACTTCGGCTACTATAAATCATCACCAACTAACCCTTACCACAACAAACTAAACCCAGTCACTTTTAAATTACAAAAAAATGCTACTAACCATAGCAAACTATGTCAAACTCACCTAAATTACTTCGGCTATCAAAAATCACTCCCATCTACACTTTACAGCAACAAACTAAGTCCAATCACTTTAAAATTACAAAAAAATGCTAAAAATCATAACAAACTATACCAAAATCACCTAAATTACTTCGGCTACCGTAAATCACCCCCAACTATCCCTTACCACAACAAACCAAACCATATCATCCTAAAATTACAAAAAAAGGTGTACAAATCATAACAAACTATGCCAGACTCACCTAAATTACTTCGGCTACTCTAAATCATCACCAACTAACTCTTACCACAACAAACTAAACCCAATCACTTTTAAATTACAAAAAAATGCTAGGAACCATAGCAAACTATGCCAGACTCACCTAAATTACTTCGGCTACTCTAAATCATCACCAACTAACCCTTACCACAACAAACTAAACCCAATCACTTATAAATTACAAAAAAATGCTAGTAACCATAGCAAATTATGCCAAATTCACCTAAATTACTTCGGCTACCATAAATCATCACCAACTAACCCTTACCACAACAAACTAAACCCAATCACTTTTAAATTATAAAAAAATGCTACTAACCATGGCAAACTATGCCAAACACACCTAAATTACTTCGGCTATCATAAATCACTCCCATCTACACTTTACAGCAACAAACTAAGCCCAATCACTTTAAAATTACAAAAAAATGCTAAAAATCATAACAAACTATACCAGAATCACCTAAATTACTTCGGCTACCGTAAATCACCCCCAACTATCCCTTACCACAACAAACCAAACCATATCATCTTAAAATTACAAAAAAAGGTGTACAAATCATAACAAACTATGCCAGACTCACCTAAATTACTTCGGCTACTCTAAATCATCACCAACTAACCCTTACCACAACAAACTAAACCCAATCACTTTTAAATTACAAAAAAATGCTAGTAACCATAGCAAACTATGCCAAACTCACCTAAATTACTTCGGCTACCATAAATCATCACCAACTAACCCTTACCACAACAAAATAAACCCAATCACTTTTAAATTACAAAAAAATGCTAGTAACCATAGCAAACTATGCCAAACTCACCTAAATTACTTCGGCTACCATAAATCATCACCAACTAACCCTTACCACAACAAACTAAACCCAATCACTTTTAAATTATAAAAAAATGCTACTAACCATAGCAAACTATGCCAAACTCACCTAAATTACTTCGGCTAACAAAAATCACCCCCAACTACACTTTACAGTAACAAACTAAGCCCAATCACTTTAAAATTACAAAAAAATGCTAAAAATCATATAAAACTATACCAGAATCACCTAAATTACTTCGGCTACCGTAAATCACCCCCAACTATCCCTTACCACAACTAACCAAACCATATCATCTTAAAATGACAAAAAAAGTTGTACAAATCATAACAAACTATGTCAGACTCACCTAAATTACTTCGGCTACTCTAAATCATCACCAACTAACCCTTACCACAACAAACTAAACCCAATCACTTTTAAATTACAAAAAAATGCTAGTAACCATAGCAAACTATGCCAAACTCACCTAAATTACTTCGGCTACCATAAATCATCACCAACTAACCCTTACCACAACAAACTAAACCCAATCACTTTTAAATTACAAAAAAATGCTAGTAACCATAGCAAACTATGCCAAACTCACCTAAATTACTTCGGCTACCATAAATCATCACCAACTAACCCTTACCACAACAAACTAAACCCAGTCACTTTTAAATTACAAAAAAATGCTACTAACCATAGCAAACTATGCCAAACTCACCTAAATTACTTCGGCTATCATAAATCACTCCCAACTACACTTTACAGCAACAAACTAAGCCCAATCACTTTAAAATTACAAAAAAATGCTAAAAATCATAACAAACTATACCAGAATCACCTAAATTACTTCGGCTACCGTAAATCACCCCCAACTATCCCTTACCACAACAAACTAAACCATATCATCTTAAAATTACAAAAAAAGGTGTACAAATCATAACAAACTATGCCAGACTCACCTAAATTACTTCGGCTACTCTAAATCATCACCAACTAACTCTTACCACAACAAACTAAACCCAATCACTTTTAAATTACAAAAAAATGCTAGTAACCATAGCAAACTATGCCAGACTCACCTAAATTACTTCGGCTACTCTAAATCATCACCAACTAACCCTTACCACAACAAGCTAAACCCAATCACTTATAAATTACAAAAAAATGCTAGTAACCATAGCAAACTATGCCAAACTCACCTAAATTACTTCGGCTACCATAAATCATCACCAACTAACCCTTACCACAACAAACTAAACCCAATCACTTTTAAATTATAAAAAAATGCTACTAACCATAGCAAACTATGCCAAACTCACCTAAATTACTTCGGCTATCAAAAATCACCCCCAACTACACTTTACAGCAACAAACTAAGCCCAATCACTTTAAAATTACAAAAAAATGCTAAAAATCATATAAAACTATACCAGAATCACCTAAATTACTTCGGCTACCGTAAATCACCCCCAACTATCCCTTACCACAACTAACCAAACCATATCATCTTAAAATTACAAAAAAAGGTGTACAAATCATAACAAACTATGCCAGACTCACCTAAATTACTTCGGCTACTCTAAATCATCACCAACTAACACTAACCACAAAAAACTAAACCCAATCACTTTTAAATTACAAAAAAATGCTAGTAACAATAGCAAACTATGCCAAACTCACCTAAATTACTTCGGCTACCATAAATCATCACCAACTAACCCTTACCACAACAAACTAAACCCAATCACTTTTAAATTACAAAAAAATGCTAATAACCATAGCAAACTATGTCAAACTCACCTAAATTACTTCGCCTACTCTAAATCATCACCAACTAACCCTTACCACAACAAACTAAACCCAATCACTTTTAAATTACAAAAAAATGTTACTAACCATAGCAAACTATGCCAAGCTCACCTAAATTACTTCGGCTATCAAAAATTACCCCCAACTACACTTTACAGCAGCAGACTAAGCCCAATCACTTTAAAATTACAAAAAAATGCTAAAAATCATAACAAACTATACCAGAATCACCTAAATTACTTCGGCTACCGTAAATCACCCCCAACTATCTCTTACCACAACAAACCAAACCATATCATCTTACAATTACAAAAAAAGGTGTACAAATCATAACAAACTATGCCAGACTCACCTAAATTACTTCGGCTACTCTAAATCATCACCAACTAACACTAACCACAAAAAACTAAACCCAATCACTTTTAAATTACAAAAAAATGCTAGTAACCATAGCAAACTATGCCAAACTCACCTAAATTACTTCGGCTACCATAAATCATCACCAACTAACCCTTACCACAACAAACTAAACCCAATCACTTTTAAATTACAAAAAAATGCTAATAACCATAGCAAACTATGTCAAACTCACCTAAATTACTTCGCCTACTCTAAATCATCACCAACTAACCCTTACCACAACAAACTAAACCCAATCACTTTTAAATTACAAAAAAATGTTACTAACCATAGCAAACTATGCCAAGCTCACCTAAATTACTTCGGCTATCAAAAATTACCCCCAACTACACTTTACAGCAGCAGACTAAGCCCAATCACTTTAAAATTACAAAAAAATGCTAAAAATCATAACAAACTATACCAGAATCACCTAAATTACTTCGGCTACCGTAAATCACCCCCAACTATCTCTTACCACAACAAACCAAACCATATCATCTTAAAATTACAAAAAAAGGTGTACAAATCATAACAAACTATGCCAGACTCACCTAAGTTACTTCGGCTAATCTAAATCATCACCAACTAACTCTTACCACAACAAACTAAACCCAATCACTTTTAAATTACAAAAAAATGCTAGTAACCATAGCAAACTATGCCAAACTCACCTAAATTACTTCGGCTACCATAAATCATCACCAACTAACCCTTACCACAACAAACTAAACCCAATCACTTTTAAATTACAAAAAAATGCTAGTAACCATAGCAAACTATGCCAGACTCACCTAAATTACTTCGGCTACTCTAAATCATCACCAACTAACCCTTACCACAACAAACTAAACCCAATCACTTATAAATTACAAAATAATGCTAGTAACTATAGCAAACTATGCCAGACTCACCTAAATTACTTCGGCTATCAAAAATCACCCCCAACTACACTTTACAGCAACAAACTAAGCCCAATCACTTTAAAATTACAAAAAAATGCTAAAAATCATAACAAACTATACCAGAATCACCTAAATTACTTCGGCTACCGTAAATCACCCCCAACTATCCCTTACCACAACAAAAAAAAACATATCATCTTAAAATTACAAAAAAAGGTGTACAAATCATAACACACTATGCCAGACTCACCTAAATTACTTCGGCTACTCTAAATCATCACCAACTAACCCTTACCACAACAAACTAAACCCAATCACTTTTAAATTACAAAAAAATGCTAGTAACCATAGCAAACTATGCCAAACTTACCTAAATTACTTCGGCTACCATAAATCATCACCAACTAACCCTTACCACAACAAACTAAACCCAATCACTTTTAAATTACAAAAAAATTCTACTAACCATAGCAAACAATGCCAAACTCACCTAAATTACTTCGGCTATCAAAAATCACTCCCAACTACACTTTACAGCAACAAACTAAGCCCAATCACTTTAAAATTACGAAAAAATGCTAAAAATCATAACAAACTATACCAGAATCACCTAAATTACTTCGGCTAACGTAAATCACCCCCAACTATCCCTTACCACAACAAACCAAACCATATCAACTTAAAATTACAAAAAAAGGTGTACAAATCATAACAAACTATGCCAGACTCAACTAAATTACTTCGGCTACTCTAAATCATCACCAACTAACCCTTACCACAACAAACTAAACCCAATCACTTTTAAATTACAAAAAAATGCTAGTAACCATAGCAAACTATGCCAAACTCACCTAAATTACTTCGGCTACCATAAATCATCACCAACTAACCCTTACCACAACAAACTAAACCCAATCATTTTTAAATTACAAAAAAATGCTACTAACCATAGCAAACTATGCCAAACTTACCTAAATTACTTCGGCTATCAAAAATCACGCCCAACTACACTTTACAGCAACAAACTAAGCCCAATCACTTTAAAATTACAAAAAAATTCTAAAAATCATAACAAACTATACCAGAATCACCTAAATTACTTCGGCTACCGTAAATCACCCCCAACTATCCCTTACCACAACAAACCAAACCATATCATCTTAAAATTACAAAAAAAGGTGTACAAATTATAACAAACTATGCCAGACTTACCTAAATTACTTCGGCTACTCTAAATAATCACCAACTAACTCTTACCACAACAAACTATACCCAATCACTTTTAATTACAAAAAAATGCTAGTAACCATAGCAAACTAGGCCAGACTCACCTAAATTACTTCGGCTACTCTAAATCATCACCAACTAACCCTTACCACAACAAACTAAACCCAATCACTTATAAATTACAAAAAAATGCTAGTAGCCATAGCAAACTATGCCAAACTCACCTAAATTACTTCGGCTACCATAAATCATCACCAACTAACCCTTACCACAACAAACTAAACCCAATCACTTTTAAATTATAAAAAAATGCTACTAACCATAGCAAACTATGCCAAACTCACCTAAATTACATCGGCTATCAAAAATCACCCCCAACTACACTTTACAGCAACAAAATAAGCCCAATCACTTTAAAATTACAAAAAAATGCTAAAAATCATATAAAACAATACCAGAATCACCTAAATTACTTCGGCTACCGTAAATCACCCCCAACTATCCCTTACCACAACTAACCAAACCATATCATCTTAAAATGACAAAAAAGGTGTACAAATCATAACAAACTATGCCAGACTCACCTAAATTACTTCGGCTACTCTAAATCATCACCAACTAACCCTTACCACAACAAACTAAACCCAATCACTTTTAAATTACAAAAAAATGCTAGTAACCATAGCAAACTATGCCAAACTCACCTAAATTACTTCGGCTACCATAAATCATCACCAACTAACCCTTACCACAACAAACTAAACCCAATCACTTTTAAATTACAAAAAAATGCTAGTAACCATAGCAAACTATGCCAAACTCACCTAAATTACTTCGGCTACCATAAATCATCACCAACTAACCCTTACCACAACAAACTAAACCCAGTCACTTTTAAATTACAAAAAAATGCTACTAACCATAGCAAACTATGCCAAACTCACCTAAATTACTTCGGCTATCAAAAATCACTCCCATCTACACTTTACAGCAACAAACTAAGCCCAATCACTTTAAAATTACAAAAAAATGCTAAAAATCATAACAAACTATACCAGAATTACCTAAATTACTTCGGCTACCGTAAATCACCCCCAACTATCCCTTACCACAACAAACCAAACCATATCATCTTAAAATTACAAAAAAAGGTGTACAAATCATAACAAACTATGCCAAACTCACCTAAATTACTTCGGCTACTATAAATCATCACCAACTAACCCTTACCACAACAAACTAAACCCAATCACTTTTAAATTATAAAAAAATGCTACTATCCATAGCAAACTATGCCAAACTCACCTAAATTACTTCGGCTACCAAAAATCACCCCCAACTACACTTTACAGCAACAAACTAAGCCCAATCACTTTAAAATTACAAAAAAATGCTAAAAATCATATAAAACTATACCAGAATCACCTAAATTACTTCGGCTACCGTAAATCACCCCCAACTATCCCTTACCACAACTAACCGAACCATATTATCTTAAAATTACAAAAAAAGGTGTACAAATCATAACAAACTATGCCAGACTCACCTAAATTACTTCGGCTACTCTAAATCATCACCAACTAACCCTTACCACAACAAACTAAACCCAATCACTTTTAAATTACAAAAAAATGCTAGTAACCATAGCAAACTATGCCAAACTCACCTAAATTACTTCGGCTACCATAAATCATCACCAACTAACCCTTACCACAACAAACTAAACCCAATCAATTTTAAATTACAAAAAAATTCTACTAACCATAGCAAACTATGCCAAACTTACCTAAATTACTTTAGCTATCAAAAATCACCCCCAACTACACTTTACAGCAACAAACTAAGCCCAATCACTTTAAAATTACAAAAAAATGCTAAAAATCATAACAAACTATACCAGAATCACCTAAATTACTTCGGCTACCGTAAATCACCCCCAACTATCCCTTACCACAACAAACCAAACCATATCAGCTTAAAATTACAAAAAAAGGTGTACAAATCATAACAAACTATGCCAGACTCACCTAAATTACTTCGGCTACTCTAAATAATCACAAACTAACCCTTACCACAACAAACTAAACCCAATCACTTTTAAATTACAAAAAAATGCTAGTAACCATAGCAAACTATGCCAAACTCACCTAAATTACTTCGGCTACCATAAATCATCACCAACTAACCCTTACCACAACAAACTAAACCCAATCACTTTTAAATTACAAAAAAATGCTACTAACCATAGCAAACTATGCCAAACTTACCTAAATTACTTCGGCTATCAAAAATCACCCCCAACTACACTTTACAGCAACAAACTAAGCCCAATTACTTTAAAATTACAAAAAAATGCTAAAAATCATAACAAACTATACCAGAATCACCTAAATTACTTCGGCTACCGTAAATCACCCCCAACTATCCCTTATCACAACTAACCAAACCATATCATCTTAAAATTACAAAAAAAGGTGTACAAATCATAACAAACTATGCCAGACTCACCTAAATTACTTCGGCTACTCTAAATCATCACCAACTAACCCTTACCACAACAAACTAAACCCAATCACTTTAAAATTACAAAAAAATGCTAAAAATCATAACAAACTATACCAGAATCACCTAAATTACTTCGGCTACCGTAAATCACCCCCAACTATCCCTTACCACAACAAAGCAAACCATATCATCTTAAAATTACAAAAAAAGGTGTACAAATCATAACAAACTATGCCAGACTCACCTAAATTACTTCGGCTACTCTAAATAATCACAAACTAACCCTTACCACAACAAACTAAACCCAAACACTTTTAAATTACAAAAAAATGCTAGTAACCATAGCAAACTATGCCAAACTCACCTAAATTACTTCGGCTACCATAAATCATCACCAACTAACCCTTACCACAACAAACTAAACCCAATCACTTTTAAATTACAAAAAAATGCTACTAACCATAGCAAACTATGCCAAACTTACCTAAATTACTTCGGCTATCAAAAATCACCCCCAACTACACTTTACAGCAACAAACTAAGCCCAATCACTTTAAAATTACAAAAAAATGCTAAAAATCATAACAAACTATACCAGAATCACCTAAATTACTTCGGCTACCGTAAATCACCCCCCAACTATCCCTTACCACAACTAACCAAACCATATCATCTTAAAATTACAAAAAAAGGTGTACAAATCATAACAAACTATGCCAGACTCACCTAAATTACTTCGGCTACTCTAAATCATTACCAACTAACCCTTACCACAACAAACTAAACCCAATCACTTTTAAATTACAAAAAAATGCTAGTAACCATAGCAAACTATGCCAAACTCACCTAAATTACTTCGGCTACCATAAATCATCACCAACTAACCCTTACCACAACAAACTAAACCCAATCATTTTTAAATTACAAAAAAATGCTAGTAACCATAGCAAACTATGTCAAACTCACCTAAATTACTTCGGCTACTCTAAATCATCACCAACTAACCCTTACCACAACAAACTAAACCCAATCACTTTTAAATTACAAAAAAATGCTACTAACCTTAGCAAACTATGTCAAATTCACCTAAATTACTTCGGCTATCAAAAATCACCCCCAACTACACTTTACAGCAACAAACTAAGCCCAATCACTTTAAAATTACAATAAAATGCTAAAAATCATAACAAACTATACCAGAATCACCTAAATTACTTCGGCTACCGTAAATCACCCCCCAACTATCGCTTACCACAACTAACCAAACCATATCATCTTAAAATTACAAAAAAAGGTGTACAAATCATAACAAACTATGCCAGACTCACCTAAATTACTTCGGCTACTTTAAATCATCACCAACTAACCCTTACCACAACAAACTAAACCCAATCACTTTTAAATTACAAAAAAATGCTAGTAACCATAGCAAACTATGCCAAACTCACCTAAATTACTTCGGCTACCATAAATCATCACCAACTAACCCTTACCACAACAAACTAAACCCAATCATTTTTAAATTACAAAAAAATGCTAGTAACCATAGCAAACTATGTCAAACTCACCTAAATTACTTCGGCTACTCTAAATCATCACCAACTAACCCTTACCACAACAAACTAAACCCAATCACTTTTAAATTACAAAAAAATGCTACTAACCTTAGCAAACTATGTCAAATTCACCTAAATTACTTCGGCTATCAAAAATCACCCCCAACTACACTTTACAGCAACAAACTAAGCCCAATCACTTTAAAATTACAATAAAATGCTAAAAATCATAACAAACTATACCAGAATCACCTAAATTACTTCGGCTACCGTAAATCACCCCCCAACTATCGCTTACCACAACTAACCAAACCATATCATCTTAAAATTACAAAAAAAGGTGTACAAATCATAACAAACTATGCCAGACTCACCTAAATTACTTCGGCTACTCTAAATCATTACCAACTAACCCTTACAACAAAAAACTAAACCCAATCACTTTTAAATTACAAAAAAATGCTACTAACCTTAGCAAACTATGCCAAATTCACCTAAATTACTTCGGCTATCAAAAATCACCCCCAACTACACTTTACAGCAACAAACTAAGCCCAATCACTTTAAAATTACAATAAAATGCTAAAAATCATAACAAACTATACCAGAATCACCTAAATTACTTCGGCTACCGTAAATCACCCCCCAACTATCGCTTACCACAACTAACCAAACCATATCATCTTATAATTACAAAAAAAGGTGTACAAATCATAACAAACTATGCCAGACTCACCTACATTACTTCGGCTATTCTAAATCATCACCAACTAACCCTAACCACAACAAACTAAACCCAATCACTTTTAGATTACAAAAAAATATTAGTA
This sequence comes from Eledona agricola, assembly GCA_964023215.1. NCBI lineage: Eukaryota > Metazoa > Arthropoda > Insecta > Coleoptera > Tenebrionidae > Eledona > Eledona agricola. Next base: position 776,229 of record CAXIEJ010000179.1, read on the forward strand.
ACCATAGCAAACTATGCCAAACTTGCCTAAATTACTTCGGCTACCATAAATCATCACCAACTAACCCTTACCAGAACAAACTAAACCCAATCACTTTTAAATTACAAAAAAATGTTACTAACCATAGCAAACTATCCCAAACTCACTTAAATTACTTCGGCTATCAAAAGTCACAATCAACTACACTTTACAGCAACAAACTAAGCCCAATCTCTTTAAAATTACAAAAAATGCTAAAATTCATAACAAACTATACCAGAATCACCTAAATTACTTCGGCTACCGTAAATCACCCCCAACTATTCCTTACCACAACAAACCAAACCATATCATCTAAAAATTACAAAAAAAGGTGTACAAATCATAACAAACTATGCCAGACTCACCTAAATTACTTCGGCTACTCTAAATCATCACCAACTAACCCTTACCACAACAAACTAAACCCAATCACTTTTAAATTACAAAAAAATGCTAGTAACCATAGTAAACTATACCAAACTCACCTAAATTACTTCGGCTACCATAAATCATCACCAACTAACCCTTACCACAACAAACTAAACCCAATCACTTTTAAATTACAAAAAAATGCTACTAACCATAGCAAACTATGCCAAACTCACCTAAATTACTTCGGCTATCAAAAATCACTCCCAACTACACTTTACAGCAACAAACTAAGCCCAATCACTTTAAAATTACGAAAAAATGCTAAAAATCATAACAAACTATACCAGAATCACCTAAATTACTTCGGCTAACGTAAATTACCCCCAACTATCCCTTACCACAACAAACCAAACCATATCAACTTAAAATTACAAAAAAAATGTACAAATCATAACAAACTATGCCAGACTCACCTAAATTACTTCGGCTACTCTAAATCATCACCAACTAACCCTTACCACAACAAACTAAACCCAATCACTTTTAAATTACAAAAAAATGCTAGTAATCATAGCAAACTATGCCAAACTCACCTAAATTACTTCGGCTACCATAAATCATCACCAACTAACCCTTACCACAACAAACTAAACCCAATCACTTTTAAATTACAAAAAAATGCTACTAACCATAGCAAACTATGCCAAACTTACCTAAATTACTTCGGCTATCAAAAATCACCCCCAACTACACTTTACAGCAACAAACTAAGCCCAATCACTTTAAAATTACAAAAAATGCTAAAAATCATATAAAACTATACCAGAATCACCTAAATTACTTCGGCTACCGTAAGTCACCCCCAACTATCCCTTACCACAACAAACCAAACCATATCACCTTAAAATGACAAAAAAAGGTATACAAATCATAACAAACTATGCCAGACTTACCTAAATTACTTCGGCTACTCTAAATCATCACCAACTAACTCTTACCACAACAAACTAAACCCAATCACTTTTAAATTACAAAAAAATGCTAGTAACCATAGCAAACTATGCCAAGCTCACCTAAATTACTTCGGCTACCATAAATCATCACCAACTAACCCTTACCACAACAAACTAAACGCAATCACTTTTAAATTACAAAAAATGCTACTAACCATAGCAAACTATGCCAAACTCACCTAAATTACTTCGGCTATCAAAAATCACTCCCAACTACACTTTACAGCAAAAAACTAAGCCCAATCACTTTAAAATTACAAAAAAATGCTAAAAATCATAACAAACTATACCAGAATCACCTAAATTACTTCGGCTACCGTAAATCACCCCCAACTATCCCTTACCACAACAAACCAAACCATATCATCTTAAAATTACAAAAAAAGGTGTACAAATCATAACAAACTATGCCAGACTTACCTAAATTACTTCGGCTACTCTAAATCATCACCAATTAACTCTTACCACAACAAACTAAACCCAATCACTTTTAAATTACAAAAAAATGCTAGTAACCATAGCAAACTATGCCAGACTCACCTAAATTACATCGGCTACTCTAAATCATCACCAACTAACCCTTACCACAACAAACTAAACCCAATCACTTTTAAATTAAAAAAAATGCTAGTAACCATAGCAAACTATGCCAAACTCACCTAAATTACTTCGGCTACAATAAATCATCACCAACTAACCCTTACCACCACAAACTAAACCCAATCGCTTTTAAATTATAAAAAAATGCTACTAACCATAGCAAACTATGCCAAACTCACCTAAATTACTTCGGCTATCAAAAATCACCCCCAACTACACTTTACAGCAACAAACTAAGCCCAATCACTTTATAATTACAAAAAATGCTAAAAATCATATAAAACTATACCAGAATCACCTAAATTACTTCGGCTACCGTAAATCACCCCCAACTATCCCTTACCACAACAAACCAAACCATATCATCTTAAAATGACAAAAAAAGGTGTACAAATCATAACAAACTATGCCAGACTCACCTAAATTACTTCGGCTACTCTAAATCATCACCAACTAACCCTTACCACAACAAACTAAACCCAATCACTTTTAAATTACAAAAAAATGCTAGTAACCATAGCAAAGTATGCCAAACTCACCTAAATTACTTCGGCTACCATAAATCATCACCAACTAACCCTTACCACAACAAACTAAACCCAATCACTTTTAAATTACAAAAAAATGCTAAAAATCATAACAAACTATACCAGAATCACCTAAATTACTTCGGCTACCGTAAATCACCCCCAACTATCCCTTACCACAACAAACCAAACCATATCATCTTAAAATTACAAAAAAAGTTGTACAAATCATAACAAAGTATGCCAGAATCACCTAAATTACTTCGGCTACTCTAAATCATCTCCAACTAACCCTTACCACAACAAACTAAGCCCAATCACTTTAAAATTACAAAAAAATGCTAAAAATCATAACAAACTATACCAGAATCACCTAAATTACTTCGGATACCGTAAATCACCCCCAACTATCCCTTACCACAACAAACCAAACCATATCAACTTAAAATTACATAAAAAGGTGTACAAATCATAACAAACTATGCCAGACTCACCTAAATTACTTCGGCTACAATAAATCATCACCAACTAACCCTTACCACAACAAACTAAACCCAATCACTTTTAAATTACAAAAAAATGCTAGTAACCATAGCAAACTATGTCAAACTCCCCTAAATTACTTCGGCTACTCTAAATCATCACCAACTAACCCTTACCACAACAAACTAAACCCAATCACTTTTAAATTACAAAAAAATGCTACTAACCATAGCAAACTATGCCAAATTCACCTAAATTACTTCGGCTATCAAAAATCACCCCCAACTACACTTTACAGCAACAAACTAAGCCCAATCACTTTAAAATTACAAAAAAATGCTAAAAATCATAACAAACTATATCAGAATCACCTAAATTACTTCGGTTACCGTAAATCACCTCCAACTATCTCTTACCACAACAAACCAAACCATATCATCTTAAAATTACAAAAAAAAGTGTACAAATCATAACAAACTATGCCAGACTCACCTAAATTACTTCTTCTACTCTAAATCATCACCAACTAACCCTTACCACAACAAACTAAACCCAATCACTTTTAAATTACAAAAAAATGCTAGTAACCATAGCAAACTATGCCAAACTCACCTAAATTACTTCGGCTACCATAAATCATCACCAACTAACCCTTACCACAACAAACTAAACCCAATCAATTTTAAATTACAAAAAAATGCTAGTAACCATAGCAAACTGTGTCAAACTCACCTAAATTACTTTGGCTACTCTAAATCATCACCAACTAACCCTTACCACAACAAACTAAACCCAATCACTTTTAAATTACAAAAAAATGCTACTAACCTTAGCAAACTATGCCAAATTCACCTAAATTACTTCGGCTATCAAAAATCACCCCCAACTACACTTTACAGCAACAAACTAAGCCCAATCACTTTAAAATTACAAAAAAATGCTAAAAATCATAACAAACTATACCAGAATCACCTAAATTACTTCGGCTACCGTAAATCACCCCCAACTATCCCTTACCACAACAAAGCAAACCATATCATCTTAAAATTACAAAAAAAGGTGTACAAATCATAACAAACTATGCCAGACTCACCTAAATTACTTCGGCTACTCTAAATAATCACAAACTAACCCTTACCACAACAAACTAAACCCAATCACTTTTAAATTACAAAAAAATGCTAGTAACCATAGCAAACTATGCCAAACTCACTTAAATTACTTCTTCTACCATAAATCATCACCAACTAACCCTTACCACAACAAGCTAAACCCAATCACTTTTAAATTACAAAAAAATGCTACTAACCATAGCAAACTATGCCAAACTTACCTAAATTACTTCGGCTATCAAAAATCACCCCCAACTACACTTTACAGCAACAAACTAAGCCCAATCACTTTAAAATTACAAAAAAATGCTAAAAATCATAACAAACTATACCAGAATCACCTAAATTACTTCGGCTACCGTAAATCACCCCCCAACTATCCCTTACCACAACTAACCAAACCATATCATCTTAAAATTACAAAAAAAGGTGTACAAATCATAACAAACTATGCCAGACTCACCTAAATTACTTCGGCTACTCTAAATCATTACCAACTAACCCTTACCACAACAAACTAAACCCAATCAGTTTTAAATTACAAAAAAATGCTAGTAACCATAGCAAACTATGCCAAACTCACCTAAATTATTTCGGCTACCATAAATCATCACCAACTAACCCTTACCACAACAAACTAAACCCAATCACTTTTAAATTACAAAAAAATGCTAGTAACCATAGCAAACTATGTCAAACTCACCTAAATTACTTCGGCTACTCTAAATCATCACCAACTAACCCTTACCACAACAAACTAAACCCAATCACTTTTAAATTACAAAAAAATGCTACTAACCTTAGCAAACTATGCCAAACTCACCTAAATTACTTCGAATATCAAAAATCACCCCCAACTACACTTTACAGCAACAAACTAAACCCAATCAATTTAAAATTACAAAAAAATGCTAAAAATCATAACAAACTATACCAGAATCACCTATATTACTTCGGCTACCGTAAATCACCCCCAAATATCCCTTACCACAACAAACCAAACCATATCACCTACAAATTACAACAAAAGGTGTACAAATCACAACAAACTATGCCAGACTCACCTAAATTACTTCGGCTACTCTAAATCATCACCAACTAACCCTTACCACAACAAACTAAACCCAATCACTTTTAAACTACAAAAAAATGCTAGTAACCATAGCAAACTATGCCAAACTCACCTAAATTACTTCGGCTACCATAAATCATCACCAACTAACCCTTACCACAACAAACTAAACCCAATCACTTTTAAATTACAAAAAAATGCTAGTAACCATAGCAAACTATGTCAAACTCACCTAAATTACTTCGGCTACTCTAAATCATCACCAACTAACCCTTACCACAACAAACTAAACCCAATCACTTTTAAATTACAAAAAAATGCTACTAACCTTAGCAAACTATGCCAAATTCACCTAAATTACTTCGGCTATCAAAAATCACCCCCAACTACACTTTACAGCAACAAACTAAGCCCAATCACTTTAAAATTACAAAAAAATGCTAAAAATCATAACAAACTATACCAGAATCACCTAAATTACTTCGGCTACCGTAAATCACCCCCAACTATCCCTTACCACAACAAAGCAAACCATATCATCTTAAAATTACAAAAAAAGGTGTACAAATCATAACAAACTATGCCAAACTCACCTAAATTACTTCGGCTACCATTAATCATCACCAACTAACCCTTACCACAACAAACTAAACCCAATCACTTTTAAGTTACAAAAAAATTCTAGTAACCATAGCAAACTATGCCAAACTCACCTAAATTACTTCGGCTACAATAAATCATCACCAATTAACCCTTACCACAACAAACTAAACCCAATCACTTTTAAATTAAAAAAAAATGCTACTAACCATAGCAGACTATGCCAAACTCACCTAAATTACTTCGGCTATCAAAAATCACCAGCAACTACACTTTACAGCAACAAACTAAGCCCAATCACTTTAAAATTACAAAAAAATGCTAAAAATCATAACAAACTATACCAGAATCACCTAAATTACTTCGGATACCGTAAATCACCCCCAACTATCCCTTACCACAACAAACCAAACCATATCAACTTAAAATTACATAAAAAGGTGTACAAATCATAACAAACTATGCCAGACTCACCTAAATTACTTCGGCTACAATAAATCATCACCAACTAACCCTTACCACAACAAACTAAACCCAATCACTTTTAAATTACAAAAAAATGCTAGTAACCATAGCAAACTATGTCAAACTCCCCTAAATTACTTCGGCTACTCTAAATCATCACCAACTAACCCTTACCACAACAAACTAAACCCAATCACTTTTAAATTACAAAAAAATGCTACTAACCATAGCAAACTATGCCAAATTCACCTAAATTACTTCGGCTATCAAAAATCACCCCCAACTACACTTTACAGCAACAAACTAAGCCCAATCACTTTAAAATTACAAAAAAATGCTAAAAATCATAACAAACTATATCAGAATCACCTAAATTACTTCGGTTACCGTAAATCACCTCCAACTATCTCTTACCACAACAAACCAAACCATATCATCTTAAAATTACAAAAAAAAGTGTACAAATCATAACAAACTATGCCAGACTCACCTAAATTACTTCTTCTACTCTAAATCATCACCAACTAACCCTTACCACAACAAACTAAACCCAATCACTTTTAAATTACAAAAAAATGCTAGTAACCATAGCAAACTATGCCAAACTCACCTAAATTACTTCGGCTACCATAAATCATCACCAACTAACCCTTACCACAACAAACTAAACCCAATCAATTTTAAATTACAAAAAAATGCTAGTAACCATAGCAAACTGTGTCAAACTCACCTAAATTACTTTGGCTACTCTAAATCATCACCAACTAACCCTTACCACAACAAACTAAACCCAATCACTTTTAAATTACAAAAAAATGCTACTAACCTTAGCAAACTATGCCAAATTCACCTAAATTACTTCGGCTATCAAAAATCACCCCCAACTACACTTTACAGCAACAAACTAAGCCCAATCACTTTAAAATTACAAAAAAATGCTAAAAATCATAACAAACTATACCAGAATCACCTAAATTACTTCGGCTACCGTAAATCACCCCCAACTATCCCTTACCACAACAAAGCAAACCATATCATCTTAAAATTACAAAAAAAGGTGTACAAATCATAACAAACTATGCCAGACTCACCTAAATTACTTCGGCTACTCTAAATAATCACAAACTAACCCTTACCACAACAAACTAAACCCAATCACTTTTAAATTACAAAAAAATGCTAGTAACCATAGCAAACTATGCCAAACTCACTTAAATTACTTCTTCTACCATAAATCATCACCAACTAACCCTTACCACAACAAGCTAAACCCAATCACTTTTAAATTACAAAAAAATGCTACTAACCATAGCAAACTATGCCAAACTTACCTAAATTACTTCGGCTATCAAAAATCACCCCCAACTACACTTTACAGCAACAAACTAAGCCCAATCACTTTAAAATTACAAAAAAATGCTAAAAATCATAACAAACTATACCAGAATCACCTAAATTACTTCGGCTACCGTAAATCACCCCCCAACTATCCCTTACCACAACTAACCAAACCATATCATCTTAAAATTACAAAAAAAGGTGTACAAATCATAACAAACTATGCCAGACTCACCTAAATTACTTCGGCTACTCTAAATCATTACCAACTAACCCTTACCACAACAAACTAAACCCAATCAGTTTTAAATTACAAAAAAATGCTAGTAACCATAGCAAACTATGCCAAACTCACCTAAATTATTTCGGCTACCATAAATCATCACCAACTAACCCTTACCACAACAAACTAAACCCAATCACTTTTAAATTACAAAAAAATGCTAGTAACCATAGCAAACTATGTCAAACTCACCTAAATTACTTCGGCTACTCTAAATCATCACCAACTAACCCTTACCACAACAAACTAAACCCAATCACTTTTAAATTACAAAAAAATGCTACTAACCTTAGCAAACTATGCCAAACTCACCTAAATTACTTCGAATATCAAAAATCACCCCCAACTACACTTTACAGCAACAAACTAAACCCAATCAATTTAAAATTACAAAAAAATGCTAAAAATCATAACAAACTATACCAGAATCACCTATATTACTTCGGCTACCGTAAATCACCCCCAAATATCCCTTACCACAACAAACCAAACCATATCACCTACAAATTACAACAAAAGGTGTACAAATCACAACAAACTATGCCAGACTCACCTAAATTACTTCGGCTACTCTAAATCATCACCAACTAACCCTTACCACAACAAACTAAACCCAATCACTTTTAAACTACAAAAAAATGCTAGTAACCATAGCAAACTATGCCAAACTCACCTAAATTACTTCGGCTACCATAAATCATCACCAACTAACCCTTACCACAACAAACTAAACCCAATCACTTTTAAATTACAAAAAAATGCTAGTAACCATAGCAAACTATGTCAAACTCACCTAAATTACTTCGGCTACTCTAAATCATCACCAACTAACCCTTACCACAACAAACTAAACCCAATCACTTTTAAATTACAAAAAAATGCTACTAACCTTAGCAAACTATGCCAAATTCACCTAAATTACTTCGGCTATCAAAAATCACCCCCAACTACACTTTACAGCAACAAACTAAGCCCAATCACTTTAAAATTACAAAAAAATGCTAAAAATCATAACAAACTATACCAGAATCACCTAAATTACTTCGGCTACCGTAAATCACCCCCAACTATCCCTTACCACAACAAAGCAAACCATATCATCTTAAAATTACAAAAAAAGGTGTACAAATCATAACAAACTATGCCAAACTCACCTAAATTACTTCGGCTACCATTAATCATCACCAACTAACCCTTACCACAACAAACTAAACCCAATCACTTTTAAGTTACAAAAAAATTCTAGTAACCATAGCAAACTATGCCAAACTCACCTAAATTACTTCGGCTACAATAAATCATCACCAATTAACCCTTACCACAACAAACTAAACCCAATCACTTTTAAATTAAAAAAAAATGCTACTAACCATAGCAGACTATGCCAAACTCACCTAAATTACTTCGGCTATCAAAAATCACCAGCAACTACACTTTACAGCAACAAACTAAGCCCAATCACTTTAAAATTACAAAAAAATGCTAAAAATCATAACAAACTATACCAGAATCACCTAAATTACTTCGGCTACCGTAAATCACCCCCAACTATCCCTTACCACAACTAACCAAACCATATCATCTTAAAATTACAAAAAAAGGTGTACAAATCATTTCAAACTATGCCAGACTCACCTAAATTACTTCGGCTACTCTAAATCATCACCAACTAACCCTTACCACAACAAACTAAACCCAATCACTTTTAAATTACAAAAAAATGCTAGTAACCATAGCAAACTATGCCAAACTCACCTAAATTACTTCGGCTACCATAAATCATCACCAACTAACCCTTACCACAACAAACTAAACCCAATCACTTTTAAATTACAAAAAAATGCTAGTAACCATAGCAAACTATGTCAAACTCACCTAAATTACTTCGGCTACTCTAAATCATCACCAACTAACCCTTACCACAACAAACTAAACCCAATCACTTTTAAATTACAAAAAAATGCTACTAACCTTAGCAAACTATGCCAAACTCACCTAAATTACTTCGGATATCAAAAATCACCCCCAACTACACTTTACAGCAACAAACTAAACCTAATCACTTTAAAATTACAAAAAAATGCTAAAAATCATAACAAACTATACCAGAATCACCTATATTATTTCGGCTACCGTAAATCACCCCCAAATATCCCTTACCACAACAAACCAAACCATATCACTTACAAATTACAAAAAAAGGTGTACAAATCACAACAAACTATGCCAGACTCACCTAAATTACTTCGGCAACTCTAAATCATCACCAACTAACCCTTACCACAACAAACTAAACCCAATCACTTTTAAATTACAAAAAAATGCTACTAACCATAGCAAACTATGCCAAACTCACCTAAATTACTTCGGCTATCAAAAATCACTCCCAACTACACTTTACAGCAACAAACTAAGCCCAATCAATTTAAAATTACAAAAATATGCTAAAAATCATAACAAACTATAACAGAATCACCTAAATTACTTCGGCTACCGTAAATCACCCCCAACTATCCCTTACCACAACAAACCAAACCATATCATCTTAAAATTACAAAAAAAGGTGTACAAATCATAACAAACTATGCCAGACTCACCTAAATTACTTCGGCTACTCTAAATCATCACCAACTAACCCTTACCACAACAAACTAAACCCAATCACTTTTAAATTACAAAAAAATGCTAGTAACCCTAGCAAACTATGCCAAACTCACCTAAATTACTTCGGCTACCATAAATCATCACCAACTAACCCTTACCACAACAAACTAAACCCAATCACTTTTAAATTACAAAAAAATGCTAGTAACCATAGCAAACTATGCCAAACTCACCTAAATTACTTCGGCTATCAAAAATCACTCCCAACTACACTTTACAGCAAAAAACTAAGCCCAATCACTTTAAAATTACAAAAAAATGCTAAAAACCATAACAAACTATACCAGAATCACCTAAATTACTTCGGCTACCGTAAATCACCCCCAACTATCCCTTACCACAACAAACCAAACCATATCAACTTAAAATTACAAAAAAAGGTGTACAAATCATAACAAACTATGCCAGACTTACCTAAATTACTTCGGCTACTCTAAATCATCACCAACTAACTCTTACCACAACAAACTAAACCCAATCACTTTTAAATTACAAAAAAATGCTAGTAACCATAGCAAACTATGCCAGACTCACCTAAATTACTTCGGCTACTCTAAATCATCACCAACTAACCCTTACCACAACAAACTAAACCCAATCACTTTTAAATTAAAAAAAATGCTAGTAACCATAGCAAACTATGCCAAACTCACCTAAATTACTTCGGCTACAATAAATCATCACCAACTAACCCTTACCACAACAAACTAAACCCAATCACTTTTAAATTATAAAAAAATGCTACTAACCATAGCAAACTATGCCAAACTCACCTAAATTACTTCGGCTATCAAAAATCACCCCCAACTACACTTTACAGCAACAAACTAAGCCCAATCACTTTAAAATTACAAAAAAATGCTAAAAATCATAACAAACTATACCAGAATCACCTAAATTACTTCGGCTACCGTAAATCACCCCCAACTATCCCTTACCACAACTAAGCAAACCATATCATCTTAAAATTACAAAAAAAGGTGTACAAATCATTTCAAACTATGCCAGACCCACCTAAATTACTTCGGCTACTCTAAATCATCACCAACTAACCCTTACTACAACAAACTAAACCCAATCACTTTTAAATTACAAAAAAATGCTAGTAACCATAGCAAACTATGCCAAACTCACCTAAATTACTTCGGCTACCATAAATCATCACCAACTAACCCTTACCACAACAAACTAAACCCAATCACTTTTAAATTATAAAAAAATGCTAGTAACCATAGCAAACTATGTCAAACTCACCTAAATTACTTCGGCTACTCTAAATCATCACCAACTAACCCTTACCACAACAAACTAAACCCAATCACTTTTAAATTACAAAAAAATGCTACTAACCTTAGCAAACTATGCCAAACTCACCTAAATTACTTCGGATATCAAAAATCACCCCCAACTACACTTTACAGCAACAAACTAAACCTAATCACTTTAAAATTACAAAAAAATGCTAAAAATCATAACAAACTATACCAGAATCACCTATATTATTTCGGCTACCGTAAATCACCCCCAAATATCCCTTACCACAACAAACCAAACCATATCACTTACAAATTACAAAAAAAGGTGTACAAATCACAACAAACTATGCCAGACTCACCTAAATTACTTCGGCAACTCTAAATCATCACCAACTAACCCTTACCACAACAAACTAAACCCAATCACTTTTAAATTACAAAAAAATGCTACTAACCATAGCAAACTATGCCAAACTCACCTAAATTACTTCGGCTATCAAAAATCACTCCCAACTACACTTTACAGCAACAAACTAAGCCCAATCAATTTAAAATTACAAAAATATGCTAAAAATCATAACAAACTATAACAGAATCACCTAAATTACTTCGGCTACCGTAAATCACCCCCAACTATCCCTTACCACAACAAACCAAACCATATCATCTTAAAATTACAAAAAAAGGTGTACAAATCATAACAAACTATGCCAGACTCACCTAAATTACTTCGGCTACTCTAAATCATCACCAACTAACCCTTACCACAACAAACTAAACCCAATCACTTTTAAATTACAAAAAAATGCTAGTAACCCTAGCAAACTATGCCAAACTCACCTAAATTACTTCGGCTACCATAAATCATCACCAACTAACCCTTACCACAACAAACTAAACCCAATCACTTTTAAATTACAAAAAAATGCTAGTAACCATAGCAAACTATGCCAAACTCACCTAAATTACTTCGGCTATCAAAAATCACTCCCAACTACACTTTACAGCAAAAAACTAAGCCCAATCACTTTAAAATTACAAAAAAATGCTAAAAACCATAACAAACTATACCAGAATCACCTAAATTACTTCGGCTACCGTAAATCACCCCCAACTATCCCTTACCACAACAAACCAAACCATATCATCTTAAAATTACAAAAAAAGGTGTACAAATCATAACAAACTATGCCAGACTTACCTAAATTACTTCGGCTACTCTAAATCATCACCAACTAACTCTTACCACAACAAACTAAACCCAATCACTTTTAAATTACAAAAAAAATGCTAGTAACCATAGCAAACTATGCCAGACTCACCTAAATTACTTCGGCTACTCTAAATCATCACCAACTAACCCTTACCACAACAAACTAAACCCAATCACTTTTAAATTAAAAAAAATGCTAGTAACCATAGCAAACTATGCCAAACTCACCTAAATTACTTCGGCTACAATAAATCATCACCAACTAACCCTTACCACAACAAACTAAACCCAATCACTTTTAAATTATACAAAAATGCTACTAACCATAGCAAACTATGCCAAACTCACCTAAATTACTTCGGCTATCAAAAATCACCCCCAACTACACTTTACAGCAACAAACTAAGCCCAATCACTTTAAAATTACAAAAAATGCTAAAAATCATATAAAACTATACCAGAATCACCTAAATTACTTCGGCTACCGTAAATCACCCCCAACTATCCCTTACCACAACAAACCAAACCATATCATCTTAAAATGACAAAAAAAAGTGTACAAATCATAACAAACTATGCCAGACTCACCTAAATTACTTCGGCTACTCTAAATCATCACCAACTAATCCTTACCACAACAAACTAAACCCAATCACTTTTAAATTACAAAAAAATGCTAGTAACCATAGCAAACTATGCCAAACTCACCTAAATTACTTCGGCTACCATAAATCATCACCAACTAACCCTTACCACAACAAACTAAACCCAATCACTTTTAAATTACAAAAAAATGCTAGTAACCATAGCAAACTATGTCAAACTCCCCTAAATTACTTCGGCTACTCTAAATCATCACCAACTAACCCTTACCACAACAAACTAAACCCAATCACTTTTAAATTACAAAAAAATGCTACTAACCATAGCAAACTATGCCAAATTCACCTAAATTACTTCGGCTATCAAAAATCACCCCCACCTACACTTTACAGCAACAAACTATGCCCAATCACTTTAAAATTACAAAAAAATGCTAAAAATCATAACAAACTATATCAGAATCACCTAAATTACTTCGGCTACCGTAAATCACCTCTAACTATCTCTTACCACAACAAACCAAACCATATCATCTTAAAATTACAAAAAAAAGTGTACAAATCATAACAAACTATGCCAGACTCACCTAAATTACTTCGGCTACTCTAAATCATCACCAACTAACCCTTACCACAACAAACTAAACCCAATCACTTTTAAATTACAAAAAAATGCTAGTAACCATAGCAAACTATGCCAGACTCACCTAAATTACTTCGGCTACCATAAATCATCACCAAGTAACCCTTACCACAACAAACTAAACCCAATCACTTTTAAATTACAAAAAAATGCTAGTAACCATAGCAAACTGTGTCAAACTCACCTAAATTTCTTCGGCTACTCTAAATCATCACCAACTAACCCTTACCACAACAAACTAAACCCAATCACTTTTAAATTACAAAAAAATGCTACTAACCTTAGCAAACTATGCCAAATTCACCTAAATTACTTCGGCTATCAAAAATCACCCCCAACTACACTTTACAGCAACAAACTAAGCCCAATCACTTTAAAATTACAAAAAAATGCTAAAAATCATAACAAACTATACCAGAATCACCTATATTACTTCGGCTACCGTAAATCACCCCCAAATATCCCTTACCACAACAAACCAAACCATATCACTTACAAATTACAAAAAAAGGTGTACAAATCACAACAAACTATGCCAGACTCACCTAATTTACTTCGGCTACTCTAAATCATCACCAACTAACCCTTACCACAACAAACTAAACCCAATCACTTTTAAACCACAAAAAAATGCTAGTAACCATAGCAAACTATGCCAAACTCACCTAAATTACTTCGGCTACCATAAATCATCACCAACTAACCCTTACCACAACAAACTAAACCCAATCACTTTTAAATTACAAAAAAATGCTAGTAACCATAGCAAACTATGTCAAACTCACCTAAATTACTTCGGCTACTCTAAATCATCACCAACTAACCCTTACCACAACAAACTAAACCCAATCACTTTTAAATTACAAAAAAATGCTACTAACCTTAGCAAACTATGCCAAATTCACCTAAATTACTTCGGCTATCAAAAATCACCCCCAACTACACTTTACAGCAACAAACTAAGCCCAATCACTTTAAAATTACAAAAAAATGCTAAAAATCATAACAAACTATACCAGAATCACCTAAATTACTTCGGCTACCGTAAATCACCCCCAACTATCCCTTACCACAACAAAGCAAACCATATCATCTTAAAATTACAAAAAAAGGTGTACAAATCATAACAAACTATGCCAAACTCACCTAAATTACTTCGGCTACCATAAATCATCACCAACTAACCCTTACCACAACAAACTAAACCCAATCACTTTTAAGTTAGTAAAATTCTAGTAACCATAGCAAACTATGCCAAACTCACCTAAATTACTTCGGCTACAATAAATCATCACCAATTAACCCTTACCACAACAAACTAAACCCAATCACTTTTAAATTAAAAAAAAATGCTACTAACCATAGCAGACTATGCCAAACTCACCTAAATTACTTCGGCTATCAAAAATCTCCAGCAACTACACTGTACAGCAACAAACTAAGCCCAATCACTTTAAAATTACAAAAAAATGCTAAAAATCATAACAAACTATACCAGAATCACCTAAATTACTTCGGCTACCGTAAATCACCCCCAACTATCCCTTACCACAACTAACCAAACCATATCATCTTAAAATTACAAAAAAAGGTGTACAAATCATAACAAACTATGCCAGACTCACCTAAATTACTTCGGCTACTCTTAATCATCACCAACTAACCCTTACCACATAAAACTAAACCCAATCACTTTTAAATTACAAAAAAATGCTAGTAACCATAGTAAACTATGCCAAACTCACCTAAATTACTTCGGCTACCATAAATCATCACCAACTAACTCTTACCACAACAAACTAAACCCAATCACTTTTAAATTACAAAAAAATGCTAGTAACCATAGCAAACTATGTCAAACTCACCTAAATTACTTCGGCTACTCTAAATCATCACCAACTAACCCTTACCACAACAAACTAAACCCAATCACTTTTAAATTACAAAAAAATGCTACTAACCTTAGCAAACTATGCCAAACTCACCTAAATTACTTCGGATATCAAAAATCACCCCCAACTACACTTTACAGCAACAAACTAAACCTAATCACTTTAAAATTACAAAAAAATGCTAAAAATCATAACAAACTATACCAGAATCACCTATATTACTTCGGCTACCGTAAATCACCCCCAAATATCCCTTACCACAACAAACCAAACCATATCACCTACAAATTACAAAAAAAGGTGTACAAATCACAACAAACTATGCCAGACTTACCTAAATTACTTCGGCTACTCTAAATCATCACCAACTAACCCTTACCACAACAAACTAAACCCAATCACTTTTAAATTACAAAAAAATGCTACTAACCATAGCAAACTATGCCAAACTCACCTAAATTACTTCGGCTATCAAAAATCACTCCCAACTACACTTTACAGCAACAAACTAAGCCCAATCAATTTAAAATTACAAAAATATGCTAAAAATCATAACAAACTATAACAGAATCACCTAAATTACTTCGGCTACCGTAAATCACCCCCAACTATCCCTTACCACAACAAACCAAACCATATCATCTTAAAATTACAAAAAAAGGTGTACAAATCATAACAAACTATGCCAGAATCACCTAAATTACTTCGGCTACTCTAAATCATCTCCAACTAACCCTTACCACAACAAACTAAACCCAATCACTTTTAAATTACAAAAAAATGCTAGTAACCATAGCAAACTATCCCAAACTCACCTAAATTTCTTCGGGTACCATAAATCATCACCAACTAACCCTTACCACAACAAACTAAACCCAATCACTTTTAAATTACAAAAAAATGCTACTAACCATAGCAAACTATGCCAAACTCACCTAAATTACTTCGGCTATCAACAATCACCCCCAACTACACTTTACAGCGACAAACTAAGCCCAATCACTTTAGAATTTCAAGAAAATGCTAAAAATCATAACAAACTATACCAGAATCACCTAAATAACTTCGGCTACCGTAAATCACCCCCAACTATCCCTTGCCACAACAAACCAAACCATATCATCTTTAAATTACAAAAAAAGGTGTACAAATCATAACAAACTATGCCAGACTCACCTAAATTACTTCGGCTACTCTAAATCATCACCAACTAACCCTTATCACAACAAACTAAACCCAATCACTTTTAAATTACAAAAAAATTCTAGTAACCATAGCAAACTATGCCAATCTCACCTAAATTACTTCGGCTACCATAAATCATCACCAGCTAACCCTTACCACAACAAACTAAACCCAATCACTTTTAAATTACAAAAAAATGCTACTAACCATAGCAAACTATTCCAAACTCACCTAAATTACTTCGGCTATCAAAAATCACACCCAACTATACTTTACAGCAACAAACTAAGCCCAATCACTTTAAAATTACAAAAAAATGCTAAAAATCATAACAAACTATACCAGAATCACCTAAATTACTTCGGCTACCGTAAATCACCCCCAACTATCCCTTACCACAACAAACCAAACCATATCATCTTATAATTACAAAAAAAGGTGTACAAATCATAACAAACTATGCCAGATTCACCTAAATTACTTCGGCTATTCTAAATCATCACCAACTAACCTTAACCACAACAAACTAAACCCAATCACTTTTAAATTACAAAAAAATGCTAGTAACCATAGCAAACTATGCCAAACTTGCCTAAATTACTTCGGCTACCATAAATCATCACCAACTAACCCTTACCAGAACAAACTAAACCCAATCACTTTTAAATTACAAAAAAATGCTACTAACCATAGCAAACTATCCCAAACTCACTTAAATTACTTCGGCTATCAAAAGTCACAATCAACTACACTTTACAGCAACAAACTAAGCCCAATCTCTTTAAAATTACAAAAAATGCTAAAATTCATAACAAACTATACCAGAATCACCTAAATTACTTCGGCTACCGTATATCACCCCCAACTATTCTTTACCACAACAAACCAAACCATATCATCTAAAAATTACAAAAAAAGGTGTACAAATCATAACAAACTATGCCAGACTCACCTAAATTACTTCGGCTACTCTAAATCATCACCAACTAACCCTTACCACAACAAACTAAACCCAATCACTTTTAAATTACAAAAAAATGCTAGTAATCATATCAAACTATGCCAAACTCACCTAAATTACTTCGGCTACCATAAATCATCACCAACTAACCCTTACCACAACAAACTAAACCCAATCACTTTTAAATTACAAAAAAATGCTACTAACCATAGCAAACTATGCCAAACTTACCTAAATTACTTCGGCTATCAAAAATCACCCCCAACTTCACTTTACAGCAACAAACTAAGCCCAATCACTTTAAAATTACAAAAAATGCTAAAAATCATATAAAACTATACCAGAATCACCTAAGTTACTTCGGCTACCGTAAGTCACCCCCAATTATCCCTTACCACAACAAACCAAACCATATCATCTTAAAATGACAAAAAAAGGTGTACAAATCATAACAAACTATGCCAGACTTACCCAAATTACTTCGGCTACTCTAAATCATCACCAACTAACTCTTACCACAACAAACTAAACCCAATCACTTTTAAATTACAAAAAAATGCTAGTAACCATAGCAAACTATGCCAAGCTCACCTAAATTACTTCGGCTACCATAAATCATCACCAACTAACCCTTACCACAACAAACTAAACGCAATCACTTTTAAATTACAAAAAAATGCTACTAACCATAGCAAACTATGCCAAACTCACCTAAATTACTTCGGCTATCAAAAATCACTCCCAACTACACTTTACAGCAAAAAACTAAGCCCAATCACTTTAAAATTACAAAAAAATGCTAAAAATCATAACAAACTATACCAGAATCACCTAAATTACTTCGGCTACCGTAAATCACCCCCAACTATCCCTTACCACAACAAACCAAACCATATCATCTTAAAATTACAAAAAAAGGTGTACAAATCATAACAAACTATGCCAGACTTACCTAAATTACTTCGGCTACTCTAAATCATCACCAACTAACTCTTACCACAACAAACTAAACCCAATCACTTTTAAATTACAAAAAAATGCTAGTAACCATAGAAAACTATGCCAGACTCACCTAAATTACTTCGGCTACTCTAAATCATCACCAACTAACCCTTACCACAACAAACTAAACCCAATCACTTTTAAATTAAAAAAAATGCTAGTAACCATAGCAAACTATGCCAAACTCACCTAAATTACTTCGGCTACAATAAATCATCACCAACTAAACCTTACCACAACAAACTAAACCCAATCACTTTTAAATTATAAAAAAATGCTACTAACCATAGCAAACTATGCCAAACTCACCTAAATTACTTCGGCTATCAAAAATCACCCCCAACTACACTTTACAGCAACAAACTAAGCCCAATCACTTTAAAATTACAAAAAATGCTAAAAATCATATAAAACTATACCAGAATCACCTAAATTACTTCGGCTACCGTAAATCACCCCCAACTATCCCTTACCACAACAAACCAAACCATATCATCTTAAAATGACAAAAAAAGGTGTACAAATCATAACAAACTATGCCAGACTCACCTAAATTACTTCGACTACTCTAAATCATCACCAACTAACCCTTACCACAACAAACTAAACCCAATCACTTTTAAATTACAAAAAAATGCTAGTAACCATAGCAAACTATGCCAAACTCACCTAAATTACTTCGGCTACCATAAATCATCACCAACTAACCCTTACCACAACAAACTAAACCCAATCACTTTTAAATTACAAAAAAATGCTACTAACTATAGCAAACTATGCCAAATTTACCTAAATTACTTCGGCTATCAAAAATCACCCCCAACTACACTTTACAGCAACAAACTAAGCCCAATCACTTTAAAATTACAAAAAAATGCTAAAAATCATAACAAACTATACCAGAATCACCTAAATTACTTCGGCTACCGTAAATCACCCCCAACTATCCCTTACCACAACAAAGCAAACCATATCATCTTAAAATTACAAAAAAAGGTGTACAAATCATAACAAACTATGCCAGACTCACCTAAATTACTTCGGCTACTCTAAATCATCACCAACTAACCCTTACCACAACAAACTAAACCCAATCACTTTAAATTACAAAAAAATGCTAGTAACCATAGCAAACTAGGCCAAACTCACCTAAATTACTTCGGCTACCATAAATCATCACCAACTAACTCTTACCACAACAAACTAAACCCAATCACTTTTAAATTACAAAAAAATGCTACTAACCATAGCAAACTATGCCAAACTCACCTAAATTACTTCAGCTATCAAAAATCACCCCCAACTACACTTTACAGCAGCAAACTAAGCCCAGTCACTTTAAAATTACAAAAAAATGCTAAAAATCATAACAAACTATATCAGAATCACCTAAATTACTTCGGCTACCGTAAATCACCCCCAACTATCTCTTACCACAACAAACCAAACCATATCATCTTAAAATTACAAAAAAAGGTGTACAAATCATAACAAACTATGCCAGACTCACCTAAATTACTTCGGCTACTCTAAATCATCACCAACTAACCCTTACCACAACAAACTAAACCCAATCACTTTTAAATTACAAAAAAATGCTAGTAACCATAGCAAACTATGCCATACTCACCTAAATTACTTCGGCTACCATAAATCATCACCAACTAACCCTTACCACAACAAACTAAACCCAATCACTTTTAAATTACAAAAAAATGCTACTAACCCTAGCAAACTATGCCAAACTTACCTAAATTACTTCTGCTATCAAAAATAACCCCCAACAACACTTTACAGCAACAAACTAAGCCCAATCACTTTAAAATTACAAAAATATGCTAAAAATCATAACAAACTATACCAGAATCACCTAAATTACTTCGGCTACCGTAAATCACCCCCAACTATCCCTTACCACAATAAACCAAACCATATCATCTTAAAATTACAAAAAAAGGTGTACAAATCATAACAAACTACGCCAGAATCACCTAAATTACTTCGGCTACTCTAAATCATCTCCAACTAACCCTTACCACAACAAACTAAACCCAATCACTTTTAAATTACAAAAAAATGCTAGTAACCATAGCAAACTATGCCAAACTCACCTAAATTACTTCGGCTACCGTAAATCACCCCCAACTATCCCTTACCACAACAAACCAAACCATATCATTTTAAAATTACAAAAAAAGGTGTTCAAATCATAACAAACTATGCCAGACTCACCTAAATTACTTCGGCTACTCTAAATCATCACCAACTAATCCTTACCACAACAAACTAAACCCAATCACTTTTAAATTACAAAAAAATGCTAGTAACCATAGCAAACTATGCCAAACTTACCTAAATTATTTCGGCTACCATAAATCATCATCAACTAACCCTTACCACAACAAACTAAACCCAATCACTTTTAAATTACAAAAAAATGCTACTAACCATAGCAAACTATGCCAAACTCACTTAAATTACTTCGGCTATCAAAAATCACTCCCAACTACACTTTACAGCAACAAACTAAGCCCAATCACTTTAAAATTACGACAAAATGCTAAAAATCATAACAAACTATACCAGAATCACCTAAATTACTTCGGCTAACGTAAATCACCCCCAGCTATCCCTTACCACAACAAAAAAAACCATATCAACTTAAAATTACATAAAAAGGTGTACAAATCATAACAAACTATGCCAGACTCACCTAAATTACTTCGGCTACTCTAAATCATCACCAACTAACCCTTACCACAACAAACTAAACCCAATCACTTTTAAATTACAAAAAAATGCTAGTAACCATAGCAAACTATGCCAAACTCACCTAAATTACTTTGGCTACCATAAATCATCACCAACTAACCCTTACCACAACAAACTAAACCCAATCACTTTTAAATTACAAAAAAATGCTACTAACCATAGCAAACTATGCCAAACTTACCTAAATTACTTCGGCTATCAAAAATCACCCCCAACTACACTTTACAGCAACAAACTAAGCCCAATCATTTTTAAATTACAAAAAAATGCTACTAACCATAGCAAACTATGCCAAACTTACCTAAATTACTTCGGCTATCAAAAATCACCCCCAACTACACTTTACAGCAACAAACTAAGCCCAATCACCTTAAAATTACAAAAAATGCTAAAAATCATATAAAACTATACCAGAATCACCTAAATTACTTCGGTTACCGTAAGTCACCCCCAACTATCCCTTACCACAACAAACCAAACCATATCATCTTAAAATGACAAAAAAAGGTGTACAAATCATAACAAACTATGCCAGACTTACCTAAATTACTTCGGCTACTCTAAATCATCACCAACTAACTCTTACCACAACAAACTAAACCCAATCACTTTTAAATTACAAAAAAATGCTACTAACCATAGCAAACTATTCCAAACTCACCTAAATTACTTCGGCTATCAAAAATCACACCCAACTATACTTTACAGCAACAAACTAAGCCCAATCACTTTAAAATTAGCAAAAAAATGCTAAAAATCATAACAAACTATACCAGAATCACCTAAATTACTTCGGCTACCGTAAATCACCCCCAACTATCCCTTACCACAACAAACCAAACCATATCATCTTATAATTACAAAAAAAGGTGTACAAATCATAACAAACTATGCCAGACTCACCTAAATTACTTCGGCTACTCTAAATCATCACCAACTAACCCTAACCACAACAAACTAAACCCAATCACTTTTAAATTACAAAAAAATGCTACTAACCATAGCAAACTATCCCAAATTCACTTAAATTACTTCGGCTATCAAAAGTCACAATCAACTACACTTTACAGCAACAAACTAAGCCCAATCTCTTTAAAATTACAAAAAATGCTAAAATTCATAACAAACTATACCAGAATCACCTAAATTACTTCGGCTACCGTAAATCACCCCCAACTATTCCTTACCACAACAAACCAAACCATATCATCTAAAAATTACAAAAAAAGGTGTACAAATCATAACAAACTATGCCAGACTCACCTAAATTACTTCGGCTACTCTAAATCATCACCAACTAACCCTTACCACACAACCCAATCACTTTTAAATTACAAAAAAATGCTAGTAACCATAGCAAACTATGCCAAGCTCACCTAAATTACTTCGGCTACCATAAATCATCACCAACTAACCCTTACCACAACAAACTAAACGCAATCACTTTTAAATTACAAAAAAATGCTACTAACCATAGCAAACTATGCCAAACTCACCTAAATTACTTCGGCTACCATAAATCATCACCAACTAACCCTTACCACAACAAACTAAACCCAATCACTTTTAAATTACAAAAAAATGCTACTAACCATAGCAAATTATGCCAAACTCACCTAAATTACTTCGGCTATCAAAAATCACTCCCAACTACACTTTACAGCAACAAACTAAGCCCAATCACTTTAAAATTACGAAAAAATGCTAAAAATCATAACAAACTATACCAGAATCACCTAAATTACTTCGGCTAACGTAAATCACCCCCAATTATCCCTTACCACAACAAACCAAACCATATCAACTTAAAATTACAAAAAAAATGTACAAATCATAACAAACTATGCCAGACTCACCTAAATTACTTCGGCTACTCTAAATCATCACCAACTAACCCTTACCACAACAAACTAAACCCAATCACTTTTAAATTACAAAAAAATGCTAGTAACCATAGCAAACTATGCCAAACTCACCTAAATTACTTTGGCTACCATAAATCATCACCAACTAACCCTTACCACAACAAACTAAACCCAATCACTTTTAAATTACAAAAAAATGCTAGTAACCATAGCAAACTATGCCAAGCTCACCTAAATTACTTCGGCTACCATAAATCATCACCAACTAACCCTTACCACAACAAACTAAACCCAATCACTTTTAAATTACAAAAAAATGCTACTAACCATAGCAAACTATGCCAAACTCACCTAAATTACTTCGGCTATCAAAAATCACTCCCAACTACACTTTACAGCAACAAACTAAGCCCAATCACTTTAAAATTACGAAAAAATGCTAAAAATCATAACAAACTATACCAGAATCACCTAAATTACTTCGGCTAACGTAAATCACCCCCAATTATCCCTTACCACAACAAACCAAACCATATCAACTTAAAATTACAAAAAAAATGTACAAATCATAACAAACTATGCCAGACTCACCTAAATTACTTCGGCTACTCTAAATCATCACCAACTAACCCTTACCACAACAAACTAAACCAATCACTTTTAAATTACAAAAAAATGCTAGTAACCATAGCAAACTATGCCAAGCTCACCTAAATTACTTCGTCTACCATAAATCATCACCAACTAACCCTTACCACAACAAACTAAACGCAATCACTTTTAAATTACAAAAAAATGCTACTAAGCATAGCAAACTATGCCAAACTCACCTAAATTACTTCGGCTACCATAAATCATCACCAACTAACCCTTACCACAACAAACTAAACCCAATCACTTTTAAATTACAAAAAAATGCTAGTAACCATAGCAAACTATGCCAAACTCACCTAAATTACTTTGGCTACCATAAATCATCACCAACTAACCCTTACCACAACAAACTAAACCCAATCACTTTTAAATTACAAAAAAATGCTACTAACCATAGCAAACTATGCCAAACTCACCTAAATTACTTCGGCTATCAAAAATCACTCCCAACTACACTTTACAGCAAAAAACTAAGCCCAATCACTTTAAAATTACAAAAAAATGCTAAAAATCATAACAAACTATACCAGAATCACCTAAATTACTTCGGCTACCGTAAATCACCCCCAACTATCCCTTACCACAACAAACCAAACCATATCATCTTAAAATTACAAAAAAAGGTGTACAAATCATAACAAACTATGCCAGACTTACCTGAATTACTTCGGCTACTCTAAATCATCACCAACTAACTCTTACCACAACAAACTAAACCCAATCACTTTTAAATTACAAAAAAATGCTAGTAACCATAGAAAACTATGCCAGACTCACCTAAATTACTTCGGCTACTCTAAATCATCACCAACTAACCCTTACCACAACAAACTAAACCCAATCACTTTTAAATTAAAAAAAATGCTAGTAACCATAGCAAACTATGCCAAACTCACCTAAATTACTTCGGCTACAATAAATCATCACCAACTAACCCTTACCACAACAAACTAAACCCAATCACTTTTAAATTATAAAAAAATGCTACTAACCATAGCAAACTATGCCAAACTCACCTAAATTACTTCGTCTATCAAAAATCACCCCCAACTACACTTTACAGCAACAAACTAAGCCCAATCACTTTAAAATTACAAAAAATGCTAAAAATCATATAAAACTATACCAGAATCACCTAAATTACTTCGGCTACCGTAAATCACCCCCAACTATCCCTTACCACAACAAACCAAACCATATCATCTTAAAATGACAAAAAAAGGTGTACAAATCATAACAAACTATGCCAGACTCACCTAAATTACTTCGACTACTCTAAATCATCACCAACTAACCCTTACCACAACAAACTAAACCCAATCACTTTTAAATTACAAAAAAATGCTAGTAACCATAGCAAACTATGCCAAACTCACCTAAATTACTTCGGCTACCATAAATCATCACCAACTAACCCTTACCACAACAAACTAAACCCAATCACTTTTAAATTACAAAAAAATGCTACTAACTATAGCAAACTATGCCAAATTTACCTAAATTACTTCGGCTATCAAAAATCACCCCCAACTACACGTTACAGCAACAAACTAAGCCCAATCACTTTAAAATTACAAAAAAATTCTAAAAATCATAACAAACTATACCAGAATCACCTAAATTACTTCGGCTACCGTAAATCACCCCCAACTATCCCTTACCACAACAAAGCAAACCATATCATCTTAAAATTACAAAAAAAGGTGTACAAATCATAACAAACTATGCCAGACTCACCTAAATTACTTCGGCTACTCTAAATCATCACCAACTAACCCTTACCACAACAAACTAAACCCAATCACTTTTAAATTACAAAAAAATGCTAGTAACCATAGCAAACTAGGCCAAACTCACCTAAATTACTTCGGCTACCATAAATCATCACCAACTAACTCTTACCACAACAAACTAAACCCAATCACTTTTAAATTACAAAAAAATGCTACTAACCATAGCAAACTATGCCAAACTCACCTAAATTACTTCGGCTATCAAAAATCACCCCCAACTACACTTTACAGCAGCAAACTAAGCCCAATCACTTTAAAATTACAAAAAAATGCTAAAAATCATAACAAACTATATCAGAATCACCTAAATTACTTCGGCTACCGTAAATCACCCCCAACTATCTCTTACCACAACAAACCAAACCATATCATCTTAAAATTACAAAAAAAGGTGTACAAATCATAACAAACTATGCCAGACTCACCTAAATTACTTCGGCTACTCTAAATCATCACCAACTAACCCTTACCACAACAAACTAAACCCAATCACTTTTAAATTACAAAAAAATGCTAGTAACCATAGCAAACTATGCCATACTCACCTAAATTACTTCGGCTACCATAAATCATCACCAACTAACCCTTACCACAACAAACTAAACCCAATCACTTTTAAATTACAAAAAAATGCTACTAACCATAGCAAACTATGCCAAACTTACCTAAATTACTTCGGCTATCAAAAATAACCCCCAACAACACTTTACAGCAACAAACTAAGCCCAATCACTTTAAAATTACAAAAATATGCTAAAAATCATAACAAACTATACCAGAATCACCTAAATTACTTCGGCTACCGTAAATCACCCCCAACTATCCCTTACCACAACAAACCAAACCATATCATCTTAAAATTACAAAAAAAGGTGTACAAATCATAACAAACTACGCCAGAATCACCAAAATTACTTCGGCTACTCTAAATCATCTCCAACTAACCCTTACCACAACAAACTAAACCCAATCACTTTTAAATTTCAAAAAAATGCTAGTAACCATAGCAAACTATGCCAAACTCACCTAAATTACTTCGGCTACCGTAAATCACCCCCAACTATCCCTTACCACAACAAACCAAACCATATCATCTTAAAATTACAAAAAAAGGTGTTCAAATCATAACAAACTATGCCAGACTCACCTAAATTACTTCGGCTACTCTAAATCATCACCAACTAATCCTTACCACAACAAACTAAACCCAATCACTTTTAAATTACAAAAAAATGCTAGTAACCATAGCAAACTATGCCAAACTTACCTAAATTATTTCGGCTACCATAAATCATCATCAACTAACCCTTACCACAACAAACTAAACCCAATCACTTTTAAATTACAAAAAATGCTACTAACCATAGCAAACTATGCCAAACTCACTTAAATTACTTCGGCTATCAAAAATCACTCCCAACTACACTTTACAGCAACAAACTAAGCCCAATCACTTTAAAATTACGAAAAAATGCTAAAAATCATAACAAACTATACCAGAATCACCTAAATTACTTCGGCTAACGTAAATCACCCCCAGCTATCCCTTACCACAACAAAAAAAACCATATCAACTTAAAATTACATAAAAAGGTGTACAAATCATAACAAACTATGCCAGACTCACCTAAATTACTTCGGCTACTCTAAATCATCACCAACTAACCCTTACCACAACAAACTAAACCCAATCACTTTTAAATTACAAAAAAATGCTAGTAACCATAGCAAACTATGCCAAACTCACCTAAATTACTTTGGCTACCATAAATCATCACCAACTAACCCTTACCACAACAAACTAAACCCAATCACTTTTAAATTACAAAAAAATGCTAGTAATCATAGCAAACTATGCCAAACTCACCTAAATTACTTCGGCTACCATAAATCATCACCAACTAACCCTTACCACAACAAACTAAACCCAATCATTTTTAAATTACAAAAAAATGCTACTAACCATAGCAAACTATGCCAAACTTACCTAAATTACTTCGGCTATCAAAAATCACCCCCAACTACACTTTACAGCAACAAACTAAGCCCAATCACCTTAAAATTACAAAAAATGCTAAAAATCATATAAAACTATACCAGAATCACCTAAATTACTTCGGTTACCGTAAGTCACCCCCAACTATCCCTTACCACAACAAACCAAACCATATCATCTTAAAATGACAAAAAAAGGTGTACAAATCATAACAAACTATGCCAGACTTACCTAAATTACTTCGGCTACTCTAAATCATCACCAACTAACTCTTACCACAACAAACTAAACCCAATCACTTTTAAATTACAAAAAAATGCTACTAACCATAGCAAACTATTCCAAACTCACCTAAATTACTTCGGCTATCAAAAATCACACCCAACTATACTTTACAGCAACAAACTAAGCCCAATCACTTTAAAATTACAAAAAAATGCTAAAAATCATAACAAACTATACCAGAATCACCTAAATTACTTCGGCTACCGTAAATCACCCCCAACTATCCCTTACCACAACAAACCAAACCATATCATCTTATAATTACAAAAAAAATTGTACAAATCAAAACAAACTATGCCAGACTCACCTAAATTACTTCGGCTACTCTAAATCATCACCAACTATCCCTAACCACAACAAACTAAACCCAATCACTTTTAAATTACAAAAAAATGCTACTAACCATAGCAAACTATCCCAAACTCACTTAAATTACTTCGGCTATCAAAAGTCACAATCAACTACACTTTACAGCAACAAACTAAGCCCAATCTCTTTAAAATTACAAAAAATGCTAAAATTCATAACAAACTATACCAGAATCACCTAAATTACTTCGGCTACCGTAAATCACCCCCAACTATTCCTTACCACAACAAACCAAACCATATCATCTAAAAATTACAAAAAAAGGTGTACAAATCATAACAAACTATGCCAGACTCACCTAAATTACTTCGGCTACTCTAAATCATCACCAACTAACCCTTACCACAACAAACTAAACCCAATCACTTTTAAATTACAAAAAAATGCTAGTAACCATAGCAAACTATACCAAACTCACCTAAATTACTTCGGCTACCATAAATCATCACCAACTAACCCTTACCACAACAAACTAAACCCAATCACTTTTAAATTACAAAAAAATGCTACTAACCATAGCAAACTATGCCAAACTCACCTAAATTACTTCGGCTATCAAAAATCACTCCTAACTACACTTTACAGCAACAAACTAAGCCCAATCACTTTAAAATTACGAAAAAATGCTAAAAATCATAACAAACTATACCAGAATCACCTAAATTACTTCGGCTAACGTAAATCACCCCCAATTATCCCTTACCACAACAAACCAAACCATATCAACTTAAAATTACAAAAAAAATGTACAAATCATAACAAACTATGCCAGACTCACCTAAATTACTTCGGCTACTCTAAATCATCACCAACTAACCCTTACCACAACAAACTAAACCCAATCACTTTTAAATTACAAAAAAATGCTAGTAATCATAGCAAACTATGCCAAACTCACCTAAATTACTTCGGCTACCATAAATCATCACCAACTAACCCTTACCACAACAAACTAAACCCAATCACTTTTAAATTACAAAAAAATGCTACTAACCATAGCAAACTATGCCAAACTTACCTAAATTACTTCGGCTATCAAAAATCACCCCCAACTACACTTTACAGCAACAAACTAAGCCCAATCACTTTAAAATTACAAAAAATGCCAAAAATCATATAAAACTATACCAGAATCACCTAAATTACTTCGGCTACCGTAAGTCACCCCCAACTATCCCTTACCACAACAAACCAAACCATATCATCTTAAAATGACAAAAAAAGGTGTACAAATCATAACAAACTATGCCAGACTTACCTAAATTACTTCGGCTACTCTAAATCATCACCAACTAACTCTTACCACAACAAACTAAACCCAATCACTTTTAAATTACAAAAAAATGCTAGTAACCATAGCAAACTATGCCAAACTCACCTAAATTACTTCGGCTACCATAAATCATCACCAACTAACCCTTACCACAACAAACTAAACCCAATCACTTTTAAATTACAAAAAAATGCTACTAACCATAGCAAACTATGCCAAACTTACCTAAATTACTTCGGCTATCAAAAATCACCCCCAACTACACTTTACAGCAACAAACTAAGCCCAATCACTTTAAAATTACAAAAAATGCCAAAAATCATATAAAACTATACCAGAATCACCTAAATTACTTCGGCTACCGTAAGTCACCCCCAACTATCCCTTACCACAACAAACCAAACCATATCATCTTAAAATGACAAAAAAAGGTGTACAAATCATAACAAACTATGCCAGACTTACCTAAATTACTTCGGCTACTCTAAATCATCACCAACTAACTCTTACCACAACAAACTAAACCCAATCACTTTTAAATTACAAAAAAATGCTACTAACCATAGCAAACTATGCCAAACTCACCTAAATTACTTCGGCTATCAAAAATCACTCCCAACTACACTTTACAGCAAAAAACTAAGCCCAATCACTTTAAAATTACAAAAAAATGCTAAAAACCATAACAAGCTATACCAGAATCACCTAAATTACTTCGGCTACCGTAAATCACCCCCAACTATCCCTTACCACAACAAACCAAACCATATCATCTTAAAATTACAAAAAAAGGTGTACAAATCATAACAAACTATGCCAGACTTACCTAAATTACTTCGGCTACTCTAAATCATCACCAACTAACTCTTACCACAACAAACTAAACCCAATCACTTTTAAATTACAAAAAAATGCTAGTAACCATAGCAAACTATGCCAGACTCACCTAAATTACTTCGGCTACTCTAAATCATCACCAACTAACCCTTACCACAACAAACTAAACCCAATCACTTTTAAATTAAATAAAATGCTAGTAACCATAGCAAACTATGCCAAACTCACCTAAATTACTTCGGCTACAATAAATCATCACCAACTAAGCCTTACCACAACAAACTAAACCCAATCACTTTTAAATTATAAAAAAATGCTACTAACCATAGCAAACTATGCCAAACTCACCTAAATTACTTCGGCTATCAAAAATCACCCCCAACTACACTTTACAGCAACAAACTAAGCCTAATCACTTTAAAATTACAAAAAATGCTAAAAATCATATAAAACTATACCAGAATCACCTAAATTACTTCGGCTACCGTAAATCACCCCCAACTATCCCTTACCACAACAAACCAAACCATATCATCTTAAAATGACAAAAAAAAGTGTACAAATCATAACAAACTATGCCAGACTCACCTAAATTACTTCGGCTACTCTAAATCATCACCAACTAACCCTTACCACAACAAACTAAACCCAATCACTTTTAAATTACAAAAAAATGCTAGTAACCATAGCAAACTATGCCAAATTCTCCTAAATTACTTCGGCTATCAAAAATCACCCCCAACTACACTTTACAGCAACAAACTAAGCCCAATCACTTTAAAATTACACAAAAATGCTAAAAATCATAACAAACTATATCAGAATCACCTAAATTACTTCGGCTACCGTAAATCACCTCCAACTATCCCTTACCACAACAAAGCAAACCATATCATCTTAAAATTACAAAAAAAGGTGTACAAATCATAACAAACTATGCCAGACTCACCTAAATTACTTCGGCTACTCTAAATAATCACAAACTAACCCTTACCACAACAAACTAAACCCAATCACTTTTAAATTACAAAAAAATGCTAGTAACCATAGCAAACTATGCCAAACTCACCTAAATTACTTCGGCTACTATAAATCATCACCAACTAACTCTTACCACAACAAACTAAACCCAATCACTTTTAAATTACAAAAAAATGCTACTAACCATAGCAAACTATGCCAAACTCACCTAAATTACTTCGGCTATCAAAAATCACTCCCAACTACACTTTACAGCAAATAACTAAGCCCAATCATTTTAAAATGACAAAAAAATGCTAAAAACCATAACAAACTATACCAGAATCACCTAAATTACTTCGGCTACCGTAAATCACCCCCAACTATCCCTTACCACAACAAACCAAACCATATCATCTTAAAATTACAAAAAAAGGTGTACAAATCATAACAAACTATGCCAGACTTACCTAAATTACTTCGGCTACTCTAAATCATCACCAACTAACTCTTACCACAACAAACTAAACCCAATCACTTTTAAATTACAAAAAAATGCTAGTAACCATAGCAAACTATGCCAGATTCACCTAAATTACTTCGGCTACTCTAAATCATCACCAACTAACCTTTACCACAACAAACTAAACCCAATCACTTTTAAATTAAAAAAAATGCTAGTAACCATAGCAAACTATGCCAAACTCACCTAAATTACTTCGGCTACAATAAATCATCACCAACTAACCCTTACCACAACAAACTAAACCCAATCACTTTTAAATTATAAAAAAATGCTACTAACCATAGCAAACTATGCCAAACTCACCTAAATTACTTCGGCTATCAAAAATCACCCCCAACTACACTTTACAGCAACAAACTAAGCCCATTCACTTTAAAATTACAAAAAATGCTAAAAATCATATAAAACTATACCAGAATCACCTAAATTACTTCGGCTACCGTAAATCACCCCCAACTATCCCTTACCACAACAAACCAAACCATATCATCTTAAAATGACAAAAAAAAGTGTACAAATCATAACAAACTATGCCAGACTCACCTAAATTACTTCGGCTACTCTAAATCATCACCAACTAACCCTTACCACAACAAACTAAACCCAATCACTTTTAAATTACAAAAAAATGCTAGTAACCATAGCAAACTATGCCAAACTCACCTAAATTACTTTGGCTACCATAAATCATCACCAACTAACCCTTACCACAACAAACTAAACCCAATCACTTTTAAATTACAAAAAAATGCTAGTAACCATAGCAAACTATGTTAAACTCCCCTAAATTACTTCGGCTAATCTAAATCATCACCAACTAACCCTTACCACAACAAACTAAACCCAATCACTTTTAAATTACAAAAAAATGCTACTAACCATAGCAAACTATGCCAAATTCACCTAAATTACTTCGGCTATCAAAAATCACCCCCAACTACACTTTACAGCAACAAACTAAGCCCAATCACTTTAAAATTACAAAAAAATGCTAAAAATCATAACAAACTATATCAGAATCACCTAAATTACTTCGGCTACCGTAAATCACCTCCAACTATCTCTTACCACAACAAACCAAACCATATCATCTTAAAATTACAAAAAAAAGTGTACAAATCATAACAAACTATGCCAGACTCACCTAAATTACTTCGGCTACTCTAAATCATCACCAACTAACCCTTACCACAACAAACTAAACCCAATCACTTTTAAATAACAAAAAAATGCTAGTAACCATAGCAAACTATGCCATACTCACCTAAATTACTTCGGCTACCATAAATCATCACCAACTAACCCTTACCACAACAAACTAAACCCAATCACTTTTAAATTACAAAAAAATGCTACTAACCATAGCAAACTATGCCAAACTTACCTAAATTACTTCGGCTATCAAAAATCACCCCCAACAACACTTTACAGCAACAAACTAAGCCCAATCACTTTAAAATTACAAAAATATGCTAAAAATCATAACAAACTATACCAGAATCACCTAAATTACTTCGGCTACCGTAAATCACCCCCAACTATCCCTTACCACAACAAACCAAACCATATCATCTTAAAATTACAAAAAAAGGTGTACAAATCATAACAAACTATGCCAGAATCACCTAAATTACTTCAGCTACTCTAAATCATCTCCAACTAACCCTTACCACAACAAACTAAACCCAATCACTTTTAAATTACAAAAAAATGCTAGTAACCATAGCAAACTATGCCAAACTCACCTAAATTACTTCGGCTAACGTAAATCACCCCCAACTATCCCTTACCACAACAAACCAAACCATATCATCTTAAAATTACAAAAAAAGGTGTTCAAATCATAACAAACTATGCCAGACTCACCTAAATTACTTCGGCTACTCTAAATCATCACCAACTAACCCTTACCACAACAAACTAAACCCAATCACTTTTAAATTACAAAAAAATGCTAGTAACCATAGCAAACTATGCCAAACTTACCTAAATTACTTCGGCTACCATAAATCATCATCAACTAACCCTTACCACAACAAACTAAACCCAATCACTTTTAAATTACAAAAAAATGCTACTAACCATAGCAAACTATGCCAAACTCACCTAAATTACTTCGGCTATCAAAAATCACTCCCAACTACACTTTACAGCAACAAACTAAGCCCAATCACTTTAAAATTACGAAAAAATGCTAAAAATCATAACAAACTATACCAGAATCACCTAAATTACTTCGGCTAACGTAAATCACCCCCAGCTATCCCTTACCACAACAAACCAAACCATATCAACTTAAAATTACATAAAAAGGCGTACAAATCATAACAAACTATGCCAGACTCACCTAAATTACTTCGGCTACTCTAAATCATCACCAACTAACCCTTACCACAACAAACTAAACCCAATCACTTTTAAATTACAAAAAAATGCTAGTAACCATAGCAAACTATGCCAAACTCACCTAAATTACTTTGGCTACCATAAATCATCACCAACTAACCCTTACCACAACAAACTAAACCCAATCACTTTTAAATAAAAAAAAATGCTAGTAACCATAGCAAACTATGCCAGACTCACCTAAATTACTTCGGCTACACTAAATCATCACCAACTAACCCTTACCACAACAAACTAAACCCAATCACTTTTAAATTACAAAAAAATGCTAGTAACCATAGCAAACTATGCCAAGCTCACCTAAATTACTTCGGCTACCATAAATCATCACCAACTAACCCTTACCACAACAAACTAAACCCAATCACTTTTAAATTACAAAAAAATGCTACTAACCATAGCAAACTATGCCAAACTCACCTAAATTACTTCGGCTATCAAAAATCACCCCCAACTACACTTTACAGCAACAAACTAAGCCCAATCACTTTAAAATTACAAAAAAATGCTAAAAATCATAACAAACTATACCAGAATCACCTAAATTACTTAGGCTACCGTAAATCACCCCCAACTATCCCTTACCACAACAAACCAAACCATATCATCTTAAAATGACAAAAAAAGGTGTACAAATCATAACAAACTATGCCAGACTCACCTAAATTACTTCGGCTACTCTAAATCTTCACCAACTAACCCTTACCACAACAAACTAAACCCAATCACTTTTAAATTACAAAAAAATGCTAGTAACCATAGCAAACTATGCCAAGCTCACCTAAATTACTTCGGCTACCATAAATCATCACCAACTAAACCTTACCACAACAAACTAAACCCAATCACTTTTAAATTACAAAAAAATGCTACTAACCATAGCAAACTATGCCAAACTCACCTAAATTACTTCGGCTATCAAAAATCACCCCCAACTACACTTTACAGCAACAAACTAAGCCCAATCACTTTAAAATTACAAAAAAATGCTAAAAATCATATAAAACTATACCAGAATCACCTAAATTACTTCGGCTACCATAAATCATCACCAACTAACCCTTACCACAACAAACTAAACCCAATCACTTTTAAATTAAATAAAAATGCTACTAACCATAACAAACTATGCCAAATTCACCTAAATTACTTCGGCTATCAAAAATCACCCCCAACTACACTTTACAGCAACAAACTAAGCCCAATCACTTTAAAATTACAAAAAAATGCTAAAAATCATAACAAACTATACCAGAATTACCTAAATTACTTCGGCTACCGTAAATCACCCCCAACTATACCTTACCACAACAAACCAAACCATATCATCTTAAAATTTCAAAAAAAGGTGTACAAATCATAACAAACTATGCCAGACTCACCTAAATTACTTCGGCTACACTAAATCATCACCAACTAACCCTTACCACACAACAAACTAAACCCAATCACTTTTAAATTACAAAAAAATCCTAGTAACCATAGCAAACTATGCCAAACTCACCTAAATTAATTCGGCTATCAAAAATCACCCCCAATTACACTTTACAGCAACAAACTAAGCCCAATCACTTTAAAATTACAAAAAAATGCTAAAAATCATAACAAATTATACCAGAATCACCTAAATTACTTCGGCTACCGTAAATCACCCCCAACTATCCCTTACCACAACAAACCAAACCATATCATCTTAAAATTACAAAAAAAGGTGTACAAATCATAACAAACTATGCCAGACTCACCTAAAGTACTTTGACTATTCTAAATCATCACCAACTAACCCTTACCACAACAAACTAAACCCAATCACTTTTAAATTACAAAAAAATGCTAGTAACCTTAGCAAACTATGCCAAACTCACCTAAATTACTTCGGCTACCATAAATCATCACCAACTAACCCTTACCACAACAAACTAAACCCAATCACTTTTAAATTACAAAAAAATGCTACTAACCATAGCAAACTATGCCAAACTAACCTAAATTCCTTCGGCTATCAAAAATCACCCCCAACTACACATTACAGCAACAAACTAAGCCCAATCACTTTAAAATTACAAAAAAATGCTAAAAATCATAACAAACTATACCAGAATCACCTAAATTACTTCGGCTACCGTAAATCACCCCCAACTATTCCTTACCACAACAAACCAAACCATATCATCTTAAAATTACAAAAAAAGGTGTACAAATCATAACAAACTATGCCAGACTCTCCTAAATTACTTCGGCTACTCTAAATCATCACCAACTAACCCTTAACATAACAAACTAAACCCAATCACTTTTAAATTACAAAAAAATGCTAGTAACCATAGCAAACTATGCCAAACTCACCTAAATTACTTCGGCTACCATTAATCATCACCAACTAACCTTTACAACAACAAACTAAACCCAATCACTTTTAAATTACAAAAAAATGCTACTAACCGTAGCAAACTATGCCAAACTCACCTAAATTACTTCGGCTATCAAAAATCACCCCCAACTACACTTTACAGCAACAAACTAAGCCCAATAACTTTAAAATTACAAAAAAATGCTAAAAATCATAACAAACTATACCAGAATCACCTAAATTACTTCGGCTACCGTAAATCACCCCCAACTATTCCTTACCACAACAAACCAAACCATATCATCTTAAAATTAAAGGTGTAAAAATCATAACAAACTATGCCAGTCTCAACCTAAATTACTTCGGCTACTCTAAATCGTCACCAACTAACCCTTACCATAACAAACTAAACCCAATCACTTTTAAATTACAAAAAAATGCTACTAACCATAGCAAATTATGCCAAACTCACCTAAATTACTTCGGCTATCAAAAATCACCCCCAATTACACTTTACAGCAACAAACTAAGCCCAATCACTTTAAAATTACAAAAAAATGCTAAAAATCATAACAAACTATACCAGAATCACCTAAATTACTTCGGCTACCGTAAATCACCTCCAACTATCCCTTACCACAACAAACCAAACCATATCATCTTAAAATTACAAAAAAAGGTGTACAAATCATAACAAACTATGCCAGACTCTCCTAAATTACTTCGGCTACACTAAATCATCACCAACTAACCCTTACCATAACAAACTAAACCCAATCACTTTTAAATTACAAAAAAATGCTAGTAACCATAGCAAACTATGCCAAACTCACCTAAATTACTTCGGCTACCATAAATCATCACCAACTAACCCTTACCACAACAAAATAAACCGAATCACTTTTAAATTACAAAAAAATGCTACTAACCATAGCAAACTATGCCAAACTCACCTAAATTACTTCGGCTATCAAAAATCACCCCCAACTACACTTTACAGCAACAAACTAAGCCCAATAACTTTAAAATTACAAATCATAACAAACTATGCCTGACTCACCTAAATTACTTCGGCTACTCTAAATCATCACCAACTAACCCTTACCACAACAAACTAAACCCAATCACTTTTAAATTACAAAAAATTGCTAGTAACCATAGCAAGCTATGCCAAACTCACCTAAATTACTTCGGGTACCATAAATCATC
Organism: Eledona agricola; assembly: GCA_964023215.1. NCBI lineage: Eukaryota > Metazoa > Arthropoda > Insecta > Coleoptera > Tenebrionidae > Eledona > Eledona agricola. The sequence continues at coordinate 814,828 of CAXIEJ010000179.1, forward strand.
ACCAACTAACCCATACCACAACAAACTAAACCCAATCACTTTTAAATTACAAAAAAATGCTACTAACCATAGCAATCTATGCCAAACTCACCTAAATTACTTCGGCTATCAAAAATCACCCCCAACTACACTTTACAGCAACAAACTAAGCCCAATCACTTTAAAATTACAAAAAAATGCTAAAAATCATAACAAACTATACCAGAATCACCTAAATTACTTCGGCTACCGTAAATCACCCCCAACTATCTCTTATTACCACAAACCAAACCATATCATTTTAAAATTACAAAAAAAGGTGTACAAATCATAACAAACTATGCCAGACTCGCCTAAATTACTTCGGCTACTCTAAATCATCACCAACTAACCCTTACCACAACAAACTAAACCCAATCACTTTTAAATTACAAAAAAATGCTAGTAACCATAGCAAACTATGCCAAATTTACCTAAATTACTTTGGCTATCAAAAATCACCCCCAACTACACTTTACAGCAACAAACTAAGCCCAATCACTTTAAAATTACAAAAAATGCTAAAAATCATAACAAACTATACCAGAATCACCTAAATTACTTCGGCTACCGTAAATCACCCCCAACTATCCCTTATTACAACAAACCAAACCATATCATCTTAAAATTACAAAAAAGGTGTACAAACCATAAGAAACTATGCCAGAATCACCTAAATTACTTCGGCTACTCTAAATCATCACCAACTAACCCTTACCACAACAAACTAAACCCAATCACTTTTAAATTACAAAAAAATGCTAGTAACCATAGCAAACTATGCCAAACTCACCTAAATTACTTCAGCTACCATAAATCATCACCAACTAACCCTTAACATAACAAACTAAACCCAATCACTTTTAAATTACAAAAAAATGCTAGTAACCATAGCAAACTATGCCAAACTCACCTAAATTACTTCGGCTACCATTAATCATCACCAACTAACCTTTACAACAACAAACTAAACCCAATCACTTTTAAATTACAAAAAAATGCTACTAACCGTAGCAAACTATGCCAAACTCACCTAAATTACTTCGGCTATCAAAAATCACCCCCAACTACACTTTACAGCAACAAACTAAGCCCAATAACTTTAAAATTACAAAAAAATGCTAAAAATCATAACAAACTATACCAGAATCACCTAAATTACTTCGGCTACCGTAAATCACCCCCAACTATTCCTTACCACAACAAACCAAACCATATCATCTTAAAATTAAAGGTGTAAAAATCATAACAAACTATGCCAGTCTCAACCTAAATTACTTCGGCTACTCTAAATCGTCACCAACTAACCCTTACCATAACAAACTAAACCCAATCACTTTTAAATTACAAAAAAATGCTACTAACCATAGCAAATTATGCCAAACTCACCTAAATTACTTCGGCTATCAAAAATCACCCCCAATTACACTTTACAGCAACAAACTAAGCCCAATCACTTTAAAATTACAAAAAAATGCTAAAAATCATAACAAACTATACCAGAATCACCTAAATTACTTCGGCTACCGTAAATCACCTCCAACTATCCCTTACCACAACAAACCAAACCATATCATCTTAAAATTACAAAAAAAGGTGTACAAATCATAACAAACTATGCCAGACTCTCCTAAATTACTTCGGCTACACTAAATCATCACCAACTAACCCTTACCATAACAAACTAAACCCAATCACTTTTAAATTACAAAAAAATGCTAGTAACCATAGCAAACTATGCCAAACTCACCTAAATTACTTCGGCTACCATAAATCATCACCAACTAACCCTTACCACAACAAAATAAACCGAATCACTTTTAAATTACAAAAAAATGCTACTAACCATAGCAAACTATGCCAAACTCACCTAAATTACTTCGGCTATCAAAAATCACCCCCAACTACACTTTACAGCAACAAACTAAGCCCAATAACTTTAAAATTACAAATCATAACAAACTATGCCTGACTCACCTAAATTACTTCGGCTACTCTAAATCATCACCAACTAACCCTTACCACAACAAACTAAACCCAATCACTTTTAAATTACAAAAAATTGCTAGTAACCATAGCAAGCTATGCCAAACTCACCTAAATTACTTCGGGTACCATAAATCATCACCAACTAACCCATACCACAACAAACTAAACCCAATCACTTTTAAATTACAAAAAAATGCTACTAACCATAGCAATCTATGCCAAACTCACCTAAATTACTTCGGCTATCAAAAATCACCCCCAACTACACTTTACAGCAACAAACTAAGCCCAATCACTTTAAAATTACAAAAAAATGCTAAAAATCATAACAAACTATACCAGAATCACCTAAATTACTTCGGCTACCGTAAATCACCCCCAACTATCTCTTATTACCACAAACCAAACCATATCATTTTAAAATTACAAAAAAAGGTGTACAAATCATAACAAACTATGCCAGACTCGCCTAAATTACTTCGGCTACTCTAAATCATCACCAACTAACCCTTACCACAACAAACTAAACCCAATCACTTTTAAATTACAAAAAAATGCTAGTAACCATAGCAAACTATGCCAAATTTACCTAAATTACTTTGGCTATCAAAAATCACCCCCAACTACACTTTACAGCAACAAACTAAGCCCAATCACTTTAAAATTACAAAAAATGCTAAAAATCATAACAAACTATACCAGAATCACCTAAATTACTTCGGCTACCGTAAATCACCCCCAACTATCCCTTATTACAACAAACCAAACCATATCATCTTAAAATTACAAAAAAGGTGTACAAATCATAACAAACTATGCCAGACTCACCTAAATTACTTCGGCTACTCTAAATCATCACCAACTAAACCTTACCACAACAAACTAAACCCAATCACTTTTAAATTACAAAAAATTGCTAGTAACCATAGCAAACTATGCCAAACTCACCTAAATTACTTCGGCTATCAAAAATCACCCCCAACTACACTTTACAGCAACAAACTAAGCCCAATCACTTTAAAATTACAAAAAAATGCTAAAAATCATAACAAACTATATCAGAATCACCTAAATTACTTCGGCTACCGTAAATCACCCCAACTATCCCTTACCACAACAAACCAAACCATATCATCTTAAAATTACAAAAAAGGTGTACAAACCATAAGAAACTATGCCAGAATCACCTAAATTACTTCGGCTACTCTAAATCATCACCAACTAACCCTTACCACAACAAACTAAACCCAATCACTTTTAAATTACAAAAAAATGCTAGTAACCATAGCAAACTATGCCAAACTCACCTAAATTACTTCAGCTACCATAAATCATCACCAACTAACCCTTACCACAACAAACTAAACCCAATCACTTTTAAATTACAAAAAAATGCTACTAACCATAGCAAACTATGCCAAATTCACCTAAATTACTTCGGCTATCAAAAATCACCCCCAACTACACTTTACAGCAACAAGCTAAGCCCAATCACTTTAAAATTACAAAAAAATGCTAAAAATCATAACAAACTATACCAGAATCACCTAAATTACTTCGGCTACCGTAAATCACACCCAACTATCCCTTATTACAACAAACCAAACCATATCATTTTAAAATTACAAAAAAAGGTGTACAAATCACAACAAACTATGCCAGACTCACCTAAATTACTTCGGCTACTCTAAATCATCACCAACTAACCCTTACCACAACAAACTAAACCCAATCACTTTTAAATTACATAAAAATGCTACTAACCATAGCAAACTATGCCAAACTCACCAGAATTACTTCGGCTATCAAAAATCACCACCAACTACACTTTACAGCAACAAACTAAGCCCAATCACTTTAAAATTACAAAAAAATGCTAAAAATCATAACAAACTATATCAGAATCACCTAAATTACTTCGGCTACCGTAAATCACCCCAACTATCCTTTTCCACAACAAACCAAACCATATCATCTTAAAATTACAAAAAAGGTGTACAAATCATAACAAACTATGCCAGACTCACCTAAATTACTTCGGCTACTCTAAATCATCACCAACTAAACCTTACCACAACAAACTAAACCCAATCACTTTTAAATTACAAAAAATTGCTAGTAACCATAGCAAACTATGCCAAACTCACCTAAATTACTTCGGCTATCAAAAATCACCCCCAACTACACTTTACAGCAACAAACTAAGCCCAATCACTTTAAAATTACAAAAAAATGCTAAAAATCATAACAAACTATATCAGAATCACCTAAATTACTTCGGCTACCGTAAATCACCCCAACTATCCCTTACCACAACAAACCAAACCATATCATCTTAAAATTACAAAAAAGGTGTACAAATCATAACAAACTATGCCAGACTCACCTAAATTACTTCGGCTACTCTAAATCATCACCAACTAACCCTTACCACAACAAACTAAACCCAATCAGTTTTAAATTACAAAAAAATGCTAGTAACCATAGCAAACTATGCCAAACTCACCTAAATTACTTCGGCTACCATAAATCATCACCAACTAACCCTTACAACAACAAACTAAACCCAATCAATTTTAAATTACAAAAAAATGCTACTAACCATAGCAAACTATGCCAAACTCACCTAAATTACTTCGGCTATCAAAAATCACCCCCAACTACACTTTACAGCAACAAACTAAGCCCAATCACTTTAAAATTACAAAAAAATGCTAAAAATTATAACAAACTATACCAGAATCACCTAAATTACTTCGGCTATCGTAAATCACCCCCAACTATGCCTTACCACAACAAACCAAACCATATCATCTTAAAATTACAAAAAAAGGTGTACAAATCATCACAAACTATGCCAGACTCACCTAAATTACTTCGGCTACTCTAAATCATCACCAACTAACCCTTACCACAACAAACTAAACCCAATCACTTTTAAATTACAAAAAATTGCTAGTAACCATAGCAAACTATGCCAAACTCACCTAAATTACTTCGGCTACTCTAAATCATCACCAACAAACCCTTACCACAACAAACTAAACCCAATCACTTTTAAATTACAAAAAAATGCTACTAACCATAGCAAACTATGCCAAACTCACCTAAATGACTTCGGCTATCAAAAATTACCCCCAACTACACTTTACAGCAACAAACTAAGCCCAATCACTTTAAAATTACAAAAAAATGCTAAAAACCATAACAAACTATACCAGAATCACCTAAATTACTTCGGCTACCGAAATCACCCCCAACAATCCTTTACCACAACAAACCAAACTATATCATCTTAAAATTACAAAAAAAGGTGTACAAATCATAACAAACTATGCCAGACTCACCTAAATTACTTCGGCTGCTTTAAATCATCACCAACTAATCCTTACCACAACAAACTAAACCCAATCACTTTTAAATTACAAAAAAATGCTAGTAACCATAGCAAACTATGCCAAACTCACCTAAATTACTTCGGCTACCATAAATCATCACCAACCAACCCTTACCACAACAAACTAAACGCAATCACTTTTAAATTACATAATAATGCTACTAACCATAGCAAACGATGCCAAACTCACCTAAATTACTTCGGCTATCAAAAATCACCCCCAACTACACTTTACAGCAACAAACTAAGCCCAATCACTTTAAAATTACAAAAAAATGCTAAAAATTATAACAAACTATACCAGAATCACCTAAATTACTTCGGCTATCGTAAATCACCCCCAACTATCCCTTACCACAACAAACCAAACCATATCATCTTAAAATTACAAAAAAAGGTGTACAAATCATCACAAACTATGCCAGACTCACCTAAATTACTTCGGCTACTCTAAATCATCACCAACTAACCCTTACCACAACAAACTAAACCCAATCACTTTTAAATTACAAAAAATTGCTAGTAACCATAGCAAACTATGCCAAACTCACCTAAATTACTTCGGCTACTCTAAATCATCACCAACAAACCCTTACCACAACAAACTAAACCCAATCACTTTTAAATTACAAAAAAATGCTACTAACCATAGCAAACTATGCCAAACTCACCTAAATGACTTTGCTATCAAAAATTACCCCCAACTACACTTTACAGCAACAAACTAAGCCCAATCACTTTAAAATTACAAAAAAATGCTAAAAACCATAACAAACTATACCAGAATCACCTAAATTACTTCGGCTACCGAAATCACCCCCAACAATCCTTTACCACAACAAACCAAACTATATCATCTTAAAATTACAAAAAAAGGTGTACAAATCATAACAAACTATGCCAGACTCACCTAAATTACTTCGGCTGCTCTAAATCATCACCAACTAATCCTTACCACAACAAACTAAACCCAATCACTTTTAAATTACAAAAAAATGCTAGTAACCATAGCAAACTATGCCAAACTCACCTAAATTACTTCGGCTACCATAAATCATCACCAACCAACCCTTACCACAACAAACTAAACGCAATCACTTTTAAATTACATAATAATGCTACTAACCATAGCAAACGATGCCAAACTCACCTAAATTACTTCGGCTATCAAAAATCACCCCCAACTACACTTTACAGCAACAAACTAAGCCCAATCACTTTAAAATTACAAAAAAATGCTAAAAATCATAACAAACTATACCAGAATCACCTAAATTACTTCGGCTACCGTAAATCACCCCCAACTATCCCTTATTACAACAAACCAAACCATATCATCTTAAAATTACAACAAAAGGTGTACAAATCATAACAAACTATGCCAGACTCACCTAAATTACTTCGGCTACTCTAAAACATCACCAACTAACCCTTACCACAACAAACTAAACCCAATCACTTTTAAATTACAAAAAAATGCTAGTAACCATAGCAAACTATGCCAAACTCACCTAAATTACTTCGGCTACCATAAATCATCACCAACTAACCCTTACCACAACAAACTAAACCCAATCACTTTTAAATTACATAAAAATGCTACTAACCATAGCAAACGATGCCAAACTCACATAAATTACTTCGGCTATCAAAAATCACCCCCAACTACACTTTACAGCAACAAACTAAGCCCAATCACTTTAAAATTACAAAAAAATGCTAAAAATCATAACAAACTATACCAGAATCACCTAAATTACTTCGGCTACCGTAAATCACCCCCAACTATCCCTTATTACAACAAACCAAACCATATCATCTTAAAATTACAACAAAAGGTGTACAAATCATAACAAACTATGCCAAACTCACCTAAATTACTTCGGCTACCGTAAATCACCCCCAACTATCCCTTACCACAACAAACCACACCATATCATCTTAAAATTACAAAAAAAGGTGTACAAATCATAACAAACTATGCCAAACTCACCTAAATTACTTCGGCTACCTTAAATCATCACCAACTAACCCTTACCACAACAAACTAAACCCAATCACTTTTAAATTACAAGAAAATGCTACTAACCATAGCAAACTATGCCAAACTCTCCTAAATTACTTCGGCTACCATAAATCATCACCAACTAACCCTTACCACAACAAACTAAACCCAATCACTTTTAAATTACATAAAAATGCTACTAACCATAGCAAACGATGCCAAACTCACATAAATTACTTCGGCTATCAAAAATCACCCCCAACTACACTTTACAGCAACAAACTAAGCCCAATCACTTTAAAATTACAAAAAAATGCTAAAAATCATAACAAACTATACCAGAATCACCTAAATTACTTCGGCTACCGTAAATCACCCCCAACTATCCCTTATTACAACAAACCAAACCATATCATCTTAAAATTACAACAAAAGGTGTACAAATCATAACAAACTATGCCAAACTCACCTAAATTACTTCGGCTACCGTAAATCACCCCCAACTATCCCTTACCACAACAAACCAAACCATATCATCTTAAAATTACAAAAAAAGGTGTACAAATCATAACAAACTATGCCAAACTCACCTAAATTACTTCGGCTACCTTAAATCATCACCAACTAACCCTTACCACAACAAACTAAAGCCAATCACTTTTAAATTACAAGAAAATGCTACTAACCATAGCAAACTATGCCAAACTCTCCTAAATTACTTTGGCTATCAAAAATCACCCCCAACTACATTTTACAGCAACAAACTAAGCCCAATCCCTTTAAAATTACAAAAAAATGCTAAAAATCATTACAAACTATACCAGAATCACCTAAATTACTTCGGCTACCGTAAATCACCCCCAACTATACCTTACCACAACAAACCAAACCATATCATCTTAAAATTACAAAAAAAGGTGTACCAATCATAACAAACTATGCCAGACTCACCTAAATTACTTCGGCTACTCTAAATCATCACCAACTAACCCTTACCACAACAAACTAAACCCAATCATTTTTAAATTACAAAAAAATGCTACTAACCATAGCAAACTATGCCAAACTCACCTAAATTACTTCGGCTACCATAAAACATCACCAACTAACCCTTACAACAACAAACTAAACCCAATCAATTTTAAATTACAAAAAAATGCTACTAACCATAGCAAACTATGCCAAACTCACCTAAATTACTTCGGCTATCAAAAATCACCCCCAACTACACTTTACAGCAACAAACTAAGCCCAATCACTTTAAAATTACAAAAAAATGCTAAAAATCATAACAAACTATACCAGAATCACCTAAATTACTTCGGCTACCGTAAATCACCCCCAACTATCCCTTATTACAACAAACCAAACCATATCATCTTAAAATTACAACAAAAGGCGTACAAATCATAACAAACTATGCCAGACTCACCTAAATTACTTCGGCTACTCTAAAACATCACCAACTAACCCTTACCACAACAAACTAAACCCAATCACTTTTAAATTACAAAAAAATGCTAGTAACCATAGCAAACTATGCCAAACTCACCTAAATTACTTCGGCTACCATAAATCATCACCAACTAACCCTTACCACAACAAACTAAACCCAATCACTTTTAAATTACATAAAAATGCTACTAACCATAGCAAACGATGCCAAACTCACATAAATTACTTCGGCTATCAAAAATCACCCCCAACTACACTTTACAGCAACAAACTAAGCCCAATCACTTTAAAATTACAAAAAAATGCTAAAAATCATAACAAACTATACCAGAATCACCTAAATTACTTCGGCTACCGTAAATCACCCCCAACTATCCCTTATTACAACAAACCAAACCATATCATCTTAAAATTACAACAAAAGGTGTACAAATCATAACAAACTATGCCAAACTCACCTAAATTACTTCGGCTACCGTAAATCACCCCCAACTATCCCTTACCACAACAAACCAAACCATATCATCTTAAAATTACAAAAAAAGGTGTACAAATCATAACAAACTATGCCAAACTCACCTAAATTACTTCGGCTACCTTAAATCATCACCAACTAACCCTTACCACAACAAACTAAACCCAATCACTTTTAAATTACAAGAAAATGCTACTAACCATAGCAAACTATGCCAAACTCTCCTAAATTACTTTGGCTATCAAAAATCACCCCCAACTACATTTTACAGCAACAAACTAAGCCCAATCCCTTTAAAATTACAAAAAAATGCTAAAAATCATTACAAACTATACCAGAATCACCTAAATTACTTCGGCTACCGTAAATCACCCCCAACTATACCTTACCACAACAAACCAAACCATATCATCTTAAAATTACAAAAAAAGGTGTACCAATCATAACAAACTATGCCAGACTCACCTAAATTACTTCGGCTACTCTAAATCATCACCAACTAACCCTTACCACAACAAACTAAACCCAATCATTTTTAAATTACAAAAAAATGCTACTAACCATAGCAAACTATGCCAAACTCACTTAAATTACTTCGGCTATCAAAAAGCACCCCCAACTACACTTTACAGCAACAAACTTAGACCAATCACTTTAAAATTACAAAAAAATGCTAAAAATCATTACAAACTATACCAGAATCACCTTAATTACTTCGGCTACCGTAAATCACCCCCAACTATCCCTTACCACAACAAACCAAACCATATCATCTTAAAATTACAAAAAAAGGTGTACCAATCATAACAAACTATGCCAGACTTACCTAAATTACTTCGGCTACTCTAAATCATCACCAACTAACCCTTACCACAACAAACTAAATCCAATCACTTTTAAATTACAAAAAAATGCTACTAACCATAGCAAACTATGCCAAACTCACCTAAATTACTTCGGCTACCTTAAATCATCACCAACTAACCCTTACCACAACAAGCTAAACCCAATCATTTTAAAATTACAAAAAAATGCTACTAACCATTGCAAACTATGCCAAACTAACATAAATTACTTCGGCTATCAAAAATCACCCCCAACTACACTTTACAGCAACAAGCTAAGCCCAATCACTTTAAAATTACATAAAAATGCTAAAAATCATAACAAACTATACCAGAATTACCTAAATTACTTCGGCTACCGTAAATCACCCCCAACTATCCCTTACCACAACAAACCAAACCATATTATCTTAAAATTACAAAAAAAGGTGTACAAATCATAACAAATTATGCCAGACTCACCTAAATTACTTCGGCTACTCTAAATCATCACCAACTATCCCTTACCACAACAAACTTAACCCAATCACTTTTAAATTACAAAAGAATGCTAGTAACCAAATCAAACTATGCCAAACTCACCTAAATTACTTTGGTTATCAAAAGTCACCCCCAACCACATTTTACAGCAACAAACTAAGCCCAATCACTTTAAAATTACAAAAAAATGCTAAAAATCATTACAAACTATACCAGAATCACCTAAATTACTTCGGCTACCGTAAATCACCCCCAACTATCCCTTATTACAACAAACCAAACCATATCATCTTAAAATTACAACAAAAGGTGTACAAATCATAACAAACTATGCCAGACTCACCTAAATTACTTCGGCTACTCTAAAACATCACCAACTAACCCTTACCACAACAAACTAAACCCAATCACTTTTAAATTACAAAAAAATGCTAGTAACCATAGCAAACTATGCCAAACTCACCTAAATTACTTCGGCTACCATAAATCATCACCAACTAACCCTTACCACAACAAACTAAACCCAATCACTTTTAAATTACATAAAAATGCTACTAACCATAGCAAACGATGCCAAACTCACATAAATTACTTCGGCTATCAAAAATCACCCCCAACTACACTTTACAGCAACAAACTAAGCCCAATCACTTTAAAATTACAAAAAAATGCTAAAAATCATAACAAACTATACCAGAATCACCTAAATTACTTCGGCTACCGTAAATCACCCCCAACTATCCCTTATTACAACAAACCAAACCATATCATCTTAAAATTACAACAAAAGGTGTACAAATCATAACAAACTATGCCAAACTCACCTAAATTACTTCGGCTACCGTAGATCACCCCCAACTATCCCTTACCACAACAAACCAAACCATATCATCTTAAAATTACAAAAAAAGGTGTACAAATCATAACAAACTATGCCAAACTCACCTAAATTACTTCGGCTACCTTAAATCATCACCAACTAACCCTTACCACAACAAACTAAACCCAATCACTTTTAAATTACAAGAAAATGCTACTAACCATAGCAAACTATGCCAAACTCTCCTAAATTACTTTGGCTATCAAAAATCACCCCCAACTACATTTTACAGCAACAAACTAAGCCCAATCCCTTTAAAATTACAAAAAAATGCTAAAAATCATTACAAACTATACCAGAATCACCTAAATTACTTCGGCTACCGTAAATCACCCCCAACTATACCTTACCACAACAAACCAAACCATATCATCTTAAAATTACAAAAAAAGGTGTACCAATCATAACAAACTATGCCAGACTCACCTAAATTACTTCGGCTACTCTAAATCATCACCAACTAACCCTTACCACAACAAACTAAACCCAATCATTTTTAAATTACAAAAAAATGCTACTAACCATAGCAAACTATGCCAAACTCACTTAAATTACTTCGGCTATCAAAAAGCACCCCCAACTACACTTTACAGCAACAAACTTAGACCAATCACTTTAAAATTACAAAAAAATGCTAAAAATCATTACAAACTATACCAGAATCACCTTAATTACTTCGGCTACCGTAAATCACCCCCAACTATCCCTTACCACAACAAACCAAACCATATCATCTTAAAATTACAAAAAAAGGTGTACCAATCATAACAAACTATGCCAGACTTACCTAAATTACTTCGGCTACTCTAAATCATCACCAACTAACCCTTACCACAACAAACTAAATCCAATCACTTTTAAATTACAAAAAAATGCTACTAACCATAGCAAACTATGCCAAACTCACCTAAATTACTTCGGCTACCTTAAATCATCACCAACTAACCCTTACCACAACAAGCTAAACCCAATCATTTTAAAATTACAAAAAAATGCTACTAACCATTGCAAACTATGCCAAACTAACATAAATTACTTCGGCTATCAAAAATCACCCCCAACTACACTTTACAGCAACAAGCTAAGCCCAATCACTTTAAAATTACATAAAAATGCTAAAAATCATAACAAACTATACCAGAATTACCTAAATTACTTCGGCTACCGTAAATCACCCCCAACTATCCCTTACTACAACAAACCAAACCATATTATCTTAAAATTACAAAAAAAGGTGTACAAATCATAACAAATTATGCCAGACTCACCTAAATTACTTCGGCTACTCTAAATCATCACCAACTATCCCTTACCACAACAAACTTAACCCAATCACTTTTAAATTACAAAAAAATGCTACTAACCATAGCGAACTATGCCAAACTCACCTAAATTACTTCGGCTATCAAAAATCACCCCCAACTACACTTTACAGCAACTAACTAAGCCCAATCATTTTAAAATTACAAAAAAATGCTAAAAATCATAACAAACTATACCAGAATCACCTAAGTTACTTCGGCTACCCTAAATCACCCCCAACTATCCCTTACCACAACAAACCAAACCAAATCATCTTAAAATTACAAAAAAAGGTGTACAAATCATAACAAACTATGCCAAACTCACCTAAATTACTTCGGCTACTCTAAATCATCACCAACTAACCCTTACCACAACAAACTAAACCCAATCACTTTTAAATTACAAAAAAATGCTAGTAACCATAGCAAACTATGCCAAACTCACCTAAATTACTTCGGCTATCAAAAATCACCCCCAACTACACTTTACAGCAACAAACTAAGCCCAATCATTTTAAAATTACAAAAAAATGCTAAAAATCATAACAAACTATACCAGAATCACCTAAGTTACTTCGGCTACCCTAAATCACCCCCAACTATCCCTTACCACAACAAACCAAACCAAATCATCTTAAAATTACAAAAAAAGGTGTACAAATCATAACAAACTATGCCAAACTCACCTAAATTACTTCGGCTACTCTAAATCGTCACCAACTAACCCTTACCACAACAAACTAAACCCAATCACTTTTAAATTACAAAAAAATGCTAAAAATCATAACAAACTATACCAGAATCACCTAAATTACTTCGGCTACCGTAAATCACCCCCAACTATCCCTTACCACAACAAACCAAACCATATTATCTTAAAATTACAAAAAAAGGTGTACAAATCATAACAAATTATGCCAGACTCACCTAAATTACTTCGGCTACTCTAAATCATCACCAACTATCCCTTACCACAACAAACTTAACCCAATAACTTTTAAATTACAAAAAAATGCTAGTAACCAAATCAAACTATGCCAAACTCACCTAAATTACTTCGGCTATCAAAAATCACCCCCAACTACACTTTACAGCAACAAACTAAGCCCAATCATTTTAAAATGACAAAAAAATGCTAAAAATCATAACAAACTATACCAGAATCACCTAAGTTACTTCGGCTACCCTAAATCACGCCCAACTATCCCTTACCACAACAAACCAAACCAAATCATCTTAAAATTACAAAAAAAAGGTGTACAAATCATAACAAACTATGCCAAACTCACCTAAATTACTTCGGCTACTCTAAATCATCACCAACTAACCCTTACCACAACAAACTAAACCCAATCACTGTTAACATAAATTAGTGCGTGATCATAAAGGCTGTGATTGCAAGTGTTCCTTTTATGATCGTAACTAAGCAACAGACAATAACAAGTTGTTGATTTATTGATTTTGTAAGATTTTGAAGTTTGTATGAATATTCAAAAATATATATCTTGTACTCGTGCGGCGTATTTCACAAAAATCCACGATACTCAAAACATTGGTCCTTCGAGCCGGATTTAAAAGAATAACAACAACAAGAAGAAGCCGATCCATCACAACATATCGTGCAGCATTTTGCCTCGCGGTACAAGGTCAGTCAGATCATTGCATCATATCAAATCGTTCCATCCTCGAGTTACAATTAAAATCGCATCCACCGTATTGATCAATCGTCAAAATATACATATTTTGCGCAAGAGGTGGTAAATTAATTGTAAACTAACATATCAATTTCAATAAATACAAATGGATATCGATCAATTAGTCGCACAACGTGGTTTCTTGAAGGCTAAACTAACAAGGTTTGTCAAGTTTTTAAAGGATTTAGAACATGACAACTCAAAGTCAGATCAATTACAGTTGCGTTTTGACATGCGACAGCAAGTCTGGAAGCAATTCGACGATGTACAATCACAAATCGAAATCATTGACAGTAGCGATGTTCAATGCTGCGAGCGCGAATCATTTGAGGACAAATATTTTGATGCAGCAACGCAGACAACTCAATTGATGAGATCAACTACCCCGAGCACAAGCTCGATTCTAACCCATCCTCCAATGGACGCAATCTCAAATTCGAATACGAACAATCAATTTAACATAAAATTTCCACAAATAAACTTGCCATCATTCAGCGGCGGTTATAATGACTGGATGCATTTTCATGACACATTCAATTCGTTAATTCACAATAATCCATGTTTGACAACTATTCAGAAATTTTATTATTTACAATCGTCACTCAAGGGCGAAGCTGCTCAAATCGTAGCATCACTTCAAATTACCGAAGACAACTACGTGTTAGCATGGGATTTGTTGAAGCGACGTTTTGAAGACAAAAAAGTAATAACTCGCGCACACGTTAAGGAAATTGTTGATATTTCTCCTGTTAAACCCAATGCTCCCGCGTTAAGGAATTTTGTAAACACAATTGTCAAAAATTATCGATCACTTGCCAACCTTGGTGAATGTGTTGAGTAATGGGACACTATATTGCTATATATATTAACATCAAAGTTAGATTTTGAATTCAAGAAAAATTGGGAAATCTATATGAAAGACATCGCGAAACCTACATTTACAATCTTCACAGAATTTTTGACAGAACAGTGCAAATTGCTAGAAGCTATTGATGAAAAGCCCGCAAAACAAACATTGTTCAAAAAACCGCCTGAACAGAAGACATTTTCGCATTTAGCAATGAATCGAATAAAATGTCCGATATGTCAAGAAAATCATCTCATTTATCATTGTAAACAATTTTTGGGTTTGCCAATCAGCAACCGGTTAGCGAATCTGTGCACAAATTGTCTACGGTCAGGACACACAAATTCAGAGTGCAGATCAAGGGCCTGTCGCAAATGCCAGAAAAAACACAATTCACTTTTGCATTTTCCATCAGCCACACAGCAAATTTCAACAGATGCAATGGCAAGCGTTTCAAATGAGAAAGAGTCAACTTCGATCGAAGTAAAACCTTCAACTACGGCTTTAGCATCGCTCTATAATAGCAGTTTGTCTCCGGAGCCATTCGTCTTGTTAGCTACAGCGCAAATAATAATTTACGATTCAAATAATCAACCCGTTCTTTGTCGCGCTATTCTGGACAGTGGTTCACAATCTAATTTCATGACCAAGTGGTTGTCGGAAAGACTAGATCTCAAATCATCAAAAATAAGTGTTCCCGTATGCGGTATTAACCAAGCAGCATTGCGCATCAAAGCAAAAACAAAGGCAAGAATACAATCACGTCAAAATCAGTACTCTGCCGAGTTGACATTTTTAATTTTTGATCAAATTACTGGTCTCACTCCACAAAAAATGTTAAAACGTCATAAGCTGTGCATTCCGCCTGATATTCAAGATTGCTTAGCAGATCCTGAGTTTGATCAACCTGGGCGCATTGATGCACTTTTAGGAGCAAACATATTCTTTGATTTACTTTGCGTCGGACAAGTAAAGTTGGGACAAAATGAAATCATATTAAACAAAACAAATTTAGGATGGATTGTGTCGGGACAAACATTTCAGTGCGAACCACTGGAACCGAAATCATGTCTTTTAATCGCAAATTCAGATGTACAGGACCAACTTCAACAGTTTTGGCAACTGGAAAGCCACTATGCGATTCCCAAATACTCAAGGGAGGAAGTCGAGTGTGAAGAACATTTTTTAAAAACCGTGCGTCGGTTCAATTGCCTTTAAAGGCAAATTATACAGATTTAGGCGACTCCAGAGAAATGGCAATCACGCGTTTCGCTTCAATTGAACGTAAACTCTTCGCGAATCCAAAATTACGAGCAGACTATAATGAATTTATGGCAGAATATGAATCACTCGGTCATATGTCACGAGTAACTGTTGATCAATCAAGTTCTGAGGTACCCATATTTTATCTACCACATCATGGAGTACTGAAGGAGCAAAGCACCACTACTCGCTTACGCGTTGTTTTTGACGCCTCTGCAAAAAGCACTTGCGGTTTATCACTAAACTAGCTGAATGTACCCGGCGTTGCCCGGACGTATTAAATAAACGCAGTGTTGACAACAGTGGTGTATTTGTGATGTAGACTAATCGACATTATAATACAATTAAACAGGAATGCTCTACTTTTCCAATCACAAAATAAACAAATTTGCTGAAATTAACCTGCATTGCCAGGACCGGGTACTTCAATATGATTTGGAAAATGACGATAATTTCGTTTCTGGGTGCAAGCTCCATTTTTTTCACTCTTTTTCACTCTTCAAGAGAAGGAGAGTTGACAGAGAAGCTGAACTATTCCAAATTATTCCCATTTAGTTCTCTAACAACGTTAAAGAATGTCGTCGAAGAAAGTTGAAATATATAAATACATAATTTCACACCATAAAAACAATGTATTTGGTGTAGTTTCGGATGATAAGGGTTTTTTTGGGTATTGTTTTGACTGGTTATTGATGGTTGGCAGGGTTTAGCTTTGGCGGATTAAACAAAACTTTTGGTAATTTTAATGCGATTGGGTTTAGTTTGGCTTGGTAAGAAGTGGTTGGGGTGATATAGCGGAAGTCGAAGTAATTTATGCGAGTTTAGCGTAGTTTGCTTGTAATTCGTAATTTTTTTACATTTTAGGTTGATGTGGGGTTGTTTGGAAAGGCAAGTGTATGATTTTTGAGAGTAGTTTGGAATTGTACATTATGTTTAGGGGTGTTTAACGTATTCAGGTAAAATATACAGAAAATTTGGTGATTTAAAAATGAACAATTATAGTGCGAACCTCTTGAGCTCTATTTTCGGTAATAAAATGCAATAGGAAAGATAGTAAAAAAGACTATTTCCATCACTTTTCAGAGGAATTATACGTGGTGGTATTTTGTACCCCGCTTACTATTCCTCCATCTTAGTTATAAATAATGCAGAACAATAATGAACACAATGTACATAAAATAAATAGTGTAAATCGTGTATAAGCACAAATTACTTATGATGTCAGTGAAATCCGGTAAAACTGCAAATTTCGGATTTTGGCCGGAGCAGGTTTGGTGAAGATCAAATACACCACTATCATTAAATGAACGTAAAAATTAGCGTACGGTATATTAGTGGAGACCGGTACGACGATGGTAATTTTTCGAAAATCGATTGGGGAGATATTTACTTAACGTCAAGAACAAATCGGGAATATTATATTAAAAAAATTTATTTAATAGCGATAGAACTTCGAATACTGATGCGTCGCCTGATGGCCTGATTGCGACGCTGAAGCAGCAATTTTAACAATTATATTAGGTGCTCGTGCCTAGTGCGTATTAAAAGAATTTGGATTACCAAATAATATTCGCGCAGGTGTACTCGACTGGCCCGTCATAATTTGCACAAAATAAATTAACATACTAAAGTAATTAAATATTTTGACGGGAATGTGGTGGGTGTAAAAATCTTATTCGGCATCTCCGACAAACTAACACTTGTTTACATTAACATGCATGCCTTCATGAACCTGTGACGAATTTCAAACAAATATCTAAATTTCAAGTGGTCCATTTGATTTCGTTTCTGGATGCAAGCGGTTTTTTTCACTCTTGTCAGTCTGAACTTATTACATAGTGATATTTTCACATCCAGGTGCCCTAAATTTATTTTGCCGCTGATTTCAAAAATTTTTCTGGAAGGAAAGTGGTCAGCAGTGGGGCTCGTCAGGGGTGGCAGGGTTGGCAGTGCCACTCCAAGTATAAATTTACTATCGAACACAAAATTAGTTCTGTAATTCAGTTGCAGAATTATGAATTTTTCAGATATTTTCACGAAAATTTAGCGCTTACACCGCCACTGGTATGAATGTCAGTGATATCTGGTACATACAACGGTGAAAATTTCGGGGCAAATTTGGTGAAAAACAAATACACCACTATCATTAACTAAACGTAAAAATTAGCGTACAAATATAAGTGGAGTCCGGTCCGATGCTGATAATTTTTCGAAAATTGATTGGGGGCAGATTTGGTTAACGCGAGGATCAAATGTTAAATTAAAATAATTTATTTGATAGCGGTAGACCTTCGAACACTGATGCGTCGCCTCATCGAATTTGGCGACTTTGCGAACAGTTTCCGACGCTGGAGCAGCAATTTTCCCAATTGTAGTTGTGTTAAAATTAAACACCGCGATCGAGTACTGCTCCACACGCTAAACCAGCAATTCTCGAATTCTAAGAAACGATAAGAAAGGCTTATCCAACGCTTGGTATGTGCGAATTTCTGCATAGACACTCAATCAAACTAAATCGAGCATCGCCTTTTCACGTTTCTGACCTTGCCCTTGACGTGGCAGGCTCCAGCTGCTTCAATAATGTAAAAATCTTATTCGGCCTCTCCAATAAACTCACATTTGTTTACATTAACACGCATTCCCTCATGGACTTGTGACGAATTACAAACAAATATTTCAACTTCAAGTGTTCCATTTAATTTTGTTTCTGGTTGCAAACTCTATTCTTTTCACTCTAGTCAGTCTAAACTTATTACACAGAGTTATATTTTCAAATCCAGGCGCCCTAAAGAATTTTGTCGTTGTTTTCAAAAGTTTCAAGAGAAGGAGAGTTGACATAGAAGCTAAATTATTCCAAATTATTCCCATTTAGTTCTCTGACAACGTTAAAGACAATGTTGAAATATATGAATACAAAATTTTACACCATAAAAACGAAGTATTTAGGAATTATGTATAAAAAAAGCAGAAGTTATTCTTCGCTCTTGAGCTCTATTTCCGGTATTAAAAATGCAATAGGAAAGATAGTAAGAAAGACTATTTCCATCACTTTTCACGGGAATTATACGTGGTGGTATTTGTTCTCCGCTTACTATTAGATTTTCAAATTGCTCCATCTTAGTTATAAATAATGCAGAACAATAATGAACGCAATGTACGTAAAATAAATAGTGTAAATAAATCGTGTATAAGCATACAATACTTAAGCGTATGATGTCAGTGAAAATTTCGGATTTCGGCCGGAGCAGGTTTGGTGAAGAACAAATACACCACTATCATTAACTGAACGTAAAAATTAGCGTACGAAAATAAGTGAAGTCCGGTCCGACGCTGGAAATTTTTCGAAAATCGATTGGGGAGAGTTTTGGTTAACGGCAACAAATCGGGAATATTATATTAAAATAATTTATTTAATAGCGATAGAACTTGGAATACCGATGCGTCGCCTCGACCTTGGCGACGTTGAGTACCAGCGATCCAGATGCTGAAGCAGCAATTTTCACAATTATATGAGGTGCACGTGCCTAGTGCGTATAAAAACAATTTGGATAACAAAAGAGATTAATTTGTATGTACCAAATAATACTCGCACAGGTGTACTCGCATGGCCCGTCATAATTTTCACAAAATCAATTTAAGAAATTAACATTCTATAGTAAATAAATATTTTGACAGGAATGTTAAAAATCTTATTCGGTCTCTCCGACAAACTAACACTTGTTTACATTAACATGCATTCCTTCATGGACCTGTGACGAATTACAAACAAATATCGAAATTTCAAGTGTTCCATGTCAGTCTGAACTTATTACACAGTGATATTTTCACATTCAGGCGCCCTAAATTATTTTGACGTTGATTTATAAAGTTTCCCTGGAAGGAGAGTAATCAGAAGGTGCCTCGTCAGGGGTGGCAGGATTGGCAGTGCCACTCCAAGTATAAATTTACTATCGACCACAAAGATAGTTCTGATTCAATTGAAGAATTTCGAATTTTTCAGATATTTTTAGGAAACTCTAGCGCTTACACCGCCTTTATACCTCTTTAAAGTTAAAAACCATAGAGCTGTTTATACAAATGCACGCATGTTGAAAAGGTAGGGCTTGCCCCGTCAGCGTGTTGCAATTCAGAAATACGTTTATGTTTGCATCTCAACTGGAACAAATATTTATTGGAAGGTGGAAGAGAATCAAAATAGGTATCAGCATATTTAATATTCAGAATAACGACTATTAGTCGGAACAATATATTTTATGTGCAGATATTTATTAATATTTTATGATTTAATACGATAAGGCATTTACAAATAACACAACCAAATAGAAGATTTTGATTGAAAACGATTATTAATTTATGGTAGCCGAAGTAACTTAAGTGAGTTTGGCATAGCTTGCTATGTTTTGTAGCATTTTTTAATTTTAAAGTGATTAGGCTAATTTTGGGGCGGTAAGGGGTAGTTGGGGGTGATTTATGGTAGCCGAAGTAATTTAGGTGAGTATGGAATAGTTTGCTATGGTTTGTAGCATTTTTTGTAATTTTAAAGTGATTGGGCTTAGTTTGGGGTGGTAAGGGGTAGTTGGGGTTGATTTATGGTAGCCGAAGTAATTCAGGTGAGTTTGAGATAGTTTGCTATGGTTTGTAGCATTTTTTGTAATTTTAAAGTGATTGGGCTTATTTTGGGGTAGTAAGGGGTAGTTGGGGGTGATTTATGGTAGCCGAAGTAATTTAGGTGAGTTAGGCATGGTTTGCTATAATTTGTTGAATATTTTGTAATTTTAAAGTGATTGGGCTTATTTTGGGGTTGTAAGGCTTAGTTCGGGGTGATTTATGGTAGCCGAAGTAATTTTGGGGAGTTTGGCATAGTTTGCTACGGTTTGTAGAATTTTTTTGTAATTTTAAAGTGATTGAGCCTATTTTGGGGTGGTAAGGGGTAGTTGGGGGTGATTTATAGAAACCAAAGTAATGTAAGTTAAGTGAGTTTGGCATAGTTTGCTATGGTTTGTAGCATTTTTTGTAACTTTAAAGTGATTGGGCTTATTTTGGGGTGGTAAGGGGTAGTTGGGGGTGATTTATAGTAGCCGAAGTAATTTAGGTGACTTAGGCATAGTTTGCTATGATTTGTTGAATATTTTGTAATTTTAAAGTGATTGGGTTTATTTTGGGGTTGTAAGGGGTAGTTTGGGGTGATTTATGGTAGCCGAAGTAATTTAGGTGAGTTAGGCATAGTTTGCTATGGTTTGTAGCATTTTTTGTAAATTTAAAATGATTGGGATGAGTTAGGGGTGGTAAGGGGTAGTTGGGGGTGATTTATGATAGCCGAAGTAACTTAAGTGAGTTTGGCATAGCTTGCTATGTTTTGTAGCATTTTTTATAATTTTAAAGTGATTGGGCTTATTTTGGGGCGGTATGGGGTAGTTGGGGGTGATTTATGGTAGCCGAAGTAATTTAGGTGAGTATCGAATAGTTTGCTATGGTTTGTAGCATTATTTGTAATTTTAAAGTGATTGGGCTTAGTTTGGGGTGGTAAGGGGTAGTTGGGGTTGATTTATGGTAGCCGAAGTAATTTAGGGGAGTTTGAGATAGTTTGCTATGGTTTGTAGCATTTTTTGTAATTTTAAAGTGATTGGGTTTATTTTGGGGTAGTAAGGGGTAGTTGGGGGTGATTTATGGTAGCCGAAGTAATTTAGGTGAGTTAGGCATAGTTTGCTATAATTTGTTGAATATTTTGTAATTTTAAAGTGATTGGGCTTATTTTGGGGTTGTAAGAGGTAGTTCGGGGTGATTTATGGTAGCCGAAGTAATTTAGGGGAGTTTGGCATAGTTTGCTACGGTTTGTAGTATTTTTTTGTAATTTTAAAGTGATTGAGCCTATTTTGGGGTGGTAAGGGGTAGTTGGGGGTGATTTATAGAAGCCAAAGTAATTTAAGTGAGTTTGGCATAGTTTGCTATGGTTTGTAGCATTTTTTGTAACTTTAAAGTGATTGGGCTTATTTTGGGGTGGTAAGGGGTAGTTGGGGGTGATTTATGGTAGCCGAAGTAACTTAGGTGAGTTAGGCATAGTTTGCTATGATTTGTTAAATATTTTGTAATTTTAAAGTGATTGGGTTTATTTTGGGGTTGTAAGGAGTAGTTCGGGGTGATTTATGGTAGCCGAAGTAATTTAGGGGAGTTTGGCATAGTTTGCTATGGTTTGTAGCATTTTTTATAATTTTAAAGTGATTGGGCTTATTTTGGGGTAGTAAGGGGTAGTTGGGGGTGAGTTATGTTAGCCGAAGTAATTTAGGTGAGTTAGGCATAGTTTACTATGGTTTGTAGCATTTTTTGTAATTTTAAAGTGATTGGGATGAGTTAGGGGTGGTAAGGGGTAGTTGGGGTGATTTATGATAGCCGAAGTAATTTAAGTGAGTTTGGCATAGTTTGCTATGGTTTGTAGCATTTTTTATAATTTTAAAGTGATTGGGCTTATTTTGGGGTAGTAAGGGGTAGCTGGGGGTGATTTATGTTAGCCGAAGTAATTTAGGTGAGTTAGGCATAGTTTGCTATGGTTTGTAGCATTTTTGTAATTTTAAAGTGATTGGGATGAGTTAGGGGTGGTAAGGGGTAGTTGGGGGTGATTTATGGTAGCCGAAGTAATTTAGGTGAGTTAGGCATAGTTTTCTATGGTTTGTAGCATTTTTTTGTAATTTTAAAGTGATTGGGCTTATTTTGGTGTAGTAAGGGGTTGTTGGGGGTGATTTATGTTAGCCGAAGTAACTTAGGTGAGTTAGGCATAGTTTGCTATGGTTTGTAGCATTTTTTTGTAATTTTAAAGTGATTGGGTTTAGTTTGTGGTTGGTAAAGGGTAGTTGGGGGTGATTTATGGTAGCCGCAGTAATTTAAGTGAGTTTGGAATAGTTTGCTATGATTTGTACCATTTTTTGTAATTTTAAAGTGATTGGGATGAGTTAGGGGTGGCAAGGGGTAGTTGGGGGTGATTTATGATAGCCGAAGTAATTTAAGTGAGTTTGGCATAGTTTGGTATGGTTTGTAGAATTTTTGTAATTTTAAAGTGATTGGGCTTATTTTGGAGTTGTAAGGGGTAGTTGGGGGTGATTTATGGTAGCCGAAGTAATTTAGGGGAGTTTGGCACAGTTTGCTACGGTTTGTAGAATTTTTTTGTAATTTTAAAGTGATTGAGCCTATTTTGGGGAGGTAAGGTGTAGTTGGGGGTGATTAATGGAAGCCGAAGTAATTTAGATGAGTTTAGCATAGTTTGATATTGCTTGTAACATTTTTTGTAATTTTAAAGTGATTGGGCTGAGTTTGGGGTGGTAAGGGGTAATTGGGGGTGATTTATGGAAGCCGAAGTAATTTAGGTGAGTTAGGAATAATTTGCTATGATTTGTGTCATTTTGTTTTATTTTAAAGTGATTGGAATTATTTGAGGTTGCTACAGGGTGGTAAGGGATGATTTAAGATAACGGATCTAATTTATGTCAGTTTGGCTTAGTTCGGGAATTTTTTGGGGTTGATTTGGTAAAGTTTGCAGTGGTAAGAGATATTTGAGTATGTTTAATGTTGACGGATTAAATTTGGAGTGATTTGGTAATTTTTAATTGAGTCACGGATCGACATTATAATTGAAATCAAAATTATAATTGAAATATCGGCGGCCTCGCTAGGTACGGCAAAAGTATGATCACGAAAGCAGAAACTCGACGTTGAAATTGTTTAGGTTAAATAAGTGCTTTTAATGTAAACAGGTCGCCCGTCGTCGAAGTTGTTTTGGCTAGATACGTGCTTCTAACATAAACACGGTCTCCGCGATCGGATCATTTTTTGTTTATTTTAGCCCGTTTTTATTGAATTACAAAGGAACCGGGCCTAATTTCGCAAAATCCCTTCTTAGTGTTCAGTTTCGGCACATGATACACCTGTTAACATAAATTAGTGCGTGATCATAAAGGCTGTGATTGCAAGTGTTCCTTTTATGATCGTAACTAAGCAACAGAATATAACAAGTTGTTGATTTATTGATTTTGTAAGATTTTGAAGTTTGTATGAATTTTCAAAAGTATATATCTTGTACTCGTGCGGCGTATTTAACAAAAATCCACGATACTCAAAACATTGGTCCTTCGAGCCGGATTTAAAAGAATAACAATAACAAGAAGAAGCCGATCCATCACAACATATCGTCCAGCATTTTGCCTCGCGGTACAAGGTCAGTCAGATCATTGCATCATATCAAATCGTTCCATCCTCGAGTTACAATTAAAATCGCATCCACCGTATTGATCAATCGTCAAAATATACATATTTTGCGCAAGAGGTGGTAAATTAATTGTAAACTAACATGTCAATTTCAATAAATACAAATGGATATCGATCAATTAGTCGCACAACGTGGTTTCTTAAAAGCTAAACTAACAAGGTTTGTCAAGTTTTTAAAGGATTTAGAACATGACAACTCAAAGTCAGATCAATTACAGTTGCGTTTTGACATGCTACAGCAAGTCTGGAAGCAATTCGACGATGTACAATCACAAATCGAAATCATTGACAGTAGCGATGTTCAATGCTGCGAGCGCGAATCATTTGAGGACAAATATTTTGATGCAGCAACGCAGACAACTCAATTGTTGAGATCAACTACCCCGAGCACAAGCTCGATTCTAACCCATCCTCCAATGGACGCAATCTCAAATTCGAATACGAACAATCAATTTAACATAAAATTTCCTCAAATTAACTTGCCATCATTCAGTGGTGGTTATAATGACTGGATGCATTTTCATGACACATTCAATTCGTTAATTCACAATAATCCATGTTTGACAACTATTCAGAAATTTTATTATTTACAATCGTCACTCAAGGGCGAAGCTGCTCAAATCGTAGCATCACTTCAAATTACCGAAGACAACTACGTGTTAGCATGGGATTTGTTGAAGCGACGTTTTGAAGACAAAAAAGTAATAACTCGCGCACACGTTAAGGAAATTGTTGATATTTCTCCTGTTAAACCCAATGCTCCCGCGTTAAGGAATTTTGTAAACACAATTGTCAAAAATTATCGATCACTTGCCAACCTTGGTGAATGTGTTGAGTAATGGGACACTATATTGCTATATATATTAACATCAAAGTTAGATTTTGAATTCAAGAAAAATTGGGAAATCTATATGAAAGACATCGCGAAACCTACATTTACAATCTTCACAGAATTTTTGACAGAACAGTGCAAATTGCTAGAAGCTATTGATGAAAAGCCCGCAAAACAAACATTGTTCAAAAAACCGCCTGAACAGAAGACATTTTCGCATTTAGCAATGAATCGAATAAAATGTCCGATATGTCAAGAAAATCATCTCATTTATCATTGTAAACAATTTTTGGGTTTGCCAATCAGCAACCGGTTAGCGAATCTGTGCACAAATTGTCTACGGTCAGGACACACAAATTCAGAGTGCAGATCAAGGGCCTGTCGCAAATGCCAGAAAAAACACAATTCACTTTTGCATTTTCCATCAGCCACACAGCAAATTTCAACAGATGCAATGGCAAGCGTTTCAAATGAGAAAGAGTCAACTTCGATCGAAGTAAAACCTACAACTACGGCTTTAGCATCGCTCTATAATAGCAGTTTGTCTCCGGAGCCATTCGTCTTGTTAGCTACAGCGCAAATAATAATTTACGATTCAAATAATCAACCCGTTCTTTGTCGCGCTATTCTGGACAGTGGTTCACAATCTAATTTCATGACCAAGTGGTTGTCGGAAAGACTAGATCTCAAATCATCAAAAATAAGTGTTCCCGTATGCGGTATTAACCAAGCAGCATTGCGCATCAAAGCAAAAACAAAGGCAAGAATACAATCACGTCAAAATCAGTACTCTGCCGAGTTGACATTTTTAATTTTGGATCAAATTACTGGTCTCACTCCACAAAAAATGTTAAAACGTCATAAGCTGTGCATTCCGCCTGATATTCAAGATTGCTTAGCAGATCCTGAGTTTGATCAACCTGGGCGCATCGATGCACTTTTAGGAGCAAACATATTCTTTGACTTACTTTGCGTCGGACAAGTAAAGTTGGGACAGAATGAAATCATATTAAACAAAACAAATTTAGGATGGATTGTGTCGGGACAAACATTTCAGTGCGAACCACTGGAAACGAAATCATGTCTTTTAATCGCAAATTCAGATGTACAGGACCAACTTCAACAGTTTTGGCAACTGGAAAGCCACTATGCGATTCCCAAATACTCAAGGGAGGAAGTCGAGTGTGAAGAACATTTTTTAAAAACCGTGCGTCGAGACGAAACTGGTCGTTTCTCGGTTCAATTGCCTTTAAAGGCGAATTATACAGATTTAGGCGACTCCAGAGAAATGGCAATCACGCGTTTCGCTTCAATTGAACGTAAACTCCTCGCGAATCCAAAATTACGAGCAGACTATAATGAATTTATGGCAGAATATGAATCACTCGGTCATATGTCACGAGTAACTGTTGATCAATCAAGTTCTGAGGTACCCATATTTTATCTACCACATCATGGAGTACTGAAGGAGCAAAGCACCACTACTCGCTTACGCGTTGTTTTTGACGCCTCTGCAAAAAGCACTTCCGGTTTATCACTAAATGATGTATTAAAAATCGGTCCAACGATTCAAAACGACCTATTCACTACCCTCATACGATTTCGGCAGCATTCCGTAGTTTTAATTGCAGACATAGGGAAGATGTATAGGCAAATTAACATTGAACCAGCTCAACGTGACCTTCAGCGCATTGTTTGGCGATCGGATCCAAAAGGTGAGCTTAAGCATTATCGGCTCAACACGGTGACATACGGCACAGCTTCCGCGTCATTTCTATCAACTCGATGCCTAAAGCAATTGGCAATTGAAAATAGTTCAACTTACCCTCGAGAAGCAGCAATAATACAAAACGATTTTTACGTGGATGATTTTTTGACAGGATCTAATGATTCACGTGATTTAAGTACAATTTCACAAAACTTAATCACGATTTTCAAAAGTGCCGGGTTTGAATTAAGAAAATTCTTATCAAATGATTTATCAGTACTTGATAATTTGACCAGGGCACCAGACAATGCATCGAGATTTTTAATTGCAGATGATCAATCTAAAACTTTAGGAATTTCATGGCACGCGTCATCGGACAATTTTGAATATAAGATACGCGAATATGGCAATCATTGTCATGTCACAAAAAGAAAAATCCTGTCAATTATAGCTAAGATATTCGATCCTTTGGGCCTCATTGGGCCAATCACGGTGCAAGCCAAGATCATATTACAAAAACTATGGCAATTAA
Organism: Eledona agricola; assembly: GCA_964023215.1. Taxonomy (NCBI): domain Eukaryota; kingdom Metazoa; phylum Arthropoda; class Insecta; order Coleoptera; family Tenebrionidae; genus Eledona; species Eledona agricola. The sequence goes on from CAXIEJ010000179.1 coordinate 842,805, forward strand.
ACGTAACATGGGACGAATCAGTGCCTATCAGTTTGCACACGGCATGGATACAGTTTTGCAAACGGGTCGAGGATTCGCAAACCGTTCGCGTACCTCGGCATACAATTTTACCCAACGCAAGAATCGTGCAACTCCATGGCTTCTGTGACTCAAGCGAGTTGGCTTATGGAGCCTGTGTATACATCCGATCACAAGCGTCCCGCGAACGCGTCCAGGTGAGTCTTCTCTGCGCAAAGTCGCGTGTCGCGCCGCTTAAGGCAATCTCTCTTCCGCGTCTCGAATTGTGTGGTGACTTACTTCTCGCACAACTTATGAAAAGGGTTAAAAACGCTCTAGACATTCACATCAGCGATATTTTTTATTGGACGGACTCTACTATATTACTTTCTTGGCTAGCTGCTGAGCCTAACACCTGGAAAACATTCGTGTCAAATCGCGTATCGGAAATCCAAACTTTAACAGATGTTAAACATTGGCGGCATGTAAAATCAGCAGATAATCCCGCAGACATAATCTCCCGCGGGATATTCCCGGGCGAGTTTGCAGAGACCAAATTGTGGTGGGGTGGCCCGTCATTTTTAAGCAAGGATTTCACGGTGTGGGAAGCCCAAACACGAGACAATCTATTGTTAAAACATCAAGAAGCTCCAGAACGTAAAATCATAAGTTTGCCCTGTTCATTGGAATTAGATTTTGTAACCAAATTCTCAAGTATCAAAACGTTACAACGAATAATCGCATATTGCTTGAGATTTATTTCAAATGCTCAATTATCATCAAACTTCCGTATCTCGGGTAATCTAAGTACACAGGAAATCGAAAGGGCTACAACAGTGCTTCTAAAATATGTTCAGAAAAGGCATTTCACGTCGGAAATCGCGGCGCTTCGCCGTACGGGCTCTGTTAAACCGAGCAGTCGATTAAGAACTCTTAATGTATTCTTGGATCCAGAAGGATTGATTCGCGTCGGTGGTAGGTTAAAAAATTCAAATTTGGAATACCATCAAAAACATCCTATCGTTTTGCCAAGTCAATATCATGTGACCAAACTCATCATCGAAGATTATCACCGCAAAAATTTGCATTCCGGGACTCAAGCCACACTCGCGTCAGTTCGACAAAACTATTGGCCACTCAAAGGCAATCAAACAGTGAAAGGAGTGTTAAGACGATGCGTAGTCTGCTTTAGAGCTAATCCAATTTCTGTGATTCCCCAAATGGGTGACTTACCAAAACAAAGAGTCACGCCTGCGCGTCCATTCTACCATTGTGGGGTAGATTACGCAGGGCCATATGCATTGAAGGGAGGTCAAACACGCAACAGCAAAATAGTAAAGTCGTATTTATGCATTTTCGTCTGTCTTGCTACGAAAGCTGTACACATTGAGCTCGCAACTGACTTGACCACACAATGTTTTTTAAACGCGTTTAAGAGATTTGCTTCTAGGCGTGGAGCAGCGCGTCAAATGTTTTCTGATAATGCCACCAATTTTACTGGGGCTAATAACTATCTTCAGAAAATTTCTAAGTTGTTGCAAACTAACGATTTTCAAAATTATTTTTCGTATTCCAGTATTGAATGGAAATTCATTCCTCCTCACAGTCCGCACTTTGGCGGACTGTGGGAAGCATCAGTAATATCTATAAAATATAATCTCAAACGTATTTTGACCAACATTAACTTAACTTACGAGGAGTTTTACACTCTCCTCACTCAGGTGGAAGCGGTTTTAAACTCGCGGCCCTTAATTCCCCTTTCCGAGGATCCCAATGATCTGACAGCGTTGACCCCGGGACATTTCTTGATCGGGGAGCCGCTAAATGCAATTCCGCAGCCACATCTAACAGACCAGCCGATCAACTTTGTACATCGATTCAAACACATACAATTGATGAGCCAACACTTCTGGACCCGCTGGTCCAAAGACTATTTACATCGGTTGCAGCAGCGTACCAAGTCCCACTTCAACAAGTCTCCTTCTCTCCTCGTCGGTTCACTTGTACTTTTGAAGGAAGACAACGCACCTCCCCTACATTGGCTGCTAGGACGCATTACAGCAGTTCATCCAGGAGCGGATGGCGTTGTGCGTGTCGTCACCGTGAGAACGAGAGGCGGCGAAGTTAAGCGTGCCAGTGCCAAAGTGTGCCTGCTACCAATCATGGACAATATGGACGCTTAAGAGTGCTTATTATTGAAGTTCTTTAGATAATTTGTTAGTTGTCTTTGAAGCAATCACGTGAATTTTCGTTGAAAGGGAGCCTTTCAAGGGCGGCGGTATGTTAACATAAATTAGTGCGTGATCATAAAGGCTGTGATTGCAAGTGTTCCTTTTATGATCGTAACTAAGCAACAGACAATAACAAGTTGTTGATTTATTGATTTTGTAAGATTTTGAAGTTTGTATGAATTTTCAAAAATATATATCTTGTACTCGTGCGGCGTATTTCACAAAAATCCACGATACTCAAAACAATCACATTTAAATTACAAAAAAATGCTAAAAATCATAACAAACTATACCAGAATCACCTAAATTACTTCGGCTACCGTAAATCACCCCCAACTATCCCTTACCACAACAAACCAAACCATATCATCTTAAAATTACAAAAAAAGGTGTACAAATCATAACAAACTATGCCAGACTCACCTAAATTACTTCGGCTACTCTAAATCATCACCAACTAACCCTTACCACAACAAACTAAACCCAATCACTTTTAAATTACAAAAAAATGCTACTAACCACAGCAAACTATGCCAAACTCACCTAAATTACTTCGGCTATGAAAAATCGCCCCCAACTACACTTTACTGCAACAAACTAAGCCCATTCACTTTAAAATTACAAAAAAATGCTAAAAATCATAACAAACTTTACCAGAATCACTTAAATTACTTCGGCTACCGTAAATCACCCCCAACTATCTTTTACCATAACAAACCAAACCATATCATCTTCAAATTACAAAAAAAGGTGTACAAATCATAACAAACTATGCCAGACTCACCTAAATTACTTCGGCTACTCTAAGTCATCACCAACTAACCCTTACCACAACAAACTAAACCCAATCACTTTTAAATTACAAAAAAATGCTACTAACCATAGCAAACTATGCCAAACTCACCTAAATTACTTTGGCTATCAAAAAGAACACCCAACTACACTTTACAGTAACAAACTAAGCCCAATCACTTTAAAATTACAAAAAAATGCTAAAAATCATAACAAACTATACCAGAATCACCTAAATTACTTCGGCTACCGTAAATCACCCCCAACTATCCCTTACCACAACAAACCAAACCATATCATCTTAAAATTACAAAAAAAGTGTACAAACCATAACAAACTATGCCAGACTCACCTAAATTACTTCGGCTACTCTAAATCATCACCAACTAACCCTTACCACAACAAACTAAACCCAATCAATTTTAAATTACAAAAAAATGCTACTAACCATAGCAAACTATGCCAAACTTACCTAAATTACTTCGGCTATAAAAAATCGCCCCCAACTACACTTTACTGCAACAAACTAAGCCCATTCACTTTAAAATTACAAAAAAATGCTAAAAATCATAACAAACTATACCAGAATCACTTAAATTACTTCGGCTACCGTAAATCACCCCCAACTATCCCTTACCACAACAAACCAAACCATATCATCTTAAAATTACAAAAAAAGGTGTACAAATCATAACAAACTATGCCAGACTCACCTAAATTACTTCGGCTACTCTGTCATCACCACCTAACCCTTACTACAACAAACTAAACCCAATCACTTTTAAATTACAAAAAAATGCTACTAACCATAGCAAACTATGCCAAACTCACCTAAATTACTTCAGCTATCAAAAAGAACACCCAACTACACTTTACAGTAACAATCTAAACCCAATCACTTTAAAATTACAAAAAAATGCTAAAAATCATAACAAACTATACCAGAATCACCTAAATTACTTCGGCTACCGTAAATCACCCCCAACTATCCCTTACCACAACAAACCAAACCGTATCATCTTAAAATTACAAAAAAAGGTGTACAAATCATAACAAACTATGCCAGACTCACCTAAATTACTTCGGCTACTCTAAATCATCACCAACTAACCCTTACCACAACAAACTAAACCCAATCACTTTTAAATTACAAAAAAATGCTACTAACAATAGCGAACTATGCCAAACTCACCTAAATTACTTCGGCTATCAAAAATCACCCCCAACTACACTTTACAGCAACAAACTAAGCCCAATCATTTTAAAATTACAAAAAAATGCTAAAAATCATAACAAACTATACCAGAATCACCTAAATTACTTCGGCTACCGTAAATCACCCCCAACTATCCCTTACCACAACAAACCAAACCATATCATCTTAAAATTACAAAAAAAGGTGTACAAACCATAACAAACTATGCCAGACTCACCTAAATTACTTCGGCTACTCTAAATCATCACCAACTAACCCTTACCACAACAAACTAAACCCAATCACTTTTAAATTACAAAAAATTGCTACTAACCATAGCAAACTATGCCAAACTCACCTAAATTACTTTGGCTATCAAAAAGAACACCCAACTACACTTTACAGTAACAAACTAAGCCCAATCACTTTAAAATTACAAAAAAATGCTAAAAATCATAACAAACTATACCAGAATCACCTAAATTACTTCGGCTACCGTAAATCACCCCCAACTATCCCTTACAACAACAAACCAAACCATATCATCTTAAAATTACAAAAAAAGGTGTACAAACCTTAACAAACTATGCCAGACTCACCTAAATTACTTCGGCTACTCTAAATCATCACCAACTCACCCTTACCACAACAAACTAAACCCAATCACTTTTAAATTACAAAAAATTGCTAGTAACCATAGCAAACTATGCCAAACTCACCTAAATTACTTCGGCTACCATAAATCATCACCAACTAACCCTTACCACAACAAACTAAACCCAATCACTTTTAAATTACAAAAAAATGCTACTAACCATAGCAAACTATGCCAAACTCACCTAAATTACTTCGGCTATCAAAAATCGCCCCCAACTACACTTTACAGCAACAAACTAAGCCCAATCACTTTAAAATTACAAAAAAATGCTAAAAATCATAACAAACTATACCAGAATCACCTAAATTACTTCGGCTACCGTAAATCACCTCCAGCTATACCTTACCACAACAAACCAAACCATATCATCTTAAAATTACATAAAAGGTGTACAAATTAGAACAAACTATGCCAGACTCACCTAAATTACTTCGGCTACTCTAAGTCATCACCAACTAACCCTTACCACAACAAATTAAACCTAATCACTTATAAATTACAAAAAAATGCTACTAACCATAGCAATCTCTGCCAAACTCACCTAAATTACTTCGGCTATCAAAAATCACACCCAACTACACTTTACAGCAACAAACTAAGCCCAATCACTTTTAAATTACAAAAAAATGCGAAAAATTATATCAAACTATACCAGAATCACCTAAATTACTTCGGCTACCGTAAATCACCCCCAACTATCCCTTACCACAACAAACCAAACCATATCATCTTAAAATTACAAAAAAAGGTGTACAAATCATAACAAACTATGCCAGACTCACCTAAATTACTTCGGCTACTCTAAATCATCACCAACTAACCCTTACCACAACAAACTAAACCCAATCACTTTTAAATTACAAAAAATTGCTAGTAACCATAGCAAACTATGCCAAACTCACCTAAATTACTTCGGCTACCATAAATCATCACCAACTAACCCTTACCACAACAAACTAAACCCAATCACTTTTAAATTACAAAAAAATGCTACTAACCATAGCAAACTATGCCAAACTCACCTAAATTACTTCGGCTATCAAAAATCACCCCCAACTACACTTTACAGCAACAAACTAAGCCCAATCACTTTAAAATTACAAAAAAATGCTAAAAATCATAACAAACTATACCAGAATCACCTAAATTACTTCGGCTACCGTAAATCACCTCCAGCTATCCCTTACCACAACAAACCAAACCATATCATCTTAAAATTACATAAAAGGTGTACAAATTAGAACAAACTATGCCAGACTCACCTAAATTACTTCATCTACTCTAAATCATCACCAACTAACCCTTACCACAACAAACTAAACCCAATCACTTTTAAATTACAAAAAAATGCTACTAACCATAGCAAACTATGCCAAACTCAACTAAATTACTTCGGCTATGAAAAATCGCCCCCAACTACACTTTACTGCAACAAACTAAGCCCATTCACTTTAAAATTACAAAAAAATGCTAAAAATCATAACAAACTTTACCAGAATCACTTAAATTACTTCGGCTACCGTAAATCACCCCCAACTATCTTTTACCATAACAAACCAAACCATATCATCTTCAAATTACAAAAAAAGGTGTACAAATCATAACAAACTATGCCAGACTCTCCTAAATTACTTCGGCTACTCTAAGTCATCACCAACTAACCCTTACCACAACAAACTAAACCCAATCACTTTTAAATTACAAAAAAATGCTAAAAATCATAGCAAACTATGCCAAACTCACCTAAATTACTTCAGCTATCAGAAAGAACACCCAACTACACTTTACAGTAACAATCTAAACCCAATCACTTTAAAATTACAAAAAAATGCTAAAAATCATAACAAACTATACCAGAATCACCTAAATTACTTCGGCTACCGTAAATCACCCCCAACTATCCCTTACCACAACAAACCAAACCATATCATCTTAAAATTACCAAAAAAGGTGTACAAATCATAACAAACTCTTCCAGACTCACCTAAATTACTTCGGCTACTCTAAATCATCACCAACTAATCCTTACCACAACAAACTAAACCCAATCACTTTTAAATTACAAAAAAATGCTAGTAACCATAGCAAACTATGCCAAACTCACCTAAATTACTTCGGCTATCAAAAATCACCCCCAACTACACTTTACAGCAACAAACTAAGCCCAATCACTTTAAAATTACAAAAAAATGCTAAAAATCATAACAAACTATACCAGAATAACCTAAATTACTTCGGCTACCGTAAATCACCCCCAACTATCCCTTACCACAACAAACCAAACCATATCATCTTAAAATTACAAAAAAAGGTGTACAAATCATAACAAAGTATGCCAGACTCACCTAAATTACTTCGGCTATTTTAATCATCTCCAACTAACCCTTACCACAACAATCTAAACCCAATCAATTTTAAATTACAAAAAAATGCTAGTAACCATAGCAAACTATGCCAAACTCACCTAAATTACTTCGGCTACCATAAATCATCACCAACTAACCCTTACCACAACAAACTAAACCCAATCACTTTTAAATTACAAAAAAATGCTACTAACCATAGCTAACTATGCCAAACACACCTAAATTACTTCGTCTATCAAAAATCACCCCCAACTATACTTTAGAGCAACAAACAAAGCCCAATCACTTTAAAATTACAAAAAAATGCTAAAAACCATAACAAAATATACCAGAATCACCTAAATTACTTCGGCTACCTTAAATCACCCCCAACTATCCCTTACCACAACAAACCAAACCATATCATCTTAAAATTACAAAAAAAGGTGTACAAATCATAACAAACTATGCCAGACTCACCTAAATTACTTCGGCTCTTCTAAATCATCACCAACTAACCCTTACCACAACAAACTAAACCCAATCACTTTTAAATTACAAAAAAATGCTAGTAACCATAGCAAACTATGCCAAACTCACCTAAATTACTTCGGCTACCATAAATCATCACCAACTAACCCTTACCACAACAAACTAAACCCAATCACTTTTAAATTACAAAAAAATGCTACTAACCATAGCAAACTATGCCAAACTCACCTAAATTACTTCGGCTATCAAAAATCACCCCCAACTACACTTTACAGCAACAAACTAAGCCCAATCACTTTAAAATTACAAAAAAATGCTAAAAATCATAACAAACTATACCAGAATCACATAAATTACTTCGGCTACCGTAAATCACCCCCAACTATCCCTTACCACAACAAACCAATCCATATCATCTTAAAATTACAAAAGAATGTGCACAAATCATAACAAACAATGCCAGACTCACCTAAATTACTTCGGCTACTCTAAATCATCACCAACTAACCCTTACCACAACAAACTAAACCCAATCACTTTTAAATTACAAAAAAATGCTAGTAATCATAGCAAACTATGCCAAACTCACCTAAATTACTTCGGCTACCATAAATCATCACCAACTAACACTTACCACAACAAACTAAACCCAATCACTTTCAAATTACAAAAAAATGCTACTAACCATAGCAAACTATGCCAAACTCACCTAAATTACTTCGGCTATCAAAAATCACCCCCAACTACACTTTACAGCAACAAACTAAGTCCAATCACTTTAAAATTACAAAAAAATGCTAAAAATCATAAGAAACTATACCAGAATCACCTAAATTACTTCGGCTACCGTAAATCACCCCCAACTATCCCTTACCACAACAAACCAAACCCTATCATCTTAAAATTACAAAAAAAGGTGTACAAATCATAACAAACTATGCCAGACTAACCTAAATTACTTCGGCTATTCTAAATCATCACCAACTAACCCTTCCCACAACAAACTAAACCCAATCACTTTTAAATTACAAGAAAATGCTACTAACCATAGCAAACTATGCCAAACTCACCTAAATTAATTCGGCTATTAGAAATCACCCCCAACTACACTTTACAGCAACAAACAAAGCCCAATCACTTTAAAATTACAAAAAAATGTTAAAAATTATAACAAACTATACCAGAATCACCTAAATTACTTCGGCTACCTTAAATCACCCCCAACTATCCCTTACAACAACAAACAAAACCATATCATCTTAAAATTACAAAAAAAGGTGTACAAATCATAACAAACTATGCCAGACTCACCTAAATTACTTCGGCTACTCTAAATCATTACCAACTAACCCTTACCACAACAAACTAAACCCAATCACTTTTAAATTACAAAAAAATGCTACTAACCATAGCAAACTATGCCAAACTCACTTAAATTACTTCGGCTATCAAAAATCACCCCCAACTACACTTTACAGCAACAAACTAAGCCCAATCACTTTAAAATTACAAAAAAATGCTAAAAATCATAACAAACTATACCAGAATCACCTAAATTACTTCGGCTACCGTAAATCACACCCAACTATCTCTTACCTCAACAAACCAAACCATATCATCTTAAAATTACAAAAAAAGGTGTACAAATCATAACAAACTATGCCAGACTCACCTAAATTACTTCGGCTACTCTAAATCATCACCTACTAACCCTTACCACAACAAACTAAACCCAATCACTTTTAAATTACAAAAAATGCTAATAACCATAGCAAACTATGCCAAACTCACCTAAATTACTTCGGCTATCAAAAATCACCCCCAACTACACTTTACAGCAACAAACTAAGTCCAATCACTTTAAAATTACAAAAAAATGCTAAAAATCATAAGAAACTATACCAGAATCACCTAAATTACTTCGGCTACCGTAAAACACCCCCAACTATCCCTTACCTCAACAAACCAAACCATATCATCTTAAAATTACAAAAAAAGGTGTACAAATCATAACAAACTATGCCAGACTCACCTAAATTACTTCGGCTATTCTAAATCATCACCAACTAACCCTTCCCACAACAAACTAAACCCAATCACTTTTAAATTACAAAAAAATGCTACTAACCATAGCAAACTATGCCAAACTCACCTAAATTAATTCGGCTATTATAAATCACCCCCAACTACACTTTACAGCAACAAACTAAGCCCAAACACATTCAAATTACAAAAAAATGCTAAAAATCATAACAAACTATACCAGAATCACCTAAATTAATTCGGCTACCGTAAATCACCCCCAACTATCCCTTACCACAACAAACCAAACCATATCATCTTAAAATTACAAAAAAAGGTGTACAAATCATAACAAACTATGCCAGACTCACCTAAATTACTTCGGCTACTCTAAATCATCACCAACTAACCCTTACCACAACAAACTAAACCCAATCAATTTTAAATTACAAAAAAATGCTAGTAACCACAGCAAACTATGCCAAACTCACCTAAATTACTTCGGCTACCATAAATCATCACCAACTAACCCTTACCACAACAAACTAAACCCAATCACTTTTAAATTACAAAAAAATGCTACTAACCATAGCAAACTATGCCAAACTCACCTAAATTACTTCGGCTATAAAAAATCACCCCCAACTACACTGTACAGCAACAAACTAAGCCCAATCACTTTAAAATTACAAAAAAATGCTAAAAATTATAACAAACTATACCAGAATCACTTAAATTACTTCGGCTACCGTAAATCACCCCCAACTATCCCTTACCACAACAAACCAAACCATATCATCTTAAAATTACAAAAAAAGGTGTACAAATCATAACAAACTATGCCAGACTCACCTAAATTACTTCGGCTACTTTGTCATCACCAACTAACCCTTACCACAACAAACTAAACCCAATCACTTTTAAATTACAAAAAAATGCTACTAACCATAGCAAACTATGCCAAACTCACCTAAATTACTTCGGCTATCAAAAAGAACACCCAACTACACTTTACAGTAACAATCTAAACCCAATCACTTTAAAATTACAAAAAAATGCTAAAAATCATAACAAACTATACCAGAATCACCTAAATTACTTCGGCTACCGTAAATCACCCCCAACTATCCCTTACCACAACAAACCAAACCATATCATCTTAAAATTACCAAAAAAGGTGTACAAATCATAACAAAATCTTCCAGACTCACCTAAATTACTTCGGCTTCTCTAAATCATCACCAACTAATCCTTACCACAACAAACTAAACCCAATCACTTTTAAATTACAAAAAAATTCTACTAACCATAGCAAACTATGCCAAACTCACCTAAATTACTTCGGCTATCAAAAATCACCCCCAACTACACTTTACAGTAACAAACTAAGCCCAATCACTTTAAAATTACAAAAAAATGCTAAAAATCATAACAAACTATACCAGAATAACCTAAATTACTTCGGCTACCGTAAATCACCCCCAACTATCCCTTACCACAACAAACCAAACCATATCATCTTAAAATTACAAAAAAAGGTGTACAAATCATAACAAACTATGCCAGACTCACCTAAATTACTTCGGCTATTTTAATCATCTCCAACTAACCCTTACCACAACAATCTAAACCCAATCAATTTTAAATTACAAAAAAATGCTAGTAACCATAGCAAACTATGCCAAACTCACCTAAATTACTTCGGCTACCATAAATCATCACCAACTAACCCTTACCACAACAAACTAAACCCAATCACTTTTAAATTACAAAAAAATGCTACTAACCATAGCTAACTATGCCAAACACACCTAAATTACTTCGTCTATCAAAAATCTCCCCCAACTATACTTTAGAGCAACAAACAAAGCCCAATCACTTTAAAATTACAAAAAAATGCTAAAAACCATAACACAATATACCAGAATCACCTAAATTACTTCGGCTACCTTAAATCACCCCCAACTATCCCTTACCACAACAAACCAAACCATATCATCTTAAAATTACAAAAAAAGGTGTACAAATCATAACAAACTATGCCAGACTCACCTAAATTACTTCGGCTCTTCTAAATCATCACCAACTAACCCTTACCACAACAAACTAAACCCAATCACTTTTAAATTACAAAAAAATGCTAGTAACCATAGCAAACTATGCCAAACTCACCTAAATTACTTCGGCTACCATAAATCATCACCAACTAACCCTTACCACAACAAACTAAACCCAATCACTTTTAAATTACAAAAAAATGCTACTAACCATAGCAAACTATGCCAAACTCACCTAAATTACTTCGGCTATCAAAAATCACCCCCAACTACACTTTACAGCAACAAACTAAGCCCAATCATTTTAAAATTACAAAAAAATGCTAAAAATCATAACAAACTATACCAGAATCACCTAAATTACTTCGGCTACCGTAAATCACCCCCAACTATCCCTTACCACAACAAACCAATCCATATCATCTTAAAATTACAAAAAAATGTGTACAAATCATTACAAACTATGCCAGACTCACCTAAATTACTTCGGCTACTCTAAATCATCACCAACTAACCCTTACCACAACAAACTAAACCCAATCACTTTTAAATTACAAAAAAATGCTAGTAATCATAGCAAACTATGCCAAACTCACCTAAATTACTTCGGCTACCATAAATCATCACCAACTAACACTTACCACAACAAACTAAACCCAATCACTTTCAAATTACAAAAAAATGCTACTAACCATAGCAAACTATGCCAAACTCACCTAAATTACTTCGGCTATCAAAAATCACCCCCAACTACACTTTACAGCAACAAACTAAGTCCAATCACTTTAAAATTACAAAAAAATGATAAAAAACATAAGAAACTATACCAGAATCACCTAAATTACTTCGGCTACCGTAAATCACCCCCAACTATCCCTTAGAACAACAAACAAAACCCTATCATCTTAAAATTACAAAAAAAGGTGTACAAATCATAACAAACTATGCCAGACTCACCTAAATTACTTCGGCTACTCTAAATCATTACCAACTAACCCTTACCACAACAAACTAAACCCAATCACTTTTAAATTACAAAAAAATGCTACTAACCATAGCAAACTATGCCAAACTCACTTAAATTACTTCGGCTATCAAAAATCACCCCCAACTACACTTTACAGCAACAAACTAAGCCCAATCACTTTAAAATTACAAAAAAATGCTAAAAATCATAAGAAACTATACCAGAATCACCTAAATTACTTCGGCTACCGTAAAACACCCCCAACTATCCCTTACCTATACAAACCAAACCATATCATCTTAAAATTACAAAAAAAGGTGTACAAATCATAACAAACTATGCCAGACTCACCTAAATTACTTCGGCTATTCTAAATCATCACCAACTAACCCTTCACACAACAAACTAAACCCAATCATTTTTAAATTACAAAAAAATGCTACTAACCATAGCAAACTATGCCAAACTCACCTAAATTAATTCGGCTATTAGAAATCACCCCCAACTACACTTTACAGCAACAAACTAAGCCCAATCACTTTCAATTACAAAAAAATGCTAAAAATCATAACAAACTATACCAGAATCACCTAAATTAATTCGGCTACCGTAAATCAACCCCAACTATCCCTTACCACAACAAACCAAACCATATCATCTTAAAATTACAAAAAAAGGTGTACAAATCATAACAAACTATGCCAGACTCACCTAAATTACTTCGGCTACTCTAAATCATCACCAACTAACCCTTACCACAACAAACTAAACCCAATCAATTTTAAATTACAAAAAAATGCTAGTAACCACAGCAAACTATGCCAAACTCACCTAAATTACTTCGGCTACCATAAATCATCACCAACTAACCCTTACCACAACAAACTAAACCCAATCACTTTTAAATTACATAAAAATGCTACTAACCATAGCAAACTATGCCAAACTCACCTAAATTACTTCGGCTATAAAAAATCACCCCCAACTACACTGTACAGCAACAAACTAAGCCCAATCACTTTAAAATTACAAAAAAATGCTAAAAATTATAACAAACTATACCAGAATCACCTAAATTACTTCGGCTACCGTAAATCACCCCCAACTATCCCTTACCACAACAAACCAAACCATATCATCTTAAAATTACAAAAAAAGGTGTACAAATCATAACAAACTATGCTAGACTCACCTAAATTACTTCGGCTACTCTAAATCATCACCAACTAACCCTTACCACAACAAACTAAACCCAATCACTTTTAAATTACAAAAAAATGCTAGTAACCATAGCAAACTATGCCAGACTCACCTAAATTACTTCGGCTACCATAAATCATCACCAACTAACCCTTACCACAACAAACTAAACCCAATCACTTTTACAAATTACAAAAAAAAGCTACTAACCATAGCAAACTATGCCAAACTCACCTAAATTACTTCGGCTATCAAAAATCACCCCCAACTACACTTTACAGCAACAAACTAAGCCCAATCAATTTAAAATTACAAAAAAATGCTAAAAATCATAACAAACTATACCAGAATCACCTAAATTACTTCGGCTACCGTAAATCACCCCCAACTATCCCTTACAACAACAAACAAAACCATATCATCTTAAAATTACAAAAAAAGGTGTACAAATCATAACAAACCATGCCAGACTCACCTAAATTACTTCGGCTACTCTAAATCATTACCAACTAACCCTTACCACAACAAACTAAACCCAATCACTTTTAAATTACAAAAAAATGCTACTAACCATAGCAAACTATGCCAAACTCACTTTAATTACTTCGGCTATCAAAAATCACCCCCAACTACACTTTACAGCAACAAACTAAGCCCAATCACTTTAAAATTACAAAAAAATGCTAAAAATCATAACAAACTATACCAGAATCACCTAAATTACTTCGGCTACCGTAAATCACCCCCAACTATCCCTTACAACAACAAACAAAACCATATCATCTTAAAATTACAAAAAAAGGTGTACAAATCATAACAAACTATGCCAGACTCACCTAAATTACTTCGGCTATTCTAAATCATCACCAACTAACCCTTCCCACAACAAACTAAACCCAATCACTTTTAAATTACAAAAAAATGCTACTAACCATAGCAAACTATGCCAAACTCACCTAAATTAATTCGGCTATTAGAAATCACCCCCAACTACACTTTACAGCAACAAACTAAGCCCAATCACTTTCAAATTACAAAAAAATGCTAAAAATCATAACAAACTATACCAGAATCACCTAAATTACTTCGGCTACCGTAAATCAACCCCAACTATCCCTTACCACAACAAACCAAACCATATCATTTTAAAATTACAAAAAAAGGTGTACAAATCATAACAAACTATGCCAGACTCACCTAAATTACTTCGGCTACTCTAAATCATCACCAACTAACCCTTACCACAACAAACTAAACCCAATCACTTTTAAATTACAAAAAAATGCTAGTAACCATAGAAAACTATGCCAGACTCACCTAAATTACTTCGGCTACTCTAAATCATCACCAACTAATCCTTACCACAACAAACTAAACCCAATCAATTTTAAATTACAAAAAAATGCTAGTAACCACAGCAAACTATGCCAAACTCACCTAAATTACTTCGGCTACCATAAATCATCACCAACTAACCCTTACCACAACAAACTAAACCCAATCACTTTTAAATTACAAAAAAATGCTACTAACCATAGCAAACTATGCCAATCTCACCTAAATTACTTCGGCTATCAAAAATGGCCCCCAACTACACTGTACAGCAACAAACTAAGCCCAATCACTTTAAAATTACAAAAAAATGCTAAAAATTATAACAAACTATACCAGAATCACCTAAATTACTTCGGCTACCGTAAATCACCCCCAACTATCCCTTACCACAACAAACCAAACCATATCATCTTAAAATTACAAAAAAAGGTGTACAAATCATAACAAACTATGCTAGACTCACCTAAATTACTTCGGCTACTCTAAATCATCACCAACTAACCCTTACCACAACAAACTAAACCCAATCATATTTAAATTACAAAAAAATGCTAGTAACCATGGCATACTATGCCAAACTCACCTAAATTACTTCGGCTACCATAAATCATCACCAACTAACCCTTGCCACAACAAACTAAACCCAATCACTTTTAATTTACAAAAAAATGCTAGTAACCATAGCAAACTATGCCAAACTCACCTAAATTACTTCGGCTACTATAAATCATCACCAACTAACCCTTACCACAACAAACTAAACCTAATCACTTTTAAATTACAAAAAAATGCTACTAACCATAGCAAACTATGCCAAACTCACCTAAATTACTTCGGCTACCATAAATCATCACCAACTAACCCTTACCACAACAAACTAAACCCAATCACTTTTAAATTACAAAAAAATGCTACTAACCATAGCAAACTATGCCACACTCACCTAAATTACTTCGGCTATCAAAAATCACCCCCAACTACACTTTACAGCAACAAACTAAGCCCAATCACTTTTAAATTACAAAAAAATGCTAGAAATCATATCAAACTATACCAGAATCACCTAAATTACTTCGGCTACCGTAAATCACCCCCAACTATCCCTTACCACAACAAACCAAACCATATCATTTTAAAATTACAAAAAAAGGTGAACAAATCATAACAAACTATGCCAGACTCACCTAAATTACTTCGGCTAATCTAAATCATCACCATCTAACCCTTACCACAACAAACTAAACCCAATCACTTTTAAATTACAAAAAAATGCTAGTAACCATAGCAAACTATGCCAAACTCACCTAAATTACTTCGGCTATCAAAAATCACTCCCAATTACACTTTACAGCAACAAACTAAGCCCAATCACTTTAAAATTACAAAAAAAATGCTAAAAATCATAACAAACTATACCAGAATCACCTAAATTACTTCGGCTACTCTAAATCATCACCAACTAACCCTTACCACAACAAACTAAACCCAATCATTTTTAAATTACAAAAAAATGCTAGTAACCATAGCAAACTATGCCAAACTCACCTAAATTACTTCGGCTACCATAAATCATCACCAACTAACCCTTACCACAACAAACTAAACCCAATCACTTTTAAATTACAAAAAAATGCTACTAACCATAGCAAACTCTGCCAAACTCACCTAAATTACTTCGGCTATCAAAAATCACCCCCAACTACACTTTACAGCAACAAACTAAACCCAATCACTTTTAAATTACAAAAAAATGCTAAAAATCATATCAAACTATACCAGAATCACCTAAATTACTTCGGATACCGTAAATCACCCCCAACTATCCCTTACCACAACAAACCAAACCATATCATCTTAAAATTACAAAAAAAGGTGTACAAATCATAACAAACTATGCCAGACTTACCTAAATTACTTCGGCTACTCTGAATCATCACCAACTAACCCTTACCACAACAAACTAAACCCAATCACTTTTAAATTACAAAAAAATGCTAATAACCATAGCAAACTATGCCAAACTCACCTTAATTACTTCGGCTACCATAAATCATCACCAACTAACCCTTACCACAACAAACTAAACCCAATCACTTTTAAATTACAAAAAAATGCTACTAACCATAGCAAACTATGCCAAACTCACCTAAATTACTTCGGCTATCAAAAATCACCCCCAACTACACTGTACAGCAACAAACTAAGCCCAATAACTTTAAAATTACAAAAAAATGCTAAAAATTATAACAAACTATAATAGAATCACCTAAATTACTTCGGCTACCGTAAATCACCCCCAACTATCCCTTACCACAACAAACCAAACCATATCATCTTAAAATTACAAAAAAAGGTGTACAAATCATAACAAACTATGCTAGACTCACCTAAATTACTTCGGCTACTCTAAATCATCACCAACTAACCCTTACCACAACAAACTAAACCCAATCACTTTTAAATTACAAAAAAATGCTAGTAACCATAGCAAACTATGCCAGACTCACCTGAATTACTTCGGCTACCATAAATCATCACCAACTAACCCTTACCACAACAAACTAAACCCAATCACTTTTAAATTACTAAAAAATGCTACTAACCATAGCAAACTATGCCAAACTCACCTAATTTACTTCGGCTATCAAAAATCACCCCCAACTACACTTTACAGCAACAAACTAAGCCCAATCAATTTAAAATTACAAAAAAATGCTAAAAATCATAACAAACTATACCAGAATCATTTAAATTACTTCGGCTACCGTAAATCACGCCCAACTATCCCTTACCACAACAAACCAAACAATATCATCTTAAAATTACAAAAAAAAGTGTACAAATCATAACAAACTATGCCAGACTCACCTAAATTACTTCGGCTACTCTAAATCATCACCAACTAACCCTTACTACCACAAACTAAACCCAATCACTTTTAAATTACAAAAAAATGCTACTAACCTTAGCAAACTATGCCAAACTCACCTAAATTACTTAGGCTATCAAAAATCACTCCCAACTATACTTTACAGCAACAAACTAAGCTCAATCACTTTAAAATTACAAAAAAATGCTAAAAATCATAACAAACTATACCAGAATCACCTAAATTACTTCGGCTAACGTAAATCACCCCCAACTATCCCTTACCAAAACAAACCAAACCATATCATCTTAAAATTACAAAAAAAGGTGTACTAATAATAACAAACTATGCCAGACTCACCTAAATTACTTTGGCTACTCTAAATCGTCACCAACTAACCCTTACCACAACAAACTAAACCCAATCAATTTTAAATTACAAAAAAATTCTAGTAACCATAGCAAACTATGCCAAACTCACCTAAATAACTTCGGCTATCAAAAAGAACACCCAACTACACTTTACAGTAACAAACTAAGCCCAATCACTTTAAAATTACAAAAAAATGCTACTAACCACAGCAAACTATGCCAAACTCACCTAAATTACTTCGGCTATCAAAAGTCACCCCCAACTACACTTTACAGCAACAAACTAAGCCCAACCACTTTAAAATTACAAAAAAATGCTAAAAATCATAACAAACTATACCAGAATCACCTAAATTACTTTGGCTACCGTAAATCACCCCCAACTATCCCTTACCACAACGAACCAAACCATATCATCTTAAAATTACAAAAAAAGGTGTACAAATCATAACAAACTATGCCAGACTCACCTAAATTACTTCGGTTATTCTAAATCATCACCAACTAACCCTTACCACAACAAACTAAACCCAATCACATTTAAATTACAAAAAAATGCTAGTAACCATAGCAAACTATGCCAAACTCACCTAAATTACTTCGGCTACCATAAATCATCACCAAATAACCCTTACCACAACAAACTAAACCCAATCACTTTTAAATTACAAAAAAATGCTACTAACCATAGCAAACTATGCCAAACACACCTAAATTACTTCGGCTATCAAAAATCACCCCCAACTATACTTTACAGCAACAAACTAAGCCCAATCACTTTAAAATTACAAAAAAATGCTAAAAATCATAACAAACTATACCAGAATCACCTAAATTACTTCGGCTACCCTAAATCACCCCCAACTATCCCTTACCACAACAAACCAAACCATATCATCTTAAAATTACAAAAAAATGTGTACAAATCATAACAAACTATGCCAGACTCACCTAAATTACTTCGGCTACTCTAAATCATCACCAACTAACCCTTACCACAACAAACTTAACCCAATCACTTTTAAATTACAAAAAAATGCTAGTAACCATAGCAAACTATGCCAAACTCACCTAAATTACTTCGGCTACTATAAATCATCACCAACTAACCCTTACCACAACAAACTAAACCCAATCACTTTTAAATTACAAAAAAATGCTACTAACCATAGCAAACTATGCCAAACTCACCTAAATTACTTCGGCTATCAGAAATCACACCCAACTATACTTTACAGCAACAAACTAAGCCCAATCACTTTAAAATTACAATAAAATGCTAAAAATCATAACAAACTATACCAGAATCACCTAAATTACTTCGGCTACCCTAAATCACCCCCAACTATCCCTTACCACAACAAACCAAACCATATTATCTTAAAATTACAAAAAAATGTGTACAAATCATAACAATCTATGCCAGACTCACCTAAATTACTTCGGCTACTCTAAATCATCACCAACTAACCCTTTCCACAACAAACTAAACCCAATCACTTTTAAATTACAAAAAAATGCTAGTAACCATAGCAAACTATGCCAAACTCACCTAAATTACTTCGGCTACTATTAATCATCACCAACTAACCCTTACCACAACAAACTAAACCCAATCACTTTTAAATTACAAAAAAATGCTACTAACCATAGCAAACTATGCCAAACACACCTAAATTACTTCGGCTATCAAAAATCACCCCCAACTATACTTTACAGCAACAAACTAAGCCCAATCACTTTAAAATTACAAAAAAATGCTAAAAATCATAACAAACTATACCAGAATCACCTAAATTACTTCGGCTACCCTAAATCACCCCCAACTATCCCTTACCACAACAAACCAAACCATATCATCTTAAAATTACAAAAAAATGTGTACAAATCATAACAAACTATGCCAGACTCACCTAAATTACTTCGGCTACTCTAAATCATCACCAACTAACCCTTACCACAACAAACTTAACCCAATCACTTTTAAATTACAAAAAAATGCTAGTAACCATAGCAAACTATGCCAAACTCACCTAAATTACTTCGGCTACTATAAATCATCACCAACTAACCCTTACCACAACAAACTAAACCCAATCACTTTTAAATTACAAAAAAATGCTACTAACCATAGCAAACTATGCCAAACTCACCTAAATTACTTCGGCTATCAGAAATCACACCCAACTATACTTTACAGCAACAAACTAAGCCCAATCACTTTAAAATTACAATAAAATGCTAAAAATCATAACAAACTATACCAGAATCACCTAAATTACTTCGGCTACCCTAAATCACCCCCAACTATCCCTTACCACAACAAACCAAACCATATTATCTTAAAATTACAAAAAAATGTGTACAAATCATAACAATCTATGCCAGACTCACCTAAATTACTTCGGCTACTCTAAATCATCACCAACTAACCCTTTCCACAACAAACTAAACCCAATCACTTTTAAATTACAAAAAAATGCTAGTAACCATAGCAAACTATGCCAAACTCACCTAAATTACTTCGGCTACTATTAATCATCACCAACTAACCCTTACCACAACAAACTAAACCCAATCACTTTTAAATTACATAAAAATGCTACTAACCATAGCAAACTATGCCAAACTCACCTAAATTACTTCGGCTATCAAAAATCACACCCAACTACACTCTACAGCAACAAACTAAGCCCAATCACTTTAAAATTACAAAAAAATGCTAAAAATCATAACAAACTATACCAGAATCACCTAAATTACTTCGGCTACCGTAAATCACCCCCAACTATCCCTTACCACAACAAACCAAACCATATCATCTTAAAATTACAAAAAAAGGTGTACAAATCATAACAAACTATGCCAGACTCACCTAAATTATTTCGGCTACTCTAAATCATCACCAACTAACCCTTACCACAACAAATTAAACCCAATCACTTTTAAATTACAAAAAAATGTTACTAACCATAGCAAACTATGCCAAACTCACCTAAATTACTTCGGCTATCAAAAATCACCCTCAACAACACTTTACAGCAACAAACTAAGCCCAATCACTTTAAAATTTCAAAAAAATGCTAAAAATTATAACAAACTATACCAGACTCACCTAAATTAATTCGGCTACCCTAAATCACCCCCAACTATCCCTTACCACAACATAACAAACCATATCATCTTAAAATTACAAAAAAATGTGTACAAATCATAACAAACTATGCCAGACTCACCTAAATTACTTCGGCTACTCTAAATCATCACCAACTAACCCTTACCACAACAAATTAAACCCATTCACTTTTATATTACAAAAAAATGTTACTAACCATAGCAAACTATGCCAAACTCACCTAAATTACTTCGGCTATCAAAAATCACCCCCAACTATACTTTACAGCAACAAACTAAGCCCAATCACTTTAAAATTTCAAAAAAATGCTAAAAATCATAACAAACTATACCAGAATCACCCAAATTAATTCGGCTACCCTAAATCACCCCCAACTATCCCTTACCACAACAAACCAAACCATATCATCTTAAAATTACAAAAAAATGTGTACAAATCATAACAAACTATGCCAGACTCACCTAAATTACTTCGGCTACTCTAAATCATCACCAACTAACCCTTACCACAACAAACTAAACCCAATCACTTTTAAATTACAAAAAAATGCTAGTAACCATAGCAAACTATGCCAAACTCACCTAAATTACTTCGGCTACTATAAATCATCACCAACTAACCCTTACCACAACAAACTAAACCCAATCACTTTTAAATTACAAAAAAATGCTACAAACCATAGCAAACTAGGCCAAACTCACCTAAATTACTTTGGCTATCAAAAATCACTCCCAACTACACTTTACAGCAACAAACTAAGCCCAATCACTTTAAAATTACAAAAAAAATGCTAAAAATCATAACAATCTATACCAGAATCACCTAAATTACTTCGGCTACCGTAAATCACCCCCAACTATCCCTTACCACAACAAACCAAACCATATTATCTTAAAATTACAAAAAAAGATGTACAAATCATAACAAACTATGCCAGACTCACCTAAATTACTTCGGCTACTCTAAATCATCACCAACTAACCCTTACCACAACAAACTAAACCCAATCACTTTTAAATTACAAAAAAATGTTAGTAACCATAGCAAACTATGCAAAACTCACTTAAATTACTTCGGCTACCATAAATCACACCCAACTACACTTTACAGCAACAAACTAAGCCCAATCACTTTAAAATTACAAAAAAATGCTAAAAATTATAACAAACTATACCAGAATCACCTAAATTACTTCGGCTACCGTAAATCACCCCCAACTATCCTTAACCACAGCAAACCAAACCATATCATCTTAAAATTACAAAAAAAGGTGTACAAATCATAACAAACTATGCCAGACTCACCTAAATTACTTCGGCTACTCTAAATCATCACCAACTAACCCTTACCACAACAAACTAAACCCAATCACTTTTAAATTACAAAAAAATGCTAGTAACCATAGCAAACTATGCAAAACTCACCTAAATTACTTCGGCTACCATAAATCATCACCAACTAACCCTTACCACAACAAACTAAACCCAATCACTTTTAAATTACAAAAGAATGCTACTAACCATAGCAAACTATGCCAAACTCACCTAAATTACTTTGGCTATCTAAAATCACACCCAACTACACTTTACAGCAACAAATTAAGCCCAATCACTTTAAAATTAAAAAAAAATGCTAAAAATCATAACAAACTATACCAGAATCACCTAAATTACTTTGGTTACCGTAAATCACCCCCAACTATACTTAACCACAGCAAACCAAACCATATCATCTTAAAATTACAAAAATAGGTGTACAAATCATAACAAACTATGCCAGACTCACCTAAATTACTTCGGCTACTCTAAATCATCACCAACTAACCCTTACCACAACAAATTAAACCCAATCGCTTTTAAATTACAAAAAAATGCTAGTAACCATAGCAAACTATGCCAAACTTATCTAAATTACTTCGGCTACTATATATCATCACCAACTAACCCTTACCACAACAAACTAAACCCAATCACTTTTAAATTACAAAAAAATGCTAGTAACCATAGCAAACTATGCCAAACTCACCTAAATTACTTCGGCTACCATAAATCATCACCAACTAACCCTCACTTTAAAATTACAAACAAATACTAAAAATCATAACAAACTATACCAGAATCACCTAAATTACTTCGGCTACCGTAAATCACCCCCAACTATCCCTCACCACAACAAACCAAACTATATCATCTTAAAATTACAAAAAAAGTGTACAAATCATAACAAACTATGCCAGACTCACCTATCCATATCATCTTAAAATTACAAAAAAAGGTGTACAAATGATAACAAACTATGCCAGACTCACCTAATTTACTTCGGCTACTCTAAATCATCACCAACTAACCCTTACCACAACAAACTAAACCCAATCAATTTAAATTACAAAAAAATGCTATTAACCATAGCAAACTATGCCAAACTCACCTAAATTACTTCGGCTATCAAATATCACCCCCAGCTACACTTTATAGCAACAAACTAAGCCCAATCACTTTAAAATTACAAAAAAATGCTAATAATAATAACAAACTATACCAGAATCACCTAAATTACTTCGGCTACCGTAAATCACCCACAACTATCCCTTACCACAACAAACCAAACCATATCATCTTTAAATTACAAAAAAAGGTGTACAAATCATAAAAAACTATGCCAGACTCACCTAAATTACTTCGGCTACTCTAAATCATCACCAACTAACCCTTACCACAACAAAATAAACCCAATCACTTTTAAATTACAAAAAAATGCTACTAACCATAGCAAACTATGCCAAACTCACCTAAATTACTTCGGCTACCATAAATCATCACCAACTAACCCTTACTACAACAAACTTAACCCAATCACTTTTAAATTACAAAAAAATGCTACTAACCATAGCAAACTATGCCAAACTCACCTAAATTACTTCGGCTATCAAAAATCACCCCCAACTACACTTTACAGCAACAAACTAAGCCCAATCACTTTAAAATTACAAAAAAATGCTAAAAATCATAACAAACTATACCAGAATCACCTAAATTACTTCGGCTACCGTAAATCACCCCCAACTATCCCTTACCACAACAAACCAAACCATATCATCTTAAAATTACAAAAAAAGGTGTACAAATCATAACAAACTATGCTAGACTCACCTAAATTACTTCGGCTACTCTAAATCATCACCAACTAACCCTTACCACAACAAACTAAACCCAATCACTTTTAAATTACAAAAAAATGCTAGTAACCATAGCAAACTATGCCAAACTCACCTAAATTACTTCGGCTACCATAAATCATCACCAACTAACCCTTACCACAACAAACAAAACCCAATCACTTTTAAATTACAAAAAAATGCTACTAACCATAGCAAACTATGCCAAACTCACCTAAATTACTTCGGCTATCAAAAATCACCCCCAACTACACTTTACAGCAACAAACTAAGCCCAATCACTTTAAAATTACAAAAAAATGCTAAAAATCATAACAAACTATACCAGAATCACCTAAATTACTTCGGCTAACGTAAATCACCCCCAACTATCCCTTACCACAACAAACCAAACCATATCATCTTAAAATTACAAAAAAAGGTGTACAAATCATAACAAACTATGCCAGATTCACCTTAATTACTTCGGATACTCTAAATCATCACCAACTAACCCTTACCACAACAAACTAAACCCAATCAGTTTTAAATTACAAAAAAATGCTAGTAACCATAGCAAACTATGCCAATCTCACCTAAATTACTTCGGCTACCATAAATCATCACCAACTAACCCTCACCACAACAAACTAAACCCAATCACTTTTAAATTACAAAAAAATGCTACTAACCATAGCAACCTATGCCAAACTCACCTAAATTACTTCGGCTATCAAAAATCACCCCCAACTACACTTTACAGCAACAAACTAAGCCCAATCATTTTAAAATTACAAACAAATACTAAAAATCATAACAAACTATACCAGAATCACCTAAATTACTTCGGCTACCGTAAATCACCCCCAACTATCCCTTACCACAACAAACCAAACCATATCATCTTAAAATTACAAAAAAAGGTGTACAAATCATAACAAACTATGCCAGACTCACCTATCCATATCATCTTAAAATTACAAAAAAAGGTGTACAAATCATTACAAACTATGCCAGACTCACCTAAATTACTTCGGCTACTCTAAATCATCACCAACTAACCCTTACCACAACAAACTAAACCCAATCACATTTAAATTACAAAAAAATGCTAGTAACCATAGCAAACTATGCCAAACTCACCTAAATTACTTCGGCTACCATAAATCATCACCAACTAACCCTTACCACAACAAACTAAACTTAATCACTTTTAAATTACAAAAAAATGCTACTAACCATAGCAAACTATGCCAAACTCACCTAAATTACTTCGGCTTTCAAAAATCACCCCCAACTACACTTTACAGCAACAAACTAAGCCCAGTCACTTTAAAATTACAAAAAAATGCTAAAAATCATAACAAACTATACCAGAATCACCTAAATTACTTGAGCTACCGTAAATCACCCCCAAATATCCCTTACCACAACAAACCAAACCATATCATCTTAAAATTACAAAAAAAGATGTACAAATCATAACAAACTATGCCAGACTCACCTAAATTACTTCGGCTACTCTAAATCATCACCAACTAACCCTTACCACAACAAACTAAACCCAGTCACTTTTAAATTACAAAAAAATGCTTGTTGAGTTAGACGAGTGTGTGTGTCTGGTTGCCTGATGAACGGTACTGTGCTGCCGATAACGCCTCATGTAGAGAGCGCTATTACCGATATTCATTCGTTTTTGTTGTTGTTGATATACACACTTGCATGTTAGTCGTTACAAGAATTTTATGTTTTAGTTCTTAACTTTAGTATTAAAAGTTTTAAAACAACCAGCGATCCATTTATTCGACCACAAACGATCGACATTTCAACGAGCGAATTCAGTTGCCAACGGTCGCAACATTTGGTCCTTCGAGCCGGATGCGTTCATAAACACGGTTATCAACACAACAGCATTGGTTCGACATCGTGAATCCAGTGTGGAACATCAACAACCATCAAAGGGCAATCTTAATCAACGAAAGTAAGTCTGTTCCTTTCCATTCCATCACTCCTAGAATCGTAATTCGTCCTCAACTTCTGCGTGCAAATTAATCGCCATTTCGCGCCATTTTGAGTAAGTGCTCTTGTTCGGTTTATCGCGGCCTCACGGGTACAATGGCCACCGCTATGGAAGTAGACAACATTGTGAAGCTGGCAAAGCTCGAACGCAAACAAATAAAAACATCATTGACGAAGTTTTCCACCTTTCTCGACAAATACCATGACGAACAGTTTTTACAATTGCAGTCTCGTCTGGAAAGAACGGAGCCATTGCTCGACAAATTTTAGCACGTGCAAAGAATCATCGGAAGCTATGTAGACGAATCGGACACCGACGAATCGTTTGAAGACGATTATTTTGGTCAAATTGAACGGGCGAAACGTTTCATACAACAAAACGGCTCAGTACAACCGCAAATGATATCAGCATCCGCAACTCCACCGAATAACGCAAATCAAAACGTACGATTTCCAACACTCGAATTACCGAAATTCTTTGTCGAATATGAAAAATTCGGGCAATTCAGAGACATGTTCTCATCTCTCGTTCATAACGATACACATTTGGACAACATAAAAAAGTTCTATTATCTTTTAAGTTGTCTTAATGGCGAAGCAGCAAAGGTCCTAGACTCGATCGAAGTTACGAACGAAAACTACGAAAGCGCGTGGGATCTTTTAAAAAAGCGGTATGAAAACAATCATATAATTATCAAAAATCATATCAAGGGTATCGTCGATTTACCACATGTTTCAAAGGATTATTCGTTACGGCAACTAACTGACGATGTACAAAAACATGAACGAGCCCTGCGAGCTCTAGGTGAAAAGGTAGACGGTTGGAATACTTTGTTGATATTTCTAATAACTCGAAAGCTTGACTTATATTGGGAACGCGAATGGGAAGAGTTTATGCTAGCTGAGAAAGTAACCGAACCTACGTACATTCAATTAATACATTTTCTGGATACTCGGTGTAAATTCCGCATCAATAAGCAAGCATTCGGCCAACGAGTCGAGGGGGTCCGCAAACAAAAAACATTATAAAGAACGATTCGTTTCGAATTTAGCGACACAAAGGGGACACGTTTCATGTTATTTTTGTAAAGGTGATCACCCCATATACGCGTGTGAGAAGTTAAAAACGTTGCCAGCGGCGACTCGTGTAAGAGAAGTTAAGCAATTGAGACTCTGTATGCATTGTTTGCGCAGTAATCATTTGACGAACAATTGCACGTCGCAAGGTTGCAAGCGCTGCGGTGGCAAACATAATACATTACTGCATGAAGAGTCGATCGAGCAAAAATTTAGAAGAAATCCTAAATTCAAAAAAAGATATATCGACTTCATGACGGAATACGAATCTTTGAAACACATGACAAAATTAAACGATGACGAAATATTCAGTACAATCAGGCCCACATATTATATACCTCATCATGGAGTAATAAAGGAAACCAGCTCTACGACTAAGCTGCGCGTCGTTTTCGATGCGTCGTGTAAATCGTCCAGTGGCGTAGCTCTTAACGATATCCTGAAAGTAGGGCCGACGATTCAAGACGATCTATTGTCTATTATTATACGCTTTAGAACCCACAACAACGTCATCACGGGTGACGCGGTAAAAATGTATCGTCAAATATATGTAACCCAATCTCAGCGCGATCTCCAACGTATAGTTTGGCGATCCGATCCAAACAAACCTATCGGACATTACCGCCTTAATACACTCACGTATGGCACTGCTCCGGCATCCTACTTAGCCATACGAAGCCTGCATCAGGCAGCCTTGGAACAGCGCGATTCATCCCCTGAAGCTTGCGAAACTATTATAAAGGATTTTTACGTGGATGACTTGATTTGTGGTGCTCAAACGATCGAAGAAACAATTAAACTAAAAAATAATGTAGTAAATGTGTTAAGGCAGTACGGTTTTAATCTGAGAAAGTGGGCGTCCAATTGTGCAGAAATTGTTGGACAAGACGAGTTTGAGTTAAACGAATGTTACAACATTACCGAAGGCGATACAGTTAATACACTGGGGCTACAAGGGATAGCGAGTTCGGACACTCTAAAATACCAATGCTCAACTAACCATGATTTCCGAAATATTACGAAACGAACGATTTTATCAGAAATTTCGAAAATATTTGATCCATTGGGACTATTGTCACCAATCATAATTCGAGCCAAAATCATTCTTCTGCAATTGTGGCAATGTCGCATAGGCTGGGACGACGTGCTACCTGCACACATTATGCGATCTTGGAGTCAACTTGTGAATGAATTAAATTGTATTAATAACATGTTTTAACACGCTACTGGTCCGATATTGAGCTCCATGGATTCTGTGACGTTTCACAAGCGGCTTATGGAGCCTGCATATACGTAAAGTCTATCGCTCTCAACGGTGAAGTAAAAATTGGACTCTTATGTTCAAAAACACGAGTAGCACCTATCAAACTTATAACCTTACCAAGGTTAGAACTTTGTGGAGCGGTGCTGCTCTCTCAATTGTACACTAAGGTCAAGGAATCGTTAAGCATAATTTGTGATAAGGTTTATTTATGGACGGACAGCCAAATAGTCATATCATGGATTGCCACTCTTCCAACCACTTGGAAGGTTTTGTAGCAAACCGCGTGTCTGAAATCCAAGGTAACACCGAAACAAGTTTTTGGGGGCACGTTCCGACTAAACAAAACCCTGCTGACATTGCATCTCGCGGTATACTGCCAAGCCAATTAGCAGATTGCGATCTCTGGTGGCAGGGCCCAGACTGGCTACGGCTAGAATCAAGTAACTATCCGAATAAATTCGTCTCAATGTGTATCGATAACGAGACGCCAGAAAAACGCAACGTTCAAGTAGCCATGACAAGTGTCACGGAAGGTTTTGACATTTTTAAAAGGTATTCGAATTTGTATCGCTTATTAAGAGTTACGGTTCTTTGTCTCAGATTTGTCTTCAAGGTTTCAAAGCGAACTAAACATGCCAACGGACCTATCAATACAGCGGAAATGGAAGATGCCGCAACACGGCTATTAAAACTTTCCCAATCGCAATCATTCGCTCAAGACATTAAATCGTTTCGCAAGTCAAGATTGAGCTCGCTAGATCCCTTCATCGATGCGAATGGCTTGATCAGAGTCGGAGGTAGACTGACCAAAAGCGATTTACCATACGAGATGAAACATCAAATTATTTTAGATCCGAACTATGTTTTGACCACGTTAATAATTAAACACGAACATCATCGACATTTGCATGCGGGCTTTCAAACCCTTTTAACGTTAATCCGCGAACCGTTACTGGATTTTAAGATCGCGATCCTCTATTCGCGGCGTACTGCGACGATGTGTAACGTGTTTCAAGGTTAATCCAACAAAAATTATACGTAAGATGGGAGCCCTTCCATCCAATCGAGTAACTCAAAATCGTCCCTTTTATATATCAGGGGTAGATTTTGCCGGTCCATATTTAGTCAAG
This sequence comes from Eledona agricola, assembly GCA_964023215.1. NCBI lineage: Eukaryota > Metazoa > Arthropoda > Insecta > Coleoptera > Tenebrionidae > Eledona > Eledona agricola. The sequence continues at coordinate 873,116 of CAXIEJ010000179.1, forward strand.
GACGGAAAGCTGCGTAACAGAGCTATTATAAAATCATACTTGTGCATATTCATATGCTTCACAACAAAGGCTGTGCACCTAGAGGTAGCCAGCGATTTAAGTACTGCTTCTTTAATAAGCGCCTTCAAACGATTTGTCTCGCGACGTGGCCTTCCAAAATGCATGTATTCCGATAATGGCACGAACTTTATCGGTGCGAGCAACGAATTAAAGCGTGCATATCAGTCGTTTGATGTATTGGTCGACAAGGGTGAGTTCGCAGAATTTTTCTTGCAAAATCACATTGATTGGAAATTTATACCACCACGTTCACCGCATCACGGAGGCTTGTGGGAAGCGGCGGTGAAGCGAGCAAAATATCACTTAACACAAATCATAACATCGACTAATACTAATATCACATTCGAGGAGCTTTCCACTCTTTTTGCACAAGTGGAGGCGATTATGAATTCACGACCCCTAATACTTCTCACCCAAGATCCGTTTGATCTAGAAGCACTCACTCCCGGCCATTTTCTCATTGGAAACGCCCTCACCTCCATTCCCCAAACAGACTTGACGGACATTGCCCTCAATCGACTAGATCGTTATGCATTAATACAACAGAAGGTGCTACTATTCTGGCAAAGATGGAAAAGGGACTACTTGCTGACTCTGCAACGGCGAGCCAAGTGGAGCGAGTCAGACGACCAGGTACTGAAGGTTGGAACGTTGGTGATCTTGGCGGACGACAACACTAAACCCACATCGTGGAAGTTGGGACGGATCCGAGAACTACACCCCGGAGACGATGGAATCATCATGGTCGCTACCGTCAAAACAGCCGGTGGAGAAGTAAAGCGAGCTGTCCAGAGGCTCTGTGTGCTGCCAATCGAAGAGAAATCGACTCAATAAATGTGCTATTGCTATAAAATTTGTGCCATTCACGGGTTCTTGAAACTCAATGCAAGCGTTTCAACGTTGGGCGCTATGTTGAGTTAGACGAGTGTGTGTGTCTGGTTGCCTGATGAACGGTACTGGGCTGCCTATAACGCCTCATGTAGAGAGCGCTATTACCGATATTCATTCGTTTTTGTTGTTGTTGATATACACACGTGCATGTTAGTCGTTACAAGAATTTTATGTTTTAGTTCTTAACTTTAGTATTACAAGTTTTAAAACAACCAGCGATCCATTTATTCGACCACAAACGATCGACATTTCAACGAGCGAATTCAGTTGCCAACGGTCGCAACAATGCTACTAACCATAGCAAACTATGCCAAACTCACCTAAATTACTTTGGCTATCAAAAATCACCCCCAACTATACTTTAAAGCAACAAACTAAGCCCAATCACTTTAAAATTACAAAAAAATGCTAAAAATCATAACAAACTATACCAGAATCACCTAAATTACTTCGGATCTCGTAAATCACCCCCGACTATCCCTTACCACAACAAACCGAACGAAATCGTCTTAAAATTACAAAAAAAGGTGTACAAATCATAACAAACTAAGCCAGACTCACCTAAATTATTTCGGCTAATCTAAATCATCACCAACTAACCATTACCACAACAAACTAAACCCAATCACTTTTAAATCTATATATATAAAGCGAAGTGTCCTCACTGACACACTCATTCATTCACTCATTCATCTACACACTGATTCATAATCAACCCACAGCCCAAACCGTGAGGGCTGGAGACTTGAAATTTTAGACACGGGTGTATCATGTGCCTAAACTGAACACTAAGAAGGGATTTTGCGAAATTCGGCCCGGTTCCTTTGTAATTCAATAAAAACCGGCTAAAATAAACAAAAAATGATCGGATCGCGGAGACCGTGTTTATGTTAGAAGCACGTATCTAGCCAAAACAACTTCGACGACGGGCGACCGGTTTACATTAAAAGCACTTATTTAACCTAAACAATTTCAACGTCGAGTTTCTGCTTTCGTGATCATACTTTTGCCGTACCTAGCGAGGCCGCAGATATTTCAATTATAATTTTGATTTCAATTATAATGTCGATCCGTGACTCAATTAAAAATTACCAAACCACTCCAAATTTAATCCGTCAACATTAAACATCCTCAAATATCTCTTACCACTGCAAACTTTACCAAATCAACCCCAAAAAATTCCCGAACTATGCCAAACTGACATAAACTAGATCCGTTATTTTAAATCATCCCTTACCACCCCTTAGCAACCCCAAGTAACTCCAATCAGTTTAAAATAAAACAAAATGACATAAACCATAGCAGACTATTTCGAACTCACACATATTATTTCGTCTACCAAAAATCACCCCCAACTACCCCTTACCACCCCAAAATAAGCCCAATCACTTTAAAATTACAAAAAAATTCTACAAACCGTAGCAAACTATGCCAAACTCATCTAAATTACTTTGACTTTCATAAATCACCCCAAACTACCCCTTACCACCCCAAAATAAGCCCAATCACTTTAAAATTATAAAAAATGCTACAAACCATAGCAAACTCTGCCTAACTCACCTAAATTACTTCGGCTAACATAAATCACCCCCAACAACCCCTTACTACCCCAAAATATGCCCAATCACTTTAAAATTACAAAAAATGCTACAAACCATAGCATACTATGCCAAACTCACTTAAATTACTTCGGCTATCATAAATCACCCCCAACTACCCCTTACCACCCCTAACTCATCCCAATCACTTTAAAATTACAAAAAATGCTACAAACCATAGCAAACTATGCCTAACTCACCTAAATTACTTCGGCTAACATAAATCACCCCCAACAACCCCTTACTACCCCAAAATAAGCCCAATCACTTTGAAATTACAAAAAATGCTACAAACCATAGCAAACTATGCCAAACTCACTTAAATTACTTCGGCTATCATAAATCACCCCCAACTACCCCTTACCACCCCTAACTCATCCCAATCACTTTAAAATTACAAAAAATGCTACAAACCATAGCAAACTATGCCTAACTCACCTAAATTACTTCGGCTAACATAAATCACCCCCAACAACCCCTTACTACCCCAAAATAAGCCCAATCACTTTAAAATTACAAAAAATGCTACAAACCATAGCAAACTATGCCAAACTCACTTAAATTACTTCGGCTATCATAAATCACCCCCAACTACCCCTTACCACCCCTAACTCATCCCAATCACTTTAAAATTACAAAAAATGCTACAAACCATAGCAAACTATGCCTAACTCACCTAAATTACTTCGGCTAACATAAATCACCCCCTACAACCCCTTACTACCCCAAAATAAGCCCAATCACTTTAAAATTACAAAAAATGCTACAAACCATAGCAAACTATGCCAAACTCACTTAAATTACTTTGGCTTCTATAAATCACCCCCAACTACCCCTTACCACCCCAAAATAGGCTCAATCACTTTAAAATTACAAAAAAATTCTACAAACCGTAGCAAACTATGCCAAACTCCCCTAAATTACTTCGGCTACCATAAATCACCCCGAACTACCCTTTACAACCCCAAAATAATCACTTTAAAATTACAAAATATTCAACAAATCATAGCAAACTATCTCAAACTCACCTGAATTACTTCGGCTACCATAAATCACCCCCAACTACCCCTTACCACCCCAAACTAAGCCCAATCGCTTTAAAATTACAAAAAATGCTACAAACCATAGCAAACTATTCCAAACTCACCTAAATTACTTCGGCTACCATAAATCACCCCCAACTACCCCTTACCAACCACAAACTAAACCCAATCACTTTAAAATTACAAAATATTCTACAAACCATAGCAAACTATGCCAAACTCATTTAAATTACTTCGGCTATCATAAATCACCCCCAACTACCACTTACCACCCCAAAATAAGCCCTATTACTTTAAAATTACAAAAAATTATACAAACCATAGCAAACTATTCCAAACTCACCTAAATTACTTCGGCTACCATAAATCACCCCCAACTACCCCTTACCGCCCCAAAATTAGCCTAATCACTTTAAAATTACAAAAATGCTACAAAACATAGCAAGCTATGCCATACTCACTTAAATTACTTCGGCTACCATAAATTAATAATCGTTTTCAATCAAAATCTTCTATTAGGTTGTGTTATTTATAAATGCCTTATCGTATTAAATCATAAAATATTAATAAATATCTGCACATAAAATATATTGTTCCGACTAATAGTCGTTATTCTGAATATTAAATATGCTGATACCTATTTTGATTCTCTTCTACCTTCCAATAAATATTTGTTCCAGTTGAGATGCAAACATAAACGTATTTCTGAATTGCAACACGCTGACGGGGCAAGCCCTACCTTTTCAACATGCGTGCATTTGTATAAACAGCTCTATGGTTTTTAACTTTAAAGAGGTATAAAGGCGGTGTAAGCGCTAGAGTTTCGTAAAAATATCTGAAAAATTCGAAATTCTGCAATTGAATCAGAACTATCTTTGTGTTCGATAGTAAATTTATACTTGGAGTGGCTGTGCCAACCCTGCCACCCCTGACGAGGCACCTGCTGACTACTCTCCTTTCAGGGAAACTTTATAAATCAACGTCAAAATAATTTAGGGCGCCTGAATGTGAAAATATCACTGTGTAATAAGTTCAGACTGACATGGAACACTTGAAATTTCGATATTTGTTTGTAATTCGTCACAGGTCCATGAAGGAATGCATGTTAATGTAAACAAGTGTTAGTTTGTTGGAGAGACCGAATAAGATTTTTAACATTCCTGTCAAAATATTTATTTACTTTAGAATGTTAATTTTTTAAATTCATTTCGTGAAAATTATGACGGGCCATACGAGTACACCTGTGCGAGTATTATTTGGTACATACAAATTAATCTCTTTTGTTATCCAAATTGTTTACATACGCACTAGACACGTGCACCTCATATAATTGTGAAAATTGCTGCTTCAGCGTCTGATACGCTGGTACTCAACGTCGCCAAGGTCGAGGCGACGCATCGGTATTCGAAGTTCTATCGCTATTAAATAAATTATTTTATTCCCGATATTCCCGATTTGTTCTTGCCGTTAACCAAAACTCTCCCCAATCGATTTTCGAAAAATTTCCAGCGTCGGACCGGACGTCACTTATTATCGTACGCTAATTTTTACGTTCAGTTAATCATAGTGGTGTATTTGTTCTTCACCAAACCTGCTCCGGCCAAAATCCGAAATTTTCACTGACATCATACGCTTAAGTATTGTGTGCTTATACACGATTTACACTATTTATTTTACGAACATTGCGTTCATTATGGTCCTGCATTATTTATAACTAAAATGGAGCAGTTTGAAAATCTAATAGTAAGCGGAGAACAAATACCACCATGTATAATTCCCGTGAAAAGTGATGGAAATAGTCTTTCTTACTATCTTTCCTATTGCATTTTTAATACCGGAAATAGTGCTCAAGAGCGAAGAATAACTTCGACTTTTTTTATACATAATTCCTAAATACTTCGTTTTTATGGTGTAAAATTTTGTATCTATATATTTCAACATTGACTTTAACATTGTCAGAGAACTAAATGGGAATAATTTGGAATAATTTAGCTTCTATGTCAACTCTCCTTCTCTTGAAACTTTGGAAAACAACGACAAAATTCTTTAGGGCGCCTGGATTTGAAAATATAACTCTGTATAATAAGTTTAGACTGACTAGAGTGAAAAGAAAGGAGCTTGCACCCAGAAACGAAATTAAATGGAACACTTGAAGTTGCAATATTTGTTTGTAATTCGTCAGAAGTCCATGAGGGAATGCGTGTTAATGTAAACAAATGTGAGTTTATTGGAGACGCCGAATAAGATTTTTACATTATTGAAGCAGCTGGAGCCTGCCACGTCAAGGGCAAGGTCACAAACGTGAAAAGGCGATGCTCGATTTAGTTTGATTGAGTATCTATGCAGAAATTCGCACATACCAAGCGTTGGATAAGTATTTCTTATCGTTTCTTAGAATTCGAGAATTGCTGGTTCAGCGTGTGGAGCAGTACTCGATCGCGGTGTTTAATTTTAACACAACTACAATTGTGAAAATTGCTGCTCCAGCGTCTGAAACTGTTCGCAAAGTCGCCAAATTCGATGAGGCGACGCATCAGTGTTCGAAGGTCTACCGCTATCAAATAAAGTATTTTAATTTAACATTTGATCCTCGCGTTAACCAAATCTGCCCCCAATCAATTTTCGAAAAATTACCAGCGTCGAACCGGATTCCACTTATATTTGTACGCTAATTTTTTCTTTCAGTTAATGGTAGTGGTGTATTTGTTTTTCACCAAATTTGCCCCGGCTGAAATCCGAAATTTTCACCGTTGTATGTATGTACCAGAGATCACTGACATTCATACCCTTAATAATTATGTGCTTATACACGTTTTACACTATTTATTTTACGTTCACTGTGTTTATTATTGCTTTACATCATTTATAACTAAGATGGAGAAGTTTGAAAATCTAGCGATGTACAAATACCACACCGTATTATGAAAGGTGATGGAAATTGTCTTTTTTTATATCTATGGTATTGGTATTGATATTTTAGTACAGGAACGGAAGCTCAAGAGTGTGTTAATGTAAACAGGTGTGAGTCCGTCGGAGAGACCGAATAAGATTTTTACATCCACCATATTCCCGTCAAAATATTTATTTATTTTAGAATGTTAATTTTGCCGTTAACAAAATTTGTTCCCAATCACCATCGTCGTACCGGACGACCGTTCAGTTAATGATAATGGTGTATTTATTTTTCACCAAATCTGCCTCGGCTGAAATCCAAAATTTACAGCGTTGGACCAGACATTACTGACATTGATACGCGTTTTACACTGTTTATTTTACGTAAATACATTGTGTTCATTATTGCTTTACATCATTTATAACTAAGATGGACAAGTTTGAAAATCTAGCGATACACAAATACCATAAAATACCACATTTTACCACATACCAAAATTTTAATACTGGAAAGGGAGCTCAAAAGGTTCGCACTTTAATTGTCCAACCAGTTAGGGCCAGGTTGTAATAATTTTTGTGCAGTTCAGAAGGAGATAAGTGTTTGTTTATTCCGGAGATAAGTCAAAATCATCTACATAGTGTTCTGTTTGTGAGTTGACTGCAGCAAGAGGAATTGTTCCATTGTGTTTTCAATTTTATCATAACATGATCAGCTAATTTGTAAACTTCGATTTCCCCTAAAATTATATAAAGTTAATTTCGATTTCCTGGAATCGCTTATAGAACAACTGCCTAAAGAGTCTATTCAAAATTTTTCATTTCAGATATCAACCAAGGTATCCTCTTTGTCCAAATCATATTGAAGTACCCGGTCCTGGCAACGCCGGTTAATTTCAGCATATTTGTTTATTTTGTGATTGGAAAAGTAGAGCATTCCTGTTTAATTGTATTATTATGTCGATTAGTCAACATCACCACTTTAGTCAACACTGAGTTTATTTAATCTACGTCCGGGCAACGCCGGGTAGATTCAGCTAGTTACAAATAAATGCTAGTAACCATAGCAAACTATGCCAAACTCACCTAAATTACTTCGGCTGCCATAAATCATCACCAACTTACCCTTACCACAGCAAACTAAACCCAATCACATTTAAATTACAAAAAAATGCTACTAACCATAGCAAACTATGCCAAACTCACCTAAATTACTTCGGCTATCAAAAATCACCCCCAACTACACTTTACAGCAACAAACTAAGCCCAATCACTTTAAAATTACAAAAAAATGCTAAAAATCATAACAAACTATACCAGAATCACCTAAATTACTTTGGATACCGTAAATCACCCCCGACTATCCCTTACCACAACAAACCGAACGAAATCGTCTTAAAATTACAAAAAAAGGTGTACAAATCATAACAAACTATGCCAGACTCACCTAAATTACTTCGGCTACTCTAAATCATCACCAACTAACCCTTACCACAACAAACTAAACCCAATCATTTTTAAATCTATATATATAAAGCGGAGTGTCCTCACTGACACACTCATTCATCTACACACTGATTCATAATCAACCCACAGCCCAAACCGTGAGGGCTGGAGACTTGAAATTTTAGACACGGGTGTATCATGTGCCGAAACTGAACACTAAGAAGGGATTTTGCGAAATTCGGCCCGGTTCCTTTGTAATTCAATAAAAACCGGCTAAAATAAACAAAAAATGATCGGATCGCGGAGACCGTGTTTATGTTAGAAGCACGTATCTAGCCAAAACAACTTCGACGACGGGCGACCGGTTTACATTAAAAGCACTTATTTAACCTAAACAATTTCAACGTCGAGTTTCTGCTTTCGTGATCATACTTTTGCCGTACTTAGCGAGGCCGCAGATATTTCAATTATAATTTTGATTTCAATTATAATGTCGATCCGTGACTCAATTAAAAATTACCAAATCACTCCAAATTTAATCCGTCAACATTAAACATCCTCAAATATCTCTTACCACTGCAAACTTTACCAAATCAACCCCAAAAAATTCCCGAACTATGCCAAACTGACATAAACTAGATCCGTTATTTTAAATCATCCCTTACCACCCCTTAGCAACCCCAAGTAACTCCAATCACTTTAAAATAAAACAAAATGACACAAATCATGGCAGATTATGTCGAAATCACACATATTATTTCGTCTACCAAAAATCACCCCCAACTACCCCTTACCACCCCAAAATAAGCCCAATCACTTTAAAATTACAAAAAAATTCTACAAACCGTAGCAAACTATGCCAAACTCCCCTAAATTACTTCGGCTATCATGAATCACCCCCAACTACCCCTTACCTCCCAAAACACAGCCCAATCACTTTAAAATTATAAAAAATGTTACAAGCCATATCAAACTATGCCAAACTCATCTAAATTACTTTGACTTCCATAAATCACCCCAAACTACCCCTTACCACCCCAAAATAAGCCCAATCACTTTAAAATTACAAAAAATGCCACAAACCATAGCAAACTAAGCCTAACTCACCTAAATTACTTCGGCTACCATAAATCACCCCCAACTACACCTTACCTCCCCAAAATAAGCCCAATTACTTTAAAATTACAAAAAATGCTACAAACCATACCAAACTATGCCAAACTCACTTAAATTACTTCGGCTATCATAAATCACCCCCAACTACCCCTTACCAACCCTTACTCATCCCAATCACTTTAACATTACAAAAAATACCACAAACCATAGCAAACTATGCCTAACTCACCTACATTACCTCGGCTAACATAAATCACCCCCAACTACCCCTTACTACCCCAAAATAAGCCCAATCACTTTAAAATTATAAAAAATGCTACAAACCATAGCAAACTATGCCTAACTCACCTAAATTACTTCGGCTAACATAAATCACCCCCAACAAACCCTTACTACCCCAAAATAAGCCCAATAACTTTAAAATTACAAAAAATGCTACAAACCATAGCAAACTATGCCAAACTCACTTAAATTACTTCGGCTATTATAAATCACCCCCAACTATCCCTTACCACCCCTAACTTATCCCAATCACTTTAATATTACAAAAAATGCTACAAACCATAGCAAACTATGCCTAACTCACCTAAATTACTTCGGCTAACATAAATCACCCCCAACAACCCCTTAATACCCCAAAATAAGCCCAATCACTTTAAAATTACAAAAAATGCTACAAACCATAGCAAACTATGCCAAACTCACTTAAATTACTTCGGCTATCATAAATCACCCCCAACTACCCCTTACCACCCCTAACTCATCCCAATCACTTTAAAATTACAAAAAGTGCTACAAACCATTGCAAACTATGCCTAACTCACCTAAATTACTTCGGCTAACATAAATCACCCCCAACAACCCCTTACTACCCCAAAATAAGCCCAATCACTTTAAAATTACAAAAAATGCTTCAAACCATAGCAAACTATGCCAAACTCATTTAAATTACTTCGGCTATCATAAATCACCCCCAACTACCCCTTACCACCCCTAACTCATCCCTATCACTTTAAAATTACAAAAAATGCTACAAACCATAGCAAACTATGCCTAACTCACCTAAATTACTTCGGCTAACTTAAATCACCCTCAACAACCCCTTACTACCCCAAAATAAGCCCAATCACTTTAAAATTACAAAAAATGCTACAAACCATAGCTAACTATGCCAAACTCACTTAAATTACTTCGGCTATCATAAATCACCCCCAACTACCCCTTACCACCCCAAAATAAGCCCAATCACTTTAAAATTACAAAAAAATTCTACAAACCGTAGCAAACTATGCCAAACTCCCCTAAATTACTTCGGCTATCATGAATCACCCCCAACTACCCCTTACCACCCAAAACACAGCCCAATCACTTTAAAATTATAAAAAATGTTGCAAGCCATATCAAACTATGCCAAACTCATCTAAATTACTTTGACTTCCATAAATCACCCCAAACGTCCCCTTACCACCCCAAAATAAGCCCAATCACTTTAAAATTACAAAAAATGCCTCAAACCATAGCAAACTAAGCCTAACTCACCTAAATTACTTCGGCTACCATAAATCACCCCCAACTACCCCATACCTCCCCAAAATAAGCCCAATAACTTTAAAATTACAAAAAATGCTACAAACCATACCAAACTATGCCAAACTCACTTAAATTACTTCGGCTATCATAAATCACCCCCAACTACCCTTTACCAACCCTTACTCATCCCAATCACTTTAACATTACAAAAAATACCACAATCCATAGCAAACTATGCCTAACTCACCTACATTACTTCGCCTAACATAAATCACCCCCAACTACCCCTTACTACCCCAAAATAAGCCCAATAACTTTAAAATTATAAAAAATGCTACAAACCATAGCAAACTATGCCTAACTCACCTAAATTACTTCGGCTAACATAAATTACCCCCAACAACCCCTTACTACCCCAAAATAAGCCCAATAACTTTAAAATTACAAAAAATGCTACAAACCATAGCAAACTATGCCAAACTCACTTAAATTACTTCGGCTATTATAAATCACCCCCAACTATCCCTTACCACCCCTAACTCATCCAACAAATCATGGCAGATTATGTCGAACTCACACATATTATTTCGTCTACCAAAAATCACCCCCAACTAACTCTTACCACCCCAAAATAAGCCCAATCACTTTAAAATTACAAAAAAATTGTACAAACCGTAGCAAACTATGCCAAACTCCCCTAAATTACTTCGGCTATCATGAATCACCCCCAACTACCCCTTACCTCCCAAAACACAGCCCAATCACTTTAAAATTAAAAAATGTTACAAGCCATATCAAACTATGCCAAACTCATCTAAATTACTTTGACTTCCATAAATCACCCCAAACTACCCCTTACCACCCCAAAATAAGCCCAATCACTTTAAAATTACAAAAAATGCCACAAACCATAGCAAACTAAGCATAACTCACCTAAATTACTTCGGCTACCATAAATCACCCCCAACTACCCCTTACCTCCCCAAAATAAGCCCAATTACTTTAAAATTACAAAAAATGCTACAAACCATACCAAACTATGCCAAACTCACTTAAATTACTTCGGCTATCATAAATCACCCCCAACTACCCCTTACCACCCCTAACTCATCCCTATCACTTTAAAATTACAAAAAATGCTACAAACCATAGCAAACTATGCCTAACTCACCTAAATTACTTCGGCTAACTTAAATCACCCTCAACAACCCCTTACTACCCCAAAATAAGCCCAATCACTTTAAAATTACAAAAAATGCTACAAACCATAGCTAACTATGCCAAACTCACTTAAATTACTTCGGCTATCATAAATCACCCCCAACTACCCCTTACAACCCCTAACTCATCCCAATCACTTTAAAATTACAAAAAATGCTACAAACCATAGCAAACTATGCCTAACTCACCTAAATTACTTCGGCCACCATAAATCACCCCCCACTACCTCTTACCTCCCCAAAATAAGCCCAATCACTTTAAAATTACAAAAAAATGTTACATACCATAGCAAACTATGTCAAACTCACATAAGTTACTTCGGCTACCATAAATCACCCTTAACTACCCCTTACCAACCACAAACTAAACCCAATCACTTTAAAATTACAAAAAATGCTACAAACCATAGCAAACTATTCCAAACTCACCTAAATTACTTCGGCTACCATAAATCACCCCCAACTACCCCTTACCTCCCCAAAATAAGCCCAATCACTTTAAAATTACAAAAAATGTTACATACCATAGCAAACTATGTCAAACTCACATAAATTACTTCGGCTACCATAAATCACCCTTAACTACCCCTTACCAACCACAAACTAAACCCAATCACTTTAAAATTACAAAAAATTTTACAAACCCTAGCAAACTATGTCAAACTCACTTAAATTACTTCGGCTACCATAAATCACCCCCAACTACCCCTTACCAACCATAAACTAAACCCAATTACTTTAAAATTACAAAAAATTTTACAAACCATAGCAAACTATGTCAGACTCACCTAAATTACTTCGGCTCCCATAAATCACCCCCAACTACCCCTTACGACCCCAAAATTAGCCCAATCACTTTAAAATTACAAAAAAATGCTACAAACCATAGCAAACTATCTCAAACTCACCTGAATCACTTCGGCTACCATAAATCACCCCCAACTACCCCTTACCACCCCAAACTAAGCCCTATCACTTTAAAATTACAAAATATGCTACAAACCATAGCAAACTATCTCAAACTAACCTAAATTACTTCGGCTACCATAAATCACCCCCAACTACCCCTTACCACCCCAAACTAAGCCCTATCACTTTAAAATTACAAAATATGCTACAAACCATAGCAAACTATTCCAAAGTCACCTAGATTACTTCGGCTACCCTAAATCACCCCCAACTACCCCTTACCAGCCGAAAATAACCCCAATCACTTTAAAATTAGAAAAAATGTTACAAACCATAGCAAACTATGTCAAACTCACATAAATTACTTCGATTACCATAAATCACCCTTAACTACCCCTTACCAACCTCGAACTAAACCCAATCACTTTAAAATTACAAAAAATTTTACAAACCATAGCAAACTATGTCAAACTCACTTATATTACTTCGGCTACCATAAATCACCCCCAACTACCCCTTACCAACCATAAACTAAACCCAATTACTTTAAAATTACAAAAAATTATACAAACCATAGCAAACTATGTCAGACTCACCTAAATTACTTCGGCTCCCATAAATCACCCCCAACTACCCCTTACGACCCCAAAATTAGCCCAATCACTTTAAAATTACAAAAAAATGCTACAAACCATAGCAAACTATCCCAAACTCACCTGAATCACTTCGGCTACCATAAATCACCCCCAACTACCCCTTACCACCCCAAACTAAACCCTATCACTTTAAAATTACAAAATATGCTACAAACCATAGCAAACTATCTCAAACTAACCTAAATTACTTCGGCTACCATAAATCACCCCCAACTACCCCTTACCACCCCAAACTAAGCCCTATCACTTTAAAATTTCAAAATATGCTACAAACCATAGCAAATTATTCCAAAGTCACCTAGATTACTTCGGCTACCATAAATCAACCCCAACTACCCCTTACCAGCCGAAAATAACCCCAATCACTTTAAAATTAGAAAAAATGTTACAAACCATAGCAAACTATGTCAAACTCACTTAAATTACTTCGGCTACCATAAATCACCCCCAACTACCCCTTACCACCCCAAAATAAGCTCAATCGCTTTAAAATTACAAAAAATGCTACAAACTATGCCAAACTCACCTAAATTACTTCGGCTACCATAAATCACCCCCAACTACCCCTCACCACCCCAAAATAAGCCCAATTAGTTTAAAATTACAAAAATTATACAAACCATAGCAAACTATGTCAAACTCACCTAAATTACTTCGGCTACCATAAATCGCCCCAACTACCCCTTACCGCCCCAAAATTAGCCTAATCACTTTAAAATTACAAAAAATGCTACTAAACATAGCAAGCTATACCAAACTCACTTAAATTACTTCGGCTACCATAAATTAATAATCATTTTCAATCAAAATCTTCTATTTGGTTGTCATTTATAAATTCCTTATCGTATTAAATCATAAAATATTAATAAATATCTGCACATAAAATATATTGTTTCGACTAATAGACGTTATTCTGAATATTAAATATGCTGATACCTATTTTGATTCTCTTCCACCTTCCAATAAATATTTGTTCCAGTTGAGATGCACACATAAAGGTATTTCTGAATTGCAACACGCTGACGGGGCAAGCCCTACCTTTTCAACATGCGTGCATTTGTATAAATAGCTTTATGGTTTTTAACTTTAAAGAGGTATAAAGGCGGTGTGAGCGCTAGATTTTCGCAAAAATATCTAAAAAATTCGAAATTCTGCAGTTGAATTACAGAACTATTTTTGTGATCGATAGTAAATTTGTATTTGGAGTGGCACTGCCAACCCTGCCACACCTGACGAGCCCCCTGCTGACTACTCTCCTTCCAGGGAAACTTTATAAATTAACGGCAAAATAATTTAGGGCGCCTGAATGTGAAAATATCACTGTGTAATAAGTTCAGACTGACATGGAACACTTGAAATTTCGATATTTGTTTGTAATTCGTCACAGGTCCAAGAAGGAATGCATGTTAATGTAAACAAGTGTTAGTTTGTTGTAGAGACCGAATAAGATTTTTAACATTCCCGTCAAAATATTTATTTACTTAAGAATGTTAATTTTTAAAATTCATTTCGTGAAAATTATGACGGGCCATACGAGTACACCAGTGCGAGTATTATTTGGTACATACAAATTAATCTCTTTTGTTAACCAAATTGTTTTAATACGCACTAGACCCGTGCACCTAATATAATTGATAAAATTGCTACTTCAGAGTCTGGAACGCTGGTATCAACGTCGCCAAGGTCGAGGCGACGCATCGGTATTCGAAGTTCTATCGCTATTAAATAAATTATTTTAATATACTATTCCCGATTTGTTCTTGACGTTAAGTAAATATCTCCCCAATCGATTTTAGAAAAATTACCATCGTCGTACCGGTCTCCACTTATATACCGTACGCTAATTTTTACGTTCATTTAATGATAGTGGTGTATTTGATCTTCACCAAACCTGCTCCGGCCAAAATTTCGAAATTTGCAGTTTTACCGGATTTCACTGACATCATAAGTAATGTGTGCTTATACACGATTTACACTATTTATTTTATGTACATTGTGTTCATTATTGTTCTGCATTATTTATAACTAAGATGGAGGAATAGTAAGCGGGGTACAAATACCACCACGTATAATTCCCCTGAAACCTGATGGAAATAGTCTTTTTTACTATCTTTCCTATTGCATTTTATTTCCGAAAACAGAGCTCAAGAGGTTCGCACTATAATTGTTCATTTTATAATTACCAAATTTTCTGTATATTTTACCAGAATACGTTAAACACCCCTAAACATAATGTACCATTCCAAACTACCCTCAAAAATCATACACTTGCCATTCAAAACTACCCCAGATCAACCTAAAATGTAAAAAAATTACGAATTCCAAGCAAACTATGCTAAACTCGCATAAATTACTTCCACTTCCGCGATATCACCCCAACCACTTTTTACCAAGCCAAACTAAACCCAATCACATTAAAATTACCAAAAGTTTAGTTTAATCCGCCAAAGCTAAACCCCGACAACCATCAATAACCATTCAAAACAATCCCCAAAAAAACCCTTATCATCCGAAACTACACCAAATACATCGTTTTTATGGTGTGAAATTATGTATTTATATATTTCAGCTTCTCTGTCAACTTTGTCAACAAAGGAGCTTGCACCCAGAAACGAAATTATCGTCATTTTCCAAATCATATTGAAGTACCCGGTCCTGGCAATGCAGGTTAATTTCAGCAAATTTGTTTATTTTGTGATTGGAAAAGTAGAGCATTCCTGTTTAATTGCATTATAATGTCGATTAGTCTACATCACCAATTCACCACTTTTGTCAACACTGCGTTTATTTAATCTACGTCCGGGCAACGCCGGGTACATTCAGCTAGTTCTGGTATAGTTTGTTATGATTTTTAGCATTTTTTTGTAATTTTAAAGTGATTGGGCTTAGTTTGTTGCTGTAAAGTGTAGTTGGGGGTGATTTTTGATAGCCGAAGTAATTTAGGTTAGTTTGGCATAGTTTGCTATGGTTACTAGCATTTTTTTGTAATTTAAAAGTGATTGGGTTTAGTTTGTTGTGGTTAGGTTTAGTTGGTGATAATTTAGTGTAGCCGAAGTAATTTAGGTGAGTCTGGCATAGTTTGTTATGATTTGTACACCTTTTTTTTAATTTTAAGATGTAATGGTTTGGTTTGTTGTGGTAAGGGATAGTTGGGGGTGATTTACGGTAGCCGAAGTAATTTAGGTGATTCTGGTATACTTTGTTATGATTTTTAGCATTTTTTTGTAATTTTAAAGCGATTGGGCTTAGTTCGTTGCTGTAAAGTGTAGTTGGGGGTGATTTTTGATAGCCGAAGTAATTTAGGTGTGTTTGGCATAGTTTGCTATGGTTAGTAGCATTTTTTTGTAATTTAAAAGTGATTGGGCTTAGTCTGTTGTGGTAAGGGTTAGTTGGTGATGATTTAGAGTAGCCGAAGTAATTTAGGTGAGTCTGGCATAGTTTGTTATGATTTGTACACCTTTTTTTGTAATTTTAAGATGATATGGTTTGGTTTGTTGTGGTAAGGGATAGTTGGGGGTGATTTACGGTAGCCGAAGTAATTTAGGTGATTCTGGTATAGTTTGTTATGATTTTTAGCATTTTTTTGTAATTTTAAAGTGATTGGGCTTAGTTTGTTGCTGTAAAGTGTAGTTGGGGGTGATTTTTGATAGCCGAAGTAATTTAGGTGTGTTTGGCATAATTTGCTATGGTTAGTAGCATTTTTTTGTAATTTAAAAGTGATTGGGTTTAGTTTGTTGTGGTAAGGGTTAGTTGGTGATGATTTATGGTAGCCGAAGTAATTTAGGTGAGTTTGGCATAGTTTGCTATGGTTACTAGCATTTTTTTGTAATTTAAAAGTGATTGGGTTTAGTTTGTTATGGTAAGGGTTAGTTAGTGATGATTTAGAGTAGCCGAAGTAATTTAGGTGAGTCTGGCATAGTTTGTTATGATTTGTACACCTTTTTTTGTAATTTTAAGATGATATGGTTTGGTTTGTTGTGGTAAGGGATAGTTGGGGGTGATTTACGGTGCCCGAAGTAATTTAGGTGATTCTGGTATAGTTTGTTATGATTTGTAGCATTTTTTTGTAATTTTAAAGTGATTGGGCTTAATTTGTTGCTGTAGAGTGTAGTTGGGGGTGATTTTTGTTAGCCGAAGTAATTTAGGTGTGTTTGGCATAGTTTGCTATGGTTAGTAGCATTTTTTTGTAATTTAAAAGTGATTGGGTTTAGTCTGTTGTGGTAAGGGTTAGTTGGTGATGATTTAGAGTAGCCGAATTAATTTGGGTGAGTCTGGCATAGTTTGTTATAATTTGTACACCTTTTTTTGTAATTTTAAGATGATATGGTTTGGTTTGTTGTGGTAAGGGATAGTTGGGGGTGATTTACGGTAGCCGAAGTAATGTAGGTGATTCTGGTATAGTTTGTTGCTGTTAAGTGTAGTTGGGGGTGATTTTTGATAGCCGAAGTAATTTAGGTGAGTTTGGTATAGTTTGCTATGGTTAGTAGCATTTTTTTGTAATTTAAAAGTGATTGGGTTTAGTTTGTTGTGGCAAGGGTTAGTTGGTGATGATTTATGGTAGCCGAAGTAATTTAGGTGATTCTGGTATAGTTTGTTATGATTTTTAGCATTTTTTTGTAATTTTAAAGTGATTGGGCTTTGTTTGTTGCTGTAATGTGTGGTTGGTGATGATTTATGGTAGCCGAAATAATTTAGGTGAGTTTGGCATAGTTTGCTATGGTTACTAGCATTTTTTTGTAATTTAAAAGTTATTGGGTTTAGTTTGTTGTGGTAAGGGTTAGTTGGTGATGATTTAGAGTAGCCGAAGTAATTTAGGTGAGTCTGGCTTAGCTTGTTATGATTTGTACACCTTTTTTTGTAATTTTAAGATGATATGGTTTGGTTTGTTGTGGTAAGGGATAGTTGGGGGTGATTTACGGTAGCCGAAGTAATTTAGGTGATTCTGGTATAGTTTGTTATGGTTTTTAACATTTTTTTGTAATTTTAAAGTGATTGGGCTTAGTTTGTTGCTGTTAAGTGTAGTTGGGGGTGATTTTTGATAGCCGAAGTAATTTAGGTGAGTTTGGCATAGTTTGCTATGGTTAGTAGCATTTTTTTGTAATTTAAAAGTAATTGGGTTTAGTTTGTTGTGGCAAGGGTTAGTTGGTGATGATTTATGGTAGCCGAAGTAATTTAGGTGAGTCTGGCATAGTTTGTTATGATTTGTACACCTTTTTTTGTAATTTTAAGATGATATGGTTTGGTTTGTTGTGGTAAGGGATAGTTGGGGGTGATTTACGGTAGCCGAAGTAATTTAGGTGATTCTGGTATAGTTTGTTATGATTTTTAGCATTTTTTTTGTAATTTTAAAGTGATTGGGCTTTGTTTGTTGCTGTAAAGTGTAGTTGGTGATGATTTATGGTAGCCGAAATAATTTAGGTGAGTTTGGCATAGTTTGCTATGGTTACTAGCATTTTTTTTGTAATTTAAAACTTATTGGGTTTAGTTTGTTGTGGTAAGGGTTAGTTGGTGATGATTTAGAGTAGCCGAAGTAATTTAGGTGAGTCTGGCTTAGCTTGTTATGATTTGTACACCTTTTTTTGTAATTTTAAGATGATATGGTTTGGTTTGTTGTGGTAAGGGATAGTTGGGGGTGATTTACGGTAGCCGAAGTAATTTAGGTGATTCTGGTATAGTTTGTTATGATTTTTAGCATTTTTTTGTAATTTTAAAGTGATTGGGCTTTGCTTGTTGCTGTAAAGTGTAGTTGGTGATGATTTATGGTAGCCGAAATAATTTAGGTGAGTTTGGCATAGTTTGCTATGGTTACTAGCATTTTTTTGTAATTTAAAAGTGATTGGGTTTAGTTTGTTGTGGTAAGGGTTAGTTAGTGATGATTTAGAGTAGCCGAAGTAATTTAGGTGAGTCTGGCATAGTTTGTTATGATTTGTACACCTTTTTTTGTAATTTTAAGATGATATGGTTTGGTTTGTTGTGGTAAGGGATAGTTGGGGGTGATTTACGGTAGCCGAAGTAATTTAGGTGATTCTGGTATAGTTTGTTATGATTTTTAGCATTTTTTTGTAATTTTAAACTGATTGGGCTTAGTTTGTTGCTGTAAAGTGTAGTTAGGGGTGATTTTTGATAGCCGAAGTAATTTAGGTGTGTTTGGCATAATTTGCTATGGTTAGTAGCATTTTTTTGTAATTTAAAAGTGATTGGGTTTAGTTTGTTGTGGTAAGGGTTAGTTGGTGATGATTTATGGTAGCCGAAGTAATTTAGGTGAGTTTGGCATAGTTTTCTATGGTTACTAGCATTTTTTTGTAATTTAAAAGTGATTGGGTTTAGTTTGTTGTGGTAAGGGTTAGTTAGTGATTATTTAGAGTAGCCGAAGTAATTTAGGTGAGTCTGGCATAGTTTGTTATGATTTGTACACCTTTTTTTGTAATTTTAAGATGATATGGTTTGGTTTGTTGTGGTAAGGGGTAGTTGGGGGTGATTTACGGTGCCCGAAGTAATTTAGGTGATTCTGGTATAGTTTGTTATGATTTGTAGCATTTTTTTGTAATTTTAAAGTGATTGGGCTTAGTTTGTTGCTGTAGAGTGTAGTTGGGGGTGATTTTTGTTAGCCGAAGTAATTTAGGTGTGTTTGGCATAGTTTGCTATGGTTAGTAGCATTTTTTTGTAATTTAAAAGTGATTGGGTTTAGTTTGTTGTGGCAAGGGTTAGTTGGTGATGATTTATGGTAGCCGAAGTAATTTAGGTGAGTCTGGCATAGTTTGTTATGGTTTGTACACCTTTTTTTGTAATTTTAAGATGATATGGTTTGGTTTGTTGTGGTAAGGGATAGTTGGGGGTGATTTACGGTAGCCGAAGTAATTTAGGTGATTCTGGTATAGCTTGTTATGATTTTTAGCATTTTTTTGTAATTTTAAAGTGATTGGGCTTTGTTTGTTGCTGTAAAGTGTAGTTGGTGATGATTTATGGTAGCCGAAATAATTTAGGTGAGTTTGGCATAGTTTGCTATGGTTACTAGCATTTTTTTTGTAATTTAAAAGTGATTGGGTTTAGTTTGTTGTGGTAAGTGTTAGTTGGTGGTGATTTAGAGTAGCCGAAGTAATTTAGGTGAGTCTGGCATAGTTTGTTATGATTTGTACACCTTTTTTTGTAATTTTAAGATGATGTGGTTTGGTTTGTTGTGGTAAAGGATAGTTGGGGGTGATTTACGGTAGCCGAAGTAATTTAGGTGATTCTGGTATAGTTTGTTATGGTTTTTAACATTTTTTTGTAATTTTAAAATGATTGGGCTTAGTTTGTTGCTGTTAAGTGTAGTTGGGGGTGATTTTTGATAGCCGAAGTAATTTAGGTGAGTTTGGCATAGTTTGCTATGGTTAGTAGCATTTTTTTGAAATTTAAAAGTGATTGGGTTTAGTTTGTTGTGGCAAGGGTTAGTTGGTGATGATTTATGGTAGCCGAAGTAATTTAGGTGAGTCTGGCATAGTTTGTTATGATTTGTACACCTTTTTTTGTAATTTTAAGATGATATGGTTTGGTCTGTTGTGGTAAGGGATAGTTGGGGGTGATTTACGGTAGCCGAAGTAATTTAGGTGATTCTGGTATAGTTTGTTATGATTTTTAGCATTTTTTTGTAATTTTAAAGTGATTGGGCTTTGTTTGTTGCTGTAAAGTGTAGTTGGTGATGATTTATGGTAGCCGAAATAATTTAGGTGAGTTTGGCATAGTTTGCTATGGTTACTAGCATTTTTTTTGTAATTTAAAAGTGATTGGGTTTAGTTTGTTGTGGTAAGGGTTAGTTGGTGGTGATTTAGAGTAGCCGAAGTAATTTAGGTGAGTCTGGCATAGTTTGTTATGATTTGTACACCTTTTTTTGTAATTTTAAGATGATATGGTTTGGTTTGTTGTGGTAAGGGATAGTTGGGGGTGATTTACGGTAGCCGAAGTAATTTAGGTGATTCTGGTATAGTTTGTTATGATTTTTAGCATTTTTTTGTAATTTTAAAGTGATTGGGCTTTGTTTGTTGCTGTAAAGTGTAGTTGGTGATGATTTATGGTAGCCGAAATAATTTAGGTGAGTTTGGCATAGTTTGCTATGGTTACTAGCATTTTTTTTGTAATTTAAAAGTGATTGGGTTTAGTTTGTTGTGGTAAGTGTTAGTTGGTGGTGATTTAGAGTAGCCGAAGTAATTTAGGTGAGTCTGGCATAGTTTGTTATGATTTGTACACCTTTTTTTGTAATTTTAAGATGATGTGGTTTGGTTTGTTGTGGTAAAGGATAGTTGGGGGTGATTTACGGTAGCCGAAGTAATTTAGGTGATTCTGGTATAGTTTGTTATGGTTTTTAACATTTTTTTGTAATTTTAAAATGATTGGGCTTAGTTTGTTGCTGTTAAGTGTAGTTGGGGGTGATTTTTGATAGCCGAAGTAATTTAGGTGAGTTTGGCATAGTTTGCTATGGTTAGTAGCATTTTTTTGAAATTTAAAAGTGATTGGGTTTAGTTTGTTGTGGCAAGGGTTAGTTGGTGATGATTTATGGTAGCCGAAGTAATTTAGGTGAGTCTGGCATAGTTTGTTATGATTTGTACACCTTTTTTTGTAATTTTAAGATGATATGGTTTGGTCTGTTGTGGTAAGGGATAGTTGGGGGTGATTTACGGTAGCCGAAGTAATTTAGGTGATTCTGGTATAGTTTGTTATGATTTTTAGCATTTTTTTGTAATTTTAAAGTGATTGGGCTTTGTTTGTTGCTGTAAAGTGTAGTTGGTGATGATTTATGGTAGCCGAAATAATTTAGGTGAGTTTGGCATAGTTTGCTATGGTTACTAGCATTTTTTTTGTAATTTAAAAGTGATTGGGTTTAGTTTGTTGTGGTAAGGGTTAGTTGGTGGTGATTTAGAGTAGCCGAAGTAATTTAGGTGAGTCTGGCATAGTTTGTTATGATTTGTACACCTTTTTTTGTAATTTTAAGATGATATGGTTTGGTTTGTTGTGGTAAGGGATAGTTGGGGGTGATTTACGGTAGCCGAAGTAATTTAGGTGATTCTGGTATAGTTTGTTATGATTTTTAGCATTTTTTTGTAATTTTAAAGTGATTGGGCTTTGCTTGTTGCTGTAAAGTGTAGTTGGTGATGATTTATGGTAGCCGAAATAATTTAGGTGAGTTTGGCATAGTTTGCTATGGTTACTAGCATTTATTTGTAATTTAAAAGTGATTGGGTTTAGTTTGTTGTGGTAAGGGTTAGTTAGTGATGATTTAGAGTAGCCGAAGTAATTTAGGTGAGTCTGGCATAGTTTGTTATGATTTGTACACCTTTTTTTGTAATTTAAAGATGATATGGTTTGGTTTGTTGTGGTAAGGGATAGTTGGGGGTGATTTACAGTAGCCGAAGTAATTTAGGTGATTCTGGTATAGTTTGTTATGATTTTTAGCATTTTTTTGTAATTTTAAAGTGATTGGGCTTAGTTTGTTGCTGTAAAGTGTAGTTAGGGGTGATTTTTGATAGCCGAAGTAATTTAGGTGTGTTTGGCATAATTTGCTATGGTTAGTAGCATTTTTTTGTAATTTAAAAGTGATTGGGTTTAGTTTGTTGTGGTAAGGGTTAGTTGGTGATGATTTATGGTAGCCGAAGTAATTTAGGTGAGTTTGGCATAGTTTGCTATGGTTACTAGCATTTTTTTGTAATCTAAAAGTGATTGGGTTTAGTTTGTTGTGGTAAGGGTTAGTTAGTGATTATTTAGAGTAGCCGAAGTAATTTAGGTGAGTCTGGCATAGTTTGTTATGATTTGTACACCTTTTTTTGTAATTTTAAGATGATATGGTTTGGTTTGTTGTGGTAAGGGGTAGTTGGGGGTGATTTACGGTGCCCGAAGTAATTTAGGTGATTCTGGTATAGTTTGTTATGATTTGTAGCATTTTTTTGTAATTTTAAAGTGATTGGGCTTAGTTTGTTGCTGTAGAGTGTAGTTGGGGGTGATTTTTGTTAGCCGAAGTAATTTAGGTGTGTTTGGCATAGTTTGCTATGGTTAGTAGCATTTTTTTGTAATTTAAAAGTGATTGGGTATAGTTTGTTGTGGCAAGGGTTAGTTGGTGATGATTTATGGTAGCCGAAGTAATTTAGGTGAGTCTGGCATAGTTTGTTATGGTTTGTACACCTTTTTTTGTAATTTTAAGATGATATGGTTTGGTTTGTTGTGGTAAGGGATAGTTGGGGGTGATTTACGGTAGCCGAAGTAATTTAGGTGATTCTGGTATAGCTTGTTATGATTTTTAGCATTTTTTTGTAATTTTAAAGTGATTGGGCTTTGTTTGTTGCTGTAAAGTGTAGTTGGTGATGATTTATGGTAGCCGAAATAATTTAGGTGAGTTTGGCATAGTTTGCTATGGTTACTAGCATTTTTTTTGTAATTTAAAAGTGATTGGGTTTAGTTTGTTGTGGTAAGGGTTAGTTGGTGGTGATTTAGAGTAGCCGAAGTAATTTAGGTGAGTCTGGCATAGTTTGTTATGATTTGTACACCTTTTTTTGTAATTTTAAGATGATGTGGTTTGGTTTGTTGTGGTAAAGGATAGTTGGGGGTGATTTACGGTAGCCGAAGTAATTTAGGTGATTCTGGTATAGTTTGTTATGGTTTTTAACATTTTTTTGTAATTTTAAAATGATTGGGCTTAGTTTGTTGCTGTTAAGTGTAGTTGGGGGTGATTTTTGATAGCCGAAGTAATTTAGGTGAGTTTGGCATAGTTTGCTATGGTTAGTAGCATTTTTTTGAAATTTAAAAGTGATTGGGTTTAGTTTGTTGTGGCAAGGGTTAGTTGGTGATGATTTATGGTAGCCGAAGTAATTTAGGTGAGTCTGGCATAGTTTGTTATGATTTGTACACCTTTTTTTGTAATTTTAAGATGATATGGTTTGGTTTGTTGTGGTAAGGGATAGTTGGGGGTGATTTACGGTAGCCGAAGTAATTTAGGTGATTCTGGTATAGTTTGTTATGATTTTTAGCATTTTTTTGTAATTTTAAAGTGATAGGGCTTTGTTTGTTGCTGTAAAGTGTAGTTGGTGATGATTTATGGTAGCCGAAATAATTTAGGTGAGTTTGGCATAGTTTGCTATGGTTACTAGCATTTTTTTTGTAATTTAAAAGTGATTGGGTTTAGTTTGTTGTGGTAAGGGTTAGTTGGTGGTGATTTAGAGTAGCCGAAGTAATTTAGGTGAGTCTGGCATAGTTTGTTATGATTTGTACACCTTTTTTTGTAATTTTAAGATGATATGGTTTGGTTTGTTGTGGTAAGGGATAGTTGGGGGTGATTTACGGTAGCCGAAGTAATTTAGGTGATTCTGGTATAGTTTGTTATGATTTTTAGCATTTTTTTGTAATTTTAAAGTGATTGGGCTTTGTTTGTTGCTGTAAAGTGTAGTTGGTGATGATTTATGGTAGCCGAAATAATTTAGGTGAGTTTGGCATAGTTTGCTATGGTTACTAGCATTTTTTTTGTAATTTAAAAGTGATTGGGTTTAGTCTGTTGTGGTAAGGGTTAGTTGGTGGTGATTTAGAGTAGCCGAAGTAATTTAGGTGAGTCTGGCATAGTTTGTTATGATTTGTACACCTTTTTTTGTAATTTTAAGATGATATGGTTTGGTTTGTTGTGGTAAGGGATAGTTGGGGGTGATTTACGTTAGCCGAAGTAATTTAGGTGATTCTGGTATAGTTTGTTATGATTTTTAGCATTTTTTTGTAATTTTAAAGTGATTGGGCTTTGTTTGTTGCTGTAAAGTGTAGTTGGTGATGATTTATGGTAGCCGAAATAATTTAGGTGAGTTTGGCATAGTTTGCTATGGTTACTAGCATTTTTTTGTAATTTAAAAGTTATTGGGTTTAGTTTGTTGTGGTAAGGGTTAGTTGGTGATGATTTAGAGTAGCCGAAGTAATTTAGGTGAGTCTGGCTTAGCTTGTTATGATTTGTACACCTTTTTTTGTAATTTTAAGATGATATGGTTTGGTTTGTTGTGGTAAGAGATAGTTGGGGGTGATTTACGGTAGCCGAAGTAATTTAGGTGATTCTGGTATAGTTTGTTATGGTTTTTAAAATTTTTTTGTAATTTTAAAGTGATTGGGCTTAGTTTGTTGCTGTTAAGTGTAGTTGGGGGTGATTTTTGATAGCCGAAGTAATTTAGGTGAGTTTGGCATAGTTTGCTATGGTTAGTATTCTATCTATCTATCTATGTAGCGGTGCGTTCCTATGTAGGACCGCTGCATTCAGGCCTTGCGGCCCATTATGCCCGCCCTCCTCTCCCCGCTCACCCTACTCAAGTCCTGACCTTTCTATGAAGCTCAGTATCTTGGGCCAGGGGAGCGTATGGAGCTCTTCAATAGGGACCTGATGTGCTCCTAGAAAATTTGCCCTACTGTGACTTAAAGGCCACAGTTGGTCAGCAGATGAATTGGAGTTTCCTCGTCTTCATTGCACAGCCGACATCTACGTTCCTCCGAGAGGCCCATGATGTTAAGATGTCGCCTCAACTGGCAGTGTCCCGTTAGGACACCCACCAGCCTCCTCAGTCTGGTCCGACTGAGCTTTAGCATCCATCCCCGAGCTGCCGGGCTGGCCACTCCCTTTATCAGGGATTTGGCCTGCCTCAGCCCGCTGATGTTCCTCCAGTAGGAGTCAAATTGAGACTTGAGAGCACTTTGCGTCCTCTGTCTCAAGTAACCACTACTTACTCCGCACGAGGGCTGCGGGCCGAGATACGGCGTCTTCGCCGCCTCTCTAGCCAACTCATCAGCCCTTTCGTTACCTGCCACGCCCGTATGGCCTGGAACCCATACGACCGTGACCGCATTCACCTCTGCCAATCTTGACAGCGCATGTCTACAGTCCAGCACCAATCTGGATCTCACCTCGTTTGAGTTGAGGGCCCCGATGGCCGCCTGACTGTCCGTACAAATGAAGATGTGGCTGCCCGAGTATTCTCTCTCGAGATTCTCCTGCGCACATCTCAGGATAGCGAACAATTCCGCCTGAAAGACGCTCGGGTAAGTCCCCAGCGGAAAGGAAACTTCCACTCTGGGTGTTTTACCAAAGATGCCCGCGCCAGTACCCTCTCCCGTTTTGGACCCGTCTGTGTACCAGACTAGTCCTTTCGGCGTGAGCATATCTTCTGCTTTTATCCTCCAGTCCTCCCTTGATGGGATCCTGATCTTAAAGGGTTTATCGAAACGCCAGATGCGTTCCATATCGTCCCTGATCATCCCAGAGCACAAGTCATTGCACCCCGGGATGGATACGGGCCAATGATAGGCTCCCTCTGGTCGCCCCCTCGTTTCCAACCTCAGCTTTGTCACCGCCCTGAAGGCCTCGGCCCTAACCCTGAGGTAAAGGGGCTCGAGACCCAATAGGGCCTCCATCGCCGCGGTAGGCGTTGTTCTCAGAGCTCCGGTCACCATGAGGCATCCCAGTCTCTGAACACGTCCCAAATTCGCCCTGATCGACTGCCGCTCCGTAGAGCGCCACCAGACCAAGGCACCGTAAGTTACTATTGGTCTGACTATCGTAGTGTATAGCCAGAAAGACACCTGAAGTTGTAGACCCTATGTGCTGCCCCAGAACCGACGGCACGCCCAAAAGGTGGTCGTCGCCTTCCGCACTTGGCTTCCCACATGGTCAGTCCAAGAGAGTTTCGGATCCAAGGTTACCCCTAGATATTTAACCCTCTCGGCCAACTTTAGTGTGACGCCTTGGATACATGGCCACTGGACCGTGTCCACCTTCCTTTTCCTGGTAAAGAGCATAAGTTCCATTTTCGACGGATTCATCGAAAGGCCCTTACTACCACACCACCTATTGACCATACCCAGGGCTCTTTGCATGAGCTCCGTGATTGGTCCCAAAAACTTTCCCTGTATAATTATACAGAGTTCGTCCGCATATGCTTGCGCATAGAACCCATTCTCATTAAGGTCCTCCAGAAGGCCGTCCAGGAGAAGCGACCACAGGAGAGGAGAAAGAACTCCCCCCTGCGGACAGCCCCTCGCTACCACGGCTTGAGTGGAAGCCCCTCTCAGAGATGACTGAATGCGGCGTCCCTCGAGCATGCGCCGTATCCAGGTAACAATGGTCCGGTGAATGCCGTGCTCGAAGGCGGCGTCGCATAACGAATCAAACGAAGGGTTGCTGAAGGCGCCTTCGACGTCAAGAAAGGCAGCAAGTGCCCATTCCTTCTTCAGAATGGCGTCCTCCGCTCTTGCAACTAGCTGGTGGAGCGCCGTTTCTGTGGACCGACCAGTTCTATAAGCGTGCTGGTTGGGATGGATGGGATACGTGTGAAGAGCCCCATCTTTGATGTGCCTATCAACCAATCTCTCACTGAGTTTCAGCAAGAAGGAAGAGAGGCTGATAGGACGGAAGTCTTTCGGCTGGTCATGTTGCAATTTTCCAGCCTTAGGCATGAACACCACCTTAACCTGTCTCCAAGAAAGTGGGATGTGGCTCAGGGCGATAGACGCCCTGATAATGTGGTACAGCGGACCGATGAGACACTCCCCCGCCTCCTGAAGGAGAGCCGGGAAGATCCCGTCTGGACCCGCCGCTTTAAACGGTGCGAACTTTGAGATCGCCCATCTTATTTTGTCGTAGGAAACGATCTCCGAGGCAGTGTGCCAGTCCCTAGCCGGGCCGGACCACCGATCAGTCTCGTCATTGTTCGTTGTTGGTTCGGGAAAGTGCGTCTCCACGAGGAGCTCCAAGGCCGCCGCGTCAGAGTCCGTAAACGACCCGTCCGGCAGCCTCAGCGCCCCCACGCGGGCGCTCCCCCCCAGAACTTTCCTTAGCTTAGCAACTTCTGAAAGACCTTCCATGTTCGCACAGAAGTTCCTCCAGCTGTCCCTTTTCCTCTTTTTTATGAGGCCTTTGAACCGTCTTTGGGAGTCCTTGTAGGATTCCCACTCCGGTTGCCGGTTAATGCGCATGGCCCGGTTCAACTTTTTCCTAGTCTCCCGTCTTAGCGCCTCTAGCTCGCCGTTCCACCATGGTGGTTGTTTATCCTGCCCAGTTCTCAAAGGGCAGTTCGACTCGAAGGAGGAAATTATGTCCCCACGAAGAGCGTCGACTTCATGGTCCAAATCCGCCCTAGTACGTGGTCTAATTCGTTTGTCCCCAAGCTTCGCCTGTAAGTCCCTCCGGTAGGAGTTCCAATCAGTGGCCTTAGGGTTCCTGTACGTCCTAGTCGAGACCTCGATTTGGAGCGCTATTTTGAATTGAATGTACCGATGATCCGAGAGCGACGGCTCATCTAGTACCTTCCAATTCTTGATCCGCTGTGCGACCGTGCTGGAACACAGAGTAATGTCTATTACTTCCTTTCGTACACTAGTCACGAAGGTGGGTTCGGATCCGCGATTAGCGACCTCCAGCCCCGTAGAAGTAATGAATTCGAGCAGTGCTGATCCCCTCCTGTTGGTGTCGCTGCTTCCCCACACCTTGTGGTGAGAGTTCGCATCGCAGCCCACTATCAGGGACCAGGACTTATTCCTACAGAACTCCACTAGGTCACACAGTTCCTGTGTTGGAGGTGGAGTCCCAATGGTTAGTAGCATTTTTTTGTAATTTAAAAGTGATTGGGTTTTGTTTGTTGTGGCAAGGGTTAGTTGGTGATGATTTATGGTAGCCGAAGTAATTTAGGTGAGTCTGGCATAGTTTGTTATGATTTGTACACCTTTTTTTGTAATTTTAAGATGATATGGTTTGGTTTGTTGTGGTAAGGGATAGTTGGGGGTGATTTACGGTAGCCGAAGTAATTTAGGTGATTCTGGTATAGTTTGTTATGATTTTTAGCATTTTTTTGTAATTTTAAAGTGATTGGGCTTTGTTTGTTGCTGTAAAGTGTAGTTGGTGATGATTTATGGTAGCCGAAATAATTTAGGTAAGTTTGGCATAGTTTGCTATGGTTACTAGCATTTTTTTGTAATTTAAAAGTTATTGGGTTTAGTTTGTTGTGGTAAGGGTTAATTGGTGATGATTTAGAGTAGCCGAAGTAATTTAGGTGAGTCTGGCTTAGCTTGTTATGATTTGTACATCTTTTTTTGTAATTTTAAGATGATATGGTTTGGTTTGTTGTGGTAAGGGATAGTTGGGGGTGATTTACGGTAGCCGAAGTAATTTAGGTGATTCTGGTATAGTTTGTTATGATTTTTAGCATTTTTTTGTAATTTTAAAGTGATTGGGCTTTGTTTGTTGCTGTAAAGTGTAGTTGGTGATGATTTATGGTAGCCGAAATAATTTAGGTGAGTTTGGCATAGTTTGCTATGGTTACTAGCATTTTTTTGTAATTTAAAAGTTATTGGGTTTAGTTTGTTGTGGTAAGGGTTAGTTGGTGATGATTTAGAGTAGCCGAAGTAATTTAGGTGAGTCTGGCATAGTTTGTTATGATTTGTACACCTTTTTTTGTAATTTTAAGATGATATGGTTTGGTTTGTTGTGGTAAGGGATAGTTGGGGGTGATTTACGGTAGCCGAAGTAATTTAGGTGATTCTGGTATAGTTTGTTATGATTTTTAGCATTTTTTTGTAATTTTAAAGTGATTGGGCTTTGTTTGTTGCTGTAAAGTGTAGTTGGTGATGATTTATGGTAGCCGAAATAATTTAGGTGAGTTTGGCATGTTTGCTATGGTTACTAGCATTTTTTTGTAATTTAAAAGTTATTGGGTTTAGTTTGTTGTGGTAAGGGTTAGTTGGTGATGATTTAGAGTAGCCGAAGTAATTTAGGTGAGTCTGGCTTAGCTTGTTATGATTTGTACACCTTTTTTTGTAATTTTAAGATGATATGGTTTGGTTTGTTGTGGTAAGAAATAGTTGGGGGTGATTTACGGTAGCCGAAGTAATTTAGGTGATTCTGGTATAGTTTGTTATGGTTTTTAACATTTTTTTGTAATTTTAAAGTGATTGGGCTTAGTTTGTTGCTGTTAAGTGTAGTTGGGGGTGATTTTTGATAGCCGAAGTAATTTAGGTGAGTTTGGCATAGTTTGCTATGGTTAGTAGCATATTTTTGTAATTTAAAAGTGATTGGGTTTAGTTTGTTGTGGCAAGGGTTAGTTGGTGATGATTTATGGTAGCCGAAGTAATTTAGGTGAGTCTGGCATAGTTTGTTATGATTTGTACACCTTTTTTTGTAATTTTAAGATGATATGGTTTGGTTTGTTGTGGTAAGGGATAGTTGGGGGTGATTTACGGTAGCCGAAGTAATTTAGGTGATTCTGGTATAGTTTGTTATGATTTTTAGCATTTTTTTGTAATTTTAAAGTGATTGGGCTTTGTTTGTTGCTGTAAAGTGTAGTTGGTGATGATTTATGGTAGCCGAAATAATTTAGGTGAGTTTGGCATAGTTTGCTATGGTTACTAGCATTTTTTTGTAATTTAAAAGTTATTGGGTTTAGTTTGTTGTGGTAAGGGTTAGTTGGTGATGATTTAGAGTAGCCGAAGTAATTTGGGTGAGTCTGGCTTAGCTTGTTATGATTTGTACACCTTTTTTTGTAATTTTAAGATGATATGGTTTGGTTTGTTGTGGTAAGGGATAGTTGGGGGTGATTTACGGTAGCCGAAGTAATTTAGGTGATTCTGGTATAGTTTGTTATGATTTTTAGCATTTTTTTGTAATTTTAAAGTGATTGGGCTTTGTTTGTTGCTGTAAAGTGTAGTTGGTGATGATTTATGGTAGCCGAAATAATTTAGGTGAGTTTGGCATAGTTTGCTATGGTTACTAGCATTTTTTTGTAATTTAAAAGTTATTGGGTTTAGTTTGTTGTGGTAAGGGTTAGTTGGTGATGATTTAGAGTAGCCGAAGTAATTTAGGTGAGTCTGGCATAGTTTGTTATGATTTGTACACCTTTTTTTGTAATTTTAAGATGATATGGTTTGGTTTGTTGTGGTAAGGGATAGTTGGGGGTGATTTACGGTAGCCGAAGTAATTTAGGTGATTCTGGTATAGTTTGTTATGATTTTTAGCATTTTTTTGTAATTTTAAAGTGATTGGGCTTTGTTTGTTGCTGTAAAGTGTAGTTGGTGATGATTTATGGTAGCCGAAATAATTTAGGTGAGTTTGGCATGTTTGCTATGGTTACTAGCATTTTTTTGTAATTTAAAAGTTATTGGGTTTAGTTTGTTGTGGTAAGGGTTAGTTGGTGATGATTTAGAGTAGCCGAAGTAATTTAGGTGAGTCTGGCTTAGCTTGTTATGATTTGTACACCTTTTTTTGTAATTTTAAGATGATATGGTTTGGTTTGTTGTGGTAAGAAATAGTTGGGGGTGATTTACGGTAGCCGAAGTAATTTAGGTGATTCTGGTATAGTTTGTTATGGTTTTTAACATTTTTTTGTAATTTTAAAGTGATTGGGCTTAGTTTGTTGCTGTTAAGTGTAGTTGGGGGTGATTTTTGATAGCCGAAGTAATTTAGGTGAGTTTGGCATAGTTTGCTATGGTTAGTAGCATATTTTTGTAATTTAAAAGTGATTGGGTTTAGTTTGTTGTGGCAAGGGTTAGTTGGTGATGATTTATGGTAGCCGAAGTAATTTAGGTGAGTCTGGCATAGTTTGTTATGATTTGTACACCTTTTTTTGTAATTTTAAGATGATATGGTTTGGTTTGTTGTGGTAAGGGATAGTTGGGGGTGATTTACGGTAGCCGAAGTAATTTAGGTGATTCTGGTATAGTTTGTTATGATTTTTAGCATTTTTTTGTAATTTTAAAGTGATTGGGCTTTGTTTGTTGCTGTAAAGTGTAGTTGGTGATGATTTATGGTAGCCGAAATAATTTAGGTGAGTTTGGCATAGTTTGCTATGGTTACTAGCATTTTTTTGTAATTTAAAAGTTATTGGGTTTAGTTTGTTGTGGTAAGGGTTAGTTGGTGATGATTTAGAGTAGCCGAAGTAATTTGGGTGAGTCTGGCTTAGCTTGTTATGATTTGTACACCTTTTTTTGTAATTTTAAGATGATATGGTTTGGTTTGTTGTGGTAAGGGATAGTTGGGGGTGATTTACGGTAGCCGAAGTAATTTAGGTGATTCTGGTATAGTTTGTTATGATTTTTAGCATTTTTTTGTAATTTTAAAGTGATTGGGCTTTGTTTGTTGCTGTAAAGTGTAGTTGGTGATGATTTATGGTAGCCGAAATAATTTAGGTGAGTTTGGCATAGTTTGCTATGGTTACTAGCATTTTTTTGTAATTTAAAAGTTATTGGGTTTAGTTTGTTGTGGTAAGGGTTAGTTGGTGATGATTTAGAGTAGCCGAAGTAATTTAGGTGAGTCTGGCATAGTTTGTTATGATTTGTACACCTTTTTTTGTAATTTTAAGATGATATGGTTTGGTTTGTTGTGGTAAGGGATAGTTGGGGGTGATTTACGGTAGCCGAAGTAATTTAGGTGATTCTGGTATAGTTTGTTATGATTTTTAGCATTTTTTTGTAATTTTAAAGTGATTGGCTTTGTTTGTTGCTGTAAAGTGTAGTTGGTGATGATTTATGGTAGCCGAAATAATTTAGGTGAGTTTGGCATAGTTTGCTATGGTTACTAGCATTTTTTTGTAATTTAAAAGTTATTGGGTTTAGTTTGTTGTGGTAAGGGTTAGTTGGTGATGATTTAGAGTAGCCGAAATAATTTAGGTGAGTTTGGCTTAG
Organism: Eledona agricola; assembly: GCA_964023215.1. Classification (NCBI taxonomy): domain Eukaryota; kingdom Metazoa; phylum Arthropoda; class Insecta; order Coleoptera; family Tenebrionidae; genus Eledona; species Eledona agricola. The sequence continues at coordinate 906,124 of CAXIEJ010000179.1, forward strand.
CTTGTTGTGATTTGTACACCTTTTTTTGTAATTTTAAGATGATATGGTTTGGTTTGTTGTGGTAAGGGATAGTTGGGGGTGATTTACGGTAGCCGAAGTAATTTAGGTGATTCTGGTATAGTTTGTTATGATTTTTAGCATTTTTTTGTAATTTTAAAGTGATTGGGCTTAGTTTGTTGCTGTAAAATGTAGTTGGGTGTGATTTTTGATAGCAGAAGTAATTTAGGTGAGTTTGGCATAGTTTGCTATAGTTAGTAGCATTTTTTTGTAATTTAAAATTGATTGGGTTAAGTTTGTTGTGGTAAGGGTTAGTTGGTGATGATTTATGGTATCCGAAGTAATTTAGGTGAGTTTGGCATAGTTTGCTATGGTTACTAGCATTTTTTTGTAATTTAAAAGTGATTGGGTTTAGTTTGTTGTGGTAAGGTTTAGTTGGTGATAATTTAGAGTAGCCGAAGTAATTTAGGTGAGTCTGGCATAGTTTGTTATGATTTGTACACCTTTTTTTTAATTTTAAGATGATATGGTTTGGTTTGTTGTGGTAAGGGATAGTTGGGGGTGATTTACGGTAGCCGAAGTAATTTAGGTGATTCTGGTATAGTTTGTTATAATTTTTAGCATTTTTTTGTAATTTTAAGGTGATTGGGCTTAGTTTGTTGCTGTAAAGTGTAGTTGGGGGTGATTTTTGTTAGCCAAAGTAATTTAGGTGAGTTTGGCATAGTTTGCTATGGTTAGTAGCATTTTTTTGTAATTTAAAATTGATTGGGTTTAGTTTGTTGTGGTAAGGGTTAGTTGGTGATGATTTATGGTAGCCGAAGTAATTTAGGTGAGTTTGGCATAGTTTGCTATGGTTACTAGCATTTTTTTGTAATTTAAAAGTGATTGGGTTTAGTTTGTTGTGGTAAGGGTTAGTTGGTGATGATTTAGAGTAGCCGAAGTAATTTAGGTGAGTCTGGCATAGTTTGTTATGATTTGTACACCTTTTTTTGTAATTTTAAAATGATATGGTTTGGTTTGTTGTGGTAAGGGATAGTTGGGGTTGATTTACGGTAGGCGAAGTAATTTAGGTGATTTTGGTAAAGTTTGTTATGATTTTTAGCATTTTTTTGTAATTTTAAAGTGATTGGGCTTAGTTTGTTGCTGTAAAGTGTAGTTGGGGGTGATTTTTGATAGCCGAAGTAATTTAGGTGAGTTTGGCATAGTTTGCTATGGTTAGTAGCATTTTTTTAAATTTAAAAGTGATTGTGTTTAGTTTGTTGTGGTAAGGGTTAGTTGGTGATGATTTATGGTATCCGAAGTAATTTAGGTGAGTCTGGCATAGTTTGTTATGATTTGTACACCTTTTTTTGTAATTTTAAGATGATATGGTTTGGTTTGTTGTGGTAAGGGATAGTTGGGGGTGATTTACGGTAGCCGAAGTAATTTAGGTGATTCTGGTATAGTTTGTTATGATTTTTAGCATTTTTTTGTAATTTTAAAGTGATTGGGCTTTGTTTGTTGCTGTAAAGTGTAGTTGGTGATGATTTATGGTAGCCGAAATAATTTAGGTGAGTTTGGCATAGTTTGCTATGGTTACTAGCATTTTTTTGTAATTTAAAAGTTATTGGGTTTAGTTTGTTGTGGTAAGGGTTAGTTGGTGATGATTTAGAGTAGCCGAAGTAATTTAGGTGAGTCTGGCTTAGCTTTTTATGATTTGTACACCTTTTTTTGTAATTTTAAGATGATATGGTTTGGTTTGTTGTGGTAAAAGATAGTTGGGGGTGATTTACGGTAGCCGAAGTAATTTAGGTGATTCTGGTATAATTTGTTATGATTTTTAGCATTTTTTTGTAATTTTAAAGTGATTGGGCTTTGTTTGTTGCTGTAAAGTGTAGTTGGTGATGATTTATGGTAGCCGAAATAATTTAGGTGAGTTTGGCATAGTTTGCTATGGTTACTAGCATTTTTTTGTAATTTAAAAGTGATTGGGTTTAGTTTGTTGTGGTAAGGGTTAGTTAGTGATGATTTAGAGTAGCCGAAGTAATTTAGGTGAGTCTGGCATAGTTTGTTATGATATGTACACCTTTTTTTGTAATTTTAAGATGATATGGTTTGGTTTGTTGTGGTAAGGGATAGTTGGGGGTTATTTACGGTAGCCGAAGTAATTTAGGTGATTCTGGTATAGTTTGTTATGATTTTTAGCATTTTTTTGTAATTTTAAAGTGATTGGGCTTAGTTTGTTGCTGTAAAGTGTAGTTAGGGGTGATTTTTGATAGCCGAAGTAATTTAGGTGTGTTTGGCATAATTTGCTATGGTTAGTAGCTTTTTTTTGTAATTTAAAAGTGATTGGGTTTAGTTTGTTGTGGTAAGGGTTAGTTGGTGATGATTTATGGTAGCCGAAGTAATTTAGGTGAGTTTGGCATAGTTTGCTATGGTTACTAGCATTTTTTTGTAATTTAAAAGTGATTGGGTTTAGTTTGTTGTGGTAAGGGTTAGTTAGTGATTATTTAGAGTAGCCGAAGTAAGTTAGGTGAGTCTGGCATAGTTTGTTATGATTTGTACACCTTTTTTTGTAATTTTAAGATGATATGGTTTGGTTTGTTGTGGTAAGGGGTAGTTGGGGGTGATTTACGGTGCCCGAAGTAATTTAGGTGATTCTGGTATAGTTTGTTATGATTTGTAGCATTTTTTGTAATTTTAAAGTGATTGGGCTTAGTTTGTTGCTGTAGAGTGTAGTTGGGGGTGATTTTTGTTAGCCGAAGTAATTTAGGTGTGTTTGGCATAGTTTGCTATGGTTAGTAGCATTTTTTTGTAATTTAAAAGTGATTGGGTTTAGTTTGTTGTGGCAAGGGTTAGTTGGTGATGATTTATGGTAGCCGAAGTAATTTAGGTGAGTCTGGCATAGTTTGTTATGGTTTGTACACCTTTTTTTGTAATTTTAAGATGATATGGTTTGGTTTGTTGTGGTAAGGGATAGTTGGGGGTGATTTACGGTAGCCGAAGTAATTTAGGTGATTCTGGTATAGCTTGTTATGATTTTTAGCATTTTTTTGTAATTTTAAAGTGATTGGGCTTTGTTTGTTGCTGTAAAGTGTAGTTGGTGATGATTTTTGATAGCCGAAGTAATTTAGGTGAGTTTGGCATAGTTTGCTATGGTTAGTAGCATTTTTTTGTAATTTAAAAGTGATTGGGTTTAGTTTGTTGTGGCAAGGTTTAGTTGGTGATGATTTATGGTAGCCGAAGTAATTTAAGTGAGTCTGGCATAGTTTGTTATGATTTGTACACCTTTTTTTGTAATTTTAAGATGATATGGTTTGGTTTGTTGTGGTAAGGGATAGTTGGGGGTGATTTACGGTAGCCGAAGTAATTTAGGTGATTCTGGTATAGTTTGTTATGATTTTTAGCATTTTTTTGTAATTTTAAAGTGATTTTGCTTTGTTTGTTGCTGTAAAGTGTAGTTGGTGATGATTTATGGTAGCCGAAATAATTTAGGTGAGTTTGGCATAGTTTGCTATGGTTACTAGCATTTTTTTGTAATTTAAAAGTTATTGGGTTTAGTTTGTTGTGGTAAGGGTTAGTTGGTGATGATTTAGAGTAGCCGAAGTAATTTAGGTGAGTCTGGCTTAGCTTGTTATGATTTGTATACCTTTTTTTGTAATTTTAAGATGATATGGTTTGGTTTGTTGTGGTAAGGGATAGTTGGGGGTGATTTACGGTAGCCGAAGTAATCTAGGTGATTCTGGTATAGTTTGTTATGATCTTTAGCATTTTTTTGTAATTTTAAAGTGATTGGGCTTTGTTTGTTGCTGTAAAGTGTAGTTGGTGATGATTTATGGTAGCCGAAATAATTTAGGTGAGTTTGGCATAGTTTGCTATGGTTACTAGCATTTTTTTGTAATTTAAAAGTTATTGGGTTTAGTTTGTTGTGGTAAGGGTTAGTTGGTGATGATTTAGAGTAGCCGAAGTAATTTAGGTGAGTCTGGCATAGTTTGTTATGATTTGTACACCTTTTTTTGTAATTTTAAGATGATATGGTTTGGTTTGTTGTGGTAAGGGATAGTTGGGGGTGATTTACGGTAGCCGAAGTAATTTAGGTGATTCTGGTATAGTTTGTTATGATTTTTAGCATTTTTTTGTAATTTTAAAGTGATTGGGCTTTGTTTGTTGCTGTAAAGTGTAGTTGGTGATGATTTATGGTAGCCGAAATAATTTAGGTGAGTTTGGCATAGTTTGCTATGGTTACTAGCATTTTTTTGTAATTTAAAAGTTATTGGGTTTAGTTTGTTGTGGTAAGGGTTAGGTGGTGATGATTTAGAGTAGCCGAAGTAATTTAGGTGAGTCTGGCTTAGCTTGTTATGATTTGTACACCTTTTTTTGTAATTTTAAGATGATATGGTTTGGTTTGTTGTGGTAAGAGATAGTTGGGGGTGATTTACGGTAGCCGAAGTAATTTAGGTGATTCTGGTATAGTTTGTTATGGTTTTTAACATTTTTTTGTAATTTTAAAGTGATTGGGCTTAGTTTGTTGCTGTCAAGTGTAGTTGGGGGTGATTTTTGATAGCCGAAGTAATTTAGGTGAGTTTGGCATAGTTTGCTATGGTTAGTAGCATTTTTTTGTAATTTAAAAGTGATTGGGTTTAGTTTGTTGTGGCAAGGGTTAGTTGGTGATGATTTATGGTAGCCGAAGTAATTTAGGTGAGTCTGGCATAGTTTGTTATGATTTGTACACCTTTTTTTGTAATTTTAAAATGATATGGTTTGGTTTGTTGTGGTAAGGGATAGTTGGGGGTGATTTACGGTAGCCGAAGTAATTTAGGTGATTCTGGTATAGTTTGTTATGATTTTTAGCATTTTTTTGTAATTTTAAAGTGATTGGGCTTTGTTTGTTGCTGTAAAGTGTAGTTGGTGATGATTTATGGTAGCCGAAATAATTTAGGTGAGTTTGGCATAGTTTGCTATGGTTACTAGCATTTTTTTGTAATTTAAAAGTTATTGGGTTTAGTTTGTTGTGGTAAGGGTTAGTTGGTGATGATTTAGAGTAGCCGAAGTAATTTAGGTGAGTCTGGCATAGTTTGTTATGATTTGTACACCTTTTTTTGTAATTTTAAGATGATATGGTTTGGTTTGTTGTGGTAAGGGATAGTTGGGGGTGATTTACGGTAGCCGAAGTAATTTAGGTGATTCTGGTATAGTTTGTTATGATTTTTAGCATTTTTTTGTAATTTTAAAGTGATTGGGCTTTGTTTGTTGCTCTAAAGTGTAGTTGGTGATGATTTATGGTAGCCGAAATAATTTAGGTGAGTTTGGCATAGTTTGCTATGGTTACTAGCATTTTTTTGTAATTTAAAAGTTATTGGGTTTAGTTTGTTGTGGTAAGGGTTAGGTGGTGATGATTTAGAGTAGCCGAAGTAATTTAGGTGAGTCTGGCTTAGCTTGTTATGATTTGTACACCTTTTTTTGTAATTTTAAGATGATATGGTTTGGTTTGTTGTGGTAAGAGATAGTTGGGGGTGATTTACGGTAGCCGAAGTAATTTAGGTGATTCTGGTATAGTTTGTAATAGTTTTTAACATTTTTTTGTAATTTTAAAGTGATTGGGCTTAGTTTGTTGCTGTTAAGTGTAGTTGGGGGTGATTTTTGATAGCCGAAGTAATTTAGGTGAGTTTCGCATAGTTTGCTATGGTTAGTAGCATTTTTTTGTAATTTAAAAGTGATTGGGTTTAGTTTGTTGTGGCAAGGGTTAGTTGGTGATGATTTATGGTAGCCGAAGTAATTTAGGTGAGTCTGGCATAGTTTGTTATGATTTGTACACCTTTTTTTGTAATTTTAAAATGATATGGTTTGGTTTGTTGTGGTAAGGGATAGTTGGGGGTGATTTACGGTAGCCGAAGTAATTTAGGTGATTCTGGTATAGTTTGTTATGATTTTTAGTATTTTTTTGTAATTTTAAAGTGATTGGGCTTTGTTTGTTGCTGTAAAGTGTAGTTGGTGATGATTTATGGTAGCCGAAATAATTTAGGTGAGTTTGGCATAGTTTGCTATGGTTACTAGCATTTTTTTGTAATTTAAAAGTTATTGGGTTTAGTTTGTTGTGGTAAGGGTTAGTTGGTGATGATTTAGAGTAGCCGAAGTAATTTAGGTGAGTCTGGCTTAGCTTGTTATGATTTGTACACCTTTTTTTGTAATTTTAAGATGATATGGTTTGGTTTGTTGTGGTAAGGGATAGTTGGGGGTGATTTACGGTAGCCGAATTAATTTAGGTGATTCTGGTATAGTTTGTTATGATTTTTAGCATTTTTTTGTAATTTTAAAGTGATTGGGCTTTGTTTGTTGCTGTAAAGTGTAGTTGGTGATGATTTATGGTAGCCGAAATAATTTAGGTGAGTTTGGCATAGTTTGCTATGGTTACTAGCATTTTTTTGTAATTTAAAAGTTATTGGGTTTAGTTTGTTGTGGTAAGGGTTAGTTGGTGATGATTTAGAGTAGCCGAAGTAATTTAGGTGAGTCTGGCATAGTTTGTTATGATTTGTACACCTTTTTTTGTAATTTTAAGATGATATGGTTTATTTTGTTGTGGTAAGGGATAGTTGGGGGTGATTTACGGTAGCCGAAGTAATTTAGGTGATTCTGGTATAGTTTGTTATGATTTTTAGCATTTTTTTGTAATTTTAAAGTGATTGGGCTTTGTTTGTTGCTGTAAAGTGTAGTTGGTGACGATTTATGGTAGCCGAAATAATTTAGGTGAGTTTGGCATAGTTTGCTATGGTTACTAGCATTTTTTTGTAATTTAAAAGTTATTGGGTTTAGCTTGTTGTGGTAAGGGTTAGTTGGTGATGATTTAGAGTAGCCGAAATAATTTAGGTGAGTCTGGCTTAGCTTGTTATGATTTGTACACCTTTTTTTGTAATTTTAAGATGATATGGTTTGGTTTGTTGTGGTAAGAGATAGTTGGGGGTGATTTACGGTAGCCGAAGTAATTTAGGTGATTCTGGTATAGTTTGTTATGGTTTTTAACGTTTTTTTGTAATTTTAAAGTGATTGGGCTTAGTTTGTTGCTGTTAAGTGTAGTTGGGGGTGATTTTTGATAGCCGAAGTAATTTAGGTGAGTTTGGCATAGTTTGCTATGGTTAGTAGCATTTTTTTGTAATTTAAAAGTGATTGGGTTTAGTTTGTTGTAGCAAGGGTTAGTTGGTGATGATTTATGGTAGCCGAAGTAATTTAGGTGAGTCTGGCATAGTTTGTTATGATTTGTACACCTTTTTGTGTAATTTTAAGATGATATGGTTTGGTTTGTTGTGGTAAGGGATAGTTGGGGTTGATTTACGGTAGGCGAAGTAATTTAGGTGATTTTGGTAAAGTTTGTTATGATTTTTAGCATTTTTTTGTAATTTTAAAGTGATTGGGCTTAGTTTGTTGCTGTAAAGTGTAGTTGGGGGTGATTTTTGATAGCCGAAGTAATTTAGGTGAGTTTGGCATAGTTTGCTATGGTTAGTAGCATTTTTTTAAATTTAAAAGTGATTGGGTTTAGTTTGTTGTGGTAAGGGTTAGTTGGTGATGATTTATGGTATCCGAAGTAATTTAGGTGAGTTTGGCATAGTTTGCTATGGTTACTACAATTTTTTTGTAATTTAAAAGTGAGATGGGTTTAGTTTGCTGTGGTAAGGGTTAGTTGGTGATGATTTAGAGTAGCCGAAGTAATTTAGGTGAGTCTGGCATAGTTTGTTATGATTTGTACACCATTTTTTGAAATTTTAAGATGATATGGTTTGGTTTGTTGTGGTAAGGGATAGTTGGGGGTGATTTACGGTAGCCGAAGTAATTTAGGAGATTCTGGTATAGTTTATTATGATTTTTAGCATTTTTTTGTAATTTTAAAGTGATTGGGTTTAGTTTGTTGCTGTAAAGTGTAGTTGGGGGTGATTTTTGATAGCCGAAGTAATTTAGGTGAGTTTGGCATAGTTTGCTTTGGTTAGTAGCATTTTTTTGTAATTTAAAAATGATTGGGTTTAGTTTGTTGTGGTAAGGGTTAGCGGAAGTAATTTAGGTGAGTCTGGCATAGTTTGTTATAATTTGTACACCTTTTTTGTAATTTTAAGATGATATGGTTTGGTTTGTTGTGGTAAGGGATAGTTGGGGGTGATTTACGATAGCCGAAGTAATTTAGGTGATTCTGGTATAGTTTGTTATGGTTTTTAGCATTTTTTTGTAATTTTAAAGTGATTGGGCTTAGTTTGTTGCTGTAAAGTGTAGTTGGGGTTGATTTTTGGTAGCCGAAGTAATTTAGGTGAGTTTGGCATAGTTTGCTATGGTTAGTAGCATTTTTTTGTAATTTAAAAGTGATTTGGTTTAGTTTGTTGTGGTAAGGGTTAGTTAGTGATGATTTATGGTAGCCGAAGTAATTTAGGTGAGTTTGGCATAGTTTGCTATGGTTACTAGCATTTTTTTGTAATTTAAAAGTGATTGGGTTTAGTTTGTTGTGGTAAGGGTTAGTTGGTGAAGATTTAGATTAGCCGAAGTAATTTAGGTGAGTCTGGCATAGTTTGTAATGATTTGTACACCTTTTTTTGTAATTTTAAGATGATATGGTTTGGTTTGTTGTGGTAAGGGATAGTTGGGGGTGATTTACGGTAGCCGAAGTAATTTAGGTGATTCTGGTATAGTTTGTTATGATTTTTAGCATTTTTTTGTTATTTTAAAGTGATTGGGCTTAGTTTGTTGCTGTAAAGTGTAGTTGGGGGTGATTTTTGATAGCCGAAGTAATTTAGGTGAGTTTGGCATAGTTTGCTATGATTAGTAGCATTTTTTTGTAATTTAAAAGTGATTGGGTTTAGTTTGTTGTGGTAAGTGTTATTTGGTGATGATTTATGGTAGCCGAAGTAATTTAGGTGAGTTTGGCATAGTTTGCTATGGTTACTAGCATTTTTTGGTAATTTAAAAGTGATTGGGTTTAGTTTGTTGTGGTAAGGGTTAGTTGGTGATGATTTAGCGTAGCCGAAGTAATTTCGGTAAGTCTGGCATAGTTTGTTATGATTTGAACACCTTTTTCGTAATTTTAAGATGATATGGTTTGGTTTGTTGTGGTAAGGGATAGTTGGGGGTGATTTACGGTAGCCGAAGTAATTTAGGTGATTCTGCTATAGTTTGTTATGATTTTTAGCATTATTTTGTACTTTTAAAGTGATTGGGCTTAGTTTGTTGCTGTAAAGTGTAGTTGGGGGTGATTTTTGATAGCCGAAGTAATTTAGGTGAGTTTGGCATAGTTTGCTATGGTTAGTAGCATTTTTTTGTAATTTAAAAGTGATTGGGTTTAGTTTGTTGTGGTAAGGGTTAGTTGGTGATGATTTATGGTAGCCAAAGTAATTTAGGTGAGTTTGGCATAATTTGCTATGGTTACTAGGATTTTTTTGTAATTTAAAAGTGATTGGGTTTAGTTTGTTGTGGTAAGGGTTAGTTGGTGATGATTTATGGTAGCCGAAGTAATTTAGATGAGTTTGGCATAGTTTGCTATGGTTACTAGCATTTTTTTGTAATTTAAAAGTGATTGGGTTTAGTTTGTTGTGGTAAGGGTTAGCTTGTGATGATTTAGAGTAGCCGATGTAATTTAGGTGAGTCTGGCATAGTTTGTTATGATTTGTACACCTTTTTTGTAATTTTAAGATGATATGGTTTGGTTTGTTGTGGTAAGGGATAGTTGGGGGTGATTTACGGTAGCCGAAGTAATTTAGGTGATTCTGGTATAGTTTGTTATAATTTTTAGCATTTTTTTGTAATTTTAAAGTGATTGGGCTTAGTTTGTTGCTGTAAAGGGTAGTTGGGGGTGATTTTTGATAGCCTAAGTAATTTAGGTGAGTTTGGCATACTTTGCTATGGTTACTAGCATTTTTTTGTAATTTAAAAGTGATTGGGTTTAGTTTGTTTTGGTAAGGGTTAGTTGGTGATGATTTAGAGTAGCCGAAGTAATTTAGGTGAGTCTGGCATAGTTTGTTATGATCTGTACACTTTTTTTTGTAATTTTAAAATGATATGGTTTGGTTTGTTGTGGTAAGGGATAGTTGGGGGTGATTTACGGTAGCCGAAGTAATTTAGGTGATTCTGGTATAGTTTGTTATGATCTTTAGCATTTTTTTGTAATTTTAAAGTGATTGGGCTTAGTTTGTTGCTGTAAAGTGTAGTTGGGGGTGATTTTTGATAGCCGAAGTAATTTAGGTGAGTTTGGCATAGTTTGCTATGGTTAGTAGCATTTTTTTGTAATTTAAAAGTGATTGGGTTTAGTTTGTTGTGGTAAGGGTTAGTTGGTGATGATTTATGGTAGCCGAATTAATTTAGGTGAGTTTGGCATAGTTTGCTAGGGTTACTACCATTTTTTTGTAATTTAAAAATGATTGGGTTTAGTTTGTTGTGCTAAGGGTTAGTGGGTGATGATTTAGAGTAGCCGATGTAATTTAGGTGAGTCTGGCATAGTTTGTTATGATTTGTACACTTTTTTATGTAATTTTAAAATGATATGGTTTGGTTTGTTGTGGTAAGGGTTAGTTGAGGGTGATTTACGGTAGCCGAAGTAATTTAGGTGATTCTGGTATAGTTTGTTATGATTTTTAGCATTTTTTTGTAATTTTAAAGTGATTGGGCTTAGTTTGTTGCTGTAAAGTGTAGTTGGGGGTGATTTTTGATAGGCGAAGTAATTTAGGTGAGTTTGGCATAGTTTGCTATGGTTAGTAGCATTTTTTTGTAATTTAAAAGTGATTGGGTTTAGTTTGTTGTGGTAAGGGTTAGTTGGTGATGTTTTATGGTAGCCGAATTAATTTAGGTGAGTTTGGCATAGTTTGCTAGGGTTACTAGCACTTTTTTGTAATTTAAAAATGATTGGGTTTAGTTTGTTTTGGTAAGGGTTAGTTGGTGATGATTTAGAGTAGCCGAAGTAATTTAGGTGAGTCTGGCATAGTTTCTTATAATTTGTACACCTTTTTTTGTAATTTTAAGATGATATGGTTTGGTTTGTTGTGGTAAGGGATAGTTGGGGGTGATTTACGGTAGCCGAAGTAATTTAGGTGATTCTGGTATAGTTTGTTATAATTTTTAGCATTTTTTTGTAATTTTAAAGTGATTGGGCTTAGTTTGTTGCTGTAAAGGGTAGTTGGGGGTGATTTTTGATAGTTGAAGTAATTTAGGTGAGTTTGGCATAGTTTGCTATGGTTAGTAGCATTTTTTTGTAATTTAAAAGTGATTGAGTTTAGTTTGTTGTGGTAAGGGTTAGGTGGTGATGATTTATGGTAGCCGAAGTAATTTAGGTGAGTTTGGCATAGTTTGCTATGGTTACTAGAATTTTTTTGTAATTTAAAAGTGATTGGGTTTAGTTTGTTTTGGTAAGGGTTAGTTGGTGATGATTTAGAGTAGCCAAAGTAATTTAGGTGAGTCTGGCATAGTTTCTTATAATTTGTACACCTTTTTTTGTAATTTTAAGATGATATGGTTTGGTTTGTTGTGGTAAGGGATAGTTGGGGGTGATTTACGGTAGCGGAAGTAATTTAGGTGATTCTGCTATAGTTTGTTATGATTTTTAGCATTTTTTTGTAATTTTAAAGTGATTGGGCTTAGTTTGTTGCTGTAAAATGTAGTTGGGGGTGATTTTTGATAGCCGAAGTAATTTAGGTGAGTTTGGCATAGTTTGCTATGGTTAGTAGCATTTTTTTGTAATTTAAAAGTGATTGGGTTTAGTTTGTTGTGGTAAGGGTTAGTTGGTGATGATTTATGGTAGCCAAAGTAATTTAGGTGAGTGTGGCATAGTTTGCTATGGTTACTAGCATTTTTTTGTAATTTAAAAGTGATTGGGTTTAGTTTGTTGTGGTAAGGGTTAGTTGGTGATGATTTAGATTAGCCGAAGTAATTTAGGTGGGTCTGGCATAGTTTGTTATGATTTGTACACCTTTTTTTGTAATTTTAAGAAGATATGGCTTGGTTTGTTGTGGTAAGGGATAGTTGGGGGTGATTTACGATAGCCGAAGTAATTTAGGTGATTCTGGTATAGTTTGTTATGATTTTTAGCATTTTTTTGTAATTTTAAAGTGATTGGGCTTAGTTTGTTGCTGTAAAGTGTAGTTGGGGGTGATTTTTGATAGCCGAAGTAATTTAGGTGAGTTTGGCATATTTTGCTATGGTTAGTAGCTTTTTTTTGTAATTTAAAAGTGATTTGGTTTAGTTTGTTGTGGTAAGGGTTAGTTGGTGATGATTTATGGTAGCCGAAGTAATTTAGGTGAGTTTGGCATAGTTTGCTATGGTTACTACAATTTTTTTGTAATTTAAAAGTGATTGGGTTTAGTTTGTTGTGGTAAGGGTAAGTTGGTGAAGGTTTAGATTAGCCGAAGTAATTTAGGTGAGTCTGGCATAGTTTGTAATGATTTGTACACCTTTTTTTGTAATTTTAATATGATATGGTTTGGTTTGTTGTGGTAAGGGATAGTTGGGAGTGATTTACGATAGCCGAAGTAATTTAGGTGATTTTGGTAGAGTTTGTTATGATTTTTAGCATTTTTTTGTTATTTTAAAGTGATTGGGCTTAGTTTGTTGCTGTAAAGTATAGTTGGGGGTGATTTTTGATAGCCGAAGTAATTTAGGTGAGTTTGGCATAGTTTGCTATAGTTAGTAGCATTTTTTTGTAATTTAAAAGTGATTGGGTTTAGTTTGTTGTGGTAAGGGTTAGTTGGTGATGATTTATGGTAGCCGAAGTAATTTAGATGAGTTTGGCATAGTTTGCTATGGTTACTAGCATTTTTTGGTAATTTAAAAGTGATTGGGTTTAGTTTGTTGTGGTAAGGGTTAGTTGGTGATGATTTATAGTAGCCGAAGTAATTTAGGTGAGTCAGGCATAGTTTGTAATGATTTGTACACCTTTTTTTGCAATTTTAAGATGATATGGTTTGGTTTGTTGTGGTAAGGGATAGTTGGGGGTGATTTACGGTAGCCGAAGTAATTTAGGTGATTCTGGTATAGTTTGTTATGATTTTTAGCATTTTTTTGTAATTTTAAAGTGATTGGGCTTAGTTTGTTGCTGTAAAGTGTAGTTGGGGGTGATTTTTGATAGCCGAAGTAATTTAGGTGAGTTTGGCATAGTTTGCTATGGTTAGTAGCATTTTTTTGTAATTTAAAAGTGATTGGGTTTAGTTTGTTGTGGTAAGGGTTAGTTGGTGATGATTTATGGTAGCCGAATTAATTTAGGTGAGTTTGGCATAGTTTGCTAGGGTTACTAGCATTTTTTTGTAATTTAAAAATGATTGGGTTTAGTTTGTTTTGGTAAGGGTTAGTTGGTGATGATTTAGAGTAGCCGAAGTAATTTAGGTGAGTCTGGCATAGTTTCTTATAATTTGTACACCTTTTTTGTAATTTTAAGATGATATGGTTTGGTTTGTTGTGGTAAGGGATAGTTGAGGGTGATTTACGGTAGCCGAAGTAATTTAGGTGATTCTGGTATAGTTTGTTATAATTTTTAGCATTTTTTTGTAATTTTAAAGTGATTGGGCTTAGTTTGTTGCTGTAAAAGGTAGTTGGGGGTGATTTTTGATAGTTGAAGTAATTTAGGTGAGTTTGGCATAGTTTGCTATGGTTAGTAGCATTTTTTTGTAATTTAAAAGTGATTGAGTTTAGTTTGTTGTGGTAAGGGTTAGGTGGTGATGATTTATGGTAGCCGAAGTAATTTAGGTCAGTTTGGCATAGTTTGCTATGGTTACTAGCATTTTTTTGTAATTTAAAAGTGATTGGGTTTAGTTTGTTTTGGTAAGGGTTAGTTGGTGATGATTTAGAGTAGCCAAAGTAATTTAGGTGAGTCTGGCATAGTTTCTTATAATTTGTACACCTTTTTTTGTAATTTTAAGATGATATGGTTTGGTTTGTTGTGGTAAGGGATAGTTGGGGGTGATTTACGGTAGCGGAAGTAATTTAGGTGATTCTGCTATAGTTTGTTATGATTTTTAGCATTTTTTTGTAATTTTAAAGTGATTGGGCTTAGTTTGTTGTGGTAAGGGTTAGTTGGTGATGATTTAGATTAGCCGAAGTAATTTAGGTGGGTCTGGCATAGTTTGTTATGATTTATACACCTTTTTTTGTAATTTTAAGAAGATATGGCTTGGTTTGTTGTAGTAAGGGATAGTTGGGGGTGATTTACGATAGCCGAAGTAATTTAGGTGATTCTGGTATAGTTTGTTATGATTTTTAGCATTTTCTTGTAATTTTAAAGTGATTGGGCTTAGTTTGTTGCTGTAAAGTGTAGTTGGGGGTGATTTTTGATAGCCGAAGTAATTTAGGTGAGTTTGGCATAGTTTGCTATGGTTAGTAGCTTTTTTTTGTAATTTAAAAGTGATTTGGTTTAGTTTGTTGTGGTAAGGGTTAGTTGGTGATGATTTATGGTAGCCGAAGTAATTTAGGTGAGTTTGGCATAGTTTGCTATGGTTACTACAATTTTTTTGTAATTTAAAAGTGATTGGGTTTAGTTTGTTGTGGTAAGGGTTAGTTGGTGAAGATTTAGATTAGCCGAAGTAATTTAGGTGAGTCTGGCATAGTTTGTAATGATTTGTACACCTTTTTTTGTAATTTTAAGATGATATGGTTTGGTTTGTTGTGGTAAGGGATAGTTGGGGGTGATTTACGATAGCCGAAGTAATTTAGGTGATTCTGGTATAGTTTGTTATGATTTTTAGCATTTTTTTGTTATTTTAAAGTGATTGGGCTTAGTTTGTTGCTGTAAAGTATAGTTGGGGGTGATTTTTGATAGCCGAAGTAATTTAGGTGAGTTTGGCATAGTTTGCTATGGTTAGTAGCATTTTTTTGTAATTTAAAAGTGATTGGGTTTAGTTTGTTGTGGTAAGGGTTAGTTGGTGATGATTTATGGTAGCCGAAGTAATTTAGGTGAGTTTGGCATAGTTTGCTATGGTTACTAGCATTTTTTGGTAATTTAAAAGTGATTGGGTTTAGTTTGTTGTGGTAAGGGTTAGTTGGTGATGATTTATAGTAGCCGAAGTAATTTAGGTGAGTCAGGCATAGTTTGTAATGATTTGTACACCTTTTTTTGCAATTTTAAGATGATATAGTTTGGTTTGTTGTGGTAAGGGATAGTTGGGGGTGATTTACGGTAGTCGAAGTAATTTAGGTGATTCTGGTATAGTTTGTTATGATTTTTAGCATTTTTTGGTTATTTTAAAGTGATTGGGCTTAGTTTGTTGCTGTAAAGTGTAGTTGGGGGTGATTTTTGATAGCCGAAGTAATTTAGGTGGGTTTGGCATAGTTTGCTATGGTTAGTAGCATTTTTTTGTAATTTAAAAGTGATTGGGTTTAGTTTGTTGTGGTAAGGGTTAGTTGGTGATGATTTATGGTAGCCGAAGTAATTTAGGTGAGTTTGGCATAGTTTGCTATGGTTACTAGCATTTTTTTGTAATTTAAAAGTGATTGGGTTTAGTTTGTTGTGGTAAGGGTTAGTTGGTGATGATTTAGGGTAGCCGAAGTAATTTAGGCGAGTCTGGCATAGTTTGTTATGATTTGTACACCTTTTTTTTTTAATTTTAAGATGATAAGGTTTGGATTGTTGTGGTAATTCATAGTTGGGAGTGATTTACGGTAGCCGAAGTAATTTAGGTGATTCTGGTATACTTTGTTATGATTTTTAGCATTTTTTTGTAATTTTAAAGTGATTGGGCTTAGTTTGTTGCTGTAAAGTGTAGTTGGGTGTGATTTTTGATAGCCGAAGTAATTTAGGTGAGTTTGGCATAGTTTGCTATGGTTACTAGCATTTTTTTGTAATTTAAAAGTGATTGGGTTTAGTTTGTTGAGGTAAGGGTTAGTTGGTGATGATTTAGAGTAGCCGAAGTAATTTAGGTGAGTTTGGCATAGTTTGTTATGATTTGTACACCTTTTTTTGTAATTTTAAGATGATATGGTTTGGTTTGTTGTGGTAAGGGATAGTTGGGGGTGATTTACGGTAGCCGAAGTAATTTAGGTGATTCTGGTATAGTTTGTTATGATTTTTAACATTTTTTTGTAATTTTAAATTGATTGGGCTTAGTTTGTTGCTGTAAAGTGTAGTTGTGTCTGATTTTTGATAGCCGAAGTAATTTAGGTGAGTTTGGCATAGTTTGCTCTGGTTAGTAGCATTTTTTTGTAATTTAAAAGTGATTTGGTTTAGTTTGTTGTGGTAAGGGTTAGTTGGTGATGATTTATGGTAGCCGAAGTAATTTAGGTGAGTTTGGAATAGTTTGCTATGGTTACTAGCATTTTTTTGTAATTTAAAAGTGATTGGGTTTAGTTTGTTGTGGTAAGGGTTAGTTGGTGATGATTTAGAGTAGCCGAAGTAATTTAGGTGAGTTTGGCATAGTTTGTTATGATTTGTACACCTTTTTTTGTAATTTTAAGATGATATGGTTTGGTTTGTTGTGGTAAGGGATAGTTGGGGGTGATTTACGGTAGCCGAAGTAATTTAGGTGATTCTGGTATAGTTTGTTATGATTTTTAACATTTTTTTGTAATTTTAAATTGATTGGGTTTAGTTTGTTGCTGTAAAGTGTAGTTGGGGGTGATTTTTGATAGCCGAAGTAATTTAGGTGAGTTTGGCATAGTTTGCTAGGGTTAGTAGCATTTTTTTGTAATTTAAAAGCGATTGGGTTTAATTTGTTGTGGTAAGGGTTAGTTGGTGATGATTTAGAGTAGCCGAAGTAATTTAGGTGAGTCTGGCATAGTTTGTTATGATTTGTACACCTTTTTTTGTAATTTTAAGATGATATGGTTTGGTTTGTTGTGGTAAGGGATAGTTGGGGGTGATTTACGGTAGCCGAAGTAATTTAGGTGATTCTGGTATAGTTTGTTATGATTTTTAACATTTTTTTGTAATTTTAAAGTGATTGGGCTTAGTTTGTTGCTGTAAAGTGTAGTTGGGGGTGATTTTTGATAGCCGAAGTAATTTAGGTGAGTTTGGCATAGTTTGCTAGGGTTAGTAGCATTTTTTTGTAATTTAAAAGTGATTGGGTTTAGTTTGTTGTGGTAAGGGTTAATTGGTGATGATTTATGGTAGCCGAAGTAATTTAGATGCGTTTGGCATAGTTTGCTATGGTTACTGGCATTTTTTTGTAATTTAAAAGTGATTGGTTTAGTTTGTTGTGGTAAGGGTTAATTGGTGATGATTTAGAGTAGCCGAAGTAATTTAGGTGAGTCTGGCATAGTTTGTTATGATTTGTACACCTTTTTTTGTAATTTGAAGATGATATGGTTTGGTTTGATTTAGGTGAGTTTGGCATAGTTTGTTATGGTTACTAGCATTTTTTTGTAATTTAAAAGTGATTGGGTTTAGTTTGTTGTGGTAAGGGTTAGTTGGTGATGATTTATGGTAGCCGAAGTAATTTAGGTGAGTTTGGCATAGTTTGCTAGGGTTACTAGCATTTTTTTGTAATTTAAAAATGATTGGGTTTAGTTTGTTGTGGTAAGGGTTAGTTGGTGATGATTTAGAGTAGCCGAAGTAATTTAGGTGAGTCTGGCATAGTTTGTAATGATTTGTACTCATTTTTTTGTAATTTTAAGATGATATGGTTTGGTTTGTTGTGGTAAGGGATAGTTGGGGGAGATTTACGGTAGCCGAAGTAATTTAGGTGATTCTGGTATAGTTTGTTATGATTTTTAGCATTTTTTTGTAATTTAAAAGTGATTGGGTTTAGTTTGTTGTGGTAAGGGATAGTTGGTGATCATTTATGGTAGCCGAAGTAATTTAGGTAAGTTTGGCATGGTTTGCTATGATTACTAGCATTTTTTTGTAAT
Source organism: Eledona agricola (assembly GCA_964023215.1). NCBI lineage: Eukaryota > Metazoa > Arthropoda > Insecta > Coleoptera > Tenebrionidae > Eledona > Eledona agricola. The sequence goes on from CAXIEJ010000179.1 coordinate 923,887, forward strand.
TTAAAAGTGATTGGGTTTAGTTTGTTGTGGTAAGGGTTAGTTGGTGAAGATTTAGATTAGCCGAAGTAATTTAGGTAAGTCTGGCATAGTTTGTAATGATTTGTACACCTTTTTTTGTAATTTTAAGAAGATATGGCTTGGTTTGTTGTGGTAAGGGATAGTTGGGAGTGATTTACGATAGCCGAAGTAATTTAGGTGATTCTGGTATAGTTTGTTATGATTTTTAGCATTTTTTTGTAATTTTAAAGTGATTGGGCTTAGTTTGTTGCTGTAAAGTGTAGTTGGGGGTGATTTTTGATAGCCGAAGTAATTTAGGTGAGTTTGGCATAGTTTGCTATGGTTAGTAGCTTTTTTTTGTAATTTAAAAGTGATTTGGTTTAGTTTGTTGTGGTAAGGGTTAGTTGGTGATGATTTATGGTAGCCGAAGTAATTCAGGTGAGTTTGGCATAGTTTGCTATGGTTACTACAATTTTTTTGTAATTTAAACGTGATTGGGTTTAGTTTGTTGTGGTAAGGGTTAGTTGGTGAAGATTTAGATTAGCCGAAGTAATTTAGGTGAGTCTGGCATAGTTTGTAATGATTTGTACACCTTTTTTTGTAATTTTAAGATGATATGGTTTGGTTTGTTGTGGTAAGGGATAGTTGGGGGTGATTTACGATAGCCGAAGTAATTTAGGTGATTCTGGTATAGTTTGTTATGATTTTTAGCATTATTTTGTTATTTTAAAGTGATTGGGCTTATTTTGTTGCTGTAAAGTATAGTTGGGGGTGATTTTTGATAGCCGAAGTAATTTAGGTGAGTTTGGCATGGTTTGCTATGGTTAGTAGCATTTTTTTGTAATTTAAAAGTGATTTGGTTTAGTTTGTTGTGGTAAGGGTTAGTTGGTGATGATTTATGGTAGCCGAAGTAATTTAGGTGAGTTTGGCATAGTTTGCTATGGTTACTAGCATTTTTTGGTAATTTAAAAGTGATTGGGTTTAGTTTGTTGTGGTAAGGGTTAGTTGGTGATGATTTATAGTAGCCGAAGTAATTTAGGTGAGTCTGGCATAGTTTGTAATGATTTGTACACCTTTTTTTGTAATTTTAAGATGATATGGTTTGGTTTGTTGTGGTAAGGGATAGTTGGGGGTGATTTACGATAGCCGAAGTAATTTAGGTGATTCTGGTATAGTTTGTTATGATTTTTAGCATTTTTTTGTTATTTTAAAGTGATTGGGCTTAGTTTGTTGCTGTAAAGTGTAGTTGGGGGTGATTTTTGATAGCCGAAGTAATTTAGGTGAGTTTGGCATAGTTTGCTATGGTTAGTAGCATTTTTTTGTAATTTAAAAGTGATTGGGTTTAGTTTGTTGTGGTAAGGGTTAGTTGGTGATGATTTATGGTAGCCGAATTAATTTAGGTGAGTTTGGCATAGTTTGCTAGGGTTACTATCATTTTTTTGTAATTTAAAAATGATTGGGTTTAGTTTGTTTTGGTTAGGGTTAGTTGGTGATGATTTAGAGTAGCCGAAGTAATTTAGGTGAGTCTGGCATAGTTTCTTATAATTTGTACACCTTTTTTTGTAATTTTAAGATGATATGGTTTGGTTTGTTGTGGCAAGGGATAGTTGGGGGTGATTTACGGTAGCGGAAGTAATTTAGGTGATTCTGCTATAGTTTGTTATGATTTTTAGCATTTTTTTGTAATTTTAAAGTGATTGGGCTTAGTTTGTTGCTGTAAAGTGTAGTTGGGGGTGATTTTTGATAGCCGAAGTAATTTAGGTGAGTTTGGCATAGTTTGCTATGGTTAGTAGCATTTTTTTGTAATTTAAAAGTGATTGGGTTTAGTTTGTTGTGGTAAGGGTTAGTTGGTGATGATTTAGATTAGCCGAAGTAATTTAGGTGGGTCTGGCATAGTTTGTTATGATTTGTACACCTTTTTTTGTAATTTTAAGAAGATATGGCTTGGTTTGTTGTGGTAAGGGATAGTTGGGGGTGATTTACGATAGCCGAAGTAATTTAGGTGATTCTGGTATAGTTTGTTATAATTTTTAGCATTTTTTTGTAATTTTAAAGTGATTGGGCTTAGTTTGTTGCTGTAAAGTGTAGTTGGGGGTGATTTTTGATAGCCGAAGTAATTTAGGTGAGTTTGGCATAGTTTGCTATGGTTAGTAGCTTTTTTTTGTAATTTAAAAGTGATTTGGTTTAGTTTGTTGTGGTAAGGGTTAGTTGGTGATGATTTATGGTAGCCGAAGTAATTTAGGTGAGTTTGGCATAGTTTGCTATGGTTACTACAATTTTTTTGTAATTTAAAAGTGATTGGGTTTAGTTTGTTGTGGTAAGAGTTAATTGGTGAAGATATAGATTAGCCGAAGTAATTTAGGTGAGTCTGGCATAGTTTGTAATGATTTGTACACCTTTTTTTGTAATTTTAAGATGATATGGTTTGGTTTGTTGTGGTAAGGGATAGTTGGGGGTGATTTACGATAGCCGAAGTAATTTAGGTGATTCTGGTATAGTTTGTTATGATTTTTAGCATTTTTTTGTTATTTTAAAGTGATTGGGCTTAGTTTGTTGCTGTAAAGTATAGTTGGGGGTGATTTTTGATAGCCGAAGTAATTTAGGTGAGTTTGGCATAGTTTGCTATGGTTAGTAGCATTTTTTTGTAATTTAAAAGTGATTGGGTTTAGTTTGTTGAGGTAAGGGTTAGTTGGTGATGATTTATGGTAGCCGAAGTAATTTAGGTGAGTTTGGCATAGTTTGCTATGGTTACTAGCATTTTTTGGTAATTTAAAAGTGATTGGGTTTAGTTTGTTGTGGTAAGGGAAGTTGGTGATGATTTATAGTAGCCGAAGTAATTTAGGTGAGTCAGGCATAGTTTGTAATGATTTGTACACCTTTTTTTGCAATTTTAAGATGATATGGTTTGGTTTGTTGTGGTAAGGGATAGTTGGGGGTGATTTACGCTAGCCGAAGTAATTTAGGTGATTCTGGTATAGTTTGTTATGATTTTTAGCATTTTTTTGTTATTTTAAAGTGATTGGGCTTAGTTTGTTGTGGTAAGGGTTAGTTGGTGATGATTTAGGGTAGCCGAAGTAATTTAGGCGAGTCTGGCATAGTTTGTTATGATTTGTACACCTTTTTTTGTAATTTTAAGATGATAAGGTTTGGTTTGTTGTGGTAATTCATAGTTGGGGGTGATTTACGGTAGCCGAAATAATTTAGGTGATTCTGGTATACTTTGTTATGATTTTTAGCATTTTTTTGTAATTTGAAAGTGATTGGGCTTAGTTTGTTGCTGTAAAGTGTAGTTGGGTGTGATTTTTGATAGCCGAAGTAATTTAGGTGAGTTTGGCATAGTTTGCTATGGTTACTAGCATTTTTTTGTAATTTAAAAGTGATTGGGTTTAGTTTGTTGTGGTAAGGGTTAGTTGGTGATGATTTATGGTAGCCGAAGTAATTTAGATGCGTTTGGCATAGTTTGCTATGGTTACTGGCATTTTTTGTAATTTAAAAGTGATTGGTTTAGTTTGTTGTGGTAAGGGTTAGTTGGTGATGATTTAGAGTAGCCGAAGTAATTTAGGTGAGTCTGGCATAGTTTGTAATGATTTGTACACCTTTTTTTGTAATTTTAAGATGATATGGTTTGGTTTGTTGTGGTAAGAAATAGTTGGGGGTGATTTACGGTAGCCGAAGTAATTTAGGTGATTCTGGTATAGTTTGTTATGATTTTTAACATTTTTTTGTAATTTTAAATTGATTGGGCTTAGTTTGTTGCTGTAAAGTGTAGTTGTGTCTGATTTTTGATAGCCGAAGTAATTTAGGTGAGTTTGGCATAGTTTGCTATGGTTAGTAGCATTTTTTTGTAATTTAAAAGTAATTTGGTTTAGTTTGTTGTGGTAAGGGTTAGTTGGTGATGATTTATGGTAGCCGAAGTAATTTAGGTGAGTTTGGAATAGTTTGCTATGGTTACTAGCATTTTTTTGTAATTTAAAAGTGATTGGGTTTAGTTTGTTGTGGTAAGGGTTAGTTGGTGATGATTTAGAGTAGCCGAAGTAATTTAGGTAAGTCTGGCATAGTTTGTAATGATTTGTACACTTTTTTTTGCAATTCTAAGATGATAGGGTTTGGTTTGTTGTGGTAAGGGATAGTTGGGGGTGATTTACGGTAGCCGAAGTAATTTAGGTGATTCTGGTATAGTTTGTTATGATTTTTAGCATTTTTTTGTAATTTTAAAGTGATTGGTCTTAGTTTGTTGCTTTAAAGTGTAGTTGGGGGTGATTTTTGATAGCCGAAGTAATTTAGGTGAGTTTGGCATAGCTTGCTAGGGTTAGTAGCATTTTTTTGTAATTTAAAAGTGATTGGGTTTAGTTTGTTGTGGTAAGGGTTAGTTGGTGATGATTTATGGTAGCCGAAGTAATTTAGATGCGTTTGGCATAGTTTGCTATGGTTACTAGCATTTTTTTGTAATTTAAAAGTGATTGGGTTTAGTTTGTTGTGGTAAGGGTTAGTTGGTGATGATTTAGAGTAGCCGAAGTAATTTAAGTGAGTCTGGCATAGTTTGTTATGATTTGTACACCTTTTTTAGTATGTATGTATGTAAATTAGTGGAGGGTAGTCTGTGCGACCACTGGACTTAGGCCCCAGCGGGCCCCTTGTCCTGCCTCCGTTAGGGGATCACTCCAGCTGGGTCGATAGCCATCCTATTTGGTTGAAATAGTTGACCACCGTGCCCAGGGGGATCTCCCTTATGTTGGCCATTGATGGCCATTTGTCCCCAAGTATGGATTCTCTGATGGACGAAAGCGCAGTGCATTCGCAAAGTACGTGCTGCACTGTTTCGTCTTCTTGTTCACATCCTCTACAAAGTGGTGTGTGTTCTAGCTTCATTTGGTGAAGGTGTTTTCTTAAATGACAGTGCCCGGTCAGAATGCCAGTCGCGAGGCGCAGGTTCTTCTTGGTCATTGTCAAAAATTTGTTTGCTGCGTCCTTGCTAGGATACATTAGTAATTCCTTGGCATGGCGACAGCTGGTTGTGTCATCCCATCTCTCTTTGAATTGAGAGTGGGTGTTTTCCTTTATAAGTTTTGTTCTTGCTGAGGTTGATAGCGTATTTGAGGGGCCTAAGATCTTTCTTTTGGCTGCCCTCGCCGCCAACTCGTCAGCTTTTATGTTACCCATGTTTTCCGCGTGGCCTCTAACCCAGCAAACAGAAATTGTGTTCGCTGTGGCGATCTCCGCGAGCGCTTTATGGGTTTCTAATATTGCCCTCGATACAGTTTTGTATCTTTGAAGGGACAGTAGTGCTTGTCTACTATCTGTGTAGATTCGTATCTTTTTGCCGCTGGTCTGTCTGCGTGCAATTTCTTTTGCGGCTATGGATATACCTGCCAGCTCGGTATCCGTTACGCTGGCGTATTTATCCATAGTCCAGCTGCTTCGAATTCGCAGGCTTCTTGAAAATATTCCACAGCCCGCTCCTTCTTTCTTTTTCGATCCATCCGTGAAGACCTTTATGGTCTCTTCATCGGATGTTTCGTTTGGTTTTATGTCGATTGCGTAGGGATTGTTAAAGACAAACTGGGGGGAGATATCGTTGGTGCCTGCCTGTAGTTGAGGTATCTTCTTGACCGCCTCATCCCACAGTCGGCGCCTTATCTCGCCACATCCTACGCTGGACTGTACACCGAGACTCTTGAGGCGTGCCATCGTTGTCAGTGCCGTTTCCTCGAGATAGATATCAAGTGGTGGCAAGCACAACATCACTTCCATCGCTCGTGTCGGTGTTGTCCGCATAGCGCCGGTTATGCACAGACATGCGGTTCTCTGTGGTCGGCTAAGTTTGTGTTTGGCTGTTGTCTGTTGACTTTTTGGCCACCAGACGACGCTACCATAGGCAATCATCGGTCTCACAATTGCAGTGTATACCCACATCAGGACCTTGGGTTTCATTCCCCAGGTTTTCCCCACGGTCCTGCGGCACTGCTCGTAGAAGATGTACGCCTTTTTTATCCTTCTGTCGATGTGAAGGTTCCATGTTAGCTTGCTATCAAAGGTTACTCCAAGGTATTTCACTTCGGTCGCAAAGCTTAGTTTTGTGTTTAGAAAGCTTGGTGCTTTTAGCTTCTCCGTCTTTCTTTTTTTCGTGAAGAGAACCATCTCTGTCTTCCTGGGGTTTGCAGACAGAGTGTGTTCTCTGCACCATTTTTCAGTTATTCTCAGCGCCTCCTGTGCTCTGTCGCACAGGATGCTTTCGAACTTACCACTAAGCAAGATTGTTAAATCGTCTGCGTATGCAATGGTGTAGAAGCCTTGGGAGTTGAGTCGACGCAAAAGGCTGTCGAGAACCAAGTTCCACAGCAGCGGAGATAAAACTCCGCCCTGCGGACAGCCTCTCGCGACTTTACATCTCACCATCTTGTCTCCCACACTGATTTTTACTGCTCTGTTTGAGAGCATGTTTGCTATCCAGCCCCGGATGGTGGGGTGTACGTTCCTTTCCGTCAGGGCTGCATCAATCTTTTGGAAGGTGGTTTTATCAAATGCACCTTCTATGTCTAGAAATATACCCAGGGTGGACTCTTTGTTGTCCAATGATCTTTCAATCCGACTAGTGACTAAGTGTAGGGCACTGTCAGTGGATCTGCCTGGAGTGTATGCCTGTTGGTTGGGATGCAATGTGTCAGCAATTGTTTCCCTCAGGTGGCGTTCGCACAGTCTTTCCATCGTCTTTAGTAAGAACGAGGTCAGGCTTATGGACCGGTATGCTTTGGGGGTGGTGTAATCCATTCTCCCCGCTTTTGGGATGAGCACGGCTTTTACCTCTCTCCAGTCTTTTGGGATGTACTGGTGTGCAAGGCACGACCTGAACAGTCCCACCAGGTGCGGCAGCAGTTCTTCCAGGCCCCACTGGAGTAGTGCTGGATGTATGCCGTCGCTTCCTGGTGATTTGAATGGGGAGAAGCTCTGTAGTGCCCATCTTATTCTTTCTTCTCCAACAATTCGTTCTGAAATTTCCCATTCCGGATCCGAAGGGTTGGTGTCAGGTTCATCTGGCCATTCTTCCCGTTCGGTTGGAACCGAGTCCGGGAAGTGAGTCTGCATAAGCAGCTCTAGGCTTTCTTGTAGGTCGGTGGTTCGTGTACCATCTTCCTTGGTTAGGAGACCCAAGTCATGCTCCTTATCTTTTGCGAGGATCTTATAAAGTCTTGCCACCTGCGAGTGATTTTCGATCTCCTCGCAGTAGGCTCTCCACGCTGCTCTTTGTCTTTTCCTGACTGTTTTTTTATACTCTCTTAGGAGTGTTTTGTATTGGTCCCAGTCTGAGCCGGGTCCCTTTCGATTGGCTTTGTTGAAAGCTGCCCGAGTTCTAATTTTGAGGTCGCTCAATTCCTGGGTCCACCATTTGGTAGCTTCTCCAGGTTGAGCCGATGTCCTCAGGGGGCAGGATGTTTCAAAAGCTTTTTTAATCTTATTTTGTATGTCCTTGACATATTGTTCTATTTCGACGCAGCTGTTAGGTGCGCGACATTGTGTATGTTTAAGTCCCTCCCGGAGTTGACTGAGATATTTATCTCTGTCTGTCCTTCGGGGGTCCCTAAACAATCTCGCGGGTGTCCTAGTGAGGTCGATTTCGAATTTTATCCACTGGTGGTCAGACATCGTAATCGAATCTGATACGCGCCAGTTGCGGATTGTTCTCGATATGTGCGCCGTAGCGATCGTTATATCTATTACAGTTTGACTCTTAGCGTTGACAAATGTCGGAACGCAGCCTCTGTTGGTGGTGCAGAGGTTGTTTCCGCTTATGTAATCGAAAAGAGACTCACCCCTTGCGTTGTTGTCCTTACTGCCCCAGGTCACGTGGTGTGCGTTTGCGTCGCATCTCACGATGACTTCCCATTTCTGGGAGTGACAGTACGCTATCAGGTCCTCCAGTTCCCTTGTTGGTGGTGGGATGGTCGCGTCTATTGGGAGGTACGCTGAAGCTAGGACTAAAACGGTCGGTTTGCCGGCCACTACCCATTCCACCTTTACGGCCGTTAGGTCAGATGTTGACAGGTGTTGGAGTGGTTCGGTTTTTATATGCCGAGGGACGTAGACCGCTGTCCTCGGCTTCTCTGTAGTGGGCGTGCTAAAAGTGCGTCCAGTTAGTTTTGATAACCCTGAAATCTTGGATTTGACTATCCAGGGTTCCTGAATTAGTGCCAGTGCATTCTGATCCATATCCAGGTGCCGGCATAAAGTTGCCGTTGCAGCCCTGCTATGGTGCAGATTGCACTGGACTATTTTTACCTCCTTGTTTGCACCCATTGGGCTGCCTGGTGGTTGTTTTTTTTTTTTTTTTTTTTTTTAGCTGGTGGCCTCGGTTTCCATCCCTTGTGGGGAGGCTGCCTTGGCCGCTGTTGTTTCCAGGTCTGGAGGTGCAGCTTCGTGTGTTGCTGCTTCCTCCGTTCCTGGTTCTTCCCGTTTGATCCTCAGGGTGAGGTGGCGGAAGAGATAAGAAATCTTCATGCCTTCCTCTCTTAGGGTCTTCATGTCCTCATCTCCGATGCCGAAGACGAGGAGATGCCCTCGCGGGTTGGTCTTCGCCTCATGGTGGAAGACGCACCATTTGCCCACCGTCACCTCCGCGTTCTGACTCGCTAGGCGACGGATGACAAGCTCCTTCTCGGCGAGGAGAGTTTCCTCCTCCTCAGGGATCCAGAGCGATGCCTTCGTCAGCCTAGGAAGCTGGTCCGAACGGATGACGGCTAGCTCGGCGTCCTTCCAGGGCTTTAGGGTGTTTACAGTGGCCTTAAGCCACTGTATTCCTTTGTCGTTGTCGCAGACAACCCTGATTATCTCACCAGAGTATGTCAACGACTTGAACGTTGGAGTTTGCGAGCTTGACGAAGGCGACAGTATTGTTTTGTCGAGGGCCTCCGTCATGGCTCGTTTGACAAGAGCGGCCCTCTCTGCGGTTATTTTGCCGAGGGGGTTGCTCCTATCTATTATTGCAACCTTGAGGTGGCTCGTGGCTGCTTCTTTATAGCTGGTCGGTGGAGGGGCCGTTCTGGTCCTTTTGTGACGTCTCGGCGTCACCTCCGCCGAATTATCCGACCGGCTGCGTTTTTTCGAGGGGGGGTTTGCTCCCCTGGTTTTTGTCGACGCCGGCGGCACTCCACTAGGGTTCCTAACCTCCTTGGGGGGATGTTGTCCCCTTTTCGGAGGCGGCACACCTTTGGGAGGCACTACCTGCGCTTGGTTTGGTCCGCCAGAGGTAGAGGGCAGCTGTGCTTGGGCAGCAGCCTGCATTTTTGCCTTCTTCCTCCTCTTGACCTCCGCCCCACAGAGTCGCTTCCCTCTGCGTCGGCCTTCTTTCCGTTCCTGCGAGGAAACAGATGTTTTTTGTGGCGAGCATGGCTGCTCTGCCACTGTTGGTGGTTGTGGCGAGCGTTGGCGCTCAGCCACTGTTTTTTGGTTGGCTTTTGTATTGTCCATACCTGAGTTTGAGGTTTCATCCTCCCAGCTCCCCACCCACCACGGAGTCCCATACGGGGACGCCACATGGCAAGCCCATGTGGACGTCAGGGCTACTGTTTGGATATAGACCCCAGAGGCGAGCAACGCAGAGAGGAGGTTGTGCGTCGCTGTACACCGGAGCCACCGGTGCCCAGCTTCGCAGTCTCCCACGCGCCCCTCTGCCTCCAGAAGTCTCACCCTATCGGCCCTCTGACGGGACGACACAGCCGGTTGATCGGAGTGGGTTAGTTCCGACCGCCCGTCTAGGAGAAATCCAGGCCAAAGTGGTGTGTTGCTGGGACTCCAGGCGTACCTGGGCCCAACTCAACCACCAGGATCCTTTCATCCTCCGTCACGGGACGCCACGCACGGCACAAACACGTGGGAGATGGTTGGCGGCGGTTGTTTTCGTTCCACCATGCAGGGTTTTACTCCTGAGGCTTCCCTACTTACTCCCACTAGTTTCAGCCCGTAAAGGCATCCACCGTTCCCCTATCCACCACCTGGGGACGCCCCCGGTAGGTATCTCAACCCTCAGGACCTTTTTTAGTAATTTTAAGATGATATGGTTTGGTTTGTTGTGGTAAGGGATAGTTGGGGGTTATTTACGGTAGCCGAAGTAATTTAGGTGATTCTGGTATAGTTTGTTATGATCTTTAGCATATTTTTGTAATTTAAAAGTGATTGGGCTTAGTTTGTTGCTGTAAAGTGTAGTTGGAGGTGATTTGTGATAGCCGAAGTAATTTAGGTGAGTTTGGCATACTTTGCTATGGTTAGTAGCATTTTTTTGTAATTTAAAAGTGATTGGGTTTAGTTTGTTGTGGTAAGGGTTAGTTGGTGATGATTTAGAGTAGCCGAAGTAGATTAGGTGAGTCTGGCATAGTTTGTAATGATTTGTACACCTTTTTTTGTAATTTTAAGGTGATATGGTTTGGTTTGTTGTGGTAAGGAATAGTTGGGGGAGATTTACGGTAGCCGAAGTAATTTAGGTGATTCTGGTATAGTTTGTTATGATTTTTAGCATTTTTTTGTAATTTAAAAGTGATTGGGTTTAGTTTGTTGTGGTAAGGGATAGTTGGTGATCATTTATGGTAGCCGAAGTAATTTAGGTAAGTTTGGCATGGTTTGCTATGGTTACTAGCATTTTTTTGTAATTTAAAAGTGATTGGGTTTAGTTTGTTGTGGTAAGGGTTAGTTGGTGATGATTTAGAGTAGCCGAAGTAATTTAAGTGAGTCTGGCATAGTTTGTTATGATTTGTACACCTTTTTTTGTAATTTTAAGATGATATGGTTTGGTTTGTTGTGGTAAGGGGTAGTTGGGGGTGATTTACGGTAGCCGAATTAATTTAGGTGATTCTGGTATAGTTTGTTATGATTTTTAGCATTTTTTTGCAACGTTAAAGTGATTGGGCTTAGTTTGTTGCTGTAAAGTGTAGTTAAGGGTGATTTTTGATAGCCGAAGTAATTTAGGTGAGTTTGGCATAGTTTGCTATGGTTAGTAGAATTTTTTTGTAATTTAAAAGTGATTGGGTTTAGTTTGTTGTGGTAAGGGTTAGTTGGTGATGATTTATGGTAGCCGAAGTAATTTAGGTGAGTTTGGCATGGTTTGCTATGGTTACTGGCATTTTTTTGTAATTTAAAACTGATTGGGTTTAGTTTGTTGTGGTAAGGGTTAGTTGGTGATGATTTAGAGTAGCCGAAGTAATTTAGGTGAGTCTGGCATAGTTTGTTATGATTTGTACACCTTTTTTTGTAATTTTAAGATGATATGGTTTGCTTTGTTGTGGTAAGAAATAGTTGGGGGTGATTTACGGTAGCCGAAGTAATTTAGGTGATTCTGGTATAGTTTGTTATGATTTTTAGCATTTTTTTGTAATTTTAAAGTGATTGGGCTTAGTTTGTTGCTGTAAAGTGTAGTTGGGGTTGATTTTTGATAGCCGAAGTAATTTAGGTGAGTTTGGCATAGTTTGCTATGGTTAGTAGCATTTTTTTGTAATTTAAAAGTGATTGGGTTTAGTTTGTTGTGGTAAGGGTTAGTTGGTGATGATTTAGAGTAGCCGAAGTAATTTAAGTGAGTCTGGCATAGTTTGATATGATTTGTACACCTTTTTTTGTAATTTTAAGATGATATGGTTTGGTTTGTTGTGGTAAGAAATAGTTGGGGGTGATTTACGATAGCCGAAGTAATTTAGGTGATTCTGGTATAGTTTGTTATGATTTTTAGCATTTTTTTGTAATTTTAAAGTGATTGGGCTTAGTTTGTTTCTGTAAAGTGAAGTTGGGGGTGATTTTTGATAGCAGAAGTAATTTAGGTGAGTTTGGCATAGTTTGCGATGGTTAGTAGCATTTTTTTGTAATTTAAAAGTGATTTGGTTTAGATTGTTGTGGTAAGGGTTAGTTGGTGATGATTTATGGTAGCCGAAGTAATTTAGGTGAGTTTGGCATAGTTTGCTAGGGTTACTAACATTTTTTTGTAATTTAAAAATGATTCGGTTTAGTTTGTTGTGGTAAGGGTTAGTTGGTGATGATTTAGAGTAGCCGAAGTAATTTAAGTGAGTCTGACATAGTTTGTAATGATTTGTACACCTTTTTTTGTAATTTTAAGATGATATGGTTTGGTTTGTTGTGGTAAGGGATAGTTGGGGGTGATTTACGGCAGCCGAAGTAATTTAGGTGATTCTGGTATAGTTTGTTATGATTTTTAGCATTTTTTTGTTATTTTAAAGTGATTGGGCTTAGTTTGCTGCTGTAAAGTGTAGTTGGGGGTGATTTTTGATAGCCGAAGTAATTTAGGTGGGTTTGGCATAGTTTGCCATGGTTAGTAGCATTTTTTTGTAATTTAAAAGTGATTGGGTTTAGTTTGTTGTGGTAAGGGTTAGTTGGTGATGATTTATGGTAGCCGAAGTAATTTAGGTGAGTTTGGCGTAGTTTGCTATGGTTACTAGCATTTTTCTGTAATTTAAAAGTGATTGGGTTTAGTTTGTTGTGGTAAGGGTTAGTTGGTGATGATTTAGGGTAGCCGAAGTAATTTAGGCGAGTCTGGCATAGTTTGTTATGATTTGTACACCTTTTTTTGTAATTTTAAGATGATATGGTTTGGTTTGTTGTGGTAAGGCATAGTTGGGGGTGATTTACGGTAGCCGAAGTAATTTAGGTGATTCTGGTATACTTTGTTATGATTTTTAGCATTTTTTTGTAATTTTAAAGTGATTGGGCTTAGTTTGTTGCTGTAAAGTGTAGTTGGGGGTGATTTTTGATAGCCGAAGTAATTTAGGTGAGTTTGGCATAGTTTGCTATGGTTACTAGCATTTTTTTGTAATTTAAAAGTGATTGGGTTTAGTTTGTTGTGGTAAGGGTTAGTTGGTGATGATTTATGGTAGCCGAAGTAATTTAGCTGAGTTTGGCATATTTTGTTATGATTTGTACACCTTTTTTTGTAATTTTAAGATGATATGGTTTGGTTTGTTGTGGTAAGGGATAGTTGGGGGTGATTTACGGTAGCCGAAGTAATTTAGGTGATTCTGGTATAGTTTGTTATGATTTTTAACATTTTTTTGTAATTTTAAATTGATTGGGCTTAGTTTGTTGCTGTAAAGTGTAGTTGGAGGTGATTTTTGATAGCCGAAGTAATTTAGGTGAGTTTGGCATAGTTTGCTAGGGTTAGTAGCATTTTTTTGTAATTTAAATGTGATTGGGTTTAGTTTGTTGTGGTAAGGGTTAGTTGGTGATGATTTAGGGTAGCCGAAGTAATTTAGGTAAGTCGGGCATAGTTTGTAATGATTTGTACACCTTTTTTGTAATTTTAAGATTATATGGTAATTTAGGTGAGTTTGGCATAGTTTGCTATTGTTACTAGCATTTTTTTGTAATTTAAAAGTGATTGGGTTTAGTTTGTTGTGGTATTTTTTTGTAATTTTAAAGTGATTGGGCTTAGTTTGTTGCTGTAAAGTGTAGTTGGAATTGATTTTTGATAGCCGAAGTAATTTAGGTGAGTTTGGCATACTTTGCTATGGTTAGTAGCATTTTTTTGTAATTTAAAAGTGATTGGGTTTAGTTTGTAGTGGTAAGGGTTAGTTGGTGATGATCTATGGTAGCCGAAGTAATTTAGGTGAGTTTGGCATGGTTTGCTATGGTTACTAGCATTTTTTTGTAATTTAAAACTGATTGGGTTTAGTTTGTTGTGGTAAGGGTTAGTTGGTGATGATTTAGAGTAGCCGAAGTAATTTAGGTGAGTCTGGCATAGTTTGTTATGATTTGTACACCTTTTTTTGTAATTTGAAGATGATATGGTATGGTTTGATTTAGGTGAGTTTGGCATAGTTTGTTATGGTTTCTAGCATTTTTTTGTAATTTAAAAGTGATTGGGTTTAGTTTGTTGTGGTAAGGGTTAGTTGGTGATGATTTAGAGTAGCCGAAGTAATTTAGGTAAGTCTGGCATAGTTTGTTATGATTTGTACACCTTTTTTTGTAATTTTAAGATGATATGGTTTGGTTTGTTATGGTAAGGGATAGTTGGGGGTTATTTACGGTAGCCGAAGTAATTTAGGTGATTCTGGTATAGTTTGTTATGATTTTTAGCATTTTTTTGTAATTTTAAAGTGATTGGGCTTAGTTTGTTGCTGTAAAGTGTAGTTGGAGGTGATTTTTGATAGCCGAAGTAATTTAGGTGAGTTTGGCATAGTTTGCTAGGGTTAGTAGCATTTTTTTGTAATTTAAATGTGATTGGGTTTAGTTTGTTGTGGTAAGGGTTAGTTGGTGATGATTTAGGGTAGCCGAAGTAATTTAGGTAAGTCGGGCATAGTTTGTAATGATTTGTACACCTTTTTTGTAATTTTAAGATTATATGGTTTGGTTTGTTGTGGTAAGGGATAGTTGGGGGTGATTTACGGTAGCCGAAGTAATTTAGGTGATTCTGGTCGTTTGTTATGATTTTTAGCATTTTTTTGTAATTTTAAAGTGATTGGGCTTAGTTTGTTGCTGTAAAGTGTAGCTGGGGGTGATATTTGATAGCCGAAGTAATTTAGGTGAGTTTGGCATAGTTTACTATGGTTAGTAGCATTTTTATGTAATTTAAAAGTGATTGGGTTTAGTTTGTTGTGGTAAGGGTTAGTTGGTGATGATTTATGGTAGCCAAAGTAATTTAGGTGAGTTTGGCATAGTTTGCTATGGTTACTAGCATTTTTTTGTAATTTAAAAGTGATTGGGTTTAGTTTGTTGTGGTAAGGGTTAGTTGGTGATGATTTATGGTAGCCGAAGTAATTTAGTTGAGTTTGGAATAGTTTGCTATGGTTACTAGCATTTTTTTGTAATTTAAAAGTGATTGGGTTTAGTTTGTTGTGGTAAGGGTTAGTTGGTGATGATTTAGAGTAGCCGAAGTAATTTAGGTAAGTCTGGCATAGTTTGTAATGATTTGTACACCTTTTTTGTAATTTTAAGATTATATGGTTTGGTTTGTTGTGGTAAGGGATAGTTGGGGGTGATTTACGGTAGCCGAAGTAATTTAGGTGATTCTGGTCGTTTGTTACGATTTTTAGCATTTTTTTGTAATTTTAAAGTGATTGGGCTTAGTTTGTTGCTGTAAAGTGTAGCTGGGGGTGATTTTTGATAGCCGAAGTAATTTAGGTGAGTTTGGCATAGTTTGCTATGGTTAGTAGCATTTTTATGTAATTTAAAAGTGATTGGGTTTAGTTTGTTGTGGTAAGGGTTAGTTGGTGATGATTTATGGTAGCCGAAGTAATTTAGGTGAGTTTGGCATAGTTTGCTATGGTTACTAGCATTTTTTTGTAATTTAAAAGTGATTGGGTTTAGTTTGTTGTGGTAAGGGTTAGTTGGTGATGATTTAAAGTAGCCGAAGTAATTTAGGTGAGTCTGGCATAGTTTGTTATGATTTGTACACCTTTTTTTGTAATTTTAAGATGATATGGTTTGGTTTGTTGTGGTAAGGGATAGTTGGGGGTGATTTACGGTAGCCGAAGTAATTTAGGTGATTCTGGTATAGTTTGTTATGATTTTTAGCATTTTTTTTAATTTTAAAGTGATTGGGCTTAGTTTGTTGCTGTAAAGTGTAGTTGGGGGTGATTTTTGATAGCCGAAGTAATTTAGGTGTGTTTGGCATAGTTTGCTATGGTTAGTAGCATTTTTTTGTAATTTAAAAGTGATTGGGTTTAGCTTGTTGTGGTAAGGGTTAGTTTGTGATGATTTATGGTAGCCGAAGTAAGTTAGGTGAGTTTGGCATAGTTTGCTATGGTTACTAGCATTTTTTTGTAATTTAAAAGTGATTGGGTTTGGTTTGTTGTGGTAAGGGTTAGTTGGTGATGATTTAGAGTAGCCGAAGTAATTTAGGTGAGTCTGGCATAGTTTGTTATGATTTGTACACCTTTTTTTGTAATTTTAAGATGATATGGTTTGGTTTGTTGTGGTAAAAGATAGTTGGGGGTGATTTACGGTAGCCGAAGTAATTTAGGTGATTCTGGTATAGTTTGTTATTATTTTTAGCATTTTTTTGTAATTTTAAAGTGATTGGGCTTAGTTTGTTGCTGTAAAGTGTAGTTAAGGGTGATTTTTGATAGCCGAAGTAATTTAGGTGAGTTTGGCATAGTTTGCTATGGTTAGTAGCATTTTTTTGTAATTTAAAAGTGATTGGGTTTAGTTTGTAGTGGTAAGGGTTAGTTGGTGATGATTTATGGTAGCCGAAGTAATTTAGGTGAGTTTGGCATAGTTTGCTATGGTTACTAGCATTTTTTGTAATTTAAAAGTGATTGGGTTTAGTTTGTTGTGGTAAGGGTTAGTTGGTGATGATTTAGAGTGGCCGAAGTAATTTAGGTGAGTCTGGCATAGTTTGTTATGATTTGTACACCTTTTTTTGTAATTTTAAGATGATATGGTTTGGTTTGTTGTGGTCAGGGATAGTTGGGGGTGATTTACGGTAGCCGAAGTAATTTAGGTGATTCTGGTATAGTTTGTTATGATTTTTAGCATTTTTTTGTAATTTTAAAGTGATTATGCGTAGTTTGTTGCTGTAAAGTGTAGTTGGGGGTGATTTTTGATAGCCGATGTAATTTAAGTGAGTTTGGCATAGTTTGCTAAGGTTAGTAGCATTTTTTTGTAATTTAAAAGTGATTGGGTTTAGTTTGTTGTGGTAAGGGTTAGTTGGTGATGATTTATGGTAGCCAAAGTAATTTAGGTGAGTTTGGCATAGTTTGTTATGATTTGTACACCTTTTTTTGTAATTTTAAGAAGATATGGCTTGGTTTGTTGTGGTAAGGGATAGTTGGGGGTGATTTACGATAGCCGAAGTAATTTAGGTGATTCTGGTATAGTTTGTTATGATTTTTAGCATTTTTTTGTAATTTTAAAGTGATTGGGCTTAGTTTGTTGCTGTAAAGTGTAGTTGGGGGTGATTTTTGATAGCCGAAGTAATTTAGGTGAATTTGGCATAGTTTGCTATGGTTAGTAGCTTTTTTTTGTAATTTAAAAGTGATTTGGTTTAGTTTGTTGTGGTAAGGGTTAGTTGGTGATGATTTATGGTAGCCGAAGTAATTTAGGTGAGTTTGGCATAGTTTGCTATGGTTACTACAATTTTTTTGTAATTTAAAAGTGATTGGGTTTAGTTTGTTGTGGTAAGGGTTAGTTGGTGAAGATTTAGATTAGCCGAAGTAATTTAGGTGAGTCTGGCATAGTTTGTAATAATTTGTACACCTTTTTTTGTAATTTTAAGATGATATGGTTTGGTTTGTTGTGGTAAGGGATAGTTGGGGGTGATTTACGATAGCCGAAGTAATTTAGGTGATTCTGGTATAGTTTGTTATGATTTTTAGCATTTTTTTGTTATTTTAAAGTGATTGGGCTTAGTTTGTTGCTGTAAAGTGTAGTTGGGGATGATTTTTGATAGCCGAAGTAATTTAGGTGAGTTTGGCATAGTTTGCTATGGTTAGTAGCATTTTTTTGTAATTTAAAAGTGATTGGGTTTAGTTTGTTGTGGTAAGGGTTAGTTGGTGATGATTTATGGTAGCCGAAGTAATTTAGGTGAGTTTGGCATAGTTTGCTATGGTTACTAGCATTTTTTGGTATTTTAAAAGTGACTGGGTTTAGTTTGTTGTGGTAAGGGTTAGTTGGTGATGATTTATAGTAGCCGAAGTAATTTAGGTGAGTCAGGCATAGTTTGTAATGATTTGTACACCTTTTTTTGCAATTTTAAGATGATATGGTTTGGTTTGTTGTGGTAAGGGATAGTTGGGGGTGATTTACGGTAGCCGAAGTAATTTAGGTGATTCTGGTATAGTTTGTTATGATTTTTAGCATTTTTTTGTAATTTTAAAGTGATTGGGCTTAGTTTGTTGCTGTAAAGTGTAGTTGGGGGTGATTTTTGATAGCCGAAGTAATTTAGGTGAGTTTGGCATAGTTTGCTATGGTTAATAGCATTTTTTTGTAATTTAAAAGTGATTGAGTTTAATTTGTTGTGGTAAGGGTTAGGTGGTGATGATTTATGGTAGCCAAAGTCATTTAGGTGAGTTTGGCATAGTTTGCTATGGTTACTAGCATTTTTTTGTAATTTAAAAGTGATTGGGTTTAGTTTGTTGTGGTAAGGGTTAGTTGGTGATGATTTAGAGTAGCCGAAGTAATTTAGGTGAATCTGGCATAGTTTGTTATGATTTGTACACCTTTTTTTGTAATTTTAAGATGATATGGTTTGGTTTGTTGTGGTAAGGGATAGTTGGGGGTGATTTACGGTAGCCGAAGTAATTTAGGTGATTCTGGTATAGTTTGTTATGATTTTTAGCATTTTTTTGTAATTTTAAAGTGATTGGGCTTAGTTTGTTGCTGTAAAGTGTAGTTGGGGTGATTTTTGATAGCCGAAGTAATTTTGGTGAGTTTGGCATAGTTTGCTATGGTTAATAGCATTTTTTTGTAATTTAAAAGTGATTGAATTTAGTTTGTTGTGGTAAGGGTTAGGTGGTGATGATTTATGGTAGCCGAAGTAATTTAGGTGAGTTTGGCATAGTTTGCTATGGTTACTAGCATTTTTTTGTAATTTAAAAGTGATTGGGTTTAGTTTGTTGTGGTAAGGGTTAGTTGGTGATGATTTAGAGTAGCCGAAGTAATTTAGGTGAGTCTGGCATAGTATGTTATGTATTGTACACCTTTTTTTGTAATTTTAAGATGATATGGTTTGGTTTGTTGTGGAAAGAAATAGTTGGGGGTGATTTACGGTAGCCGAAGTAATTTAGGTGATTCTGGTATAGTTTGTTATGATTTTTAGCATTTTTTTGTAATTTTAAAGTGATTGGGCTTAGTTTGTTGCTGTAAAGTGAAGTTGGGGGTGATTTTTGATAGCCGAAGTAATTTAGGTGAGTTTGGCATAGTTTGCTATGGTTACTAGCATTTTTTTGTAATTTAAAAGTGATTTGGTTTAGTTTGTTGTGGTAAGGGTTAGTTGGTAATGATTTATGGTAGCCGAAGTAATTTAGGTGAGTTTGGAATAGTTTGCTATGGTTACTAGCATTTTTTTGTAACTTAAAAGTGATTGGGTTTAGTTTGTTGTGGTAAGGGTTAGTTGGTGATGATTTAGAGTAGCCGAAGTAATTTAGGTAAGTCTGGCATAGTTTGTAATGATTTGTACACCTTTTTTTGCAATTTTAAGATGATAGGGTTTGGTTTGTTGTGGTAAGGGATAGTTGGGGGTGATTTACGGTAGCCGAAGTAATTTAGGTGATTCTGGTATAGTTTGTTATGATTTTTAGCATTTTTTTGTAATTTTAAAGTGATGGGCTTAGTTTGTTGCTGTAAAGTGTAGTTGGGGGTGATTTTTGATAGCCGAAGTAATTTAGGTGAGTTTGGCATAGTTTGCTAGGGTTAGTAGCATTTTTTTGTAATTTAAAAGTGATTGGGTTTAGTTTGTTGTGGTAAGGGTTAGTTGGTGATGATTTATGGTAGCCGAAGTAATTTAGATGCGTTTGGCATGGTTTGCTATGGTTACTAGCATTTTTTTGTAATTTAAAAGTGATTGGGTTTAGTTTGTTGTGGTAAGGGTTAGTTGGTGATGATTTAGAGTAGCCGAAATAATTTAGGTGAGTCTGGCATAGTTTGTTATGATTTGTACACCTTTTTTTGTAATTTGAAGATGATATGGTTTGGTTTGATTTAGGTGAGTTTGGCATAGTTTGTTATGGTTACTAGCATTTTTTTGTAATTTAAAAGTCATTGGGTTTAGTTTGTTGTGGTAAGGGTTAGTTGGTGATGATTTAGAGTAGCCGAAGTAATTTAGGTAAGTCTGGCATAGTTTGTTATGATTTGTACACCTTTTTTTGTAATTTTAAGATGATTGTGACATTCCAAAATTTTGAAATATATATTTTTGATCAAATTAGCTTTTGCGAAAAATTTTGTTTGACTTGGTTACAAAAATAACGAAAAATTATTAAGAGATATCGCGAAAACGTATAACGTATAGATATAACGTCCCTGAAATTCTACGTCCCGACCCGACCTACCCGAATCGAAAGACTACGCTCCATCCCTTCCGGAATTGTACTACGCTCCATCCCGTTCCCGAATTGTACCACGCTCCATTCCGTTCCCGAATCGAAAGACTACGCTCCATCCCTGTCCTGTTCTACGCCCGTCCGTTCCTGAGTGCTACGATCCCCACCATTCCGTTCCCGAGTCCTGCGTCCCAATCGTCCCTTCCCAAAGGTTTGGTCAAACAAAAAAATTTAAGTGAAGAGTAGTGTAGATAGGCCGGTTCTGGAACAACCTCCCCCCACCACTCGGAGGAGCCCCCCCACTGCGCATGCGCGCGCGCGCCCTCTATTGGCCCAGACCCGAACCAACCCGAAGCGCCCTGTACTAGCCCAGACCCGAACCAACCCGAAGCGCTCTGTAATAGCCCAGACCCGAACCAACCTGTGCGCCCTCTATTGGCCCAGACCCGAACCAACCTGTGCGCCCTCTATTGGCCCAGACCCGAACCAACCTGAGGCGCTCTGTACTAGCCCAGACCCGAACCAACCTGTGCGCCCTCTATTGGCCCAGACCCGAACCAACCTGTCGCGCCCTCTATTGGTCCAGAGCCGAACCAACCCGAAGCGACCTGTACTAGCCCAGACCTGAACCAACGCGAGATAATATTGCGCATGCACCGACCAGTGTTACCAACCTATGGTGTCAAACCCTAGATAACCAAAAATCCCTAGATTAAAAAATTTACAATGCGCGTGCGCGGTTTTGACAGTCTCCGCTGCCGCCAACTTAAACGACGGCCCGATGCCGCCAACCCGCCCGCGGAAATCCCTAGATTTAAAAAATTACAATGCGCATGCGCGGTTTTGACAGTTTCCACTACCGCCAACTTAAACGACGGCCAAATGCCGCCAATCCACCGACGGAAATCCCTAGATTTAAAAAAATTACAATGCGCATGCGCGGTTTTGACAGATTTAACCAATTACAATGCGCGGTTTTGACAGTCTCCACCAGCGCCAACTTAAACGAAGATCGGATGCCGCCAACACACCGACAAGAATTCCTAGATCCTAAAAAATAATTAAAACACATAAAAATTATTAACGTACATTAGACAAACGTTTATTAGCAAAGTGATACAAATACTATCGATCACAATAATTAAGGCGTCAACATATCAACAAATTCGGTTAAATGCGCCTTGTTGGCTTTCCCCGTGTCCTTTTCACCGCGGTAGACAAGCGCTAAAGAATGAATTTTTTCGTAAATATATTCCACCAACGCCTCATCCATGTTATCCACCATTCGTTTCGGAAGAAACAAGATATTTTCTTCCAGCTCCACTATCACACAGTCTCCAAATTTAGACTTAACCTTTTTAATGTTGAGTAAGGCATATTTGTGATTTAATATTAACTGATCGGCGCTAATTTTCGGTTTTGCCTCGCACACACCAACTTTATTAAGCTGATTGAGAGCCTCCATAACGATGTGATTGTTGTTGTGAAAAAATTCTACAACCGATCACACACACACACATATAATAACAACATTTAAAATAATTATTATAAATAGACTCACCTCACAATTTTATAACACGTCTTTCTCGCTCGAAGTTCGAGAACTAAATGATTAAATGTCAGTCAACGTGAATATTCATGTATTTTTTTGTTATGACTAGCAGTCGTCATTTCTCCAGATGGTGCGTGCAAATTTAATCCTTATTAGCGATAAGAAAATCTTACGATGAATAATCCCAGACTGGTCGACACAGGTTTCCAACTATTTTTTCGCAAGAAATCATACGCGTGGTAGAGAGATAAGGTTTATTTAATTATTTACAATTAAAATAGATATATAATTGATACAATACATTCAAGACGAATCATTTTATTAAACGTAAAAATTATTTTTTTTCTAATTTTGCGGCGGCCAATAAGAATATTTTTCTGGTTGTTCCGGTTGTTGTTGTTGTTGTTGTTGTTGTTGTTGTTGTTGTGAAAACCAATAAGAGTATTTTTCCGATTGTTTTTCGGATTGTTGTGGTTGAGCATCTTCTGAATTATAGAATCTCGATGCTATATCTTGACATCCACCACACTTGTGGATAGGAGGAGCAGGTCCATCGTATTGATCGTCACCGATACCACTAAAGTAATGTTCCAAACAGGGCAGATTCAATTTGATATCGCTGTCTTCTTTGTAGTACTCAGGTAGTTTATCAAATATTTCAATTAGTTGTGTAGGTCGTAGTTTTAAGATTTCCAATTTGGTTATAAATTGGATTTCATTGATAACTTTTTCAAAACGAAGCACTTTTTGCAATACACTCTCCACACTTGTCGCCATCTCGAACGAAACTAGCATAATTTTTTATTTCTTTATTAAGCAATGTCTTTAATATGTATCCAACTATTCTGATTGGTCGGTAATCCGAGCCATTTTACAAATAATTTTTGACCATTACGTGGAATAACTTTTTCCACTAAATATACATCAGGATATTGTGTTTTTAATAATTCATGTACATAAAAGGAACCTTTTATTGGACGACCATCTTTATCTTCGAGTAAAAACGTAACTGGATTGGTTAATTTTACTTTTGTGATTTTAAAAATTTCAGTTGACCAATTCGGGGTATATCCTTTTTCGAATATTGTCTTCTCTTTGCTGATTCTTACAAAATCACCAACTTTAAATTTTTTCTTATTTTTATCGACAATTTTCAATTGATTGTAAGCGGTTATATCTCCTTGATTCGAACTGTTTATCTCTATGGGCTTCATTCCGGTAGTAGTATGTTTTGTGTTATTATAATCCAATAGAATATCTTGTAATTTGTCTATCCATCTATGTGTTCCAAATAACATAAAATATCGATAAATTTTTGTTTTCAGCGTTCGTATAACTCGTTCAGCGATTACCGCTTTTTTCACACTATACGTACTGTAATGATTGATTTTATATTTTTTCATTAATTCCTGAAATTCTCTATTATAAAATTCTTTTCCTTGATCAGATTGTAAATTTTTGGGTATTCTTCCGTCTTTTAACGATAATATTAATTTCATCGCCTCCGTTACATCTTTAGCAGTTTTGGTTTTCAGCGGTTTACCCCATACATATTTTGTAAAACAATCGATAACAACAAGTATATAATTATATCCTTTATTATGATGAGAAACGTTTTGCATATCAGCCAAATCCACCTGCCATAAATCATCCATGTTTTTAATAATTGTTCGTCTACGTTTGAAATTTTTACGAGCAGGTTTAAAAATTTCGTTTACAACTTTTTGTTTTATATTACTGACCTGGATCACGTTTCGAGACATTCTGACTTATTGATATTTTATATCGTTTTCCTTGTAACGGAAGTGTACACGACGATCTGCTAAAGTAATCAGTTTAATATTTACTTTTAGCGTGAGAATGATTAATTAATTATCAGTTTTTTTCTTCAATACCTGCTTCTTCTAACACAATTATCGGTTTGTTACTAATGGCGTTATTTATTTGGACCTCAAGTTTTATAATTCGTTCCATTAAAGTATTATATTTCATATTGAATGAAGTGTCAGTGTAATTATAACTTCTACTGATTTTATGATCTAAATCATTATTTATAGTTTGGAGTCGCGATGATAATTCTTTGTTTTGAATTTCATAAAGCTGATCCAAATATTTTTTGGTTATGACATCATTTTGCTCGGATGCTTCTTTTACGTTTATAATTTTACGATTTTTAAAGTCAAGGTCACCATTAGCAGTAAGAATAAACAGTGGTGATGGTGGTGGTGATATTAATACATTTCTTACACCTGTTGATGAGGATGATACTTTACGTCCGAACAGATCGATCGGCATTTTAAAACTGATTACAATAACATTCGTTTTAATCTAATAAATAATTAGCTTCTCTTATTTCCTCTTCAATTGCTAAAATTTCATTTATGACTGAATTATTCCCCGCTTTACGTGCGGCATGTAACAACGCTAATCGAGGAATCAATTCATTTATATCATCAAAATGAAGATATTCTATTTTCGCATCTGTATATAATCCTTCACCGGAAGAATAAGGTGTTTTAGAACTTGTTTCGAATAAAGGTTGAATAAACTTCCTATATTTAACACCTTTATGTCCCTTTAATTGTTGTGATGGATCACTATTTCTTCGATGGGTATTAGAAATTTCTAAAAGTCTTTTATATGCCATAAGATCATTATCTGTTATGATAATGCCCGCTTTTGTTGGTTTTTTAAAAAATAACAGTCTGTATAAGCCTTCCGTACCGCGGAAAGTTTCATTATTCATTATTATATCTCCATCTTCACTAATATTTAGTTCATGTCGACCCATCGTAAACTTATCCAGTTGCATGTCGTAATGAGGTCCGTAGGTTTGATCACTTTTTTTAATGATAACTTCCTTTATTGCGTCTTTTGCAATTGCAGGATATTGTCGTAAAATATTACGATTTTCGACTACATTTTCCATCGTATTATCATCTGCATATTGTTCCTCTAATATTGAATCCGACTCGTATATGTTATCTTCATCTTTCTCGTATTCTTTTTCTGGTTTTTCTATTTTCGGTACATGAATAAATCCCACTGGTTTTTTTAGATCTTTTTTTTGATCACACTGTTTTGGTTGCTCCTTATCTTTTCTGTAATCACTCAGCTTCGAAGAGATTTCAGTTATTGGTGTTATCAGAGGTTGTAAAAGTTTTTTCAGTGACTCATCATCTTTTCTACCACTTAACTTTATAATTTTATATTTTTTTCTTACAGAATTGGTTGCTTCTATAATTCGTTTTTTCAATTTTTTATCTTCTCTATTCATCTTAGCGGTTGATAATGAACCGCTTTTCAACAGGGCTGTTTATTGCAACAGCTAGATCCGAACTGCTTCGAACGGACCTGTTTATTATATCGGTTAGATACGAACTGCTGCTGTTCCATCAGGTTTGTTATTTATATTCAAAGAGAGATAAACTGAACCGCTTTTCAACAGGGGTGTTTATTGCAACAGCTAGATCCGAACAGACCTGTTTATTATAACGGTTATATACGAACTGACTGCTGTTCCATCAGGTTTGTTATTTATATTCAAAGAGAGATAAACTGATCGAAACATTTTCGATAACGTCCATTGTTTAATTCCATCTCTTTACATATTACCAAAAATCCATAGTCATCTTTCCAACATTCACGACAAATTTTAGAGAATTGTTCGAATTTCATGTCTGCACCAACATGATCGTTGTATATGTGTTTCAAATTTAATATATCTTGTTTCAAAATTAGCAATAAATTTGCATTGTCACGTATTAAATGTTTAGGTATCCTTGTATATGTCTGACATAAATAGAATGTATCTATATCTTTATGTCGTCCCATACAAAAATATTCTCTAATCTTATCTTGAGCACATGTTGCTAGGTCGTCGAATATAAATATGGAATTATTTTTAGCTTCATTCGGTTCGATAATTTGATCATTGTCTGTATATTGGTGATATCCCATTCCTTTTACTTTACGTAGAACTTTATTTAAAAACCCATATTTTGGTTGATATAGAGATTTACAATAAATATAAACATTTTCAAATTTTACACCGTTAGGATGAATCAGTAAAGATAATAAAATGTTTGTTTTTCCTCCACCAGATGGTCCGCAAATTATACATCTTATTGATGTCGGTAAAAGATTTCCGTGTCGATTAAATATTCCTCGATCATCACCATCAGCATCACAATCTTGATTTTTAACAGGTAAGGTAACAAGACGAATCATTTTATTAAACGTAAAAATTATTTTTTTTCTAATTTTGCGGCGGCCAATAAGAATATTTTTCTGGTTGTTCCGGTTGTTGTTGTTGTTGTTGTTGTTGTTGTTGTTGTTGTGAAAACCAATAAGAGTATTTTTCCGATTGTTTTTCGGATTGTTGTGGTTGAGCATCTTCTGAATTATAGAATCTCGATGCTATATCTTGACATCCACCACTCTTGTGGATAGGAGGAGCAGGTCCATCGTATTGATCGTCACCGATACCACTAAAGTAATGTTCCAAACAGGGCAGATTCAATTTGATATCGCTGTCTTCTTTGTAGTACTCAGGTAGTTTATCAAATATTTCAATTAGTTGTGTAGGTCGTAGTTTTAAGATTTCCAATTTGGTTATAAATTGGATTTCATTGATAACTTTTTCAAAACGAAGCACTTTTTGCAATACACTCTCCACACTTGTCGCCATCTCGAACGAAACTAGCATAATTTTTTATTTCTTTATTAAGCAATGTCTTTAATATGTATCCAACTATTCTGATTGGTCGGTAATCCGAGCCATTTTACAAATAATTTTTGACCATTACGTGGAATAACTTTTTCCACTAAATATACATCAGGATATTGTGTTTTTAATAATTCATGTACATAAAAGGAACCTTTTATTGGACGACCATCTTTATCTTCGAGTAAAAACGTAACTGGATTGGTTAATTTTACTTTTGTGATTTTAAAAATTTTAGTTGACCAATTCGGGGTATATCCTTTTTCGAATATTGTCTTCTCTTTGCTGATTCTTACAAAATCACCAACTTTAAATTTTTTCTTATTTTTATCGACAATTTTCAATTGATTGTAAGCGGTTATATCTCCTTGATTCGAACTGTTTATCTCTATGGGCTTCATTCCGGTAGTAGTATGTTTTGTGTTATTATAATCCAATAGAATATCTTGTAATTTGTCTATCCATCTATGTGTTCCAAATAACATAAAATATCGATAAATTTTTGTTTTCAGCGTTCGTATAACTCGTTCAGCGATTACCGCTTTTTTCACACTATACGTACTGTAATGATTGATTTTATATTTTTTCATTAATTCCTGAAATTCTCTATTATAAAATTCTTTTCCTTGATCAGATTGTAAATTTTTGGGTATTCTTCCGTCTTTTAACGATAATATTAATTTCATCGCCTCCGTTACATCTTTAGCAGTTTTGGTTTTCAGCGGTTTACCCCATACATATTTTGTAAAACAATCGATAACAACAAGTATATAATTATATCCTTTATTATGATGAGAAACGTTTTGCATATCAGCCAAATCCACCTGCCATAAATCATCCATGTTTTTAATAATTGTTCGTCTACGTTTGAAATTTTTACGAGCAGGTTTAAAAATTTCGTTTACAACTTTTTGTTTTATATTACTGACCTGGATCACGTTTCGAGACATTCTGACTTATTGATATTTTATATCGTTTTCCTTGTAACGGAAGTGTACACGACGATCTGCTAAAGTAATCAGTTTAATATTTACTTTTAGCGTGAGAATGATTAATTAATTATCAGTTTTTTTCTTCAATACCTGCTTCTTCTAACACAATTATCGGTTTGTTACTAATGGCGTTATTTATTTGGACCTCAAGTTTTATAATTCGTTCCATTAAAGTATTATATTTCATATTGAATGAAGTGTCAGTGTAATTATAACTTCTACTGATTTTATGATCTAAATCATTATTTATAGTTTGGAGTCGCGATGATAATTCTTTGTTTTGAATTTCATAAAGCTGATCCAAATATTTTTTGGTTATGACATCATTTTGCTCGGATGCTTCTTTTACGTTTATAATTTTACGATTTTTAAAGTCAAGGTCACCATTAGCAGTAAGAATAAACAGTGGTGATGGTGGTGGTGATATTAATACATTTCTTACACCTGTTGATGAGGATGATACTTTACGTCCGAACAGATCGATCGGCATTTTAAAACTGATTACAATAACATTCGTTTTAATCTAATAAATAATTAGCTTCTCTTATTTCCTCTTCAATTGCTAAAATTTCATTTATGACTGAATTATTCCCCGCTTTACGTGCGGCATGTAACAACGCTAATCGAGGAATCAATTCATTTATATCATCAAAATGAAGATATTCTATTTTCGCATCTG
Organism: Eledona agricola; assembly: GCA_964023215.1. Classification (NCBI taxonomy): domain Eukaryota; kingdom Metazoa; phylum Arthropoda; class Insecta; order Coleoptera; family Tenebrionidae; genus Eledona; species Eledona agricola. Next base: position 951,797 of record CAXIEJ010000179.1, read on the forward strand.
TATATAATCCTTCACCGGAAGAATAAGGTGTTTTAGAACTTGTTTCGAATAAAGGTTGAATAAACTTCCTATATTTAACACCTTTATGTCCCTTTAATTGTTGTGATGGATCACTATTTCTTCGATGGGTATTAGAAATTTCTAAAAGTCTTTTATATGCCATAAGATCATTATCTGTTATGATAATGCCCGCTTTTGTTGGTTTTTTAAAAAATAACAGTCTGTATAAGCCTTCCGTACCGCGGAAAGTTTCATTATTCATTATTATATCTCCATCTTCACTAATATTTAGTTCATGTCGACCCATCGTAAACTTATCCAGTTGCATGTCGTAATGAGGTCCGTAGGTTTGATCACTTTTTTTAATGATAACTTCCTTTATTGCGTCTTTTGCAATTGCAGGATATTGTCGTAAAATATTACGATTTTCGACTACATTTTCCATCGTATTATCATCTGCATATTGTTCCTCTAATATTGATTCCGACTCGTATATGTTATCTTCATCTTTCTCGTATTCTTTTTCTGGTTTTTCTATTTTCGGTACATGAATAAATCCCACTGGTTTTTTTAGATCTTTTTTTTGATCACACTGTTTTGGTTGCTCCTTATCTTTTCTGTAATCACTCAGCTTCGAAGAGATTTCAGTTATTGGTGTTATCAGAGGTTGTAAAAGTTTTTTCAGTGACTCATCATCTTTTCTACCACTTAACTTTATAATTTTATATTTTTTTCTTACAGAATTGGTTGCTTCTATAATTCGTTTTTTCAATTTTTTATCTTCTCTATTCATCTTAGCGGTTGATAATGAACCGCTTTTCAACAGGGCTGTTTATTGCAACAGCTAGATCCGAACTGCTTCGAACGGACCTGTTTATTATATCGGTTAGATACGAACTGCTGCTGTTCCATCAGGTTTGTTATTTATATTCAAAGAGAGATAAACTGAACCGCTTTTCAACAGGGGTGTTTATTGCAACAGCTAGATCCGAACAGACCTGTTTATTATAACGGTTATATACGAACTGACTGCTGTTCAATCAGGTTTGTTATTTATATTCAAAGAGAGATAAACTGATCGAAACATTTTCGATAACGTCCATTGTTTAGTTCCATCTCTTTACATATTACCAAAAATCCATAGTCATCTTTCCAACATTCACGACAAATTTTAGAGAATTGTTCGAATTTCATGTCTGCACCAACATGATCGTTGTATATGTGTTTCAAATTTAATATATCTTGTTTCAAAATTACCAATAAATTTGCATTGTCACGTATTAAATGTTTAGGTATCCTTGTATATGTCTGACATAAATAGAATGTATCTATATCTTTATGTCGTCCCATACAAAAATATTCTCTAATCTTATCTTGAGCACATGTTGCTAGGTCGTCGAATATAAATATGGAATTATTTTTAGCTTCATTCGGTTCGATAATTTGATCATTGTCTGTATATTGGTGATATCCCATTCCTTTTACTTTACGTAGAACTTTATTTAAAAACCCATATTTTGGTTGATATAGAGATTTACAATAAATATAAACATTTTCAAATTTTACACCGTTAGGATGAATCAGTAAAGATAATAAAATGTTTGTTTTTCCTCCACCAGATGGTCCGCAAATTATACATCTTATTGATGTCGGTAAAAGATTTCCGTGTCGATTAAATATTCCTCGATCATCACCATCAGCATCACAATCTTGATTTTTAACAGGTAACCGCACTTTTTGTTGAATTACTCGCATGTTTGTTCTAAACTGAAGCGAAAAGTATATAATGAGGTTTTATATTGTAAAATATTTTTTAGTTCGATGTCATCCTTCAAAGGTGATGGGTTGTTAAACACCGCGATAAATAAATTACCATTCGAATTACATCTTCCGGGTTATCAGTTTTGCGGTCCCGGTACGAAACTGAAAAAACGGTTAGAACGTGGTGATGTTGGAATTAATGATTTAGATCGCGCATGTAAGGAGCACGACATCGCTTACGCACAATCTCAATCGTTAGATGATCGCCACAAGGCTGATAAAATTTTAGAAAATAACGCTTGGTCACGTGTTAAATCTAAAGACGCATCGCGTTCGTATAACTCGTTCAGCGATTACCGCTTTTTTCACACTATACGTACTGTAATGATTGATTTTATATTTTTTCATTAATTCCTGAAATTCTCTATTATAAAATTCTTTTCCTTGATCAGATTGTAAATTTTTGGGTATTCTTCCGTCTTTTAACGATAATATTAATTTCATCGCCTCCGTTACATCTTTAGCAGTTTTGGTTTTCAGCGGTTTACCCCATACATATTTTGTAAAACAATCGATAACAACAAGTATATAATTATATCCTTTATTATGATGAGAAACGTTTTGCATATCAGCCAAATCCACCTGCCATAAATCATCCATGTTTTTAATAATTGTTCGTCTACGTTTGAAATTTTTACGAGCAGGTTTAAAAATTTCGTTTACAACTTTTTGTTTTATATTACTGACCTGGATCACGTTTCGAGACATTCTGACTTATTGATATTTTATATCGTTTTCCTTGTAACGGAAGTGTACACGACGATCTGCTAAAGTAATCAGTTTAATATTTACTTTTAGCGTGAGAATGATTAATTAATTATCAGTTTTTTTCTTCAATACCTGCTTCTTCTAACACAATTATCGGTTTGTTACTAATGGCGTTATTTATTTGGACCTCAAGTTTTATAATTCGTTCCATTAAAGTATTATATTTCATATTGAATGAAGTGTCAGTGTAATTATAACTTCTACTGATTTTATGATCTAAATCATTATTTATAGTTTGGAGTCGCGATGATAATTCTTTGTTTTGAATTTCATAAAGCTGATCCAAATATTTTTTGGTTATGACATCATTTTGCTCGGATGCTTCTTTTACGTTTATAATTTTACGATTTTTAAAGTCAAGGTCACCATTAGCAGTAAGAATAAACAGTGGTGATGGTGGTGGTGATATTAATACATTTCTTACACCTGTTGATGAGGATGATACTTTACGTCCGAACAGATCGATCGGCATTTTAAAACTGATTACAATAACATTCGTTTTAATCTAATAAATAATTAGCTTCTCTTATTTCCTCTTCAATTGCTAAAATTTCATTTATGACTGAATTATTCCCCGCTTTACGTGCGGCATGTAACAACGCTAATCGAGGAATCAATTCATTTATATCATCAAAATGAAGATATTCTATTTTCGCATCTGTATATAATCCTTCACCGGAAGAATAAGGTGTTTTAGAACTTGTTTCGAATAAAGGTTGAATAAACTTCCTATATTTAACACCTTTATGTCCCTTTAATTGTTGTGATGGATCACTATTTCTTCGATGGGTATTAGAAATTTCTAAAAGTCTTTTATATGCCATAAGATCATTATCTGTTATGATAATGCCCGCTTTTGTTGGTTTTTTAAAAAATAACAGTCTGTATAAGCCTTCCGTACCGCGGAAAGTTTCATTATTCATTATTATATCTCCATCTTCACTAATATTTAGTTCATGTCGACCCATCGTAAACTTATCCAGTTGCATGTCGTAATGAGGTCCGTAGGTTTGATCACTTTTTTTAATGATAACTTCCTTTATTGCGTCTTTTGCAATTGCAGGATATTGTCGTAAAATATTACGATTTTCGACTACATTTTCCATCGTATTATCATCTGCATATTGTTCCTCTAATATTGATTCCGACTCGTATATGTTATCTTCATCTTTCTCGTATTCTTTTTCTGGTTTTTCTATTTTCGGTACATGAATAAATCCCACTGGTTTTTTTAGATCTTTTTTTTGATCACACTGTTTTGGTTGCTCCTTATCTTTTCTGTAATCACTCAGCTTCGAAGAGATTTCAGTTATTGGTGTTATCAGAGGTTGTAAAAGTTTTTTCAGTGACTCATCATCTTTTCTACCACTTAACTTTATAATTTTATATTTTTTTCTTACAGAATTGGTTGCTTCTATAATTCGTTTTTTCAATTTTTTATCTTCTCTATTCATCTTAGCGGTTGATAATGAACCGCTTTTCAACAGGGCTGTTTATTGCAACAGCTAGATCCGAACTGCTTCGAACGGACCTGTTTATTATATCGGTTAGATACGAACTGCTGCTGTTCCATCAGGTTTGTTATTTATATTCAAAGAGAGATAAACTGAACCGCTTTTCAACAGGGGTGTTTATTGCAACAGCTAGATCCGAACAGACCTGTTTATTATAACGGTTATATACGAACTGACTGCTGTTCCATCAGGTTTGTTATTTATATTCAAAGAGAGATAAACTGATCGAAACATTTTCGATAACGTCCATTGTTTAGTTCCATCTCTTTACATATTACCAAAAATCCATAGTCATCTTTCCAACATTCACGACAAATTTTAGAGAATTGTTCGAATTTCATGTCTGCACCAACATGATCGTTGTATATGTGTTTCAAATTTAATATATCTTGTTTCAAAATTACCAATAAATTTGCATTGTCACGTATTAAATGTTTAGGTATCCTTGTATATGTCTGACATAAATAGAATGTATCTATATCTTTATGTCGTCCCATACAAAAATATTCTCTAATCTTATCTTGAGCACATGTTGCTAGGTCGTCGAATATAAATATGGAATTATTTTTAGCTTCATTCGGTTCGATAATTTGATCATTGTCTGTATATTGGTGATATCCCATTCCTTTTACTTTACGTAGAACTTTATTTAAAAACCCATATTTTGGTTGATATAGAGATTTACAATAAATATAAACATTTTCAAATTTTACACCGTTAGGATGAATCAGTAAAGATAATAAAATGTTTGTTTTTCCTCCACCAGATGGTCCGCAAATTATACATCTTATTGATGTCGGTAAAAGATTTCCGTGTCGATTAAATATTCCTCGATCATCACCATCAGCATCACAATCTTGATTTTTAACAGGTAACCGCACTTTTTGTTGAATTACTCGCATGTTTGTTCTAAACTGAAGCGAAAAGTATATAATGAGGTTTTATATTGTAAAATATTTTTTAGTTCGATGTCATCCTTCAAAGGTGATGGGTTGTTAAACACCGCGATAAATAAATTACCATTCGAATTACATCTTCCGGGTTATCAGTTTTGCGGTCCCGGTACGAAACTGAAAAAACGGTTAGAACGTGGTGATGTTGGAATTAATGATTTAGATCGCGCATGTAAGGAGCACGACATCGCTTACGCACAATCTCAATCGTTAGATGATCGCCACAAGGCTGATAAAATTTTAGAAAATAACGCTTGGTCACGTGTTAAATCTAAAGACGCATCGTTTGGTGAAAAGACAAGTGCTTGGTTCGTTACGAATGCCATGAAACTAAAAAGAAAATTAGGAATGGGCCTTAAGGATGGAGGAGTTAAGAAAATTCAAAACAAGCGGAATACCAAAAATTGCAAGAAAAAACAAAATTTTAAAGAAACGATTTTGTCGAATTTAGTGAATAAAGGATACGATGATATTAAAACTGCTTTGCGAGCTGCTCGAATGGTTGTGAAACAAGCTGGAGGTCCGAAAACGATTAAAACACCGCGGAGCATTCCTATCAAAACTGGAGGATTTCTACCACTTCTACCCATAATTTTTGGCGGACTATCGGCTCTTGGAGCGTTGGGAGGAGGGGCAGCTGGTATAGCGAAAGCAGTAAATGATGCGAAAATTGCCAAAAAACAGTTAGATGAAAATAAACGTCATAATCAAACACTAGAAGCTATTGCGATCGGTAAAAAGGGAAGCGGATTATATTTGAAGAAACACCGGACGGGATATGGGTTATATTTAAGAAAATTTCCAAAAAACTACCAATAAAATTACCTAAAAGAGCATTAACAGATAAGGATTTAAGATATTATGCGAAACTATTAAAATTACATAATTTTAGAGGTGTTTTCATGAGAGACGAATTACAACTTATTAAACCGAATCTGAACGAAAGTGCAATCATAAATTTAGATTCCAGGAAAGGACATGGTACTCATTGGGTTTGTTATAAATAAACAAACAACCACGTGGAATACTTTGATAGTTTTGGAAATTTGAAACCACCTTTAGAATTAGTAAAATATTTACGAGACTGTAATATTTTCTATAATCATGATCGTTATCAATCTTTACCTTATAATTGTGGTCATTTATGTTTAATGTTTTTATATAATAGAAATAAAAAATAAAACATAACTTCATTTTATTCAGTCATGTATAAAACCTTCAGCCTGATAGGTGTACAGAGTACGCTGTCCGAAAATTACGAAGCTCCAATTGAACTCGAACGAAATTCAACCTATTCTCTCGCACTGATCGGTTTTTACACAAATAATAATATACCAAACATCGAAGAGGGTACGAATAAATTTCATTATTCTTTCCCGAATGAAACCGAACAAAAAATAATTACATTTCCCAAAGGGGCTTATGAAATTAGTGCAATCGAAAAATATTTACAAGAAGCTCTTAGTAGTGAACTGTCGGTAGATGAATATACAGAGAAAGAAAAAATATTTTCATTAAAGGCAAACGAGAATACTCTTAAGTGTGAGATAATCAGTGTTTACGATATTTATTTTAATCTCGACGGTAGTATCGGTAAACTGTTGGGTTTTTCGCGTAAAGAATTAAAAGCTAATCAAATCCATAAAAGTGATTTACCGGTTAATATAATAAAAGTGCATACTATACGCGTAGAGTGTAATATCGTGAGAGGATCATATTACAAAAACAAGGAATCTCATACCCTGTACGAGACTGCATTGAGTGTTAGTCCGGCCGAACAAATTTTTGTGGAACCTGTAAATCCTATATATTTACCTATCATCAATAGATCTACCATTCCTAACTTAACTATAAATATAATCGATCAAGAAAATCGACCGATCGATTTCAACGGTCAAACGATTAACATTCGCTTAGCCTTGAAGAAAGAAGGATGGGCTTAATATTTCATAACAATCAAAATAAGAACGCAACACCATTCGATTTTCGATCAGTGTCTACTCGTAAGTCGACCTTATCACAACGCAGCATCGATATTCTTAAATCGTTAGGATACAATGTTCGCCGCCGCAATCAACAAACTTCATGTGTACGCTTCACCGGAAATAGACGAGAGCATAAGTAAAGAAGAAGAACACACATACAGTCCTCAAGTAAGATCTTTCGATAATAATGACGAAGTGGAAATAGTTATCAATCAACGAGATATTTGGATATCTCTATTCGAATCTTGCCTTCAAGTTGATGGTGAACTGATTCCGGATGCTGGATCGGATGGAGACATTAATTTAACCAATAATGCTGCAACGTATTTATTTGAAAATGTGAGCTACGAATTAAATAATGTGGAATTAGATGGATTACGAGAGGTTGGAGCCGTATCGACGATCAAAACTTTGTTGTGTTATGGTAAAGATGAAGTTAGAGAATTAGCTCTTGCCGGTTGGAATGATGATGAAACTAAGGCACTGAAAACATATAATAGTGCTGATAGAACATTTTCATTTAGAATCCCCTTATCATATCTGTTAAATTTACCATATGATTATCGACGCATCATAAGCGGTCATCAAAAGTTGCGATTAATTCGCAGTCGTAACGATAATAATTGTTACATTTCAATTGGGACGACGAGAAAAGCAAAGCTGTCCATTAATAATATAGAATTGAAAGCTAAACATATTTATCCGAATGATGAAATAAAATTGAAGATATTAGAAGAAATCAATAACGATAGAGTGATATCGATACCGTTTAGAAAATGGGAAATTCATGAGCTCCCTGCAGTCCGACAAACGAATAAAGATATATGGAGAGTGAAAACATCAACACAATTAGAAAAGCCTAGATTTGTTGTCGTATTTTTTCAAACAAGTAAAAAACATAACTCCGGGGCGAATATTACACTTTTCGATCATTGTGATATCAGAAGCATACGTCTATGGTTGAATTCGAACGTTTATCCTTACGAAACATGGAAACTTCAGTTCAATAAGAATAAATATTTGGAGGCTTATCAGGCATATATCGACTTTTATAAAGAATTTAACGAGAAAGATCGTGTCGAACCCATTTTGAGTTACACCGATTTTAAACAACGCCCCATCTTTGTGTTGGACTGTTCCAGACAAAACGAAGCAATTCGAAGTTCCACCGTTGACGTCACATTAGAATTCGATAGTGATAGTAATTTTCCACCCGATACCAGAGCTTATTGTATCATTATTCATGATAGAATAATGCAATATCATCCTCTGACTGGTATTACAAAACAATTTGTGTGATGTATAAGAAAAAGAGTGTTAAAATAAGTGATTCCATGCCTCAAATACAACATATGATTACATGGAGATACGCTTATCAACAAGCTAGAAAAGGAATCTGCTGGATACAATGTGCGGCAGACAGAGAAAGATTTAAATTTAGAATAGCGCATACTGAAAACATTTTAAATCCAATCTTAAATAATGATCATCGCAGATATATTTACCAGTCTCGCTTTAATTTGCAAAGATGAAGGTTGTTGTTGTGGATATGCAAGGTTTTTGTGTACCCGAATTTACTGTAAAAGAATTAACAATTTTTGATGGTACTCGAACCGCCCATTATTTATTCAAATCTCCCAAACCGTTTAATCTATTACCTGAAGATATTAAAAAACAAGTAAAATATTTAGAATATAATCATCATCTTTTGCGATATAATAGTGGTATGGTGGCGTATGAAGACATTAATAAAATACTCGAGAACCATTTAATAACTGAAAATGCTGCGGATGTGATCTACGTTAAGGGAAATATAAAAGAAGATTTTCTGCAAAGATTTTGTGATTCGATGAATTTCTTCCCACGCATTATTAATTTGGATACGGCGACAACTTCCTGTCCCAAATTACCAGTTCAGCTTCCTTCATGTATGAATCATTATATAAAAAATAAATCTTGTATTTGAAGTAATAATAATGTACAGTTTATTTATCAATGGTTATTTAATAATTTACCTAAATAAATGTATTAAAATGTAATCGTCTTATTGAAACAAGTATCTACCCGTTACTCAGTTACTAATAAACAAACGTCTGATAAGAGAACAAAAGCCAGTCACAACAACACCACGTGATCACACATTGTTTTGTGCGTAGAGTGAAGAAATATTACGTCATTCACGCAATAACTTTTGTGCATTTCACTCAACTTAAAAACTCTTCCGTTAGAAAGTGTGAATTTATCATGTTTGAGTGTGTAATATGTAAAAAACAATTTAGTGTTCGACGCAATCTAAATCGACACATTAAAACACACGGTAAGTTTACGTGTATTAGATTCTTTCGTCAATGTTAGAAATATTTTAGATGTTAATCGAACGATCACATGTGCTGGCTGTTTCAAGTGTTTTACTAGGAAAGATAATTACTTGAGACATCTCCGTGAAAGTAATTGTCAATCTTCCGGTGAGTTTTAAACCCCACCATTTACTTGTTTTAACTTTTCATACATTCTCAGTAAAATATGTGGAAATTCCCACAAAAAAAATTCGCCTGGCGGGGGACGCGTCAACATCATCATCGTCAACGTCATCAGTAACCGTAACCACACCCCCTGCTCCTCCACCAATGGTCTCTTATTGTGGAATTTGTGATGAAAATTACGTTGGTTCACGAACGACACATCTTCGATCGTTAAAACATAAAAACAAAATTGTCACACAACATTCAGATTACAATAACGTAGAAACTTTGCCATCAGCTTTTAAAAATCGCATAGTTGCGTACAGAATTAAGAACTTGATAAAAACAGACTTGGATATAAAAAAATTCTTCGCCGAGGCATCCGATCTAATTTTTAACTTACTTCAATCGCAACTAGTGCAATTGCAAGCGATTAAATTAATATTTTACAATATAAAACCTCATTATATACTTTTCGCTTCAGTTTAGAACAAACATGCGAGTAATTCAACAAAAAGTGCGGTTACCTGTTAAAAATCAAGATTGTGATGCTGATGGTGATGATCGAGGAATATTTAATCGACACGGAAATCTTTTACCGACATCAATAAGATGTATAATTTGCGGACCATCTGGTGGAGGAAAAACAAACATTTTATTATCTTTACTGATTCATCCTAACGGTGTAAAATTTGAAAATGTTTATATTTATTGTAAATCTCTATATCAACCAAAATATGGGTTTTTAAATGAAGTTCTACGTAAAGTAAAAGGAATGGGATATCACCAATATACAGACAATGATCAAATTATCGAACCGAATGAAGCTAAAAATAATTCCATATTTATATTCGAAGGACGTAGCAACATGTGCTCAAGATAAGATTAGAGAATATTTTTGTATGGGACGACATAAAGATATAGATACATTCTATTTATGTCAGACATATACGAGGATACCTAAACATTTAATACGTGACAATGCAAATTTATTGGTAATTTTGAAACAAGATATATTAAATTTGAAACACATATACAACGATCATGTTGGTGCAGACATGAAATTCGAACAATTCTCTAAAATTTGTCGTGAATGTTGGAAAGATGACTATGGATTTTTGGTAATATGTAAAGAGATGGAATTAAACAATGGACGTTATCGAAAATGTTTCGATCAGTTTATCTCTCTTTGAATATAAATAACAAACCTGATGGAACAGCAGTCAGTTCGTATATAACCGTTATAATAAACAGGTCTGTTCGGATCTAGCTGTTGCAATAAACAGCCCTGTTGAAAAGCGGTTCAGTTTATCTCTCTTTGAATATAAATAACAAACCTGATGGAACAGCAGCAGTTCGTATCTAACCGATATAATAAACAGGTCCGTTCGAAGCAGTTCGGATCTAGCTGTTGCAATAAACAGCCCTGTTGAAAAGCGGTTCATTATCAACCGCTAAGATGAATAGAGAAGATAAAAAATTGAAAAAACGAATTATAGAAGCAACCAATTCTATAAGAAAAAAATATAAAATTATAAAGTTAAGTGGTAGAAAAGATGATGAGTCACTGAAAAAACTTTTACAACCTCTGATAACACCAATAACTGAAATCTCTTCGAAGCTGAGTGATTACAGAAAAGATAAGGAGCAACCAAAACAGTGTGATCAAAAAAAAGATCTAAAAAAACCAGTGGGATTTATTCATGTACCGAAAATAGAAAAACCAGAAAAAGAATACGAGAAAGATGAAGATAACATATACGAGTCGGAATCAATATTAGAGGAACAATATGCAGATGATAATACGATGGAAAATGTAGTCGAAAATCGTAATATTTTACGACAATATCCTGCAATTGCAAAAGACGCAATAAAGGAAGTTATCATTAAAAAAAGTGATCAAACCTACGGACCTCATTACGACATGCAACTGGATAAGTTTACGATAGGTCGACATGAACTAAATATTAGTGAAGATGGAGATATAATAATGAATAATGAAACTTTCCGCGGTACGGAAGGCTTATACAGACTGTTATTTTTTAAAAAACCAACAAAAGCGGGCATTATCATAACAGATAATGATCTTATGGCATACAAAAGACTTTTAGAAATTTCTAATACCCATCGAAGAAATAGTGATCCATCACAACAATTAAAGGGACATAAAGGTGTTAAATATAGGAAGTTTATTCAACCTTTATTCGAAACAAGTTCTAAAACACCTTATTCTTCCGGTGAAGGATTATATACAGATGCGAAAATAGAATATCTTCATTTTGATGATATAAATGAATTGATTCCTCGATTAGCGTTGTTACATGCCGCACGTAAAGCGGGGAATAATTCAGTCATAAATGAAATTTTAGCAATTGAAGAGGAAATAAGAGAAGCTAATTATTTATTAGATTAAAACGAATGTTATTGTAATCAGTTTTAAAATGCCGATCGATCTGTTCGGACGTAAAGTATCATCCTCATCAACAGGTGTAAGAAATTTATTAATATCACCACCACCACCACCACTGTTTATTCTTACTGCTAATGGTGACCTTGACTTTAAAAATCGTAAAATTATAAACGTAAAAGAAGCATCCGAGCAAAATGATGTCATAACCAAAAAATATTTGGATCAGCTTTATGAAATTCAAAAAAAGAATTATCATCGCGACTCCAAACTATAAATAATGATTTAGATCATAAAATCAGTAGAAGTTATAATTACACTGACACTTCATTCAATATGAAATATAATACTTTAATGGAACGAATTATAAAACTTGAGGTCTAAATAAATAACGCCATTAGTAACAAACCGATAATTGTGTTAGAAGAAGCAGGTATTGAAGAAAAAAACTGATAATTAATTAATCATTCTCACGCTAAAAGTAAATATTAAACTGATTACTTTAGCAGATCGTCGTGTACACTTCCGTTACAAGGAAAACGATATAAAATATCAATGGTGGATAACATGGATGAGGCGTTGGTGGAATATATTTACGAAAAAATTCATTCTTTAGCGCTTGTCTACCGCGGTGAAAAGGACACGGGGAAAGCCAACAAGGCGCATTTAATCGAATTCGTTGATATGTTGACGCCTTAATTATCGTGATCGATAGTATTTGTATCAGTTTGCTAATAAACGTTAATAATTTTAATGTGTTTTAATTATTTTTTTAGGATCTAGGGATTCTTGTCGGTATGTTGGCGGCATCGGATCTTCGTTTAAGTTGGCGCTGGTGGAGACTGTCAAAACCGCGCATGTGCATTGTAATTTTTTAAATCTAGGGATTTCTGTCGGTGCGTTGGCGGCATCTGGTTGTCGTTTAAGTTGGCGGTGCTGGAGACTGTCAAAACCGCGCGTAATTGGTTAAATCTGTCAAAACTGCGCATGCGCATTGTAATTTTTTAAATCTAGGGATTTCCGCGGGCGGGTTGGCGGCATCGGGCCGTCGTTTAAGTTGGCGGCAGCGGAGACTGTCAAAACCGCGCACGCGCATTGTAAATTTTTAAATCTAGGGATTTTTGGTTATCTAGGGTTTGGCACCATAGGTTGGTAACACTGGTTCGGGTCTGGGCTAGTACAGAGCCCTTCGGGTTCGTTCGGGTCTGGGCTAGTACAGGGCGCTTCGGGTTGGTTCGGGTCTGGGCCAATAGAGGGCGCACAGGTTGGTTCGAGTCTGGGTCAATAGAGGGCGCACAGGTTGGTTCGGGTCTGAGCTATTCGAGTTGGTTCGGGTCTGGGCTGCGCGCGCGCATGCGCAGTGGGAGTGACCTTGAAGTGAGCCAGAACCCGCTATGTTGGTTCGGGTCTGGGCTGCGCGCGCGCATGCGCAGTGGGAGTGACCTTGAAGTGAGCCAGAACCCGCTATCTTACACTACTGTGAAGTTTCCTTTATTTATTTATTTATTTATTTTTTTTGGTAATTTTACGTAAAATTTAAGTATTTTTATTTGTAAGCGTGTCGTCGTGGGCCCCGGACGTCGCGTAGTTTGTTGATTTGTCGGTTAATTTCGAATTTTTATTTATTTATTTATTTTTGTTCGGTTACTGTATTTATTATTTTCTTTTGTTATTAAATTGTTGCCCGTTTAACCCAATTCATTATTTTATATTGAACAAGTCCTTCGTAATTGGGACTGGTAGCGTGAAGACCTCTGGCAGAAAAGTCTAACAATTACGTGGCGCCCCCCCTTCCAACGGACCTACGCTTCCACGACTGAAGTCGGCCGGGACCCAGAGGTTACTTCCGCTACCATAAGGACATAAGGAAAATTTAAGACGTTACATTTTTGGCGCCCAACGTGGGGCTGATTAAAAAAAAAATTTTTTTTGGTTAATACGTTGAGTTTGGGTTGAGTGGAGGCAGAAACAAAATTTTAACGTTTGTCGTCGGAACTTTCGGTTATTTGGTTCTTAGTGTCGTGTTGTTCGGACTGATTCCTTGTTCCGAATTGTCACTGTCATATTTTGAAGTTATTCGTTTCGTGACATAAAAAAATAAATAAAATAAAATGAAACCGATGGATGTAAACCACCTGAAGAAGGACGAGCTGGAATTTGAATTGATTTATCGCGGTGTGCCTTGCGCGGAGATGACCGTGGTGGAGATGCGAACGGTCTTACAGCCCCTGATTAGTCTGGAGCGTACTGACCGACCTTTAGTTTATACCTCCTACACCTTTGATTATGACTCGCAAATCCCCGCAATTGAGGCGAAGTACACGCAATTGTTGGCGGCTATCCAAACCTACCAGGACCCTAACGCTAAGTCTTCACATTACAAACGCCTTTATTCACGAATATTACATCTCCTCGGTTGGGTTATTATCGCGCCAATAAAGGGAACCAACCTAGGAAATTTGGAACTACGGAGTAAGTGGCTGGGACGCGTATCGGCTTTATTGAGTTCGCTAGATCGGGTCCAGAAAAATCGTACCGTACTCAACCTTTCTATGCCACACTTAAGTCCTGTACCCGGTAGATCAGCCCTTCAAGACCCGTTGGCGTCGGATGATGATTGTTCGAGTTCCGAAGACGATTCACATTCTCGGGTGGTGGAGGAGCAAGGTTGTTTGAATTCCACTCGCGCCCCCTCAAATTCTTTCTCGGACAAAGAGGTTCCCGTTTGTAAATGGGGAATAAGAAAATTTTCGGGAAAAACCAACGAGCAGACGGTCGTTAGTTTTCTCAGTCAAGTTAATGATATTAAGTTTGCTCGTCAGTGCTCCGACATTCGGTTGTTCCGAAGTGCGATTGATTTGTTTGATGGGGATGCGTTGAGGTGGTATTTGAAGAACTTGCGTCGTTTTGCCACCTGGGAGGAACTTTCGGAATGCCTGCGTCAGGCTTTCTTGCCAGTGGATTATGAATATCGAATCTTTCGGCAAATTCTCGACCGCAAACAGTTGCCGAATGAATCTTTCCGCCAATACCTGAACGACATGACCACCCTATTCGACCATCACGGTAATAGGTCGCCGAATAAACGGTTGGACACGCTGATGAGAAATTTAGCACCTTACTATTTGGAAAAAATACCGATGGTAAAGACGGTAGAGGAATTGGAGGAGGCATGTTTGCGGATTGAGACTCTAAAATATCGTGTTGAAAGTTACCGACCAAATTCCCGAGCTCTAAAATTAGATTGTGTTGAGCCTACCCTTCTTCCTGTTACGTCTAACCAAGTTTTTCAATCAGAGATGGTACTAAATTCTCCCTTGGTCAAATTAACACCTATGGACCGTCGTCCAGTGTCCGATAAGCGTTCCCAGTGTTATAACTGTGAGCAAGTTGGACATTTCGCTCGCGACTGTAAGGAACCCTTGCGTCGTCGCTGTTTCTCGTGTCAGATGTCGGGTGTAACACGAAGAACTTGTCCGAAATGTAATGCGGTATCGGGAAACGGGAGGCCGGCTTCATAAAGGGGCAAAATATCAAGCCGGCAATGTCACCATCAGCCCCACCCACACCAACTTTGAGGGATAAGAAAAACAGCGCCGTTTTGGATTACGTTTCGCAACAGGTGAAGGGCGATAATCGGTCGTACCTCGAGTTTAAAATATTAGGTCGAACGTTTTGTGGATTATTGGATCTCGGAGCGACGAATACAGTCGTGAATGCGGACACTTCCTTGATTTTACGCGATTTGGGTTGTCGTATGACGAAGGAGACCACTCCATGTCGAGTTGCGAACGGTGATGAATGCCGTGTTTTAGGTAAAGTGACAGTTCCGATTGAATTAGAATCCAAAATTTCAATCATCGAGGTTATAGTCATGCCGGAGTTAGTGCAGCCGTTTATTTTGGGAGCTGATTTTGTTATTGCGTTGGGAATAATTCCAAATCTACGAGATCGGAAGTGGTACTTTGCCGATGAATTTCCTGTCCACGAATGTAACGCCATTCAGATCGAGAGTGAATTGTCACCGGAAGAAGGCCAAAAGCTAAAAACTTTGCTTGCGACCAAGTTTTTTCGGATGTCCACTACCGTTGGTGTAACGAAACTTGTTCAGCATGCCATTCAGACTGATTCGCCTCCTATCAAACAGCGATATTTTCCTATCTCTCCACCTAAGCTAAAGCTTATGAACGAACATCTGGACAGCATGTTGGAGGAGGGCATTGTTGAACGGTCAAATAGCGCCTGGTCGTCTCCAGCGCTTTTAATTCCGAAAAAGGATGGTAAATTTCGTTTTGTGGTGGATTATCGAGCTCTAAACGCGGTGACCAAGCGAGATGCGTATCCGATACCATACGTCAACACCATACTTGACAGTCTTCGTGGTGCTAGGTACCTCAGTACCATTGACGTCAAATCCGCCTATTGGCATGTTCCTATGGAAGAGAAATCACGCGAATTAACAGCTTTTACGGTTTCAGGTAGCGGACTTTTTCAGTTTTGTCGAATGCCCTTCGGTCTGACAAATGCACCTGCGACTTTCCAACGTTTAATGGATCGTGTTTTAGGTGATGACTTGGCTCCTTACGTTTTTGTTTATTTGGATGATGTGGTAGTTATTACTCCTGATTTTGAGAATCATATTACGATTTTGGGAAAAGTTTTGGATCGTTTGTTAGCTGCCGGATTTACATTAAATCGCGAGAAATGTTATTTTTGTCGTCCGCAGTTAAAGTATTTAGGTTATGTCGTAGACAAACATGGACTTCATGTAGATCAAGACAAAGTGAGCGCCATTTTGGACATACCGACACCAAAGAGTGTGACCGAAGTGAGGCGTTTCTTGGGTATGGCGGCGTGGTATCGACGATTCGTACCGGAATTCGCGAGCGTGGTAGAACCGATGACAAACTTAACGCGGAAGAAAACTCGTTGGAGGTGGGATGAGGATTGCGAAAAGTCGTTCCGACTTTTAAAGGAGAAACTTGTGTCGTCTCCATTCTTGACCCCTCCCGATTATAGTCGTCCGTTTGTTGTTCAGTGTGATGCGTCTGGTTACGGTCTCGGAGCCGCGTTGGTACAACCATACGAGGATGGCGAGCGAGTCGTGTCGTATGCGTCGCGATCGTTGACAGCGCAAGAGAGACGCTATTTCACCACGGAACGGGAATGTTTAGCAGTTATTTGGGCGATTGAGAAGTTTCGGCATTATATCGATCTGATACCTTTTACCGTCATCACCGATCACTATTCACTTCTTTGGTTGAAACGACTCCGCAATCCAACTGGCCGTCTCGCTAGGTGGGCCCTTCGTTTGCAGCCCTACCATTTCTAAATTGTCCATCGTAAAGGGAAAGATCATTGCGTTCCGGACTGTTTGAGTCGTTCCGTGCCAGTTTCCGACGATCCACCTTCTTTTCCGGTTGTGTTAACTATTGATTGTCGTGATACCACCGACCAGTGGTATTTGAGGATGCTGCGTGACGTTGTGAATGATCCCGGGAAGTTTCCGGCGTGGCGTGTGGAAGGTGACATGCTATACAAATACGTGCCTGAACGAATTCCTGAGCTGACGAGTTTCGATGACGCTTGGAAGTTGGTTGTTCCCAAAGATAAGCGTTCTGAGATCTTTCGTTTAGCGCATGACAGTCCTGCTGGAGGACATTTCGGAATTTATAAAACCTATTGGAAAATTCGATCGCGATACTATTGGCCAAAGATGAAATATGATATCACTAAGTACGTTCGGACTTGTACGCTTTGCGCTCAACATAAACCGGAGCAAAAAGCCCCTGCCGGTCATATGGGTACCCGACCCATTCCGACTCAACCGTGGCAAGTGATATCTTTAGATTTTGTGGGACCTCTTTCAACGTCTTCTCGCGGTTATAAGTATGTTCTTGTAATAACCGATATGTTTAGTAAATTTGTACATTTTGTGGCGTTAAGAGCGAGCACTGCTACTCAATTGTGTAAACATGTTGAGGACGACATTTTTCTAACATACGGTGTACCAGAATTTCTTATTTGCGATAACGGGACTCAGATGCGAAGTAGGGAATTTATGAAGCTGGCGAAGAACTATTGTGTTCGTCTCTCGTTTACCCCCTTGTATTATCCGCGGGCCGATCCGACCGAAAGAACTAATAAAGAATTGAAAAGGTTACTAGCCACCTACATCGACGAGAGCCAGCGTTCTTGGGATAAGCACCTTACTGCGCTAGCATGTGCTCTTCGCACCTCACGGAACGAAGTTACGGGATATTCACCATACTTTGTAAATTTTGGTCGCGAATACGTAATGCTGGGTAGCGATTATAAGAATTTGGACGGCGAGAACAAACCTATCGACCCCGACCAGACCGTGCCACCTAGAATAGTTGGGTATCAGAAAATGTTCTCTGATGTACGTCATAAACTTCAGAACGCCCAAGAAAAGTACCGTAAAACGTACAATTTACGTCGGAGATCCGTCGAATATACAGTCGGTCAACAGGTCTGGCGGAAAAATAAAGTGTTGTCGGATGGGCAAGCCTACTTTACATCAAAACTTGCTCCTAAATACGTAGGTCCGTTTCATATTAAACGGAAGGTTGGGTACTGTACGTACGAACTTCGGGATTCGCAAGGTAAATCAGCGGGCGTGTGGCATGTTCAAGATTTAAAACCTTATATCGTCGCGACCCCCTAAAGTTTTCGGTTTTCTAATGTGTCTGGCCATCTTTAGGATGCTACGGTATTCGGCAAGACCGTACAGCCAGCGAGTCTTAAAGGGCTCCCCATTAGCCCATGCGTGGTTCCTCTCGTCGCTATGATGTAAATTTTGATTTTAAATTGATAGTAATACCGCTTCTTCTATTGGTTCCGACTGTCGCTTGGTTTTGAACTACATCACACTCTGGGTAAAACACCACTCAAACGCTTTTCGAGGTTTCGATTATTTTGGTAATATCGTTGGTTGGATATCGTGTGGTTAGTTTTTAGGAATTGGTCGTTCACTTGGTTTGGATTTTCGGAACGTCCAATTCTTCTTCGGGATATTTGTGAACCTTGCGTACGGATCGGGACTCATAGAGTCTGGCGAGATGTCGGTTGAGAGACTTGAGAGGACGACGTTATTACGATTACGTTTATTGTTATGGTAATTTTTTTTGTTGTCGATCTATTTCGTCGGGATAACACATTTTTTTATAGTTGCTATTACTGCCTGTATAGTTAATACGTCTCAGGGGATTGCGATACATAGTTGAAATTGTCTCTAGTTCCTTCAGAACTAGTTTAACATTTTTTTTTGTGTTTGGAATGGTTTGAACGCATGAATAAAAATCACGGGATTTTTCTTCTGGGAAGAAGAGGGGGAGTGTGACATTCCAAAATTTTGAAATATATATTTTTGATCAAATTAGCTTTTGCGAAAAATTTTGTTTGACTTGGTTACAAAAATAACGAAAAATTATTAAGAGATATCGCGAAAACGTATAACGTATAGATATAACGTCCCTGAAATTCTACGTCCCGACCCGACCAACCCGAATCGAAAGACTACGCTCCATCCCTTCCCGAATTGTACTACGCTCCATCCCGTTCCCGAATTGTACCACGCTCCATTCCCTTCCCGAATCGAAAGACTACGCTCCATCCCTGTCCTGTTCTACGCCCGTTCGTTCCTGAGTGCTACGATCCCCACCATTCCGTTCCCGAGTCCTGCGTCCCAATCGTCCCTTCCCAAAGGTTTGGTCAAACAAAAAAATTTAAGTGAAGTTTCCTTTATTTATTTATTTTTTTTTTGGTAATTTTACGTAAAATTTAAGTATTTTTATTTGTAAGCGTGTCGTCGTGGGCCCCGGACGTCGCGTAGTTTGTTGAGTTGTCGGTTAATTTCGAATTTTTATTTATTTATTTATTTTTGTTCGGTTACTGTATTTATTATTTTCTTTTGTTATTAAATTGTTGCCCGCTTAACCCAATTCATTATTTTATATTGAACAAGTCCTTCGTAATTGGGACTGGTAGCGTTAAGACCTCTGGCAGAAAAGTGTAACAATTACGTGGCGCCCCCCTTTCCAACGGACCTACGCTTCCACGACTGAAGTCGGCCGGGACCCAGAGGTTACTTCCGCTACCATAGGGACATAAGGAAAATTTAAGACGTTACATGATATGGTTTGGTTTGTTGTGGTAAGGGATAGTTGGGGTTTATTTACGGTAGCCGAAGTAATTTAGGTGATTCTGGTATAGTTTGTTATGATTTTTAGCATTTTTTGGTAATTTTAAAGTGATTGGGCTTAGTTTGTTGCTGTAAAGTGTAGTTGGAGGTGATTTTTGATAGCCGAAGTAATTTAGGTGAGTTTGGCATACTTTGCTATGGTTAGTAGCATTTTTTTGTAATTTAAAAGTGATTGGGTTTAGTTTGTTGTGGTAAGGGTTAGTTGGTGATGATTTATGGTAACCGAAGTAATTTAGGTGAGTTTGGCATAGTTTGCTAGGGTTACTAGCATTTTTTTGTAATTTAAAAATGATTGGGTTTAGTTTGTTGTGGTAAGGGTTAGTTGGTGATGATTTAAAGTAGCCGAAGTAATTTAGGTGAGTCTGGCATAGTTTGTAATGATTTGTACACCTTTTTTTGTAATTTTAAGATGATATGGTTTGGTTTGTTGTGGTAAGGGATAGTTGGGGGAGATTTACGGTAGCCGAAGTAATTTAGGTGATTCTGGTATAGTTTGTTATGATTTTTAGCATTTTTTTGTAATTTAAAAGTGATTGGGTTTAGTTTGTTGTGGTAAGGGATAGTTGGTGATCATTTATGGTAGCCGAAGTAATTTAGGTAAGTTTGGCATGGTTTGCTATGGTTACTAGCATTTTTTTGTAATTTAAAAGTGATTGGGTTTAGTTTGTTGTGGTAAGGGTTAGTTGGTGATGATTTAGAGTAGCCGAAGTAATTTAGGTGAGTTTGGCATGGTTTGCTATGGTTACTAGCATTTTTTTGTAATTTAAAACTGATTGGGTTTAGTTTGTTGTGGTAAGGGTTAGTTGGTGATGATTTAGAGTAGCCGAAGTAATTTAGGTGAGTCTGGCATAGTTTGTTATGATTTGTACACTTTTTTTTGTAATTTTGAGATGATATGGTTTGGTTTGTTGTGATAAGGGATAGTTGGGGGTGATTTACGGTAGCCGAAGTAATTTAGGTGATTCTGGTATAGTTTGTTATAATTTTTAGCATTTTTTTGTAATTTTAAAGTGATTGGGTTTAATTTGTTGTGGTAAGGGTTAGTTGGTGATGATTTATGGTAGCCGAAGTAATTGCGGTGAGTTTGGCATAGTTTGCCATGGTTACTAAAATTTTTTTGTAATTTAAAAGTCATTGGGTTTAGTTTGTTGTGGTAAGGGTTAGTTGGTGATGATTTAGTGTAGCCGAAGTAATTTAGGTGAGTCTGGCATAGTTTGTTATGATTTGTACACCTTTTTTTGTAATTTTAAGATGATATGGTTTGGTTTGTTCTGGTAAGGGATAGTTGGGGGTGATTTACGGTAGCCGAAGTAATTTAGGTGATTCTGGTATTGTTTGTTATTATTTTTAGCATTTTTTTGTAATGTTAAAGTGATTGGGCTTAGTTTGTTGCTGTAAAGTGTAGTTAAGGGTGATTTTTGATAGCCGAAGTAATTTAGGTGAGTTTGGCATAGTTTGCTATGGTTAGTAGCATTTTTTTGTAATTTAAAAGTGATTGGGTTTAGTTTGTAGTGGTAAGGGTTAGTTGGTGATGATTTATGGTAGCCGAAGTAATTTAGGTGAGTTTGGCATAGTTTGCTATGGTTACTAGCATTTTTTTTAATTTAAAAATGATTGGGTTTAGTTTGTTGTGGTAAGGGTTAGATGGTGATGATTTAGAGTAGCCGAAGTAATTTAGGTGAGTCTGGCATAGTTTGTAATGATTTGTACACCTTTTTTTGTAATTTTAAGATAATATGGTTTGGTTTGTTGTGGTAAGGGATAGTTGGGAGTGATTTACGGTAGCCAAAGTAATTTAGGTGATTCTGGTATAGTTTGTTATGACTTTTAGCATTTTTTTGTAATTTTAAAGTGATTGGGCTTAGTTTGTTGCTGTAAAGTGTAGTTGGGGGTGATTTTTGATAGCCGAAGTAATTTAGATGAGTTTGGCATAGTTTGCTATGGTTAGTAGCATTTTTTTGTAATTTAAAATTGATTGGGTTTAGTTTGTTGTGGTAAGGGTTAGTTGGTGATGATTTATGGTAGCCGAAGTAATTTAGGTGAGTTTGGCATAGTTTGCTATGGTTACTAGCATTTTTTTGTAATTTAAAAATGATTGGGTTTAGTTTGTTGTGGTAAGGGTTAGTTGGTGATGATTTATGGTAGCCGAAGTAATTTAGGTCAGTTTGGCATAGTTTGCTATGGTTACTAGCATTTTTTTGTAATTTAAAAGTGATTGGGTTTAGTTTGTTGTGGTAAGGGTTAGTTGGTGATGATTTAGATTAGCCGAAGTAATTTAGGTGGGTCTGGCATAGTTTGTTATGATTTGTACACCTTTTTTTGTAATTTTAAGATGATATGGTTTGGTTTGTTGTGGTAAGGGTTAGTTGGTGATGATTTATGGTAGCCGAAGTAATTTAGGTGAGTTTGGCATAGTTTGCTATGGTTACTAGCATTTTTTTGTAATTTAAAAGTGATTGGGTTTAGTTTGTTGTGGTAAGGGTTAGTTGGTGATGATTTAGATTAGCCGAAGTAATTTAGGTGGGTCTGGCATAGTTTGTTATGATTTGTACACCTTTTTTTGTAATTATAAGATGATATGGTTTGGTTTGTTGTGGTAAGGGATAGTTGGGGGTGATTTACGGTAGCCGAAGTAATTTAGGTGATTCTGGTATAGTTTGTTATGATTTTTAGCATTTTTTTGTAATTTTAAAGTGATTGGGCTTAGTTTGTTGCTGTAAAGTGTAGTTGGAGGTGATTTTTGATAGCCGAAGTAATTTAGGTGAGTTTAGCATAGTTTCCTATGGTTAGTAGCATTTTTTTGTAATTTAAAAGTGATTGAGTTTAGTTTGTTGTGGTAAGGGTTAGTTGGTGATGATTTAGAGTAGCCGAAGTAATTTAGGTGAGTCTGGCATAGTTTGTTATGATTTGTACACCTTTTTTTGTAATTATAAGATGATATGGTTTGGTTTGTTGTGGTAAGGGATAGTTGGGGGTGATTTACGGTAGCCGAAGTAATTTAGGTGATTCTCGTATAGTTTGTTATGATTTTTAGCATTTTTTTGTAATTTTAAAGTGATTGGGCTTAGTTTGTTGCTGTAAAGTGTAGTTGGGGGTGATTTTTGATAGCCGAAGTAATTTAGGTGAGTTTGGCATAGTTTGCTATGGTTAGTAGCATTTTTTTGTAATTTAAAAGTGATTTGGTTTAGTTTGTTGTGGTAAGGGTTAGTTGGTGATGATTCATGGTAGCCGAAGTAATTTAGGTGAGTTTGGCATAGTTTGCTATGGTTACTAGCATTTTTTTGTAATTTAAAAGTGATTGGGTTTAGTTTGTTGTGGTAAGGGTTAGTTGGTGAAGATTTAGATTAGCCGAAGTAATTTAGGTGAGTCTGGCATAGTTTGTAATGATTTGTACACCTTTTTTTGTAATTTTAAGATGATATGGTTTGGTTTGTTGTGGTAAGGGATAGTTGGGGGTGATTTACGATAGCCTAAGTAATTTAGGTGATTCTGGTATAGTTTGTTATGATTTTTAGCATTTTTTTGTTATTTTAAAGTGATTGGGCTTAGTTTGTTGCTGTAAAGTGTAGTTGGGGGTGATTTTTGATAGCCGAAGTAATTTAGGTGAGTTTGGCATAGTTTGCTATGGTTAGTAGCATTTTTTTGTAATTTAAAAGTGATTGGGTTTAGTTTGTTGTGGTAAGGGTTAGTTGGTGATGATTTATGGTAGCCGAAGTAATTTAGGTGAGTTTGGCATAGTTTGCTATGGTTACTAGCATTTTTTTGTAATTTAAAAGCGATTGGGTTTAGTTTGTTGTGGTAAGGGTTAGTTGGTGATGATTTAGAGTAGCCGAAGTAATTTAGGTGAGTCTGGCATAGTTTGTTATGATTTGTACACCTTTTTTTGTAATTTTAAGATGATATGGTTTGGTTTGTTGTGGTAAGGGATAGTTGGGGGTGATTTACGGTAGCCGAAGTAATTTAGGTGATTCTGGTATAGTTTGTTATGATTTTTAGCATTTTTTTGTAATTTTAAATTGATTGGGCTTAGTTTGTTGATGTAAAGTGTAGTTGGGGGTGATTTTTGATAACCGAAGTAATTTAGGTGAATTTGGCATAGTTTGTTATGGTTAGTAGCATTTTTTTGTAATTTAAAAGTGATTTGGTTTAGTTTGTTGTGGTAAGGGTTAGTTGGTGATGATTTATGGTAGCCGAAGTAATTTAGGTGAGTTTGGCATGGTTTGCTATGGTTACTAGCATTTTTTTGTAATTTAAAAGTGATTTGGTTTAGTTTGTTGTGGTAAGGGTTAGTTGGTGATGATTTAGAGTAGCCGAATAATTTAGGTGAGTCTGGCATAGTTTGTAATGATTTGTACACTTTTTTTTTGCAATTTTAAGACGATATGGTTTGGTTTGATGTGGTAAGAGATAGTTGGGGTTGATTTACGGTAGCCGAAGTAATTTAGGTGATTTTGGTATAGTTTGTTATGATTTTTAGCATTTTTTTGTAATTTTAAAGTGATTGGGTTTAGTTTGATGCTGTAAAGTGTAGTTGGGGGTGATTTTTGATAGCCGAAGTAATTTAGGTGAGTTTGGCATAGTTTGCTAGGGTTAGTAGCATTTTTTTGTAATTTAAAAGTGATTGGGTTTAGTTTGTTGTGGTAAGGGTTAGTTGGTGATGATTTATGGTAGCCGAAGTAATTTAGATGAGTTTGGCATAGTTTACTATGGTTACTAGCATTTTTTTGTAATTTAAAAGTGATTGGGTTTAGTTTGTTGTGGTAAGGGTTAGTTGGTGATGATTTAGAGTAGCCGAAGTAATTTAGGTGAGTCTGCCATAGTTTGTTATGATTTGTACACCTTTTTTTGTAATTTTAAGATGATATGGTTTGGTTTGTTGTGGTAAGGTATAGTTGGGGGTGATTTACGGTAGCCGAAGTAATTTAGGTGATTCTGGTATAGTTTGTTATGATTTTTAGCATTTTTTTGTAATTTTAAAGTGATTGGGCTTAGTTTGTTGCTGTAAAGTGTAGTTGGGGGTAATTTTTGATAGCCGAAGTAATTTAGGTGAGTTTGGCATAGTTTGCTATGGTTAGTAGCATTTTTTTGTAATTTAAAAGTGATTGAGTTTAGTTTGTTGTGGTAAGGGTTAGGTGATGATGATTTATGGTAGCCGAAGTAATTTAGGTGAGTTTGGCATAGTTTGCTATGGTGACTAGCATTTTTTTGTAATTTAAAATTAATTGGGTTTATTTTGTCGTGGTAAGGGTTAGTTGGTGATGATTTAGAGTAGCCGAAGTAATTTAGGTGAGTCTGGCATAGTTTGTAATGATTTGTACACTTTTTTTTTGCAATTTTAAGACGATATGGTTTGGTTTGATGTGGTAAGAGATAGTTGGGGTTGATTTACGGTAGCCGAAGTAATTTAGGTAATTTTGGTATAGTTTGTTATGATTTTTAGCATTTTTTTGTAATTTTAAAGTGATTGGGTTTAGTTTGTTGCTGTAAAGTGTAGTTGGGGGTGATTTTTGATAGCCGAAGTAATTTAGGTGAGTTTGGCATAGTTTGCTAGGGTTAGTAGCATTTTTTTGTAATTTAAAAGTGATTGGGTTTAGTTTGTTGTGGTAAGGGTTAGTTGGTGATGATTTATGGTAGCCGAAGTAATTTAGATGAGTTTGGCATAGTTTGCTATGGTTACTAGCATTTTTTTGTAATTTAAAACTGATTGGGTTTAGTTTGTTGTGGTAAGGGTTAGTTGGTGATGATTTAGAGTAGCCGAAGTAATTTAGGTGAGTCTGGCATAGTTTGTTATGATTTGTACACCTTTTTTTGTAATTTTAAGATGATATGGTTTGGTTTGTTGTGGTAAGGGATAGTTGGGGGTGATTTACGGTAGCCGAAGTAATTTAGGTGATTCTGGTATAGTTTGTAATGATTTTTAGCATTTTTTTGTAATTTTAAAGTGATTGGGCTTAGTTTGTTGCTGTAAAGTGTAGTTGGGGGTAATTTTTGATAGCCGAAGTAATTTAGGTGAGTTTGGCATAGTTTGCTATGGTTAGTAGCATTTTTTTGTAATTTAAAAGTGATTGAGTTTAGTTTGTTGTGGTAAGGGTTAGGTGGTGATGATTTATGGTAGCCGAAGTAATTTAGGTGAGTTTGGCATAGTTTGCTATGGTTACTAGCATTTTTTTGTAATTTAAAAGTGATTGGGTTTATTTTGTTGTGGTAAGGGTTAGTTGGTAATGATTTAGAGTAGCCGAAGTAATTTAGGTGAGTCTGGCATAGTTTGTTATAATTTGTACACCTTTTTTTGTAATTTTAAGATGATATGGTTGTGGTAAGGGATAGTTGGGGGTGATTTACGGTAGCCGAAGTAATTTAGGTGATTCTGGTATAGTTTGTTATGGTTTTTAGCATTTTTTTGTAATTTTAGAGTGATTGGGCTTAGTTTGTTGCTGTAAAGTGTAGTTGGGGGTGATTTTTGATAGCCGAAGTAATTTAGGTGAGTTTGGCATAGTTTGCTATGGTTAGTAGCATTTTTTTGTAATTTAAAAGTGATTTGGTTTAGTTTGTTGTGGTAAGGGTTAGTTGGTGATGATTTATGGTAGCCGAAGTAATTTAGGTGAGTTTGGCATAGTTTGCTATGGTTACTAGCATTTTTTTGTAATTTAAAAGTGATTGGGTTTAGTTTGTTGTGGTAAGGGTTAGTTGGTGAAGATTTAGATTAGCCGAAGTAATTTAGGTGAGTCTGGCATAGTTTGTAATGATTTGTACACCTTTTTTTGTAATTTTAAGATGATATGGTTTGGTTTGTTGTGGTAAGGGATAGTTGGGGGTGATTTACGGTAGCCGAAGTAATTTAGGTGATTCTAATATAGTTTGTTATGATTTATAGAATTTTTTTGTTATTTTAAAGTGATTGGGCTTAGTTTGTTGCTGTAAAGTGTAGTTGGGGGTGATTTTTGATAGCCGAAGTAATTTAGGTGAGTTTGGCATAGTTTGCTATGGTTACTAGCATTTTTTTGTAATTTAAAAGTGATTGGGTTTAGTTTGTTGTGGTAAGGGTAAGTTGGTGATGATTTAGAGTATCCGAAGTAATTTAGGTGAGTCTGGCATAGTTTGTAATGATTTGTACACTTTTTTTTGCAATTTTAAGACGATATGGTTTGGTTTGATGTGGTAAGGGATAGTTGGGGGTGATTTACGGTAGCCGAAGTAATTTAGGTGATTTTGGTATAGTTTGTTATGATTTTTTGCATTTTTTTGTTATTTTAAAGTGATTGGGTTTAGTTTGTTGCTGTAAAGTGTAGTTGGGGGTGATTTTTGATAGCCGAAGTAATTTAGGTGAGTTTGGCATAGTTTGCTAGGGTTAGTAGCATTTTTTTGTAATTTAAAAGTGATTGGGTTTAGTTTGTTGTGGTAAGGGTTAGTTGGTGATGATTTATGGTAGCCGAAGTAATTTAGATGAGTTTGGCATAGTTTGCTATGGTTACTAGCATTTTTTTGTAATTTCAAAGTGATTGGGTTTAGTTTGTTGTGGTAAGGGTTAGTTGGTGATGATTTAGAGTAGCCGAAGTAATTTAGGTGAGTCTGGCATAGTTTGTTATGATTTGTACACCTTTTTTTGTAATTTTAAGATGATATGGTTTGGTTTGTTGTGGTAAGGGATAGTTGGGGGTGATTTACGGTAGCCGAAGTAATTTAGGTGATTCTGGTATAGTTTGTTATGATTTTTAGCATTTTTTTGTAATTTTAAAGTGATTGGGCTTAGTTTGTTGCTGTAAAGTGTAGTTGGGGGTAATTTTTGATAGCCGAAGTAATTTAGGTGAGTTTGGCATAGTTTGCTATGGTTAGTAGCATTTTTTTGTAATTTAAAAGTGATTGAGTTTAGTTTGCTGTGGTAAGGGTTAGGTGGTGATGATTTATGGTAGCCGAAGTAATTTAGGTGAGTTTGGCATAGTTTGCTATGGTTACTAGCATTTTTTTGTAATTTAAAAGTGATTGGGTTTATTTTGTTGTGGTAAGGGTTAGTTGGTGATGATTTAGAGTAGCCGAAGTAATTTAGGTGAGTCTGGCATAGTTTGTTATAATTTGTACATCTTTTTTTGTAATTTTAAGATGATATGGTTTGGTTTGTTGTGGTAAGGGATAGTTGGGGGTGATTTACGGTAGCCGAAGTTATTTAGGTGATTCTGGTATAGTTTGTTATGGTTTTTAGAATTTTTTTGTAATTTTAAAGTGATTGGGCTTAGTTTGTTGCTGTAAAGTGTAGTTGGGGGTGATTTTTGATAGCCGAAGTAATTTAATTGAGTTTGGCATAGTTTGCTATGGTTAGGAGCATTTTTTTGTAATTTAAAAGTGATTTGGTTTAGTTTGTTGTGGTAAGGGTTAGTTGGTGATGATTTATGGTAGCCGAAGTAATTTAGGTGGATTTGGCATAGTTTGCTATGGTTACTAGCATTTTTTTGTAATTTAAAAGTGATTGGGTTTAGTTTGTTGTGGTAAGGGTTAGTTGGTGAAGATTTAGATTAGCCGAAGTAATTTAGGTGAGTCTGGCATAGTTTGTAATGATTTGTACACCTTTTTTTGTAATTTTAAGATGATATGGTTTGGTTTGTTGTGGTAAGGGATAGTTGGGGGTGATTTACGGTAGCCGAAGTAATTTAGGTGATTCTGGTATAATTTGTTATGATTTTTAGCATTTTTTTGTTATTTTAAAGTGATTGGGTTTAGTTTGTTGTGGTAAGGGTTAGTTGGTGATGATTTATGGTAGCCGAAGTAATTTAGGTGAGTTTGGCATAGTTTGCTATGGTTAGTAGCATTTTTTTGTAATTTAAATGTGATTGGGTTTAGTTTGTTGTGGTAAGGGTTAGTTGGTGATGATTTATGGTAGCCGAAGTAATTTAGGTGAGTTTGGCATAGTTTGCTATGGTTACTAGCATTTTTTGGTAATTTAAAAGTGATTGGGTTTAGTTTGTTGTGGTAAGGGTTACTTGGTGATGATTTATAGTAGCCGAAGTAATTTAGGTAAGTCTGGCATAGTTTGTAATGATTTGTACACCTTTTTTTGCAATTTTAAGATGATATGGTTTGGTTTGTTGTGGTAAGGGATAGTTGGGGGTGATTTACGGTAGCCGAAGTAATTTAGGTAATTCTGGTATAGTTTGTTATGATTTTTAGCATTTTTTTGTAATTTTAAAGTGATTGGGCTTAGTTTGTTGCTTTAAAGTGTAGTTGGGGGTGATTTTTGATAGCCGAAGTAATTTAGGTGAGTTTGGCATAGTTTGCTAGGGTTAGTAGCATTTTTTTGTAATTTAAAAGTGATTGGGTTTAGTTTGTTGTGGTAAGGGTTAGTTGGTGATGATTTATGATAGCCGAAGTAATTTAGATGACTTTGGCATAGTTTGCTATGATTACTAGCATTTTTTTGTAATTTAAAAGTGATTGGGTTTAGTTTGTTGTGGTAAGAGTTAGTTGGTGAAGATTTAGATTAGCCGAAGTAATTTAGGTTATTCTGGCATAGTTTGTAATGATTTGTACACCTTTTTTTGTAATTTTAAGATGACATGGTTTGTTTTATTGTGGTAAGGGATAGTTGGGGGTGATTTACGGTAGCCGAAGTAATTTAGGTGATTCTGGTATAGTTTGTTATGATTTTTAGCATTTTTTTGTTATTTTAAAGTGATTGGGCTTCGTTTGTTGCTGTAAAGTGTAGTTGGAGGTGATTTTTGATAGCCGAAGTAATTTAGGTGAATTTGGCATAGTTTGCTATGGTTAGTAGCATTTTTTTGTAATTTAAAAGTGATTGGGTTTAGTTTGTTGTGGTAAGGGTTATTTGGTGATGATTTATGGTAGCCGAAGTAATTTAGGTGAGTTTGGCATAGTTTGCTATGGTTACTAGCATTTTTTTGTAATTTAAAAGTGATTGGGTTTAGTTTGTTGTGGTAAGGGTTAGTTGGTGATGATTTAGAGTAGCCGAAGTAATTTAGGTGAGTCTGGCATAGTTTGTTATGATTTGTACACCTTTTTTGTAATTTTAAGATGATATGGTTTTGTTTGTTGTGGTACGGGATAGTTGGGAGTGATTTACGGTAGCCGAAGTAATTTAGGTGATTCTGGTATAGTTTGTTATAATTTTTAGCATTTTTTTGTAATTTTAAAGTGATTGGGCTTAGTTTGTTGCTGTAAAGGGTAGTTGGGGGTGATTTTTGATAGCCGAAGTAATTTAGGTGAGTTTGGCATAGTTTGCTATGGTTAGTAGCATTTTTTCGTAATTTAAAAGTGATTGCGTTTAGTTTGTTGTGGTAAGGGTTAGGTGGTGATGATTTGTGGTAGCCGAAGTAATTTAGGTGAGTTTGGCATAGTTTGCTATGGTTACTAGCATTTTTTTGTAATTTAAAAGTGATTGGGTTTAGTTTGTTTTGGTAAGGGTTAGCTGGTGATGATTTAGAGTAGCCGAAGTAATTTAGGTGAGTCTGGCATAGTTTGTTATAATTTGTACACCTTTTTTTGTAATTTTAAGATGATATGGTTTGGTTTGTTGTGGTAAGGGATAGTTGGGGGTGATTTACGGTAGCGGAAGTAATTTAGGTGATTCTGCTATAGTTTGTTATGATTTTTAGCATTTTTTTGTAATTTTAAAGTGATTGGGCTTAGTTTGTTGCTGTAAAGTGTAGTTGGGGGTGATTTTTGATAGCCGAAGTAATTTAGGTGAGTTCGGCATAGTTTGCTATGGTTAGTAGCATTTTTTTGTAATTTAAAAGTGATAGGGTTTAGTTTGTTGTGGTAAGGGTTAGTTGGTGATGATTTAGAGTAGCCGATGTAATTTAGGTGAGTCTGGCATAGTTTGTTATGATTTGTACACTTTTTTTTGTAATTTTAAAATGATATGGTTTGGTTTGTTGTGGTAAGGGATAGTTGGGGGTGATTTACGGTAGCCGAAGTAATTTAGGTGATTCTGGTATAGTTTGTTATGATTTTTAGCATTTTTTTGTAATTTTAAAGTGATTGGGCTTAGTTTGTTGCTGTAAAGTGTAGTTGGGGGTGATTTATGGTAGCCGAAGTAATTTAGATGAGTTTGGCATAGTTTGCTATGGTTAGTAGTATTTTTTTGTAATTTAAAAGTGATTGAGTTTAGTTTGTTGTGGTAAGGGTTAGGTGGTGATGATTTATGGTAGCCGAAGTAATTTAGGTGAGTTTGGCATAGTTTGCTATGGTTACTAGCATTTTTTTGTAATTTAAAAGTGATTGGGTTTAGTTTGTTTTGGTAAGGGTTAGCTGGTGATGATTTAGAGTAGCCGAAGTAATTTAGGTGAGTCTGGCATAGTTTGTTATAATTTGTACACCTTTTTTTGTAATTTTAAGATGATATGGTTTGGTTTGTTGTGGTAAGGGATAGTTGGGGGTGATTTACGGTAGCGGAAGTAATTTAGGTGATTCTGCTATAGTTTGTTATGATTTTTAGCATTTTTTTGTAATTTAAAAGTGATTGGGCTTAGTTTGTTGCTGTAAAGTGTAGTTGGGGGTGATTTATGGTAGCCGAAGTAATTTAGATGACTTTGGCATAGTTTGCTATGGTTACTAGCATTTTTTGGTAATTTAAAAGTGATTGGGTTTAGTTTGTTGTGGTAAGGGTTACTTGGTGATGATTTATAGTAGCCGAAGTAATTTAGGTAAGTCTGGCATAGTTTGTAATGATTTGTACACCTTTTTTTGCAATTTTAAGATGATATGGTTTGGTTTGTTGTGGTAAGGGATAGTTGGGAGTGATTTACGGTAGCCGAAGTAATTTAGGTGATTCTGGTATAGTTTGTTATGATTTTTAGCATTTTTTTGTAATTTTAAAGTGATTGGGCTTAGTTTGTTGCTGCAAAGTGTAGTTGGGGGTGATTTTTGATAGCCGAAGTAATTTAGGTGAGTTTGGCATAGTTTGCTAGGGTTAGTAGCATTTTTTTGTAATTTAAAAGTGATTGCGTGTAGTTTGTTGTGGTAAGAGTTAGTTGGTGATGATTTATGGTAGCCGAAGTAATTTAGATGACTTTGGCATAGTTTGCTATGGTTACGAGCATTTTTTTGTAATTTAAAAGTGATTGGGTTTAGTTTGTTGTGGTAAGGGTTAGTTGGTGATGATTTAGAGTAGCCGAAGTAATTTAGGTGAGTCTGGCATAGTTTGTTATGATTTGTACACCTTTTATTGTAATTTTAAGATGATATGGTTTGGTTTGTTGTGGTAAGGGATAGTTGGGGGTGATTTACGGTAGCCGAAGTAATTTAGGTGATTCTGGTATAGTTTGTAATGATTTTTAGCATTTTTTTGTAATTTTAAAGTGATTGGGCTTAGTTTGTTGCTGTAAAGTGTAGTTGGGGGTAATTTTTGATAGCCGAAGTAATTTAGGTGAGTTTGGCATAGTTTGCTATGGTTAGTAGCATTTTCTTGTAATTTAAAAGTGATTGAGATTAGTTTGTTGTGGTAAGGGTTAGGTGGTGATGATTAATGGTAGCCGAAGTAATTTAGGTGAGTTTGGCATAGTTTGCTATGGTTACTAGCATTTTTTTGTAATTTAAAAGTGATTGGGTTTATTTTGTTGTGGTAAGGGTTAGTTGGTGATGATTTAGAGTAGCGGAAGTAATTTAGGTGAGTCTGGCATAGTTTGTTATAATTTGTACACCATTTTTTGTAATTTTAAGATGATATGGTTTGGTTTGTTGTGGTAAGGGATAGTTGGGGGTGATTTACTGTAGCCGAAGTAATTTAGGTGATTCTGGTATAGCTTGTTAAGGTTTTTAGCATTTTTTTGTAATTTTAAAGTGATTGGGCTTAGTTTGTTGCTGTAAAGTGTAGTTGGGGTTGATTTTTGATAGCCGAAGTAATTTAGGTGAGTTTGGCATAGTTTGCTATGGTTAGTAGCATTTTTTTGTAATTTAAAAGTGATTTGGTTTAGTTTGTTGTGGTAAGGGTTAGTTAGTGATGATTTATGGTAGCCGAAGTAATTTAGGTGAGTTTGGCATAGTTTGCTATGGTTACTAGCATTTTTTTGTAATTTAAAAGTGATTGGGTTTAGTTTGTTGTGGTAAGGGTTAGTTGGTGAAGATTTAGATTAGCCGAAGTAATTTAGGTGAGTCTGGCATAGTTTGAAATGATTTGTACACCTTTTTTTGTAATTTTAAGATGATATGGTTTGGTTTGTTGTGGTAAGGGATAGTTGGGGGTGATTTACGGTAGCCGAAGTAATTTAGGTGATTCTGGTATAGTTTGTTATGATTTTTAGCATTTTTTTGTTATTTTAAAGTGATTGGGCTTAGTTTGTTGCTGTAAAGTGTAGTTGGGGGTGATTTTTGATAGCCGAAGTAATTTAGGTGAGTTTGGCATAGTTTGCTATGGTTAGTAGCATTTTTTTGTAATTTAAAAGTGATTGGGTTTAGTTTGTTGTGGTAAGGGTTATTTGGTGATGATTTATGGTAGCCGAAGTAATTTAGGTGAGTTTGGCATAGTTTGCTATGGTTACTAGCATTTTTTGGTAATTTAAAAGTGATTGGGTTTAGTTTGTTGTGGTAAGAGTTAGTTGGTGATGATTTATGGTAGCCAAAGTAATTTAGGTGAGTTTGGCATAGTTTGCTATGGTTACTAGGATTTTTTTGTAATTTAAAAGTGATTGGGTTTAGTTTGTTCTGGTAAGGGTTAGTTGGTGATGATTTATGGTAGCCGAAGTAATTTAGATGAGTTTGGCATAGTTTGCTATGGTTACTAGCATTTTTTTGTAATTTAAAAGTGATTGGGTTTAGTTTGTTGTGGTAAGGGTTAGTTGGTGATGATTTAGAGTAGCCGAAGTAATTTAGGTGAGTCTGGCATAGTTTGTTATGATTTGTACACCTTTTTTTGTAATTTTAAGATGATATGGTTTGGTTTGTTGTGGTAAGGGATAGTTGGGGGTGATTTACGGTAGCCGAAGTAATTTAGGTGATTCTGGTATAGTTTGTTATAATTTTTAGCATTTTTTTGTAATTTTAAAGTGATTGGGCTTAGTTTGTTGCTGTAAAGGGTAGTTGGGGGTGATTTTTGATAGCCGAAGTAATTTAGGTGAGTTTGGCATAGTTTGCTATGGTTACTAGCATTTTTTTGTAATTTAAAAGTGATTGGGTTTAGTTTGTTGTGGTAAGGGTTAGTTGGTGATGATTTAGAGTAGCCGAAGTAATTTAGGTGATTCTGGTATAGTTTGTTATGATTTTTAGCATTTTTTTGTAATTTAAAAGTGATTGGGTTTAGTTTGTTGTGGTAAGGGATAGTTGGTGATCATTTATGGTAGCCGAAGTAATTTAGGTAAGTTTGGCATGGTTTGCTATGCTTACTAGCATTTTTTTGTAATTTAAAAGTGATTGGGTTTAGTTTGTTGTGGTAAGGGTTAGTTGGTGATGATTTAGAGTAGCCGAAGTAATTTAGGTGATTCTGGTATAGTTTGTTATGATTTTTAGCATTTTTTTGTAATTTAAAAGTGATTGGGTTTAGTTTGTTGTGGTAAGGGATAGTTGGTGATCATTTATGGTAGCCGAAGTAATTTAGGTAAGTTTGGCATGGTTTGCTATGCTTACTAGCATTTTTTTGTAATTTAAAAGTGATTGGGTTTAGTTTGTTGTGGTAAGGGTTAGTTGGTGAAGATTTAGAGTAGCCGAAGTAATTTAGGTGAGTCTGGCATAGTTTGTTATGATTTGTACACCTTTTTTTGTAATTTTAAGATGATATGGTTTGGTTTGTTGTCGTAAGGGATAGTTGGGGGTGATTTACGGTAGCCGAATTAATTTAGGTGATTCTGGTATAGTTTGTTATGATTTTTAGCATTTTTTTGTTATTTTAAAGTGATTGGGCTTAGTTTGTTGCTGTAAAGTGTAGTTGGGGTTGATTTTTGGTAGCCGAAGTAATTTAGGTGAGTTTGGCATAGTTTGCTATGGTTAGTAGCATTTTTTGGTAATTTAAAAGTGATTTGGTTTAGTTTGTTGTGGTAAGGGTTAGTTAGTGATGATTTATGGTAGCCGAAGTAATTTAGGTGAGTTTGGCATAGTTTGCTATGGTTACTAGCATTTTTTTGTAATTTAAAAGTGATTGGGTTTAGTTTGTTGTGGTAAGGGTTAGTTGGTGAAGATTTAGATTAGCCGAAGTAATTTAGGTGAGTCTGGCATAGTTTGTCATGATTTGTACACCTTTTTTTGTAATTTTAAGATGATATGGTTTGGTTTGTTGTGGTAAGGGATAGTTGGGGGTGATTTACGGTAGCCGAAGTAAATTAGGTGATTCTGGTATAGTTTGTTATGATTTTTAGCATTTTTTTGTTATTTTAAAGTGATTGGGCTTAGTTTGTTGCTGTAAAGTGTAGTTGGGGGTGATTTTTGATAGCCGAAGTAATTTAGGTGAGTTTGGCATAGTTTGCTATGGTTAGTAGCATTTTTTTGTAATTTAAAAGTGATTGGGTTTAGTTTGTTGTGGTAAGGGTTAGTTGGTGATGATTTATGGTAGCCAAAGTAATTTAGGTGAGTTTGGCATAGTTTGCTATGGTTACTAGCATTTTTTTGTAATTTAAAAGTGATTGGGTTTAGTTTGTTGTGGTAAGGGTTAGTTGGTGATGATTTAGAGTAGCCGAAGTAATTTAGGTGATTTTGGTATAGTTTGTTATGGTTTTTAGCATTTTTTTTGTAATTTTAAAGTGATTGGGCTTAGTTTGTTGCTGTAAAGTGTAGTTGGAGGTGATTTTTGATAGCCGAAGTAATTTAGGTGAGTTTGGCATAGTTTGCTATGGTTACTAGCATTTTTTTGTAATTTAAAAGTGATTGGGTTTAGTTTGTTGTGGTAAGGGTTAGTTGGTGAAGATTTAGATTAGCCGAAGTAATTTAGGTGAGTCTGGCATAGTTTGTAATGATTTGTACACCTTTTTTTGTAATTTTAAGATGATATGGTTTGGTTTGTTGTGGTAAGGGATAGTTGGGGGTGATTTACGGTAGCCGAAGTAATTTAGGTGATTCTGGTATAGTTTGTTATGATTTTTAGCATTTTTTTGTTATTTTAAAGTGATTGGGCTTAGTTTGTTGCTGTAAAGTGTAGTTGGGGGTGATTTTTGATAGCCGAAGTAATTTAGGTGAGTTTGGCATAATTTGCTATGGTTAGTAGCATTTTTTTGTAATTTAAAAGTGATTGGGTTTAGTTTGTTGTGGTAAGTGTTATTTGGTGATGATTTATGGTAGCCGAAGTAATTTAGGTGAGTTTGGCATAGTTTGCTATGGTTACTAGCATTTTTTGGTAATTTAAAAGTGATTGGGTTTAGTTTGTTGTGGTAAGGGTTAGTTTGTGATGATTTAGAGTAGCCGATGAAATTTAGGTGAGTCTGGCATAGTTTGTTATGATTTGTACACCTTTTTTGTAATTTTAAGATGATATGGTTTGGTTTGTTGTGGTAAGGGATAGTTTGGGGTGATTTACGGTAGCCGAAGTAATTTAGGTGATTCTGGTATAGTTTGTTATAATTTTTAGCATTTTTTTGTAATTTTAAAGTGATTGGGCTTAGTTTGTTGCTGTAAAGGGTAGTTGGGGGTGATTTTTGATAGCCGAAGTAATTTAGGTGAGTTTGGCATAGTTTGCTATGGTTACTAGCATTTTTTTGTAATTTAAAAGTGATTGGGTTTAGTTTGTTTTGGTAAGGGTTAGTTGGTGATGATTTAGAGTAGCCGAAGTAATTTAGGTGAGTCTGGCATAGTTTGTTATGATCTGTACACTTTTTTTTGTAATTTTAAAATGATATGGTTTGGTTTGTTGTGGTAAGGGATAGTTGGGAGTGATTTACGGTAGCCGAAGTAATTAAGGTGATTCTGATATAGTTTGTTATGATTTTTAGCATTTTTTTGTAATTTTAAAGTGATTGGGCTTAGTTTGTTGCTGTAAAGTGTAGTTGGGGGTGATTTTTGATAGCCGAAGTAATTTAGGTGAGTTTGGCATAGTTTGCTATGGTTAGTAGCATTTTTTTGTAATTTAAAAGTGATTGGGTTTAGTTTGTTGTGGTAAGGGTTAGTTGGTGATGATTTATAGTAGCCGAAGTAATTTAGGTGTGTCTGGCATAGTTTGTTATGATTTGTACACCTTTTTTTGTAATTTTAAAATGATATGGTTTGGTTTGTTGTGGTAAGGGATAGTTGGGGGTGATTTACGGTAGCCGAAGTAATTTAGGTGATTCTGGTATAGTTTGTTATAATTTTTAGCATTTTTTTGTAATTTTAAAGTGATTGGGCTTAGTTTGTTGCTGTAAAGTGTAGTTGGGGGTGATTTTTGATAGCCGAAGTAATTTAGGTGGGTTTGGCATAGTTTGCTATGGTTACTAGCATTTTTTTGTAATTTAAAAGTGATTGGGTTTAGTTTGTTTTGGTAAGGGTTAGTTGGTGATGATTTAGAGTAGCCGAAGTAATTTAGGTGAGTCTGGCATAGTTTGTTATGATTTGTACACCTTTTTTTGTAATTTTAAGATGATATGGTTTGGTTTGTTGTGGTAAGGGATAGTTGGGTGTGATTTACGGTAGCCGAAGTAATTTAGGTGATTCTGGTATAGTTTGTTATGATTTTTAGAATTTTTTTGTAATTTTAAAGTGATTGGGCTTAGTTTGTTGCTGTAAAGTGTAGTTGGGGGTGATTTTTGATAGCCGAAGTAATTTAGGTGAGTTTGGCATAATTTGCTATGGTTAGTAGCATTTTTTTGTAATTTAAAAGTGATTGGGTTTAGTTTGTTGTGGTAAGGGTTAGTTGGTGATAATTTATGGTAGCCGAAGTAATTTGGGTAAATTTGGCATAGTTTACTATGGTTAGTAGCATTTTTTTCTAATTTAAAAGTGATTGGGTTTAGATTGTTGTGGTAAGGGTTAGTTGGTGATGATTTAGAGTAGCCGAAGAAGTTTAGGTGAGTCTGGCATAGTTTGTTATGATTTGTATACCTTTTTTTGTAATTTTAAGATGATATGGTTTGGTTTGTTGTGGTAAGGGATAGTTGGGGGTGATTTACGGTAGCCGAAGTAATTTAGGTGATTCTGGTATAGTTTGTTATGATTTTTAGCATTTTTTTGTAATTTTAAAGTGATTGGGATTAGTTTGTTGCTGAAAAGTGTAGTTGGGTGTGATTTTTGATAGCCGAAGTAATTTAGGTAAGTTTGGCATAGTTTGCTATGGTTAGTGTCATTTTTTTGTAATTTAAAAGTGATTGGGTTTAGTTTGTTGTGGTAAGGGTTAGTTGGTGATGATTTAGAGTAGCCGAAGTAATTTAGGTGAGTCTGGCATAGTTTGTTATGATTTGTACACCTTTTTTTGTAATTTTAAGATGATATGGTTTGGTTTGTTGTGGTAAGGGATAGTTGGGGGTGATTTACGGAAGCCGAAGTAATTTAGGTGATTCTGGTATAGTTTGTTATGATTTTTAGCATTTTTTTGTAATTTTAAAGTGATTGGGCTTAGTTTGTTACTGTAAAGTGTAGTTGGGGGTGATTTTTGATAGCCGAAGTAATTTAGGTGAGTTTGGCATAGTTTGCTATGATTAGTAGCATTTTTTTGTAATTTAAAAGTGTTTGGGTTTAGTTTGTTGTGGTAAGGGTTAGTTGGTGATGATTTAGAGTAGCCGAAGTAATTTAGGTGAGTCTTGCATAGTTTGTTATGATTTGTACACCTTTTTTTGTAATTTTAAGATGATATGGTTTGGTTTTTTGTGGTAAGGGTTAGTTGGGGGTGATTTACGGTAGCCGAAGTAATTTAGGTGATTCTGGTATAGTTTGTTATGATTTTTAGCATTTTTTTGTAATTTTAAAGTGATTGGGCTTAGTTTGTTGCTGTAAAGAGTAGTTGGGGGTAATTTTTGTTAGCCGAAGTAATTTAGGTGAGTTTGGCATAGTTTGCTATGGTTAGTAGCATTTTTTTGTAATTTAAAAGTGATTGGGTTTAGTTTGTTGTGATAAGGGTTAGTTGGTGATGATTTATGGTAGCCGAAGTAATTTGGGTGAGTTTGGCATAGTTTGCTATTGTTAGTAGCATTTTTTTCTAATTTAAAAGTGTTTGGGTTTAGTTTGTTGTGGTAAGGGTTAGTTGGTGATGATTTAGAGTAGCCGAAGTAATTTAGGTGAGTCTGGCATAGTTTGTTATGATTTGTACACCTTTTTTGGTAATTTTAAGATGATATGGTTTGGTTTGTTGTGGTAAGGGATAGTTGGGGGTGATTTACGGTAGCCGAAGTAATTTAGGTGATTCTGGTATAGTTTGTTATGATTTTTAGCATTTTTTTCTAATTTTAAATTGATTGGGCTTAGTTTGTTGCTGTAAAGTGTAGTTGGGGGTGAGTTTTGATAGCCGAAGTAATTTAGGTGAGTTAGGCATAGTTTGCTAGGGTTAGTAGCATTTTTTTGTAACTTAAAAGTGATTGGGTTAAGTTTGTAGTGGTAAGGGTTAGTTGGTGATGATTTAGAGTAGCCGAAGTAATTTAAGTGAGTCTGGCATAGTTTGTTATGATTTGTACACCTTTTTTGGTAATTTTAAGATGATATGGTTTGGTTTGTTGTGGTAAGGGATAGTTGGGGGTGATTTACGGTAGCCGAAGTAATTTAGGTGATTCTGGTATAGTTTGTTATGATTTTTAGCATTTTTTTGTAATTTTAAAGTGATTGGGCTTAGTTTGTTGCTGTAAAGTGTAGTTGGGGGTGATTTTTGATAGCCGAAGTAATTTAGGTGAGTTTGGCATAGTTTGCTAAGGTTAGTAGCATTTTTTTGTAATTTAAAAGTGATTGGGTTTAGTTTGTTTTGGTAAGGGTTAGTTGGTGATGATTTATGGTAGCCAAACTAATTTAGGTGAGTTTGGCATAGTTTGCTATGGTTACTAGCATTTTTTTGTAATTTAAAAGTGATTGGGTTTAGTTTGTTGTGGTAAGGGTTAGTTGGTGATGATTTAGAGTAGCCGAAGTAATTTAGGTGATTCTGGTATAGTTTGTTACGATTTTTAGCATTTTTTTGTAATTTAAAAGTGATTGGGTTTAGTTTGTTGTGGTAAGGGATAGTTGGTGATCATTTATGGTAGCCGAAGTAATTTAGGTAAGTTTGGCATGGTTTGCTATGGTTACTAGCATTTTTTTGTAATTTAAAAGTGATTGGGTTTACTTTGTTGTGGTAAGGGTTAGTTGGTGATGATTTAGAGTAGCCGAAGTAATTTAGGTGAGTCTGGCATAGTTTGTTATGATTTGTACACCTTTTATTGTAATTTTAAGATGATATGGTTTGGTTTGTTGTGGTAAGGGATAGTTGGGGGTGATTTACGGTAGCCGAAGTAATTTAGGTGATTCTGGTATAGTTTGTTATGGTTTTTAGCATTTTTTTTGTAATTTTAAAGTGATTGGGCTTAGTTTGTTGCTGTAAAGTGTAGTTGGAGGTGATTTTTGATAGCCGAAGTAATTTAGGTGAGTTTGGCATAGTTTGCTATGGTTACTAGCATTTTTTTGTAATTTAAAAGTGATTGGGTTTAGTTTGTTGTGGTAAGGGTTAGTTGGTGAAGATTTAGATTAGCCGAAGTAATTTAGGTGAGTCTGGCATAGTTTGTAATGATTTGTACACCTTTTTTTGTAATTTTAAGATGATATGGTTTGGTTTGTTGTGGTAAGGGATAGTTGGGGGTGATTTACGGTAGCCGAAGTAATTTAGGTGATTCTGGTATAGTTTGTTATGATTTTTAGCATTTTTTTGTTATTTTAAAGTGATTGGGCTTAGTTTGTTGCTGTAAAGTGTAGTTGGGGGTGATTTTTGATAGCCGAAGTAATTTAGGTGAGTTTGGCATAGTTTGCTATGGTTAGTAGCATTTTTTTGTAATTTAAAAGTGATTGGGTTTAGTTTGTTGTGGTAAGTGTTATTTGGTGATGATTTATGGTAGCCGAAGTAATTTAGGTGAGTTTGGCATAGTTTGCTATGGTTACTAGCATTTTTTGGTAATTTAAAAGTGATTGGGTTTAGTTTGTTGTGGTAAGGGTTAGTTTGTGATGATTTAGAGTAGCCGATGAAATTTAGGTGAGTCTGGCATAGTTTGTTATGATTTGTACACCTTTTTTGTAATTTTAAGATGATATGGTTTGGTTTGTTGTGGTAAGGGATAGTTGGGAGTGATTTACGGTAGCCGAAGTAATTAGGGTGATTCTGATATAGTTTGTTATGATTTTTAGCATTTTTTTGTAATTTTAAAGTGATTGGGCTTAGTTTGTTGCTGTAAAGTGTAGTTGGGGGTGATTTTTGATAGCCGAAGTAATTTAGGTGAGTTTGGCATAGTTTGCTATGGTTAGTAGCATTTTTTTGTAATTTAAATTGATTGGGTTTAGTTTGTTGTGGTAAGGGTTAGTTGGTGATGATTTATAGTAGCCGAAGTAATTTAGGTGTGTCTGGCATAGTTTGTTATGATTTGTACACCTTTTTTTGTAATTTTAAGATGATATGGTTTGGTTTGTTGTGGTAAGGGATAGTTGGGGGTGATTTACGGTAGCCGAAGTAATTTAGGTGATTCTGGTATAGTTTGTTATAATTTTTAGCATTTTTTTGTAATTTTAAAGTGATTGGGCTTAGTTTGTTGCTGTAAAGTGTAGTTGGGGGTGATTTTTGATAGCCGAAGTAATTTAGGTGAGTTTGGCATAGTTTGCTATGGTTACTAGCATTTTTTTGTAATTTAAAAGTGATTGGGTTTAGTTTGTTTTGGTAAGGGTTAGTTGGTGATGATTTAGAGTAGCCGAAGTAATTTAGGTGAGTCTGGCATAGTTTGTTATGATTTGTACACCTTTTTTTGAAATTTTAAGATGATATGGTTTGGTTTGTTGTGGTAAGGGATAGTTGGGTGTGATTTACGGTAGCCGAAGTAATTTAGGTGATTCTGGTATAGTTTGTTATGATTTTTAGAATTTTTTTGTAATTTTAAAGTGATTGGGCTTAGTTTGTTGCTGTAAAGTGTAGTTGGGGGTGATTTTTGATAGCCGAAGTAATTTAGGTGAGTTTGGCATAGTTTGCTATGGTTAGTAGCATTTTTTTGTAATTTAAAAGTGATTGGGTTTAGTTTGTTGTGGTAAGGGTTAGTTGGTGATGATTTATGGTAGCCGAAGTAATTTGGGTAAATTTGGCATAGTTTACTATGGTTAGTAGCATTTTTTTCTAATTTAAAAGTGATTGGGTTTAGATTGTTGTGGTAAGGGTTAGTTGGTGATGATTTAGAGTAGCCGAAGAAGTTTAGGTGAGTCTGGCATAGTTTGTTATGATTTGTACACCTTTTTTTGTAATTTTAAGATGATATGGTTTGGTTTGTTGTGGTAAGGGATAGTTGGGGGTGATTTACGGAAGCCGAAGTAATTTAGGTGATTCTGGTATAGTTTGTTATGATTTTTAGCATTTTTTTGTAATTTTAAAGTGATTGGGCTTAGTTTGTTACTGTAAAGTGTAGTTGGGGGTGATTTTTGATAGCCGAAGTAATTTAGGTGAGTTTGGCATAGTTTGCTATGATTAGTAGCATTTTTTTGTAATTTAAAAGTGTTTGGGTTTAGTTTGTTGTGGTAAGGGTTAGTTGGTGATGATTTAGAGTAGCCGAAGTAATTTAGGTGAGTCTGGCATAGTTTGTTATGATTTGTACACCTTTTTTTGTAATTTTAAGATGATATGGTTTGGTTTTTTGTGGTAAGGGTTAGTTGGGGGTGATTTACGGTAGCCGAAGTAATTTAGGTGATTCTGGTATAGTTTGTTATGATTTTTAGCATTTTTTTGTAATTTTAAAGTGATTGGGCTTAGTTTGTTGCTGTAAAGAGTAGTTGGGGGTAATTTTTGTTAGCCGAAGTAATTTAGGTGAGTTTGGCATAGTTTGCTATGGTTAGTAGCATTTTTTTGTAATTTAAAAGTGATTGGGTTTAGTTTGTTGTGGTAAGGGTTAGTTGGTGATGATTTATGGTAACCGAAGTAATTTGGGTGAGTTTGGCATAGTTTGCTATGGTTAGTAGCATTTTTTTCTAATTTAAAAGTGTTTGGGTTTAGTTTGTTGTGGTAAGGGTTAGTTGGTGATGATTTAGAGTAGCCGAAGTAATTTAGGTGAGTCTGGCATAGTTTGTTATGATTTGTACACCTTTTTTGGTAATTTTAAGATGATATGGTTTGGTTTGTTGTGGTAAGGGATAGTTGGGGGTGATTTACGGTAGCCGAAGTAA
Source organism: Eledona agricola (assembly GCA_964023215.1). NCBI lineage: Eukaryota > Metazoa > Arthropoda > Insecta > Coleoptera > Tenebrionidae > Eledona > Eledona agricola. Next base: position 995,121 of record CAXIEJ010000179.1, read on the forward strand.
TTTAGGTGATTCTGGTATAGTTTGTTATGATTTTTAGCATTTTTTTCTAATTTTAAATTGATTGGCCTTAGTTTGTTGCTGTAAAGTGTAGTTGGGGGTGAGTTTTGATAGCCGAAGTAATTTAGGTGAGTTTGGCATAGTTTGCTATGGTTAGTAGCATTTTTTTGTAATTTAAAAGTGATTGGGTTTAGTTTGTTGTGGTAAGGGTTAGTTGGTGCTGATTTAGAGTAGCCGAAGTAATTTAGGTGAGTCTGGCATAGTTTGTTATGATTTGTACACCTTTTTTTGTAATTTTAAGATGATATGGTTTGGTTTGTTGTGGTAAGGGATAGTTGGAGGTGATTTAGGGTAGCCGAAGTAGTTTAGGTGATTCTGGTATAGTTTGTAATGATTTTTAGCATTTTTTTGTAATTTTAAAGTGATTGGGCTTAGTTTGTTGCTGTAAAGTGTAGTTGGAGGTGATTTTTGATAGCCGAAGTAATTTAGGTGAGTTTGGCATAGTTTGCTATGGTTAGTAGCATTTTTTTTGTAATTTAAAAGTGATTGGGTGTAGTTTGTTGTGGTAAGGGTTAGTTGGTGATGATTTAGAGCAGCCGAAGTAATTTAGGTGAGTCTGGCATAGTTTGTTATGATTTGTACACCTTTTTTTGTACTTTAAGAGATGAAATGGTTTGGTTTGTTGTGGTAAATGATAGTTGGGGGTGATTTACGGTAGCCGAAGTAATTTATTTGATTCTGGTATAGTTTGTTATGATTTTTAGCATTTTTTTCTAATTTTAAATTGATTGGGCTTAGTTTGTTGCTGTAAAGTGTAGTTGGGGGTGAGTTTTGATAGCCGAAGTAATTTAGGTGAGTTTGGCATAGTTTGCTATGGTTAGTAGCATTTTTTTGTAATTTAAAAGTGATTGGGTATAGTTTGTTGTGGTAAGGGTTAGTTGGTGATGATTTAGAGTAGCCGAAGTAATTTAGGTGAGTCTGGCATAGTTTGTTATGATTTGTACACCTTTTTTTGTAATTTTAAGATGATATGGTTTGGTTTGTTGTGGTAAGGGATAGTTGGGGGTGATTTACGGTAGCCGAAGTAGTTTAGGTGATTCTGGTATAGTTTGTTATGATTTTTAGCATTTTTTTGTAATTTTAAAGTGATTGGGCTTAGTTTGTTACTGTAAAGTGTAGTTGGGGATAATTTTTGATAGCCGAAGTAATTTAGGTGAGTTTGGCATAGTTTGCTATGATTAATAGCATTTTTTTGTAATTTAAAAGTGTTTGGATTTAGTTTGTTGTGGTAAGGGTTAGTTGGTGATGATTTAGGGTAGCCGAAGTAATTTAGGTGAGTCTGGCATAGTTTGTTGTGATTTGTACACCTTTTTTTGTAATTTTAAGATGATATGGTTTGGTTTGTTGTGGTAAGGGATAGTTGGGGGTGATTTACGGTAGCCGAAGTAGTTTAGGTGATTCTGGTATAGTTTGTTATGATTTTTAGCATTTTTTTGTAATTTTAAAGTGATTGGGGTTAGTTTGTTGCTGTAAAGAGTAGTTGGGGGTAATTTTTGATAGCCGAAGTAATTTAGGTGAGTTTGGCATAGTTTTCTGTGGTTAGTAGCATTTTTTTGTAATTTAAAAGTGTTTGGGTTTAGTTTGTTGTGCTAAGGGTTAGTTGGTGATGATTTAGAGTAGCCGAAGTAATTTAGGTGAGTCTGGCATAGTTTGTTATGATTTGTACACCTTTTTTTGTAATTTTAAGATGATATGGTTTGGTTTGTTGTGGTAAGGGATAGTTGGGGGTGATTTACGGTAGCCGAAGTAGTTTAGGTGATTCTGGTATAGTTTGTTATGATTTTTAGCATTTTTTTGTAATTTTAAAGTGATTGGGCTTAGTTTGTTACTGTAAAGTGTAGTTGGGGATAATTTTTGACAGCCGAAGTAATTTAGGTGAGTTTGGCATAGTTTGCTATGATTAATAGCATTTTTTTGTAATTTAAAAGTGTTTGGGTTTAGTTTGTTGTGGTAAGGGTTAGTTGGTGATGATTTAGAGTAGCCGAAGTAATTTAGGTGAGTCTGGCATAGTTTGTTATGATTTGTACACTTTTTTTTTGTAATTTTAAGATGATATGGTTTGGTTTGTTGTGGTAAGGGATAGTTGGGGGTGATTTACGGTAGCCGAAGTAATTTAGGTGATTCTGGTATAGTTTGTTATGATTTTTAGCATTTTTTTGTAATTTTAAAGTGATTGGGGTTAGTTTGTTGCTGTAAAGAGTAGTTGGGGGTAATTTTTGATAGCCGAAGTAATTTAGGTGAGTTTGGCATAGTTTTCTATGGTTAGTAGCATTTTTTTGTAATTTAAAAGTGTTTGGGTTTAGTTTGTTGTGCTAAGGGTTAGTTGGTGATGATTTAGAGTAGCCGAAGTAATTTAGGTGAGTCTGGCATAGTTTGTTATGATTTGTACAACTTTTTTTGTAATTTTAAGATGATATGGTTTGGTTTGTTGTGGTAAGGAATAGTTGGGGTTGATTTACGGTAGCCGAAGTAATTTAGGTGATTCTGGTATAGTTTGTTATGATTTTTAGCATTTTTTTCTAATTTTAAATTGATTGGGCTTAGTTTGTTGCTGTAAAGTGTAGTTGGGGGTGAGTTTTGATAGCCGAAGTAATTTAGGTGAGTTTGGCATAGTTTGCTATGGTTAGTAGCATTTTTTTGTAATTTAAAAGTGATTGGGTTTAGTTTGTTGTGGTAAGGGTTAGTTGGTGATGATTTAGAATAGCCGAAGTAATTTAGGTGAGTCTGGCATAGTTTGTTATGATTTGTACACCTTTTTTTGTAATTTTAAGATGATATGGTTTGGTTTGTTGTGGTAAGGGATAGTTGGGGGTGATTTACGGTAGCCGAAGTAGTTTAGGTGATTCTGGTATAGTTTGTTATGATTTTTAGCATTTTTTTGTAATTTTAAAGTGATTGGGCTTAGTTTGTTACTGTAAAGTGTAGTTGGGGATAATTTTTGATAGCCGAAGTTATTTAGGTGAGTTTGGCATAGTTTGCTATGATTAATAGCATTTTTTTGTAATTTAAAAGTGTTTGGGTTTAGTTTGTTGTGGTAAGGGTTAGTTGGTGATGATTTAGAGTAGCCGAAGTAATTTAGGTGAGTCTGGCATAGTTTGTTGTGATTTGTACACCTTTTTTTGTAATTTTAAGATGATATGGTTTGGTTTGTTGTGGTAAGGGATAGTTGGGGGTGATTTACGGTAGCCGAAGTAGTTTAGGTGATTCTGGTATAGTTTGTTATGATTTTTAGCATTTTTTTGTAATTTTAAAGTGATTCGGCTTAGTTTGTTGCTGTAAAGTGTAGTTGGGGGTGATTTTTGATAGCCGAAGTAATTTAGGTGAGTTTGGCATAGTTTGCTATGGTTAGTAGCATTTTTTTGTAATTTAAAATTGATTGGGTTTAGTTTGTTGTGGTAAGGGTTAGTTGGTGATGATTTAGAGTAGCCAAAGTACTTTAGGTGAGTCTGGCATAGTTTGTTATGATTTGTACACCTTTTCTGTAATTTTAAGATGATATGGTTTGGTTTGTTGTGGTAAGGGATAGTTGGGGGTGATTTACGATAGCCGAAGTAATTTAGGTGATTCTGGTATAGTTTGTTATGATTTTTAGCATTTTTTTGTAATTTTAAAGTGATTGGGCTTAGTTTATTGCTGTAAAGTGTAGTTGGGGGTGATTTTTGATAGCCGAAGTAATTTAGGTGAGTTTGGCATAGTTTGCTATGGTTAGTAGCATTTTTTTGTAATTTAAAAGTGATTGGGTTTAGTTTGTTGTGGTAAGGGTTAGTTGGTGATGATTTAGAGTAGCCGAAGTAATTTAGGTGAGTCTGGCATAGTTTGTTATGATTTGTGCACCTTTTTTTGTAATTTTAAGATGATATGGTTTGGTTTGTAGTGGTAAGGAATAGTTGGGGGTGATTTACGGTAGCCGAAGAAATTTAGGTGATTCTGGTATAGTTTGTTATGATTTTTAGCATTTTTTGTAATTTTAAGTGATTGGGCTTAGTTTGTTGCTGTAAAGTGTAGTTGGGGGTGATTTTTGATAGCCGAAGTAATTTAGGTGAGTTTGGCATAGTTTGCAATGGTTAGTAGCATTTTTTTGTAATTTAAAAGTGTTTGGGTTTAGTTTGTTGTGGTAAGGGTTAGTTGGTGATGGTTTAGAGTAGCCGAAGTACTTTAGGTGAGTCTGGCATAGTTTGTTATGATTTGTACACCTTTTTTTGTAATTTTAAGATGATATGGTTTGGTTTGTTGTGGTAAGGGATAGTTGGGGGTGATTTACGGTAGCCGAAGTAGTTTAGGTGATTCTGGTATAGTTTGTTATGATTTTTAGCATTTTTTTGTAATTTTAAAGTGATTGGGCTTAGTTTGTTACTGTAAAGTGTAGTTGGGGATAATTTTTGATAGCCGAAGTAATTTAGGTGAGTTTGGCATAGTTTGCAATGATTAATAGCATTTTTTTGTAATTTAAAAGTGTTTGGGTTTAGTTTGTTGTGGTAAGGGTTAGTTGGTGATGATTTAGAGTAGCCGAAGTAATTTAGGTGAGTCTGGCATAGTTTGTTGTGATTTGTACACCTTTTTTTGTAATTTTAAGATGATATGGTTTGGTTTGTTGTGGTAAGGGATAGTTGGGGGTGATTTACGGTAGCCGAAGTAGTTTAGGTGATTCTGGTATAGTTTGTTATGATTTTTAGCATTTTTTTGTAATTTTAAAGTGATTGGGCTTAGTTTGTTGCTGTAAAGTGTAGTTGGGGGTGATTTTTGATAGCCGAAGTAATTTAGGTGAGTTTGGCATAGTTTGCTATGGTTAGTAGCATTTTTTTGTAATTTAAAAGTGATTGGGTTTAGTTTGTTGTGGTAAGGGTTAGTTGGTGATGATTTAGAGTAGCCGAAGTAATTTAGGTGAGTCTGGCATAGTTTGTTATGATTTGTGCACCTTTTTTTGTAATTTTAAGATGATATGGTTTGGTTTGTAGTGGTAAAGAATAGTTGGGGGTGATTTACGGTAGCCGAAGAAATTTAGGTGATTCTGGTATAGTTTGTTATGATTTTTAGCATTTTTTGTAATTTTAAGTGATTGGGCTTAGTTTGTTGCTGTAAAGTGTAGTTGGGGGTGATTTTTGATAGCCGAAGTAATTTAGGTGAGTTTGGCATAGTTTGCAATGGTTAGTAGCATTTTTTTGTAATTTAAAAGTGTTTGGGTTTAGTTTGTTGTGGTAAGGGTTAGTTGGTGATGGTTTAGAGTAGCCGAAGTAATTTAGGTGAGTCTGGCATAGTTTGTTATGATTTGTACACCTTTTTTTGAAATTTTAAGATGATATGGTTTGGTTTGTTGTGGTAAGGGATAGTTGGGGGTGATTTACGGAAGCCGAAGTAATTTAGGTGATTCTGGTATAGTTTGTTATGATTTTTAGCATTTTTTTGTAATTTTAAATTGATTGGGCTTAATTTGTTGCTGTAAAGTGTAGTTGGGGGTGATTTTTGATAGCCGAAATAATTTAGGTGAGTTTGGCATAGTTTGCTATGGTTAGTAGCATTTTTTTGTAATTTAAAAGTGATTGGGTTTAGTTTGTTGTGGTAAGGGTTAGTTGGTGATGATTTAGAGTAGCCGAAGTAATTTAGGTGAGTCTGGCATAGTTTGTTATGATTTGTACACCTTTTTTTGTAATTTTAAGGTGATATGGTTTGGTTTGTTGTGGTAAGGGATAGTTGGGGGTGATTTACGGTAGCCGAAGTAATTTAGGTGATTCTGGTAAAGTTTGTTATGGTTTTTAGCATTTTTTTGTAATTTTAAAGTGATTGGCCTTAGTTTGTTGCTGTAAAGTGTAGTTGGGGGTGATTTTTGATAGCCGAAGTAATTTAGGTGAGTTTGGCATAGTTTGCTATGGTTAGTAGCATTTTTTTGTAATTTAAAATTGATTGGGTTTAGTTTGTTGTGGTAAGGGTTAGTTGGTGATGATTTAGAGTAGCCAAAGTACTTTAGGTGAGTCTGGCATAGTTTGTTATGATTTGTACACCTTTTTTGTAATTTTAAGATGATATGGTTTGGTTTGTTGTGGTAAGGGATAGTTGGGGGTGATTTACGATAGCCGAAGTAATTTAGGTGATTCTGGTATAGTTTGTTATGATTTTTAGCATTTTTTTGTAATTTTAAAGTGATTGGGCTTAGTTTGTTGCTGTAAAGTGTAGTTGGGGGTGATTTTTGATAGCCGAAGTAATTTAGGTGAGTTTGGCATAGTTTGCTATGGTTAGTAGCATTTTTTTGTAATTTAAAAGTGATTGGGTTTAGTTTGTTGTGGTAAGGGTTAGTTGGTGATGATTTAGAGTAGCCGAAGTAATTTAGGTGAGTCTGGCATAGTTTGTTATGATTTGTGCACCTTTTTTTGTAATTTTAAGATGATATGGTTTGGTTTGTAGTGGTAAGGAATAGTTGGGGGTGATTTACGGTAGCCGAAGAAATTTAGGTGATTCTGGTATAGTTTGTTATGATTTTTAGCATTTTTTGTAATTTTAAGTGATTGGGCTTAGTTTGTTGCTGTAAAGTGTAGTTGGGGGTGATTTTTGATAGCCGAAGTAATTTAGGTGAGTTTGGCATAGTTTGCAATGGTTAGTAGCATTTTTTTGTAATTTAAAAGTGTTTGGGTTTAGTTTGTTGTGGTAAGGGTTAGTTGGTGATGATTTAGAGTAGCCGAAGTAATTTAGGTGAGTCTGGCATAGTTTGTTATGATTTGTACACCTTTTTTGTAATTTTAAGATGATATGGTTTAGTTTGTTGTGGTAATGGATAGCTGTGGGTGATTTACGGTAGTCGAAGTAGTTTAGGTGATTCTGGTATAGTTTGTTATGAGTTTTAGCATTTTTTTGTAATTTTAAAGTGATTCGGCTTAGTTTGTTGCTGTAAAGTGTAGTTGGGGGTGATTTTTGATAGCCGAAGAAATTTAGGTGAGTTTGGCATAGTTTGCTATGGTTAGTAGCATTTTTTTTTGTAATTTTTAAGTGATTGGGCTTAGTTTGTTGCTGTAAAGTGTAGTTGGGGGTGATTTTTGATAGCCGAAGTAATTTAGGTGAGTTTGGCATAGTTTGCTATGGTTAGTAGCATTTTTTTGTAATTTAAAAGTGATTGGGTTTAGTTTGTTGTGGTAAGGATTAGTTGGTGATGATTTAGAGTAGCCGAAGTAATTTAAGTGAGTCTGGCATAGTTTGTTATGATTTGTACACCTTTTTTTGTAATTTTAAGATGATATGGTTTGGTTTGTTGTGGTAAGGGATAGTTGGGGGTGATTTACGGTAGCGGAAGTAATTTAGGTGATTCTGGTATAGTTTGTTATGATTTTTAGCATTTTTTCGTAATTTTAAAGTGATTGGGCTTAGTTTGTTGCTGTAAAGTGTAGCTGGGGGTGATTTTTGATAGACGAAGTAATTTAGGTGTGTTTGGCATAGTTTGCTATGGTTAGTAGCATTTTTTTGTAATTTAAAAGTGATTGGGTTTAGTTTGTTGTGGTAAGGGTTAGTTGGTGATGATTTATGGTAGCCGAAGTAATTTAGGTGAGTTTGGCATAGTTTGCTATTGTTAGTAGCATTTTTTTGTAATTTCAAAGTGATTGGGTTTAGATTGTTGTGGTAAGGGTTAGTTGGTGATGATTTAGAGTAGCCGAAGTAGTTTAGGTGAGTCTGGCATAGTTTGTTATAATCTGTACACCTTTTTTTGTAATGTTAAGATGATATGGTTTGGTTTGTTGTGGTAAGGGATAGTTGGGGGTGATTTACGGTAGCCGAAGTAATTTAGGTAATTCTGGTATAGATTGTTATGATTTTTAGCTTTTTTTTGTAATTTTAAAGTGATTGAGCTTAGTTTGTTGCTGTAAAGTGTAGTTGGGGGTGATTTTTGATAGCCGAAGTAATTTAGGTAAGTTTGGCATTGTTTGCTATGGTTAGTATCATTTTTTTGTAATTTAAAAGTGATTGGGTTTAGTTTGTTGTGGTAAGGGTTAGTTGGTGATGATTTAGAGTAGCCGAAGTAATTTAGGTGAGTCTGGCATAGTTTGTTATGATTTGTACACTTTTTTTGTAATTTTAATATGATATGGTTTGGTTTGTTGTGGTAAAGGATAGTTGGGGGTGATTTACGGAAGCCGAAGTAATTTAGGTGATTCTGGTATAGTTTGTTATGATTTTTAGCATTTTTTTGTAATTTAAAAGTGATTGGGTTTAGTTTGTTGTGGTAAGGGTTAGTTGGTGATGATTTATGGTAGCCGAAGTAATTTAGGTGAGTTTGGCATAGTTTGCTATGGTTAGTAGCATTTTTTTGTAATTTAAAAGTGATTGGGTTTAGATTGTTGTGGTAAGGGTTAGTTGGTGATGATTTAGAGTAGCCGAAGTAGTTTAGGTGAGTCTGGCATAGTTTGTTATGATCTGTACACCTTTTTTTGTAATTTTAAGATGATATGGTTTGGTTTGTTGTGGTAAGGGATAGTTGGGGGTGATTTACGGAAGCCGAAGTAATTTAGGTGATTCTGGTATAGTTTGTTATGATTTTTAGCATTTTTTTGTAATTTTAAAGTGATTGGGCTTAGTTTGTTGCTGTAAAGTGTAGTTGGGGGTGATTTTTGATAGCCGAAATAATTTAGGTGAGTTTGGCATAGTTTGCTATGGTTAGTAGCATTTTTTTGTAATTTAAAAGTGATTGGGTTTAGTTTGTTGTGGTAAGGGTTAGTTGGTGATGATTTAGAGTAGCCGAAGTAATTTAGGTGAGTCTGGCATAGTTTGTTATGATTTGTACACCTTTTTTTGTAATTTTAAGATGATATGGTTTGGTTTGTTGTGGTAAGGGATAGTTGGGGGTGATTTACGGTAGCCGAAGTAGTTTAGGTGATTCTGGTATAGTTTGTTATGATTTTTAGCATTTTTTCGTAATTTTAAAGTGATTGGGCTTAGTCTGTTGCTGTAAAGTGTAGTTGGGGGTGATTTTTGATAGCCGAAGTAATTTAGGTGAGTTTGGCATAGTTTGCTATGGTTAGTAGCATTTTTTTGTAATTTAAAAGTGATTGGGTTTAGTTTGTGTTGGTAAGGGTTAGTTGGTGATGATTTATTGTAGCCGAAGTAATTTAGGTGAGTTTGGCATAGTTTGCTATGGTTAGTAGCATTTTTTTGTAATTTAAAAGTGATTGGGTTTAGATTGTTGTCGTAAGGGTAAGTTGATGATGATTTAGAGTAGCCGACGTAGTTTAGGTGAGTCTGGCATAGTTTGTTATGATCTGTACACCTTTTTTTGTAATTTTAAGATGATATGGTTTGGTTTGTTGTGGTAAGGGATAGTTGGGGGTGATTTACGGAAGCCGAAGTAATTTAGGTGATTCTGGTATAGTTTGTTATGATTTTTAGCATTTTTTTGTAATTTTAAAGTGATTGGGCTTAGTTTGTTGCTGTAAAGTGTAGTTGGGGGTGATTTTTGATACCCGAAGTAATTTAGGTGAGTTTGGCATAGTTTGCTATGGTTAGTAGCCTTTTTTTGTAATTTAAAAGTGAATGGGTTTAGTTTGTTGTGGTAAGGGTTAGTTGGTGATGATTTAGAGTAGCAGAAGTAATTTAGGTGAGTCTGGCATAGTTTGTTATGATTTGTGCACCTTTTTTTGTAAGTTTAAGATGATATGGTTTGGTTTGTAGTGGTAAGGAATAGTTGGGGGTGATTTACGGTAGCCGAAGAAATTTAGGTGATTCTGGTATAGTTTGTTATGATTTTTAGCATTTTTTGTAATTTTAAGTGATTGGGCTTAGTTTGTTGCTGTAAAGTGTAGTTCGGGGTGATTTTTGATAGCCGAAGTAATTTAGGTGAGTTTGGCATAGTTTGCAATGGTTAGTAGCATTTTTTTGTAATTTAAAAGTGTTTGGGTTTAGTTTGTTGTGGTAAGGGTTAGTTGGTGATGGTTTAGAGTAGCCGAAGTAATTTAGGTGAGTCTGGCATAGTTTGTTATGATTTGTACACCTTTTTTTGAAATTTTAAGATGATATGGTTTGGTTTGTTGTGGTAAGGGATAGTTGGGGGTGATTTACGAAAGCCGAAGTAATTTAGGTGATTCTGGTATAGTTTGTTATGATTTTTAGCATTTTTTTGTAATTTTAAATTGATTGGGCTTAATTTGTTGCTGTCAAGTGTAGTTGGGGGTGATTTTTGATAGCCGAAATAATTTAGGTGAGTTTGGCATAGTTTGCTATGGTTAGTAGCATTTTTTTGTAATTTAAAAGTGATTGGGTTTAGTTTGTTGTGGTAAGGGTTAGTTGGTAATGATTTAGAGTAGCCGAAGTAATTTAGGTGAGTCTGGCATAGTTTGTTATGATTTGTACACCTTTTTTTGTAATTTTAAGGTGATATGGTTTGGTTTGTTGTGGTAAGGGATAGTTGGGGGTGATTTACGGTAGCCGAAGTAATTTAGGTGATTCTGGTAAAGTTTGTTATGGTTTTTAGCATTTTTTTGTAATTCTAAAGTGATTGGCCTTAGTTTGTTGCTGTAAAGTGTAGTTGGGGGTGATTTTTGATAGCCGAAGTAATTTAGGTGAGTTTGGCATAGTTTGCTATGGTTAGTAGCATTTTTTTGTAATTTAAAATTGATTGGGTTTAGTTTGTTGTGGTAAGGGTTAGTTGGTGATGATTTAGAGTAGCCAAAGTACTTTAGGTGAGTCTGGCATAGTTTGTTATGATTTGTACACCTTTTTTGTAATTTTAAGATGATATGGTTTGGTTTGTTGTGGTAAGGGATAGTTGGGGGTGATTTACGATAGCCGAAGTAATTTAGGTGATTCTGGTATAGTTTGTTATGATTTTTAGCATTTTTTTGTAATTTTAAAGTGATTGGGCTTAGTTTGTTGCTGTAAAGTGTAGTTGGGGGTGATTTTTGATAGCCGAAGTAATTTAGGTGAGTTTGGCATAGTTTGCTATGGTTAGTAGCATTTTTTTGTAATTTAAAAGTGATTGGGTTTAGTTTGTTGTGGTAAGGGTTAGTTGGTGATGATTTAGAGTAGCCGAAGTAATTTAGGTGAGTCTGGCATAGTTTGTTATGATTTGTGCACCTTTTTTTGTAATTTTAAGATGATATGGTTTGGTTTGTAGTGGTAAGGAATAGTTGGGGGTGATTTACGGTAGCCGAAGAAATTTAGGTGATTCTGGTATAGTTTGTTATGATTTTTAGCATTTTTTGTAATTTTAAGTGATTGGGCTTAGTTTGTTGCTGTAAAGTGTAGTTGGGGGTGATTTTTGATAGCCGAAGTAATTTAGGTGAGTTTGGCATAGTTTGCAATGGTTAGTAGCATTTTTTTGTAATTTAAAAGTGTTTGGGTTTAGTTTGTTGTGGTAAGGGTTAGTTGGTGATGATTTAGAGTAGCCGAAGTAATTTAGGTGAGTCTGGCATAGTTTGTTATGATTTGTACACCTTTTTTGTAATTTTAAGATGATATGGTTTAGTTTGTTGTGGTAATGGATAGCTGTGGGTGATTTACGGTAGTCGAAGTAGTTTAGGTGATTCTGGTATAGTTTGTTATGAGTTTTAGCATTTTTTTGTAATTTTAAAGTGATTCGGCTTAGTTTGTTGCTGTAAAGTGTAGTTGGGGGTGATTTTTGATAGCCGAAGAAATTTAGGTGAGTTTGGCATAGTTTGCTATGGTTAGTAGCATTTTTTTTTGTAATTTTTAAGTGATTGGGCTTAGTTTGTTGCTGTAAAGTGTAGTTGGGGGTGATTTTTGATAGCCGAAGTAATTTAGGTGAGTTTGGCATAGTTTGCTATGGTTAGTAGCATTTTTTTGTAATTTAAAAGTGATTGGGTTTAGTTTGTTGTGGTAAGGATTAGTTGGTGATGATTTAGAGTAGCCGAAGTAATTTAAGTGAGTCTGGCATAGTTTGTTATGATTTGTACACCTTTTTTTGTAATTTTAAGATGATATGGTTTGGTTTGTTGTGGTAAGGGATAGTTGGGGGTGATTTACGGTAGCGGAAGTAATTTAGGTGATTCTGGTATAGTTTGTTATGATTTTTAGCATTTTTTCGTAATTTTAAAGTGATTGGGCTTAGTTTGTTGCTGTAAAGTGTAGCTGGGGGTGATTTTTGATAGACGAAGTAATTTAGGTGTGTTTGGCATAGTTTGCTATGGTTAGTAGCATTTTTTTGTAATTTAAAAGTGATTGGGTTTAGTTTGTTGTGGTAAGGGTTAGTTGGTGATGATTTATGGTAGCCGAAGTAATTTAGGTGAGTTTGGCATAGTTTGCTATTGTTAGTAGCATTTTTTTGTAATTTCAAAGTGATTGGGTTTAGATTGTTGTGGTAAGGGTTAGTTGGTGATGATTTAGAGTAGCCGAAGTAGTTTAGGTGAGTCTGGCATAGTTTGTTATAATCTGTACACCTTTTTTTGTAATTTTAAGATGATATGGTTTGGTTTGTTGTGGTAAGGGATAGTTGGGGGTGATTTACGGTAGCCGAAGTAATTTAGGTGATTCTGGTATAGTTTGTTATGATTTTTAGCTTTTTTTTGTAATTTTAAAATGATTGAGCTTAGTTTGTTGCTGTAAAGTGTAGTTGGGGGTGATTTTTGATAGCCGAAGTAATTTAGGTAAGTTTGGCATAGTTTGCTATGGTTAGTATCATTTTTTTGTAATTTAAAAGTGATTGGGTTTAGTTTGTTGTGGTAAGGGTTAGTTGGTGATGATTTAGAGTAGCCGAAGTAATTTAGGTGAGTCTGGCATAGTTTGTTATGATTTGTACACTTTTTTTGTAATTTTAATATGATATGGTTTGGTTTGTTGTGGTAAAGGATAGTTGGGGGTGATTTACGGAAGCCGAAGTAATTTAGGTGATTCTGGTATAGTTTGTTATGATTTTTAGCATTTTTTTGTAATTTAAAAGTGATTGGGTTTAGTTTGTTGTGGTAAGGGTTAGTTGGTGATGATTTATGGTAGCCGAAGTAATTTAGGTGAGTTTGGCATAGTTTGCTATGGTTAGTAGCATTTTTTTGTAATTTAAAAGTGATTGGGTTTAGATTGTTGTGGTAAGGGTTAGTTGGTGATGATTTAGAGTAGCCGAAGTAGTTTAGGTGAGTCTGGCATAGTTTGTTATGATCTGTACACCTTTTTTTGTAATTTTAAGATGATATGGTTTGGTTTGTTGTGGTAAGGGATAGTTGGGGGTGATTTACGGAAGCCGAAGTAATTTAGGTGATTCTGGTATAGTTTGTTATGATTTTTAGCATTTTTTTGTAATTTTAAAGTGATTGGGCTTAGTTTGTTGCTGTAAAGTGTAGTTGGGGGTGATTTTTGATAGCCGAAATAATTTAGGTGAGTTTGGCATAGTTTGCTATGGTTAGTAGCATTTTTTTGTAATTTAAAAGTGATTGGGTTTAGTTTGTTGTGGTAAGGGTTAGTTGGTGATGATTTAGAGTAGCCGAAGTAATTTAGGTGAGTCTGGCATAGTTTGTTATGATTTGTACACCTTTTTTTGTAATTTTAAGATGATATGGTTTGGTTTGTTGTGGTAAGGGATAGTTGGGGGTGATTTACGGTAGCCGAAGTAGTTTAGGTGATTCTGGTATAGTTTGTTATGATTTTTAGCATTTTTTCGTAATTTTAAAGTGATTGGGCTTAGTCTGTTGCTGTAAAGTGTAGTTGGGGGTGATTTTTGATAGCCGAAGTAATTTAGGTGAGTTTGGCATAGTTTGCTATGGTTAGTAGCATTTTTTTGTAATTTAAAAGTGATTGGGTTTAGTTTGTTGTGGTAAGGGTTACTTGGTGATGATTTAGAGTAGCCGAAGTAATTTAGGTGAGTCTGGCATAGTTTGTTATGATTTGTACATCTTTTTTTGTAATTTTAAGATGATATGGTTTAGTTTGTTGTGGTAAGTGATAGTTGGGGGTGATTTACGGTAGCCGGAGTAGTTTAGGTGATTCTGGTATAGTTTGTTATGATTTTTAGCATTTGTTTGTAATTTTAAAGTGATTCGACTTAGTTTGTTGCTGTAAAGTGTAGTTGGGGGTGATTTTTGATAGCCGAAGTAATTTAGGTGAGTTTGGCATAGTTTGCTATGGTTAGTAGCATTTTTTTGTAATTTAAAAGTGATTGGGTTTAGTTTGTTGTGGTAAGGGTTACTTGGTGATGATTTAGAGTAGCCGAAGTAATTTAGGTGAGTCTGGCATAGTTTGTTATGATTTGTACACCTTTTTTTGTAATTTTAAGATGATATGGTTTGGTTTGTTGTGGTAAGGGATAGTTGGGGGTGATTTACGGTAGCCGAAGTAATTTAGGTGATTCTGGAGAAGTTTGTTATGATTTTTAGCATTTTTTTGTAATTTTAAAGTGATTGGCCTTAGTTTGTTGCTGTAAAGTGTAGTTGGGTGTGATTTTTGATAGCCGAAGTAATTTTGGTGAGTTTGGCATAGTTTGCTACGGTTAATAGCATTTTTTTGTAATGTAAAAGTGATTGGGTTTAGTTTGTTGTGGTAAGGGTTAGTTGGTGATGATTTAGAGTAGCCGAAGTAATTTAGGTGAGTCTGGCATAATTTGTTATGATTTGTACACCTTTTTTGTAATTTTAAGATGATATGCTTTGGTTTGTTGTGGTAAGGGATAGTTGGGGGTTATTTACGGTAGCCGAAGTAATTTAGGTGATTCTGGTATAGTCTGTTATGATTTTTAGCATTTTTTTGTAATTTTAAAGTGATTGGGCTTAGTTTGTTGCTGTAAAGTGTATTTGGGGAAAATTTTTGATAGCTGAAGTAATTTAGGTGAGTTTGGCATAGTTTGCTATGGTTAATAGCATTTTTTTGTAATGTAAAAGTGATTGGGTTTAGTTTGTTGTGGTAAGGGTTAGTTGGTGATGATTTAGGGTAGCCGAAGTAATTTAGGTGAATCTGGCATAGTTTGTTATGATTTGTACACCTTTTTTTGTAATTTTAAGATGATATTGTTTGGTTTGTTGTGGTAAGGGATAGTTGGGGGTGATTTACGGTAGCCGAAGTAATTTATGTGATTCTGGTATAGTTTGTTATGATTTTTAGCATTTTTTTGTAAATTTAAAGTGATTGGGCTTAGTTTGTTGTTGTAAAGTGTAGTTGGGGGTGATTTTTGATAGCCGAAGTAATTTAGGTGAGTTTGGCATAGTTTGCTATGGTTACTAGCATTTTTTTGTAATTTAAAAGTGATTGGGTTTAGTTTGTTGTGGTAAGGGTTAGTTGGTGATGATTTAGAGTAGCCGAAGTAATTTAGGTGAGTCTGGCATAGTTTGTTATGATTTGTACACCTTTTTTTGTAATTTTAAGATGATATGGTTTTGTTTGTTGTGGTAAGGGATAGTTGGGGGTGATTTACGGCAGACGAAGTAATTTAGGTGATTCTGGTATACTTTGTTATGATTTTTAGCATTTTTTTGTAATTTTAAAGTGATTGGCCTTAGTTTGTTGCTGTAAAGTGTAGTTGGGGGTGATTTTTGATAGCCGAAGTAATTTAGGTGAGTTTGGCATAGTTTGCTATGGTTAGTAGCATTTTTTTGTAATTTAAAAGTGATTGGGTTTAGTTTGTTGTGGTAAGGGTTAGTTGGTGATGATTTAGAGTAGCCGAAGTCATTTAGGTGAGTCTGGCATAGTTTGTTATGATTTGTACACCTTTTTTTGTAATTTTAAGATGATATGGTTTGGTTTGTTGTGGTAAGGGATTGTTGGGGGTGATTTACGGTAGCCGAAGTAATTTAGGTGATTCTGGTATACTTTGTTATGATTTTTAGCATTTTTTTGTAATTTTAAAGTGATTGGCCTTAGTTTGTTGCTGTAAAATGTAGTTGGGGGTGATTTTTGATAGCAGAAGTAATTTAGGTGAGTTTGGCATAGTTTGCTATGGTTAGTAGCATTTTTTTGTAATTTAAAATTGATTGGGTTTAGTTTGTTGTGGTAAGGGTTAGTTGGTGATGATTTAGAGTAGCCAAAGTAATTTAGGTGAGTCTGGCAGAGTTTGTCATGATTTGTACACCTTTTTTGTAATTTTAAGATGATATGGCTTGGTTTGTTGTGGTAAGGGATAGTTGGGGGTGATTTACGGTAGCCGAAGTAATTTAGGTGATTCTGGTATAGTTTGTTATGATTTTTAGCAATTTTTTGTAATTTTAAAGTGATTGGGCTTAGTTTGTTGCTGTTAAGTGTAGTTGGGGGTGATTTTTGATAGCCGAAGTAATTTAGGTGAGTTTGGCAGAGTTTGCTATGGTTAGTAGCGTTTTTTTGTAATTTAAAAGTGATTGGGTTTAGTTTGTTGTGGTAAGGGTTAGTTGGTGATGATTTAGAGTAGCCGATGTAATTTAGGTGAGTCTGGCATAATTTGTTATGATTTGTACACCTTTTTTTGTAATTTTAAGATGATATGGTTTGGTTTGTTGTGGTAAGAGATAGTTGGGGGTGATTTACGGTAGCCGAAGTAATTTAGGTGATTCTGGAGAAGTTTGTTATGATTTTTAGCATTTTTTTGTAATTTTAAAGTGATTGGCCTTAGTTTGTTGCTGTAAAGTGTAGTTGGGTGTGATTTTTGATAGCCGAAGTAATTTTGGTGAGTTTGGCATAGTTTGCTACGGTTAATAGCATTTTTTTGTAATGTAAAAGTGATTGGGTTTAGTTTGTTGTGGTAAGGGTTAGTTGGTGATGATTTAGAGTAGCCGAAGTAATTTAGGTGAGTCTGGCATAATTTGTTATGATTTGTACACCTTTTTTGTAATTTTAAGATGATATGCTTTGGTTTGTTGTGGTAAGGGATAGTTGGGGGTTATTTACGGTAGCCGAAGTAATTTAGGTGATTCTGGTATAGTCTGTTATGATTTTTAGCATTTTTTTGTAATTTTAAAGTGATTGGGCTTAGTTTGTTGCTGTAAAGTGTATTTGGGGAAAATTTTTGATAGCTGAAGTAATTTAGGTGAGTTTGGCATAGTTTGCTATGGTTAATAGCATTTTTTTGTAATGTAAAAGTGATTGGGTTTAGTTTGTTGTGGTAAGGGTTAGTTGGTGATGATTTAGGGTAGCCGAAGTAATTTAGGTGAATCTGGCATAGTTTGTTATGATTTGTACACCTTTTTTTGTAATTTTAAGATGATATTGTTTGGTTTGTTGTGGTAAGGGATAGTTGGGGGTGATTTACGGTAGCCGAAGTAATTTATGTGATTCTGGTATAGTTTGTTATGATTTTTAGCATTTTTTTGTAAATTTAAAGTGATTGGGCTTAGTTTGTTGTTGTAAAGTGTAGTTGGGGGTGATTTTTGATAGCCGAAGTAATTTAGGTGAGTTTGGCATAGTTTGCTATGGTTACTAGCATTTTTTTGTAATTTAAAAGTGATTGGGTTTAGTTTGTTGTGGTAAGGGTTAGTTGGTGATGATTTAGAGTAGCCGAAGTAATTTAGGTGAGTCTGGCATAGTTTGTTATGATTTGTACACCTTTTTTTGTAATTTTAAGATGATATGGTTTTGTTTGTTGTGGTAAGGGATAGTTGGGGGTGATTTACGGCAGACGAAGTAATTTAGGTGATTCTGGTATACTTTGTTATGATTTTTAGCATTTTTTTGTAATTTTAAAGTGATTGGCCTTAGTTTGTTGCTGTAAAGTGTAGTTGGGGGTGATTTTTGATAGCCGAAGTAATTTAGGTGAGTTTGGCATAGTTTGCTATGGTTAGTAGCATTTTTTTGTAATTTAAAAGTGATTGGGTTTAGTTTGTTGTGGTAAGGGTTAGTTGGTGATGATTTAGAGTAGCCGAAGTCATTTAGGTGAGTCTGGCATAGTTTGTTATGATTTGTACACCTTTTTTTGTAATTTTAAGATGATATGGTTTGGTTTGTTGTGGTAAGGGATTGTTGGGGGTGATTTACGGTAGCCGAAGTAATTTAGGTGATTCTGGTATACTTTGTTATGATTTTTAGCATTTTTTTGTAATTTTAAAGTGATTGGCCTTAGTTTGTTGCTGTAAAATGTAGTTGGGGGTGATTTTTGATAGCAGAAGTAATTTAGGTGAGTTTGGCATAGTTTGCTATGGTTAGTAGCATTTTTTTGTAATTTAAAATTGATTGGGTTTAGTTTGTTGTGGTAAGGGTTAGTTGGTGATGATTTAGAGTAGCCAAAGTAATTTAGGTGAGTCTGGCAGAGTTTGTCATGATTTGTACACCTTTTTTGTAATTTTAAGATGATATGGCTTGGTTTGTTGTGGTAAGGGATAGTTGGGGGTGATTTACGGTAGCCGAAGTAATTTAGGTGATTCTGGTATAGTTTGTTATGATTTTTAGCAATTTTTTGTAATTTTAAAGTGATTGGGCTTAGTTTGTTGCTGTTAAGTGTAGTTGGGGGTGATTTTTGATAGCCGAAGTAATTTAGGTGAGTTTGGCAGAGTTTGCTATGGTTAGTAGCGTTTTTTTGTAATTTAAAAGTGATTGGGTTTAGTTTGTTGTGGTAAGGGTTAGTTGGTGATGATTTAGAGTAGCCGATGTAATTTAGGTGAGTCTGGCATAATTTGTTATGATTTGTACACCTTTTTTTGTAATTTTAAGATGATATGGTTTGGTTTGTTGTGGTAAGAGATAGTTGGGGGTGATTATAGCCGAAGTAATTTAGGTGATTCTGGTATAGTTTGTTATGATTTTTAGCATTTTTTTGTAATTTTAAAGTGATTGGGCTTAGTTTGTTGCTGTAAAGTGTAGTTGGGGGTGATTTTTGACAGCTGAAGTAATTTAGGTGAGTTTGGCATAGTTTGCTATGGTTAGTAGCATTTTTTTGTAATTTAAAAGTGATTGGGTTTAGTTTGTTGTGGTAAGGGTTTGTTGGTGATGATTTAGAGTGGCCGAAGTAATTTAGGTGAGTCTGGCATAGTTTGTTATGATTTGTACACCTTTTTTTGTAATTTTAAGATGATATGGTTTGGTTTGTTGTGGTAAGGGATAGTTGGGGGTGATTTACGGTAGCCAAAGTAATTTAGGTGATTCTGGTATAGTTTGTTATGATTTTTAGCATTTTTTTGTAATTTTAAAGTGATTGGGCTTAGTTTGTTGCTGTAAAGTGTAGTTGGGGGTGATTTTTGATAGCCGAAGTAATTTAGGTGAGTTTGGCATAGTTTGCTATGGTTAGTAGCATTTTTTTGTAATTTAAAAGTGATTGGGTTTAGTTTGTTGTGGTAAGGGTTAGTTGGTGATGATTTAGAGTAGCCGAAGTCATTTAGGTGAGTCTGGCATAGTTTGTTATGATTTGTACACCTTTTTTTGTAATTTTAAGATGATATGGTTTGGTTTGTTGTGGTAAGGGATAGTTGGGGGTGATTTACGGTAGCCGAAGTAATTTAGGTGATTCTGGTATACTTTGTTATGATTTTTAGCATTTTTTTGTAATTTTAAAGTGATTGGCCTTAGTTTGTTGCTGTAAAGTGTAGTTGAGGGTGATTTTTGATAGCCGAAGTAATTTAGGTGAATTTGGCATAGTTTGCTATGGTTAGTAGCATTTTTTTGTAATTTAAAATTGATTGGGTTTAGTTTGTTGTGGTAAGGGTTAGTTGGTGATGATTTAGAGTAGCCAAAGTAATTTAGGTGAGTCTGGCAGAGTTTGTCATGATTTGTACACCTTTTTTGTAATTTTAAGATGATATGGCTTGGTTTGTTGTGGTAAGGGATAGTTGGGGGTGATTTACGGTAGCCGAAGTAATTTAGGTGATTCTGGTATAGTTTGTTATGATTTTTAGCAATTTTTTGTAATTTTAAAGTGATTGGGCTTAGTTTGTTGCTGTTAAGTGTAGTTGGGGGTGATTTTTGATAGCCGAAGTAATTTAGGTGAGTTTGGCAGAGTTTGCTATGGTTAGTAGCGTTTTTTTGTAATTTAAAAGTGATTGGGTTTAGTTTGTTGTGGTAAGGGTTAGTTGGTGATGATTTAGAGTAGCCGATGTAATTTAGGTGAGTCTGGCATAATTTGTTATGATTTGTACACCTTTTTTTGTAATTTTAAGATGATATGGTTTGGTTTGTTGTGGTAAGAGATAGTTGGGGGTGATTATAGCCGAAGTAATTTAGGTGATTCTGGTATAGTTTGTTATGATTTTTAGCATTTTTTTGTAATTTTAAAGTGATTGGGCTTAGTTTGTTGCTGTAAAGTGTAGTTGGGGGTGATTTTTGATAGCTGAAGTAATTTAGGTGAGTTTGGCATAGTTTGCTATGGTTAGTAGCATTTTTTTGTAATTTAAAAGTGATTGGGTTTAGTTTGTTGTGGTAAGGGTTTGTTGGTGATGATTCAGAGTGGCCGAAGTAATTTAGGTGAGTCTGGCATAGTTTGTTATGATCTGTACACCTTTTTTTGTAATTTTAAGATGATATGGTTTGGTTTGTTGTGGTAAGGGATAGTTGGGGGTGATTTACGGTAGCCGAAGTAATTTAGGTGATTCTGGTATAGTTTGTTATGATTTTAAGCATTTTTTTGTAATTTTAAAGTGATTGGGCTTAGTTTGTTGCTGTAAAGTGTAGTTGGGGGTGATTTTTGATAGACGAAGTAATTTAGGTGTGTTTGGCATAGTTTGCTATGGTTACTAGCATTTTTTTGTAATTTAAAAGTGATTGGGTTTAGTTTGTTGTGGTAAGGGTTAGTTGGTGATGATTTAGAGTAGCCAAAGTAATTTAGGTGAGTCTGGCAGAGTTTGTTATGATTTGTACACCTTTTTTTGTAATTTTAAGGTGATATGGTTTGGTTTGTTGTGGTAAGGGATAGTTGGGGGTGATTTACGGTAGCCGAAGTAATTTAGGTGATTCTGGTATAGTTTGTTATGATTTTTAGCATTTTTTTGTAATTTTTAAGTGATTGGGCTTAGTTTGTTGCTGTAAAGTGTAGTTGGGGGTGATTTTTGATAGCCGAAGTAATTTAGGTGAGTTTGGCATACTTTGCTATGGTTAGTAGCATTTTTTTGTAATTTAAAAGTGATTGGGTTTAGTTTGTTGTGGTAAGGATTAGTTGGTGATGATTTAGAGTAGCCGAAGTAATTTAGGTGAGTCTGGCATAGTTTGTTATGATTTGTACACCTTTTTTTTGTAATTTTAAGATGATATGGTTTGGTTGGTTGTGGTAAGGGATAGTTGGGAGTGATTTACGGTAGCCGAAGTAATTTAGGTGATTCTGATATAGTTTGTTATGATTTTTAGCATTTTTTCGTAATTTTAAAGTGATTGGGCTTAGTTTGTTGCTGTAAAGTGTAGTTGGGGGTGATTTTTGATAGACGAAGTAATTTAGGTGTGTTTGGCATAGTTTGCTATGGTTAGTAGCATTTTTTTGTAATTTAAAAGTGATTGGGTTTAGTTTGTTGTGGTAAGTGTTAGTTGGTGATGATTTATGGTAGCCGAAGTAATTTAGGTGAGTTTGGCATAGTTTGCTATGGTTAGTAGCATTTTTTTGTAATTTCAAAGTGATTGGGTTTAGATTGTTGTGGTAAGGGTTAGTTGGTGATGATTTAGAGTAGCCGAAGTAGTTTAGGTGAGTCTGGCATAGTTTGTTATGATCTGTACACCTTTTTTTGTAATTTTAAGATGATATGGTTTGGTTTGTTGTGGTAAGGGATAGTTGGGGGTGATTTACGGTAGCCGAAGTAATTTAGGTGATTCTGGTATAGTTTGTTATGATTTTAAGCATTTTTTTGTAATTTTAAAGTGATTGGGCTTAGTTTGTTGCTATAAAGTGTAGTTGGGGGTGATTTTTGATAGCCGAAGTAATTTAGGTAAATTTGGCATAGTTTGCTATGGTTAGTATCATTTTTTTGTAATTTAAAAGTGATTGGGTTTAGTTTGTTGTGGTAAGGGTTAGTTGGTGATGATTTAGAGTAGCCAAAGTAATTTAGGTGAGTCTGGCAGAGTTTGTCATGATTTGTACACCTTTTTTGTAATTTTAAGATGATATGGCTTGGTTTGTTGTCGTAAGGGATAGTTGGGGGTGATTTACGGTAGCCGAAGTAATTTAGGTGATTCTGGTATAGTTTGTTATGATTTTTAGCATTTTTTTGTAATTTTAAAGTGATTGGGCTTAGTTTGTTGCTGTAAAGTGTAGTTGGGGTTGATTTTTGATAGCTGAAGTAATTTAGGTGAGTTTGGCATAGTTTGCTATGGTTAGTAGCATTTTTTTGTAATTTAAAAGTGATTGGGTTTAGTTTGTTGTGGTAAGGATTAATTGGTGATGATTTAGAGTAGCCGAAGTAATTTAGGTGAGTCTGGCATAGTTTGTTATGATTTGTACACCTTTTTTTGTAATTTTAAGATGATATGGTTTTGTTAGTTGTGGTAAGGGATAGTTGGGGGTGATTTACGGTAGCCGAAGTAATTTAGATGAGTTTGGCATAGTTTGTTATGATTTGTACACCTTTTTTTGTAATTTTAAGATGATATGGTTTGCTTTGTTGTGGTAAGGGATAGTTGGGGGTGATTTACGGTAGCCGAAGTAATTTAGGTGATTCTGGTATAGTTTGTTATGATTTTTAGCATTTTTTTGTAATTTTAAAGTGATTGGGCTTAGTTTGTTGCTGTAAAGTGTAGTTGGGGGTGATTTTTCATAGCCGAAGTAATTTAGGTGAATTTGGCATAGATTGCTATGGTTAGTAGCATTTTTTTGTAATTTAAAAGTGATTGGGTTTAGTTTGTTGTGGTAAGGATTAGTTGGTGATGATTTAGAGTAGCCGAAGTAATTTAGGTGAGTTTGACATAGTTTGCTATGGTTACTAGCATTTTTTTGTAATTTAAAAGTGATTGGGTTTAGTTTATTGTGGTAAGGGTTAGTTGGTGATGATTTATGGTAGCCGAAGTAATTTAAGTGAGTTTGGCATAGTTTGCTATGGTTACTAGCATTTTTTTGTAATTTAAAAGTGATTGGGTTTAGTTTGTTGTGGCAAGGGTTAGTTGGTGATAATTTAGAGTAGCCGAAGTAATTTAGGTGAGCTTGACGTAGTTTGCTATGGTTACTAGCATTTTTTTGTAATTTTAAAGTGATTGGGCTTAGTTTGTTGCTGTAAAGTGTAGTTGGGGGTGATTTTTGATAGCCGAAGTAATTTAGGTGAGTTTGGCATAGTTTGCTATGGTTAGTAGCATTTTTTTGTAATTTAAAAGTGATTGGGTTTAGTTTGTTGTGGTAAGGGTTAGTTGGTGATGATTTATGGTAGCCGAAGTAATTTAGGTGAGTTTGGCATAGTTTGCTATGGTTACTAGCATTTTTTTGTAATTTAAAAGTGATTGGGTTTAGTTTGTTGTGGCAAGGGTTAGTTGGTGATGATTTAGAGTAGCCAAAGTAATTTAGGTGAGCTTGACGTAGTTTGCTATGGTTACTAGCATTTTTTTGTAATTTTAAAGTGATTGGGCTTAGTTTGTTGCTGTAAAGTGTAGTTGGGGGTGATTTTTGATAGCCGAAGTAATTTAGGTGAGTTTGGCATAGTTTGCTATGGTTAGTAGCATTTTTTTGTAATTTAAAAGTGATTGAGTTTAGTTTGTCGTGGTAAGGGTTAGTTGGTGATGATTTTTGGTAGCCGAAGTAATTTAGGTGAGTTCGGCATAGTTTGCTATGGTTACTAGCATTTTTTTGTAATTTAAAAGTGATTGGGTTTAGTTTGTTGTGGTAAGAGTTAGTTGGTGATGATTTAGATTAGCCGAAGTAATTTAGGTGAGTCTGACATAGTTTGTTATGATTTGTACACCTTTTTTTGTAATTTTAAGATGATATGGCTTGGTTTGTTGTGGTAAGAGATAGTTGGGGGTGATTTACGGTAGCCGAAGTAATTTAGGTGATTCTGGTATAGTTTGTTATGATTTTTAGCATTTTTTTGTAATTTTAAAGTGATTGGGCTTAGTTTGTTGCTGTAAAGTGTAGTTGGAGGTGATTTACGGTAGCCGAAGTAATTTAGATGATTCTGGTATAGTTTGTTATGATTTTTAGCATTTTTTTGTAATTTTAAAGTGATTGGGCTTAGTTTGTTGCTGTAAAGTGTAGTTGGAGGTGATTTTTGATAGCCGAAGTAATTTAGGTAAGTTTGGCATAGTTTGCTATGGTTAGTAGCATTTTTTTGTAATTTAAAAGTGATTGGGTTTAGTTTGTTGTGGTAAGGGTTAGTTGGTGATGATTTATGGTAGCCGAAGTAATTTAGGTGAGTATGGCATAGTTTGCTATGGTTACTAGCATTTTTTTGTAATTTAAAAGTGATTGGGTTTAGTTTGTTGTGGTAAGGGTTAGTTGGTGATGATTTACGGTAGCCGAAGTAATTTAGGTGATTCTGATATAGTTTGTTATGAGTTTTTGCATTTTTTTGTAATTTTAAAGTGATTGGGCTTAGTTTGCTGCTGTAAAGTGTAGTTGGGGGTAATTTTTGATAGCCGAAGTAATTTAGGTGAGTTTGGCATAGTTTGCTATGGTTAGTAGCATTTTTTTGTAATTTAAAAGTGATTGGGTTTAGTTTGTTGTGGCAAGGGTTAGTTGGTGATGATTTAGAGTAGCCAAAGTAATTTAGGTGAGCTTGACGTAGTTTGCTATGGTTACTAGCATTTTTTTGTAATTTTAAAGTGATTGGGCTTAGTTTGTTGCTGTAAAGTGTAGTTGGGAGTGATTTTTGATAGCCGAAGTAATTTAGGTGAATTTGGCATAGTTTGCTATGGTTAGTAGCATTTTTTTGTAATTTAAAAGTGATTGGGTTTAGTTTGTTGTGGTAAGAGTTAGTTGGTAATGATTTATGGTAGCCGAAGTAATTTAGGTGAGTTTGGCATAGTTTGCTATGGTTACTAGCATTTTTTGTAATTTAAAAGTGATTGGGTTTAGTTTGTTGTGGCAAGGGTTAGTTGGTGATGATTTAGAGTAGCCAAAGTAATTTAGGTGAGCTTGACGTAGTTTGCTATGGTTACTAGCATTTTTTTGTAATTTTAAAGTGATTGGGCTTAGTTTGTTGCTGTAAAGTGTAGTTGGGAGTGATTTTTGATAGCCGAAGTAATTTAGGTGAGTTTGGCATAGTTTGCTATGGTTAGTAGCATTTTTTTGTAATTTAAAAGTGATTGGGTTTAGTTTGTTGTGGTAAGGGTTAGTTGGTGATGATTTATGGTAGCCGAAGTAATTTAGGTGAGTTTGGCATAGTTTGCTAAGGTTACTAGCATTTTTTTGTAATTTAAAAGTGATTGGGTTTAGTTTGTTGTGGCAAGGGTTAGTTGGTGATGATTTAGAGTAGCCGAAGTAATTTAGGTGAGCTTGACGTAGTTTGCTATGGTTACTAGCATTTTTTTGTAATTTTAAAGTGATTGGGCTTAGTTTGTTGCTGTAAAGTGTAGTTGGGGGTGATTTTTGATAGCCGAAGTAATTTAGGTGAGTTTGGCATAGTTTGCTATGGTTAGTAGCATTTTTTTGTAATTTAAAAGTGATTGGGTTTAGTTTGTTGTGGTAAGGGTTAGTTGGTGATGATTTATGGTAGCCGAAGTAATTTAGGTGAGTTTGGCATAGTTTGCTATGGTTACTAGCATTTTTTTGTAATTTAAAAGTGATAGGGTTTAGTTTGTTGTGGCAAGGGTTAGTTGGTGATGATTTAGAGTAGACGAAGTAATTTAGGTGAGTCTGGCATAGTTTGTTATGATTTGTACACCTTTTTTTGTCATTTTAAGATGATATGGTTTGGTTTGTTGTGGTAAGGGATAGTTGGGGGTGATTTACGGTAGCCGAAGTAATTTAGGTGATTCTGGTATTGTTTTATATGATTTTTGCATTTTTTTGTAATTTTAAAGTGATTGGGCTTAGTTTGTTGCTGTAAAGTGTAGTTGGGGGTGATTTTTGATAGCCGAAGTAATTTAGGTGAGTTTGGCATAGTTTGCTATGGTTAGTAGCATTTTTTTGTAATTTAAAAGTGATTGGGTTTAGTTTGTTGTGGTAAGGGTTAGTTGGTGATGATTTATGGTAGCCGAAGTAATTTAGGTGAGTTCGGCATAGTTTGCTATGGTTACTAGCATTTTTTTGTAATTTAAAAGTGATTGGGTTTAGTTTGTTGTGGTAAGAGTTAGTTGGTGATGATTTAGATTAGCCGAAGTAATTTAGGTGAGTCTGACATAGTTTGTTATGATTTGTACACCTTTTTTTGTAATTTTAAGATGATATGGTTTGGTTTGTTGTGGTAAGAGATAGTTGGGGGTGATTTACGGTAGCCGAAGTAATTTAGGTGATTCTGGTATAGTTTGTTATGATTTTTACATTTTTTTGTAATTTTAAAGTGATTGGGCTAAGTTTGTTGCTGTAAAGTGTAGTTGGAGGTGATTTTTGATAGCCGAAGTAATTTAGGTAAGTTTGGCATAGTTTGCTATGGTTAGTAGCATTTTTTTGTAATTTAAAAGTGATTGGGTTTAGTTTGTTGTGGTAAGGGTTAGTTGGTGATGATTTATGGTAGCCGAAGTAATTTAGGTGAGTATGGCATAGTTTGCTATGGTTACTAGCATTTTTTTGTAATTTAAAAGTGATTGGGTTTAGTTTCTTGTGGTAAGGGTTAGTTGGTGATGATTTAGAGTAGCCGAAGTAATTTAGGTGAGTCTGGCATAGTTTGTTATGATTTGTACACCTTTATTTGTAATTTTAAGATGATATGGTTTGGTTTGTTGTGGTAAGGGATAGTTGGGGGTGATTTACGGTAGCCGAAGTAATTTAGGTCATTCTGATATAGTTTGTTATGATTTTTAGCATTTTTTTGTAATTTTAAAGTGATTGGGCTTAGTTTGCTGCTGTAAAGTGTAGTTGGGGGTGATTTTTGATAGCCGAAATAATTTAGGTGAGTTTGGCATAGTTTGCTATGGTTAGTAGCATTTTTTTGTAATTTAAAAGTGATTGGGTTTAGTTTGTTGTGGTAAGAGTTAGTTGGTGATGATTTATGGTAGCCGAAGTAATTTAGGTGAGTTCGGCATAGTTTGCTATGGTTACTAGCATTTTTTTGTAATTTAAAAGTGATTGGGTTTAGTTTGTTGTGGTAAGAGTTAGTTGGTGATGATTTAGATTGGCCTAAGTAATTTAGGTGAGTCTGACATAGTTTGTTATGATTTGTACACCTTTTTTTGTAATTTTAATATGATATGGCTTGGTTTGTTGTGGTAAGAGATAGTTGGGGGTGATTTACGGTAGCCGAAGTAATTTAGGTGATTCTGGTATAGTTTGTTATGGTTTTTAGCATTTTTTTGTAATTTTAAAGTGATTGGGCTTAGTTTGTTGCTGTAAAGTGTAGTTGGAGGTGATTTACGGTAGCCGAAGTAATTTAGATGATTCTGGTATAGTTTGTTATGATTTTTAGCATTTTTTTGTAATTTTAAAGTGATTGGGCTTAGTTTGTTGCTGTAAAGTGTAGTTGGAGGTGATTTTTGATAGCCGAAGTAATTTAGGTAAGTTTGGCATAGTTTGCTATGGTTAGTAGCATTTTTTTGTAATTTAAAAGTGATTGGGTTTAGTTTGTTGTGGTAAGGGTTAGTTGGTGATGATTTATGGTAGCCGAAGTAATTTAGGTGAGTATGGCATAGTTTGCTATGGTTACTAGCATTTTTTTGTAATTTAAAAGTGATTGGGTTTAGTTTGTTGTGGTAAGGGTTAGTTGGTGATGATTTACGGTAGCCGAAGTAATTTAGGTGATTCTAATATAGTTTGTTATGAGTTTTAGCATTTTTTTGTAATTTTAAAGTGATTGGGCTTAGTTTGCTGCTGTAAAGTGTAGTTGGGGGTGATTTTTGATAGCCGAAGTAATTTAGGTGAGTTTGGCATAGTTTGCTATGGTTAGTAGCATTTTTTTGTAATTTAAAAGTGATTGGGTTTAGTTTGTTGTGGTAAGAGTTAGTTGGTAATGATTTATGGTAGCCGAAGTAATTTAGGTGAGTTTGGCATAGTTTGCTATGGTTACTAGCATTTTTTGTAATTTAAAAGTGATTGGGTTTAGTTTGTTGTGGCAAGGGTTAGTTGGTGATGATTTAGAGTAGCCAAAGTAATTTAGGTGAGCTTGACGTAGTTTGCTATGGTTACTAGCATTTTTTTGTAATTTTAAAGTGATTGGGCTTAGTTTGTTGCTGTAAAGTGTAGTTGGGAGTGATTTTTGATAGCCGAAGTAATTTAGGTGAGTTTGGCATAGTTTGCTATGGTTAGTAGCATTTTTTTGTAATTTAAAAGTGATTGGGTTTAGTTTGTTGTGGTAAGGGTTAGTTGGTGATGATTTATGGTAGCCGAAGTAATTTAGGTGAGTTTGGCATAGTTTGCTAAGGTTACTAGCATTTTTTTGTAATTTAAAAGTGATTGGGTTTAGTTTGTTGTGGCATGGGTTAGTTGGTGATGATTTAGAGTAGCCGAAGTAATTTAGGTGAGCTTGACGTAGTTTGCTATGGTTACTAGCATTTTTTTGTAATTTTAAAGTGATTGGGTTTAGTTTGTTGTGGTAAGGGTTAGTTGGTGATGATTTATGGTAGCCGAAGTAATTTAGGTGAGTTTGGCATAGTTTGCTATGGTTACTAGCATTTTTTTGTAATTTAAAAGTGATTGGGTTTAGTTTGTTGTGGCAAGGGTTAGTTGGTGATGATTTAGAGTAGGCGAAGTAATTTAGGTGAGTCTGGCATAGTTTGTTATGATTTGTACACCTTTTTTGTCATTTTAAGATGATATGGTTTGGTTTGTTGTGGTAAGGGATAGTTGGGGGTGATTTACGGTAGCCGAAGTAATTTAGGTGATTCTGGTATAGTTTTATATGATTTTTAGCATTTTTTTGTAATTTTAAAGTGATTGGGCTTAGTTTGTTGCTGTAAAGTGTAGTTGGGGGTGATTTTTGATAGCCGAAGTAATTTAGGTGAGTTTGGCATAGTTTGCTATGGTTAGTAGCATTTTTTTGTAATTTAAAAGTGATTGGGTTTAGTTTGTTGTGGTAAGGGTTAGTTGGTGATGATTTATGGTAGCCGAAGTAATTTAGGTGAGTTTGGCATAGTTTGCTATGGTTACTAGCATTTTTTTGTAATTTAAAAGTGATTTGGTTTAGTTTGTTGTGGCAAGGGTTAGTTGGTGATGATTTAGAGTAGCCGAAGTAATTTAGGTGAGTCTGGCATAGTTTGTTATGATTTGTACACCTTTTTTTGTCATTTTAAGATGATATGGTTTGGTTTGTTGTGGTAAGGGATAGTTGGGGGTGATTTACGGTAGCCGAAGTAATTTAGGTGATTCTGGTATTGTTTTATATGATTTTTGCATTTTTTTGTAATTTTAAAGTGATTGAGCTTAGTTTGTTGCTGTAAAGTGTAGTTGGGGGTGATTTTTGATAGCCGAAGTAATTTAGGTGAGTTTGGCATAGTTTGCTATGGTTAGTAGCATTTTTTTGTAATTTAAAAGTGATTGGGTTTAGTTTGTTGTGGTAAGGGTTAGTTGGTGATGATTTATGGTAGCCGAAGTAATTTAGGTGAGTTCGGCATAGTTTGCTATGGTTACTAGCATTTTTTTGTAATTTAAAAGTGATTGGGTTTAGTTTGTTGTGGTAAGAGTTAGTTGGTGATGATTTAGATTAGCCGAAGTAATTTAGGTGAGTCTGACATAGTTTGTTATGATTTGTACACCTTTTTTTGTAATTTTAAGATGATATGGTTTGGTTTGTTGTGGTAAGAGATAGTTGGGGGTGATTTACGGTAGCCGAAGTAATTTAGGTGATTCTGGTATAGTTTGTTATGATTTTTACATTTTTTTGTAATTTTAAAGTGATTGGGCTAAGTTTGTTGCTGTAAAGTGTAGTTGGAGGTGATTTTTGATAGCCGAAGTAATTTAGGTAAGTTTGGCATAGTTTGCTATGGTTAGTAGCATTTTTTTGTAATTTAAAAGTGATTGGGTTTAGTTTGTTGTGGTAAGGGTTAGTTGGTGATGATTTATGGTAGCCGAAGTAATTTAGGTGAGTATGGCATAGTTTGCTATGGTTACTAGCATTTTTTTGTAATTTAAAAGTGATTGGGTTTAGTTTGTTGTGGTAAGGGTTAGTTGGTGATGATTTAGAGTAGCCGAAGTAATTTAGGTGAGTCTGGCATAGTTTGTTATGATTTGTACACCTTTATTTGTAATTTTAAGATGATATGGTTTGGTTTGTTGTGGTAAGGGATAGTTGGGGGTGATTTACGGTAGCCGAAGTAATTTAGGTCATTCTGATATAGTTTGTTATGATTTTTAGCATTTTTTTGTAATTTTAAAGTGATTGGGCTTAGTTTGCTGCTGTAAAGTGTAGTTGGGGGTGATTTTTGATAGCCGAAGTAATTTAGGTGAGTTTGGCATAGTTTGCTATGGTTAGTAGCATTTTTTTTAATTTAAAAGTGATTGGGTTTAGTTTGTTGTGGTAAGAGTTAGTTGGTGATGATTTATGGTAGCCGAAGTAATTTAGGTGAGTTTGGCATAGTTTGCTATGGTTACTAGCATTTTTTTGTAATTTAAAAGTGATTGGGTTTAGTTTGTTGTGGTAAGGGTTAGTTGGTGATGATTTAGAGTAGCCGAAGTAATTTAGGTGAGTCTGGCATAGTTTGTTATGATTTGTACACCTTTTTTTGTAATTTTAAGATGATATGGTTTGCTTTGTTGTGGTAAGGGATAGTTGGGGGTGATTTACGGTAGCCGAAGTAATTTAGATGATTCTGGTATAGTTTGTTGTGATTTTTAGCATTTTTTTGTAATTTTAAAGTGATTGGGCTTAGTTTGTTGCTGTAAAGTGTAGTTGGGGGTGATTTTTGATAGCCGAAGTAATTTAGGTGAAGTTGGCATAGTTTGCTATGGTTAGCAGCATTTTTTTGTAATTTAAAAGTGATTGGGTTTAGTTTGTTGTGGTAAGGGTTAGTTGGTGATGATTTAGAGTAGCCGAAGTAATTTAGG
Source organism: Eledona agricola (assembly GCA_964023215.1). NCBI lineage: Eukaryota > Metazoa > Arthropoda > Insecta > Coleoptera > Tenebrionidae > Eledona > Eledona agricola. The sequence goes on from CAXIEJ010000179.1 coordinate 1,026,007, forward strand.
TGAGTTTGGCATAGTTTGCTATGATTACTAGCATTTTTTTGTAATTTAAAAGTGATTGGGTTTAGTTTGTTGTGGTAAGGGTTAGTTGGTGATGATTTATGGTAGCCGAAGTAATTTAGGTGAGTTTGGCATAATTTGCTATGGTTACTAGCATTTTTTTGTAATTTAAAAGTGATTGGGTTTAGTTTGTTGTGGTAAGGGTTAGTTGGTGATGATTTAGAGTAGCCGAAGTAATTTAGGTGAGTCTGGCATAGTTTGTTATGATTTGTACACCTTTTTTTGTCATTTTAAGATGATATGGTTTGTTTTGTTGTGGTAAGGGATAATTAGGGGTGATTTACGGTAGCCGAAGTAATTTAGGTGATTCTGGTATAGTTTTATATGATTTTTAGCAGTTTTTTGTAATTTTAAAGTGATTGGGCTTAGTTTGTTGCTGTAAAGTGTAGTTGGGGGTGATTTTTGATAGCCGAAGTAATTTAGGTAAGTTTTGCATAGTTTGCTATGGTTAGTAGCATTTTTTTGTAATTTAAAAGTGATTGGGTTTAGTTTGTTGTGGTAAGGGTTAGTTGGTGATGATTTATGGTAGCCGAAGTAATTTAGGTGAGTTCGGCATAGTTTGCTATGGTTACTAGCATTTTTTTGTAATTTAAAAGTGATTGGGTTTAGTTTGTTGTGGTAAGAGTTAGTTGGTGATGATTTAGATTAGCCGAAGTAATTTAGGTGATTCTGACATAGTTTGTTATGATTTGTACACCTTTTTTTGTAATTTTAAGATGATATGGTTTGGTTTGTTGTGGTAAGAGATAGTTGGGGGTGATTTACGGTAGCCGAAGTAATTTAGGTGATTCTGGTATAGTTTGTTATGATTTTTACATTTTTTTGTAGTTTTAAAGTGATTGGGCTTAGTTTGTTGCTGTAAAGTGTAGTTGGAGGTGATTTTTGATAGCCGAAGTAATTTAGGTAAGTTTGGCATTGTTTGCTATGGTTAGTAGCATTTTTTTGTAATTTAAAAGTGATTGGGTTTAGTTTGTTGTGGTAAGGGTTAGTTGGTGATGATTTATGGTAGCCGAAGTAATTTAGGTGAGTATGGCATAGTTTGCTATGGTTACTAGCATTTTTTTTTAATTTAAAAGTGATTGGGTTTAGTTTGTTGTGGTAAGGGTTAGTTGGTGATGATTTAGAGTAGCCGAAGTAATTTAGGTGAGTCTGGCATAGTTTGTTATGATTTGTACACCTTTATTTGTAATTTTAAGATGATATGGTTTGGTTTGTTGTGGTAAGGGATAGTTGGGGGTGATTTACGGTAGCCGAAGTAATTTAGGTGATTCTGATATAGTTTGTTATGATTTTTAGCATTTTTTTGTAATTTTAAAGTGATTGGGCTTAGTTTGCTGCTGTAAAGTGTAGTTGGGGGTGATTTTTGATAGCCGAAGTAATTTAGGTGAGTTTGGCATAGTTTGCTATGGTTAGTAGCATTTTTTTGTAATTTAAAAGTGATTGGGTTTAGTTTGTTGTGGTAAGGGTTAGTTGGTGATGATTTAGAGTAGCCGAAGTAATTTAAGTGAGTATGGCATAGTTTGCTATGGTTACTAGCATTTTTTTGTAATTTAAAAGTGATTGGGTTTAGTTTGTTGTGGTAAGGGTTAGTTGGTGATGATTTAGAGTAGCCGAAGTAATTTAGGTGAGTCTGGCATAGTTTGTTATGATTTGTACACCTTTATTTGTAACTAGCTGAATGTACCCGGCGTTGCCCGGACGTAGATTAAATAAACGCAGTGTTGACAAAAGTGGTGTATTTGTGATGTTGACTAATCGACATTATAATACAATTAAACAGGAATGCTCTACTTTTCCAATCACAAAATAAACAAATTTGCTGAAATTAACCTGCATTGCCAGGACCGGGTACTTCAATATGATTTGGAAAATGACGATAATTTCGTTTCTGGGTGCAAGCTCCTTTTTTTTCACTCTTTTTCACTCTTCAAGAGAAGGAGAGTTGACAGAGAAGCTGAACTATTCCAAATTATTCCCATTTAGTTCTCTAACAACGTTAAAGAATGTCGTCGAAGAATGTTGAAATATATAAATAAATAATTTCACACCATAAAAACGATGTATTTGGTGTAGTTTCGGATGATAAGGTTTTTTTTGGGGATTGTTTTGAATGGTTATTGATGGTTGGCGGGGTTTAGCTTTGGCGGATTAAACGAAACTTTTGGTAATTTTAATGCGATTGGGTTTAGTTTGGCTTGGTAAGAAGTGGTTGGGGTGATATAGCGGAAGTCAAAGTAATTTATGCGAGTTTAGCGTAGTTTGCTTGTAATTCGTAATTTTTTTACATTTTAGGTTGATGTGGGGTAGTTTGGAATGGCAAGTGTATGATTTTTGAGAGTAGTTTGGAATGGTACATTATGTTTAGGGGTGTTTAACGTATTCAGGTAAAATATACAGAAAATTTGGTAATTTTAAAATGAACAATTATAATGCGAACCTCTTGAGCTCTATTTTCGGTAATAAAATGCAATAGGAAAGATAGTAAAAAAGACTATTTCCATCACTTTTCAGAGGAATTATACGTGGTGGTATTTGTACCCCGCTTACTATTCCTCCATCTTAGTTATAAATAATGCAAAACAATAATGAACACAATGTACATAAAATAAATAGTGTAAATCGTGTATAAGCACACATTACTTATGATGTTAGTGAAATCCGGTAAAACAGTAAATTTCGGATTTTGGCCGGAGCAGGTTTGGTGAAGATCAAATACACCACTATCATTAAATGAACGTAAAAATTAGCGTACGGTATATAAGTGGAGTCCGGTACGACGATGGTAATTTTTCGAAAATCGATTGGGGAGATATTTACTTAACGTCAAGAACAAATCGGGAATATTATATTAAAAAAATTTATTTAATAGCGATAGAACTTCGAATACTGATGCGTCGCCTCGACCTTGGCGACGTTGAGTACCAGTGTTCCAGACGCTGAAGCAGCAATTTTAACTATTATATTAGGTGCACGTGTCTAGTGCGTATTAAAAGAATTTGGATTACCAAATAATACTCGCGCAGGTGTACTCGTATGGCCCGTCATAATTTGCACAAAATGAATTAACATACTAAAGTAAATAAATATTTTGACGGGAATGTGGTGGGTGTAAAAATCTCATTCGGCCTCTCCGACAAACTAACACTTGTTTACATTAACATGCATGCCTTCATGGACCTGTGACGAATTACAAACAAATATCTAAATTTCAAGTGTTTCATTTGATTTCGTTTCTGGATGCAAGCGGTTTTTTTCACTCTTGTCAGTCTGAACTTATTACATAGTGATATTTTCACATCCAGGTGCCCTAAATTTATTTTGCCGCTGATTTCAAAAATTTTTCTGGAAGGAAAGTAGTCAGCAGTGGGGCTCGTCAGGGGTGGCAGGGTTGGCAGTGCCACTCCAAGTATAAATTTACTATCGAACACAAAATTAGTTCTGTAATTCAGTTGCAGAATTATGAATTTTTCAGATATTTTCACGAAAATTTAGAGCTTACTGCAGAGCACTGGTATGAATGTCAGTGATATCTGGTACATACAACGGTGAAAATTTTGGGGCAAATTTGGTGAAAAACAAATACACCACTATCATTAACTAAACGTAAAAATTAGCGTACAAATATAAGTGGAGTCCGGTCCGATGCTTATAATTTTTCGAAAATTGATTGGGGGCAGATTTGGTTAACGCGAGGATCAAATGTTAAATTAAAATACTTTATTTGATAGCGGTAGACCTTCGAACACTGATGCGTCGCCTCATCGAATTTGGCGACTTTGCGAACAGTTTCCGACGCTGGAGCAGCAATTTTCACAATTGTAGTTGTGTTAAAATTAAACACCGCGATCGAGTACTGCTCCACACGCTGAACCAGCAATTCTCGAATTCTAAGAAACGATAAGAAAGGCTTATCCAACGCTTGGTATGTGCGAATTTCTGCATAGACACTCAATCAAACTAAATCGAGCATCGCCTTTTCACGTTTCTGACCTTGCCCTTGACGTGGCAGACTCCAGCTGCTTCAATAATGTAAAAATCTTATTCGGCCTCTCCAATAAACTCACATTTGTTTACATTAACACGCATTCCCTCATGGACTTGTGACGAATTACAAACAAATATTTCAACTTCAAGTGTTCCATTTAATTTCGTTTCTGGGTGCAAGCTCCTTTCTTTTCACTCTAGTCAGTCTAAACTTATTACACAGAGTTATATTTTCAAATCCAGGGGCCCTAAAGAATTTTGTCGTTGTTTTCAAAAGTTTCAAGAGAAGGAGAGTTGACATAGAAGCTAAATTATTCCAAATTATTCCCATTTAGTTCTCTGACAACGTTAAAGACAATGTTGAAATATATAAATACAAAATTTTACACCATAAAAACGAAGTATTTAGGAATTATGTATAAAAAAAGTCGAAGTTATTCTTCGCTCTTGAGCTCTATTTCCGGTATTAAAAATGCAATAGGAAAGATAGTAAGAAAGACTATTTCCATCAATTTTTACGGGAATTATACGTGGTGGTATTTGTTCTCCGCTTACTATTAGATTTTCAAACTGCTTCATCTTAGTTATAAATAATACAGAACAATAATGAACGCAATGTACGTAAAATAAATAGTGTAAATAAATCGTGTCTAAGCATACAATACTTAAGCGTATGATGTCAGTGAAAATTTTGGATTTCGGCCGGAGAAGGTTTGGTGAAGAACAAATACACCACTATCATTAACTGAACGTAAAAATTAGCGTACGAAAATAAGTGAAGTCCGGTCCGACGCTGGAAATTTTTTGAAAATCGATTGGGGAGAGTTTTGGTTAACGGCAAGAACAAATCGGGAATATCGGGAATAAAATAATTTATTTAATAGCGATAGAACTTCGAATACCGATGCGTCGCCTCGACCTTGGCGACGTTGAGTACCAGCGTTTCAGACGCTGAAGCAGCAATTTTCACAATTATATGAGGTGCACGTGCCTAGTGCGTATGTAAACAATTTGGATAACAAAAGAGATTAATTTGTATGTACCAAATAATACTCGCACAGGTGTACTCGTATGGCCCGTCATAATTTTCACGAAATGAATTTAAAAAATTAACATTCTAAAGTAAATAAATATTTTGACAGGAATGTTAAAAATCTTATTCGGTCTCTCCAACAAACTAACACTTGTTTACATTAACATGCATTCCTTCATGGACCTGTGACGAATTACAAACAAATATCGAAATTTCAAGTGTTCCATGTCAGTCTGAACTTATTACACAGTGATATTTTCACATTCAGGCGCCCTAAATTATTTTGACGTTGATTTATAAAGTTTCCCTGGAAGGAGAGTAGTCAACAGGTGCCTCGTCAGGGGTGGCAGGGTTGGCAGTGCCACTCCAAGTATAAATTTACTATCGAACACAAAGATAGTTCTGATTCAATTGCAGAATTTCGAATTTTTCAGATATTTTTACGAAACTCTAGCGCTTACACCGCCTTTATACCTCTTTAAAGTTAAAAACCATAGAGCTGTTTATACAAATGCACGCATGTTGAAAAGGTAGGGCTTGCCCCGTTAGCGTGTTGCAATTCAGAAATACGTTTATGTTTGCATCTAAACTGGAACAAATATTTAATGGAAGGTGGAAGAGAATCAAAATAGGTATCAGCATATTTAATATTCAGAATAACGACTATTAGTCGGAACAATATATTTTATGTGCAGATATTTATTAATATTTTATGATTTAATACGATAAGGCATTTATAAATAACACAACCAAATAGAAGATTTTGATTGAAAACCATTATTAATTTATGGTAGCCGAAGTAATTTAAGTGAGTTTGGCATAGCTTGCTATGTTTTGTAGCATTTTTGTAATTTTAAAGTGATTAGGCTAATTTTTGGGGCGGTAAGGGGTAGTTGGGGGTGATTTATGGTAGCCGAAGTAATTTAGGTGAGTTTGGAATAGTTTGCTATGGTTTGTAGCATTTTTTGTAATTTTAAAGCGATTGGGCTTAGTTTGGGGTGGTAAGGGGTAGTTGGGGGTGATTTATGGTAGCCGAAGTAATTCAGGTGAGTTTGAGATAGTTTGCTATGGTTTGTAGCATTTTTCGTAATTTTAAAGTGATTGGGCTAATTTTGGGGTCGTAAGGGGTAGTTGGGGGTGATTTATGGTAGCCGAAGTAATTTAGGTGAGTTAGGCATAGTTTGCTATGATTTGTTGAATATTTTGTAATTTTAAAGTGATTGGGCTTATTTTGGGGTTGTAAGGGGTAGTTCGGGGTGATTTATGGCAGCCGAAGTAATTTAGGGGAGTTTGGCATAGTTTGCTATGGCTTGTAGCATTTTTCGTAATTTTAGAGTTTGGCATAGTTTGCTATGGCTTGTAGCATTTTTCGTAATTTTAAAGTGATTGGGCTAATTTTGGGGTTGTAAGGGGTAGTTGGGGGTAATTTATGGTAGCCGAAGTAATTTAGGTGACTTTGACATAGTTTGCTATGGTTTGTATAATTTTTTGTAATTTTAAAGTAATAGGGCTTATTTTGGGGTGGTAAGGGGTAGTTGGGGGTGATTTATGATAGCCGAAGTAATTTAAGTGAGTTTGGAATAGTTTGCTATGGTTTGTAGAATTTTTTGTATTTTTAAAGCGATTGGGCTTAGTTTGGGGTGGTAAGGGGTAGTTGGGGGTGATTTATGGTAGCCGAAGTAATTCAGGTGAGTTTGAGATAGTTTGCTATGGTTTGTAGCATTTTTCGTAATTTTAAAGTGATTGGGCTAATTTTGGGGTCGTAAGGGGTAGTTGGGGGTGATTTATGGTAGCCGAAGAAATTTAGGTGAGTTAGGCATAGTTTGCTATGATTTGTTGAATATTTTGTAATTTTAAAGTGATTGGGCTTATTTTGGGGTTGTAAGGGGTAGTTCGAGGTGATTTATGGTAGCCGAAGTAATTTAGGGGAGTTCGGCATAGTTTGCTACGGTTTGTAGAATTTTTTTGTAATTTTAAAGTGATTGAGCCTATTTTGGGGTGGTAAGGGGTAGTTGGGGGTGATTTATAGAAGCCAAAGTAATTTAAGTGAGTTAGGCATAGTTTGCTATGATTTGTTGAATATTTTGTAATTTTAAAGTGATTGGGTTTATTTTGGGGTTGTAAGGGGTAGTTCGGGGTGATTTATGGTAGCCGAAGTAATTTAGGGGAGTTTGGCATAGTTTGCTACGGTTTGTAGCATTTTTTGTAATTTTAAAGTGATTGGGCTTATTTTGGGGTGGTAAGGGGTAGTTGGGGGTGATTTATGGTAGCCGAAGTAATTTAAGTGAGTTAGGCATAGTTTGCTATGATTTGTTGAATATTTTGTAATTTTAAAGTGATTGGGTTTATTTTGGGGTTGTAAGGGGTAGTTCGGGGTGATTTATGGTAGCCGAAGTAATTTAGGGGAGTTTGGCATAGTTTGCTACGGTTTGTAGAATTTTTTTGTAATTTTAAAGTGATTGAGCCTATTTTGGGGTGGTAAGGGGTAGTTGGGGGTGATTTATGGAAGCCAAAGTAATTTAGATGAGTTTGGCATAGTTTGATATGGCTTGTAACATTTTTTGTAATTTTAAAGTGATTGGGCTTATTTTGGGGTTGTAAGGGGTAGTTGGGGGTGATTTATGGTAGCCGAAGTAATTTAGGTGAGTTAGGCGTAGTTTGCTATGATTTGTAGCATTTTTTGTAATTGTATGTGATTGGTCTTATTTTGGGATTGTAAAGGGTAGTTGGGGGTGATTTATGGTAGCCGAAGTAATTTAGGGGAGTTTGGCATAGTTTGCTATGGTTTGTAGAATTTTTTGTAATTTTAAAGTGATTGGGCTTATTTTGGTGTGGTAGGGGGTAATTGGGGGTGATTTATGGTAGCCGAAATAATTTAGGTGAGTTAGGCATAGTTTGCTATGGTTTGTAGAATTTTTTTGTAATTTTAAAGTGATTGAGCCTATTTTGGGGAGGTAAGGGGTAGTTGGGGGTGATTAATGGAAGCCGAAGTAATTTAGATGAGTTTGGCATAGTTTGATATGGCTTATAACATTTTTTGTAATTTTAAAGTGATTGGGCTTATTTTGGGGTTGTAAGGGGTAGTTGGGGGTGATTTATGGTAGCCGAAATAATTTAGGCGAGTTTGGCACAGTTTACTACGGTTTGTAGAATTTTTTTGTAATTTTAAAGTGATTGAGCCTATTTTGGGGAGGTAAGGGGTAGTTGGAGGTGATTAATGGAAGCCGAAGTAATTTAGTTGAGTTTGGCATAGTTTGATATTGCTTGTAACATTTTTTGTAATTTTAAAGTGATTGGGCTGAGTTTGGGGTGGTAAGGGGTAGTTGGGGGTGATTTATGGTAGCCGAAGTAATTTAGGTGAGTTAGGGATAGTTTGCTATGATTTGTGTCATTTTGTTTTATTTTAAAGTGATTGGAGTTACTTGGGGTTGCTAAAGGGTGGTAAGGGATGATTTAAGATAACGGATCTAATTTATGTCAGTTTGGCTTAGTTCGGGAATTTTTTGGGGTTGATTTGGTAAAGTGTGCAATGGTAAGAGATATATGAGGATGTGTAATGTAGACGGATTAAATTTGCAGTGGTTTTGTAATTTTCAATTGAGTCACGGATCGACATTATAATTGAAATCAAGATTATAATAAAAATATCCGCGGCCTCGCTAGGTACGGTAAAAATTTCATCACAAAAGCAGAAACTCGACGTTGAAATTGTTTAGGTTAAATAAGTGCTTTTAATGTAAACAGGTCGCCCGTCGTCGAAGTTGTTTTGGCTAGATACGTGCTTCTAACATAAACACGGTCTCCGCGATCCGATCATTTTTTGTTTATTTTAGCCGGTTTTTATTGAATTACAAAGGAACCGGGCCGAATTTCGCAAAATCCCTTCTTAGCGTTCACTTTCGGCACATGATACACCCGTGCCTAAAATTTCAAGTCGCCAGCCCTCACGGTTTGGGCTGTGGGTTGTCGGTGAATCAGTGAATGTGTAGATGTGTAGATGAGTGTGTCAGTGAGGACACTTCGCTTTATATATATAGACTAGCTGAATGTACCCGGCGTTGCCCGGACGTAGATTAAATAAACTCAGTGTTGACTAAAGTGGTGATGTTGACTAATCGACATTATAATACAATTAAACAGGAATGCTCTACTTTTCCAATCACAAAATAAACAAATATGCTGAAATTAACCTGCGTTGCCAGGACCGGGTACTTCAATATGATTTGGACAAAGAGGATACCTTGGTTGATATCTGAGATGAAAAATTTTGAATAGTCTCTTTAGGCAGTTGTTCTATAAGCGATTCCAGGAAATCGAAATTAACTTTATATAATTTTAGGGGAAATCGAAGTTTACAAATTAGCTGATCATGTTATGATAAAATTGAAAACACAATGGAACAATTCCTCTTGCTGCAGTCAACTCACAAACACAACAGTATGTAGATGATTTTGACTTATCTCCGGAATAAACAAACACTTATCTCCTTCTGAACTGCACAAAAATTATTACAACCTGGCCCTAACTGGTTGGACAATTAAAGTGCGAACCTTTTGAGCTCCCTTTCTAGTATTAAAATTTTGGTATGTGGTAAAATGTAGTATTTTATGGTATTTGTGCATCGCTAGATTTTCAAACTTGTCCATCTTAGTTATAAATGATGTAAAGCAATAATGAACACAATGTATTTACGTAAAATAAACAGTGTAAAACGCGTATCAATGTCAGTAATGTCTGGTCCAACGCTGTAAATTTTGGATTTCAGCCGAGGCAGATTTGGTGAAAAATAAATATACCATTATCATTAACTGAACGGTCGTCCGGTACGACGAAGGTGATTGGGAACAAATTTTGTTAACGGCAAAATTAACATTCTAAAATAAATAAATATTTTGACGGGAATATGGTGTATGTAAAAATCTTATTCGGTCTCTCCGACGGACTCACACCTGTTTACATTAACACACACTTGTTTAACAATTAAAGTGCCAACCTATTGAGCTTCCGTTCCAGTATTAAAATATCAATACCAATACCATAGATATAAAAAAAGACAATTTCCATAACCTTTCATAATACGGTGTGGTATTTGTACATCGCTAGATTTTCAAACTTCTCCATCTTAGTTATAAATGATGTAAAGCAATAATAAACACAGTGAACGTAAAATAAATAGTGTAAAACGTGTATAAGCACATAATTATTAAGGGTTTGAATGTCAGTGATCTCTGGTACATACAACGGTGAAAATTTCGGATTTCAGCCGGGGCAAATTTGGTGAAAAACAAATACACCACTACCATTAACTGAAAGTAAAAATTAGCGTACAAATATAAGTGGAATCCGGTTCGACGCTGGTAATTTTTCGAAAATTGATTGGGGGCAGATTTGGTTAACGCGAGGATCAAATGTTAAATTAAAATACTTTATTTGATAGCGGTAGACCTTCGAACACTGATGCGTCGCCTCATCGAATTTGGCGACTTTGCGAACAGTTTCCGACGCTGGAGAAGCAATTTTCACAATTGTAGTTGTGTTAAAATTAAACACCGCGATCGAGTACTGCTCCACACGCTGAACCAGCAATTCTCGAATTCTAAGAAACGATAAGAAAGGCTTATCCAACGCTTGGTATGTGCGAATTTCTGCATAGATACTCAATCAAACTAAATCGAGCATCGCCTTTTCACGTTTGTGACCTTGCCCTTGACGTGGCAGGCTCCAGCTGCTTCAATAATGTAAAAATCTTATTCGGCCTCTCCAATAAACTCACATTTGTTTACATTAACACGCATTCCCTCATGGACTTCTGACGAATTACAAACAAATATTACAACTTCAAGTGTTCCATTTAATTTCGTTTCTGGGTGCAAGCTCCTTTCTTTTCACTCTAGTCAGTCTAAACTTATTATACAGAGTTATATTTTCAAATCCAGGCGCCCTAAAGAATTTTGTCGTTGTTTTCCAAAGTTTCAAGAGAAGGAGAGTTGACATAGAAGCTAAATTATTCCAAATTATACCCATTTAGTTCTCTGACAACGTTAAAGACAATGTTGAAATATATAGATACAAAATTTTACACCATAAAAACGAAGTATTTAGGAATTATGTATAAAAAAAGTCGAAGTTATTCTTCGCCCTTGAGCTCTATTTCCGGTATTAAAAATGCAATAGGAAAGATAGTAAGAAAGACTATTTCCATCACTTTTCACGGGAATTATACATGGTGGTATTTGTTCTCCGCTTACTATTAGATTTTCGAACTGCTCCATCTTAGTTATAAATAATGCAGAACCATAATGAACGCAATGTACGTAAAATAAATAGTGTAAATCGTGTATAAGCACACAATACTTAAAATTTCGGATTTTGGCTGGAGCAGGTTTGGTGAAGAACAAATACACCACTATGATTAACTGAACGTAAAAATTAGCGTACGATAATAAGTGACGTCCGGTCCGACGCTGGAAATTTTTCGAAAATCGTTTGGGGAGAGTTTTGGTTAACTGCAAGAACAAATCGGGAATATCGGGAATAAAATAATTTATTTAATAGCGATAGAACTTCGAATACCGATGCGTCGCCTCGACCTTGGCGACGTTGAGTACCAGCGTTTCAGACGCTGAAGCAGCAATTTTCACAATTATGAGGTGCACGTGTCTAGTGCGTATGTAAACAGTTTGGATAACAAAAGAGATTAATTTGTATGTACCAAATAATACTCGCACAGGTGTACTCGTATGGCCCGTCATAATTTTCACGAAATGAATTTAAAAAATTAACATTCTAAAGTAAATAAATATTTTGACAGGAATGTTAAAAATCTTATTCGGTCTCTCCAACAAACTAACACTTGTTTACATTAACATGCATTCCTTCATGGACCTGTGACGAATTACAAACAAATATCGAAATTTCAAGTGTTCCATGTCAGTCTGAACTTATTACACAGTGATATTTTCACATTCAGGCGCCCTAAATTATTTTGACGTTGATTTATAAAGTTTCCCTGGAAGGAGAGTAGTCAGCAGGTGCCTCGTCAGGGGTGGCAGGGTTGGCAGTGCCACTCCAAGTATAAATTTACTATCGAACACAAAGATAGTTCTGATTCAATTGCAGAATTTCGAATTTTTCAGATATTTTTACGAAACTCTAGCGCTTACACCGCCTTTATACCTCTTTAAAGTTAAAAACCATAGAGCTGTTTATACAAATGCACGCATGTTGAAAAGGTAGGGCTTGCCCCGTCAGCGTGTTGCAATTCAGAAATAAGTTTATGTTTGCATCTCAACTGGACCCAATATTTATTGGAAGGTGGAAGAGAATCAAAATAGGTATCAGCATATTTAATATTCAGAATAACGACTATTAGTCGATTTATGGTAGCCGAAGTAATTCAGGTGAGTTTGAGATAGTTTGCCATGGTTTGTAGCATTTTTCGTAATTTTAAAGTGATTGGGCTAATTTTGGGGTTGTAAGGGGTAGTTGGGGGTGATTTATGGTAGCCGAAGTAATTTAGGTGAGTTAGGCATAGTTTGCTATGATTTGTTGAATATTTTGTAATTTTAAAGTGATTAGGCTTATTTCGGGGTTGTAAGGGGTAGTTCGGGGTGATTTATGGTAGCCGAAGTCATTTAGGGGAATTTGGCATAGTTTGCTACGGTTTGTAGAATTTTTTTGTAATTTTAAAGTGATTGAGCCTATTTTGGGGTGGTAAGGGGAAGTTGGGGGTGATTTATAGAAGCCAAAGTAATTTAAGTGAGTTTGGCATAGTTTGCTATGGTTTGTAGAATTTTTTTGTAATTTTAAAGTGATTGAGCCTATTTTGGGGTGGTAAGGGGTAGTTGGGGGTGATTTATGGAAGCCAAAGTAATTTAGATGAGTTTGGCATAGTTTGATGTGGCTTGTAACATTTTTTGTAATTTTAAAGTGATTGGGCTGAGTTTGGGGTGGTAAGGGGTAGTTGGGGGTGATTTATGATAGCCGAAGTAATTTAAGTGAGTTTGGCATAGTTTGCTCTGGTTTGTAGCATTTTTTGTAATTTTAAAGTGATTGGGTTTAGTTTGTGGTTGGTAAGGGGTAGTTGGGGGTGATTTATGGTAGCCGAAGTAATTTAGGTGAGTTAGGCATAGTTTGCTATGATTTGTTGAATATTTTGTAATTTTAAAGTGATTGGGTTTATTTTGGGGTTGTAAGGGGTAGTTCGGGGTGATTTATGGTAGCCAAAGTAATTTAGGGGAGTTTGGCATAGTTTGCTACGGTTTGTAGAATTTTTTTGTAATTTTAAAGTGATTGAGCCTATTTTGGGGTGGTAAGGGATAGTTGGGGGTGATTTATGGAAGCCAAAGTAATTTAGATGAGTTTGGCATAGTTTGATATGGCTTGTAACATTTTTTGTAATTTTAAAGTGATTGGGCTTATTTTGGGGTAGTAAGGGGTTGTTGGGGGTGATTTATGTTAGCCGAAGTAATTTAGGTGAGTTTGGCATAGTTTGCTATGGTTTGTAGCATTTTTTGTAATTTTAAAGTGATTGGGATGAGTTAGGGGTGGTAAGGGGTAGTTGGGGGTGATTTATGATAGCCGAAGTAATTTAAGTGAGTTTGGCATAGTTTGCTATGGTTTGTAGCATTTTTTGTAATTTTAAAGTGATTGGGCTTATTTTGGGGTGGTAAGGGGTAGTTGGGGGTGATTTATGATAGCCGAAGTAATTTAAGTGAGTTTGGCATAGTTTGCTATGGTTTGTAGCATTTTTTGTAATTTTAAAGTGATTGGGCTTATTTTGGGGTAGTAAGGGGTTGTTGGGGGTGATTTATGTTAGCCGAAGTAATTTGGGTGAGTTAGGCATAGTTTGCTATGGTTTGTAGCATTTTTTGTAATTTTAAAGTGATTGGGATGAGTTAGGGGTGGTAAGGGGTAGTTGGGGGTGATTTATGATAGCCGAAGTAATTTAAGTGAGTTTGGCATAGTTTGCTATGGTTTGTAGCATTTTTTGTAATTTTAAAGTGATTGGGCTTATTTTGGGGTAGTAAGGGGTTGTTGGGGGTGATTTATGTTAGCCGAAGTAATTTAGGTGAGTTTGGCATAGTTTGCTATGGTTTGTAGCATTTTTTGTAATTTTAAAGTGATTGGGATGAGTTAGGGGTGGTAAGGGGTAGTTGGGGGTGATTTATGATAGCCGAAGTAATTTAAGTGAGTTTGGCATAGTTTTCTATGGTTTGTAGCATTTTTTGTAATTTTAAAGTGATTGGGCTTATTTTGGGGTAGTAAGGGGTTGTTGGGGGTGATTTATGTTAGCCGAAGTAATTTAGGTGAGTTAGGCATAGTTTGCTATGGTTTGTAGCATTTTTTATAATTTTAAAGTGATTGGGCTTATTTTGGGGTGGTAAGGGGTAGTTTGGGGTGATTTATGGAAGTCAAAGTAATTTAGATGATTTAAGCATAGTTTGCTACGGTTTGTAGATTTTTTTTGTAATTTTAAAGTGATTGGGCTTATTTTGGGGTGGTAAGGGGTAGTTGGGGGTGATTTTTGGTAGACGAAATAATATGTGTGAGTTCGAAATAGTCTGCTATGGTTTGTGTCATTTTGTTTTATTTTAAACTGATTGGAGTTACTTGGGGTTGCTAAGGGGTGGTAAGGGATGATTTAAAATAACGGATCTAGTTTATGTCAGTTTGGCATAGTTCGGGAGTTTTTTGGGGTTGATTTGGTAAAGTTTGCAGTGGTAAGAGATATTTGAGGATGTTTAATGTTGACGGATTAAATTTGGAGTGGTTTGGTAATTTTTAATTGAGTCACGGATCGACATTATAATTGAAATCAAAATTATAATTGAAATATCTGCGGCCTCGCTAGGTACGGCAAAAGTATGATCACGAAAGCAGAAACTCGACGTTGAAATTGTTTAGGTTAAATAAGTGCTTTTAATGTAAACCGGTCGCCCGTCGTCGAAGTTGATTTGGCTAGATACGTGCTTCTAACATAAACACGGTCTCCGCGATCGGATCATTTTTTGTTTATTTTAGCCGGTTTTTATTGAATTACAAAGGAACCGGGCCGAATTTCGCAAAATCCCTTCTTAGTGTTCAGTTTCGGCACATGATACACCCGTGTCTAAAATTTCAAGTCGCCAGCCCTCACGGTTTGGGCTGTGGGTTGTCGGTGAATCAGTGAATGTGTAGATGTGTAGATGAGTGTGTCAGTGAGGACACTTCGCTTTATATATATAGATTTTAAGATGATATGGTTTGGTTTGTTGTGGTAAGGGATAGTTGGGGGTGATTTACGGTAGCCGAAGTAATTTAGGTGATTCTGGTATAGTTTTATATGATTTTTAGCAGTTTTTTGTAATTTTAAAGTGATTGGGCTTAGTTTGTTGCTGTAAAGTGTAGTTGTGGGTGATTTTTGATAGCCGAAGTAATTTAGGTGAGTTTGGCATAGTTTGCTATGGTTAGTAGCATTTTTTTATAATTTAAAAGTGATTGGGTTTAGTTTGTTGTGGTAAGGGTTAGTTGGTGATGATTTATGGTAGCCGAAGTAATTTAGGTGAGCTTGGCATAGTTTGCTATGGTTACTAGCATTTTTTTTAATTTAAAAGTGATTGGGTTTAGTTTGTTGTGATAAGGGTTAGTTGGTGATGATTTAGAGTAGCCGAAGTAATTTAGGTGAGTCTGGCATAGTTTGCTATGGTTACTAGCATTTTTTTGTAATTTAAAAGTGATTGGGTTTAGTTTGTTGTGGTAAGAGTTAGTTGGTGATGATTTAGAGTAGCCGAAGTAATTTAGGTAAGTCTGGCATAATTTGTTATGATTTGTACACCTTTTTTTGTAATTTTAAGATGATATGGTTAGGTTAGTTGTGGTAAGGGATAGTTGGGGGTGATTTACGGTAGCCGAAGTAATTTAGGTGATTCTGGTATAGTTTGTTATGATTTTTAGCATTTTTTTGTAATTTTAAAGTGATTGGGCTTAGTTTGTTGCTGTAAAGTGTAGTTGGGAGTGATTTTTGATAGCCGAAGTAATTTAGGTGAGTTTGGCATAGTTTGCTATGGTTAGTAGCATTTTTTTGTAATTTAAAAGTGATTGGGTTTAGTTTGTTGTGGTAAGGGTTAGTTGGTGATGATTTATGGTAGCCGAAGTAATTTAGGTGAGCTTGGCATAGTTTGCTATGGTTACTAGCATTTTTTTGTAATTTAAAAGTGATTGGGTTTAGTTTGTTGTGGTAAGGGTTAGTTGGTGATGATTTAGAGTAGCCGAAGTAATTTAGGTGAGTCTGGCATAGTTTGCTATGGTTACTAGCATTTTTTTGTAATTTAAAAGTGATTGGGTTTAGTTTGTTGTGGTAAGGGTTAGTTGATGATGATTTATGGTAGCCGAAGTAATTTAGGTGAGTTTGGCATAGTTTGTTATGGTTACTTGCATTTTTTTGTAATTTAAAAGTGATTGGGTTTAGTTTGTTGTGGTAAGGGTTAGTTGGAGATGATTTAGAGTAGCCGAAGTAATTTAGGTGATTCTGGCATAGTTTGTTATGATTTGTACACCTTTTTTTGTAATTTTAAGATGATATGGTTTGGTTTGTTGTGGTAAGGGATAGTTGGGGGTGATTTACGGTAGCCGAAGTAATTTAGGTGATTCTGGTATAGTTTGTTATGATTTTTAGCATTTTTTTGTAATTTTAAAGTGATTGGGCTTAGTTTGTTGCTGTAAAGTGTAGTTGGGAGTGATTTTTGATAGCCGAAGTAATTTAGGTGAGTTTGGCATAGTTTGCTATGGTTACTAGCATTTTTTTTAATTTAAAAGTGATTGGGTTTAGTTTGTTGTGATAAGGGTTAGTTGATGATGATTTATGGTAGCCGAAGTAATTTAGGTGGATTTGGCATAGTTTGCTATGGTTACTAGCATTTTTTTGTAATTTAAAAGTGACTGGGTTTAGTTTGTTGTGATAAGGGTTAGTTGGAGATGATTTAGAGCAGCCGAAGTAATTTAGGTGATTCTGGCATAGTTTGTTATGATTTGTACACCTTTTTTTGTAATTTTAAGATGATATGGTTTGGTTTGTTGTGGTAAGGGATAGTTGGGGGTGATTTACCGTAGCCGAAGTAATTTGGGGTGATTCTGGTATAGTTTGTTATGATTTTTAGCATATTTTTGTAATTTTAAAGTGATTGGGCTTAGTTTGTTGCTGTAAAGTGTAGTTGGGGGTAATTTTTGATAGCAGAAGTAATTTAGGTAAGTTTGGCATAGTTTGCTATGGTTAGTAGCATTTTTTTGTAATTTAAAAGTGATTGGGTTTAGTTTGTTGTGGTAAGGGTTAGTTGGTGATGATTTAGAGTAGCCGAAGTAATTTAGGTGAGTCTGGCATAGTTTGTTATGATTTGTACACCTTTTTTTGTCATTTTAAGATGATATGGTTTGGTTTGTTGTGGTAAGGGATAGTTGGGGGTGATTTACGGTAGCCGAAGTAATTTAGGTGATTCTGATATAGTTTGTTATGATTTTTAGCATTTTTTTGTAATTTTAAAGTGATTGGGCTTAGTCTGCTGCTGTAAAGTGTAGTTGGGGGTGATTTTTGATAGCCTAAGTAATTTAGGTGAGTTTGGCATAGATTGCTATGGTTAGTAGCATTTTTTTGTAATTTAAAAGTGAGTGGGTTTAGTTTGTTGTGGTAAGAGTTAGTTGGTGATGATTTAGAGTAGCCGAAGTAATTTAGGTAAGTCTGGCATAGTTTGTTATGATTTGTACACCTTTTTTTGTAATTTTAAGATGATATGGTTTGCTTTGTTGTGGTAAGGGATAGTTGGGGTTGATTTACGGTAGCCGAAGTAATTTAGGTGATTCTGGTATAGTTTGTTATGATTTTTAGCATTTTTTTGTAATTTTAAAGAGATTGGGCTTAGTTTGTTGCTGTAAATTGTAGTTGGGGGTGACTTTTGATAGCCGAAGTAATTTAGGTGAGTTTGGGATAGTTTGCTATGGTTAGTAGCATTTTTTTGTAATTTAAAAGTGATTGGGTTTAGTTTGTTGTGGTAAGGGTTAGTTGGAGATGATTTAGAGTAGCCGAAGTAATTTAGGTGATTCTGGCATAGTTTGTTATGATTTGTACACCTTTTTTTGTAATTTTAAGATGATATGGTTTGGTTTGTTGTGGTAAGGGATAGTTGGGGGTGATTTACGGTAGCCGAAGTAATTTAGGTGATTCTGGTATAGTTTGTTATGATTTTTAGCATTTTTTTGTTATTTTAAAGTGATTGGGCTTAGTTTGTTGCTGTAAAGTGTAGTTGGGAGTGATTTTTGATAGCCGAAGTAATTTAGGTGAGTTTGGCATAGTTTGCTATGGTTACTAGCATTTTTTTTAATTTAAAAGTGATTGGGTTTAGTTTGTTGTGATAAGGGTTAGTTGGTGATGATTTAGAGTAGCCGAAGTAATTTAGGTGAGTCTGGCATAGTTTGCTATGGTTACTAGCATTTTTTTGTAATTTAAAAGTGATTGGGTTTAGTTTGTTGTGGTAAGAGTTAGTTGGTGATGATTTAGAGTAGCCGAAGTAATTTAGGTAAGTCTGACATAGTTTGTTATGATTTGTACACCTTTTTTTGTAATTTTAAGATGATATGGTTTGGTTAGTTGTGGTAAGGGATAGTTGGGGGTGATTTACGGTAGCCGAAGTAATTTAGGTGATTCTGGTATAGTTTGTTATGATTTTTAGCATTTTTTTGTAATTTTAAAGTGATTGGGCTTAGTTTGTTGCTGTAAAGTGTAGTTGGGAGTGATTTTTGATAGCCGAAGTAATTTAGGTGAGTTTGGCATAGTTTGCTATGGTTAGTAGCATTTTTTTGTAATTTAAAAGTGATTGGGTTTAGTTTGTTGTGGTAAGGGTTAGTTGGTGATGATTTATGGTAGCCGAAGTAGTTTAGGTGAGCTTGGCATAGTTTGCTATGGTTACTAGCATTTTTTTGTAATTTAAAAGCGATTGGGTTTAGTTTGTTGTGGTAAGGGTTAGTTGGTGATGATTTAGAGTAGCCTAAGTAATTTAGGTGAGTCTGGCATAGTTTGCTATGGTTACTAGCATTTTTTTGTAATTTAAAAGTGATTGGGTTTAGTTTGTTGTGGTAAGGGTTAGTTGGTGATGATTTATGGTAGCCAAAGTAATTTAGGTGAGTTTGGCATAGTTTGCTATGGTTACTAGCATTTTTTTGTAATTTAAAAATGATTGGGTTTAGTTTGTTGTGGTAAGGGTTAGTTGGTGATGATTTAGAGTAGCCGAAGTAATTTAGGTGAGTCTGGCATAGTTTGTTATGATTTGTACACCTTTTTTTGTAATTTTAAGTTGATATGGTTTGGTTTGTTGTGGTAAGGGATAGTTGGGGGTGATTTACGTTAGCCGAAGTAATTTAGGTGATTCTGGTATAGTTTGTTATGATTTTTAGCATTTTTTCGTAATTTTAAAGTGATTGGGCTTAGTTTGTTGCTGTAAAGTGTAGTTGGGAGTGATTTTTGATAGCCGAAGTAATTTAGGTGAGTTTGGCATAGTTTGCTATGGTTAGTAGCATTTTTTTGTAATTTAAAAGTGATTGGGTTTAGTTTGTTGTGGTAAGGGTTAGTTGATGATGATTTATGGTAGCCGAAGTAATTTAGGTGGATTTGGCATAGTTTGCTATGGTTACTAGCATTTTTTTGTAATTTAAAAGTGATTGGGTTTAGTTTGTTGTGATAAGGGTTAGTTGGAGATGATTTAGAGCAGCCGAAGTAATTTAGGTGATTCTGGCATAGTTTGTTATGATTTGTACACCTTTTTTTGTAATTTTAAGATGATATGGTTTGGTTTGTTGTGGTAAGGGATAGTTGGGGGTGATTTACGGTAGCCGAAGTAATTTGGGGTGATTCTGGTATAGTTTGTTATGATTTTTAGCATATTTTTGTAATTTTAAAGTGATTGGGCTTAGTTTGTTGCTGTAAAGTGTAGTTGGGGGTGATTTTTGATAGCAGAAGTAATTTAGGTAAGTTTGGCATAGTTTGCTATGGTTAGTAGCATTTTTTTGTAATTTAAAAGTGATTGGGTTTAGTTTGTTGTGGTAAGGGTTAGTTGGTGATGATTTAGAGTAGCCGAAGTAATTTAGGTGAGTCTGGCATAGTTTGTTATGATTTGTACACCTTTTTTTGTCATTTTAAGATGATATGGTTTGGTTTGTTGTGGTAAGGGATAGTTGGGGGTGATTTACGGTAGCCGAGGTAATTTAGGTGATTCTGATATAGTTTGTTATGATTTTTAGTATTTTTTTGTAATTTTAAAGTGATTGGGCTTAGTCTGCTGCTGTAAAGTGTAGTTGGGGGTGATTTTTGATAGCCGAAGTAATTTAGGTGAGTTTGGCATAGATTGCTATGGTTAGTAGCATTTTTTTGTAATTTAAAAGTGAGTGGGTTTAGTTTGTTGTGGTAAGAGTTAGTTGGTGATGATTTATGGTAGCCGAAGTAATTTAGGTGATTTTGGCATAGTTTGCTATGGTTACTAGCATTTTTTTGTAATTTAAAAGTGATTGGGTTTAGTTTGTTGTGGTAAGGGTTAGTTGGTGATGATTTAGAGTAGCCGAAGTAATTTAGGTAAGTCTGGCATAGTTTGTTATGATTTGTACACCTTTTTTTGTAATTTAAAGATGATATGGTTTGCTTTGTTGTGGTAAGGGATAGTTGGGGTTGATTTACGGTAGCCGAAGTAATTTAGGTGATTCTGGTATAGTTTGTTATGATTTTTAGCATTTTTTTGTAATTTTAAAGAGATTGGGCTTAGTTTGTTGCTGTAAATTGTAGTTGGGGGTGACTTTTGATAGCCGAAGTAATTTAGGTGAGTTTGGGATAGTTTGCTATGGTTAGTAGCATTTTTTTGTAATTTAAAAGTGATTGGGTTTAGTTTGCTGTGGTAAGGGTTAGTTGGTGATGATTTAGAGTAGCCGAAGTAATTTAGGTGATTCTGGCATAGTTTGTTATGATTTGTACACCTTTTTTTGTAATTTTAAGATGATATGGTTTGGTTTGTTGTGGTAAGGGATAGTTGGGGGTGATTTACGGTAGCCGAAGTAATTTGGGGTGATTCTGGTATAGTTTGTTATGATTTTTAGCATATTTTTGTAATTTTAAAGTGATTGGGCTTAGTTTGTTGCTGTAAAGTGTAGTTGGGGGTGATTTTTGATAGCAGAAGTAATTTAGGTAAGTTTGGCATAGTTTGCTATGGTTAGTAGCATTTTTTTGTAATTTAAAAGTGATTGGGTTTAGTTTGTTGTGGTAAGGGTTAGTTGGTGATGATTTAGAGTAGCCGAAGTAATTTAGGTGAGTCTGGCATAGTTTGTTATGATTTGTACACCTTTTTTTGTCATTTTAAGATGATATGGTTTGGTTTGTTGTGGTAAGGGATAGTTGGGGGTGATTTACGGTAGCCGAGGTAATTTAGGTGATTCTGATATAGTTTGTTATGATTTTTAGTATTTTTTTGTAATTTTAAAGTGATTGGGCTTAGTCTGCTGCTGTAAAGTGTAGTTGGGGGTGATTTTTGATAGCCGAAGTAATTTAGGTGAGTTTGGCATAGATTGCTATGGTTAGTAGCATTTTTTTGTAATTTAAAAGTGAGTGGGTTTAGTTTGTTGTGGTAAGAGTTAGTTGGTGATGATTTATGGTAGCCGAAGTAATTTAGGTGATTTTGGCATAGTTTGCTATGGTTACTAGCATTTTTTTGTAATTTAAAAGTGATTGGGTTTAGTTTGTTGTGGTAAGGGTTAGTTGGTGATGATTTAGAGTAGCCGAAGTAATTTAGGTAAGTCTGGCATAGTTTGTTATGATTTGTACACCTTTTTTTGTAATTTAAAGATGATATGGTTTGCTTTGTTGTGGTAAGGGATAGTTGGGGTTGATTTACGGTAGCCGAAGTAATTTAGGTGATTCTGGTATAGTTTGTTATGATTTTTAGCATTTTTTTGTAATTTTAAAGAGATTGGGCTTAGTTTGTTGCTGTAAATTGTAGTTGGGTGTGACTTTTGATAGCCGAAGTAATTTAGGTGAGTTTGGGATAGTTTGCTATGGTTAGTAGCATTTTTTTGTAATTTAAAAGTGATTGGGTTTAGTTTGCTGTGGTAAGGGTTAGTTGGTGATGATTTAGAGTAGCCGAAGTAATTTAGGTGAGTCTGGCATAGTTTGTTATGATTTGTACACCTTTATTTGTAATTTTAGAATGATATGGTTTGGTTTGTTGTGGTAAGGGATAGTTGGGGGTGATTTACGGTAGCCGAAGTAATTTAGGTGATTCTGGTATAGTTTGTTATGATTTTTAGCATTTTTTGTAATTTTAAAGAGATTGGGCTTAGTTTGTTGCTGTAAAGTGTAGTTGGGGGTGATTTTTGATAGCCGAAGTAATTTACGTAAGTTTGGCATAGTTTGCTATGGTTAGTAGCATTTTTTTGTAATTTAAAAGTGATTGGGTTTAGTTTGTTGTGGTAAGGGTTAGTTGGTGATGATTTAGAGTAGCCGAAGTAATTTAGGTGAGTCTGGCATAGTTTGCTATGGTTACTAGCATTTTTTTGTAATTTAAAAGTGATTGGGTTTAGTTTGTTGTGATAAGAGTTAGTTGGTGATTATTTAGAGTAGCCGAAGTAATTTAGGAAAGTCTGGCATAGTTTGTTATGATTTGTACACCTTTTTTTGTAATTTTAAGTTGATATGGTTTGGTTTGTTGTGGTAAGGGATAGTTGGGGGTGATTTACGTTAGCCGAAGTAATTTAGGTGATTCTGGTATAGTTTGTTATGATTTTTAGCATTTTTTCGTAATTTTAAAGTGATTGGGCTTAGTTTGTTGCTGTAAAGTGTAGTTGGGAGTGATTTTTGCTAGCCGAAGTAATTTAGGTGAGTTTGGCATAGTTTTCTATGGTTAGTAGAATTGTTTTGTAATTTAAAAGTGATTGGGTTTAGTTTGTTGTGGTAAGGGTTAGTTGGTGATGATTTAGAGTAGCCGAAGTAATTTAGGTGAGTCTGGCATAGTTTGTTATGATTTGTACACCTTTTTTTGTAATTTTAGAATGATATGGTTTGGTTTGTTGTGGTAAGGGATAGTTGGGGGTGATTTACGGTAGCCGAAGTAATTTAGGTGATTCTGGTATAGTTTGTTATGATTTTTAGCATTTTTTTGTAATTTTAAAGAGATTGGGCTTAGTTTGTTGCTGTAAAGTGTAGTTGGGGGTGACTTTTGATAGCCGAAGTAATTTAGGTGAGTTTGGGATAGTTTGCTATGGTTAGTAGCATTTTTTTGTAATTTAAAAGTGATTGGGTTTAGTTTGTTCTGGTAAGGGTTAGTTGGTTATGATTTATGGTAGCCGAAGTAATTTAGGCGAGTTTGGCAGTTTGCTATGGTTACTAGCATTTTTTTGTAATTTAAAAGTGATTGGGTTTAGTTTGTTGTGGTAAGGTTTAGTTGGTGATGATTTAGAGTAGCCGAAGTAATTTAGGTGAGTCTGGCATAGTTTGTTATGATTTGTACACCTTTTTTTGTAATTTTAAGATGATATGGTTTGGTTTGTTGTGGTAAGGGATAGTTGGGGGTGATTTACGGTAGCCGAAGTAATTTAGGTGATTCTGGTATAGTTTGTTATGATTTTTAGCATTTTCTTGCAATTTTAAAGTGATTGGGCTTAGTTTGTTGCTGTAAAGTGTAGTTGGGAGTGATTTTTGATAGCCGAAGTAATTTAGGTGAGTTTGGCATAGTTTGCTATGGTTAATAGCATTTTTTTGTAATTTAAAAGTGATTGGGTTTAGTTTGTTGTGGTAAGGGTTAGCTGGTGATGATTTAGAGTAGCCGAAGTATTTTAGGTGAGTCTGGCATAGTTTGTTATGATTTATACAACTTTTTTTGTAATTTTAAGATGATATGGTTTGGTTTGTTGTGGTAAGGGATAGTTGGGGGTGATTTACGGTAGCCGAAGTAATTTAGGTGATTCTGGTATAGTTTGTTATGATTTTTAGCATTTTTTTGCAATTTTAAAGTGATTGGGCTTAGTTTGTTGCTTTAAAGTGTAGTTGGGGGTGATTTTTGATAGCCGAAGTAATTTAGGTGTGTTTGGCATAGTTTGCTATGGTTAGTAGCATTTTTTTGTAACTTAAAAGTGATTGGGTTTGGTTTGTTGTGGTAAGGGTTAGTTGGTGATGATTTATGGTAGCCGAAGTAATTTAGGCGAGTTTGGCAGTTTGCTATGGTTACTAGCATTTTTTTGTAATTTAAAAGTGATTGGGTTTAGTTTGTTGTGGTAAGGTTTAGTTGGTGATGATTTAGAGTAGCCGAAGTAATTTAGGTGAGTCTGGCATAGTTTGTTATGATTTATACAACTTTTTTTGTAATTTTAAGATAATATGGTTTGGTTTGTTGTGGTAAGGGATAGTTGGGGGTGATTTACGGTTGCCGAAGTAATTTAGGTGATTCTGGTATAGTTTGTTATGATTTTTAGCATTTTTTTGTAATTTTAAAGAGATTGGGCTTAGTTTGTTGCTGTAAAGTGTAGTTGGGGGTGACTTTTGATAGCCGAAGTAATTTAGGTGAGTTTGGGATAGTTTGCTATGGTTAGTAGCATTTTTTTGTAATTTAAAAGTGATTGGGTTTAGTTTGTTCTGGTAAGGGTTAGTTGGTTATGATTTATGGTAGCCGAAGTAATTTAGGCGAGTTTGGCAGTTTGCTATGGTTACTAGCATTTTTTTGTAATTTAAAAGTGATTGGGTTTAGTTTGTTGTGGTAAGGTTTAGTTGGTGATGATTTAGAGTAGCCGAAGTAATTTAGGTGAGTCTGGCATAGTTTGTTATGATTTGTACACCTTTTTTTGTAATTTTAAGATGATATGGTTTGGTTTGTTTTGGTAAGGGATAGTTGGGGGTGATTTACGGTAGCCAAAGTAATTTAGGTGATTCTGGTATAGTTTGTTATGATTTTTAGCATTTTTTTGCAATTTTAAAGTGATTGGGCTTAGTTTGTTGCTGTAAAGTGTAGTTGGGAGTGATTTTTGATAGCCGAAGTAATTTAGGTGAGTTTGGCATAGTTTGCTATGGTTAATAGCATTTTTTTGTAATTTAAAAGTGATTGGGTTTAGTTTGTTGTGGTAAGGGTTAGCTGGTGATGATTTAGAGTAGCCGAAGTATTTTAGGTGAGTCTGGCATAGTTTGTTATGATTTATACAACTTTTTTTGTAATTTTAAGATGATATGGTTTGGTTTGTTGTGGTAAGGGATAGTTGGGGGTGATTTACGGTAGCCGAAGTAATTTAGGTGATTCTGGTATAGTTTGTTATGATTTTTAGCATTTTTTTGCAATTTTAAAGTGATTGGGCTTAGTTTGTTGCTTTAAAGTGTAGTTGGGGGTGATTTTTGATAGCCGAAGTAATTTAGGTGTGTTTGGCATAGTTTGCTATGGTTAGTAGCATTTTTTTGTAACTTAAAAGTGATTGGGTTTGGTTTGTTGTGGTAAGGGTTAGTTGGTGATGATTTATGGTAGCCGAAGTAATTTAGGTGAGTTTGGCATAGTTTGTTATGTTTTGTACACCTTTTTTTGTAATTTTAAGATGATATGGTTTGGTTTGTTGTGGTAAGGGATATTTGGGGGTGATTTACGTTAGCCGAAGTAATATAGGTGATTCTGGTATAGTTTGTTATGATTTTTAGCATTTTTTTGTAATTTTAAAGTGATTGAGCTTAGTTTGTTGCTGTAAAGTGTAGTTGGGGGTGATTTTTGATAGCCGAAGTAATTTAGGTGAGTTTGGCATAGTTTGCAATGGTTAGTAGCATTTTTTTGTAATTTAAAAAGTGATTGGGTTTAGTTTGTGGTGGTAAGGGTTAGTTGGTGATGATTTATGGTAGCCGAAGTAATTTAGGTGAGTTTGGCATAGTTTGCTATGGTTACTAGCATTTTTTTGTAATTTAAAAGTGATTGGGTTTAGTTTGTTGTGGTAAGAGTTAGTTGGTGATGATTTAGAGTAGCCGAAGTAATTTTGGTGAGTCTGGCATAGTTTGTTATGATTTGTACACCTTTTTTTGTAATTTTAAGATGATATGGTTTGGTTTGTTGTGGTAAGGGATAGTTGGGGGTGATTTACGGTAGCCGAAGTAATTTAGGTGATTCTGGTATAGTTTGTTACGATTTTTAGCATTTTTTTGTAATTTTAAAGTGATTGGGCTTAGTTTGTTGCTGTAAAGTGTAGTTGGGGGTGATTTTTGATAGCCGAAGTAATTTAGGTAAGGTTGGCATAGTTTGCTATGGTTAGTAGCATTTTTTTGTAATTTAAAAGTGATTGGGTTTAGTTTGTTGCGGTAAGGGTTAGTTGGTGATGATTTATGGTAGCCGAAGTAATTTAGGTGAGTTTGGTATAGTTTGTTATGATTTTTAGCATTTTTTGTAATTTTAAAGTGATTGGGCTTAGTTTGTTGCTGTAAAGTGTAGTTGGGAATGATTTTTGATAGCCGAAGTAATTTAGGTGAGTTTGGCATAGTCTGCTATGGTTAGTAGCATTTTTTTTAAATTTAAAAGTGATTGGGTTTAGTTTGTTGTGGTAAGGGTTAGTTGGTGATGATTTATGGTAGCCGAAGTAATTTAGGTGAGTTTGGCATAGTTTGCTATGGTTACTAGAATTTTTTTGTAATTTAAAAGTGATTGGGTTTAGTTTGTTGTGATAAGAGTTAGTTGGTGATTATTTAGAGTAGCCGAAGTAATTTAGGAGAGTCTGGCATAGTTTGTTATGATTTGTACACCTTTTTTTGTAATTTTAAGTTGATATGGTTTGGTTTGTTGTGGTAAGGGATAGTTGGGGGTGATTTACGTTAGCCGAAGTAATTTAGGTGATTCTGGTATAGTTTGTTATGATTTTTAGCATTTTTTCGTAATTTTAAAGTGATTGGGCTTAGTTTGTTGCTGTAAAGTGTAGTTGGGAGTGATTTTTGCTAGCCGAAGTAATTTAGGTGAGTTTGGCATAGTTTTCTATGGTTAGTAGAATTGTTTTGTAATTTAAAAGTGATTGGGTTTAGTTTGTTGTGGTAAGGGTTAGTTGGTGATGATTTAGAGTAGCCGAAGTAATTTAGGTAAGTCTGGCATAGTTTGTTATGATTTGTACACCTTTTTTTGTAATTTTAGAATGATATGGTTTGGTTTGTTGTGGTAAGGGATAGTTGGGGGTGATTTACGGTAGCCGAAGTAATTTAGGTGATTCTGGTATAGTTTGTTATGATTTTTAGCATTTTTTTGTAATTTTAAAGAGATTGGGCTTAGTTTGTTGCTGTAAAGTGTAGTTGGGGGTGACTTTTGATAGCCGAAGTAATTTAGGTGAGTTTGGGATAGTTTGCTATGGTTAGTAGCATTTTTTTGTAATTTAAAAGTGATTGGGTTTAGTTTGTTCTGGTAAGGGTTAGTTGGTTATGATTTATGGTAGCCGAAGTAATTTAGGCGAGTTTGGCAGTTTGCTATGGTTACTAGCATTTTTTTGTAATTTAAAAGTGATTGGGTTTAGTTTGTTGTGGTAAGGTTTAGTTGGTGATGATTTAGAGTAGCCGAAGTAATTTAGGTGAGTCTGGCATAGTTTGTTATGATTTGTACACCTTTTTTTGTAATTTTAAGATGATATGGTTTGGTTTGTTGTGGTAAGGGATAGTTGGGGGTGATTTACGGTAGCCGAAGTAATTTAGGTGATTCTGGTATAGTTTGTTATGATTTTTAGCATTTTTTTGCAATTTTAAAGTGATTGGGCTATGTTTGTTGCTGTAAAGTGTAGTTGGGAGTGATTTTTGATAGCCGAAGTAATTTAGGTGAGTTTGGCATAGTTTGCTATGGTTAATAGCATTTTTTTGTAATTTAAAAGTGATTGGGTTTAGTTTGTTGTGGTAAGGGTTAGCTGGTGATGATTTAGAGTAGCCGAAGTATTTTAGGTGAGTCTGGCATAGTTTGTTATGATTTATACAACTTTTTTTGTAATTTTAAGATGATATGGTTTGGTTTGTTGTGGTAAGGGATAGTTGGGGGTGATTTACGGTAGCCGAAGTAATTTAGGTGATTCTGGTATAGTTTGTTATGATTTTTAGCATTTTTTTGTAATTTTAAAGAGATTGGGCTTAGTTTGTTGCTGTAAAGTGTAGTTGGGGGTGACTTTTGATAGCCGAAGTAATTTAGGTGAGTTTGGGATAGTTTGCTATGGTTAGTAGCATTTTTTTGTAATTTAAAAGTGATTGGGTTTAGTTTGTTCTGGTAAGGGTTAGTTGGTTATGATTTATGGTAGCCGAAGTAATTTAGGCGAGTTTGGCAGTTTGCTATGGTTACTAGCATTTTTTTGTAATTTAAAAGTGATTGGGTTTAGTTTGTTGTGGTAAGGTTTAGTTGGTGATGATTTAGAGTAGCCGAAGTAATTTAGGTGAGTCTGGCATAGTTTGTTATGATTTGTACACCTTTTTTTGTAATTTTAAGATGATATGGTTTGGTTTGTTGTGGTAAGGGATAGTTGGGGGTGATTTACGGTAGCCGAAGTAATTTAGGTGATTCTGGTATAGTTTGTTATGATTTTTAGCATTTTTTTGCAATTTTAAAGTGATTGGGCTTAGTTTGTTGCTGTAAAGTGTAGTTGGGAGTGATTTTTGATAGCCGAAGTAATTTAGGTGAGTTTGGCATAGTTTGCTATGGTTAATAGCATTTTTTTGTAATTTAAAAGTGATTGGGTTTAGTTTGTTGTGGTAAGGGTTAGCTGGTGATGATTTAGAGTAGCCGAAGTATTTTAGGTGAGTCTGGCATAGTTTGTTATGATTTATACAACTTTTTTGTAATTTTAAGATGATATGGTTTGGTTTGTTGTGGTAAGGGATAGTTGGGTGTGATTTACGGTAGCCGAAGTAATTTAGGTGATTCTGGTATAGTTTGTTATGATTTTTAGCATTTTTTTGCAATTTTAAAGTGATTGGGCTTAGTTTGTTGCTTTAAAGTGTAGTTGGGGGTGATTTTTGATAGCCGAAGTAATTTAGGTGTGTTTGGCATAGTTTGCTATGGTTAGTAGCATTTTTTTGTAACTTAAAAGTGATTGGGTTTGGTTTGTTGTGGTAAGGGTTAGTTGGTGATGATTTATGGTAGCCGAAGTAATTTAGGCGAGTTTGGCAGTTTGCTATGGTTACTAGCATTTTTTTGTAATTTAAAAGTGATTGGGTTTAGTTTGTTGTGGTAAGGTTTAGTTGGTGATGATTTAGAGTAGCCGAAGTAATTTAGGTGAGTCTGGCATAGTTTGTTATGATTTATACAACTTTTTTTGTAATTTTAAGATGATATGGTTTGGTTTGTTGTGGTAAGGGATAGTTGGGGGTGATTTACGGTAGCCGAAGTAATTTAGGTGATTCTGGTATAGTTTGTTATGATTTTTAGCATTTTTTTGTAATTTTAAAGAGATTGGGCTTAGTTTGTTGCTGTAAAGTGTAGTTGGGGGTGACTTTTGATAGCCGAAGTAATTTAGGTGAGTTTGGGATAGTTTGCTATGGTTAGTAGCATTTTTTTGTAATTTAAAAGTGATTGGGTTTAGTTTGTTCTGGTAAGGGTTAGTTGGTTATGATTTATGGTAGCCGAAGTAATTTAGGCGAGTTTGGCAGTTTGCTATGGTTACTAGCATTTTTTTGTAATTTAAAAGTGATTGGGTTTAGTTTGTTGTGGTAAGGTTTAGTTGGTGATGATTTAGAGTAGCCGAAGTAATTTAGGTGAGTCTGGCATAGTTTGTTATGATTTGTACACTTTTTTTTGTAATTTTAAGATGATATGGTTTGGTTTGTTGTGGTAAGGGATAGTTGGGGGTGATTTACGGTAGCCGAAGTAATTTAGGTGATTCTGGTATAGTTTGTTATGATTTTTAGCATTTTTTTGCAATTTTAAAGTGATTGGGCTTAGTTTGTTGCTGTAAAGTGTAGTTGGGAGTGATTTTTGATAGCCGAAGTAATTTAGGTGAGTTTGGCATAGTTTGCTATGGTTAATAGCATTTTTTTGTAATTTAAAAGTGATTGGGTTTAGTTTGTTGTGGTAAGGGTTAGCTGGTGATGATTTAGAGTAGCCGAAGTATTTTAGGTGAGTCTGGCATAGTTTGTTATGATTTATACAACTTTTTTTGTAATTTTAAGATGATATGGTTTGGTTTGTTGTGGTAAGGGATAGTTGGGGGTGATTTACGGTAGCCGAAGTAATTTAGGTGATTCTGGTATAGTTTGTTATGATTTTTAGCATTTTTTTGCAATTTTAAAGTGATTGGGCTTAGTTTGTTGCTTTAAAGTGTAGTTGGGGGTGATTTTTGATAGCCGAAGTAATTTAGGTGTGTTTGGCATAGTTTGCTATGGTTAGTAGCATTTTTTTGTAACTTAAAAGTGATTGGGTTTGGTTTGTTGTGGTAAGGGTTAGTTGGTGATGATTTATGGTAGCCGAAGTAATTTAGGTGAGTTTGGCATAGTTTGTTATGTTTTGTACACCTTTTTTTGTAATTTTAAGATGATATGGTTTGGTTTGTTGTGGTAAGGGATATTTGGGGTGATTTACGGTAGCCGAAGTAATATAGGTGATTCTGGTATAGTTTGTTATGATTTTTAGCATTTTTTTGAAATTTTAAAGTGATTGGGCTTAGTTTGTTGCTGTAAAGTGTAGTTGGGGGTGATTTTTGATAGCCGAAGTTATTTAGGTGAGTTTGGCATAGTTTGCTATGGTTAGTAGCATTTTTTTGTAATTTAAAAGTGATTGGGTTTAGTTTGTTGTGGTAAGGGTTAGTTGGTGATGATTTAGAGTATCCGAAGTAATTTAGGTGAGTCTGGCGTAGTTTGTTATGATTTGTACAACTTTTTTTGTAATTTTAAGATGATATGGTTTGGTTTGTTGTGGTAAGGGATAGTTGGGGGTGATTTACGTTAACCAAAGTAATTTAGGTGATTCTGGTATAGTTTGTTATGATTTTTAGCATTTTTTTTGTAATTTCAAAGTGATTGGGCTTAGTTTGTTGCTGTAAAGTGTAGTTGGGGGTGATTTTTGATAGCCGAAGTAATTTAGGTGAGTTTGGCATAGTTTGCTATTGATAGTAGCATTTTTTTGTAATTTAAAAGTGATTGGGTTTAGTTTGTTGTGGTAAGGGTTAGTTGGTGATGATTTATGGTAGCCGAAGTAATTTAAGTGAGTTTGGCATAGTTTGCTATGGTTACTAGCATTTTTTTGTAATTTAAAAGTGATTGGGTTTAGTTTGTTGTGGTAAGGGTTAGTTGGTGATGATTTAGAGTAGCCGAAGTAATTTAGGTGAGTCTGGCATAGTTTGTTATGATTTGTACACTTTTTTTTGTAATTTTAATATGATATGGTTTGGTTTGTTGTGGTAAGGCATAATTGGGGGTGATTTACGGTAGCCGAAGTAATATAGGTGATTCTGGTATAGTTTGTTATGATTTTTAGCATTTTTTTGCAATTTTAAAGTGATTGGGCTTAGTTAGTTCCTGTAAAGTGTAGTTGGGAGTGATTTTTGATAACCGAAGTAATTTAGGTGAGTTTGGCATAGTTTGCTATGGTTAGTAGCATTTTTTTGTAATTTAAAACTGATTGGGTTTAGTTTGTTGTGGTAAGGGTTAGTTGGTGATGATTTAGAGTAGCCGAAGAAATTTAGGTGAGTCTGGCATAGTTTGTTATGATTTGTACACCTTTTTTTGTAATTGTAAGATGATATGGTTTGGTTTGTTGTGGTAAGGGATAGTTGGGGGTGATTTACGGTGGCCGAAGTAATTTAGGTGATTCTGGTATAGTTTAATATGATTTTTAGCATTTTTTTGTAATTTTAAAGTGATTGGGCTTAGTTTGTTGCTGTAAAGTGTAGTTGGGGGTGATTTTTGATAGCTGAAGTAATTTAGGTGAGTTTGGCATAGTTTTCTATGGTTAGTAGCATTTTTTTGTAATTTAAAAGTGATTGGGTCTAGTTTGTTGTAGTAAGAGTTAGTTGGTGATGATTTATGGTAGCCGAAGTAATTTGGGTGAGTTTGGCATAGTTTGCTATAGTTACTAGCCTTTTTTTGTAATTTAAAAGTGATTGGGTTTAGTTTGTCGTGGTAAGGGTTAGTTGGTGATGATTTAGAGTAGCCGAAGTAATTTAGGTGAGTGTGGCATAGTTTGTTATGATTTGTACACCTTTTTTTGTAATTTTAAAATGATATGGTTTGGTTTGTTGTGGTAATGGATAGTTGGGGGTGATTTACGGTTGCTGAAGCAATTTAGGTGATTCTGGTATAGTTTGTTATGATTTTTAGCATTTTTTTGTAATTTTAAAGTGATTGGGCTTAGTTTGTTGCTGTAAAGTGTAGTTGGGGGTGATTTTTGATAGCCGAAGTAATTTAGGTGAGTTTGGCATAGTTTGCTATGGTTAGTAGCATTTTTTTGTAATTTAAAAGTGATTGGGTTTAGTTTGTTGTGGTAAGGGTTAGTTGGTGATGATTTAGAGTTGCCGAAGTAATTTAGGTGAGTCTGGCATAGTTTGTTATGATTTGTACACTTTTTTTTGTAATTTTAAGATGATATGGTTTGGTTTGTTGTGGTAAGGGATAGTTGGGGGTGATTTACGGTAGCCGAAGTAATTTAGGTGATTCTGGTATAGTTTGTTATGATTTTTAGCATTTTTTTGCAATTTTAAAGTGATTGGGCTTAGTTTGTTGCTGTAAAGTGTAGTTGGGAGTGATTTTTGATAGCCGAAGTAATTTAGGTGAGTTTGGGATAGTTTGCTATGGTTAGTAGCATTTTTTTGTAATTTAAAAGTGATTGGGTTTAGTTTGTTCTGGTAAGGGTTAGTTGGTTATGATTTATGGTAGCCGAAGTAATTTAGGCGAGTTTGGCAGTTTGCTATGGTTACTAGCATTTTTTTGTAATTTAAAAGTGATTGGGTTTAGTTTGTTGTGGTAAGGTTTAGTTGGTGATGATTTAGAGTAGCCGAAGTAATTTAGGTGAGTCTGGCATAGTTTGTTATGATTTGTACACCTTTTTTTGTAATTTTAAGATGATATGGTTTGGTTTGTTGTGGTAAGGGATAGTTGGGGGTGATTTACGGTAGCCGAAGTAATTTAGGTGATTCTGGTATAGTTTGTTATGATTTTTAGCATTTTTTTGCAATTTTAAAGTGATTGGGCTTAGTTTGTTGCTGTAAAGTGTAGTTGGGAGTGATTTTTGATAGCCGAAGTAATTTAGGTGAGTTTGGCATAGTTTGCTATGGTTAATAGCATTTTTTTGTAATTTAAAAGTGATTGGGTTTAGTTTGTTGTGGTAAGGGTTAGCTGGTGATGATTTAGAGTAGCCGAAGTATTTTAGGTGAGTCTGGCATAGTTTGTTATGATTTATACAACTTTTTTTGTAATTTTAAGATGATATGGTTTGGTTTGTTGTGGTAAGGGATAGTTGGGGGTGATTTACGGTAGCCGAAGTAATTTAGGTGATTCTGGTATAGTTTGTTATGATTTTTAGCATTTTTTTGCAATTTTAAAGTGATTGGGCTTAGTTTGTTGCTTTAAAGTGTAGTTGGGGGTGATTTTTGATAGCCGAAGTAATTTAGGTGTGTTTGGCATAGTTTGCTATGGTTAGTAGCATTTTTTTGTAACTTAAAAGTGATTGGGTTTGGTTTGTTGTGGTAAGGGTTAGTTGGTGATGATTTATGGTAGCCGAAGTAATTTAGGTGAGTTTGGCATAGTTTGTTATGTTTTGTACACCTTTTTTTGTAATTTTAAGATGATATGGTTTGGTTTGTTGTGGTAAGGGATATTTGGGGGTGATTTACGGTAGCCGAAGTAATATAGGTGATTCTGGTATAGTTTGTTATGATTTTTAGCATTTTTTTGAAATTTTAAAGTGATTGGGCTTAGTTTGTTGCTGTAAAGTGTAGTTGGGGGTGATTTTTGATAGCCGAAGTTATTTAGGTGAGTTTGGCATAGTTTGCTATGGTTAGTAGCATTTTTTTGTAATTTAAAAGTGATTGGGTTTAGTTTGTTGTGGTAAGGGTTAGTTGGTGATGATTTAGAGTATCCAAAGTAATTTAGGTGAGTCTGGCGTAGTTTGTTATGATTTGTACAACTTTTTTTGTAATTTTAAGATGATATGGTTTGGTTTGTTGTGGTAAGGGATAGTTGGGGGTGATTTACGTTAACCAAAGTAATTTAGGTGATTCTGGTATAGTTTGTTATGATTTTTAGCATTTTTTTTGTAATTTCAAAGTGATTGGGCTTAGTTTGTTGCTGTAAAGTGTAGTTGGGTGTGATTTTTGATAGCCGAAGTAATTTAGGTGAGTTTGGCATAGTTTGCTATTGATAGTAGCATTTTTTTGTAATTTAAAAGTGATTGGGTTTAGTTTGTTGTGGTAAGGGTTAGTTGGTGATGATTTATGGTAGCCGAAGTAATTTAAGTGAGTTTGGCATAGTTTGCAATGGTTACTAGCATTTTTTTGTAATTTAAAAGTGATTGGGTTTAGTTTGTTGTGGTAAGGGTTAGTTGGTGATGATTTAGAGTAGCCGAAGTAATTTAGGTGAGTCTGGCATAGTTTGTTATGATTTGTACACTTTTTTTTGTAATTTTAATATGATATGGTTTGGTTTGTTGTGGTAAGGCATAATTGGGGGTGATTTACGGTAGCCGAAGTAATATAGGTGATTCTGGTATAGTTTGTTATGATTTTTAGCATTTTTTTGCAATTTTAAAGTGATTGGGCTTAGTTAGTTCCTGTAAAGTGTAGTTGGGAGTGATTTTTGATAACCGAAGTAATTTAGGTGAGTTTGGCATAGTTTGCTATGGTTAGTAGCATTTTTTTGTAATTTAAAACTGATTGGGTTTAGTTTGTTGTGGTAAGGGTTAGTTGGTGATGATTTAGAGTAGCCGAAGAAATTTAGGTGAGTCGGGCATAGTTTGTTATGATTTGTACACCTTTTTTTGTAATTGTAAGATGATATGGTTTGGTTTGTTGTGGTAAGGGATAGTTGGGGGTGATTTACGGTGGACGAAGTAATTTAGGTGATTCTGGTATAGTTTAATATGATTTTTAGCATTTTTTTGTAATTTTAAAGTGATTGGGCTTAGTTTGTTGCTGTAAAGTGTAGTTGGGGGTGATTTTTGATAGCTGAAGTAATTTAGGTGAGTTTGGCATAGTTTTCTATGGTTAGTAGCATTTTTTTGTAATTTAAAAGTGATTGGGTCTAGTTTGTTGTAGTAAGAGTTAGTTGGTGATGATTTATGGTAGCCGAAGTAATTTGGGTGAGTTTGGCATAGTTTGCTATAGTTACTAGCCTTTTTTTGTAATTTAAAAGTGATTGGGTTTAGTTTGTCGTGGTAAGGGTTAGTTGGTGATGATTTAGAGTAGCCGAAGTAATTTAGGTGAGTGTGGCATAGTTTGTTATGATTTGTACACCTTTTTTTGTAATTTTAAAATGATATGGTTTGGTTTGTTGTGGTAATGGATAGTTGGGGGTGATTTACGGTTGCTGAAGCAATTTAGGTGATTCTGGTATAGTTTGTTATGATTTTTAGCATTTTTTTGTAATTTTAAAGTGATTGGGCTTAGTTTGTTGCTGTAAAGTGTAGTTGGGGGTGATTTTTGATAGCCGAAGTAATTTAGGTGAGTTTGGCATAGTTTGCTATGGTTAGTAGCATTTTTTTGTAATTTAAAAGTGATTGGGTTTAGTTTGTTGTGGTAAGGGTTAGTTGGTGATGATTTAGAGTTGCCGAAGTAATTTAGGTGAGTCTGGCATAGTTTGTTATGATTTGTACACCTTTTTTTGTAATTTTAAGATGATATGGTTTGCTTTGTTGTGGTAAGGGATAGTTGGGGGTGATTTACGGTAGCCGAAGTAATTTAGATGATTCTGGTATAGTTTGTTATGATTTTTAGCATTTTTTTGTAATTTTAAAGTGATTGGGCATAGTTTGTTGCTGTAAAGTGTAGTGGGGGTGATTTTTGATAGCCGAAGTAATTTAGGTGAGTTTGGCATAGTTTGCTTTGGTTACTAGCATTTTTTTGTAATGTAAAATTGATTGGGTTTAGTTTGTTGTGGTAAGGGTTAGTTGGTGATGATTTAGAGTAGCCGAAGTAATTTAGGTGAGTCTGGCATAGTTTGTTATGATTTGTACACCTTTTTTTGTAATTTTAAGATGATATGGTTTGGTTTGTTATGGTAAGGGATAGTTGGGGGTGATTTACGGTAGCCGAAGTAATTTAGGTGAGTTTGACATAGTTTGCTATGGTTACTAGCATTTTTTTGTAATTTAAAAGTGATTGGGTTTAGTTTGTTGTGGTAAGAATTAGTTGTTGATGATTTATGGTAGCCAAAGTAATTTAGGTGAGTTTGGCATAGTTTGCAATGGTTACTAGCATTTTTTTGTAATTTAAAAGTGATTGGGTTTAGTTTGTTGTGGTAAGGGTTAGTTGGTGATGATTTAGAGTTGCCGAAGTAATTTTGGTGAGTCTGGCATAGTTTGTTATGATTTGTACACCTTTTTTTGTCATTTTAAGATGATATGGTTTGGTTTGTTGTGGTAAGGTATAGTTGGGGGTGATTTACGGTAGCCGAAGTAATTTAGGTGATTCTGGTATAGTTTGTTATGATTTTTAGCATTTTTTTGTAATTTTAAAGTGATTGAGCTTAGTTTGTTGCTGTAAAGTGTAGTTGGGGGTGATTTTTGATAGCCGAAGTAATTTAGGTGAGTTTGGCATAGTTTGCAATGGTTAGTAGCATTTTTTTGTAATTTAAAAAGTGATTGGGTTTAGTTTGTGGTGGTAAGGGTTAGTTGGTGATGATTTATGGTAGCCGAAGTAATTTAGGTGAGTTTGGCATAGTTTGCTATGGTTACTAGCATTTTTTTGTAATTTAAAAGTGATTGGGTTTAGTTTGTTGTGGTAAGAGTTAGTTGGTGATGATTTAGAGTAGCCGAAGTAATTTTGGTGAGTCTGGCATAGTTTGTTATGATTTGTACACCTTTTTTTGTAATTTTAAGATGATATGGTTTGGTTTGTTGTGGTAAGGGATAGTTGGGGGTGATTTACGGTAGCCGAAGTAATTTAGGTGATTCTGGTATAGTTTGTTACGATTTTTAGCATTTTTTTGTAATTTTAAAGTGATTGGGCTTAGTTTGTTGCTGTAAAGTGTAGTTGGGGGTGATTTTTGATAGCCGAAGTAATTTAGGTAAGGTTGGCATAGTTTGCTATGGTTAGTAGCATTTTTTTGTAATTTAAAAGTGATTGGGTTTAGTTTGTTGCGGTAAGGGTTAGTTGGTGATGATTTATGGTAGCCGAAGTAATTTAGGTGAGTTTGGTATAGTTTGTTATGATTTTTAGCATTTTTTGTAATTTTAAAGTGATTGGGCTTAGTTTGTTGCTGTAAAGTGTAGTTGGGAATGATTTTTGATAGCCGAAGCAATTTAGGTGAGTTTGGCATAGTCTGCTATGGTTAGTAGCATTTTTTTTAAATATAAAAGTGATTGGGTTTAGTTTGTTGTGGTAAGGGTTAGTTGGTGATGATTTATGGTAGCCGAAGTAATTTAGGTGAGTTTGGCATAGTTTGCTATGGTTACTAGAATTTTTTTGTAATTTAAAAGTGATTGGGTTTAGTTTGTTGTGGTAAGGGTTAGTTGGTGATGATTTAGAGTAGCCGAAGTAATTTAGGTGAGTCTGGCATTGTTTGTTATGATTTGTACACCTTTTTTTGTAATTTTAAGATGATATGGTTTGGTTTGTTGTGGTAAGGGATAGTTGGGGGTGATTTACGGTAGCCGAAGTAATTTAGGTGATTCTGGTATAGTTTGTTATGATTTTTAGCATTTTTTTGTAATTTTAAAGTGATTGGGCTTAGTTTGTTGCTGTAAAGTGTAGTTGGGGGTGATTTTTGATAGCCGAAGTAATTTAGGTAAATTTGGCATAGTTTGCTATGGTTAGTAGCATTTTTTTGTAACTTAAAAGTGATTGGGTTTAGTTTGTTGTGGTAAGGGTTAGTTGTTGATGATTTATGGTAGCCAAAGTAATTTAGGTGAGTTTGGCATAGTTTGCAATGGTTACTAGCATTTTTTTGTAATTTAAAATTGATTGGGTTTAGTTTGTTGTGGTAAGGGTTAGTTGGTGATGATTTAGAGTAGCCGAAGTAATTTAGGTGAGTCTGGCATAGTTTGTTATGATTTGTACACTTTTTTTTGTAATTTTAAGATGATATGGTTTGGTTTGTTATGGTAAGGGATAGTTGGGGGTGATTTACGGTAGCCGAAGTAATTTAGGTGAGTTTGACATAGTTTGCTATGGTTACTAGCATTTTTTTGTAATTTAAAAGTGATTGGGTTTAGTTTGTTGTGGTAAGGGTTAGTTGTTGATGATTTATGGTAGCCAAAGTAATTTAGGTGAGTTTGGCATAGTTTGCAATGGTTACTAGCATTTTTTTGTAATTTAAAAGTGATTGGGTTTAGTTTGTTGTGGTAAGGGTTAGTTGGTGATGATTTAGAGTTGCCGAAGTAATTTTGGTGAGTCTGGCATAGTTTGTTATGATTTGTACACCTTTTTTTGTCATTTTAAGATGATATGGTTTGGTTTGTTGTGGTAAGGTATAGTTGGGGGTGATTTACGGTAGCCGAAGTAATTTAGGTGATTCTGGTATAGTTTGTTATGATTTTTAGCATTTTTTTGTAATTTTAAAGTGATTGAGCTTAGTTTGTTGCTGTAAAGTGTAGTTGGGGGTGATTTTTGATAGCCGAAGTAATTTAGGTGAGTTTGGCATAGTTTGCAATGGTTAGTAGCATTTTTTTGTAATTTAAAAAGTGATTGGGTTTAGTTTGTGGTGGTAAGGGTTAGTTGGTGATGATTTATGGTAGCCGAAGTAATTTAGGTGAGTTTGGCATAGTTTGCTATGATTACTAGCATTTTTTTGTAATTTAAAAGTGATTGGGTTTAGTTTGTTGTGGTAAGAGTTAGTTGGTGATGATTTAGAGTAGCCGAAGTAATTTTGGTGAGTCTGGCATAGTTTGTTATGATTTGTACACCTTTTTTTGTAATTTTAAGATGATATGGTTTGGTTTGTTGTGGTAAGGGATAGTTGGGGGTGATTTACGGTAGCCGAAGTAATTTAAGTGATTCTGGTATAGTTTGTTACGATTTTTAGCATTTTTTTGTAATTTTAAAGTGATTGGGCTTAGTTTGTTGCTGTAAAGTGTAGTTGGGGGTGATTTTTGATAGCCGAAGTAATTTAGGTAAGGTTGGCATAGTTTGCTATGGTTAGTAGCATTTTTTTGTAATTTAAAAGTGATTGGGTTTAGTTTGTTGCGGTAAGGGTTAGTTGGTGATGATTTATGGTAGCCGAAGTAATTTAGGTGAGTTTGGTATAGTTTGTTATGATTTTTAGCATTTTTTGTAATTTTAAAGTGATTGGGCTTAGTTTGTTGCTGTAAAGTGTAGTTGGGAATGATTTTTGATAGCCGAAGTAATTTAGGTGAGTTTGGCATAGTCTGCTATGGTTAGTAGCATTTTTTTTAAATATAAAAGTGATTGGGTTTAGTTTGTTGTGGTAAGGGTTAGTTGGTGATGATTTATGGTAGCCGAAGTAATTTAGGTGAGTTTGGCATAGTTTGCTATGGTTACTAGAATTTTTTTGTAATTTAAAAGTGATTGGGTTTAGTTTGTTGTGGTAAGGGTTAGTTGGTGATGATTTAGAGTAGCCGAAGTAATTTAGGTGAGTCTGGCATTGTTTGTTATGATTTGTACACCTTTTTTTGTAATTTTAAGATGATATGGTTTGGTTTGTTGTGGTAAGGGATCGTTGGGGGTGATTTACGGTAGCCGAAGTAATTTAGGTGATTCTGGTATAGTTTGTTATGATTTTTAGCATTTTTTTGTAATTTTAAAGTGATTGGGCTTAGTTTGTTGCTGTAAAGTGTAGTTGGGGGTGATTTTTGATAGCCGAAGTAATTTAGGTAAATTTGGCATAGTTTGCTATGGTTAGTAGCATTTTTTTGTAACTTAAAAGTGATTGGGTTTAGTTTGTTGTGGTAAGGGTTAGTTGGTGATGATTTAAAGTAGCCGAAGTAATTTAGGTGAGTCTGGCATAGTTTGTTATGATTTGTACACCTTTTTTTGTAATTTCAAGATGATATGGTTTGATTTGTTGTGATAAGGGTTAGTTGGGGGTGATTTACGTTAGCCGAAGTAATTTAGGTGATTCTGGTATAGTTTGTTATGATTTTTAGCATTTTTTTGTAATTTTAAAGTGATTGGGCTTAGTTTGTTGCTGTAAAGTGTAGTTGGGAGTGATTTTTGATAGCCGAAGTAATTTAGGTGAGTTTGGCATAGTTTGCTATGGTTAGTAGCATTTTTTTGTAATTTAAAAGTGATTGGGTTTAGTTTGTTGTGGTAAGGGTTAGTTGGTGATGATTTATGGTAGCCGAAGTAATTTAGGTGAGTTTGGCATAGTTTGCTATGGTTACTAGCATTTTTTTGTAATTTAAAAGTGATTGGGTTTAGTTTGTTGTGGTAAGGGTTAGTTGGTGATGATTTAGAGTAGCCGAAGTAATTTAGGTGAGTCTGGCATAATTTGTTATGATTTAAACACCTTTTTTTGTAATTTTAAGATGATATGGTTTGGTTTGTTGTGGTAAGGGATAGTTGGGGGTAATTTACGGTAGCCGAAGTAATTTAGGTGATTCTGGTATAGTTTGTTATGATTTTTAGCATTTTTTTGCAATTTTAAAGTGATTGGGCTTAGTTTGTTGCTGTAAAGTGTAGTTGGGAGTGATTTTTGATAGCCGAAGTAATTTAGGTGAATTTGGCATAGTTTGCTATGGTTAGTAGCATTTTTTTGTAATTTAAAAGTGATTGGGTTTAGTTTGTTGTGGTAAGGTTTAGTTGGTGATGATTTAGAGTAGCCGAAGTAATTTAGGTGAGTCTGGCATAGTTTGTTATGATTTGTACACCTTTTTTTGTAATTTTAAGATGATATGGTTTGGTTTGTTGTGGTAAGGGATAGTTGGGGGTGATTTACGGTAGCCGAAGTAATTTAGGTGATTCTGGTATAGTTTGTTATGATTTTTAGCATTTTTTTGCAATTTTAAAGTGATTGGGCTTAGTTTGTTGCTGTAAAGTGTAGTTGGGAGTGATTTTTGATAGCCGAAGTAATTTAGGTGAGTTTGGCATAGTTTGCTATGGTTAATAGCATTTTTTTGTAATTTAAAAGTGATTGGGTTTAGTTTGTTGTGGTAAGGGTTAGCTGGTGATGATTTAGAGTAGCCGAAGTATTTTAGGTGAGTCTGGCATAGTTTGTTATGATTTATACAACTTTTTTTGTAATTTTAAGATGATATGGTTTGGTTTGTTGTGGTAAGGGATAGTTGGGGGTGATTTACGGTAGCCGAAGTAATTTAGGTGATTCTGGTATAGTTTGTTATGATTTTTAGCATTTTTTTGTAATTTTAAAGAGATTGGGCTTAGTTTGTTGCTGTAAAGTGTAGTTGGGGGTGACTTTTGATAGCCGAAGTAATTTAGGTGAGTTTGGGATAGTTTGCTATGGTTAGTAGCATTTTTTTGTAATTTAAAAGTGATTGGGTTTAGTTTGTTCTGGTAAGGGTTAGTTGGTTATGATTTATGGTAGCCGAAGTAATTTAGGCGAGTTTGGCAGTTTGCTATGGTTACTAGCATTTTTTTGTAATTTAAAAGTGATTGGGTGTAGTTTGTTGTGGTAAGGTTTAGTTGGTGATGATTTAGAGTAGCCGAAGTAATTTAGGTGAGTCTGGCATAGTTTGTTATGATTTGTACACCTTTTTTTGTAATTTTAAGATGATATGGTTTGGTTTGTTGTGGTAAGGGATAGTTGGGGGTGATTTACGGTAGCCGAAGTAATTTAGGTGATTCTGGTATAGTTTGTTATGATTTTTAGCATTTTTTTGCAATTTTAAAGTGATTGGGCTTAGTTTGTTGCTGTAAAGTGTAGTTGGGAGTGATTTTTGATAGCCGAAGTAATTTAGGTGAGTTTGGCATAGTTTGCTATGGTTAATAGCATTTTTTTGTAATTTAAAAGTGATTGGGTTTAGTTTGTTGTGGTAAGGGTTAGCTGGTGATGATTTAGAGTAGCCGAAGTATTTTAGGTGAGTCTGGCATAGTTTGTTATGATTTATACAACTTTTTTTGTAATTTTAAGATGATATGGTTTGGTTTGTTGTGGTAAGGGATAGTTGGGGGTGATTTACGGTAGCCGAAGTAATTTAGGTGATTCTGGTATAGTTTGTTATGATTTTTAGCATTTTTTTGTAATTTTAAAGAGATTGGGCTTAGTTTGTTGCTGTAAAGTGTAGTTGGGGGTGACTTTTGATAGCCGAAGTAATTTAGGTGAGTTTGGGATAGTTTGCTATGGTTAGTAGCATTTTTTTGTAATTTAAAAGTGATTGGGTTTAGTTTGTTCTGGTAAGGGTTAGTTGGTTATGATTTATGGTAGCCGAAGTAATTTAGGCGAGTTTGGCAGTTTGCTATGGTTACTAGCATTTTTTTGTAATTTAAAAGTGATTGGGTTTAGTTTGTTGTGGTAAGGTTTAGTTGGTGATGATTTAGAGTAGCCGAAGTAATTTAGGTGAGTCTGGCATAGTTTGTTATGATTTGTACACCTTTTTTTGTAATTTTAAGATGATATGGTTTGGTTTGTTGTGGTAAGGGATAGTTGGGGGTGATTTACGGTAGCCGAAGTAATTTAGGTGATTCTGGTATAGTTTGTTATGATTTTTAGCATTTTTTTGCAATTTTAAAGTGATTGGGCTTAGTTTGTTGCTGTAAAGTGTAGTTGGGAGTGATTTTTGATAGCCGAAGTAATTTAGGTGAGTTTGGCATAGTTTGCTATGGTTAATAGCATTTTTTTGTAATTTAAAAGTGATTGGGTTTAGTTTGTTGTGGTAAGGGTTAGCTGGTGATGATTTAGAGTAGCCGAAGTATTTTAGGTGAGTCTGGCATAGTTTGTTATGATTTATACAACTTTTTTTGTAATTTTAAGATGATATGGTTTGGTTTGTTGTGGTAAGGGATAGTTGGGGGTGATTTACGGTAGCCGAAGTAATTTAGGTGATTCTGGTATAGTTTGTTATGATTTTTAGCATTTTTTTGCAATTTTAAAGTGATTGGGCTTAGTTTGTTGCTTTAAAGTGTAGTTGGGGGTGATTTTTGATAGCCGAAGTAATTTAGGTGTGTTTGGCATAGTTTGCTATGGTTAGTAGCATTTTTTGTAACTTAAAAGTGATT
Source organism: Eledona agricola (assembly GCA_964023215.1). Lineage (NCBI taxonomy): Eukaryota > Metazoa > Arthropoda > Insecta > Coleoptera > Tenebrionidae > Eledona > Eledona agricola. Next base: position 1,069,322 of record CAXIEJ010000179.1, read on the forward strand.
GGGTTTGGTTTGTTGTGGTAAGGGTTAGTTGGTGATGATTTATGGTAGCCGAAGTAATTTAGGCGAGTTTGGCAGTTTGCTATGGTTACTAGCATTTTTTTGTAATTTAAAAGTGATTGGGTTTAGTTTGTTGTGGTAAGGTTTAGTTGGTGATGATTTAGAGTAGCCGAAGTAATTTAGGTGAGTCTGGCATAGTTTGTTATGATTTATACAACTTTTTTTGTAATTTTAAGATAATATGGTTTGGTTTGTTGTGGTAAGGGATAGTTGGGGGTGATTTACGGTTGCCGAAGTAATTTAGGTGATTCTGGTATAGTTTGTTATGATTTTTAGCATTTTTTTGTAATTTTAAAGAGATTGGGCTTAGTTTGTTGCTGTAAAGTGTAGTTGGGGGTGACTTTTGATAGCCGAAGTAATTTAGGTGAGTTTGGGATAGTTTGCTATGGTTAGTAGCATTTTTTTGTAATTTAAAAGTGATTGGGTTTAGTTTGTTCTGGTAAGGGTTAGTTGGTTATGATTTATGGTAGCCGAAGTAATTTAGGCGAGTTTGGCAGTTTGCTATGGTTACTAGCATTTTTTTGTAATTTAAAAGTGATTGGGTTTAGTTTGTTGTGGTAATGTTTAGTTGGTGATGATTTAGATAAGCCGAAGTAATTTAGGTGAGTCTGGCATAGTTTGTTATGATTTGTACACCTTTTTTTGTAATTTTAAGATGATATGGTTTGGTTTGTTGTGGTAAGGGATAGTTGGGGGTGATTTACGGTAGCCGAAGTAATTTAGGTGATTCTGGTATAGTTTGTTATGATTTTTAGCATTTTTTTGCAATTTTAAAGTGATTGGGCTTAGTTTGTTGCTGTAAAGTGTAGTTGGGAGTGATTTTTGATAGCCGAAGTAATTTAGGTGAGTTTGGCATAGTTTGCTATGGTTAATAGCATTTTTTTGTAATTTAAAAGTGATTGGGTTTAGTTTGTTGTGGTAAGGGTTAGCTGGTGATGATTTAGAGTAGCCGAAGTATTTTAGGTGAGTCTGGCATAGTTTGTTATGATTTATACAACTTTTTTTGTAATTTTAAGATGATATGGTTTGGTTTGTTGTGGTAAGGGATAGTTGGGGGTGATTTACGGTAGCCGAAGTAATTTAGGTGATTCTGGTATAGTTTGTTATGATTTTTAGCATTTTTTTGCAATTTTAAAGTGATTGGGCTTAGTTTGTTGCTTTAAAGTGTAGTTGGGGGTGATTTTTGATAGCCGAAGTAATTTAGGTGTGTTTGGCATAGTTTGCTATGGTTAGTAGCATTTTTTTGTAACTTAAAAGTGATTGGGTTTGGTTTGTTGTGGTAAGGGTCAGTTGGTGATGATTTATGGTAGCCGAAGTAATTTAGGTGAGTTTGGCATAGTTTGTTATGTTTTGTACACCTTTTTTTGTAATTTTAAGATGATATGGTTTGGTTTGTTGTGGTAAGGGATATTTGGGGGTGATTTACGGTACTCGAAGTAATATAGGTGATTCTGGTATAGTTTGTTATGATTTTTAGCATTTTTTTGTAATTTTAAAGTGATTGAGCTTAGTTTGTTGCTGTAAAGTGTAGTTGGGGGTGATTTTTGATAGCCGAAGTAATTTAGGTGAGTTTGGCATAGTTTGCAATGGTTAGTAGCATTTTTTTGTAATTTAAAAAGTGATTGGGTTTAGTTTGTGGTGGTAAGGGTTAGTTGGTGATGATTTATGGTAGCCGAAGTAATTTAGGTGAGTTTGGCATAGTTTGCTATGGTTACTAGCATTTTTTTGTAATTTAAAAGTGATTGGGTTTAGTTTGTTGTGGTAAGAGTTAGTTGGTGATGATTTAGAGTAGCCGAAGTAATTTTGGTGAGTCTGGCATAGTTTGTTATGATTTGTACACCTTTTTTTGTAATTTTAAGATGATATGGTTTGGTTTGTTGTGGTAAGGGATAGTTGGGGGTGATTTACGGTAGCCGAAGTAATTTAGGTGATTCTGGTATAGTTTGTTACGATTTTTAGCATTTTTTTGTAATTTTAAAGTGATTGGGCTTAGTTTGTTGCTGTAAAGTGTAGTTGGGGGTGATTTTTGATAGCCGAAGTAATTTAGGTAAGGTTGGCATAGTTTGCTATGGTTAGTAGCATTTTTTTGTAATTTAAAAGTGATTGGGTTTAGTTTGTTGCGGTAAGGGTTAGTTGGTGATGATTTATGGTAGCCGAAGTAATTTAGGTGAGTTTGGTATAGTTTGTTATGATTTTTAGCATTTTTTGTAATTTTAAAGTGATTGGGCTTAGTTTGTTGCTGTAAAGTGTAGTTGGGAATGATTTTTGATAGCCGAAGTAATTTAGGTGAGTTTGGCATAGTCTGCTATGGTTAGTAGCATTTTTTTTAAATTTAAAAGTGATTGGGTTTAGTTTGTTGTGGTAAGGGTTAGTTGGTGATGATTTATGGTAGCCGAAGTAATTTAGGTGAGTTTGGCATAGTTTGCTATGGTTACTAGAATTTTTTTGTAATTTAAAAGTGATTGGGTTTAGTTTGTTGTGATAAGAGTTAGTTGGTGATTATTTAGAGTAGCCGAAGTAATTTAGGAGAGTCTGGCATAGTTTGTTATGATTTGTACACCTTTTTTTGTAATTTTAAGTTGATATGGTTTGGTTTGTTGTGGTAAGGGATAGTTGGGGGTGATTTACGTTAGCCGAAGTAATTTAGGTGATTCTGGTATAGTTTGTTATGATTTTTAGCATTTTTTCGTAATTTTAAAGTGATTGGGCTTAGTTTGTTGCTGTAAAGTGTAGTTGGGAGTGATTTTTGCTAGCCGAAGTAATTTAGGTGAGTTTGGCATAGTTTTCTATGGTTAGTAGAATTGTTTTGTAATTTAAAAGTGATTGGGTTTAGTTTGTTGTGGTAAGGGTTAGTTGGTGATGATTTAGAGTAGCCGAAGTAATTTAGGTAAGTCTGGCATAGTTTGTTATGATTTGTACACCTTTTTTTGTAATTTTAGAATGATATGGTTTGGTTTGTTGTGGTAAGGGATAGTTGGGGGTGATTTACGGTAGCCGAAGTAATTTAGGTGATTCTGGTATAGTTTGTTATGATTTTTAGCATTTTTTTGTAATTTTAAAGAGATTGGGCTTAGTTTGTTGCTGTAAAGTGTAGTTGGGGGTGACTTTTGATAGCCGAAGTAATTTAGGTGAGTTTGGGATAGTTTGCTATGGTTAGTAGCATTTTTTTGTAATTTAAAAGTGATTGGGTTTAGTTTGTTCTGGTAAGGGTTAGTTGGTTATGATTTATGGTAGCCGAAGTAATTTAGGCGAGTTTGGCAGTTTGCTATGGTTACTAGCATTTTTTTGTAATTTAAAAGTGATTGGGTTTAGTTTGTTGTGGTAAGGTTTAGTTGGTGATGATTTAGAGTAGCCGAAGTAATTTAGGTGAGTCTGGCATAGTTTGTTATGATTTGTACACCTTTTTTTGTAATTTTAAGATGATATGGTTTGGTTTGTTGTGGTAAGGGATAGTTGGGGGTGATTTACGGTAGCCGAAGTAATTTAGGTGATTCTGGTATAGTTTGTTATGATTTTTAGCATTTTTTTGCAATTTTAAAGTGATTGGGCTATGTTTGTTGCTGTAAAGTGTAGTTGGGAGTGATTTTTGATAGCCGAAGTAATTTAGGTGAGTTTGGCATAGTTTGCTATGGTTAATAGCATTTTTTTGTAATTTAAAAGTGATTGGGTTTAGTTTGTTGTGGTAAGGGTTAGCTGGTGATGATTTAGAGTAGCCGAAGTATTTTAGGTGAGTCTGGCATAGTTTGTTATGATTTATACAACTTTTTTTGTAATTTTAAGATGATATGGTTTGGTTTGTTGTGGTAAGGGATAGTTGGGGGTGATTTACGGTAGCCGAAGTAATTTAGGTGATTCTGGTATAGTTTGTTATGATTTTTAGCATTTTTTTGCAATTTTAAAGTGATTGGGCTTAGTTTGTTGCTGTAAAGTGTAGTTGGGAGTGATTTTTGATAGCCGAAGTAATTTAGGTGAGTTTGGCATAGTTTGCTATGGTTAATAGCATTTTTTTGTAATTTAAAAGTGATTGGGTTTAGTTTGTTGTGGTAAGGGTTAGCTGGTGATGATTTAGAGTAGCCGAAGTATTTTAGGTGAGTCTGGCATAGTTTGTTATGATTTATACAACTTTTTTGTAATTTTAAGATGATATGGTTTGGTTTGTTGTGGTAAGGGATAGTTGGGGGTGATTTACGGTAGCCGAAGTAATTTAGGTGATTCTGGTATAGTTTGTTATGATTTTTAGCATTTTTTTGCAATTTTAAAGTGATTGGGCTTAGTTTGTTGCTTTAAAGTGTAGTTGGGGGTGATTTTTGATAGCCGAAGTAATTTAGGTGTGTTTGGCATAGTTTGCTATGGTTAGTAGCATTTTTTTGTAACTTAAAAGTGATTGGGTTTGGTTTGTTGTGGTAAGGGTTAGTTGGTGATGATTTATGGTAGCCGAAGTAATTTAGGCGAGTTTGGCAGTTTGCTATGGTTACTAGCATTTTTTTGTAATTTAAAAGTGATTGGGTTTAGTTTGTTGTGGTAAGGTTTAGTTGGTGATGATTTAGAGTAGCCGAAGTAATTTAGGTGAGTCTGGCATAGTTTGTTATGATTTATACAACTTTTTTTGTAATTTTAAGATGATATGGTTTGGTTTGTTGTGGTAAGGGATAGTTGGGGGTGATTTACGGTAGCCGAAGTAATTTAGGTGATTCTGGTATAGTTTGTTATGATTTTTAGCATTTTTTTGTAATTTTAAAGAGATTGGGCTTAGTTTGTTGCTGTAAAGTGTAGTTGGGGGTGACTTTTGATAGCCGAAGTAATTTAAGTGAGTTTGGGATAGTTTGCTATGGTTAGTAGCATTTTTTTGTAATTTAAAAGTGATTGGGTTTAGTTTGTTCTGGTAAGGGTTAGTTGGTTATGATTTATGGTAGCCGAAGTAATTTAGGCGAGTTTGGCAGTTTGCTATGGTTACTAGCATTTTTTTGTAATTTAAAAGTGATTGGGTTTAGTTTGTTGTGGTAAGGTTTAGTTGGTGATGATTTAGAGTAGCCGAAGTAATTTAGGACAGTCTGGCATAGTTTGTTATGATTTGTACACTTTTTTTTGTAATTTTAAGATGATATGGTTTGGTTTGTTGTGGTAAGGGATAGTTGGGGGTGATTTACGGTAGCCGAAGTAATTTAGGTGATTCTGGTATAGTTTGTTATGATTTTTAGCATTTTTTTGCAATTTTAAAGTGATTGGGCTTAGTTTGTTGCTGTAAAGTGTAGTTGGGAGTGATTTTTGATAGCCGAAGTAATTTAGGTGAGTTTGGCATAGTTTGCTATGGTTAATAGCATTTTTTTGTAATTTAAAAGTGATTGGGTTTAGTTTGTTGTGGTAAGGGTTAGCTGGTGATGATTTAGAGTAGCCGAAGTATTTTAGGTGAGTCTGGCATAGTTTGTTATGATTTATACAACTTTTTTTGTAATTTTAAGATGATATGGTTTGGTTTGTTGTGGTAAGGGATAGTTGGGGGTGATTTACGGTAGCCGAAGTAATTTAGGTGATTCTGGTATAGTTTGTTATGATTTTTAGCATTTTTTTGCAATTTTAAAGTGATTGGGCTTAGTTTGTTGCTTTAAAGTGTAGTTGGGGGTGATTTTTGATAGCCGAAGTAATTTAGGTGTGTTTGGCATAGTTTGCTATGGTTAGTAGCATTTTTTTGTAACTAAAAAGTGATTGGGTTTGGTTTGTTGTGGTAAGGGTTAGTTGGTGATGATTTATGGTAGCCGAAGTAATTTAGGTGAGTTTGGCATAGTTTGTTATGTTTTGTACACCTTTTTTTGTAATTTTAAGATGATATGGTTTGGTTTGTTGTGGTAAGGGATATTTGGGGGTGATTTACGGTAGCCGAAGTAATATAGGTGATTCTGGTATAGTTTGTTATGATTTTTAGCATTTTTTTGAAATTTTAAAGTGATTGGGCTTAGTTTGTTGCTGTAAAGTGTAGTTGGGGGTGATTTTTGATAGCCGAAGTTATTTAGGTGAGTTTGGCATAGTTTGCTATGGTTAGTAGCATTTTTTTGTAATTTAAAAGTGATTGGGTTTAGTTTGTTGTGGTAAGGGTTAGTTGGTGATGATTTAGAGTATCCGAAGTAATTTAGGTGAGTCTGGCGTAGTTTGTTATGATTTGTACAACTTTTTTTGTAATTTTAAGATGATATGGTTTGGTTTGTTGTGGTAAGGGATAGTTGGGGGTGATTTACGTTAACCAAAGTAATTTAGGTGATTCTGGTATAGTTTGTTATGATTTTTAGCATTTTTTTTGTAATTTCAAAGTGATTGGGCTTAGTTTGTTGCTGTAAAGTGTAGTTGGGGGTGATTTTTGATAGCCGAAGTAATTTAGGTGAGTTTGGCATAGTTTGCTATTGATAGTAGCATTTTTTTGTAATTTAAAAGTGATTGGGTTTAGTTTGTTGTGGTAAGGGTTAGTTGGTGATGATTTATGGTAGCCGAAGTAATTTAAGTGAGTTTGGCATAGTTTGCTATGGTTACTAGCATTTTTTTGTAATTTAAAAGTGATTGGGTTTAGTTTGTTGTGGTAAGGGTTAGTTGGTGATGATTTAGAGTAGCCGAAGTAATTTAGGTGAGTCTGGCATAGTTTGTTATGATTTGTACACTTTTTTTTGTAATTTTAATATGATATGGTTTGGTTTGTTGTGGTAAGGCATAATTGGGGGTGATTTACGGTAGCCGAAGTAATATAGGTGATTCTGGTATAGTTTGTTATGATTTTTAGCATTTTTTTGCAATTTTAAAGTGATTGGGCTTAGTTAGTTCCTGTAAAGTGTAGTTGGGAGTGATTTTTGATAACCGAAGTAATTTAGGTGAGTTTGGCATAGTTTGCTATGGTTAGTAGCATTTTTTTGTAATTTAAAACTGATTGGGTTTAGTTTGTTGTGGTAAGGGTTAGTTGGTGATGATTTAGAGTAGCCGAAGAAATTTAGGTGAGTCTGGCATAGTTTGTTATGATTTGTACACCTTTTTTTGTAATTGTAAGATGATATGGTTTGGTTTGTTGTGGTAAGGGATAGTTGGGGGTGATTTACGGTGGCCGAAGTAATTTAGGTGATTCTGGTATAGTTTAATATGATTTTTAGCATTTTTTTGTAATTTTAAAGTGATTGGGCTTAGTTTGTTGCTGTAAAGTGTAGTTGGGGGTGATTTTTGATAGCTGAAGTAATTTAGGTGAGTTTGGCATAGTTTTCTATGGTTAGTAGCATTTTTTTGTAATTTAAAAGTGATTGGGTCTAGTTTGTTGTAGTAAGAGTTAGTTGGTGATGATTTATGGTAGCCGAAGTAATTTGGGTGAGTTTAGCATAGTTTGCTATAGTTACTAGCCTTTTTTTGTAATTTAAAAGTGATTGGGTTTAGTTTGTCGTGGTAAGGGTTAGTTGGTGATGATTTAGAGTAGCCGAAGTAATTTAGGTGAGTGTGGCATAGTTTGTTATGATTTGTACACCTTTTTTTGTAATTTTAAAATGATATGGTTTGGTTTGTTGTGGTAATGGATAGTTGGGGGTGATTTACGGTTGCTGAAGCAATTTAGGTGATTCTGGTATAGTTTGTTATGATTTTTAGCATTTTTTTGTAATTTTAAAGTGATTGGGCTTAGTTTGTTGCTGTAAAGTGTAGTTGGGGGTGATTTTTGATAGCCGAAGTAATTTAGGTGAGTTTGGCATAGTTTGCTATGGTTAGTAGCATTTTTTTGTAATTTAAAAGTGATTGGGTTTAGTTTGTTGTGGTAAGGGTTAGTTGGTGATGATTTAGAGTTGCCGAAGTAATTTAGGTGAGTCTGGCATAGTTTGTTATGATTTGTACACCTTTTTTTGTAATTTTAAGATGATATGGTTTGCTTTGTTGTGGTAAGGGATAGTTGGGGGTGATTTACGGTAGCCGAAGTAATTTAGATGATTCTGGTATAGTTTGTTATGATTTTTAGCATTTTTTTGTAATTTTAAAGTGATTGGGCATAGTTTGTTGCTGTAAAGTGTAGTGGGGGTGATTTTTGATAGCCGAAGTAATTTAGGTGAGTTTGGCATAGTTTGCTTTGGTTACTAGCATTTTTTTGTAATGTAAAATTGATTGGGTTTAGTTTGTTGTGGTAAGGGTTAGTTGGTGATGATTTAGAGTAGCCGAAGTAATTTAGGTGAGTCTGGCATAGTTTGTTATGATTTGTACACCTTTTTTTGTAATTTTAAGATGATATGGTTTGGTTTGTTATGGTAAGGGATAGTTGGGGGTGATTTACGGTAGCCGAAGTAATTTAGGTGAGTTTGACATAGTTTGCTATGGTTACTAGCATTTTTTTGTAATTTAAAAGTGATTGGGTTTAGTTTGTTGTGGTAAGGGTTAGTTGTTGATGATTTATGGTAGCCAAAGTAATTTAGGTGAGTTTGGCATAGTTTGCAATGGTTACTAGCATTTTTTTGTAATTTAAAAGTGATTGGGTTTAGTTTGTTGTGGTAAGGGTTAGTTGGTGATGATTTAGAGTTGCCGAAGTAATTTTGGTGAGTCTGGCATAGTTTGTTATGATTTGTACACCTTTTTTTGTCATTTTAAGATGATATGGTTTGGTTTGTTGTGGTAAGGTATAGTTGGGGGTGATTTACGGTAGCCGAAGTAATTTAGGTGATTCTGGTATAGTTTGTTATGATTTTTAGCATTTTTTTTGTAATTTTAAAGTGATTGAGCTTAGTTTGTTGCTGTAAAGTGTAGTTGGGGGTGATTTTTGATAGCCGAAGAAATTTAGGTGAGTTTGGCATAGTTTGCAATGGTTAGTAGCATTTTTTTGTAATTTAAAAAGTGATTGGGTTTAGTTTGTGGTGGTAAGGGTTAGTTGGTGATGATTTATGGTAGCCGAAGTAATTTAGGTGAGTTTGGCATAGTTTGCTATGGTTACTAGCATTTTTTTGTAATTTAAAAGTGATTGGGTTTAGTTTGTTGTGGTAAGAGTTAGTTGGTGATGATTTAGAGTAGCCGAAGTAATTTTGGTGAGTCTGGCATAGTTTGTTATGATTTGTACACCTTTTTTTGTAATTTTAAGATGATATGGTTTGGTTTGTTGTGGTAAGGGATAGTTGGGGGTGATTTACGGTAGCCGAAGTAATTTAGGTGATTCTGGTATAGTTTGTTACGATTTTTAGCATTTTTTTGTAATTTTAAAGTGATTGGGCTTAGTTTGTTGCTGTAAAGTGTAGTTGGGGGTGATTTTTGATAGCCGAAGTAATTTAGGTAAGGTTGGCATAGTTTGCTATGGTTAGTAGCATTTTTTTGTAATTTAAAAGTGATTGGGTTTAGTTTGTTGCGGTAAGGGTTAGTTGGTGATGATTTATGGTAGCCGAAGTAATTTAGGTGAGTTTGGTATAGTTTGTTATGATTTTTAGCATTTTTTGTAATTTTAAAGTGATTGGGCTTAGTTTGTTGCTGTAAAGTGTAGTTGGGAATGATTTTTGATAGCCGAAGTAATTTAGGTGAGTTTGGCATAGTCTGCTATGGTTAGTAGCATTTTTTTTAAATATAAAAGTGATTGGGTTTAGTTTGTTGTGGTAAGGGTTAGTTGGTGATGATTTATGGTAGCCGAAGTAATTTAGGTGAGTTTGGCATAGTTTGCTATGGTTACTAGAATTTTTTTGTAATTTAAAAGTGATTGGGTTTAGTTTGTTGTGGTAAGGGTTAGTTGGTGATGATTTAGAGTAGCCGAAGTAATTTAAGTGAGTCTGGCATTGTTTGTTATGATTTGTACACCTTTTTTTGTAATTTTAAGATGATATGGTTTGGTTTGTTGTGGTAAGGGATAGTTGGGGGTGATTTACGGTAGCCGAAGTAATTTAGGTGATTCTGGTATAGTTTGTTATGATTTTTAGCCTTTTTTTGTAATTTTAAAGTGATTGGGCTTAGTTTGTTGCTGTAAAGTGTAGTTGGGGGTGATTTTTGATAGCCGAAGTAATTTAGGTAAATTTGGCATAGTTTGCTATGGTTAGTAGCATTTTTTTGTAACTTAAAAGTGATTGGGTTTAGTTTGTTGTGGTAAGGGTTAGTTGTTGATGATTTATGGTAGCCAAAGTAATTTAGGTGAGTTTGGCATAGTTTGCAATGGTTACTAGCATTTTTTTGTAATTTAAAATTGATTGGGTTTAGTTTGTTGTGGTAAGGGTTAGTTGGTGATGATTTAGAGTAGCCGAAGTAATTTAGGTGAGTCTGGCATAGTTTGTTATGATTTGTACACCTTTTTTTGTAATTTTAAGATGATATGGTTTGGTTTGTTATGGTAAGGGATAGTTGGGGGTGATTTACGGTAGCCGAAGTAATTTAGGTGAGTTTGACATAGTTTGCTATGGTTACTAGCATTTTTTTGTAATTTAAAAGTGATTGGGTTTAGTTTGTTGTGGTAAGGGTTAGTTGTTGATGATTTATGGTAGCCAAAGTAATTTAGGTGAGTTTGGCATAGTTTGCAATGGTTACTAGCATTTTTTTGTAATTTAAAAGTGATTGGGTTTAGTTTGTTGTGGTAAGGGTTAGTTGGTGATGATTTAGAGTTGCCGAAGTAATTTTGGTGAGTCTGGCATAGTTTGTTATGATTTGTACACCTTTTTTTGTCATTTTAATATGATATGGTTTGGTTTGTTGTGGTAAGGTATAGTTGGGGGTGATTTACGGTAGCCGAAGTAATTTAGGTGATTCTGGTATAGTTTGTTATGATTTTTAGCATTTTTTTGTAATTTTAAAGTGATTGAGCTTAGTTTGTTGCTGTAAAGTGTAGTTGGGGGTGATTTTTGATAGCCGAAGTAATTTAGGTGAGTTTGGCATAGTTTGCAATGGTTAGTAGCATTTTTTTGTAATTTAAAAAGTGATTGGGTTTAGTTTGTGGTGGTAAGGGTTAGTTGGTGATGATTTATGGTAGCCGAAGTAATTTAGGTGAGTTTGGCATAGTTTGCTATGGTTACTAGCATTTTTTTGTAATTTAAAAGTGATTGGGTTTAGTTTGTTGTGGTAAGAGTTAGTTGGTGATGATTTAGAGTAGCCGAAGTAATTTTGGTGAGTCTGGCATAGTTTGTTATGATTTGTACACCTTTTTTTGTAATTTTAAGATGATATGGTTTGGTTTGTTGTGGTAAGGGATAGTTGGGGGTGATTTACGGTAGCCGAAGTAATTTAGGTGATTCTGGTATAGTTTGTTACGATTTTTAGCATTTTTTTGTAATTTTAAAGTGATTGGGCTTAGTTTGTTGCTGTAAAGTGTAGTTGGGGGTGATTTTTGATAGCCGAAGTAATTTAGGTAAGGTTGGCATAGTTTGCTATGGTTAGTAGCATTTTTTTGTAATTTAAAAGTGATTGGGTTTAGTTTGTTGCGGTAAGGGTTAGTTGGTGATGATTTATGTTAGCCGAAGTAATTTAGGTGAGTTTGGTATAGTTTGTTATGATTTTTAGCATTTTTTGTAATTTTAAAGTGATTGGGCTTAGTTTGTTGCTGTAAAGTGTAGTTGGGAATGATTTTTGATAGCCGAAGTAATTTAGGTGAGTTTGGCATAGTCTGCTATGGTTAGTAGCATTTTTTTTAAATATAAAAGTGATTGGGTTTAGTTTGTTGTGGTAAGGGTTAGTTGGTGATGATTTATGGTAGCCGAAGTAATTTAGGTGAGTTTGGCATAGTTTGCTATGGTTACTAGAATTTTTTTGTAATTTAAAAGTGATTGGGTTTAGTTTGTTGTGGTAAGGGTTAGTTGGTGATGATTTAGAGTAGCCGAAGTAATTTAGGTGAGTTTGGCATTGTTTGTTATGATTTGTACACCTTTTTTTGTAATTTTAAGATGATATGGTTTGGTTTGTTGTGGTAAGGGATCGTTGGGGGTGATTTACGGTAGCCGAAGTAATTTAGGTGATTCTGGTATAGTTTGTTATGATTTTTAGCATTGTTTTGTAATTTTAAAGTGATTGGGCTTAGTTTGTTGCTGTAAAGTGTAGTTGGGGGTGATTTTTGATAGCCGAAGTAATTTAGGTAAATTTGGCATAGTTTGCTATGGTTAGTAGCATTTTTTTGTAACTTAAAAGTGATTGGGTTTAGTTTGTTGTGGTAAGGGTTAGTTGGTGATGATTTAAAGTAGCCGAAGTAATTTAGGTGAGTCTGGCATAGTTTGTTATGATTTGTACACCTTTTTTTGTAATTTCAAGATGATATGGTTTGATTTGTTGTGATAAGGGTTAGTTGGGGGTGATTTACGTTAGCCGAAGTAATTTAGGTGATTCTGGTATAGTTTGTTATGATTTTTAGCATTTTTTTGTAATTTTAAAGTGATTGGGCTTAGTTTGTTGCTGTAAAGTGTAGTTGGGAGTGATTTTTGATAGCCGAAGTAATTTAGGTGAGTTTGGCATAGTTTGCTATGGTTAGTAGCATTTTTTTGTAATTTAAAAGTGATTGGGTTTAGTTTGTTGTGGTAAGGGTTAGTTGGTGATGATTTATGGTAGCCGAAGTAATTTAGGTGAGTTTGGCATAGTTTGCTATGGTTACTAGCATTTTTTTGTAATTTAAAAGTGATTGGGTTTAGTTTGTTGTGGTAAGGGTTAGTTGGTGATGATTTAGAGTAGCCGAAGTAATTTAGGTGAGTCTGGCATAGTTTGTTATGATTTAAACACCTTTTTTTGTAATTTTAAGATGATATGGTTTGGTTTGTTGTGGTAAGGGATAGTTGGGGGTAATTTACGGTAGCCGAAGTAATTTAGGTGATTCTGGTATAGTTTGTTATGATTTTTAGCATTTTTTTGCAATTTTAAAGTGATTGGGCTTAGTTTGTTGCTGTAAAGTGTAGTTGGGAGTGATTTTTGATAGCCGAAGTAATTTAGGTGAGTTTGGCATAGTTTGCTATGGTTAGTAGCATTTTTTTGTAATTTAAAAGTGATTGGGTTTAGTTTGTTGTGGTAAGGGTTAGCTGGTGATGATTTAGAGTAGCCGAAGTAATTTAGGTGAGTCTGGCATAGTTTGTTATGATTTATACAACTTTTTTTGTAATTTTAAGATGATATGGTTTGGTTTCTTGTGGTAAGGGATAGTTGGGGGTGATTTACGGTAGCCGAAGTAATTTAGATGATTCTGGTATAGTTTGTTATGATTTTTAGCATTTTTTTGCAATTTTAAAGTGATTGGGCTTAGTTTGTTGCTGTAAAGTGTAGTTGGGGGTGATTTTTGATAGCCGAAGTAATTTAGGTGTGTTTGGCATAGTTTGCTATGGTTAGTAGCATTTTTTTGTAACTTAAAAGTGATTGGGTTTAGTTTGTTGTGGTAAGGGTTAGTTGGTGATGATTTATGGTAGCCGAAGTAATTTAGGTGAGTTTGGCATAGTTTGTTATGATTTGTACACCTTTTTTTGTAATTTTAAGATGATATGGTTTGGTTTGTTGTGGTAAGGGATATTTGGGGGTGATTTACGTTAGTCGAAGTAATATAGGTGATTTTGGTATAGTTTGTTATGATTTTTAGCATTTTTTTGAAATTTTAAAGTGATTGGGCTTAGTTTGTTGCTGTAAAGTGTAGTTGGGGGTGATTTTTGATAGCCGAAGTAATTTAGGTGAGTTTGGCATAGTTTGCTATGGTTAGTAGCATTTTTTTGTAATTTAAAAGTGATTGAGTTTAGTATGTTGTGGTAAGGGTTAGTTGGTGATGATTTAGAGTATCCGAAGTAATTTAGGTGAGTCTGGCGTAGTTTGTTATGATTTGTACAACTTTTTTTGTAATTTTAAGATGATATGGTTTGGTTTGTTGTGGTAAGGGATAGTTGGGGGTGATTTACGGTGGCCGAAGTAATTTAGGTGATTCTGGTATAGTTTGATATGATTTTTAGCATTTTTTTGTAATTTTAAAATGATTGGGCTTAGTTTGTTGCTGTAAAGTGTAGTTGGGGGTGATTTTTGATAGCTGAAGTAATTTAGGTGAGTTTGGCATAGTTTTCTATGGTTAGTAGCATTTTTTTGTAATTTAAAAGTGATTGGGTCTAGTTTGTTGTGGTAAGAGTTAGTTGGTGATGATTTATGGTAGCCGAAGTAATTTGGGTGAGTTTGGCATAGTTTGCTATAGTTACTAGCCTTTTTTTGTAATTTAAAAGTGATTGGGTTTAGTTTGTCGTGGTAAGGGTTAGTTGGTGATGATTTAGAGTAGCCGAAGTAATTTAGGTGAGTGTGGCATTGTTTGTTATGATTTGTACACCTTTTTTTGTAATTTTAAGATGATATGGTTTGGTTTGTTGTGGTAATGGATAGCTGGGGGTGATTTACGGTTGCTGAAGCAATTTAGGTGATTCTGGTATAGTTTGTTATGATTTTTAGCATTTTTTTGTAATTTTAAAGTGATTGGGCTTAGTTTGTTGCTGTAAAGTGTAGTTGGGGGTGATTTTTGATAGCCGAAGTAATTTAGGTGAGTTTGGCATAGTTTGCTATGGTTAGTAGCATTTTTTTGTAATTTAAAAGTGATTGGGTTTAGTTTGTTGTGGTAAGGGTTAATTGGTGATGATTTATGGTAGCCGAAGTAATTTAGGTGAGTTTGGCATAGTTTGCTATGGTTACTAGCATTTTTTTGTAATTTAAAAGTGATTGGGTTTAGTTTGTTGTGGTAAGGGTTAGTTGGTGATGATTTAGAGTTGCCGAAGGAATTTAGGTGAGTCTGGCATAGTTTGTTATGATTTGTACACCTTTTTTTGTAATTTTAAGATGATATGGTTTGCTTTGTTGTGGTAAGGGATAGTTGGGGGTGATTTACGGTAGCCGAAGTAATTTAGATGATTCTGGTATAGTTTGTTATGATTTTTAGCATTTTTTTGTAATTTTAAAGTGATTGGGCTTAGTTTGTTGCTGTAAAGTGTAGTGGGGGTGATTTTTGATAGCCGAAGTAATTTAGGTGAGTTTGGCATAGTTTGCTATGGTTACTAGCACTTTTTGTAATGTAAAATTGATTGGGTTTAGTTTGTTGTGGTAAGGGTTAGTTGGTGATGATTTAGAGTAGCCGAAGTAATTTAGGTGAGTCTGGCATAGTTTGTTATGATTTGTACACCTTTTTTTGTAATTTTATGATGATATGGTTTGGTTTGTTATAATAAGGGATAGTTGGGGGTGATTTACGGTAGCCGAAGTAATTTAGGTGAGTTTGACATAGTTTGCTATGGTTACTAGCATTTTTTTGTAATTTAAAAGTGATTAGGTTTAGTTTGTTGTGGTAAGGGTTAGTTGTTGATGATTTATGGTAGCCGAAGTAATTTAGGTGAGTTTGGCATAGTTTGCGATGGTTACTAGCATTTTTTTGTAATTTAAAAGTGATTGGGTTTAGTTTGTTGTGGTAAGGGTTAGTTGGTGATGATTTAGAGTTGCCGAAGTAATTTTGGTGAGTCTGGCATAGTTTGTTATGATTTGTACACCTTTTTTTGTAATTTTAAGATGATATGGTTTGGTTTGTTGTGGTAAGGGATAGTTGGGGGTGATTTACGGTAGCCGAAGTAATTTAGGTGATTCTGGTATAGTTTGTTATGATTTTTAGCATTTTTTTGTAATTTTAAAGTGATTGAGCTTAGTTTGTTGCTGTAAAGTGTAGTTGGGGGTGATTTTTGATAGCCGAAGTAATTTAGGTGAGTTTGGCATAGTTTGCAATGGTTAGTAGCATTTTTTTGTAATTTAAAAAGTGATTGGGTTTAGTTTGTGGTGGTAAGGGTTAGTTGGTGATGATTTATGGTAGCCGAAGTAATTTAGGTGAGTTTGGCATAGTTTGCTATGGTTACTAGCATTTTTTTGTAATTTAAAAGTGATTGGGTTTAGTTTGTTGTGGTAAGGGTTAGTTGGTGATGATTTAGGGTAGCCTAAGTAATTTAGGTGAGTTTGGCATAGTTTGCTATGGTTACTAGAATTTTTTTGTAATTTAAAAGTGATTGGGTTTAATTTGTTGTGGTAAGGGTTAGTTGGTGATGATTTAGAGTAGCCGAAGTAATTTAGGTGAGTCTGGCATAGTTTGTTATGATTTGTACACCTTTTTTTGTAATTTTAAGATGATATGGTTTGGTTTGTCGTGGTAAAGGATAGTTGGGGGTGATTTACGGTAGCCGAAGTAATTTAGGTGATTCTGGTATAGTTTGTTATGATTTTTAGCATTTTTTTGTAATTTTAAAGTGATTGGGCTTAGTTTGTTGCTGTAAAGTGTAGTTGGGGGTGATTTTTGATAGCCGAAGTAATTTAGGTAAGTTTGGCATAGTTTGCTATAGTTAGTAGCATTTTTTTGTAACATAAAAGTGATTGGGTTTAGTTTGTTGTGGTAAGGGTTAGTTGGTGATGATTTAATGTAGCCGAAGTAATTTAGGTGAGTCTGGCATAGTTTGTTATGATTTGTACACCGTTTTTTGTAATTTTAAGATGATATGGTTTGGTTTGTTGTGGTAAGGGATAGTTGGGGGTGATTTACGGTAGCCGAAGTAATTTAGGTGATTCTGGTATAGTTTGTTATGATTTTTAGCATTTTTTTGTAATTTTAAAGTGATTGGGCTTTGTTTGTTGCTGTAAAGTGTAGTTGGGGGTGATTTTTGATAGCCGAAGTAATTTAGGTGAGTTTGGCATAGTTTGCTATGGTTAGTAGCATTTTTTTGTAACTTAAAAGTGATTGGGTTTAGTTTGTTGTGGTAAGGGTTAGTTGGTGATGATTTAAAGTAGCCGAAGCAATTTAGGTGAGTCTAGCATAGTTTGTTATGATTTGTACACCTTTTTTTGTAATTTCAAGATGATATGGTTTGATTTGTTGTGGTAAGGGATAGTTGAGGGTGATTTACGTTAGCCAAAGTAATTTAGGTGATTCTGGTATAGTTTGATATGATTTTTAGCATTTTTTTGTAATTTTAGCATTTTTTTGTAACTTAAAAATGATTGGGTTTAGTTTGTTGTGGTAAGGGTTAGTTGGTGATGATTTAAAGTAGCCGAAGTAATTTAGGTGAGTCTAGCATAGTTTGTTAAGATTTGTACATCTTTTTTTGTAATTTCAAGATGATATGGTTTGATTTGTTGTGGTAAGGGATAGTTGGGGGTGATTTACGTTAGCCGAAGTAATTTAGGTGATTCTGGTATAGTTTGATATGATTTTTAGCATTTTTTTGTAATTTTAAAGTGATTGGGCTTAGTTTGTTGCTGTAAAGTGTAGTTGGGAGTGATTTTTGATAGCCGAAGTAATTTAGGTGAGTTTGGCATAGTTTGCTATGGTTAGTAGCATTTTTTTGTAATTTAAAAGTGATTGGTTTTAGTTTGTTGTGGTAAGGGTTAGTTGGTGATGATTAAGAGTAGCCGAAGTAATTTAGATGATTCTGGTATAGTTTGTTATGATTTTTAGCATTTTTTTGTAATTTTAAAGTGATTGGGCTTAGTTTGTTGCTGTAAAGTGTAGTGGGGGTGATTTTTGATAGCCGAAGTAATTTAGGTGAGTTTGGCATAGTTTGCTATGGTTACTAGCACTTTTTGTAATGTAAAATTGATTGGGTTTAGTTTGTTGTGGTAAGGGTTAGTTGGTGATGATTTAGAGTAGCCGAAGTAATTTAGGTGAGTCTGGCATAGTTTGTTATGATTTGTACACCTTTTTTTGTAATTTTATGATGATATGGTTTGGTTTGTTATAATAAGGGATAGTTGGGGGTGATTTACGGTAGCCGAAGTAATTTAGGTGAGTTTGACATAGTTTGCTATGGTTACTAGCATTTTTTTGTAATTTAAAAGTGATTAGGTTTAGTTTGTTGTGGTAAGGGTTAGTTGTTGATGATTTATGGTAGCCGAAGTAATTTAGGTGAGTTTGGCATAGTTTGCGATGGTTACTAGCATTTTTTTGTAATTTAAAAGTGATTGGGTTTAGTTTGTTGTGGTAAGGGTTAGTTGGTGATGATTTAGAGTTGCCGAAGTAATTTTGGTGAGTCTGGCATAGTTTGTTATGATTTGTACACCTTTTTTTGTAATTTTAAGATGATATGGTTTGGTTTGTTGTGGTAAGGGATAGTTGGGGGTGATTTACGGTAGCCGAAGTAATTTAGGTGATTCTGGTATAGTTTGTTATGATTTTTAGCATTTTTTTGTAATTTTAAAGTGATTGAGCTTAGTTTGTTGCTGTAAAGTGTAGTTGGGGGTGATTTTTGATAGCCGAAGTAATTTAGGTGAGTTTGGCATAGTTTGCAATGGTTAGTAGCATTTTTTTGTAATTTAAAAAGTGATTGGGTTTAGTTTGTGGTGGTAAGGGTTAGTTGGTGATGATTTATGGTAGCCGAAGTAATTTAGGTGAGTTTGGCATAGTTTGCTATGGTTACTAGCATTTTTTTGTAATTTAAAAGTGATTGGGTTTAGTTTGTTGTGGTAAGGGTTAGTTGGTGATGATTTAGGGTAGCCTAAGTAATTTAGGTGAGTTTGGCATAGTTTGCTATGGTTACTAGAATTTTTTTGTAATTTAAAAGTGATTGGGTTTAATTTGTTGTGGTAAGGGTTAGTTGGTGATGATTTAGAGTAGCCGAAGTAATTTAGGTGAGTCTGGCATAGTTTGTTATGATTTGTACACCTTTTTTTGTAATTTTAAGATGATATGGTTTGGTTTGTCGTGGTAAAGGATAGTTGGGGGTGATTTACGGTAGCCGAAGTAATTTAGGTGATTCTGGTATAGTTTGTTATGATTTTTAGCATTTTTTTGTAATTTTAAAGTGATTGGGCTTAGTTTGTTGCTGTAAAGTGTAGTTGGGGGTGATTTTTGATAGCCGAAGTAATTTAGGTAAGTTTGGCATAGTTTGCTATAGTTAGTAGCATTTTTTTGTAACATAAAAGTGATTGGGTTTAGTTTGTTGTGGTAAGGGTTAGTTGGTGATGATTTAATGTAGCCGAAGTAATTTAGGTGAGTCTGGCATAGTTTGTTATGATTTGTACACCGTTTTTTGTAATTTTAAGATGATATGGTTTGGTTTGTTGTGGTAAGGGATAGTTGGGGGTGATTTACGGTAGCCGAAGTAATTTAGGTGATTCTGGTATAGTTTGTTATGATTTTTAGCATTTTTTTGTAATTTTAAAGTGATTGGGCTTTGTTTGTTGCTGTAAAGTGTAGTTGGGGGTGATTTTTGATAGCCGAAGTAATTTAGGTGAGTTTGGCATAGTTTGCTATGGTTAGTAGCATTTTTTTGTAACTTAAAAGTGATTGGGTTTAGTTTGTTGTGGTAAGGGTTAGTTGGTGATGATTTAAAGTAGCCGAAGCAATTTAGGTGAGTCTAGCATAGTTTGTTATGATTTGTACACCTTTTTTTGTAATTTCAAGATGATATGGTTTGATTTGTTGTGGTAAGGGATAGTTGAGGGTGATTTACGTTAGCCAAAGTAATTTAGGTGATTCTGGTATAGTTTGATATGATTTTTAGCATTTTTTTGTAATTTTAGCATTTTTTTGTAACTTAAAAATGATTGGGTTTAGTTTGTTGTGGTAAGGGTTAGTTGGTGATGATTTAAAGTAGCCGAAGTAATTTAGGTGAGTCTAGCATAGTTTGTTAAGATTTGTACATCTTTTTTTGTAATTTCAAGATGATATGGTTTGGTTTGTTGTGGTAAGGGATAGTTGGGGGTGATTTACGGTAGCCGAAGTAATTTAGGTGATTCTGGTATAGTTTGTTATGATTTTTAGCATTTTTTTGTAATTTTAAAGTGATTGGGCTTTGTTTGTTGCTGTAAAGTGTAGTTGGGGGTGATTTTTGATAGCCGAAGTAATTTAGGTGAGTTTGGCATAGTTTGCTATGGTTAGTAGCATTTTTTTGTAATTTAAAAGTGATTGGTTTTAGTTTGTTGTGGTAAGGGTTAGTTGGTGATGATTAAGAGTAGCCGAAGTAATTTAGGTGAGTCTGGTATAGTTTGATATGATTTTTAGCATTTTTTTGTAATTTTAGCATTTTTTTGTAACTTAAAAATGATTGGGTTTAGTTTGTTGTGGTAAGTGTTAGTTGGTGATGATTTAAAGTAGCCGAAGTAATTTAGGTGAGTCTAGCATAGTTTGTTAAGATTTGTACATCTTTTTTTGTAATTTCAAGATGATATGGTTTGGTTTGTTGTGGTAAGGGATAGTTGGGGGTGATTTACGGTAGCCGAAGTAATTTAGGTGATTCTGGTATAGTTTGTTATGATTTTTAGCATTTTTTTGTAATTTTAAAGTGATTGGGCTTAGTTTGTTGCTGTAAAGTGTAGTTGGGTGTGATTTTTGATAGCCGAAGTAATTTAGGTGAGTTTGGCATAGTTTGCTATGGTTACTTGCATTTTTTGTAATTTAAAAGTGATTGGGTTTAGTTTGTTGTGGTAAGGGTTAGTTGGTGATGATTTATGGTAGTCGAAGTAATTTAGGTGAGTTTGGCATAGTTTGCTATAGTTACTAGCATTTTTTGTAATTTAAAAGTGATTGGGTTTAGTTTGTCGTGGTAAGGGTTAGTTGGTGATGATTTAGAGTAGCCGAAGTAATTTAGGTGAGTGTGGCATAGTTTGTTATGATTTGTACACCTTTTTTTGTAATTTTAAGATGATATGGTTTGGTTTGTTGTGGTAATGGATAGTTGGGGGTGATTTACGGTAGCCGAAGTAATTTAGGTGATTCTGGTATAGTTTGTTATGATTTTTAGCATATTTTTGTAATTTTAAAGTGATTGGGCTTAGTTTGTTGCGTAAAGTGTAGTTGGGAGTGATTTTTGATAGCCGAAGTAATTTAGCTGAGTTTGGCATAGTTTGCTATGGTTAGTAGCATTTTTTTGTAATTTAAAAGTGATTGGGTTTAGTTTGTTGTGGTAAGGGTTAGTTGGTGATGATTTAGAGTAGCCGAAGTAATTTATTTGAGTCTGGCATAGTTTGTTATGATTTGTACACCTTTTTTTGTAATTTTAAGATGATATGGTTTGGTTTTTTGTGGTAAGGGATAGTTGGGGGTGATTTACGGTAGCCGAAGTAATTTAGGTGATTCTGGTATAGTTTGTTATGATTTTTAGCATTTTTTGTAATTTTAAAGTGATTGGGCTTAGTTTGTTGCTGTAAAGTGTAGTTGGGGGTGATTTTTGATAGCCGAAGTAACTTAGGTGAATTTGGCATAGTTTGCTATGGTTACTAGCATTTTTTTGTAATTTAAAAGTGATTGGGTTTAGTTTGTTGTGGTAAGGGTTAGTTGGTGATGATTTAGAGTAGCCGAAGTAATTTAGGTGAGTCTGGCATAGTTTGTTATGATTTGTACACCTTTTTTTGTAATTTTAAGTTGATATGGTTTGGTTTGTTGTGGTAAGGTATAGTTGGGGGTGATTTACGGTAGCCGAAGTAATTTAGGTGATTCTGGTATAGTTTGTTATGATTTTTAGCATTTTTTTGTAATTTTAAAGTGATTGGGCTTAGTTTGTTGCTGTAAAGTGTAGTTGGGGGTGATTTTTGATAGCCGAAGTAATTTAGGTGTGTTTGGCATAGTTTGCTATGGTTAGTAGCATTTTTTTGTAATTTAAAAATGATTGGGTTTAGTTTGTTGTGGTAAGGGTTAGTTGGTGATGATTTAGAGTATCCGAAGTAATTTAGGTGAGTCTGGCGTAGTTTGTTATGATTTGTACAACTTTTTTTGTAATTTTAAGATGATATGGTTTGGTTTGTTGTGGTAAGGGATAGTTGGGGGTGATTTACGGTGGCCGAAGTAATTTAGGTGATTCTGGTATAGTTTGATATGATTTTTAGCATTTTTTTGTAATTTTAAAATGATTGGGCTTAGTTTGTTGCTGTAAAGTGTAGTTGGGGGTGATTTTTGATAGCTGAAGTAATTTAGGTGAGTTTGGCATAGTTTTCTATGGTTAGTAGCATTTTTTTGTAATTTAAAAGTGATTGGGTCTAGTTTGTTGTGGTAAGAGTTAGTTGGTGATGATTTATGGTAGCCGAAGTAATTTGGGTGAGTTTGGCATAGTTTGCTATAGTTACTAGCCTTTTTTTGTAATTTAAAAGTGATTGGGTTTAGTTTGTCGTGGTAAGGGTTAGTTGGTGATGATTTAGAGTAGCCGAAGTAATTTAGGTGAGTGTGGCATTGTTTGTTATGATTTGTACACCTTTTTTTGTAATTTTAAGATGATATGGTTTGGTTTGTTGTGGTAATGGATAGCTGGGGGTGATTTACGGTTGCTGAAGCAATTTAGGTGATTCTGGTATAGTTTGTTATGATTTTTAGCATTTTTTTGTAATTTTAAAGTGATTGGGCTTAGTTTGTTGCTGTAAAGTGTAGTTGGGGGTGATTTTTGATAGCCGAAGTAATTTAGGTGAGTTTGGCATAGTTTGCTATGGTTAGTAGCATTTTTTTGTAATTTAAAAGTGATTGGGTTTAGTTTGTTGTGGTAAGGGTTAATTGGTGATGATTTATGGTAGCCGAAGTAATTTAGGTGAGTTTGGCATAGTTTGCTATGGTTACTAGCATTTTTTTGTAATTTAAAAGTGATTGGGTTTAGTTTGTTGTGGTAAGGGTTAGTTGGTGATGATTTAGAGTTGCCGAAGTAATTTAGGTGAGTCTGGCATAGTTTGTTATGATTTGTACACCTTTTTTTGTAATTTTAAGATGATATGGTTTGGTTTGTTGTGGTAAGGGATAGTTGGGGGTGATTTACGGTAGCCGAAGTAATTTAGGTGATTCTGGTATAGTTTGTTATGATTTTTAGCATTTTTTTGTAATTTTAAAGTGATTGAGCTTAGTTTGTTGCTGTAAAGTGTAGTTGGGGGTGATTTTTGATAGCCGAAGTAATTTAGGTGAGTTTGGCATAGTTTGCAATGGTTAGTAGCATTTTTTTGTAATTTAAAAAGTGATTGGGTTTAGTTTGTGGTGGTAAGGGTTAGTTGGTGATGATTTATGGTAGCCGAAGTAATTTAGGTGAGTTTGGCATAGTTTGCTATGGTTACTAGCATTTTTTTGTAATTTAAAAGTGATTGGGTTTAGTTTGTTGTGGTAAGGGTTAGTTGGTGATGATTTAGGGTAGCCTAAGTAATTTAGGTGAGTTTGGCATAGTTTGCTATGGTTACTAGAATTTTTTTGTAATTTAAAAGTGATTGGGTTTAATTTGTTGTGGTAAGGGTTAGTTGGTGATGATTTAGAGTAGCCGAAGTAATTTAGGTGAGTCTGGCATAGTTTGTTATGATTTGTACACCTTTTTTTGTAATTTTAAGATGATATGGTTTGGTTTGTCGTGGTAAAGGATAGTTGGGGGTGATTTACGGTAGCCGAAGTAATTTAGGTGATTCTGGTATAGTTTGTTATGATTTTTAGCATTTTTTTGTAATTTTAAAGTGATTGGGCTTAGTTTGTTGCTGTAAAGTGTAGTTGGGGGTGATTTTTGATAGCCGAAGTAATTTAGGTAAGTTTGGCATAGTTTGCTATAGTTAGTAGCATTTTTTTGTAACATAAAAGTGATTGGGTTTAGTTTGTTGTGGTAAGGGTTAGTTGGTGATGATTTAATGTAGCCGAAGTAATTTAGGTGAGTCTGGCATAGTTTGTTATGATTTGTACACCGTTTTTTGTAATTTTAAGATGATATGGTTTGGTTTGTTGTGGTAAGGGATAGTTGGGGGTGATTTACGGTAGCCGAAGTAATTTAGGTGATTCTGGTATAGTTTGTTATGATTTTTAGCATTTTTTTGTAATTTTAAAGTGATTGGGCTTTGTTTGTTGCTGTAAAGTGTAGTTGGGGGTGATTTTTGATAGCCGAAGTAATTTAGGTGAGTTTGGCATAGTTTGCTATGGTTAGTAGCATTTTTTTGTAACTTAAAAGTGATTGGGTTTAGTTTGTTGTGGTAAGGGTTAGTTGGTGATGATTTAAAGTAGCCGAAGCAATTTAGGTGAGTCTAGCATAGTTTGTTATGATTTGTACACCTTTTTTTGTAATTTCAAGATGATATGGTTTGATTTGTTGTGGTAAGGGATAGTTGAGGGTGATTTACGTTAGCCAAAGTAATTTAGGTGATTCTGGTATAGTTTGATATGATTTTTAGCATTTTTTTGTAATTTTAGCATTTTTTTGTAACTTAAAAATGATTGGGTTTAGTTTGTTGTGGTAAGGGTTAGTTGGTGATGATTTAAAGTAGCCGAAGTAATTTAGGTGAGTCTAGCATAGTTTGTTAAGATTTGTACATCTTTTTTTGTAATTTCAAGATGATATGGTTTGATTTGTTGTGGTAAGGGATAGTTGGGGGTGATTTACGTTAGCCGAAGTAATTTAGGTGATTCTGGTATAGTTTGATATGATTTTTAGCATTTTTTTGTAATTTTAAAGTGATTGGGCTTAGTTTGTTGCTGTAAAGTGTAGTTGGGAGTGATTTTTGATAGCCGAAGTAATTTAGGTGAGTTTGGCATAGTTTGCTATGGTTAGTAGCATTTTTTTGTAATTTAAAAGTGATTGGTTTTAGTTTGTTGTGGTAAGGGTTAGTTGGTGATGATTAAGAGTAGCCGAAGTAATTTAGATGATTCTGGTATAGTTTGTTATGATTTTTAGCATTTTTTTGTAATTTTAAAGTGATTGGGCTTAGTTTGTTGCTGTAAAGTGTAGTGGGGGTGATTTTTGATAGCCGAAGTAATTTAGGTGAGTTTGGCATAGTTTGCTATGGTTACTAGCACTTTTTGTAATGTAAAATTGATTGGGTTTAGTTTGTTGTGGTAAGGGTTAGTTGGTGATGATTTAGAGTAGCCGAAGTAATTTAGGTGAGTCTGGCATAGTTTGTTATGATTTGTACACCTTTTTTTGTAATTTTATGATGATATGGTTTGGTTTGTTATAATAAGGGATAGTTGGGGGTGATTTACGGTAGCCGAAGTAATTTAGGTGAGTTTGACATAGTTTGCTATGGTTACTAGCATTTTTTTGTAATTTAAAAGTGATTAGGTTTAGTTTGTTGTGGTAAGGGTTAGTTGTTGATGATTTATGGTAGCCGAAGTAATTTAGGTGAGTTTGGCATAGTTTGCGATGGTTACTAGCATTTTTTTGTAATTTAAAAGTGATTGGGTTTAGTTTGTTGTGGTAAGGGTTAGTTGGTGATGATTTAGAGTTGCCGAAGTAATTTTGGTGAGTCTGGCATAGTTTGTTATGATTTGTACACCTTTTTTTGTAATTTTAAGATGATATGGTTTGGTTTGTTGTGGTAAGGGATAGTTGGGGGTGATTTACGGTAGCCGAAGCAATTTAGGTGATTCTGGTATAGTTTGTTATGATTTTTAGCATTTTTTTGTAATTTTAAAGTGATTGAGCTTAGTTTGTTGCTGTAAAGTGTAGTTGGGGGTGATTTTTGATAGCCGAAGTAATTTAGGTGAGTTTGGCATAGTTTGCAATGGTTAGTAGCATTTTTTTGTAATTTAAAAAGTGATTGGGTTTAGTTTGTGGTGGTAAGGGTTAGTTGGTGATGATTTATGGTAGCCGAAGTAATTTAGGTGAGTTTGGCATAGTTTGCTATGGTTACTAGCATTTTTTTGTAATTTAAAAGTGATTGGGTTTAGTTTGTTGTGGTAAGGGTTAGTTGGTGATGATTTAGGGTAGCCTAAGTAATTTAGGTGAGTTTGGCATAGTTTGCTATGGTTACTAGAATTTTTTTGTAATTTAAAAGTGATTGGGTTTAATTTGTTGTGGTAAGGGTTAGTTGGTGATGATTTAGAGTAGCCGAAGTAATTTAGGTGAGTCTGGCATAGTTTGTTATGATTTGTACACCTTTTTTTGTAATTTTAAGATGATATGGTTTGGTTTGTCGTGGTAAAGGATAGTTGGGGGTGATTTACGGTAGCCGAAGTAATTTAGGTGATTCTGGTATAGTTTGTTATGATTTTTAGCATTTTTTTGTAATTTTAAAGTGATTGGGCTTAGTTTGTTGCTGTAAAGTGTAGTTGGGGGTGATTTTTGATAGCCGAAGTAATTTAGGTAAGTTTGGCATAGTTTGCTATAGTTAGTAGCATTTTTTTGTAACATAAAAGTGATTGGGTTTAGTTTGTTGTGGTAAGGGTTAGTTGGTGATGATTTAATGTAGCCGAAGTAATTTAGGTGAGTCTGGCATAGTTTGTTATGATTTGTACACCGTTTTTTGTAATTTTAA
Organism: Eledona agricola; assembly: GCA_964023215.1. Taxonomy (NCBI): domain Eukaryota; kingdom Metazoa; phylum Arthropoda; class Insecta; order Coleoptera; family Tenebrionidae; genus Eledona; species Eledona agricola. The sequence goes on from CAXIEJ010000179.1 coordinate 1,095,476, forward strand.
GATGATATGGTTTGGTTTGTTGTGGTAAGGGATAGTTGGGGGTGATTTACGGTAGCCGAAGTAATTTAGGTGATTCTGGTATAGTTTGTTATGATTTTTAGCATTTTTTTGTAATTTTAAAGTGATTGGGCTTTGTTTGTTGCTGTAAAGTGTAGTTGGGGGTGATTTTTGATAGCCGAAGTAATTTAGGTGAGTTTGGCATAGTTTGCTATGGTTAGTAGCATTTTTTTGTAACTTAAAAGTGATTGGGTTTAGTTTGTTGTGGTAAGGGTTAGTTGGTGATGATTTAAAGTAGCCGAAGCAATTTAGGTGAGTCTAGCATAGTTTGTTATGATTTGTACACCTTTTTTTGTAATTTCAAGATGATATGGTTTGATTTGTTGTGGTAAGGGATAGTTGAGGGTGATTTACGTTAGCCAAAGTAATTTAGGTGATTCTGGTATAGTTTGATATGATTTTTAGCATTTTTTTGTAATTTTAGCATTTTTTTGTAACTTAAAAATGATTGGGTTTAGTTTGTTGTGGTAAGGGTTAGTTGGTGATGATTTAAAGTAGCCGAAGTAATTTAGGTGAGTCTAGCATAGTTTGTTAAGATTTGTACATCTTTTTTTGTAATTTCAAGATGATATGGTTTGATTTGTTGTGGTAAGGGATAGTTGGGGGTGATTTACGTTAGCCGAAGTAATTTAGGTGATTCTGGTATAGTTTGATATGATTTTTAGCATTTTTTTGTAATTTTAAAGTGATTGGGCTTAGTTTGTTGCTGTAAAGTGTAGTTGGGAGTGATTTTTGATAGCCGAAGTAATTTAGGTGAGTTTGGCATAGTTTGCTATGGTTAGTAGCATTTTTTTGTAATTTAAAAGTGATTGGTTTTAGTTTGTTGTGGTAAGGGTTAGTTGGTGATGATTAAGAGTAGCCGAAGTAATTTAGGTGAGTCTGGTATAGTTTGATATGATTTTTAGCATTTTTTTGTAATTTTAGCATTTTTTTGTAACTTAAAAATGATTGGGTTTAGTTTGTTGTGGTAAGTGTTAGTTGGTGATGATTTAAAGTAGCCGAAGTAATTTAGGTGAGTCTAGCATAGTTTGTTAAGATTTGTACATCTTTTTTTGTAATTTCAAGATGATATGGTTTGGTTTGTTGTGGTAAGGGATAGTTGGGGGTGATTTACGGTAGCCGAAGTAATTTAGGTGATTCTGGTATAGTTTGTTATGATTTTTAGCATTTTTTTGTAATTTTAAAGTGATTGGGCTTAGTTTGTTGCTGTAAAGTGTAGTTGGGTGTGATTTTTGATAGCCGAAGTAATTTAGGTGAGTTTGGCATAGTTTGCTATGGTTACTTGCATTTTTTGTAATTTAAAAGTGATTGGGTTTAGTTTGTTGTGGTAAGGGTTAGTTGGTGATGATTTATGGTAGTCGAAGTAATTTAGGTGAGTTTGGCATAGTTTGCTATAGTTACTAGCATTTTTTGTAATTTAAAAGTGATTGGGTTTAGTTTGTCGTGGTAAGGGTTAGTTGGTGATGATTTAGAGTAGCCGAAGTAATTTAGGTGAGTGTGGCATAGTTTGTTATGATTTGTACACCTTTTTTTGTAATTTTAAGATGATATGGTTTGGTTTGTTGTGGTAATGGATAGTTGGGGGTGATTTACGGTAGCCGAAGTAATTTAGGTGATTCTGGTATAGTTTGTTATGATTTTTAGCATATTTTTGTAATTTTAAAGTGATTGGGCTTAGTTTGTTGCGTAAAGTGTAGTTGGGAGTGATTTTTGATAGCCGAAGTAATTTAGCTGAGTTTGGCATAGTTTGCTATGGTTAGTAGCATTTTTTTGTAATTTAAAAGTGATTGGGTTTAGTTTGTTGTGGTAAGGGTTAGTTGGTGATGATTTAGAGTAGCCGAAGTAATTTATTTGAGTCTGGCATAGTTTGTTATGATTTGTACACCTTTTTTTGTAATTTTAAGATGATATGGTTTGGTTTTTTGTGGTAAGGGATAGTTGGGGGTGATTTACGGTAGCCGAAGTAATTTAGGTGATTCTGGTATAGTTTGTTATGATTTTTAGCATTTTTTGTAATTTTAAAGTGATTGGGCTTAGTTTGTTGCTGTAAAGTGTAGTTGGGGGTGATTTTTGATAGCCGAAGTAACTTAGGTGAATTTGGCATAGTTTGCTATGGTTACTAGCATTTTTTTGTAATTTAAAAGTGATTGGGTTTAGTTTGTTGTGGTAAGGGTTAGTTGGTGATGATTTAGAGTAGCCGAAGTAATTTAGGTGAGTCTGGCATAGTTTGTTATGATTTGTACACCTTTTTTTGTAATTTTAAGTTGATATGGTTTGGTTTGTTGTGGTAAGGTATAGTTGGGGGTGATTTACGGTAGCCGAAGTAATTTAGGTGATTCTGGTATAGTTTGTTATGATTTTTAGCATTTTTTTGTAATTTTAAAGTGATTGGGCTTAGTTTGTTGCTGTAAAGTGTAGTTGGGGGTGATTTTTGATAGCCGAAGTAATTTAGGTGTGTTTGGCATAGTTTGCTATGGTTAGTAGCATTTTTTTGTAATTTAAAAATGATTGGGTTTAGTTTGTTGTGGTAAGGGTTAGTTGGTGATAATTTAAAGTAGCCGAAGTAATTTAGGTGAGTCTGGCATAGTTTGTTATGATTTGTACACCTTTTTTTGTAATTTCAAGATGATATGGTTTGACTTGTTGTGGTAAGGGATAGTTGGGGGTGATTTACGTTAGCCGAAGTAATTTAGGTGATTCTGGTATATTTTGTTATGATTTTTAGAATTTGTTTGTAATTTTAAAGTGATTGGGCTTAGTTTGTTGCTGTAAAGTGTAGTTGGGGGTGATTTTTGATAGCCGAAGTAATTTAGGTGAGTTTGGCATAGTTTGCTATGGTTAGTAGCATTTTTTTGTAATTTAAAAGTGATTGGGTTTAGTTTGTTGTGGTAAGGGTTAGTTGGTGATGATTTATGGTAGCCGAAGTAATTTAGGTGAGTTTGGCATAGTTTGCTATGATTACTAGCAATTTTTTGTAATTTAAAAGTGATTGGGTTTAGTTTGTTCTGGTAAGGGTTAGTTGGTGATGATTTAGAGTAGCCGAAGTAATTTAGGTGAGTCTGGCATAGTTTGTTATGATTTGTACACCTTTTTTTGTAATTTTAAGATGATATGGTTTGGTTTGTTGTGGTAAGGGATAGTTGGGGGTGATTTACGGTAGCCGAAGTAATTTAGGTGATTCTGGTATAGTTTGTTATGATTTTTAGAATTTTTTTGTAATTTTATAGTGATTGGGCTTAGTTTGTTGCTGTAAAGTGTAGTTGGGGGTGATTTTTGATAGCCGAAGTAATTTAGGTGAGTTTGGCATAGTTTGCTATGGTTACTAGCATTTTTTTGTAATTTAAAAGTGATTGGGTTTAGTTTGTTGTGGTAAGGGTGAGTTGGTGATGATTTAGAGTAGCCGAAGTAATTTAGGTGAGTCTGGCATAGTTTTTTATGATTTGTACACCTTTTTTTGTATTTTTAAGATGATATGGTTTGGTTTATTGTGGTAAGGGATAGTTGGGGGTGATTTACGGTAGCCGAAGAAATTTAGGTGATTCTGGTATAGTTTGTTATGATTTTTAGCATTTTTTTGTAATTTTAAAGTGATTGGGCTTAGTTTGTTGTGGTAAGGGTTAGTTGGTGATGATTTATGGTAGCCGAAGTAATTTAGGTGAGTTTGGCATAGTTTGCTATGGTTACTAGCATTTTTTTGTAATTTAAAAGTGATTGGGTTTAGTTTGTTGTGGTAAGGGTTATTTGGTGATGATTTAGAGTAGCCGAAGTAATTTAGGTGAGTCTGGCATAGTTTGTTATGATTTGTACACCTTTTTTTGTAATTTTAAGATGATATGGTTTGGTTTGTTGTGGTAAGGGATAGTTGGGGGTGATTTACGGTAGCCGAAGTAATTTAGGTGATTCTGGTAAAGTTTGTTATGATTTTTAGCATTTTTTTGTAATTTTAAAGTGATTGGGCTTAGTTTGTTGCTGTAAAGTGTAGTTGGGTGTGATTTTTGATAGCCGAAGTAATTTAAGTGAGTTTGGCATAGTTTGCTATGGTTAGTAGCATTTTTTTGTAATTAAAAAGTGATTGGGTTTAGTTTGTTTTGGTAAGGGTGAGTTGGTGATGATTTATGGTAGCCGAAGTAATTTATCCGAGTTTGGCATAGTTTGCTATGGTTACTGGCATTTTTTGTAATTTAAAAGTGATTGGGTTTAGTTAGTTGTGGTAAGGGTTAGTTGGTGATGATTTAGAGTAGCCGAAATAATTTAGGTGAGTCTGGCATAGTTTGTTATGATTTGTACACCTTTTTTTGTAATTTTAAGATGATATGGTTTGGTTTGTTGTGGTAAGGGATAGTTGGGTGTGATTTACGGTAGCCGAAGTAATTTAGGTGATTCTGGTATAGTTTGTTATGATTTTTAGCATTTTTTTGTAATTTTATAATGATTGGGCTTAGTTTGTTGCTTTAAAGTGTAGTTGGGGGTGATTTTTGATAGCCGAAGTAATTTAGGTGAGTTTGGCATAGTTTGCTATGGTTAGTAGCATTTATTTGTAATTAAAAAATGATTGGGTTTAGTTTGTTGTGGTAAGGGTTAGTTGGTGATGATTTATGGTAGCCAAAGTAATTTAGGTGAGTTTGGCATAGTTTCCTATGGTTACTGGCATTTTTTTGTAATTTAAAAGTGATTGGGTTTAGTTTGTTGTGGTAAGGTTTAGTAGGTGATGATATAGAGTAGCCGAAGTAATTTAGGTGAGTCTGGCATAGTTTGTTATAATTTGTACACTTTTCTTTGTAATTTTAAGATGATATGGTTTGGTTTGTTGTGGTAAGGGATAGTTGGGGGTGATTTACGGTAGCCGAAGTAATTTAGGTGATTCTGGTATAGTTTGTTATGATTTGTAGCATTTTTTTGTAATTTTATAGTGATTGGGCTTAGTTTGTTGCTGTAAAGTGTAGTTGGGGGTGATTTTTGATAGCCGAAGTAATTTAGGTGAGTTTGGCATATTTTGCAAAGGTTAGTAGCATTTTTTTGTAATTTAAAAGTGATTGGGTTTAGTTTGTTGTGGTAAGGGTTAGTTGGTGATGATTTATGGTAGCCGAAGTAATTTAGGTGAGTTTGGCATAGTTTGCTATGGTTACTAGCATTTTTATGTAATTTAAAAGTGATTTTGTTTAGTTTGTTGTGGTAAGGGTGAGTTGGTGATGATTTAGTGTAGCCGAAGTAATTTAGGTGAGTCTGGCATAGTTTTTTATGATTTGTACACCTTTTTTTGTATTTTTAAGATGATATGGTTTGGTTTATTGTGGTAAGGGATAGTTGGGGGTGATTTACGGTAGCCGAAGAAATTTAGGTGATTCTGGTATAGTTTGTTATGATTTTTAGCATTTTTTTGTAATTTAAAAGAGATTGGGTTTAGTTTGTTGTGGTAAGGGTTAGTTGGTGATGATTTATGGTAGCCGCAGTATTTTAGGTGAGTTTGGCATAGTTTGCTATGGTTACTAGCAATTTTTTGTAATTTAAAAGTGATTGGGTTTAGTTTGTTGTGGTAAGGGTTAGTTGGTGATGATTTAGAGTAGCCGAAGTAATTTAGGTGAGTCTGGCATAGTTTGTTATGATTTGTACAACTTTTTTTGTAATTTTAAGATGATATGGTTTGGTTTGTTGTGGTAAGGGATAGTTGGGGGTGATTTACGGTAGCCGAAGTAATTTAGGTGATTCTGGTATAGTTTGTTATGATTTGTAGCATTTTTTTGTAATTTTATAGTGATTGGGCTTAGTTTGTTGCTGTAAAGTGTAGTTGGGGGTGATTTTTGATAGCCGAAGTAATTTAGGTGAGTTTGGCATATTTTGCAAACGTTAGTAGCAATTTGTTGTAATTTAAAAGTGATTGGGGATAGTTTGTTGTGGTAAGGGTTAGTTGGTGATGATTTATAGTAGCCGAAGTAATTTAGGTGAGTTTGGCATAGTTTGCTATGGTCACTAGCATTTTTTTGTAATTTAAAAGAGATTGGGTTTAGTTTGTTGTGGTAAGGGTGAGTTGGTGATGATTTAGAGTAGCCGAAGTAATTTAGGTAAGTCTGACATAGTTTGTTATGATTTGTACACCTTTTTGTGTATTTTTAAGATGATATGATTTGGTTTATTGTGGTAAGGGATAGTTGGGGGTAATTTACGGAAGCCGAAGTAATTTAGGTGATTCTGGTATAGTTTGTTATGATTTTTAGCATTTTTTTGTAATTTTAAAGTGATTGGGCTTAGTTTGTTGCTGTAAAGTGTAGTTGGAGGTGATTTTTGATAGCCAAAGTAATTTAAGTGAGTTTGGCATAGTTTGCTATGGTTAGTAGCATTTTTTTGTAATTTAAAACTGATTGGGTTTAGTTTGTTGTGGTAAGGGTTAGTTGGTGATGATTTATGGTACCCGAAGTAATTTAGGTGAGTTTGGCATAGTTTGCTATGGTTACTAGTTTTTTTTCTAATTTAAAAGTGATTGGGTTTAGTTTGTTGTGGTAAGGGTTAATTGGTGATGATTTAGAGTAGCCGAAGTAATTTAGGTGAGTCTGGCATAGTTTGTTATGATTAGTACACTTTTTTTTGTAATTTAAGGTGATATGGTTTGGCTTGTTGTGGTAAGGGATAGTTAAGGGTGATTTACGGTAGCCGAAGTAATTTAGGTGATTATGGTATATTTTGTTATGATTTTTAGCATTTTTTTGTAATTTTAAAGTGATTGGGCTTAGTTTGTTGCTGTAAAGTGTAGTTGAGGGTGATTTTTGATAGCCGAAGTAATTTAGGTGAATCTGGCAGAGTTTGTTATAATTTGTACACCTTTTTTTGTAATTTTAAGATGATATGGTTTGGTTTGTTGTGGTAAGGGATAGTTGGGGGTGATTTACGGTAGCCGAAGTAATTTAGGTGATTCTGGTATAACTTGTAATGATTTTTAGCATTTTTTTGTAATTGTATAGTGATTGGGCTTAGTTTGTTGCTGTAAAGTGTAGTTGGGGGTGATTTTTGATATCCGAAGTAATTAAGGTGAGTTTGGCATAGTTTGCTATGGTTAGTAGCATTTTTTTGTAATTTTAAAGTGATTGGGCTTAGTTTGTTGCTGTAAAGTGTAGTTGGAGGTGATTTTTGATAGCCAAAGTAATTTAGGTGAGTTTGGCATAGTTTGCTATGGTTAGTAGCATTTTTTTGTAATTTAAAACTGATTGGGTTTAGTTTGTTGTGGTAAGGGTTAGTTGGTGATGATTTATGGTACCCGAAGTAATTTAGGTGAGTTTGGCATAGTTTGCTATGGTTACTAGTTTTTTTTCTAATTTAAAAGTGATTGGGTTTAGTTTGTTGTGGTAAGGGTTAGTTGGTGATTATTTAGAGTAGCCGAAGTGATTTAGGTGAGTCTGGCATAGTTTGTTATGATTTGTACACCTTTTTTTGTAATTTTAAAATGATATGGTTTGGTTTGATGTGGTAAGGGATAGTTGGGGGTGATTTACGGTAGCCGAAGTAATTTAGGTGATTCTGGTATAGTTTGTTATGATTTTTAGCATTTTTTTGTAATTCTAAAGAGATTGGGCTTAGTTTGTTGCTGTAAAGTGTAGTTGGCTGTGATTTTTGATAGCCGAAGTAATTTAGGTGAGTTTGGCATAGTTTGCTATGGTTACTAGCATTTTTTTGTAATTTAAAAGTGATTGGGTTTAGTTTGTTGTGGTAAGGGTTAATTGGTGATGATTTATGGTAGCCGAAGTAATTTAGGTGAGTTTGACATAGTTCGCTATGTTTACTAGCATTTTTTTTGTAATTTAAAAATGATTGGGTTTAGTTTGTTGTGGTAAGGGTTAGTTGGTGATGATTTAAAGTAGCCGAAGTAATTTAGGTGAGTCTGGCATAGTTTGTTATGATTTGTACACCTCTTTTGTAATTTTAAGTTGATATTTTTTGGTTTGTTGTGGTAAGGGATAGTTGGGGGTGATTTACGGTATCCGAAGTAATTGAGGTGATTCTCGTTTAGTTTGTTATGATTTTTAGCATTTTTTTGTAATTTTAAAGTGATTGGGCTTAGTTTGTTGCTGTAAAGTGTAGTTGGGGGTGATTTTTGATAGCCGAAGTAATTTAGGTGAGTTTGGCATAGTTTGCTATGGTTAGTAGCATTTTTTTGTAATTTAAAAGTGATTGGGTTTAGTTTGTTGTGGTAAGGGATAGTTGGTGATCATTTATGGTAGCCGAAGTAATTTAGGTGAGTTTGGCATAGTTTGCTATGGTTACTAGCATTTTTTTTAATTTAAAAGTGATTGGGTTTAGTTTGTTGTGGTAAGGGTTAGTTGGTGATGATTTATGGTAGCCGAAGTAATTTAGGTGAGTTTGGCATAGTTTGCTATGGTTACTAGCATTTTTTTGTAATTTAAAAATGATTGGGTTTAGTTTGTTGTGGTAAGGGTTAGTTGGTGATGATTTAAAGTAGCCGAAGTAATTTAGGTGAGTCTGGAATAGTTTGTTATGATTTGTACACCTTTTTTGTAATTTTAAGATGATATTTTTTGGTTTGTTGTGGTAAGGGATAGTTGGGGGTGATTTACGGTATCCGAAGTAATTTAGGTGATTCTGGTATAGTTTGTTATGATTTTTAGCATTTTTTTGTAATTTTAAAGTGATTGGGCTTAGAATGTTGCTGTAAAGTGTAGTTGGCGGTGATTTTTGATAGCCGAAGTAATTTAGGTGAGTTTGGCATAGTTTGCTATGGTTAGTAGCATTTTTTTGTAATTTAAAAGTGATTGGGTTTAGTTTGTTGTGGTAAGGGATAGTTGGTGATCATTTATGTTAGCCGAAGTAATTTAGGTGAGTTTGGCATAGTTTGCTATGGTTACTAGCATTTTTTTGTAATTTAAAAGTGATTGGGTTTAGTTTGTTGTGGTAAGGGTTAGTTGGTGATGATTTAGAGTAGCCGAAGTAATTTAGGTGAGTCTGGCATAGTTTGTTATGGTTTGTACACCCTTTTTTGTAATTTTAAGATCATATGGTTTGGGTTGTTGTGGTAAGGGATAGTTGGGGGTGATTTACGGTAGCCGAAGTAATTTAGGTGATTCTGGTATAGTTTGTTATGATTTTTAGCATTTTTTGTAATTTTAAAGTGATTGGGCTTAGAATGTTGCTGTAAAGTGTAGTTGGCGGTGATTTTTGATAGCTGAAGTAATTTAGGTGAGTTTGGCATAGTTTGCTATGGTTAGTAGCATTTTTTTGTAATTTAAAAGTGATTGGGTTTAGTTTGTTGTGGTAAGGGTTAGTTGGTGATGAATTAGAGTAGCCAAAGTAATTTAGGTGAGTTTGGCAAAGTTTGCTATGGTTACTAGCATTTTTTTGTAATTTAAAAGTGATTGGGTGTAGTTTGTTGTGGTAAGGGTTAGTTGGTGATGATTTAGAGTAGCCGAAGTAATTTAGGTGAGTCTGGCATAGTTTGTTATGATTTGTACACCTTTTTTTGTAATTTTAAGATGATATGGTTTGGTTTGTTGTGGTAAGGGATAGTTGGGGGTGATTTACGGTAGCCGAAGTAATTTAGGTGATTCTGGTAGAGTTTGTTATGATTTTTAGCATTTTTTTGTAATTTTAAAGTGATTGGGCTTAGTTTGTTGCTGTAAAGTGTAGTTGGGGGTGATTTTTGTTAGCCGAAGTAATTTAGGTGAGTTTGGCATAGTTTGCTATGGTTAGTAGCATTTTTTTGTAATCTAAAAGTGATTGGGTTTAGTTTGTTGTGGTAAGGGTTAGTTGGTGATTATTTAGAGTAGCCGAAGTAATTTAGGTGAGTCTGGCATAGTTTGTTATGATTTGTACATCTTTTTTGGTAATTTTAAAATGATATGGTTTGGTTTGTTGTGGTAAGGGATAGTTGGGGGTGATTTACGGTAGCCGAAGTAATTTAGGTGATTCTGGTATAGTTTGTTATGATTTTTAGCATTTTTTTGTAATTTTAAAGAGATTGGGCTTAGTTTGTTGCTGTAAAGTGTAGTTGGATGTGATTTTTGATAGCCGAAGTAATTTAGGTGAGTTTGGCATAGTTTGCTATGGTTAGTAGCATTTTTTTGTAATCTAAAAGTGATTGGGTTTAGTTTGTTGTGGTAAGGGTTAGTTGGTGATGATTTAGAGTAGCCGAAGTAATTTAGGTGAGTCTGGCATAGTTTGTTATGATTTGTACATCTTTTTTGGTAATTTTAAAATGATATGGTTTGGTTTGTTGTGGTAAGGGATAGTTTTTGGTGATTTACGGTAGCCGAAGTAATTTAGGTGATTCTGGTATAGTTTGTTATGATTTTTAGCATTTTTTTGTAATTTTAAAGTGATTGGGCTTAGTTTGTTGCTGTAAAGTGTAGTTAGGGGTGATTTTTGATGGCCGAAGTAATTTAGGTGAGTTTGGCATAGTTTGCTATGGTTAGTAGCATTTTTTTTAATTTAAAAGTGATTGTGTTTAGGTTGTTGTGGTAAGGGTTAGTTGGTGATGATTTATGGTAGCCGAAGTAATTTAGGTGAGTTTGGCATGGTTTGCTACGGTTACTAGCATTTTTTTGTAATTTAAAAGTGATTGGGTTTAGTTTGTTGTGGTAAGGGTTAGTTGGTGATGATTTAGAGTAGCCGAAGTAATTTAGGTGAGTCTGGCATAGTTTGTTATGATTTGTACACCTTTTTTTGTAATTTTAAAATGATATGGTTTGGTTTGTTGTGGTAAGGGATAGTTGGGGGTGATTTACGGTAGCCGAAGTAATTTAGGTGATTCTGGTATAGTTTGTTAAGATTTTTAGCATTTTTTTGTAATCTTAGAGTGATTGGGCTTAGTTTGTTGCTGTAAAGTGTAGTTGGGGGTGATTTTTGATAGCCGAAGTAATTTAGGTGAGTTTGGCATAGTTTGCTATGGTTCGTAGCATTTTTTTGTAATTTAATAGTGATTGGGTTTAGTTTGTTGTGGTAAAGGATAGTTGGTGATCATTTATGGTAGCCGAAGTAATTTAGGTGAGTTTGGCATAGTTTGCTATTGTTACTAGCATTTTTTTGTAATTTAAAAGTGATTGGGTTTAGTTTGTTGTGGTAAGGGTTAGTTGGTGATGATTTATGGTATCCGAAGTAATTTAAGTGAGTTTGGCATGGTTTGCTATGGTTACTAGCATTTTTTTGTAATTTAAAAGTGATTGGGTTTAGTTTGTTGTGGTAAGGGTTAGTTGGTGATGATTTAGAGTAGCCGAAGTAATTTAGGTGAGTCTGGCATAGTTTGTTATGATTTGTACACCTTTTTTTGTAATTTTAAGATGATATGGTTTGGTTTGTTGTGGTAAGGGATAGTTGGGGGTGATTTACGGAAGCCGAAGTAATTTAGGTGATTCTGGTAGAGTTTGTTATGGTTTTTAGCATTTTTTTGTAATTTTAAAGTGATTGGGTTTAGTTTGTTGTGGTAAGGGTTAGTTGGTGATGATTTATGGTAGCCGAATGTAATTTTGGTGAGTTTGGCATAGTTTGCTATAGTTACTAGCAATTTTTTGTAATTTAAAAGTGATTGGGTTTAGTTTGTTGTGGTAAGGGTTAGTTGGTGATTATTTAGAGTAGCCGAAGTAATTTAGGTGAGTCTGGCATAGTTTGTTATGATTTGTACATCTTTTTTTGTAATTTTAAAATGATATGGTTTGGTTTGTTGTGGTAAGGGATAGTTGGGGGTGATTTACGGTAGCCGAAGTAATTTAGGTGATTCTGGTATAGTTTGTTATGATTTTTAGCATTTTTTTGTAATTTTAAAGAGATTGGGCTTAGTTTGTTGCTGTAAAGTGTAGTTGGATGTGATTTTTGATAGCCGAAGTAATTTAGGTGAGTTTGGCATAGTTTGCTATGGTTAATAGCATTTTTTTGTAATTTAAAAGTGATTGGGTTTAGTTTGTTGTGGTAAGGGTTAGTTGGTGATAATTTAAAGTAGCCGAAGTAATTTTGGTGAGTCTGGCATAGTTTGTTATGATTTGTACACTTTTTTTGTAATTTTAAAATGATATTTTTTGGTTTGTTGTGGTAAGGGATAGTTGGGGGTGATTTACGGTATCCGAAGTAATTTAGGCGACTCTGGTATAGTTTGTTATGATTGTTAGAATTTGTTGTAATTTTAAAGTGATTGGGCTTAGTTTGTTGCTGTAAAGTGTAGTTGGGGGTGATTTTTGATAGCCGAAGTAATTTAGGTGAGTTTGGCATAGTTTGCTATGGTTAGTAGCATTTTTTTGTAATTTAAAAGTGATTGGGTTTAGTTTGTTGTGGTAAGGGATAGTTGGTGATCATTTATGGTAGCTGAAGTAATTTAGGTGAGTTTGGCATAGTTTGCTATGGTTACTAGCATTTTTTTGTAATTTAAAAGTGATTGGGTTTAGTTTGTTGTGGTACGGGTTAGTTGGTGAAGATTTAGAGTAGCCGAAGTAATTTAGGTGAGTCTGGAATAGTTTGTTATGATTTGTACACCTTTTTTGTAATTTTAAGATAATATGGTTTGGTTTGTTGTGGCAAGGGATAGTTGGGGGTGATTTACGGTAGCCGAAGTAATTTAGGTGATTCTGGTATAGTTTGTTATGATTTTTAGCATTTTTTTGTAAATTTAAAGTGATTGGGCTTAGTTTGTTGCTGTAAAGTGCAGTTGGGGGTGATTTTTGATAGCCGAAGTAATTTAGGTGAGTTTGGCATAGTTTGCTATGGTTAGTAGCATTTTTTTGTAATTTAAAAGTGATTGGCTTTAGTTTGTTGTGGTAAGGGTTAGTTGGTGATGATTTATGGTAGCCGAAGTAATTTAGGTGAGTTTGGCATGGTTTGCTATGGTTACTAGCATTTTTTTGTAATTTAAAAGTGATTGGGTTTAGTTTGTTGTGGTAAGGGTTAGTTGGTGATGATTTAGAGTAGCCGAAGTAATTTAGGTGAGTCTGGCATAGTTTGTTATGATTTGTACACCTTTTTTTGTAATTTTAAGATGATATGGTTTGGTTTGTTGTGGTAAGGGATAGTTTTGGGTGATTTACGGTAGCCGAAGTAATTTAGGTGATTCTGGTTTAGTTTGTTATGATTTTTAGCATTTTTTTGTAATTTTAAAGTGATTGGGCTTAGTTTGTTGCTGTAAAGTGTAGTTAGGGTTGATTTTTGATGGCCGAAGTAATTTAGGTGAGTTTGGCATAGTTTGCTATGGTTACTAGCATTTTTTTGTAATTTAAAAGTGATTGGGTTTAGGTTGTTGGGGTAAGGGTTAGTTGATGATGATTTATGGTAGCCGAAGTAATTTAGGTGAGTTTGGCATGGTTTGCTACGGTTACTAGCATTTTTTTGTAATTTAAAAGTGATTGGGTTTAGTTTGTTGTGGTAAGGGTTAGTTGGTGATGATTTAGAGTAGCCGAAGAAATTTAGGTGAGTCTGGCATAGTTTGTTATGATTTGTACACCTTTTTTGTAATTTTATGATCATATGGTTTGGTTTGTTGTGGCAAGGGATAGTTGGGGGTGATTTACGGTAGCCGAAGTAATTTAGGTGAATCTGGTATAGTTTGTTATGATTTTTAGCATTTTTTTGTAATCTTAAAGTTATTGGGCTTAGTTTGTTGCTGTAAAGTGTAGTTGGGGGTGATTTATGATAGCCGAAGTAGTTTAGGTGAGTTTGGCATAGTTTGCTATGGTTACTAGCATTTTTTTGTAATTTAAAAGTAATTGGGTTTAGTTTGTTGTGGTAAGGGTTAGTTGGTGATGATTTAGAGTAGCCGAAGTAATTTAGGTGAGTCTGGCATAGTTTGTTATGATTTGTACACCTTTTTTGTAATTTTAAGATAATATGGTTTGGTTTGTTGTGGCAAGGGATAGTTGGGGCTGATTTACGGTAGCCGAAGTAATTTAGGTGATTCTGGTTTAGTTTGTTATGATTTTTAGCATTTTTTTGTAATTTTAAAGTAATTGGGCTTAGTTTGTTGCTGTAAAGTGTAGTTAGGGGTGATTTTTGATGGCCGAAGTAATTTAGGTGAGTTTGGCATAGTTTGCTATGGTTAGTAGCATTTTTTTTAATTTAAAAGTGATTGTGTTTAGGTTGTTGTGGTAAGGGTTAGTTGATGATGATTTATGGTAGCCGAAGTAATTTAGGTGAGTTTGGCATGGTTTGCTACGGTTACTAGCATTTTTTTGTAATTTAAAAGTGATTGGGTTTAGTTTGTTGTGGTAAGGGTTAGTTGGTGATGATTTAGAGTAGCCGAAGAAATTTAGGTGAGTCTGGCATAGTTTGTTATGATATGTACACCTTTTTTGTAATTTTAAGATCATATGGTTTGGTTTGTTGTGGCAAGGGATAGTTGGGGGTGATTTACGGTAGCCGAAGTAATTTAGGTGAATCTGGTATAGTTTGTTATGATTTTTAGCATTTTTTTGTAATCTTAAAGTTATTGGGCTTAGTTTGTTGCTGTAAAGTGTAGTTGGGGGTGATTTATGATAGCCGAAGTAGTTTAGGTGAGTTTGGCATAGTTTGCTATGGTTACTAGCATTTTTTTGTAATTTAAAAGTGATTGGGTTTAGTTTGTTGTGGTAAGGGTTAGTTGGTGATGATTTAGAGTAGCCGAAGTAATTTAGGTGAGTCTGGCATAGTTTGTTATGATTTGTACACCTTTTTTGTAATTTTAAGATAATATGGTTTGGTTTGTTGTGGCAAGGGATAGTTGGGGCTGATTTACGGTAGCCGAAGTAATTTAGGTGTTTCTGGTATAGTTTGTTATGATTTTTAGCATTTTTTTGTAATTTTAAAGTGATTGGGTTTAGTTTGTTGCTGTAAAGTGTAGTTGGGGGTGATTTTTGATAGCCGAAGTAATTTAGGTGAGTTTGGCATAGTTTGCTATGGTTAGTAGCATTTTTTTGTAATTTAAAAGTGATTGGCTTTAGTTTGTTGTGGTAATGGTTAGTTGGTGATGATTTATGGTAGCCGAAGTAATTTAGGTGAGTTTGGCATGGTTTGCTATGGTTACTAGCATTTTTTTGTAATTTAAAAGTGATTGGGTTTAGTTTGTTGTGGTAAGGGTTAGTTGGTGATGATTTAGAGTAGCCGAAGTAATTTAGGTGAGTCTGGCATAGTTTGTTATGATTTGTACACCTTTTTTTGTAATTTTAAGATGATATGGTTTGGTTTGTTGTGGTAAGGGATAGTTTTGGGTGATTTACGGTAGCCGAAGTAATTTAGGTGATTCTGGTATAGTTTGTTATGATTTTTAGCATTTTTTTGTAATTTTAAAGTGATTGGGCTTAGTTTGTTGCTGTAAAGTTTAGTTAGGGGTGATTTTTGATGGCCGAAGTAATTTAGGTGAGTTTGGCATAGTTTGCTATGGTTAATAGCATTTTTTTAAATTTAAAAGTGATTGTGTTTAGGTTGTTGTGGTAAGGGTTAGTTGGTGATGATTTATGGTAGCCGAAGTAATTTAGGTGAGTTTGGCGTGGTTTGCTACGGTTACTAGCATTTTTTTGTAACTTAAAAGTGATTGGGTTTAGTTTGTTGTGGTAAGGGTTAGTTGGTGATGATTTAGAGTAGCCGAAGTGATTTAGGTGAGTCTGGCAGAGTTTGTTATGATTTGTACACCTTTTTTTGTAATTTTAAGATCATATGGTCTGGTTTGTTGTGGTAAGGGATAGTCGGGGGTGATTTACGGTAGCCGAAGTAATTTAGGTGATTTTGGTATAGTTATTTATGATATTTAGCATTTTTTTGTAATCTTAACGTGATTGGGCTTTGTTTGTTGCTGTAAAGTGTAGTTGTGGGTGATTTATGATAGCCGAAGTAATTTAGGTGAGTTTGGCATAGTTTGCTATGGTTAGTAGCATTTTTTTGTAATTTAAAAGTGATTGGCTTTAGTTTGTTGTGGTAAGGGTTAGTTGATGATGATTTAGAGTAGCCGAAGTAATTTAGGTGAGTCTGGCATAGTTTGTTATGATTTGTACACCTTTTTTTGTAATTTTAAGATGATATGATTTGGTTTGTTGTGGTAAGGGATAGTTTTGGGTGATTTACGGTAGCCGAAGTAATTTAGGTGATTCTGTTATAGTTTGTTATGATTTTTAGCATTTTTTTGTAATTTTAAAGTGATTGGGCTTAGTTTGTTGCTGTAAAGTGTAGTTAGGGGTGATTTTTGATGGCCGAAGTAATTTAGGTGAGTTTGGCATAGTTTGCTATGGTTAGTAGCATTTTTTTTAATTTAAAAGTGATTGTGTTTAGGTTGTTGTGGTAAGGGTTAGTTGGTGATGATTTATGGTAGCCGAAGTAATTTAGGTGAGTTTGGAATGGTTTGCTACGGTTACTAGCATTTTTTTGTAACTTAAAAGTGATTGGGTTTAGTTTGTTGTGGTAAGGGTTAGTTGGTCATGATTTAGAGTAGCCGAAGTAATTTAGGTGAGTCTGGCATAGTTTGTTATGATTTGTACACCTTTTTTTGTAATTTTAATATCATATGGTTTGGTTTGTTGTGGTAAGGGATAGTTGGGGGTGATTTACGGTAGCCGAAGTAATTTAGGTGATTTTGGTATAGTTTGTTATGATTTTTAGCATTTTTTTGTAATCTTAACGTGATTGGGCTTAGTTTGTTGCTGTAAAGTGTAGTTGAGGGTGATTTATGATAGCCGAAGTAATTTAGGTGAGTTTGGCATAGTTTGCTATGGTTAGTAGCATTTTTTTGTAATTTAAAAGTGATTGGCTTTAGTTTGTTGTGGTAAGGGTTAGTTGGTGATGATTTATGGTAGCCGAAGTAATTTAGGTGAGTTTGGCATGGTTTGCTATGGTTACTAGCATTTTTTTGTAATTTAAAAGTGATTGGGTTTAGTTTGTTGTGGTAAGGGTTAGTTGGTGATGATTTAGAGTAGCCGAAGTAATTTAGGTGAGTCTGGCATAGTTTGTTATGATTTGTACACCTTTTTTTGTAATTTTAAGATGATATGGTTTGGTTTGTTGTGGTAAGGGATAGTTTTGGGTGATTTACGGTAGCCGAAGTAATTTAGGTGATTCTGTTATAGTTTGTTTTGATTTTTTTGCATTTTTTTGTAATTTTAAAGTGATTGGGCTTAGTTTGTTGCTGTAAAGTGTAGTTAGGGGTGATTTTAGATGGCCGAAGTAATTTAGGTGAGTTTGGCATAGTTTGCTATGGTTAGTAGCATTTTTTTTAATTTAAAAGTGATTGTGTTTAGGTTGTTGTGGTAAGGGTTAGTTGGTGATGATTTTTGGTAGCCGAAGTAATTTAGGTGAGTTTGGCATGGTTTGCTACGGTTACTAGCATTTTTTTGTAATTTAAAAGTGATTGGGTTTAGTTTGTTGTGGTAAGGGTTAGTTGGTGATGATTTAGAGTAGCCGAAGTAATTTAGGTGAGTCTGGCATAGTTTGTTATGATTTGTACACCTTTTTTTGTAATTTTAAGATCATATGGTTTGGTTTGTTGTAGTAAGGGATAGTTGGGGGTGATTTACGGTAGCCGAAGTAATTTAGGTGATTCTGGTATAGTTTGTTATGATTTTTAGCATTTTTTTGTAATCTTAAAGTGATTGGGCTTAGTTTGTTGCTGTAAAATGTAGTTGGGGGTTATTTATGATAGCCGAAGTAATTTAGGTGAGTTTGGCATAGTTTGCTATGGTTAATAGCATTTTTTTGTAATTTAAAAGTGATTGGGTTTAGTTTGTTGTGGTAAGGGTTAATTGGTGATGATTTATGGTAGCCGAAGTAATTTAGGTGAGTTTGACATAGTTTGCTATGTTTACTAGCATTTTTTTTGTAATTTAAAAATGATTGGGTTTAGTTTGTTGTGGTAAGGGTTAGTTGGTGATGATTTAAAGTAGCCGAAGTAATTTAGGTGAGTCTGGCATAGTTTGTTATGATTTGTACACCTCTTTTGTAATTTTAAGATGATATTTTTTGGTTTGTTGTGGTAAGGGATAGTTGGGGGTGATTTACGGTATCCGAAGTAATTTAGGTGATTCTGGTATAGTTTGTTATGATTTTTAGCATTTTTTTGTAATTTTAAAGTGATTGGGCTTAGTTTGTTGCTGTAAAGTGTAGTTGGGGGTGATTTTTGATAGCCGAAGTAATTTAGGTGAGTTTGGCATAGTTTGCTATGGTTAGTAGCATTTTTTTGTAATTTAAAAGTGATTGGGTTTAGTTTGTTGTGGTAAGGGATAGTTGGTGATCATTTATGGTAGCCGAAGTAATTTAGGTGAGTTTGGCATAGTTTGCTATGGTTACTAGCATTTTTTTTAATTTAAAAGTGATTGGGTTTAGTTTGTTGTGGTAAGGGTTAGTTGGTGATGATTTATGGTAGCCGAAGTAATTTAGGTGAGTTTGGCATAGATTGCTATGGTTACTAGCATTTTTTTTGTAATTTAAAAATGATTGGGTTTAGTTTGTTGTGGTAAGGGTTAGTTGGTGATGATTTAAAGTAGCCGAAGTAATTTAGGTAAGTCTGGCATAGTTTGTTATGATTTGTACACCTTTTTTGTAATTTTAAGATGATATTTTTTGGTTTGTTGTGGTAAGGGATAGTTGGGGGTGATTTACGGTATCCGAAGTAATTTAGGTGATTCTGGTATAGTTTGTTATGATTTTTAGCATTTTTTTGTAATTTTAAAGTGATTGGGCTTAGTTTGTTGCTGTAAAGTGTAGTTGGGGGTGATTTTTGATAGCCGAAGTAATTTAGGTGAGTTTGGCATAGTTTGCTATGGTTTCTAGCATTTTTTTGTAATTTAAAAGCGATTGGGTTTAGTTTGTTGTGGTAAGGGTTAGTTGGTGATGATTTATGGTAGCCGAAGTAATTTAGGTGAGTTTGGCATAGTTTGCTATGGTTACTAGCATTTTTTTGTAATTTAAAAGTGATTGGGTTTAGTTTGTTGTGGTAAGGGTTAGTTGGTGATAATTTATAGTAGCCGAAGTAATTTAGGTGAGTCTGGCATAGTTTGTTATGATTTGTACACCTTTTTTTGTAATTTTAAGATGATATGGTTTGGTTTGTTGTGGTAAGGGATAGTTTTGGGTGATTTACGGTAGCCGAAGTAATTTAGGTGATTCTGGTATAGTTTGTTATGATTTTTAGCATTTTTTTGTAATTTTAAAGTGATTGGGCTTAGTTTGTTGCTGTAAAGTTTCGTTAAGGGTGATTTTTGATGGCCGAAGTAATTTAGGTGAGTTTGGCATAGTTTGCTATGGTTAGTAGCATTTTTTTTAATTTAAAAGTGATTGTGTTTAGGTTGTTGTGGTAAGGGTTAGTTGGTGATGATTTATGGTAGCCGAAGTACTTTAGGTGAGTTTGGCATGGTTTGCTACGGTTACTAGCATTTTTTTGTAACTTAAAAGTGATTGGGTTTAGTTTGTTGTGGTAAGGGTTAGTTGGTGATGATTTAGAGTAGCCGAAGTAATTTAGGTGAGTCTGGCAGAGTTTGTTATGATTTGTACACCTTTTTTTGTAATTTTAAGATCATATGGTTTGGTTTGTTGTGGTAAGGGATAGTCGGGGGTGATTTACGGTAGCCGAAGTAATTTAGGTGATTTTGGTATAGTTATTTATGATATTTAGCATTTTTTTGTAATCTTAACGTGATTGGGCTTAGTTTGTTGCTGTAAAGTGTAGTTGGGTGTGATTTTTGATAGCCGAAGTAATTTAGGTGAGTTTGGCATAGTTTGCTATGGTTAGTAGCATTTTTTAGTAATTTAAAAGTTTTTGGCTTTAGTTTTTTGTGGTAAGGGTTAGTTGGTGATGATTTATGGTAGCCGAAGTAATTTAGGTGAGTTTGGCATGGTTTGCTATGGTTACTAGCATTTTTTTGTAATTTAAAAGTGATTGGGTTTAGTTTGTTGTGGTAAGGGTTAGTTGGTGATGATTTAGAGTAGCCGAAGTAATTTAGGTGAGTCTGGCATAGTTTGTTATGATTTGTACACCTTTTTTTGTAATTTTAAGATGATATGGTTTGGTTTGTTGTGGTATGGGATAGTTGGGGGTGATTTACGGTAGCCGAAGTAATTTAGGTGATTTTGGTATAGTTTGTTATGATTTTTAGCATTTTTTTGTAATCTTAACGTGATTGGGCTTAGTTTGTTGCTGTAAAGTGTAGTTGGGTGTGATTTTTGATAGCCGAAGTAATTTAGGTGAGTTTGGCATAGTTTGCTATGGTTAGTAGCATTTTTTTGGTAATTTAAAAGTGATTGGGTTTAGTTTGTTGTGGTAAGGGATAGTTGGTAATCATTTATGGTAGCCGAAGTAATTTAGGTGAGTTTGGCATAGTTTGCTATGGTTACTAGCATTTTATTTAATTTAAAAGTGATTGGGTCTAGTTTGTTGTGGTAAGGGTTAGTTGGTGATGATTTATGGTAGCCGAAGTAATTTAGGTGAGTTTGGCATAGATTGCTATGGTTACTAGCATTTTTTTTGTAATTTAAAAATGATTGGGTTTAGTTTGTTGTGGTAAGGGTTAGTTGGTGATGATTTATGGTAGCCGAAGTAATTTAGGTGAGTTTGGCATGGTTTGCTATGGTTACTAGCATTTTTTTGTAATTTAAAACTGATTGGGTTTAGTTTGTTGTGGTAAGGGTTAGTTGGTGATGATTTAAAGTAGCCGAAGTAATTTAGGTGAGTCTGACATAGTTTCTTATGATTTGTACACTTTTTTTGTAATTTTAAAATGATATTTTTTGGTTTGTTGTGGTAAGGGATAGTTGGGGGTGATTTACGGTATCCGAAGTAATTTAGGTGATTCTGGTATAGTTTGTTATGATTGTTAGAATTTGTTGTAATTTTAAAGTGATTGGGCTTAGTTTGTTGCTGTAAAGTGTAGTTGGGGGTGATTTTTGATAGCCGAAGTAATTTAGGTGAGTTTGGCATAGTTTGCTATGGTTCGTAGCATTTTTTTGTAAATTAATAGTGATTGGGTTTAGTTTGTTGTGGTAAAGGATAGTTGGTGATCATTTATGGTATCCGAAGTAATTTAGGTGAGTTTGGCATAGTTTGCTATTGTTACTAGCATTTTTTTGTAATTTAAAAGTGATTGGGTTTAGTTTGTTGTGGTAAGGGTTAGTTGGTGATGATTTATGGTATCCGAAGTAATTTAAGTGAGTTTGGCATGGTTTGCTAGGGTTACTAGCATTTTTTTGTAATTTAAAAATGATTGGGTTTAGTTTGTTGTGGTAAGGGTTAGTTGGTGATGATTTAGAGTAGCCGAAGTAATTTAGGTGAGTCTGGCATAGTTTGTAATGATTTGTACACCTTTTTTTGTAATTTTAAGATGATATGGTTTGGTTTGTTGTGGTAAGGGATAGTTGGGGGCGATTTACGGTAGCCGAAGTAATTTAGGTGATTCTGGTATAGTTTGTTATGATTTTTAGCATTTTTTTGTAATCTTAAAGTGATTGGGCTTAGTTTGTTGCTGTAAAGTGTAGTTGGGGGTGATTTTTGATAGCCGAAGTAATTTAGGTGAGTTTGGCATAGTTTGCTATGGTTAGTAGCATTTTTTTGTAATTTAAAAGCGATTGGGTTTAGTTTGTTGTGGTAAGGGTTAGTTGGTGATGATTTATGGTAGCCGAAGTAATTTAGGTGTGTTTGGCCTAGTTTGCTAAGGTTAGTAGCATTTTTTTGTAATTTAAAATTGATTGGGTTAAGTTTGTTGTGGTAAGGGTTAGTTGGTGATGATTTAGAGTAGCCGAAGTAATTTAAGTGAGTCTGGCATAGTTTGTAATGATTTGTACACCTTTTTTTGTAATTTTAAGATGATATGGTTTGGTTTGTTGTGGTAAGGGATAGTTGGGGGCGATTTACGGTAGCCGAAGTAATTTAGGTGATTCTGGTATAGTTTGTTATGATTTTTAGCATTTTTTTGTAATTTTAAAGTGATTGGGCTTAGTTTGTTGCTGTAAAGTGTAGTTGGAGGTGATTTTTTATAGCCGAAGTAATTTAGGTGGGTTTGGCATAGTTTGCTATGGTTAGTAGCATTTTTTGTAATTTAAAAGTGATTGGGTTTAGTTTGTTGTGGTAAGGGTTAGTTGGTGATGATTTATGGTAGCCGAAGTAATTTAGGTGAGTTTGGCATAGTTTGCTATGGTTACTAGCATTTTTTTGCAATTTAAAAGTGATTGCGTTTAGTTTGTTGTGGTAAGGGTTAGTTGGTTATGATTTAGAGTAGCCCAAGTAATTTAGGTGAGTCTGGCATAGTTTGTTATGATTTGTACACCTTTTTTTGTAATTTTAAGATGATATGGTTTGGTTTGTTGTGGTAAGGGATAGTTGGGGGTGATTTATGGTAGCCGAAGTAATTTAGGTGATTCTGGTATAGTTTGTTATGATTTTTAGCATTTTTTTGTAATTTTAAAATGATTGGGCTTAGTTTGTTGCTGTAAAGTGTAGTTGGGGGTGATTTTTGATAGCCGAAGTAATTTAGGTGTGTTTGGCCTAGTTTGCTATGGTTAGTAGCATTTTTTTGTAATTTAAAATTGATTGGGTTTAGTTTGTTGTGGTAAGGGTTAGTTGGTGATGATTTATGGTAGCCGAAGTAATTTAGGTGAGTTTGGCATAGTTTGCTAGGGTTACTAGCATTTTTTTGTAATTTAAAAATGATTGGGTTTAGTTTGTTGTGGTAAGGGTTAGTTGGTGATGATTTAGAGTAGCCGAAGTAATTTAGGTGAGTCTGGCATAGTTTGTAATGATTTGTACACCTTTTTTTGTAATTTTAAGATGATATGGTTTGGTTTGTTGTGGTAAGGGATAGTTGGGGGCGATTTACGGTAGCCGAAGTAATTTAGGTGATTCTGGTATAGTTTGTTATGATTTTTAGCATTTTTTTGTAATTTTAAAGTGATTGGGCTTAGTTTGTTGCTGTAAAGTGTAGTTGGAGGTGATTTTTTATAGCCGAAGTAATTTAGGTGGGTTTGGCATAGTTTGCTATGGTTAGTAGCATTTTTTGTAATTTAAAAGTGATTGAGTTTAGTTTGTTGGGGTAAGGGTTAGTTGGTGATGATTTATGGTAGCCGAAGTAATTTAGGTGAGTTTGGCATAGTTTGCTATGGTCACTAGCATTTTTTTGTAATTTAAAAGAGATTGGGTTTAGTTTGTTGTGGTAAGGGAAAGTTGGTGATGATTTAGAGTAGCCGAAGTAATTTAGGTGAGTCTGGCATAGTTTGTTATGATTTGTACACCTTTTTTTGTAATTTTAAGATGATATGGTTTGGTTTGTTGTGGTAAGGGATACTTGGGGGTGATTTACGGTAGCCGAAGTAATTTAGGTGATTCTGGTATACTTTGATATGATTTTTAGCATTCTTTTGTAATTTTAAAGTGATTGGGCTTAGTTTGTTGCTGTAAAGTGTAGTTGGGGGTGATTTTTGATAGCCGAAGTAATTTAGGTGAGTTTGGCATAGTTTGCTTGGTTACTAGCATTTTTTTTGTAATTTAAAAGTGATTGGGTTTAGTTTGTTGTGGTAAGGGTTAGTTGGTGATGATTTATGGTAGCCGAAGTAATTTAGGTGAGTTTGGCATAGTTTGCTATGGTTACTAGCATTTTTTTGTAATTTAAAACGATTGGGTTTAGTTTGTTGTGGTAAGGGTTAGTTGGTGATGATTTAGAGTAGCCGAAGTAATTTAGGTGAGTCTGGCATAGTTTGTTATGATTTGTACACTTTTTTTTGTAATTTTAAGATGATATGGTTTGGTTTGTTGTGGTAAGGGATGGTTGGGGGTGATTTACGGTAGCCGAAGTAATTTAGGTGATTCTGGTATAGTTTGTTATGATTTTTAGCATTTTTTTTGTAATTTTAAAGTGATTGGGCTTAGTTTGTTGCTGTAAAGTGTAGTTGGGGGTGATTTTTGATAGCCGAAGTAATTTAGGTGAGTTTTGCATAGTTTGCTATGGTTAGTAGCATTTTTTTGTAATATAAAAGTGATTGGGTTTAGTTTGTTGTGGTAAGGGTTAGTTGGTGATGATTTAGAGTAGCCGAAGTAATTTAGGTGAGTCTGGCATAGTTTGTTATGATTTGTACACCTTTTTTTGTAATTTTAAGATGATATGGTTTGGTTTGTTGTGGTAAGGGATAGTTAGGGGTGATTTACGGTAGCCGAAGTAATTCAGGTGATTCTGGTATAGTTTGTTATGATTTTTAGCATTTTTTTTGTAATTTTAAAGTGATTGGGCTTAGTTTGTTGCTGTAAAGTGTAGTTGGGGGTGATTTTTGATAGCCGAAGTAATTTAGGTGAGTTTGGCATAGTTTGCTATGGTTAGTAGCAGTTTTTTGTAATTTAAAAGTGATTGGGTTTAGTTTGTTGTGGTAAGGGTTAGTTGGTGATGATTTATGGTAGCCGAAGTAATTTAGGTGAGTTTGGCATAGTTTGCTATGGTCACTAGCATTTTTTTGTAATTTAAAAGAGATTGGGTTTAGTTTGTTGTGGTAAGGGAAAGTTGGTGATGATTTAGAGTAGCCGAAGTAATTTAGGTGATTCTGGTATACTTTGATATGATTTTTAGCATTCTTTTGTAATTTTAAAGTGATTGGGCTTAGTTTGTTGCTGTAAAGTGTAGTTGGGGGTGATTTTTGATAGCCGAAGTAATTTAGGTGAGTTTGGCATAGTTTGCTTGGTTACTAGCATTTTTTTTGTAATTTAAAAGTGATTGGGTTTAGTTTGTTGTGGTAAGGGTTAGTTGGTGATGATTTATGGTAGCCGAAGTAATTTAGGTGAGTTTGGCATAGTTTGCTATGGTTACTAGCATTTTTTTGTAATTTAAAACGATTGGGTTTAGTTTGTTGTGGTAAGGGTTAGTTGGTGATGATTTAGAGTAGCCGAAGTAATTTAGGTGAGTCTGGCATAGTTTGTTATGATTTGTACACTTTTTTTTGTAATTTTAAGATGATATGGTTTGGTTTGTTGTGGTAAGGGATGGTTGGGGGTGATTTACGGTAGCCGAAGTAATTTAGGTGATTCTGGTATAGTTTGTTATGATTTTTAGCATTTTTTTTGTAATTTTAAAGTGATTGGGCTTAGTTTGTTGCTGTAAAGTGTAGTTGGGGGTGATTTTTGATAGCCGAAGTAATTTAGGTGAGTTTTGCATAGTTTGCTATGGTTAGTAGCATTTTTTTGTAATATAAAAGTGATTGGGTTTAGTTTGTTGTGGTAAGGGTTAGTTGGTGATGATTTAGAGTAGCCGAAGTAATTTAGGTGAGTCTGGCATAGTTTGTAATGATTTGTACACCTTTTTTTGTAATTTTAAGATGATATGGTTTGGTTTGTTGTGGTAAGGGATAGTTGGGGGCGATTTACGGTAGCCGAAGTAATTTAGGTGATTCTGGTATAGTTTGTTATGATTTTTAGCATTTTTTTGTAATTTTAAAGTGATTGGGCTTAGTTTGTTGCTGTAAAGTGTAGTTGGAGGTGATTTTTTATAGCCGAAGTAATTTAGGTGGGTTTGGCATAGTTTGCTATGGTTAGTAGCATTTTTTGTAATTTAAAAGTGATTGAGTTTAGTTTGTTGGGGTAAGGGTTAGTTGGTGATGATTTATGGTAGCCGAAGTAATTTAGGTGAGTTTGGCATAGTTTGCTATGGTCACTAGCATTTTTTTGTAATTTAAAAGAGATTGGGTTTAGTTTGTTGTGGTAAGGGAAAGTTGGTGATGATTTAGAGTAGCCGAAGTAATTTAGGTGAGTCTGGCATAGTTTGTTATGATTTGTACACCTTTTTTTGTAATTTTAAGATGATATGGTTTGGTTTGTTGTGGTAAGGGATACTTGGGGGTGATTTACGGTAGCCGAAGTAATTTAGGTGATTCTGGTATACTTTGATATGATTTTTAGCATTCTTTTGTAATTTTAAAGTGATTGGGCTTAGTTTGTTGCTGTAAAGTGTAGTTGGGGGTGATTTTTGATAGCCGAAGTAATTTAGGTGAGTTTGGCATAGTTTGCTTGGTTACTAGCATTTTTTTTGTAATTTAAAAGTGATTGGGTTTAGTTTGTTGTGGTAAGGGTTAGTTGGTGATGATTTATGGTAGCCGAAGTAATTTAGGTGAGTTTGGCATAGTTTGCTATGGTTACTAGCATTTTTTTGTAATTTAAAACGATTGGGTTTAGTTTGTTGTGGTAAGGGTTAGTTGGTGATGATTTAGAGTAGCCGAAGTAATTTAGGTGAGTCTGGCATAGTTTGTTATGATTTGTACACTTTTTTTTGTAATTTTAAGATGATATGGTTTGGTTTGTTGTGGTAAGGGATGGTTGGGGGTGATTTACGGTAGCCGAAGTAATTTAGGTGATTCTGGTATAGTTTGTTATGATTTTTAGCATTTTTTTTGTAATTTTAAAGTGATTGGGCTTAGTTTGTTGCTGTAAAGTGTAGTTGGGGGTGATTTTTGATAGCCGAAGTAATTTAGGTGAGTTTTGCATAGTTTGCTATGGTTAGTAGCATTTTTTTGTAATATAAAAGTGATTGGGTTTAGTTTGTTGTGGTAAGGGTTAGTTGGTGATGATTTAGAGTAGCCGAAGTAATTTAGGTGAGTCTGGCATAGTTTGTTATGATTTGTACACCTTTTTTTGTAATTTTAAGATGATATGGTTTGGTTTGTTGTGGTAAGGGATAGTTAGGGGTGATTTACGGTAGCCGAAGTAATTCAGGTGATTCTGGTATAGTTTGTTATGATTTTTAGCATTTTTTTTGTAATTTTAAAGTGATTGGGCTTAGTTTGTTGCTGTAAAGTGTAGTTGGGGGTGATTTTTGATAGCCGAAGTAATTTAGGTGAGTTTGGCATAGTTTGCTATGGTTATTAGCAGTTTTTTGTAATTTAAAAGTGATTGGGTTTAGTTTGTTGTGGTAAGGGTTAGTTGGTGATGATTTATGGTAGCCGAAGTAATTTAGGTGAGTTTGGCATAGTTTGCTAGGGTTACTAGCATTTTTTTGTCATTTAAAACTGATTGGATTTAGTTTGTTATGGTAAGGGTTAGTTAGTGATGATTTAGAGTAGCCGAAGTAATTTAGGTGAGTCTGGCATAGTTTGTTATAATTTGTACACCTTTTTTTGTAATTTTAAGATGATATGGTTTGGTTTGTTTTGGTAAGTGATAGTTGGGGGTGATTTACATTAGCCGAAGTAATTTAGGTGATTTTGGCATAGTTTGCTATGGTTAGTAGCATTTTTTTGTAATTTAAAAGTGACTGGGTTTAGTTTGTTGTTGTAAGGGTTAGTTGGTGATTGTTTATGGTAGCCGAAGTAATTTAGGTAAGTTTGGCATAGTTTGCTATGGTTACTAGCATTTTTTTGTAATTTAAAAGTGATTGGGTTTAGTTTGTTGTGGTAAGGGTTAGTTGGTGATGATTTAGAGTAGCCGAAGTAATTTAGGCGTGTCTGGCATAGTTTGTTATGATTTGTACACCTTTTTTTGTAATTTTAAGATGATATGGTTTGGTTTGTTGTGGTAAGAAATAGTTGGGGGTAATTTACGGTAGCAGAAGTAATTTAGGTGATTCTGGTATATTTTTTTATGATTTTTAGCATTTTTTTGTTATTTTAAAGTGATTGGGCTTAGTTTGTTACTGTAAAGTGTAGTTGGGGGTGATTTTTGATAGCCGAAGTAATTTAGGTGAGTTTGGCATAGTTTGCTATGGTTACTAGCATTTTTTTGTAATTTAAAACTGATTGGGTTTAGTATGTTGCGGTAAGGGTTAGTTGGTGATGATTTAGAGTAGCCGAAGTAATTTAGGTGAGTCTGGTATAGTTTGTTATAATTTGTACACCTTTTTTTGTAATTTTAAGATGATATGGTTTGGTTTGTTTTGGTAAGTGATAGTTGGGGGTGATTTACATTAGCCGAAGTAATTTAGGTGATTTTGGCATAGTTTGCTATGGTTAGTAGCATTTTTTTGTAATTTAAAAGTGACTGGGTTTAGTTTGTTGTTGTAAGGGTTAGTTGGTGATTGTTTATGGTAGCCGAAGTAATTTAGGTAAGTTTGGCATAGTTTGCTATGGTTACTAGCATTTTGTTGTAATTTTAAAGTGATTGGGCTTAGTTTGTTGCTGTAAAGTGTAGTTGGGGGTGATTTTTGATAGCCGAAGTAATTTAGGTGAGTTTGGCATAATTTGCTATGGTTAGTAGCATTTTTTTGTAATTTAAAAGTGATTGGGTTTAGTTTGTGTTGTAAGGGTTAGTTGGTGATTGTTTATGGTAGCCGAAGTCATTTAGGGGAGTTTGGCATAGTTTGGTATGGTTACTAGCATTTTTTTGTAATTTAAAAGTGATTGGGTTTAGTTTGTTGTGGTAAGGGTTAGTTGGTGATGATTTAGAGTAGGCGAGGTAATTTAGGTGAGTCTGGCAGAGTTTGTTATGATTTGTACACCTTTTTTTGTAATTTTAAGACGATATGGTTTGGTTTGTTGTGGTAAGGGATAGCTGGGGGTGATTTACGGTAGCCGAAATAATTTAGGTGATTCTGGTATAGTTTGTTCTGATTTTTAGCATTTTTTTGTAATTTTAAAGTGATTGGGCTTAGTTTGTTGCTGTAAAGTGTAGTTGGGGGTGATTTTTGATAGCCGAAGTAATTTAGGTCAGTTTGGCATAGTTTGGCATAGTTTGCTATGGTTAGTAGCATTTTTTTGTAATTTAAAAGTGATTGGGTTTAGTTTGTTGTGGTAAGGGTTAGTTGTTGATGGTTTATGGTAGCCGAAGTAATTTAGATGAGTTTGGCATAGTTTGCTATGGTTACTAGCATTTTTTTGTAATTTAAAAGTGATTGGGTTTAGTTAGTTGTGGTAAGGGTTAGTTGGTGATGATTTAGAGTAGCCGAAGTAATTTAGGTGAGTCTGGCATAGTTTGTTATGATTTGTACATCTTTTTTTGTAATTTTAAGATTATATGGTTTGGTTTGTTGTGGTAAGGCATAGTTGGGGGTGTTTTACGGTAGCCAAAGTAATTTAGGTGATTCTGGTATAATTTGTTATGATTTTTAGCATTTTTTTGTAATTTTAAAGTGATTGGGCTTAGTTTGTTGCTGTAAAGTGTAGTTGGGGGTGATTTTTGATAGCCGAAGTAATTTAGGTGAGTTTGGCATAATTTACTATAGTCAGTAGCATTTTTTTGTAATTTAAAAGTGATTGGATTTAGTTTGTTGTGGTAAGGGTTAGTTGGTGATGATTTATGGTAGCCGAAGTAATTTAGGTGAGTTTGGCATAGTTTGCTATGGTTACTAGCATTTTTTTGTAATTTAAATGTGATTGGGTTTAGTTTGTTGTGGTAAGGGTTAGTTGGTGATGATTTAGAGTAGCCGAAGTAATTTAGGTGAGTCTGGCATAGTTTGTTATGATTTGTACACCTTTTTTTCTAATTTTAAGATGATATGGTTTGGTTTGTTGTGGTAAGGCATAGCTGGGGGTGATTTACGGTAGCCGAAGTAATTTAGGTGATTCTGGTATAATTTGTTATGATTTTTAGCATTTTTTTGTAATTTTAAAATGATTGGGCTTAGTTAGTTGCTGTAAAGTGTAGTTGGGGGTGATTTTTGTAAGCCGAAGTAATTTAGGTAAGTTTGGCATAATTTACTATGGTTAGTAGCATTTTTTTGTAATTTAAAAGCGATTGGGTTTAGTTTGTTGTGGTAAGGGTTAGTTGGTGATGATTTATGGTAGCCGAAGTAATTTAGGTGAGTTTGGCATAGTTTGCTATGGTTACTAGCATTTTTTTGTAATTTAAAAGTGATTGGGTTTAGTTTGTTGTGGTAAGGGTTAGTTGGTGATGATTTAGACTAGCCGAAGTAATTTAGGTGAGTCTGGCATAGTTTGTTATGATTTGTACACCTTTTTTTCTAATTTTAAGATAATATGGTTTGGTTTGTTGTGGTAAGGGATAGTTGGGGGTGATTTACGGTAGCCGAAGTAATTTAGGTGATTCTGGTATAGTTTGTTATGATTTTTAGCATTTTTTTGTAATTTTAAAGTGATTGGGCTTAGTTTCTTGCTGTAAAGTGTAGTTGGGGGTGATTTTTGATAGCTGAAGTTATTTAGGTGAGTTTGGCATAGTTTGCTATGGTTAGTAGCATTTTTTTGTAATTTAAAAGTGATTGGGTTTAGTTTGTTGTGGTAAGGGTTAGTTGGTGATGATTTAGAGTAGCCGAAGTAATTTAGGTGAGTCTGGCATAGTTTGTTATGTTTTGTACACGTTTTTTGTAATTTTAAGATGATATGGTTTGGTTTGTTGTGGTAAGGGATAGTTGGGGGTGATTTATGGTAGCCGAAGTAATTTATGTGATTCTGGTATAGTTTGATATGATCTTTAGCATTTTTTTGTAATTTTAAAGTGATTGGGCTTAGTTTGTTGCTGTAAAGTGTAGTTGGGGGTGATTTTTGATAGCCGAAGTAATTTAGGTCAGTTTGGCATAGTTTGGCATAGTTTGCTATGGTTAGTAGCATTTTTTTGTAATTTAAAAGTGATTGGGTTTAGTTTGTTGTGGTAAGGGTTAGTTGTTGATGATTTATGGTAGCCGAAGTAATTTAGATGAGTTTGGCATAGTTTGCTATGGTTACTAGCATTTTTTTGTAATTTAAAAGTGATTGGGTTTAGTTAGTTGTGGTAAGGGTTAGTTGGTGATGATTTAGAGTAGCCGAAGTAATTTAGGTGAGTCTGGCATAGTTTGTTATGATTTGTACATCTTTTTTTGTAATTTTAAGATGATATGGTTTGGTTTGTTGTGGTAAGGCATAGTTGGGGGTGTTTTACGGTAGCCAAAGTAATTTAGGTGATTCTGGTATAATTTGTTATGATTTTTAGCATTTTTTTGTAATTTTAAAGTGATTGGGCTTAGTTTGTTGCTGTAAAGTGTAGTTGGGGGTGATTTTTGATAGCCGAAGTAATTTAGGTGAGTTTGGCATAATTTACTATGGTTAGTAGCATTTTTTTGTAATTTAAAAGTGATTGGGTTTAGTTTGTTGTGGTAAGGGTTAGTTGGTGATGATTTATGGTAGCCGAAGTAATTTAGGTGAGTTTGGCATAGTTTGCTATGGTCACTAGCATTTTTTTGTAATTTAAATGTGATTGGGTTTAGTTTGTTGTGGTAAGGGTTAGTTGGTGATGATTTAGAGTAGCCGAAGTAATTTAGGTGAGTCTGGCATAGTTTGTTATGATTTGTACACCTTTTTTTCTAATTTTAAGATGATATGGTTTGGTTTGTTGTGGTAAGGCATAGCTGGGGGTGATTTACGGTAGCCGAAGTAATTTAGGTGACTCTGGTATAGTTTGTTATGATTTTTAGCATTTTTTTGTAATTTTAAAATGATTGGGCTTAGTTTGTTGCTGTAAAGTGTAGTTGGGGGTGATTTTTGATAGCTGAAGTTATTTAGGTGAGTTTGGCATAGTTTGCTATGGTTAGTAGCATTTTTTTGTAATTTAAAAGTGATTGGGTTTAGTTTGTTGTGGTAAGGGTTAGTTGGTGATGATTTAGAGTAGCCGAAGTAATTTAGGTGAGTCTGGCATAGTTTGTTATGATTTGTACACCTTTTTTGTAATTTTAAGACGATATGATTTGGTTTGTTGTGGTAAGGGATAGTTGGGGGTGATTTACGGTAGCCGAAGTAATTTAGGTGATTCTGGTATAGTTTGTTATGATTTTTAGCATTTTTTTGTAATTTTAAAGTGATTGGGCTTATTTTGTTGCTGTAAAGTGTAGTTGGGGGTGATTTTTGATAGCCGAAGTAATTTAGGTGAGTTTGGCATAGTTTGCTAGGGTTAGTAGCATTTTTTTGTAATTTAAAAGTGATTGGGCTTAGTTTGTTGTGGTAAGGGTTAGTTGGTGATGATTTATGGTAGCCGAAGTAATTTAGGTGAGTTTGGCATAGTTTGCTATGGTTACTAGCATTTTTTTGTAATTTAAAAGTGATTGGGTTTAGTTTGTTGTGGTAAGGGTTAGTTGGTGATGATTTAGACTAGCCGAAGTAATTTAGGTGAGTCTGGCCTAGTTTGTTATGATTTGTACACCTTTTTTTCTAATTTTAAGATAATATGGTTTGGTTTGTTGTGGTAAGGGATAGTTGGGGGTGATTTACGGTAGCCGAAGTAATTTAGGTGATCCTGGTATAGTTTGTTATAATTTTTAGCATTTTTTTGTAATTTTAAAGTGATTGGGCTTAGTTTGTTGTGGTAAGGGTTAGTTGGTGATGAATTAGACTAGCCGAAGTAATTTAGGTGAGTCTGGCATAGTTTGTTATGATTTGTACACCTTTTTTTCTAATTTTAAGATAATATGGTTTGGTTTGTTGTGGTAAGGGATAGTTGGGGGTGATTTACGGTAGCCGAAGTAATTTAGGTGATTCTGGTATAGTTTGTTATAATTTTTAGCATTTTTTTGTAATTTTAAAGTGATTGGGCTTAGTTTGTTGCTGTAAAGTGTAGTTGGGGGTGATTTTTGATAGCTGAAGTTATTTAGGTGAGTTTGGCATAGTTTGCTATGGTTAGTAGCATTTTTTTCTAATTTAAAAGTGATTGGGTTTAGTTTGTTGTGGTAAGGGTTAGTTGGTGATGATTTAGAGTAGCCGAAGTAATTTATGTGAGTCTGGCATAGTTTGTTATGTTTTGTACACGTTTTTTTGTAATTTTAAGATGATATGGTTTGGTTTGTTGTGGTAAGGGATAGTTGGGGGTGATTTACGGTAGCCGAAGTAATTTAGGTGAGTTTGGCATAATTTACTATGGTTAGTAGCATTTTTTTGTAATTTAAAAGTGATTGGGTTTAGTTTGTTGTCGTAAGGGTTAGTTGGTGATGATTTATGGTAGCCGAAGTAATTTGGGTGAGTTTGGCATAGTTTGCTATGGTTACTAGCATTTTTTTGTAATTTAAAAGTGATTGGGTTTAGTTTGTTGTGGTAAGGGTTAGTTGGTGATGATTTATGGTAGCCGATGTAATTTAGGTGAGTTTGGCATAGTTTGCTATAGTTACTAGCATTTTTTTGTAATTTAAAAATGATTGGGTATAGTTTGTTGTGGTAAGGGTTAGTTGGTGATGATTTAGAGTAGCCGAAGTAATTTAGGTGAGTCTGGCAGAGTTTGTTATGATTTGTACACCTTTTTTTGTAATTTTAAGATGATATGGTTTGGTTTGTTTTGGTAAGGCATAGTTGGGGGTGATTTACGGTAGCCGAAGTAATTTAGGTAAGTTTGGCATAATTTACTATGGTTAGTAGCATTTTTTTGTAATTTAAAAGTGATTGGGTTTAGTTTGTTGTGGTAAGGGTTAGTTGGTGATGATTTATGGTAGCCGAAGTAATTTAGGTGAGTTTGGCATAGTTTGCTATGGTTACTAGCATTTTTTTGTAATTTAAATGTGATTGGGTTTAGTTTGTTGTGGTAAGGGTTAGTTGGTGATGATTTAGAGTAGCCGAAGTAATTTAGGTGAGTCTGGCATAGTTTGTTATGATTTGTACATCTTTTTTTCTAATTTTAAGATGATATGGTTTGGTTTGTTGTGGTAAGGGATAGTTGGGGGTGATTTACGGTAGCCGAAGTAATTTAGGTAATTCTGGTATAGTTTGTTATGATTTTTAGCATTTTTCTGTAATTTTAAAGTGATTGGGCTTAGTTTGTTGCTGTAAAGTGTAGTTGGGGGTGATTTTTGATAGCTGAAGTTATTTAGGTGAGTTTGGCATAGTTTGCTATGGTTAGTAGCATTTTTTTGTAATTTAAAAGTGATTGGGTTTAGTTTGTTGTGGTAAGGGTTAGTTGGTGATGTTTTTTGGTAGCCGAAGTAATTTAGGTGAGTTTGGCACAGTTTGCTATGGTTACTAGCATTTTTTTGTAATTTAAAAGTGATTGGGTTTAGTTTGTTGTGGTAAGGGTTAGTTGGTGATGACTTAGAGTAGCCGAAGTAATTTAGGTGAGTCTGGCATAGTTTGTTATGATTTGTACACCTTTTTTTGTAATTTTAAGATGATATGGTTTGGTTTGTTGTGGTAAGGCATAGCTGGGGGTGATTTACGGTAGCCGAAGTAATTTAGGTGATTCTGGTATAATTTGTTATGATTTTTAGCATTTTTTTGTAATTTTAAAATGATTGGGCTTCGTTAGTTGCTGTAAAGTGTAGTTGGGGGTGATTTTTGATAGCCGAAGTAATTTAGGTGAGTTTGGCATAATTTACTATGGTTAGTAGCATTTTTTTGTAATTTAAAAGCGATTGGGTTTAGTTTGTTGTGGTAAGGGTTAGTTGGTGATGATTTATGGTAGCCGAAGTAATTTAGGTGAGTTTGGCATAGTTTGCTATGGTTACTAGCATTTTTTTGTAATTTAAAAGTGATTGGGTTTAGTTTGTTGTGGTAAGGGTTAGTTGGTGATGATTTAGACTAGCCGAAGTAATTTAGGTGAGTCTGGCATAGTTTGTTATGATTTGTACACCTTTTTTTCTAATTTTAAGATAATATGGTTTGGTTTGTTGTGGTAAGGGATAGTTGGGGGTGATTTACGGTAGCCGAAGTAATTTAGGTGATTCTGGTATAGTTTGTTATAATTTTTAGCATTTTTTTGTAATTTTAAAGTGATTGGGCTTAGTATGTTGCTGTAAAGTGTAGTTGGGGGTGATTTTTGATAGCTGAAGTTATTTAGGTTAGTTTGGCATAGTTTGCTATGGTTAGTAGCATTTTTTTGTAATTTAAAAGTGATTGGGTTTAGTTTGTTGTGGTAAGGGTTAGTTGGTGATGATTTAGAGTAGCCGAAGTAATTTAGGTGAGTCTGGCATAGTTTGTTATGTTTTGTACACGTTTTTTTGTAATTTTAAGATGATATGGTTTGGTTTGTTGTTGTAAGGGATAGTTGGGGGTGATTTACGGTAGCCGAAGTAATTTATGTGATTCTGGTATTGTTTGATATGATCTTTAGCATTTTTTTGTAATTTTAAAGTGATTGGGCTTAGTTTGTTGCTGTAAAGTGTAGTTGGGGGTGATTTTTGATAGCCGAAGCAATTTAGGTCAGTTTGGCATAGTTTGGCATAGTTTGCTATGGTTAGTAGCATTTTTTTGTAATTTAAAAGTGATTGGGTTTAGTTTGTTGTGGTAAGGGTTAGTTGGTGATGATTTATGGTAGCCGAAGTAATTTAGGTGAGTTTGGCATAGTTTGCTATGGTTACTAGCATTTTTTTGTAATTTAAATGTGATTGGGTTTAGTTTGTTGTGGTAAGGGTTAGTTGGTGATGATTTAGAGTAGCCGAAGTAATTTAGGTGAGTCTGGCATAGTTTGTTATGATTTGTACACCTTTTTTTCTAATTTTAAGATGATATGGTTTGCTTTGTTGTGGTAAGGGATAGTTGGGGGTGATTTACGGTAGCCGAAGTAATTTAGGTAATTCTGGTATAGTTTGTTATGATTTTTAGCATTTTTCTGTAATTTTAAAGTGATTGGGCTTAGTTTGTTGCTGTAAAGTGTAGTTGGGGGTGATTTTTGATAGCTGAAGTTATTTAGGTGAGTTTGGCATAGTTTGCTATGGTTAGTAGCATTTTTTTGTAATTTAAAAGTGATTGGGTTTAGTTTGTTGTGGTAAGGGTTAGTTGGTGATGATTTAGAGTAGCCGAAGTAATTTATGTGAGTCTGGCATAGTTTGTTATGTTTTGTACACGTTTTTTTGTAATTTTAAGATGATATGGTTTGGTTTGTTGTGGTAAGGGATAGTTGGGGGTGATTTACGGTAACCGAAGTAATTTAGGTGAGTTTGGCATAATTTACTATGGTTAGTAGCATTTTTTTGTAATTTAAAAGTGATTGGGTTTAGTTTGTTGTCGTAAGGGTTAGTTGGTGATGATTTATGGTAGCCGAAGTAATTTGGGTGAGTTTGGCATAGTTTGCTATGGTTACTAGCATTTTTTTGTAATTTAAAAGTGATTGGGTTTAGTTTGTTGTGGTAAGGGTTAGTTGGTGATGATTTATGGTAGCCGATGTAATTTAGGTGAGTTTGGCATAGTTTGCTATAGTTACTAGCATTTTTTTGTAATTTAAAAATGATTGGGTATAGTTTGTTGTGGTAAGGGTTAGTTGGTGATGATTTAGAGTAGCCGAAATAATTTAGGTGAGTCTGGCAGAGTTTGTTATGATTTGTACACCTTTTTTTGTAATTTTAAGATGATATGGTTTGGTTTGTTTTGGTAAGGCATAGTTGGGGGTGATTTACGGTAGCCGAAGTAATTTAGGTAAGTTTGGCATAATTTACTATGGTTAGTAGCATTTTTTTGTAATTTAAAAGTGATTGGGTTTAGTTTGTTGTGGTAAGGGTTAGTTGGTGATGATTTATGGTAGCCGAAGTAATTTAGGTGAGTTTGGCATAGTTTGCTATGGTTACTAGCATTTTTTTGTAATTTAAATGTGATTGGGTTTAGTTTGTTGTGGTAAGGGTTAGTTGGTGATGATTTAGAGTAGCCGAAGTAATTTAGGTGAGTCTGGCATAGTTTGTTATGATTTGTACATCTTTTTTTCTAATTTTAAGATGATATGGTTTGGTTTGTTGTGGTAAGGGATAGTTGGGGGTGATTTACGGTAGCCGAAGTAATTTAGGTAATTCTGGTATTGTTTGTTATGATTTTTAGCATTTTTCTGTAATTTTAAAGTGATTGGGCTTAGTTTGTTGCTGTAAAGTGTAGTTGGGGGTGATTTTTGATAGCTGAAGTTATTTAGGTGAGTTTGGCATAGTTTGCTATGGTTAGTAGCATTTTTTTGTAATTTAAAAGTGATTGGGTTTAGTTTGTTGTGGTAAGGGTTAGTTGGTGATGTTTTTTGGTAGCCGAAGTAATTTAGGTGAGTTTGGCACAGTTTGCTATGGTTACTAGCATTTTTTTGTAATTTAAAAGTGATTGGGTTTAGTTTGTTGTGGTAAGGGTTAGTTGGTGATGACTTAGAGTAGCCGAAGTAATTTAGGTGAGTCTGGCATAGTTTGTTATTAATTTGTACACCTTTTTTTGTAATTTTAAGATGATATGGTTTGGTTTGTTGTGGTAAGGCATAGCTGGGGGTGATTTACGGTAGCCGAAGTAATTTAGGTGATTCTGGTATAATTTGTTATGGTTTTTAGCATTTTTTTGTAATTTTAAAATGATTGGGCTTCGTTAGTTGCTGTAAAGTGTAGTTGGGGGTGATTTTTGATAGCCGAAGTAATTTAGGTGAGTTTGGCATAATTTACTATGGTTAGTAGCATTTTTTTGTAATTTAAAAGCGATTGGGTTTAGTTTGTTGTGGTAAGGGTTAGTTGGTGATGATTTATGGTAGCCGAAGTAATTTAGGTGAGTTTGGCATAGTTTGCTATGGTTACTAGCATTTTTTTGTAATTTAAAAGTGATTGGGTTTAGTTTGTTGTGGTAAGGGTTAGTTGGTGATGATTTAGACCAGCCGAAGTAATTTAGGTGAGTCTGGCATAGTTTGTTATGATTTGTACACCTTTTTTTCTAATTTTAAGATAATATGGTTTGGTTTGTTGTGGTAAGGGATAGTTGGGGGTGATTTACGGTAGCCGAAGTAATTTAGGTGATTCTGGTATAGTTTGTTATAATTTTTATCATTTTTTTGTAATTTTAAAGTGATTGGGCTTAGTTTGTTGCTGTAAAGTGTTGTTGGGGGTGATTTTGGATAGCTGAAGTTATTTAGGTTAGTTTGGCATAGTTTGCTATGGTTAGTAGCATTTTTTTGTAATTTAAAAGTGATTGGGTTTAGTTTGTTGTGGTAAGGGTTAGTTGGTGATGATTTAGAGTAGCCGAAGTAATTTAGGTGAGTCTGGCATAGTTTGTTATGTTTTGTACACGTTTTTTTGTAATTTTAAGATGATATGGTTTGGTTTGTTGTGGTAAGGGATAGTTGGGGGTGATTTACGGTAGCCGAAGTAATTTATGTGATTCTGGTATAGTTTGATATGATCTTTAGCATTTTTTTGTAATTTTAAAGTGATTGGGCTTAGTTTGTTGCTGTAAAGTGTAGTTGGGGGTGATTTTTGATAGCCGAAGTAATTTAGGTCAGTTTGGCATAGTTTGGCATAGTTTGCTATGGTTAGTAGCATTTTTTTGTAATTTAAAAGTGATTGGGTTTAGTTTGTTGTGGTAAGGGTTAGTTGGTGATGATTTATGGTAGCCGAAGTAATTTAGGTGAGTTTGGCATAGTTTGCTATGGTTACTAGCATTTTTTTGTAATTTAAATGTGATTGGGTTTAGTTTGTTGTGGTAAGGGTTAGTTGGTGATGATTTAGAGTAGCCGAAGTAATTTAGGTGAGTCTGGCATAGTTTGTTATGATTTGTACACCTTTTTTTCTAATTTTAAGATGATATGGTTTGCTTTGTTGTGGTAAGGGATAGTTGGGGGTGATTTACGGTAGCCGAAGTAATTTAGGTAATTCTGGTATAGTTTGTTATGATTTTTAGCATTTTTCTGTAATTTTAAAGTGATTGGGCTTAGTTTGTTGCTGCAAAGTGTAGTTGGGGGTGATTTTTGATAGCTGAAGTTATTTAGGTGAGTTTGGCATAGTTTGCTATGGTTAGTAGCATTTTTTTGTAATTTAAAAGTGATTGGGTTTAGTTTGTTGTGGTAAGGGTTAATTGGTGATGTTTTTTGGTAGCCGAAGTAATTTAGGTGAGTTTGGCACAGTTTGCTATGGTTACTAGCATTTTTTTGTAATTTAAAAGTGATTGGGTTTAGTTTGTTGTGGTAAGGTTTAGTTGGTGATGACTTAGAGTAGCCGAAGTAATTTAGGTGAGTCTGGCATAGTTTGTTATGATTTGTACACCTTTTTTTGTAATTTTAAGATGATATGGTTTGGTTTGTTTTGGTAAGGCATAGTTGGGGGTGATTTACGGTAGCCGAAGTAATTTAGGTAAGTTTGGCATAATTTACTATGGTTAGTAGCATTTTTTTGTAATTTAAAAGTGATTGGGTTTAGTTTGTTGTGGTAAGGGTTAGTTGGTGATGATTTATGGTAGCCGAAGTAATTTAGGTGAGTTTGGCATAGTTTGCTATGGTTACTAGCATTTTTTTGTAATTTAAATGTGATTGGGTTTAGTTTGTTGTGGTAAGGGTTAGTTGGTGATGATTTAGAGTAGCCGAAGTAATTTAGGTGAGTCTGGCATAGTTTGTTATGATTTGTACACCTTTTTTTCTAATTTTAAGATGATATGGTTTGGTTTGTTGTGGTAAGGGATAGTTGGGGGTGATTTACGGTAGCCGAAGTAATTTAGGTAATTCTGGTATAGTTTGTTATGATTTTTAGCATTTTTCTGTAATTTTAAAGTGATTGGGCTTAGTTTGTTGCTGTAAAGTGTAGTTGGGGGTGATTTTTGATAGCTGAAGTTATTTAGGTGAGTTTGGCATAGTTTGCTATGGTTAGCAGCATTTTTTTGTAATTTAAAAGTGATTGGGTTTAGTTTGTTGTGGTAAGGGTTAGTTGGTGATGTTTTTTGGTAGCCGAAGTAATTTAGGTGAGTTTGGCACAGTTTGCTATGGTTACTAGCATTTTTTTGTAATTTAAAAATGATTGGGTTTAGTTGGTTGTGGTAAGGGTTCGTTGGTGAAGATTTAGAGTAGCCGATGTAATTTAGGTGATTCTGGCATAGTTTGTAATGATTTGTACACCTTTTTTTGTAATTTTAAGATTATATGGTTTGGTTTGTTGTGGTAAGGGATAGTTGGGGGTGATTTACGGTAGCCGAAGTAATTTAGGTAATTCTGGTATAGTTTGTTATGATTTTTAGCATTTTTTTGTAATTTTAAAGTGATTGGGCTTAGTTTGTTGCTGTAAAGTGTAGTTGGGGGTGATTTTTGATAGCCGAAGTAATTTAGGTTAGTTTGGCATAGTTTGCTATGGTTAGTAGCATTTTTTTTAATTTAAAAGTGATTGGGTTTAGTTTGTTGTGGTAAGGGTTAGTTGGTGATGATTTATGGAAGCCGAAGTAATTTCGGTGAGTTTGGCATAGTTTGCTATGGTTACTAGAATTTTTTTGTAATTTAAAAGTGATTGGGTTTAGTTTGTTGTGGTAAGGGTTAGTTGGTGATGATTTAGAGTAGCCGAAGTAATTTAGGTGAGTCTGGCATAGTTTGTTATGATTTGTACAATTTTTTTTGTAATTTTAAGATGATATGGTTTGGTTTGTTGTGGTAAGGGATAGTTGGGGGTAGAGTGGCCGAAGTAATTTAGGTGATTCTGGTATAGTTTGTTATGATTTTACGCATTTTTTTAAATTTTAAAGTGATTGGGCTTAGTTTGTTGATGTAAAGTGTAGTTGGGGGTGATTTTTGATAGCCGAAGTAATTTAGGTTAGCTTGGCATAGTTTGCTATGGTTAGTAGCATTTTTTTGTAATTTGAAAGTGATTGGGTTTAGTTTGTTGTGGTAAGGGTTAGTTGGTGATGATTTATGGTAGCCGAAGTAATTTAGATGAGTTGGGCATAGTTTGCTATAGTTACTAGCATTTTTTTGTAATTTAAAAGTGATTGGGTTTAGTTTGTTGTGGTTAGGTTTAGTTGGTGATAATTTAGAGTAGCCGAAGTAATTTAGGTGAGTCTGGCATAGTTTGTTATGATTTGTACACCTTTTTTTTAATTTTAAGATGTAATGGTTTGGTTTGTTGTGGTAAGGGATAGTTGGGGGTGATTTACGGTAGCCGAAGTAATTTAGGTGATTCTGGTATAGTTTGTTATGATTTTTAGCATTTTTTTGTAATTTTAAGGTGATTGGGCTTAGTTTGTTGCTGTAAAGTGTAGTTGGGGGTGATTTTTGATAGCCGAAGTAATTTAGGTGAGTTTGGCATAGTTTGCTATGGTTAATAGCATTTTTTTGTAATTTAAAAGTGATTGGGTTTAGTTTGTTGTGGTAAGGGTTAGTTGGTGATGATTTATGGTAGCCGAAGTAATTTAGGTGAGTTTGGCATAGTTTGCTATGGTTACTAGCATTTTTTTGTAATTTAATAGTGATTGGGTTAAGTTTGTTGTGGTAAGGGTTAGTTGGTGATGATTTAGAGTAGCCGAAGTAATTTAGGTGAGTCTGGCATAGTTTGTTATGATTTGTACACCTTTTTTTGTAATTTTAAGATGATATGGTTTGGTTTGTTGTGGTAAAGGATAGTTGGGGGTGATTTACGTTAGCCGAAGTAATTTAGGTGATTCTGGTATAGTTTGTTATGATTTTTAGCATTTTTTTGTAATTTTAAAGTGATTGGGCTTAGTTTGTTGCTGTAAAGTGTAGTTGGGGGTGATTTTTGATAGCCGAAGTAATTTAGGTGAGTTTGGCATAGTTTGCTATGGTTAGTAGCATTTTTTTGTAATTTAAAAGTGATTGGGTTTAGTTTGTTGTGGTAAGGGTTAGTTGGTGATGATTTATGGTAGCCGAAGTAATTTAGGTGAGTTTCGCGTAGTTTGCTATGGTTACTAGCATTTTTTTGTAATTTAAAAGTGATTGGGTTTAGTTAGTTGTGGTAAGG
Organism: Eledona agricola; assembly: GCA_964023215.1. NCBI lineage: Eukaryota > Metazoa > Arthropoda > Insecta > Coleoptera > Tenebrionidae > Eledona > Eledona agricola. The sequence goes on from CAXIEJ010000179.1 coordinate 1,136,920, forward strand.
GTTAGTTGGTGATGATTTAGAGTAGCCGAAGTAATTTAGGTGAGTCTGGCATAGTTTGTTATGATTTGTACACCTTTTTTTGTAATTTTAAGATGATATGGTTTGTTTTGTTGTGGTAAAGCATAGCTGGGGGTGATTTACGGTAGCCGAAGTAATTTAGGTGATTCTGGTATAATTTGTTATGATTTTTAGCATTTTTTTGTAATTTTAAAATGATTGGGCTTCGTTAGTTGCTGTAAAGTGTAGTTGGGGGTGATTTTTGATAGCCGAAGTAATTTAGGTGAGTTTGGCATAATTTACTATAGTTAGTAGCATTTTTTTGTAATTTAAAAGCGATTGGGTTTAGTTTGTTGTGGTAAGGGTTAGTTGGTGATGATTTATGGTAGCCGAAGTAATTTAGGTGAGTTTGGCATAGTTTGCTATGGTTACTAGCATGTTTTTGTAATTTAAAAGTGATTGGGTTTAGTTTGTTGTGGTAAGGGTTAGTTGGTGATGATTTAGACTAGCCGAAGTAATTTAGGTGAGTCTGGCATAGTTTGTTATGATTTGTACACCTTTTTTTCTAATTTTAAGTTAATATGGTTTGGTTTGTTGTGGTAAGGGATAGTTGGGGGTGATTTACGGTAGCCGAAGTAATTTAGGTGATTCTGGTATAGTTTGTTATGATTTTTAGCATTTTTTTGTAATTTTAAAGTGATTGGGCTTAGTTTGTTGCTGTAAAGTGTAGTTGGGGGTGATTTTTGATAGCCGAAGTAATTTAGGTGAGTTTGGCATAGTTTGCTATGGTTAGTAGCATTTTTTTGTAATTTAAAAGTGATTGGGCTTAGTTTGTTGTGGTAAGGGTTAGTTGGTGATGATTTATGGTAGCCGAAGTAATTTAGGTGAGTTTGGCATAGTTTGCTATGGTTACTAGCATTTTTTTGTAATTTAAAAGTGATTGGGCTTAGTTTGTTGTGGTAAGGGTTAGTTGGTGATGATTTATGGTAGCCGAAGTAATTTAGGTGAGTTTGGCATAGTTTGCTATGGTTACTAGCATTTTTTTGTAATTTAAAAGTGATTGGGTTTAGTTTGTTGTGGTAAGGGTTAGTTGGTGATGATTTAGACTAGCCGAAGTAATTTAGGTGAGTCTGGCATAGTTTGTTATGATTTGTACACCTTTTTTTCTAATTTTAAGATAATATGGTTTGGTTTGTTGTGGTAAGGGATAGTTGGGGGTGATTTACGGTAGCCGAAGTAATTTAGGTGATTCTGGTATAGTTTGTTATGATTTTTAGCATTTATTTGTAATTTTAAAGTGATTGGGCTTAGTTTGTTGCTGTAAAGTGTAGTTGGGGATGATTTTTGATAGCCGAAGTAATTTAGGTGAATTTGGCATAGTTTGCTATGGTTAGTAGCATTTTTTTGTAATTAAAAAGTGATTGGGTTTAGTTTGTTGTGGTAAGGGTTAGTTGGTGATGATTTATGGCAGCCGCAGTAATTTAGGTGAGTTTGGCATAGTTTGCTATGGTTACTGGCGTTTTTTTGTAAATTAAAAGTGATTGGGTTTAGTTTGTTGTGGTAAGGGTTAGTTGGTGATGTTTTAGAGTAGCCGAAGTAATTTAGGTAAGTCTGGCATTGTTTGTTATAATTTGTACACCTTTTTTTGTAATTTTAAGATGATATGGTTTGGTTTGTTGTGGTAAGGGATAGTTGGGGGTGATTTACGGTAGCCGAAGTAATTTAGGTGATTCTGGTATAGTTTGTTATGATTTTTAGCATTTTTTTGTAATTTTAAAGTGATTGGGCTTAGTTTGTTGCTGTAAAGTGTAGTTGGGGGTGATTTTTGATAGCCGAAGTAATTTAGGTGAGTTTGGAATAGTTTGCTAAGGTTAGTAGCATTTTTTTGTAATTTAAAAGTGATTGGGTTTAGTTTGTTGTGGTAAGGGTTAGTTGGTGATGATTTATGGTAGCCGAAGTAATTCAGGTGAATTTGGCAGAGTTTGCTGTGGTTACTAGCATTTTTTTGTAATTTAAAAGTGATTGGGTTTAGTTTGTTGTGGTAAGGGTTAGTTGGTGATGATTTAGAGTAGCCGAACTAATTTAGGTGAGTCTGGCATAGTTTGTTATGATTTGTACACCTTTTTTTGTAATTTTAAGATGATATGGTTTGGTTTGTTGTGGTAAGGGATAGTTGGGGGTGATTTACGGTAGCCGAAGTAATTTAGGTGATTCTGGTATAGTTTGTTATGATTTTTAGCATTTTTTTGTAATTTTAAGGTGATTGGGCTTAGTTTGTAGCTGTAAAGTGTAGTTGGGGGTGATTTTTGATAGCCGAAGTAATTTAGGTGAGTTTGGCATAGTTTGCTATGGTTAGTAGCATTTTTTTGTAATTTAAAGGTGATTGGGTTTAGTTTGTTGTGGTAAGGGTTAGTTGGTGATGATTTATGGTAGCCGAAGTAATTTAGGTGCGTTTGGCATAGTTTGCCATGGTTACTAGAATTTTTTTGTTATTTAAAAATGATTGGGTTTAGTTGGTTGTGGTAAGGGTTCGTTGGTGATGATTTAGAGTAGCCGATGTAATTTACGTGAATCTGGCATAGTTTGTTATGATTTGTACACCTTTTTTTTGTAATTTTAAGATTATATGGTTTGGTTTGTTGTGGTAAGGGATAGTTGGGGGTGATTTACGGTAGCCGAAGTAATTTAGGTGATTCTGGTATAGTTTGTTATGATTTTTAGCATTTTTTTGTAATTTTAAAGTTATTGGGCTTAGTTTGTTGCTGTAAAGTGTAGTTGGGGGTGATTTTTGATAGCCGAAGTAATTTAGGTTAGTTTGGCATGGTTTGCTATGGTTAGTAGCATTTTTTTGTAATTTAAAAGTGATTGGGTTTAGTTTGTTGTTGTAAGGGTTAGTTGGTGATGATTTATGGTAGCCGAAGTAATTTAGGTGAGTTTGGCATAGTTTGCTATGGTTACTAGAATTTTTTTGTATTTTAAAAGTGATTGGGTTTAGTTTGTTGTGGTAAGGGTTAGTTGGTGATGATTTAGAGTAGCCGAAGTAATTTAGGTGAGTCTGGCATAGTTTGTTATGATTTGTACACCTTTTTTTGTAATTTTAAGATGATATGGTTTGGTCGTTGTGGTAAGGGATAGTTGGGGGTGATTTACGGTAGCCGAAGTAATTTAGGTGATTCTGGTATAGTTTGTTATGATTTTTAGCATTTATTTGTAAATTTAAAGGGATTGGGCTTAGTTTGTTGCTGTAAAGTGTAGTTGGGGGTGATTTTTGATAGCCGAAGTAATTTAGGTGAGTTTGGCATAGTTTGCTATGGTTAGTAGCATTTTTTTTAATTTAAAAGTGATTGGGTTTAGTTTGTTGCTGTAAAGTGTAGTTGGGGGTGATTTTTGATAGCCGAAGTAATTTAGGTGAGTTTGGCATAGTTTGCTATGGTTACTAGAATTTTTTTGTAATTTAAAAGTGATTGGGTTTAGTTTGTTGTGGTAAGGGTTAGTTGGTGATGATTTAGAGTAGCCGAAGTAATTTAGGTGAGTCTGGCATAGTTTGTTATGATTTGTACAATTTTTTTTGTAATTTTAAGATGATATGGTTTGGTTTGTTGTGGTAAGGGATAGTTGGGGGTGATTTACGGTAGCCGAAGTAATTTAGGTGCTTCTGGTATAGTTTGTTATGATTTTTAGCATTTTTTTGTAATTTTAAAGTGATTGGGCTTAGTTTGTTGCTGTAAAGTGTAGTTGGGGGTGATTTGTGATAGCCGAAGTAATTTAGGTGAGTTTGGCATAGTTTGCTATGGTTAGTAGCATTTTTTTGTAATTTAAAGGTGATTGGGTTTAGTTTATTGTGGTAAGGGTTAGTTGGTGATGATTTATGGTAGCCGAAGTAATTTAGGTGAGTATGGCATAGTTTGCCATGTTTACTAGCATTTTTTTGTAATTTAAAAATGATTGGGTTTAGTTGGTTGTGGTAAGGGTTCGTTGGTGATGATTTAGAGTAGCCGATGTAATTTAGGTGATTCTGGCATAGTTTGTAATGATTTGTACACCTTTTTTTGTAATTTTAAGATTATATGGTTTGGTTTGTTGTGGTAAGGGATAGTTGGGGGTGATTTACGGTAGCCGAAGTAATTTAGGTGATTCTGGTATAGTTTGTTATGATTTTTAGCATTTTTTTGTAATTTTAAAGTGATTGGGCTTAGTTTGTTGCTGTAAAGTGTAGTTGGGGGTGATTTTTGATAGCCGAAGTAATTTAGGTTAGTTTGGCATAGTTTGCTATGGTTAGTAGCATTTTTTTTAATTTAAAAGTGATTGGGTTTAGTTTGTTGCTGTAAAGTGTAGTTGGGGGTGATTTTTGATAGCCGAAGTAATTTAGGTGTGTTTGGCATAGTTTGCTATGGTTACTAAAATTTTTTTGTAATTTAAAAGTGATTGGGTTTAGTTTGTTGTGGTAAGGGTTAGTTGGTGATGATTTAGAGTAGCCGAAGTAATTTAGGTGAGTCTGGCATAGTTTGTTATGATTTGTACAATTTTTTTTGTAATTTTAAGATGATATGGTTTGGTTTGTTGTGGTAAGGGATAGTTGGGGGTAGAGTGGCCGAAGTAATTTAGGTGATTCTGGTATAGTTTGTTATGATTTTACGCATTTTTTTAAATTTTAAAGTGATTGGGCTTAGTTTGTTGATGTAAAGTGTAGTTGGGGGTGATTTTTGATAGCCGAAGTAATTTAGGTTAGCTTGGCATAGTTTGCTATGGTTAGTAGCATTTTTTTGTAATTTGAAAGTGATTGGGTTTAGTTTGTTGTGGTAAGGGTTAGTTGGTGATGATTTATGGTAGCCGAAGTAATTTAGATGAGTTTGGCATAGTTTGCTATACTTACTAGCATTTTTTTGTAATTTAAAAGTGATTGGGTTTAGTTTGTTGTGGTTAGGTTTAGTTGGTGATAATTTAGAGTAGCCGAAGTAATTTAGGTGAGTCTGGCATAGTTTGTTATGATTTGTACACCTTTTTTTTATTTTTAAGATTTAATGGTTTGGTTTGTTGTGGTAAGGGATAGTTGGGGGTGATTTACGGTAGCCGAAGTAATTTAGGTGATTCTGGTATAGTTTGTTATGATTTTTAGCATTTTTTTGTAATTTTAAGGTGATTGGGCTTAGTTTGTTGCTGTAAATTGTAGTTGGGGGTGATTTTTGATAGACGAAGTAATTTAGGTGAGTTTGGCATAGTTTGCTATGGTTAGTAGCATTTTTTTGTAATTTAAAAGTGATTGGGTTTAGTTTGTTGTGGTAAGGGTTAGTTGGTGATGATTTATGGTAGCCGAAGTAATTTAGGTGAGTTTGGCATAGTTTGCTATGGTTACTAGCATTTTTTTGTAATTTAAAAGTGATTGGGTTTAGTTTGTTGTGGTAAGGGTTAGTTGGTGATGATTTAGAGTAGCCGAAGTAATTTAGGTGAGTCTGGCATAGTTTGTTATGATTTGTACACCTTTTTTTGTAATTTTAAGATGATATGGTTTGGTTTGTTGTGGTAAAGGATAGTTGGGGGTGATTTACGTTAGCCGAAGTAATTTAGGTGATTCTGGTATAGTTTGTTATGATTTTTAGCATTTTTTTGTAATTTTAAAGTGATTGGGCTTAGTTTGTTGCTGTAAAGTGTAGTTGGGGGTGATTTTTGATAGCCGAAGTAATTTAGGTGAGTTTAACATAGTTTGCTATGGTTAGTAGCATTTTTTTGTAATTTAAAAGTGATTGGGTTTAGTTTGTTGTGGTAAGGGTTAGTTGGTGATGATTTATGGTACCCGAAGTAATTTAGGTGAGTTTCGCATAGTTTGCTATGGTTACTAGCATTTTTTTGTAATTTAAAAGTGATTGGGTTTAGTTTGTTGTGGTAAGGGTTAGTTGGTGATGATTTATGTTAGCCGAAGTAATTTAGGTTAGTTTGGCATAGTTTGCTATGGTTACTAGCATTTTTTTGTAATTTAAAAGTGATTGGGTTTAGTTTGTTGTGGTAAGGGTTAGTTGGTGATGATTTAGAGTAGCCGAAGTAATTTAGGTGAGTCTGGCATAGTTTGTTATGATTTGTACACCTTTTTTTGTAATTTTAAGATGATATGGTTTGGTTTGTTGTGGTAAGGGATAGTTGGGGGTGATTTACGGTAGCCGAAGTAATTTAGGTGATTCTGGTATAGTTTGTTATGATTTTATGCATTTTTTTTAATTTTAAAGTGATTGGGCTTAGTTTGTTGATGTAAAGTGTAGTTGGGGGTGATTTTTATAGCCGAAGTAATTTAGGTGAGTTTGGCATAGTCTGCTATGGTTAGTAGCATTTTTTTATAATTTAAAAGTGATTGGGTTTAGTTTGTTGTGGTAAGGGTTAGTTGGTGATGATTTATGGTAGCCGAAGTATTTTAGGTGAGTTTGGCATAGTTTGCTATGGTTACTAGCATTTTTTTGTAATTTAAAAGTGATTGGGTTTAGTTTGTTGTGGTAAGGGTTAGTTGGTGATGATTTAGAGTAGCAGAAGTAATTTAGGTGAGTCTGGCATAGTTTGTTATAATATGTACACCTTTTTTTGTAATTTTAAGATAATTTGGTTTGGTTTGTTGTGGTAAGGGATAGTTGGGGGTGATTTACGGTAGCCGAAGTAATTTAGGTGATTCTGGTATAGTTTGTTATGATTTTTAGCATTTGTTTGTAATTTTAAAGTGATTGGGTTTAGTTTGTTGCTGTAAAGTGTAGTTGGGGGTGATTTTTGATAGCCGAAGTAATTTAGGTGAGTTTGGCATAGTTTACTTTGGTTAGTAGCATTTTTTTGTAATTTAAAAGTGATTGGGTTTAGTTTGTTGTGGTAAGGGTTAGTTGGTGATGATTTATGGTAGCCGAAGTAACTTAGGTGAGTTTGGCATAGTTTGCTATGGTTACTAGCATTTTTTTGTAATTTAAAAGTGATTGGGTTTAGTTTGTTGTGGTAAGGGTTAGTTGGTGATGATTTAGAGTAGCCGAAGTAATTTAGGTAAGTCTGGCATAGTTTGTTATGATTTGTACACCTTTTTTTGTAATTTTAAGATGATATGGTTTGGTTTGTTGTGGTAGGGGATAGTTGGGGGTGATTTACGGTAGCCGAAGTAATTTAGGTGATTCTGGTATAGTTTGTTATGATTTTTAGCAGTTTTTTGTAATTTTAAAGTGATTGGGTTTAGTTTGTTGCTGTAAAGTGTAGTTGGGGGTGATTTTTGATAACCGAAGTAATTTAGATGAGTTTGGCATAGCTTGCTATGGTTACTAGCATTTTTTTGTAATTTAAAAGTGATTGGGTTTAGTTTGTTGTGGTAAGGGTTAGTTGGTGATGATTTAGAGTAGCCGAAGTAATTTAGGTAAGTCTGGCGTAGTTTGTTATGATTTGTACACCTTTTTTTGTAATTTTAAGATGATATGGTTTGGTTTGTTGTGGTAGGGGATAGTTGGGGGTGATTTACGGTAGCCGAAGTAATTTAGGTGATTCTGGTATACTTTGTTATGATTTTTAGCAATTTTTTTGTAATTTTAAAGCGATTGGGCTTAGTTCGTTGCTGTAAAGTGTAGTTGGGGGTGATTTTTGATAGCCGAAGTAATTTAGGTGTGTTTGGCATAGTTTGCTAGGGTTAGTAGCATTTTTTTTGTAATTTAAAATTTGTAATTTAAAAGTGATTGGGTTTAGTTTGTTGTGGTAAGGGTTAGTTGGTGATGATTTAGAGTAGCCGAAGTAATTTAGGTAAGTCTGGCATAGTTTGTTATGATTTGTACACCTTTTTTTGTAATTTTAAGATGATATGGTTTGGTTTGTTGTGGTAAGAGATAGTTGGGGGTGATTTACAGTAGCCGAAGTAATTTAGGTGATTCTGGTATAGTTTGTTATAATTTTTAGCATTTTTTTTTAATTTTAAAGTGATTGGGCTTAGTTTGTTGCTGTAAAGTGTAGTTGGGGGTGATTTTTGATAGCCGAAGTAATTTAGGTGAGTTTGGCATAGTTTGCTAAGGTTAGTAGCATTTTTTTGTAATTTAAAAGTGATTGTGTTTAGTTTGTTGTGGTAAGGGTTAGTTGGTGATGATTTATGGTAGCCGAAGTAATTCAGGCGAGTTTGGCAGTTTGCTATGGTTACTAGCATTTTTTTGTAATTTAAAAGTGATTGGGTTTAGTTTGTTGTGGTAAGGGTTAGTTGGTGATGATTTAGAGTAGCCGAACTAATTTAGGTGAGTCTGGCATAGTTTGTTATGATTTGTACACCTTTTTTTGTAATTTTAAGATGATATGGTTTGGTTTGTTGTGGTAAGGGATAGTTGGGGGTGATTTACGGTAGCCGAAGTAATTTAGGTGATTCTGGTATAGTTTGTTATGATTTTTAGCATTTTTTTGTAATTTTAAGGTGATTGGGCTTAGTTTGTTGCTGTAAAGTGTAGTTGGGGGTGATTTTTGATAGCCGAAGTAATTTAGGTGAGTTTGGCATAGTTTGCTATGGTTAGTAGCATTTTTTTGTAATTTAAAGGTGATTGGGTTTAGTTTGTTGTGGTAAGGGTTAGTTGGTGATGATTTATAGTAGCCGAAGTAATTTAGGTGAGTTTGGCATAGTTTGCCATGGTTACTAGCATTTTTTTGTAATTTAAAAATGATTGGGTTTAGTTGGTTGTGGTAAGGGTTCGTTGGTGATGATTTAGAGTAGCCGATGTAATTTAGGTGATTCTGGCATAGTTTGTAATGATTTGTACACCTTTTTTTGTAATTTTAAAATTATATGGTTTGGTTTGTTGTGGTAAGGGATTGTTGGGGGTGATTTACGGTAGCCGAAGTAATTTAGATGATTCTGGTATAGTTTGTTATGATTTTTAGCATTTTTTTGTAATTTTAAAGTGATTGGGCTTAGTTTGTTGCTGTAAAGTGTAGTTGGGGGTGATTTTTGATAGCCGAAGTAATTTAGGTTAGTATGGCATAGTTTGCTATGGTTAGTAGCATTTTTTTGTAATTTAAAAGTGATTGGGTTTAGTTTGTTGTGGTAAGGGTTAGTTGGTGACGATTTATGGTAGCCGAAGTAATTTAGGTGAGTTTGGCATAGTTTGCTATGTTTACTAGAATTTTTTTGTAATTTAAAAGTGATTGGGTTTAGTTTGTTGTGGTAAGGGTTAGTTGGTGATGATTTAGAGTAGCCGAAGTAATTTAGGTGAGTCTGGCATAGTTTGTTATGATTTGTACACCTTTTTTTTGTAATTTTAAGATGATATGGTTTGGTTTGTTGTGGTAAGGGATAGTTGGGGGTGATTTACGGTAGCCGAAGTAATTTAGGTGATTCTGGTATAGTTTGTTATGATTTTTAGCATTTATTTGTAAATTTATAGTGATTGGGCTTAGTTTGTTGCTGTAAAGTGTAGTTGGGGGTGATTTTTGATAGCCGAAGTAATTTAGGTGAGTTTGGCATAGTTTGCTATGGTTAGTAGCATTTTTTTGTAATTTAAAAGTGATTGAGTTTATTTTGTTGTGGTAAGGGTTAGTTGGTGATGATTTATGGTAGCCGAAGTAATTTAGGTGAGTTTGGCATAGTTTGCTATGGTTACTAGCATTTTTTTGTAATTTAAAAGTGATTGGGTTTAGTTTGTTGTGGTAAGGGTTAGTTGGTGATGATTTAGAGTAGCCGAAGTAATTTAGGTGAGTCTGGCATAGTTTGTTATGATTTGTACACCTTTTTTTGTAATTTTAAGATGATATGGTTTGGTTTGTTGTGGTAAAGGATAGTTGGGGGTGATTTACGTTAGCCGAAGTAATTTAGGTGATTCTGGTATAGTTTGTTATAATTTTTAGCATTTTTTTGTAATTTTAAAGTGATTGGGCTTAGTTTGTTGCTGTAAAGTGTAGTTGGGGGTGATTTTTGATAGCCGAAGTAATTTAGGTAAGTTTGGCATAGTTTGCTATGGTTAGTAGCATTTTTTTGTAATTTAAAAGCGATTGGGTTTAGTTTGTTGTGGTAAGGGTTAGTTGGTGATGATTTATGGTAGCCGAAGTAATTTAGGTGAGTTTGGCATAGTTTGCTATGGTTACTAGCATTTTTTTGTAATTTAAAAGTGATTGGGTTTATTTTGTTGTGGTAAGGGTTAGTTGGTGATGATTTATGGTAGCCGAAGTAATTTAGGTGAGTTTGGCATAGTTTGCTATGGTTACTAGCATTTTTTTGTAATTTAAAAGTGATTGGGTTTAGTTTGTTGTGGTAAGGGTTAGTTGGTGATGATTTAGAGTAGCCGAAGTAATTTAGGTGAGTCTGGCATAGTTTGTTATGATTTGTACACCTTTTTTTGTCATTTTAAGATGATATGGTTTGGTTTGTTGTGGTAAGGGATAGTTGGGGGTGATTTACGGTAGCCGAAGTAATTTAGGTGATTCTGGTATAGTTTGTTATGATTTTTAGCATTTTTTTGTAATTTTAAAGTGATTGGGCTTAGTTTGTTGCTGTAAAGTGTAGTTGGGGGTGATTTTTGATAGCCGAAGTAATTTAGGTTAGTTTGGCATAGTTTGCTATGGTTAGTAGCATTTTTTTTAATTTAAAAGTGATTGGGTTTAGTTTGTTGCTGTAAAGTGTAGTTGGGGGTGATTTTTGATAGCCGAAGTAATTTAGGTGAGTTTGGCATAGTTTGCTATGGTTACTAAAATTTTTTTGTAATTTAAAAGTGATTGGGTTTAGTTTGTTGTGGTAAGGGTTAGTTGGTGATGATTTAGAGTAGCCGAAGTAATTTAGGTGAGTCTGGCATAGTTTGTTATGATTTGTACAATTTTTTTTGTAATTTTAAGATGATATGGTTTGGTTTGATGTGGTAAGGGATAGTTGGGGGTAGAGTGGCCGAAGTAATTTAGGTGATTCTGGTATAGTTTGTTATGATTTTACGCATTTTTTTAAATTTTAAAGTAATTGGGCTTAGTTTGTTGATGTAAAGTGTAGTTGGAGGTGATTTTTGATAGCCGAAGTAATTTAGGTTAGCTTGGCATAGTTTGCTATGGTTAGTAGCATCTTTTTGTAATTTGAAAGTGATTGGGTTTAGTTTGTTGTGGTAAGGGTTAGTTGGTGATGATTTATGGTAGCCGAAGTAATTTAGATGAATTTGGCATAGTTTGCTATAGTTACTAGCATTTTTTTGTAATTTAAAAGTGATTGGGTTTAGTTTGTTGTGGTTAGGTTTAGTTGGTGATAATTTAGAGTAGCCGAAGTAATTTAGGTGAGTCTGGCATAGTTTGTTATGATTTGTACACCTTTTTTTTAATTTTAAGATGTAATGGTTTGGTTTGTTGTGGTAAGGGATAGTTGGGGGTGATTTACGGTAGCCGAAGTAATTTAGGTGATTCTGGTATAGTTTGTTATGATTTTTAGCATTTTTTTGTAATTTTAAGGTGATTGGGCTTAGTTTGTTGCTGTAAATTGTAGTTGGGGGTGATTTTTGATAGACGAAGTAATTTAGGTGAGTTTGGCATAGTTTGCTATGGTTAGTAGCATTTTTTTGTAATTTAAAAGTGATTGGGTTTAGTTTGTTGTGGTAAGGGTTAGTTGGTGATGATTTATGGTAGCCGAAGTAATTTAGGTGAGTTTGGCATAGTTTGCTATGGTTACTAGCATTTTTTTGTAATTTAAAAGTGATTGGGTTTAGTTTGTTGTGGTAAGGGTTAGTTGGTGATGATTTAGAGTAGCCGAAGTAATTTAGGTGAGTCTGGCATAGTTTGTTATGATTTGTACACCTTTTTTTGTAATTTTAAGATGATATGGTTTGGTTTGTTGTGGTAAGGGATAGTTGGGGGTGATTTACGGTAGCCGAAGTAATTTAGGTGATTCTGGTATAGTTTGTTATGATTTTATGCATTTTTTTTAATTTTAAAGTGATTGGGCTTAGTTTGTTGATGTAAAGTGTAGTTGGGGGTGATTTTTATAGCCGAAGTAATTTAGGTGAGTTTGGCATAGTCTGCTATGGTTAGTAGCATTTTTTTATAATTTAAAAGTGATTGGGTTTAGTTTGTTGTGGTAAGGGTTAGTTGGTGATGATTTATGGTAGCCGAAGTACTTTAGGTGAGTTTGGCATAGTTTGCTATGGTTACTAGCATTTTTTTGTAATTTAAAAGTGATTGGGTTTAGTTTGTTGTGGTAAGGGTTAGTTAGTGATGATTTAGAGTAGCCGAAGTAATTTAGGTGAGTCTGGCATAGTTTGTTATGATTTCTACACCTTTTTTTGTAATTTTAAGATGATATGGTTTGGTTTGTTGTGGTAAGGGATAGTTGGGGGTGATTTAAGGTGCCCGAAGTAATTTAGGTGATTCTGGTATAGTTTGTTATGATTTTTAGCATTTTTTTGTAATTTTAAAGTGATTGGGCTTAGTTTGATGCTGTAAAGTGTAGTTGGGGGTGATTTTTGATAGCCGAAGTAATTTAGGTGTGTTTGGCATAGTTTGCTATGGTTAGTAGCATTTTTTTGTAATTTAAAAGTGATTGGGTTTAGTCTGTTGTGGTAAGGGTTACTTGGTGATGATTTAGAGTAGCCGAAGTAATTTAGGTGAGTCTGGCATAGTTTGTTATGATTTGTACACCTTTTTTTGTAATTTTAAGATGATATGGTTTGGTTTGTTGTGGTAAGGGATAGTTGGGGGTGATTTACGGTAGCCGAAGTAATTTAGGTGATTCTGGTATAGTTTGTTATGGTTTTTAACATTTTTTTGTAATTTTAAAGTGATTGGGCTTAGTTTGTTGCTGTAAAGCGTAGTTGGGGGTGATTTTTGATAGCCGAAGTAATTTAGGTGAGTTTGGCATAGTTTGCTATGATTAGTAGCATTTTTTTGTAATTTAAAAGTGATTGGGTTTAGTTTGTTGTGGTAAGGGTTAGTTGGTGATGATTTATGGTAGCCGAAGTAATTTAGGTGAGTTTGGCATAGCTTGCTATGGTTACTAGCATTTTTTTGTAATTTAAAAGTGATTGGGTTTAGTTTGTTGTGGTAAGGGTTAGTTGGTGATGATTTAGAGTAGCCGAAGTAATTTAGGTAAATCTGGCATAGTTTGTTATGATTTGTACACCTTTTTTTGTAATTTTAAGATGATATGGTTTGGTTTGTTGTGGTAAGGGATAGTTGGGGGTGATTTACGGTAGCCGAAGTAATTTAGGTGATTCTGGTATAGTTTGTTATGATTTTTAGCATTTTTTTGTAATTTTAAAGTGATTGGGTTTAGTTTGTTGCTGTAAAGTGTAGTTGGGGGTGATTTTTGATAGCCGAAGTAATTTAGGTGTGTTTGGCATAGTTTGCTATGGTTAGTAGCATTTTTTTGTAATTTAAAAGTGATTGGGTTTAGTCTGTTGTGGTAAGGGTTACTTGGTGATGATTTAGAGTAGCCGAAGTAATTTAGGTAAATCTGGCATAGTTTGTTATGATTTGTACACCTTTTTTTGTAATTTTAAGATGATATGGTTTGGTTTGTTGTGGTAAGGGATAGTTGGGGGTGATTTACGGTAGCCGAAGTAATTTAGGTGATTCTGGTATAGTTTGTTATGGTTTTTAACATTTTTTTGTAATTTTAAAGTGATTGGGCTTAGTTTGTTGCTGTAAAGCGTAGTTGGGGGTGATTTTTGATAGCCGAAGTAATTTAGGTGAGTTTGGCATAGTTTGCTATGATTAGTAGCAAATTTATGTAATTTAAAAGTGATTGGGTTTAGTTTGTTGTGGTAAGGGTTAGTTGGTGATGATTTATGGTAGCCGAAGTAATTTAGGTGAGTTTGGCATAGCTTGCTATGGTTACTAGCATTTTTTTGTAATTTAAAAGCGATTGGGTTTAGTTTATTGTGGTAAGGGTTAGTTGGTTATGATTTAGAGTAGCCCAAGTAATTTAGGTGAGTCTGGCATTGTTTGTTATGATTTGTACACCTTTTTTTGTAATTTTAAGATGATATGGTTTGATTTGTTGTGGTAAGGGATAGTTGGGGGTGATTGATGGTAGCCGAAGTAATTTAGGTGATTCTGGTATAGTTTGTTATGATTTTTAGCATTTTTTTGTAATTTTAAAATGATTGGGCTTAGTTTGTTGCTGTAAAGTGTAGTTGGGGGTGAGTTTTGATAGCCGAAGTAATTTAGGTGTGTTTGGCCTAGTTTGCTATGGTTAGTAGCATTTTTTTGTAATTTAAAATTGATTGGGTTTAGTTTGTTGTGGTAAGGATTAGTTGGTGTTGATTTATGGTAGCCGAAGTAATTTAGGTGAGTTTGGCATAGCTTGCTATGGTTACTAGCATTTTTTTGTAATTTAAAAGTGATTGGGTTTAGTTTGTTGTGGTAAGGGTTAGTTGGTGATGATTTAGAGTAGCCGAAGTAATTTAGGTAAGTCTGGCATAGTTTGTTATGATTTGTACACCTTTTTTTGTAATTTTAAGATGATATGGTTTGGTTTGTTGTGGTAGGGGATAGTTGGGGGTGATTTACGGTAGCCGAAGTAATTTAGGTGATTCTGGTATAGTTTGTTATGATTTTTAGCATTTTTTTGTAATTTTAAAGTGATTGGGTTTAGTTTGTTGCTGTAAAGTGTAGTTGGGGGTGATTTTTGATAGCCGAAGTAATTTAGATGAGTTTGGCATAGTTTGCTTTGGTTAGTAGCATTTTTTTTTGTAATTTAAAAGTGATTGGGTTTAGTTTGTTGTGGTAAGGGTTAGTTGGTGATGATTTAGAGTAGCCGAAGTAATTTAGGTAAGTCTGGCATAGTTTGTTATGATTTGTACACCTTTTTTTGTAATTTTAAGATGATATGGTTTGGTTTGTTGTGGTAGGGGATAGTTGGGGGTGATTTACGGTAGCCGAAGTAATTTAGGTGATTCTGGTATAGTTTGTTATGATTTTTAGCAGTTTTTTGTAATTTTAAAGTGATTGGGTTTAGTTTGTTGCTGTAAAGTGTAGTTGGGGGTGATTTTTGATAACCGAAGTAATTTAGATGAGTTTGGCATAGCTTGCTATGGTTACTAGCATTTTTTTGTAATTTAAAAGTGATTGGGTTTAGTTTGTTGTGGTAAGGGTTAGTTGGTGATGATTTAGAGTAGCCGAAGTAATTTAGGTAAGTCTGGCGTAGTTTGTTATGATTTGTACACCTTTTTTTGTAATTTTAAGATGATATGGTTTGGTTTGTTGTGGTAGGGGATAGTTGGGGGTGATTTACGGTAGCCGAAGTAATTTAGGTGATTCTGGTATACTTTGTTATGATTTTTAGCAATTTTTTTGTAATTTTAAAGCGATTGGGCTTAGTTCGTTGCTGTAAAGTGTAGTTGGGGGTGATTTTTGATAGCCGAAGTAATTTAGGTGTGTTTGGCATAGTTTGCTAGGGTTAGTAGCATTTTTTTTGTAATTTAAAATTTGTAATTTAAAAGTGATTGGGTTTAGTTTGTTGTGGTAAGGGTTAGTTGGTGATGATTTAGAGTAGCCGAAGTAATTTAGGTGAGTCTGGCATAGTTTGTTATGATTTGTACACCTTTTTTTGTAATTTTAAGAATATATGGTTTGGTTTGTTGTGGTAAGGGATAGTTGGGGGTGATTTACGGTAGCCGAAGTAATTTAGGTGATTCTGGTATAGTTTGTTATGATTTTTAGCATTTTTTTGTAATTTTAAAGTGATTGGGCTTAATTTGTTGCTGTAAAGTGTAGTTGGGGGTGACTTTTGATAGCCGAAGTAATTTAGGTGAGTTTGGCATAGTTTGCTATGATTAGTAGCATTTTTTTGTAATTTAAAAGTGATTGGGTTTAGTTTGTTGTGGTAAGGGTTAGTTGGTGATGATTTATGGTAGCCGAAGTAATTTAGGTGAGTTTGGCATAGTTTGCCATGGTTACTAGCATTTTTTTGTAATTTAAAAATGATTGGGTTTAGTTGGTTGTGGTAAGGGTTCGTTGGTGATGATTTAGAGTAGCCGATGTAATTTAGGTGATTCTGGCATAGTTTGTTATGATTTGTACACCTTTTTTTGTTATTTTAAGATTATATGGTTTGGTTTGTTGTGGTAAGGGATAGTTGGGGGTGATTTACGGTAACCGAAGTAATTTAGGTGATTCTGGTATAGTTTGTTATGATTTTTAGCATTTATTTGTAATTTTAAAGTGATTGGGCTTAGTTTGTTGCTGTAAAGTGTAGTTGGGGGTGATTTTTGATAGCTGAAGTAATTTAGGTGAGTTTGGCATAGTTTGCTATGGTTAGTAGCATTTTTTTGTAATTTAAAAGTGATTGGGTTTAGTTTGTTGTGGTAAGGGTTAGTAGGTGATGATTTATGGTAGCCGAAGTAATTTAGGTCAGTTTGGCATAGTTTGCTATGGTTACCAGCATTTTTTTGTAATTTAAAAGTGATTGGGTTTAGTTTGTTGTGGTAAGGGTTAGTTGGTGATGATTTAGAGTAGCCGAAGTAATTTAGGTAAGTCTGGCATAGTTTGTTATGATTTGTACACCTTTTTTTGTAATTTTAAGATGATATGGTTTGGTTTGTTGTGGTAAGAGATAGTTGGGGGTGATTTACAGTAGCCGAAGTAATTTAGGTGATTCTGGTATAGTTTGTTATAATTTTTAGCATTTTTTTGTAATTTTAAAGTGATTGGGCTTAGTTTGTTGCTGTAAAGTGTAGTTGGGGGTGATTTTTGATAGCCGAAGTAATTTAGGTGTGTTTGGCATAGTTTGCTATGGTTAGTAGCATTTTTTTGTAATTTAAAAGTGATTGGGTTTAGTCTGTTGTGGTAAGGGTTACTTGGTGATGATTTAGAGTAGCCGAAGTAATTTAGGTGAGTCTGGCATAGTTTGTTATGATTTGTACACCTTTTTTTGTAATTTTAAGATGATATGGTTTGGTTTGTTGTGGTAAGGGATAGTTGGGGGTGATTTACGGTAGCCGAAGTAATTTAGGTGATTCTGGTATAGTTTGTTATGGTTTTTAACATTTTTTTGTAATTTTAAAGTGATTGGGCTTAGTTTGTTGCTGTAAAGCGTAGTTGGGGTTGATTTTTGATAGCCGAAGTAATTTAGGTGAGTTTGGCATAGTTTGCTATGATTAGTAGCATTTTTTTGTAATTTAAAAGTGATTGGGTTTAGTTTGTTGTGGTAAGGGTTAGTTGGTGATGATTTATGGTAGCCGAAGTAATTTAGGTGAGTTTGGCATAGCTTGCTATGGTTACTAGCATTTTTTTGTAATTTAAAAGTGATTGGGTTTAGTTTGTTGTGGTAAGGGTTAGTTGGTGATGATTTAGAGTAGCCGAAGTAATTTAGGTAAATCTGGCATAGTTTGTTATGATTTGTACACCTTTTTTTGTAATTTTAAGATGATATGGTTTGGTTTGTTGTGGTAAGGGATAGTTGGGGGTGATTTACGGTAGCCGAAGTAATTTAGGTGATTCTGGTATAGTTTGTTATGATTTTTAGCATTTTTTTGTAATTTTAAAGTGATTGGGTTTAGTTTGTTGCTGTAAAGTGTAGTTGGGGGTGATTTTTGATAGCCGAAGTAATTTAGGTGTGTTTGGCATAGTTTGCTATGGTTAGTAGCATTTTTTTGTAATTTAAAAGTGATTGGGTTTAGTCTGTTGTGGTAAGGGTTACTTGGTGATGATTTAGAGTAGCCGAAGTAATTTAGGTAAATCTGGCATAGTTTGTTATGATTTGTACACCTTTTTTTGTAATTTTAAGATGATATGGTTTGGTTTGTTGTGGTAAGGGATAGTTGGGGGTGATTTACGGTAGCCGAAGTAATTTAGGTGATTCTGGTATAGTTTGTTATGGTTATTAACATTTTTTTGTAATTTTAAAGTGATTGGGCTTAGTTTGTTGCTGTAAAGCGTAGTTGGGGGTGATTTTTGATAGCCGAAGTAATTTAGGTGAGTTTGGCATAGTTTGCTATGATTAGTAGCATTTTTTTGTAATTTAAAAGTGATTGGGTTTAGTTTGTTGTGGTAAGGGTTAGTTGGTGATGATTTATGGTAGCCGAAGTAATTTAGGTGAGTTTGGCATAGCTTGCTATGGTTACTAGCATTTTTTTGTAATTTAAAAGTGATTGGGTTTAGTTTGTTGTGGTAAGGGTTAGTTGGTGATGATTTAGAGTAGCCGAAGTAATTTAGGTAAGTCTGGCATAGTTTGTTATGATTTGTACACCTTTTTTTGTAATTTTAAGATGATATGGTTTGGTTTGTTGTGGTAGGGGATAGTTGGGGGTGATTTACGGTAGCCGAAGTAATTTAGGTGATTCTGGTATAGTTTGTTATGATTTTTAGCATTTTTTTGTAATTTTAAAGTGATTGGGTTTAGTTTGTTGCTGTAAAGTGTAGTTGGGGGTGATTTTTGATAGCCGAAGTAATTTAGATGAGTTTGGCATAGTTTGCTTTGGTTAGTAGCATTTTTTTTTGTAATTTAAAAGTGATTGGGTTTAGTTTGTTGTGGTAAGGGTTAGTTGGTGATGATTTAGAGTAGCCGAAGTAATTTAGGTAAGTCTGGCATAGTTTGTTATGATTTGTACACCTTTTTTTGTAATTTTAAGATGATATGGTTTGGTTTGTTGTGGTAGGGGATAGTTGGAGGTGATTTACGGTAGCCGAAGTAATTTAGGTGATTCTGGTATACTTTGTTATGATTTTTAGCAATTTTTTTGTAATTTTAAAGCGATTGGGCTTAGTTCGTTGCTGTAAAGTTTAGTTGGGGGTGATTTTTGATAGCCGAAGTAATTTAGGTGTGTTTGGCATAGTTTGCTAGGGTTAGTAGCATTTTTTTTGTAATTTAAAATTTGTAATTTAAAAGTGATTGGGTTTAGTTTGTTGTGGTAAGGGTTAGTTGGTGATGATTTAGAGTAGCCGAAGTAATTTAGGTAAGTCTGGCATAGTTTGTTATGATTTGTACACCTTTTTTTGTAATTTTAAGATGATATGGTTTGGTTTGTTGTGGTAGGGGATAGTTGGGGGTGATTTACGGTAGCCGAAGTAATTTAGGTGATTCTGGTATAGTTTGTTATGATTTTTAGCAGTTTTTTGTAATTTTAAAGTGATTGGGTTTAGTTTGTTGCTGTAAAGTGTAGTTGGGGGTGATTTTTGATAACCGAAGTAATTTAGATGAGTTTGGCATAGCTTGCTATGGTTACTAGCATTTTTTTGTAATTTAAAAGTGATTGGGTTTAGTTTGTTGTGGTAAGGGTTAGTTGGTGATGATTTAGAGTAGCCGAAGTAATTTAGGTAAGTCTGGCGTAGTTTGTTATGATTTGTACACCTTTTTTTGTAATTTTAAGATGATATGGTTTGGTTTGTTGTGGTAGGGGATAGTTGGGGGTGATTTACGGTAGCCGAAGTAATTTAGGTGATTCTGGTATACTTTGTTATGATTTTTAGCAATTTTTTTGTAATTTTAAAGCGATTGGGCTTAGTTCGTTGCTGTAAAGTGTAGTTGGGGGTGATTTTTGATAGCCGAAGTAATTTAGGTGTGTTTGGCATAGTTTGCTAGGGTTAGTAGCATTTTTTTTGTAATTTAAAATTTGTAATTTAAAAGTGATTGGGTTTAGTTTGTTGTGGTAAGGGTTAGTTGGTGATGATTTAGAGTAGCCGAAGTAATTTAGGTGAGTCTGGCATAGTTTGTTATGATTTGTACACCTTTTTTTGTAATTTTAAGAATATATGGTTTGGTTTGTTGTGGTAAGGGATAGTTGGGGGTGATTTACGGTAGCCGAAGTAATTTAGGTGATTCTGGTATAGTTTGTTATGATTTTTAGCATTTTTTTGTAATTTTAAAGTGATTGGGCTTAATTTGTTGCTGTAAAGTGTAGTTGGGGGTGACTTTTGATAGCCGAAGTAATTTAGGTGAGTTTGGCATAGTTTGCTATGATTAGTAGCATTTTTTTGTAATTTAAAAGTGATTGGGTTTAGTTTGTTGTGGTAAGGGTTAGTTGGTGATGATTTATGGTAGCCGAAGTAATTTAGGTGAGTTTGGCATAGTTTGCCATGGTTACTAGCATTTTTTTGTAATTTAAAAATGATTGGGTTTAGTTGGTTGTGGTAAGGGTTCGTTGGTGATGATTTAGAGTAGCCGATGTAATTTAGGTGATTCTGGCATAGTTTGTTATGATTTGTACACCTTTTTTTGTTATTTTAAGATTATATGGTTTGGTTTGTTGTGGTAAGGGATAGTTGGGGGTGATTTACGGTAACCGAAGTAATTTAGGTGATTCTGGTATAGTTTGTTATGATTTTTAGCATTTATTTGTAATTTTAAAGTGATTGGGCTTAGTTTGTTGCTGTAAAGTGTAGTTGGGGGTGATTTTTGATAGCTGAAGTAATTTAGGTGAGTTTGGCATAGTTTGCTATGGTTAGTAGCATTTTTTTGTAATTTAAAAGTGATTGGGTTTAGTTTGTTGTGGTAAGGGTTAGTTGGTGATGATTTATGGTAGCCGAAGTAATTTAGGTCAGTTTGGCATAGTTTGCTATGGTTACCAGCATTTTTTTGTAATTTAAAAGTGATTGGGTTTAGTTTGTTGTGGTAAGGGTTAGTTGGTGATGATTTAGAGTAGCCGAAGTAATTTAGGTAAGTCTGGCATAGTTTGTTATGATTTGTACACCTTTTTTTGTAATTTTAAGATGATATGGTTTGGTTTGTTGTGGTAAGAGATAGTTGGGGGTGATTTACAGTAGCCGAAGTAATTTAGGTGATTCTGGTATAGTTTGTTATAATTTTTAGCATTTTTTTGTAATTTTAAAGTGATTGGGCTTAGTTTGTTGCTGTAAAGTGTAGTTGGGGGTGATTTTTGATAGCCGAAGTAATTTAGGTGAGTTTGGCATAGTTTGCTAAGGTTAGTAGCATTTTTTTGTAATTTAAAAGTGATTGTGTTTAGTTTGTTGTGGTAAGGGTTAGTTGGTGATGATTTATGGTAGCCGAAGTAATTCAGGCGAGTTTGGCAGTTTGCTATGGTTACTAGCATTTTTTTGTAATTTAAAAGTGATTGGGTTTAGTTTGTTGTGGTAAGGGTTAGTTGGTGATGATTTAGAGTAGCCGAACTAATTTAGGTGAGTCTGGCATAGTTTGTTATGATTTGTACACCTTTTTTTGTAATTTTAAGATGATATGGTTTGGTTTGTTGTGGTAAGGGATAGTTGGGGGTGATTTACGGTAGCCGAAGTAATTTAGGTGATTCTGGTATAGTTTGTTATGATTTTTAGCATTTTTTTGTAATTTTAAGGTGATTGGGCTTAGTTTGTTGCTGTAAAGTGTAGTTGGGGGTGATTTTTGATAGCCGAAGTAATTTAGGTGAGTTTGGCATAGTTTGCTATGGTTAGTAGCATTTTTTTGTAATTTAAAGGTGATTGGGTTTAGTTTGTTGTGGTAAGGGTTAGTTGGTGATGATTTATAGTAGCCGAAGTAATTTAGGTGAGTTTGGCATAGTTTGCCATGGTTACTAGCATTTTTTTGTAATTTAAAAATGATTGGGTTTAGTTGGTTGTGGTAAGGGTTCGTTGGTGATGATTTAGAGTAGCCGATGTAATTTAGGTGATTCTGGCATAGTTTGTAATGATTTGTACACCTTTTTTTGTAATTTTAAGATTATATGGTTTGGTTTGTTGTGGTAAGGGATTGTTGGGGGTGATTTACGGTAGCCGAAGTAATTTAGGTGATTCTGGTATAGTTTGTTATGATTTTTAGCATTTTTTTGTAATTTTAAAGTGATTGGGCTTAGTTTGTTGCTGTAAAGTGTAGTTGGGGGTGATTTTTGATAGCCGAAGTAATTTAGGTTAGTTTGGCATAGTTTGCTATGGTTAGTAGCATTTTTTTGTAATTTAAAAGTGATTATGTTTAGTTTGTTGTGGTAAGGGTTAGTTGGTGACGATTTATGGTAGCCGAAGTAATTTAGGTGAGTTTGGCATAGTTTGCTATGTTTACTAGAATTTTTTTGTAATTTAAAAGTGATTGGGTTTAGTTTGTTGTGGTAAGGGTTAGTTGGTGATGATTTAGAGTAGCCGAAGTAATTTAGGTGAGTCTGGCATAGTTTGTTATGATTTGTACACCTTTTTTTGTAATTTTAAGATGATTTGGTTTGGTTTGTTGTGGTAAGGGATAGTTGGGGGTGATTTACGGTAGCCGAAGTAATTTAGGTGATTCTGGTATAGTTTGTTATGATTTTTAGCATTTATTTGTAAATTTATAGTGATTGGGCTTAGTTTGTTGCTGTAAAGTGTAGTTGGGGGTGATTTTTGATAGCCGAAGTAATTTAGGTGAGTTTGGCTTAGTTTGCTATGGTTAGTAGCATTTTTTTGTAATTTAAAAGTGATTGAGTTTATTTTGTTGTGGTAAGGGTTAGTTGGTGATGATTTATGGTAGCCGAAGTAATTTAGGTGAGTTTGGCATAGTTTGCTATGGTTACTAGCATTTTTTTGTAATTTAAAAGTGATTGGGTTTAGTTTGTTGTGGTAAGGGTTAGTTGGTGATGATTTAGAGTAGCCGAAGTAATTTAGGTGAGTCTGGCATAGTTTGTTATGATTTGTACACCTTTTTTTGTAATTTTAAGATGATATGGTTTGGTTTGTTGTGGTAAAGGATAGTTGGGGGTGATTTACGTTAGCCGAAGTAATTTAGGTGATTCTGGTATAGTTTGTTATAATTTTTAGCATTTTTTTGTAATTTTAAAGTGATTGGGCTTAGTTTGTTGCTGTAAAGTGTAGTTGGGGGTGATTTTTGATAGCCGAAGTAATTTAGGTAAGTTTGGCATAGTTTGCTATGGTTAGTAGCATTTTTTTGTAATTTAAAAGCGATTGGGTTTAGTTTGTTGTGGTAAGGGTTAGTTGGTGATGATTTATGGTAGCCGAAGTAATTTAGGTGAGTTTGGCATAGTTTGCTATGGTTACTAGCATTTTTTTGTAATTTAAAAGTGATTGGGTTTATTTTGTTGTGGTAAGGGTTAGTTGGTGATGATTTATGGTAGCCGAAGTAATTTAGGTGAGTTTGGCATAGTTTGCTATGGTTACTAGCATTTTTTTGTAATTTAAAAGTGATTGGGTTTAGTTTGTTGTGGTAAGGGTTAGTTGGTGATGATTTAGAGTAGCCGAAGTAATTTAGGTGAGTCTGGCATAGTTTGTTATGATTTGTACAACTTTTTTTGTCATTTTAAGATGATATGGTTTGGTTTGTTGTGGTAAGGGATAGTTGGGGGTGATTTACGGTAGCCGAAGTAATTTAGGTGATTCTGGTATAGTTTGTTATGATTTTTAGCATTTATTTGTAAATTTAAAGTGATTGGGCTTAGTTTGTTGCTGTAAAGTGTAGTTGGGGGTGATTTTTGATAGCCGAAGTAATTTAGGTGAGTTTGGCATAGTTTGCTATGGTTAGTAGCATTTTTTTGTAATTTAAAAGTGATTGGGTTTAGTTTGTTGTGGTAAGGGTTAGTTGGTGATGATTTATGGTAGCCGAAGTAATTTAGGTGAGTTTGGCATAGTTTGCTATGGTTAGTAGCATTTTTTTGTAATTTAAAAGTGATTGGGTTTAGTTTGTTGTGGTAAGGGTTAGTTGTTGATGATTTATGGTAGCCGAAGTAATTTAGGTGAGTTTGGCATAGTTTGCTATGGTTACTAGCATTTTTTTGTAATTTAAAAGTGATTGGGTTTAGTTTGTTGTGGTAAGGGTTAGTTGGTGATGATTTATGGTAGCCGAAGTAATTTAGGTGAGTTTGGCATAATTTGCTATGGTTACTAGCATTTTTTTGTAATTTAAAAGTGATTGGGTTTAGTTTGTTGTGGTAAGGGTTAGTTGGTGATGATTTAGAGTAGCCGAAGTAATTTAGGTGAGTCTGGCATAGTTTGTTATGATTTGTACACCTTTTTTTGTAATTTTAAGTTGATATGGTTTGGTTTGTTGTGGTAAGGGATAGTTGGGGGTGATTTACGGTAGCCGAAGTAATTTAGGTGATTCTGGTATAGTTTGTTATGATTTTACGCATTTTTTTAAATTTTAAAGTGATTGGGCTTAGTTTGTTGATGTAAAGTGTAGTTGGGGGTGATTTTTGATAGCCGAAGTAATTTAGGTTAGTTTGGCATAGTTTGCTATGGCTAGTAGCATTTTTTTGTAATTTGAAAGTGATTGGGTTTAGTTTGTTGTGGTAAGGGTTAGTTGGTGATGATTTATGGTAGCCGAAGTAATTTAGATGAGTTTGGCATAGTTTGCTATGGTTACTAGCATTTTTTTGTAATTTAAAAGTGATTGGGTTTAGTTTGTTGTGGTTAGGTTTAGTTGGTGATAATTTAGAGTAGCCGAAGTAATTTAGGTGAGTCTGGCATAGTTTGTTATGATTTGTACACCTTTTTTTTAATTTTAAGATGTAATGGTTTGGTTTGTTGTGGTAAGGGATAGTTGAGGGTGATTTACGGTAGCCGAAGTAATTTAGGTGATTCTGGTATAGTTTGTTATGATTTTTAGCATTTTTTTGTAATTTTAAGGTGATTGGGCTTAGTTTGTTGCTGTAAAGTGTAGTTGGGGGTGATTTTTGATAGCCGAAGTAATTTAGGTGAGTTTGGCATAGTTTGCAATGGTTAGTAGCATTTTTTTGTAATTTTAAAGTGATTGGGCTTAGTTTGTAGCTTTAAAGTGTAGTTGGGGGTGATTTTTGATAGCCGAAGTAATTTAGGTGAGTTTGGCATAGTTTGCTATGGTTACTAGCATTTTTTTGTAATTTAAAAGTGATTGGGTTTAGTTTGTTGTGGTAAGGGTTAGTTGGTGATGATTTAGAGTAGCCGAAGTAATTTAGGTGAGTCTGGCATAGTTTGTTATGATTTGTACACCTTTTTTTTGTAATTTTAAGATGATATGGTTTGGTGTGTTGTGGTAAAGGATAGTTGGGGGTGATTTACGTTAGCCGAAGTAATTTAGGTGATTCTGGTATAGTTTGTTATAATTTTTAGCATTTTTTTGTAATTTTAAAGTGATTGGGCTTAGTTTGTTGCTGTAAAGTGTAGTTGGGGGTGATTTTTGATAGCCGAAGTAATTTAGGTGAGTTTGGCATAGTTTGCTATGGTTAGTAGCATTTTTTTGTAATTTAAAAGTGATTGGGTTTAGTTTGTTGTGGTAAGGGTTAGTTGGTGATGATTTATGGTAGCCGAAGTAATTTAGGTGAGTTTGGCATAGTTTGCTATGGTTACTAGCATTTTTTTGTAATTTAAAAGTGATTGGGTTTAGTTTGTTGTGGTAAGGGTTAGTTGGTGATGATTTATGGTAGCCGAAGTAATTTAGGTGAGTTTGGCATAGTTTGCTATGGTTACTAGCATTTTTTTGTAATTTAAAAGTTATTGGGTTTAGTTTGTTGTGGTAAGGGTTAGTTGGTGATGATTTAGAATAGCCGAAGTAATTTAGGTGAGTCTGGCATAGTTTGTTATGATTTGTATACCTTTTTTTGTAATTTTAAGATGATATGGTTTGGTTTGTTGTGGTAAGGGATAGTTGGGGGTGATTTACGGTAGCCGAAGTAATTTAGGTGATTCTGGTATAGTTTGTTATGATTTTATGCATTTTTTTTTAATTTTAAAGTGATTGGGCTTAGTTTGTTAATGTAAAGTGTAGTTGGGGATGATTTTTGATAGCCGAAGTAATTTAGGTGAGTTTGGCATAGTCTGCTATGGTTAGTAGCATTTTTTTATAATTTAAAAGTGATTGGGTTTAGTTTGTTGTGGTAAGGGTTAGTTGGTGATGATTTATGGTAGCCGAAGTAATTTAGGTGAGTTTGGCATAGTTTGCTATGGTTAGTAGCATTTTTTTATAATTTAAAAGTGATTGGGTTTAGTTTGTTGTGGTAAGGGTTAGTTGGTGATGATTTATGGTAGCCGAAGTAATTTAGGTGAGTTTGGCATAGTTTGCTATGGTTACTAGCATTTTTTTGTAATTTAAAAGTGATTGGGTTTAGTTTGTTGTGGTAAGGGTTAGTTGGTGATGATTTAGAGTAGCAGATGTAATTTAGGTGAGTCTGGCATAGTGTGTTATAATATGTACACCTTTTTTTGTAATTTTAAGATGATATGGTTTGGTTTGTTGTGGTAAGAGATAGTTGGGGGTGATTTACGGTAGCCGAAGTAATTTAGGTGATTCTGGTATAGTTTGTTATGATTTTTAGCATTTTTTTGTAATTTTAAAGTGATTGGGCTTAGTTTGTTGCTGTAAAGTGTAGTTGGGGGTGATTTTTGATAGCCGAAGTAATTTAGGTGAGTTTGGCATAGTTTGCTATGGTTATTAGCATTTTTTTGTAATTTAAAAGTGATTGGGTTTAGTTTGTTGTGGTAAGGGTTAGTTGGTGATGATTTATGGTAGCCGAAGTAATTTAGGTGAGTTTGGCATAGTTTGCTATGGTTACTAGCATTTTTTTGTAATTTAAAAGTGATTGGGTTTAGTTTGTTGTGGTAAGGGTTAGTTGGTGATGATTTATGGTAGCCGAAGTAATTTAGGTGAGTTTGGCATAGTTTGCTATGGTTACTAGCATTTTTTTGTAATTTAAAAGTTATTGGGTTTAGTTTGTTGTGGTAAGGGTTAGTTGGTGATGATTTAGAATAGCCGAAGTAATTTAGGTGAGTCTGGCATAGTTTGTTATGATTTGTATACCTTTTTTTGTAATTTTAAGATGATATGGTTTGGTTTGTTGTGGTAAGGGATAGTTGGGGGTGATTTACGGTAGCCGAAGTAATTTAGGTGATTCTGGTATAGTTTGTTATGATTTTATGCATTTTTTTTTAATTTTAAAGTGATTGGGCTTAGTTTGTTGATGTAAAGTGTAGTTGGGGGTGATTTTTGATAGCCGAAGTAATTTAGGTGAGTTTGGCATAGTCTGCTATGGTTAGTAGCATTTTTTTATAATTTAAAAGTGATTGGGTTTAGTTTGTTGTGGTAAGGGTTAGTTGGTGATGATTTATGGTAGCCGAAGTAATTTAGGTGAGTTTGGCATAGTTTGCTATGGTTACTAGCATTTTTTTGTAATTTAAAAGTGATTTGGTTTAGTTTGTTGTGGTAAGGGTTAGTTGGTGATGATTTAGAGTAGCAGATGTAATTTAGGTGAGTCTGGCATAGTGTGTTATAATATGTACACCTTTTTTTGTAATTTTAAGATGATATGGTTTGGTTTGTTGTGGTAAGAGATAGTTGGGGGTGATTTACGGTAGCCGAAGTAATTTAGGTGATTCTGGTATAGTTTGTTATGATTTTTAGCATTTTTTTGTAATTTTAAAGTGATTGGGCTTAGTTTGTTGCTGTAAAGTGTAGTTGGGGGTGATTTTTGATAGCCGAAGTAATTTAGGTGAGTTAGGCATAGTTTGCTATGGTTAGTAGCATTTTTATTGTAATTTAAAAGTGATTGGGTTTAGTTTGTTGTGGTAAGGGTTAGTTGGTGATGATTTATGGTAGCCGAAGTAATTTAGGTGAGTTTGGCATAGTTTGCAATGGTAACTAGCATTTTTTTGTAATTTAAAAGTGATTGGGTTTAGTCTGTTGTGGTAAGGGTTAGTTGGTGATGATTTAGAGTAGCCGAAGTAATTTAGGTGAGTCTGGCATAGTTTGTTATGATTTGTACACCTTTTTTTGTAATTTTAAGATGATATGGTTTGGTTTGTTGTGGTGAGGGATAGTTGGGGGTGATTTACGGTAGCCGAAGTAATTTAGGTGATTCTGGTATAGTTTGTTATGGTTTTTAACATTTTTTTGTAATTTTAAAGTGATTGGGCTTGGTTTGTTGCTGTAAAGTGTAGTTGGGGGTGATTTTTGATAGCCGAAGTAATTTAGGTGTGTTTGGCATAGTTTGCTATGGTTAGTAGCATTTTTTTGTAATTTAAAAGTGATTGGGTTTAGTTTGTTTTGGTAAGGGTTAGTTGGTGATGATTTATGGTAGCGGAAGTAATTTAGGTGAGTTTGGCATAGTTTGTTATGATTTGTACACCTTTTTTTGTAATTTTAAGATGATATGGTTTGGTTTGTTGTGGTAAGGGATAGTTGGGGGTGATTTACGGTAGCCGAAGTAATTTAGGTGATTCTGGTATAGTTTGTTATGATTTTTAGCATTTTTTTGTAATTTTAAAGTGATTGGGCTTAGTTTGTTGCTGTAAAGTGTAGTTGGGGGTGATTTTTGATAGCCGAAGTAATTTAGGTGAGTTTGGCATAGTTTGCTTTGGTTAGTAGCATTTTTTTGTAATTTAAAAGTGATTGGGTGTAGTTTGTTGTGGTAAGGGTTAGTTGGGGATGATTTATGGTAGCCGAAGTAACTTAGGTGAGTTTGGCATAGTTTGCTATGGTTACTAGCATTTTTTTGTAATTTAAAAGTGATTGGGTTTAGTTTGTTGTGGTAAGGGTTAGTTGGTGATGATTTATGGTAGCGGAAGTAATTTAGGATAGTTTGGCATAGTTTGTTATGATTTGTACACCTTTTTTTGTAATTTTAAGATGATATGGTTTGGTTTGTTGTGGTAAGGGATAGTTGGGGGTGATTTACGGTAGCCGAAGTAATTTAGGTGATTCTGGTATAGTTTGTTATGATTTTTAGCATTTTTTTGTAATTTTAAAGTGATTGGGCTTTGTTTGTTGCTGTAAAGTGTAGTTGGGGGTGATTTTTGATAGCCGAAGTAATTTAGGTGTGTTTGGCCTAGTTTGCTATGGTTAGTAGCATTTTTTTGTAATTTAAAAGTGATTGGGTTTAGTTTGTTGTGGTAAGGGTTAGTTGGTGATGATTTATGGTAGCCGAAGTAATTTAAGTGAGTTTGGCATAGCTTGCTATGGTTACTAGCATTTTTTTGTAATTTAAAAGTGATTGGGTTTAGTTTGTTGTGGTAAGGGTTAGTTGGTGATGATTTAGAGTAGCCGAAGTAATTTAGGTAAGTGTGGCATAGTTTGTTATGATTTGTACAGCTTTTTTTGTAATTTTAAGATGATATGGTTTGGTTTGTTGTGGTAAGGGATAGTTGGGGGTGATTTAGAGTAGCCGAAGTAATTTAGGTAAGTGTGGCATAGTTTGTTATGATGTGTACAGCTTTTTTTGTAATTTTAAGATGATATGGTTTGGTTTGTTGTGGTAAGGGTTAGTTGGTGATGATTTAGAGTAGCCGAAGTAATTTAGGTAAGTGTGGCATAGTTTGTTATGATTTGTACAGCTTTTTTTGTAATTTTAAGATGATATGGTTTGGTTTGTTGTGGTAAGGGATAGTTGGGGGTGATTTGCGGTAGCCGAAGTAATTTAGGTGATTCTGGTATAGTTTGTTATGAATTTTAGCATTTTTTTGTAATTTTAAAGTGATTGGGTTTAGTTTGTTGCTGTAAAGTGTAGTTGGGGGTGATTTTTGATAGCCGAAGTAATTTAGATGAGTTTGGCATAGTTTTCTTTGGTTAGTAGCATTTTTTTTGTAATTTAAAAGTGATTGGGTTTAGTTTGTTGTGGTAAGGGTTAGTTGGTGATGATTTATGGTAGCCGAAGTAACTTAGGTGAGTTTGGCATAGTTTGCTATGGTTACTAGCATTTTTTTGTAATTTAAAAGTGATTGGGTTTAGTTTGTTGTGGTAAGGGTTAGTTAGTGATGATTTAGAGTAGCCGAAGTAATTTAGGTGAGTCTGGCATAGTTTGTTATGATTTGTACACCTTTTTTTGTAATTTTAAGATGATATGGTTTCGTTTGTTGTGGTAAGGGATAGTTGGGGGTGATTTACGGTGCCCGAAGTAATTTAGGTGATTCTGGTATAGTTTGTTATGATTTTTAGCATTTTTTTGTAATTTTAAAGTGATTGGGCTTTGTTTGTTGCTGTAAAGTGTAGTTGGGGGTGATTTTTGATAGCCGAAGTAATTTAGGTGTGTTTGGCCTAGTTTGCTATGGTTAGTAGCATTTTTTTGTAATTTAAAAGTGATTGGGTTTAGTTTGTTGTGGTAAGGGTTAGTTGGTGATGATTTATGGTAGCCGAAGTAATTTAAGTGAGTTTGGCATAGCTTGCTATGGTTACTAGCATTTTTTTGTAATTTAAAAGTGATTGGGTTTAGTTTGTTGTGGTAAGGGTTAGTTGGTGATGATTTAGAGTAACCGAAGTAATTTAGGTGAGTCTGTCATAGTTTGTTATGATTTGTACACCTTTTTTTGTAATTTTAAGATGATATGGTTTGGTTTGTTGTGGTAAGGGATAGTTGGGGGTGATTTACGGTAGCCGAAGTAATTTAGGTGATTCTGGTATAGTTTGTTATGATTTTTAGCATTTTTTGGTAATTTTAAAGTGATTGGGTTTAGTTTGTTGCTGTAAATTGTAGTTGGGGGTAATTTTTGATAGCCGAAGTAATTTAGGTGAGTTTGGCATAGTTTGCTTTGGTTAGTAGCATTTTTTTGTAATTTAAAAGTGATTGGGTGTAGTTTGTTGTGGTAAGGGTTAGTTGGTGATGATTTATGGTAGCCGAAGTAACTTAGGTGAGTTTGGCATAGTTTGCTATGGTTACTAGCATTTTTTTGTAATTTAAAAGTGATTGGGTTTAGTTTGTTGTGGTAAGGGTTAGTTGGTGATGATTTAGAGTAACCGAAGTAATTTAGGTGAGTCTGGCATAGTTTGTTATGATTTGTACACCTTTTTTTGTAATTTTAAGATGATATGGTTTGGTTTGTTGTGGTAAGGGATAGTTGGGGGTGATTTATGGTAGCCGTAGTAATTTAGGTGATTCTGGTATAGTTTGTTATGATTTTTAGCATTTTTTTGTAATTTTAAAGTGATTGGGCTTAGTTTGTTGCTGTAAAGTGTAGTTGGGGGTGATTTTTGATAGCCGAAGTAATTTAGGTGAGTTAGGCATAGTTTGCTATGGTTAGTAGCATTTTTTTTGTAATTTAAAAGTGATTGGGTTTAGTTTGTTGTGGTAAGGGTTAGTTGGTGATGATTTATGGTAGCCGAAGTAATTTAGGTGAGTTTGGCATAGTTTGCAATGGTAACTAGCATTTTTTTGTAATTTAAAAGTGATTGGGTTTAGTCTGTTGTGGTAAGGGTTAGTTGGTGATGATTTAGAGTAGCCGAAGTAATTTAGATGAGTCTGGCATAGTTTGTTATGATTTGTACACCTTTTTTTGTAATTTTAAGATGATATGGTTTGGTTTGTTGTGGTGAGGGATAGTTGGGGGTGATTTACGGTAGCCGAAGTAATTTAGGTGATTCTGGTATAGTTTGTTATGGTTTTTAACATTTTTTTGTAATTTTAAAGTGATTGGGCTTGGTTTGTTGCTGTAAAGTGTAGTTGGGGGTGATTTTTGATAGCCGAAGTAATTTAGGTGTGTTTGGCATAGTTTGCTATGGTTAGTAGCATTTTTTTGTAATTTAAAAGTGATTGGGTTTAGTTTGTTGTGGTAAGGGTTAGTTGGTGATGATTTATAGTAGCCGAAGTAATTTAGGTGAGTTTGGCATAGTTTGCTATGGTTACTAGCATTTTTTTGTAATTTAAAAGTGATTGGGTTTAGTTTGTTGTTGTAAGGGTTAGTTAGTAATGATTTAGAGTAGCCGAAGTAATTTAGGTGAGTCTGGCATAGTTTGTTATGATTTGTACACCTTTTTTTGTAATTTTAAGATGATATGGTTTGGTTTGTTGTGGTAAGGGATAGTTGGGGGTGATTTACGGTAGCCGAAGTAATTTAGGTGATTCTGGTATAGTTTGTTATGATTTTTAGCATTTTTTTGTAATTTTAAAGTTATTGGGCTTAGTTTGTTGCTGTAAAGTGTAGTTGGGGGTGATTTTTGATAGCCGAAGTAATTTAGGTGAGTTTGGCATAGTTTGCTATGGTTAGTAGCATTTTTTTGTAATTTAAAAGTGATTGGGTTTAGTTTGTTGTGGTAAGGGTTAGTTGGTGATGATTTATGGTAGCGGAAGTAATTTAGGTGAGTTTGGCATAGTTTGTTATGATTTGTACACCTTTTTTTGTAATTTTAAGATAATATGGTTTGGTTTGTTGTGGTAAGTTGGGGGTGATTTACGGTAGCCGAAGTAATTTAGGTGATTCTGGTATAGTTTGTTATGATTTTTAGCATTTTTTTGTAATTTTAAAGTGATTGGGCTTAGTTTGTTGCTGTAAAGTGTAGTTGGGGGTGATTTTTGATAGCCGAAGTAATTTAGGTGTGTTTGGCCTAGTTTGCTATGGTTAGTAGCATTTTTTTGTAATTTAAAAGTGATTGGGTTTAGTTTGTTGTGGTAAGGGTTAGTTGGTGATGATTTATAGTAGCCGAAGTAATTTAGGTGAGTTTGGCATAGTTTGCTATGGTTACTAGCATTTTTTTGTAATTTAAAAGTGATTGGGTTTAGTTTGTTGTTGTAAGGGTTAGTTAGTGATGATTTAGAGTAGCCGAAGTAATTTAGGTGAGTCTGGCATAGTTTGTTATGATTTGTACACCTTTTTTTGTAATTTTAAGATGATATGGTTTGGTTTGTTGTGGTAAGGGATAGTTGGGAATGATTTACGGTAGCCGAAGTAATTTAGGTGATTCTGGTATAGTTTGTTATGATTTTTAGCATTTTTTTGTAATTTTAAAGTGATTGGGCTTAGTTTGTTGCTGTAAAGTGTAGTTGGGGGTGATTTTTGATAGCCGAAGTAATTTAGGTGAGTTTGGCATAGTTTGCTATGGTTAGTAGCATTTTTTTGTAATTTAAAAGTGATTGGGTTTAGTTTGTTGTGGTAAGGGTTAGTTGGTGATGATTTATGGTAGCGGAAGTAATTTAGGATAGTTTGGCATAGTTTGTTATGATTTGTACACCTTTTTTTGTAATTTTAAGATGATATGGTTTGGTTTGTTGTGGAAAGGGATAGTTGGGGGTGATTTACGGTAGCCGAAGTAATTTAGGTGATTCTGGTATAGTTTGTTATGATTTTTAGCATTTTTTTGTAATTTTAAAGTGATTGGGCTTTTTTTGTTGCTGTAAAGTGTAGTTGGGGGTGATTTTTGATAGCCGAAGTAATTTAGGTGTGTTTGGCCTAGTTTGCTATGGTTAGTAGCATTTTTTTGTAATTTAAAAGTGATTGGGTTTAGTTTGTTGTGGTAAGGGTTAGTTGGTGATGATTTATGGTAGCCGAAGTAATTTAAGTGAGTTTGGCATAGCTTGCTATGGTTACTAGCATTTTTTTGTAATTTAAAAGTGATTGGGTTTAGTTTGTTGTGGTAAGGGTTAGTTGGTGATGATTTAGAGTAGCCGAAGTAATTTAGGTAAGTCTGGCATAGTTTGTTATGATTTGTACAGCTTTTTTTGTAATTTTAAGATGATATGGTTTGGTTTGTTGTGGTAAGGGATAGTTGGGGGTGATTTACGGTAGCCGAAGTAATTTAGGTGATTCTGGTATAGTTTGTTTTGAATTTTAGCATTTTTTTGTAATTTTAAAGTGATTGGGTTTAGTTTGTTGCTGTAAAGTGTAGTTGGGGGTGATTTTTGATAGCCGAAGTAATTTAGATGAGTTTGGCATAGTTTGCTTTGGTTAGTAGCATTTTTTTTGTAATTTAAAAGTGATTGGGTTTAGTTTGTTGTGGTAAGGGTTAGTTGGTGATGATTTATGGTAGCCGAAGTAACTTAGGTGAGTTTGGCATAGTTTGCTATGGTTACTAGCATTTTTTTGTAATTTAAAAGTGATTGGGTTTAGTTTGTTGTGGTAAGGGTTAGTTAGTGATGATTTAGAGTAGCCGAAGTAATTTAGGTGAGTCTGGCATAGTTTGTTATGATTTGTACACCTTTTTTTGTAATTTTAAGATGATATGGTTTCGTTTGTTGTGGTAAGGGATAGTTGGGGGTGATTTACGGTGCCCGAAGTAATTTAGGTGATTCTGGTATAGTTTGTTATGATTTTTAGCATTTTTTTGTAATTTTAAAGTGATTGGGCTTAGTTTGTTGCTGTAAAGTGTAGTTGGGGGTGATTTTTGATAGCCAAAGTAATTTAGGTGAGTTTGGCATAGTTTGCTATGGTTAGTAGCATTTTTTTGTAATTTAAAAGTGATTGGGTTTAGTTTGTTGTGGTAAGGGTTAGTTGGTGATGATTTATGGTAGCCGAAGTAATTTAGGTGAGTTTGGCATAGTTTGCTGTGGTTACTAGCATTTTTTTTAATATAAAAGTGATTGGGTTTGGTTTGTTGTGGTAAGGGTTAGTTGGTGATGATTTAGAGTAGCCGAAGTAATTTAGGTGCATCTGGCATAGTTTGTTATGATTTGTACACCTTTTTTTGTAATTTTAAGATGATATGGTTTGGTTTGTTGTGGTAAGGGATAGTTGGGGGTGATTTACGGTAGCCGAAGTAATTTAGGTGATTCTGGTATAGTTTGTTATGGTTTTTAGCATTTTTTTGTAATTTTAAAGTGATTGGGTTTAGTTTGTTGCTGTAAAGTGTAGTTGGGGGTGATTTTTGATAGCCGAAGTAATTTAGGTGAGTTTGGCATAGTTTGCTTTGGTTAGTAGCATTTTTTTGTAATTTAAAAGTGATTGGGTGTAGTTTGTTGTGGTAAGGGTTAGTTGGTGATGATTTATGGTAGCCGAAGTAACTTAGGTGAGTTTGGCATAGTTTGCTATGGTTACTAGCATTTTTTTGTAATTTAAAAGTGATTGGGTTTAGTTTGTTGTGGTAAGGGTTAGTTGGTGATGATTTAGAGTAACCGAAGTAATTTAGGTGAGTCTGGCATAGTTTGTTATGATTTGTACACCTTTTTTTGTAATTTTAAAATGATATGGTTTGGTTTGTTGTGGTAAGGGATAGTTGGGGGTGATTTACGGTAGCCGAAGTAATTTAGATGATTCTGGTATAGTTTGTTATGATTTTTAGCATTTTTTGGTAATTTTAAAGTGACTGGGTTTAGTTTGTTGCTGTAAAGTGTAGTTGGGGGTAATTTTTGATAGCCGAAGTAATTTAGGTGAGTTTGGCATAGTTTGCTTTGGTTAGTAGCATTTTTTTGTAATTTAAAAGTGATTGGGTGTAGTTTGTTGTGGTAAGGGTTAGTTGGTGATGATTTATGGTAGCCGAAGTAATTTAGGTGAGTTTGGCATAGTTTGCTATGGTTACTAGCATTTTTTTGGTAATTTAAAAGTGATTGGGTTTAGTCTGTTGTGGTAAGGGTTAGTTGGTGATGATTTAGAATAACCGAAGTAATTTAGGTGAGTCTGGCATAGTTTGTTATGATTTGTACATCTTTTTTTGTAATTTTAAGATGATATGGTTTGGTTTGTTGTGGTAAGGGATAGTTGGGGGTGATTTACGGTAGCCGAAGTAATTTAGGTGATTGTGGTATAGTTTGTTATGATTTTTAGCATTTTTTTGTAATTTTAAATTGATTGGGCTTAGTTTGTTGCTGTAAAGTGTAGTTGGGGGTGATTTTTGATAGCCAAAGTAATTTAGGTGTGTTTGGAATAGTTTGCTATGATTAGTAGCATTTTTTTGTAATTTAAAAGTGATTGGGTTTAGTTTGTTGTGGTAAGGGTTAGTTGGTGATGATTTATAGTAGCCGAAGTAATTTAGGTGAGTTTGGCATAGTTTGCTATGGTTACTAGCATTTTTTTGTAATTTAAAAGTGATTGGGTTTAGTTTGTTGTGGTAAGGGTTAGTTGGTGATGATTTAGAGTAGCCGAAGTAATTTAGGTGAGTTTGGCATAGTTTGTTATGATTTGTACACCTTTTTTTGTAATTTTAAGATGATATGGTTTGGTTTGTTGTGGAAAGTTGGGGGTGATTTACGGTAGCCGAAGTAATTTAGGTGATTCTGGTATAGTTTGTTATGATTTTTAGCATTTTTTTGTAATTTTAAAGTGATTGGGCTTAGTTTGTTGCTGTAAAGTGTAGTTGGGGGTGATTTTTGATAGCCGAAGTAATTTAGGTGTGTTTGGCCTAGTTTGCTATGGTTAGTAGCATTTTTTTGTAATTTAAAAGTGATTGGGTTTAGTTTGTTGTGGTAAGGGTTAGTTGGTGATGATTTATAGTAGCCGAAGTAATTTAGGTGAGTTTGGCATAGTTTGCTATGGTTACTAGCATTTTTTTGTAATTTAAAAGTGATTGGGTTTAGTTTGTTGTTGTAAGGGTTAGTTAGTGATGATTTAGAGTAGCCGAAGTAATTTAGGTGAGTCTGGCATAGTTTGTTATGATTTGTACACCTTTTTTTGTAATTTTAAGATGATATGGTTTGGTTTGTTGTGGTAAGGGATAGTTGGGGGTGATTTACGGTAGCCGAAGTAATTTAGGTGATTCTGGTATTGTTTGTTATGATTTTTAGCATTTTTTTGTAATTTTATAGTGATTGGGCTTAGTTTGTTGCTGTAAAGTGTAGTTGGGGGTGATTTTTGATAGCCGAAGTAATTTAGGTGAGTTTGGCATAGTTTGCTATAGGTAGTAGCATTTTTTTGTAATTTAAAAGTGATTGGGTTTAGTTTGTTGTGGTAAGGGTTAGTTGGTGATGATTTATGGTAGCGGAAGTAATTTAGGTGAGTTTGGCATAGTTTGTTATGATTTGTACACCTTTTTTTGTAATTTTAAGATGATATGGTTTGGTTTGTTGTGGTAAGGGATAGTTGGGGGTGATTTACGGTAGCCGAAGTAATTTAGGTGATTCTGGTATAGTTTGTTATGATTTTTAGCATTTTTTTGTAATTTTAAAGTGATTGGGCTTAGTTTGTTGCTGTAAAGTGTAGTTGGGGGTGATTTTTGATAGCCGAAGTAATTTAGGTGTGTTTGGCCTAGTTTGCTATGGTTAGTAGCATTTTTTTGTAATTTAAAAGTGATTGGGTTTAGTTTGTTGTGGTAAGGGTTAGTTGGTGATGATTTATGGTAGCCGAAGTAATTTAGGTGAGTTTGGCATAGCTTGCTATGGTTACTAGCATTTTTTTGTAATTTAAAAGTGATTGGGTTTAGTTTGTTGTGGTAAGGGTTAGTTAGTGATGATTTAGAGTAGCCGAAGTAATTTAGGTGAGTCTGGCATAGTTTGTTATGATTTGTACACCTTTTTTTGTAATTTTAAGATGATATGGTTTGGTTTGTTGTGGTAAGGGATAGTTGGGGGTGATTTACGGTGCCCGAAGTAATTTAGGTGATTCTGGTATAGTTTGTTATGATTTTTAGCATTTTTTTGTAATTTTAAAGTGATTGGGCTTAGTTTGTTGCTGTAAAGTGTAGTTGGGGGTGATTTTTGATATCCGAAGTAATTTAGGTGTGTTTGGCATAGTTTGCTATGGTTAGTAGCATTTTTTTGGTAATTTAAAAGTGATTGGGTTTAGTCTGTTGTGGTAAGGGTTAGTTGGTGATGATTTAGAGTAGCCAAAGTAATTTAGGTGAGTCTGGCATAGTTTGTTATGATTTGTACATCTTTTTTTGTAATTTTAAGATGATATGGTTTGGTTTGTTGTGGTAAGGGATAGTTGGGGGTGATTTACGGTAGCCGAAGTAATTTAGGTGATTCTGGTATAGTTTGTTATGATTTTTAGCATTTTTTTGTAATTTTAAATTGATTGGGCTTAGTTTGTTGCTGTAAAGTGTAGTTGGGGGTGATTTTTGATAGCCAAAGTAATTTAGGTGTGTTTGGCATAGTTTGCTATGATTAGTAGCATTTTTTTGTAATTTAAAAGTGATTGGGTTTAGTTTGTTGTGGTAAGGGTTAGTTGGTGATGATTTATAGTAGCCGAAGTAATTTAGGTGAGTCTGGCATAGTTTGTTATGATTTGTACACCTTTTTTTGTAATTTTAAGATGATATGGTTTGGTTTGTTGTGGTAAGGGATAGTTGGGGGTGATTTACGGTGCCCGAAGTAATTTAGGTGATTCTGGTATAGTTTGTTATGATTTTTAGCATTTTTTTGTAATTTTAAATTGATTGGGCTTAGTTTGTTGCTGTAAAGTGTAGTTGGGGGTGATTTTTGATAGCCAAAGTAATTTAGGTGTGTTTGGCATAGTTTGCTATGATTAGTAGCATTTTTTTTGTAATTTAAAAGTGATTGGGTTTAGTTTGTTGTGGTAAGGGTTAGTTGGTGATGATTTATAGTAGCCGAAGTAATTTAGGTGAGTTTGGCATAGTTTGCTATGGTTACCAGCATTTTTTTGTAATTTAAAAGTGATTGGGTTTAGTTTGTTGTGGTAAGGGTTAGTTGGTGATGATTTAGAGTAGCCGAAGTAATTTAGGTGAGTCTGGCATAGTTTGTTACGCTTTGTACACATTTTTTTGTAATTTTAAGATGATATGGTTTGGTTTGTTGTGGTAAGGGATAGTTGGGGGTGATTTACGGTAGCCGAAGTTATTTAAGTGATTCTGGTATAGTTTGTTATGATTTTTAGCATTTTTTTGTAATTTTAAAGTGATTGGGCTTAGTTTGTTGCTGTAAAGTGTAGTTGGGGGTGATTTTTGATAGCCGAAGTAATTTAGGTGAGTTTGGCATAGTTTGCAATGGTTAGTAGCATTTTTTTGTAATTTAAAAGTAATTGGGTTTAGTTTGTTGTGGTAAGGGTTAGTTGGTGATGATTTAGAGTAGCCGAAGTAATTTAGGTGAGTCTGGCATAGTTTGTTACGCTTTGTACACATTTTTTTGTAATTTTAAGATGATATGGTTTGGTTTGTTGTGGTAAGGGATAGTTGGGGGTGATTTACGGTAGCCGAAGTTATTTAGGTGATTCTGGTATAGTTTGTTATGATTTTTAGCATTTTTTTGTAGTTTTAAAGTGATTGAGCTTAGTTTGTTGCTGTAAAGTGTAGTTGGGGGTGATTTTTGATAGCCGAAGTAATTTAGGTGAGTTTGGCATAGTTTGCTATGGTTAGTAGCTTTTTTTTGTAATTTAAAAGTGATTCGGTTTAGTTTGTTGTGGTAAGGGTTAGTTGGTGATGATTTAGAGTAGCCGAAGTAATTTAGGTGAGTCTGGCATAGTTTGTTATGATTTGTACACCTTTTTTTGTAATTTTAAGATGATATGGTTTGGTTTGTTGTGGTAAGGGATAGTTGGGGGTGATTTACGGTGCCCGAAGTAATTTAGGTGATTCTGGTATAGTTTGTTATGATTTTTAGCATTTTTTTGTAATTTTAAAGTGATTGGGCTTAGTTTGTTGCTGTAAAGTGTAGTTGGGGGTGATTTTTGATAGCCGAAGTAATTTAGGTGAGTTTGGCATAGTTTGCTATGGTTAGTAGCATTTTTTTGTAATTTAAAAGTGATTGGGTTTAGTTTGTTGTGGTAAGGGTTAGTTGGTGATGATTTATGGTAGCCGAAGTAATTTAGGTGAGTTTGGCATAGTTTGCTGTGGCTACTAGCATTTTTTAAAATTTAAAAGTGATTGGGTTTAGTTTGTTGTGGTAAGGATTAGTTGGTGATGATTTAGAGTAGCCGAAGTAATTTAGGTGATTCTGGCATAGTTTGTTATGATTTGTACACCTTTTTTTGTAATTTTAAAATGATATGGTTTGGTTTGTTGTGGTAAGGGATACTTGGGGGTGATTTACGGTAGCCGAAGTAATTTAGGTGATTCTGGTATAGTTTGTTATGATTTTTAGCATTTTTTGGTAATTTTAAAGTGATTGGGTTTAGTTTGTTGCTGTAAAGTGTAGTTGGGGGTGATTTTTGATAGCCGAAGTAATTTAGGTGAGTTTGGCATAGTTTGCTTTGGTTAGTAGCATTTTTTTGTAATTTAAAAGTGATTGGGTGTAGTTTGTTGTGGTAAGGGTTAGTTGGTGATGATTTATGGTAGCCGAAGTAACTTAGGTGAGTTTGGCATAGTTTGCTATGGTTACTAGCATTTTTTTGTAATTTAAAAGTGATTGGGTTTAGTTTGTTGTGGTAAGTGTTAGTTGGTGATGATTTAGAGTAACCGAAGTAATTTAGGTGAGTCTGGCATAGTTTGTTATGATTTGTACAACTTTTTTTGTAATTTTAAGATGATGTGGTTTGGTTTGTTGTGGTAAGGGATAGTTGGGGGTGATTTACGGTATCCGAAGTAATTTAGGTGATTCTGGTATAGTTTGTTATGATTTTTAGCATTTTTTTGTAATTTTAAAGTGATTGGGCTTAGTTTGTTGCTGTAAAGTGTAGTTGGTGGTGATTTGTGATAGCCGATGTAATTTAGGTGAGTTTGGCATAGTTTGCTATGGTTAGTAGCATTTTTTTGTAATTTAAAAGTGATTGGGTTTAGTTTGTTGTGGTAAGGGTTAGTTGGTGATGATTTATGGTAGCCGAAGTAATTTAGGTGAGTTTGGCATAGTTTGCTATGGTTACTAGCATTTTTTTGTAATTTAAAAGCGATTGGGTTTAGTTTGTTGTGGTAAGGGTTCGTTGGTTATGATTTAGAGTAGCCCAAGTAATTTAGGTGAGTCTGGCATAATTTGTTATGATTTGTACACCTTTTTTTGTAATTTTAAGATGATATGGTTTGGTTTGTTGTGGTAAGGGATAGTTGGGGGTGATTTACGGTAGCCGAAGTAATTTAGGTGATTCTGGTATAGTTTGTTATGATTTTTAGCATTTTTTTGTAATGTTAAAGTGATTGGGCTTAGTTTGTTGCTGTAAAGTGTAGTTGGGGGTGATTTTTGATAGCAGAAGTAATTTAGGTGTGTTTGGCATAGTTTGCTATGGTTAATAGCATTTTTTTGTAATTTAAAAGTGATTGGGTTTAGTTTGTTGTGGTAAGGGTTAGTTGGTGATGATTTATGGTAGCCGAAGTAATTTAGGTGAGTTTGGCATAGTTTGCTATGGTTACTAGCATTTTTTTGTAATTTAAAAGTGATTGGGTTTAATTTGTTGTGGTAAGGGTTAGTTAGTGATGATTTAGAGTAGCCGAAGTAATTTAGGTGAGTCTGGCATAGTTTGTTATGATTTGTACACCTTTTTTTGTAATTTTAAGATGATATGGTTTGGTTTGTTGTGGTAAGGGATAGTTGGAGGTGATTTACGGTGCCCGAAGTAATTTAGGTGATTCTGGTAGAGTTTGTTATGATTTTTAGCATTTTTTTGTAATTTTAAAGTGATTGGGCTTAGTTTGTTGCTGTAAAGTGTAGTTGGGGGTGATTTTTGATAGCCGAAGTAATTTAGGTGTGTTTGGCATAGTTTGCTATGGTTAGTAGCATTTTTTTATAATTTAAAAGTGATTGGGTTTAGTCTGTTGTAGTAAGGGTTAGTTGGAGATGATTTAGAGTAGCCAAAGTAATTTAGGTGAGTCTGGCATAGTTTGTTATGATTTGTACACCTTTTTTTGTAATTTTAAGATGATATGGTTTGGTTTGTTGTGGTAAGGGATAGTTGGGGGTGATTTACGGTAGCCGAAGTAATTTAGGTGATTCTGGTATAGTTTGTTATGATTTTTAACATTTTTTTGTAATTTTAAAGTGATTGGGCTTAGTTTGTTGCTGTAAAGTGTAGTTGGGGGTGATTTTTGATAGCCGAAGTAATTTAGTTGAGTTTGGCATAGTTTGCTATGATTAGTAGCATTTTTTTGTAATTTAAAAGTGATTGGGTTTAGTTTGTTGTGGTAAGGGTTAGTTGGTGATGATTTATGGTAGCCGAAGTAATTTAGGTGAGTTTGGCATAGCTTGCTATGGTTACTAGCATTTTTTTGTAATTTAAAAGTGATTGGGTTTAGTTTGTTGTGGTAAGGGTTAGTTGGTGATGATTTAGAGTAGCCGAAGTAATTTAGGTAAGTCTGGCATAGTTTGTTATGATTTGTACACCTTTTTTTGTAATTTTAAGATGATATGGTTTGGTTTGTTGTGGTAAGGGATAGTTGGGGGTGATTTACGGTATCCGAAGTAATTTAGGTGATTCTGGTATAGTTTGTTATGATTTTTAGCATTTTTTTGTAATTTTAAAATGATTGGGCTTAGTTTCTTGCTGTAAAGTGTAGTTGGGGGTGATTTGTGATAGCCGAATTAATTTAGGTGAGTTTGGCATAGTTTGCTATGGTTACTAGCATTTTTTTGTAATTTAAAAGCGATTGGGTTTAGTTTGTTGTGGTAAGGGTTAGTTGGTTATGATTTAGAGTAGCCCTAGTAATTTAGGTGAGTCTGGCATAGTTTGTAATGATTTGTACACCTTTTTTTGTAATTTTAAGATGATATGGTTTGGTTTGTTGTGGTAAGGGATAGTTGGGGGTGATTTACGGTAGCCGAAGTAATTTAGGTGATTCTGGTATAGTTTGCTATGATTTTTAGCATTTTTTTGTAATTTTAAAGTGATTGGGCTTAGTTTGTTGCTGTAAAGTGTAGTTGGGGGTGATTTTTGGTAGCCGAAATAATTTAGGTGTGTTTGGCATAGTTTGCTATGGTTAGTAGCATTTTTTTGTAATTTAAAAGTGATTGGGTTTAGTTTGTTGTGGTAAGGGTTAGTTGGTGATGATTTATAGTAGCCGAAGTAATTTAGGTGAGTTTGGCATAGTTTGCTATGGTTACTAGCATTTTTTTGTAATTTAAAAGTGATTGGGTTTAGTTTGTTGTGGTAAGGGTTAGTTAGTGATGATTTAGAGTAGCCGAAGTAATTTAGGTGAGTCTGGCATAGTTTGTTATAATTTGTACACCTTTTTCTGTAATTTTAAGATGAAATGGTTTGGTTTGTTGTGGTAAGGGATAGTTGGGGGTGATTTACTGTGCCCGAAGTAATTTAGGTGATTCTGGTATAGTTTGATATGATTTTTAGCATTTTTTTGTAATTTTAAAGTGATTGGGCTTAGTTTGTTGCTGTAAAGTGTAGTTGGGGGTGATTTTTGATAGCCGAAGTAATTTAGGTGAGTTTGGAATAGTTTGCTATGGTTAGTAGCATTTTTTTGTAATTTAAAAGTGATTGGGTTTAGTTTGTTGTGGTAAGGGTTAGTTGGTGATGATTTATGGTAGCCGAAGTAATTTAGGTGAGTTTGGCATAGTTTGCTATGGTTACTAGCATTTTTTTGTAATTTAAAAGTAATTGGGTTTATTTTGTTGTGGTAAGGGTTAGTTGGTGATGATTTAGAGTAGCCGAAGTAATTTAGGTAAGTCTGGCATAGTTTGTTATGATTTGTACACCTTTTTTTGTAATTTTAAGATTGTATGGTTTGGTTTGTTGTGGTAAGGGATAGTTGGGGGTGATTTACGGTAGCCGAAGTAATTTAGGTGATTCTGGTATAGTTTGTTATGATTTTTAGCATTTTTTTGTAATTTTAAAGTGATTGGGTTTAGTTTGTTGCTGTAAAGTGTAGTTGGGGGTGATTTTTGCTAGCCGAAGTAATTTAGGTGAGTTTGGCATAGTTTGATTTGGTTAGTAGCATTTTTTTGTAATTTAAAAGTGATTGGGTTTAGTTTGTTGTGGTAAGGGTTAGTTGGTGATGATTTATGGTAGCCGAAGTAACTTAGG
This sequence comes from Eledona agricola, assembly GCA_964023215.1. NCBI lineage: Eukaryota > Metazoa > Arthropoda > Insecta > Coleoptera > Tenebrionidae > Eledona > Eledona agricola. The sequence goes on from CAXIEJ010000179.1 coordinate 1,180,171, forward strand.
TGAGTTTGGCATAGTTTGCTATAGTTACTAGCATTTTTTTGTAATTTAAAAGTGATTGGGTTTAGTTTGTTGTGGTAAGGGTTAGTTGGTTATGATTTAGAGTAGCCCAAGTAATTTAGGTGAGTCTGGCATAGTTTGTTATGATTTGTACACCTTTTTTTGTAATTTTAAGATGATATGGTTTGGTTTGTTGTGGTAAGGGATAGTTGGGGGTGATTTACGGTATCCGAAGTAATTTAGGTGATTCTGGTATAGTTTGTTATGATTTTTAGCATTTTTTTGTAATTTTAAAGTGATTGGGCTTAGTTTGTTGCTGTAAAGTGTAGTTGGGGGTGATTTGTGATAGCCGAAGTAATTTAGGTGAGTTTGGCATAGTTTGCTATGGTTAGTAGCATTTTTGTTGTAATTTAAAAGTGATTGGGTTTTGTTTGTTGTGGTAAGGGTTAGTTGGTGATGATTTATGGTAGCCGAAGTAATTTAGGTGAGTTTGGCATAGTTTGCTATGGTTACTAGCATTTTTTTGTAATTTAAAAGTGATTGGGTTTAGTTTGTTGTGGTAAGGGTTAATTAGTGATGATTTAGAGTAGCCGAAGTAATTTAGGTGAGTCTGGCATAGTTTGTTATGATTTGTACATCTTTTTTTGTAATTTTAAGATGATATGTTTTGGTTTGTTGTGGTAAGGGATAGTTAGGGGTGATTTACGGTGCCCGAAGTAATTTAGGTGATTCTGGTATAGTTTGTTATGATTTTTAGAATTTTTTTGTAATTTTAAAGTGATTGGGCTTAGTTTGTTGCTGTAAAGTGTAGTTGGGGGTGATTTTTGATAGCCGAAGTAATTTAGGTGTGTTTGGCATAGTTTGCTATGGTTAGTAACATTTTTTTGTAATTTAAAAGTGATTGGGTTTAGTCTGTTGTGGTAAGAGTTAGTTGGTGATGATTTAGAGTAACCGAAGTAATTTAGGTGAGTCTGGCATAGTTTGTTATGATTTGTACACCTTTTTTTGTAATTTTAAGATGATATGGTTTGGTTCGTTGTGGTAAGGGATAGTTGGGGGTGATTTACGGTAGCCGAAGTAATTTAGGTGATTCTGGTATAGTTTGTTATGATTTTTAACATTTTTTTGAAATTTTAAAGTGATTGGGCTTAGTTTGTTGCTGTAAAGTGTAGTTGGGGGTGATTTTTGATAACCGAAGTAATTTAGGTGAGTTTGGCATAGTTTGCTATGATTAGTAGCATTTTTTTGTAATTTAAAAGTGATTGGGTTTAGTTTGTTGTGGTAAGGGTTAGTTGGTGATGATTTATGGTAGCCGAAGTAATTTAGGTGAGTTTGGCATAGCTTGCTATGGTAACTAGCATTTTTTTGTAATTTAAAAGTGATTGGGTTTAGTTTGTTGTGGTAAGGGTTAGTTGGTGATGATTTAGAGTAGCCGAAGTAATTTAGGTAAGTCTGGCATAGTTTGTTATGATTTGTACACCTTTTTTTCTAATTTTAAGATGATATGGTTTGGTTTGTTGTGGTAAGGGATAGTTGGGGGTGATTTACGGTAGCTGAAGTAATTTAGGTGATTCTGGTATAGTTTGTTATGATTTTTAGCATTTTTTTGTAATTTTAAAGTGATTGGGTTTAGTTTGTTGCTGTAAAATGTAGTTGGGGGTGATTTTTGATAGCCGAAGTAATTTAGGTGAGTTTGGCATAGTTTGCTTTGGTTAGTAGCATTTTTTTGTAATTAAAAAGTGATTGGGTTTAGTTTGTTGTTGTAAGGGTTAGTTGGTGATGATTTATGGTAGCCGAAGTAACTTAGTTGAGTTTGGCATAGTTTGCTATGGTTACTAGCATTTTTTTGTAATTTAAAAGTGATTGGGTTTAGTTTGTTGTGGTAAGGGTTAGTTGGTGATGATTTAGAGTAGCCGAAGTAATTTAGATTAGTCTGGCATAGTTTGTTATGATTTGTACACCTTTTTTTGTAATTTTAAGATGATATGGTTTGGTTTGTTGTGGTAAGGGATAGTTGGGGGTGATTTACGGTAGCCGAAGTAATTTAGGTGATCTATATATATAAAGCGAAGTGTCCTCACTGACACACTTATCTACACATCTACACATTCACTGACTCATAATCAACCCACAGCCCAAACCGTGAGGGCTAGAGACTTGAAATTTAAGACACGGGTGTATCATGTGCCGAAACGAAGTGATAAGATGGGATTTTGCAAAATTCGGCCCGGTTCCTTTGTATCTAAATAAAAACCGGCAAAAACCGGTGGTAAGGGTTAGTTGGTTATGATTTAGAGTAGTCCAAGTAATTTAGGTGAGTTTGGCATAGTTTGTTATGATTTGTACACCTTTTTTTGTAATTTTAAGATGATATGGTTTGGTTTGTTGTGGTAAGGGATAGTTGGGGGGATTTACGGTATCCGAAGTAATTTAGGTGATTCTGGTATAGTTTGTTATGATTTTTAGCATTTTTTTGTAATTTTAAAGTGATTGGGTTTAGTTTGTAGCTGTAAAATGTAGTTGGGGGTGATTTGTGATAGTCGAAGTAATTTAGGTGAGTTTGGCATAGTTTGCTATGGTTAGTAGAATTTTTTTGTAATTTAAAAGTGATTGGGTTTAGTTTGTTGTGGTAAGAGTTAGTTGGTGATGATTTATGGTAGCCGAAGTAATTTAGGTGAGTTTGGCATAGTTTGCTATGGTTACTAGCATTTTTTTGTAATTTAAAAGTGATTGGGTTTAGTTTGTTGTGGTAAGGGTTAGTTAGTGATGATTTAGAGTAGCCGAAGTAATTTAGGTGAGTCTGGCATAGTTTGTTATGATTTGTACACCTTTTTTTGTAATTTTAAGATGATATGGTTTGGTTTGTTGTGGTAAGGGATAGTTGGGGGTGATTTACGGTGCCCGAAGTAATTTAGGTGATTCTGGTATAGTTTGTTATGATTTTTAACATTTTTTTGTAATTTTAAAGTGATTGGGCTTAGTTTGTTGCTGTAAAGTGTAGTTGGGGGTGATTTTGGATAGCCGAAGTAATTTAGGTGAGTTTGGCATAGTTTGCTATGATTAGTAGCATTTTTTTGTAATTTAAAAGTGATTGGGTTTAGTTTGTTGTGGTAAGGGTTAGTTGGTGATGATTTATGGTAGCCGAAGTAATTTAGGTGAGCTTGGCATAGTTTGCTATGGTTACTAGCATTTTTTTGTAATTTAAAAGTGATTGGGTTTAGTTTGTTGTGGTAAGGGTTAGTTAGTGATGATTTAGAGTAGCCGAAGTAATTTAGGTGAGTCTGGCATAGTTTGTTAAGATTTGTACACCTTTTTTTGTAATTTTAAGATGATATGGTTTGGTTTGTTGTGGTAAGGGATAGTTGGGGGTGATTTACGGTAGCCGAAGTAATTTAGGTGATTCTGGTATAGTTTGATATGATTTTTAGCATTTTTTTGTAATTTTAAAGTGATTGGGTTTAGTTTGTTGCTGTAAAGTGTAGTTGGGGGTGATTTTTGATAGCCGAAGTAATTTAGGTGTGTTTGGCATAGTTTGCTATGGTTAGTGGCATTTTTTTGTAATTTAAAAGTGATTGGGTTTAGTCTGTTTTGGTAAGGGTTAGTTGGTGATGATTTAGAGTAGCTGAAGTAATTTAGGTGAGTCTGGCATAGTTTGTTATGATTTGTACACCTTTTTTTGTAATTTTAAGATGATATGGTTTGGTTTGTTGTGGTAAGGGATAGTTGGGGGTGATTTACGGTAGCCGAAGTAATTTAGGTGATTCTGGTATAGTTTGTTATGATTTTTAAAATTTTTTTGTAATTTTAAAGTGATTGGGCTTAGTTTGTTGCTGTAAAGTGTAGTTGGGGGTGATTTTGGATAGCCGAAGTAATTTAGGTGAGTTTGGCATAGTTTGCTATGATTAGTAGCATTTTTTTGTAATTTAAAAGTGATTGGGTTTAGTTTGTTGTGGTAAGGGTTAGTTGGTGATGATTTATGGTAGCCGAAGTAATTTAGGTGAGTTTGGCATAGCTTGCTATGGTTACTAGCATTTTTTTGTAATTTAAAAGTGATTGGGTTTAGTTTGTTGTGGTAAGGGTTAGTTGGTGATGATTTAGAGTAGCCGAAGTAATTTAGGTAAGTCTGGCATAGTTTGTTATGATTTGTACACCTTTTTTTGTAATTTTAAGATGATATGGTTTGGTTTGTTGTGGTAAGGGATAGTTGGGGGTGATTTACGGTAGCCGAAGTAATTTAGGTGATTCTGGTATAGTTTGTTATGATTTTTAGCATTTTTTTGTAATTTAAAAGTTGTTGTGGTAAGGGTTAGTTAGTGATGATTTAGAGTAGCCGAAGTAATTTAGGTGAGTTTGGCATAGCTTGCTATGGTTACTAGCATTTTTTTGTAATTTAAAAGTGATTGGGTTTAGTTTGTTGTGGTAAGGGTTAGTTGGTGATGATTTAGAGTAGCCGAAGTAATTTAGTTAAGTCTGGCATAGTTTGTTATGATTTGTACACCTTTTTTTGTAATTTTAAGATGATATGGTTTGGTTTGTTGTGGTAAGGGATAGTTGGGGGTGATTTACGGTAGCCGAAGTAATTTAGGTGATTCTGGTATAGTTTGTTATGATTTTTAGCATTTTTTTGTAATTTAAAAGTTGTTGTGGTAAGGGTTAGTTAGTGATGATTTAGAGTAGCCGAAGTAATTTAGGTGAGTCTGGCATAGTTTGTTATGATTTGTACATCATTTTTTTTAATTTTAAGATGATATGGTTAGGTTTGTTGTGGTAAGGGATAGTTGGGGGTGATTTACGGTAGCCGAAGTAATTTAGGTGATTCTGGTATAGTTTGTTATGATTTTTAGCATTTTTTTGTAATTTTAAAGTGATTGGGTTTAGTTTGTTGCTCTAAAGTGTAGTTGGGGGTGATTTTTGATAGCCGAAGTAATTTAGGTGAGTTTGGCATAGTTTGCTTTGGTTAGTAGCATTTTTTTGTAATTTAAAAGTGATTGGGTTTAGTTTGTTGTGGTAAGGGTTAGTTGGTGATGATTTATGGTAGCCGAAGTAACTTAGGTGAGTTTGGCATAGTTTGCTATGGTTACTAGCATTTTTTTGTAATTTAAAAGTGATTGGGTTTAGTTTGTTGTGGTAAGGGTTAGTTGGTTATGATTTAGAGTAGCCCAAGTAATTTAGGTGAGTCTGGCATAGTTTGTTATGATTTGTACACCTTTTTTTGTAATTTTAAGATGATATGGTTTGGTTTGTTGTGGTAAGGGATAGCTGGGGGTGATTTACGGTATCCGAAGTAATTTAGGTGATTCTGGTATAGTTTGTTATGATTTTTAGCATTTTTTTGTAATTTTAAAGTGATTGGGCTTAGTTTGTTGCTGTAAAGTGTAGTTGGGGGTGATTTGTGATAGCCGAAGTAATTTAGGTGAGTTTGGTATAGTTTGCTATGGTTAGTAGCATTTTTTTGTAATTTAAAATTGATTGGGTTTAGTTTGTTGTGGTAAGGGTTAGTTGGTGATGATTTAGAGTGGCCGAAGTAATTTAGGTAAGTCTGGCATAGTTTGTTATGATTTGTACATCTTTTTTTGTAACTTTAAGATGATATGGTTTGGTTTGTTGTGGTAAGGGATAGTTGGGGGTGATTTACGGTAGCCGAAATAATTTAGGTGATTCTGGTATTGTTTGTTATGATTTTTAGCATTTTTTTGTAATTTTAAAGTTATTGGGTTTAGTTTGTTGCTGTAAAGTGTAGTTGGGGGTGATTTTTGATAGCCGAAGTAATTTAGGTGAGTTTGGCATAGTTTGCTTTGGTTAGTAGCATTTTTTGTAATTTAAAAGTGATTGTGTTTAGTTTGTTGTGGTAAGGGTTAGTTGGTGATGATTTATGGTAGCCGAAGTAATTTAGGTGAGTTTGGCATAGTTTGCTATGGTTACTAGCATTTTTTTGTAATTTAAAAGTGATTGGGTTTAGTTTGTTGTGGTAAGGGTTAATTGGTAATGATTTAGAGTAGCCGAAGTAATTTAGGTGAGTCTGGCATAGTTTGTTATAATTTGTACACCTTTTTTTCTAATTTTAAGATGATATGGTTTGGTTTGTTGTGGTAAGGGATAGCTGGGGGTGATTTACGGTATCCAAAGTAATTTAGGTGATTCTGGTATAGTTTGTTATGATTTTTAGCATTTTTTTGTAATTTTAAAGTGATTGGGCTTAGTTTGTTGCTGTAAAGTGTAGTTGGGGGTGATTTGTGATAGCCGAAGTAATTTAGGTGAGTTTGGCATAGTTTGCTATGGTTACTAGCATTTTTTTGTAATTTAAAAGCGATTGGGTTTAGTTTGTTGTGGTAAGAGTTAGTTGGTTATGATTTAGATTAGCCCAAGTAATTTAGGTGAGTCTGGCATAGTTTGTTATGATTTGTACACCTTTTTTTGTAATTTTAAGATGATATGGTTTGGTTTGTTGTGGTAAGGGATAGCTGGGGGTGATTTACGGTATCCAAAGTAATTTAGGTGATTCTGGTATAGTTTGTTATGATTTTTAGCATTTTTTTGTAATTTTAAAGTGATTGGGCTTAGTTTGTTGCTGTAAAGTGTAGTTGGGGGTGATTTGTGATAGCCGAAGTAATTTAGGTGAGTTTGTCATAGTTTGCTATGGTTAGTAGCATTTTTTTGTAATTTAAAAGTGATTGGGTTTAGTTTGTGGTGGTAAGGGTTAGTTGGTGATGATTTAGAGTAGCCGAAGCAATTTAGGTGAGTCTGGCATAGTTTGTTATGATTTGTACACCTTTTTTTGTAATTTTAAGATGATATGGTTTGGTTTGTTGTGGTAAGGGATAGTTGGGGGTGATTTACGGTGCCCGAAGTAATTTATGTGATTCTGGTATAGTTTGATATGATTTTTAGCATTTTTTTGTAATTTTAAAGTGATTGGGCTTAGTTTGTTGCTGTAAAGTGTAGTTGGGGGTGATTTTTGATAGCCGAAGTAATTTAGGTGAGTTTGGCATAGTTTGCTATGGTTAGTAGCATTTTTTTGTAATTTAAAAGTGATTGGGTTTAGTTTGTTGTGGTAAGGGTTAGTTGGTGATGATTTATGGTAGCCGAAGTAATTTAGGTGAGTCTGGCATAGTTTGTTATAATTTGTACACCTTTTTTTCTAATTTTAAGATGATATGGTTTGGTTTGTTGTGGTAAGGGATAGCTGGGGGTGATTTACGGTATCCAAAGTAATTTAGGTGATTCTGGTATAGTTTGTTATGATTTTTAGCATTTTTTTGTAATTTTAAAGTGATTGGGCTTAGTTTGTTGCTGTAAAGTGTAGTTGGGGGTGATTTTTGATAGCCGAAGTAATTTAGGTGAGTTTGGCATAGTTTGCTATGGTTAGTAGCATTTTTTTGTAATTTAAAAGTGATTGGGTTTAGTTTGTTGTGGTAAGGGTTAATTGGTAATGATTTAGAGTAGCCGAAGTAATTTAGGTGAGTCTGGCATAGTTTGTTATAATTTGTACACCTTTTTTTCTAATTTTAAGATGATATGGTTTGGTTTGTTGTGGTAAGGGATAGCTGGGGGTGATTTACGGTATCCAAAGTAATTTAGGTGATTCTGGTATAGTTTGTTATGATTTTTAGCATTTTTTTGTAATTTTAAAGTGATTGGGCTTAGTTTGTTGCTGTAAAGTGTAGTTGGGGTGATTTGTGGTAGCCGAAGTAATTTAGGTGAGTTTGGCATAGTTTGCCATAGTTACTAGCATTTTTTTGTAATTTAAAAGTGATTGGGTTTAGTTTGTTGTGGTAAGGGTTAGTTAGTGATGATTTAGAGTAGCCGAAGTAATTTAGGTGAGTCTGGCATAGTTTGTTATGATTTGTACACCTTTTTTTGTAATTTTAAGATGATATGGTTTGGTTTGTTGTGGTAAGGGATAGTTGGGGGTGATTTACGGTGCCCGAAGTAATTTAGGTGATTCTGGTATAGTTTGTAATGATTTTTAGCATTTTTTTGTAATTTTAAAGTGATTGGGCTTAGTTTGTTGCTGCAAAGTGTAGTTGGGGGTGATTTTTGATAGCCGAAGTAATTTAGGTGTGTTTGGCATAGTTTGCTATGGTTAGTAGCATTTTTTTGTAATTTAAAAGTGATTGGGTTTAGTCTGTTGTGGTAAGGGTTAGTTGGTGATGATTTAGAGTAGCCGAAGTAATTTAGGTGAGTCTGGCATAGTTTGTTATGATTTGTACACCTTTTTTTGTAATTTTAAGTTGATATGGTTTGGTTTGTTGTGGTAAGGGATAGTTGGGGGTGATTTACGGTAGCCGAAGTAATTTAGGTGATTCTGGTATAGTTTGTTATGATTTTTAACATTTTTTTGTAATTTTAAAGTGATTGGGCTTAGTTTGTTGCTGTAAAGTGTATTTGGGGGTGATTTTGGATAGCCGAAGTAATTTAGGTGAGTTTGGCATAGTTTGCTATGATTAGTAGCATTTTTTTGTAATTTAAAAGTGATTGGGTTTAGTTTGTTGTGGTAAGGGTTAGTTGGTGATGATTTATGGTAGCCGAAGTAATTTAGGTGAGTTTGGCATAGCTTGCTATGGTTATTAGCATTTTTTTGTAATTTAAAAGTGATTGGGTTTAGTTTGTTGTGGTAAGGGTTAGTTGGTGATGATTTAGAGTAGCCGAAGTAATTTAGGTAAGTCTGGCATAGTTTGTTATGATTTGTACACCTTTTTTTGTAATTTTAAGATGATATGGTTTGGTTTGTTGTGGTAAGGGATAGTTGGGGGTGATTTACGGTAGCCGAAGTAATTTAGGTGATTCTGGTATAGTTTGTTATGATTTTTAGCATTTTTTTGTAATTTTAAAGTGATTGGGTTTAGTTTGTTGCTGTAAAGTGTAGTTGGGGGTGATTTTTGATAGCCGAAATAATTTAGGTGAGTTTGGCATAGTTTGCTTTGGTTAGTAGCATTTTTTTGTAATTTAAAAGTTGTTGTGGTAAGAATTAGTTAGTGATGATTTAGAGTAGCCGAAGTAATTTAGGTGAGTCTGGCATAGTTTGTTATGATTTGTACATCTTTTTTTGTAATTGGGAGGGAGTCTAGCCCCCTTATGAAGTGGGCCAGATACTTGGGAGTTGATTTACGTATCTGGGCGGCCGTGAGTGCAGTCGCACCCAGATATTGTAACCTATTATGAGCGATGGTGTTGCACTCACAGAGAATGTGTTCGGCCGTTTCTACCGCCGATCCACAGAGTCGACATGTAGCGACTTCTGCTTTCCCCATTTTCTGGAGATGGTATCTGACTGGACCGTGTCCTGTCAGGAGGCCAGTTACTTGCCTCAGATCACTCTTTTCCAGTTTGAGAAGCATCTTAGTTTTCTTTGACGAATAGTGTATGAAGGTAAGGATGGTAAGGGATAGTTGGGGGTGATTTACGGTGCCCGAAGTAATTTAGGTGATTCTGGTATAATTTGATATGATTTTTAGCATTTTTTTGTAATTTTAAAGTGATTGGGCTTAGTTTGTTGCTGTAAAGTGTAGTTGGGGGTGATTTTTGATAGCCGAAGTAATTTAGGTGTGTTTGGCATAGTTTGCTATGGTTAGTAGCATTTTTTTGTAATTTAAAAGTGATTAGGTTTAGTTTGTTGTGGTAAGGGTTAGTTGGTGATGATTTATGGTAGCCTAAGTAATTTAGGTGAGTTTGGCATAGTTTGCTATGGTTACTAGCATTTTTTTGTAATTTAAAAGTGATTGGGTTTAGTTTGTTGTGGTAAGGTTTAGTTGGTGATGATTTAGAGTAGCCGAAGTAATTTAGGTAAGTCTGGCATAGTTTGTTATGATTTGTACACCTTTTTTTGTAATTTTAAGATGATATGGTTTGGTTTGTTGTGGTAAGGGATAGTTGGGGGTGATTTACGGTAGCCGAAGTAATTTAGGTGTTTCTGGTATAGTTTGTTATGATTTTTAGCATTTTTTTGTAATTTTAAAGTGATTGGGTTTAGTTTGTTGCTGTAAAGTGTAGTTGGGGGTGATTTGTGATAGCCGAAGTAATTTAGGTGAGTTTGGCATAGTTTGCTATGATTAGTAGCATTTTTTTGTAATTTAAAAGTGATTGGGTTTAGTTTGTTGTGGTAAGGGTTAGTTGGTGATGATTTATGGTAGCCGAAGTAATTTAGGTGAGTTTGGCATAGCTTGCTATGATAACTAGCATTTTTTTGTAATTTAAAAGTGATTGGGTTTAGTTTGTTGTGGTAAGGGTTAGTTAGTGATGATTTAGAGTAGCCGAAGTAATTTAGGTGAGTCTGGCATAGTTTGTTATGATTTGTACACCTTTTTTTGAAATTTTAAGATGATATGGTTTGGTTTGTTGTGGTAAGGGATAGTTGGGGGTGATTTACGGTGCCCGAAGTAATTTAGGTGATTCTGGTATAGTTTGTAATGATTTTTAGCATTTTTTTGTAATTTAGTTTGTTTGGCTTAGTTTGTTGCTGTAAAGTGTAGTTGGGGGTGATTTTTGATAGCCGAAGTAATTTAGGTGTGTTTGGCATAGTTTGCTATGGTTACTAGCATTTCTTTGTAATTTAAAAGTGATTGGGTTTAGTTTGTTGTGGTAAGGGTTAGTTGGTGATGATTTAGAGTAGCCGAAGTAATTTAGGTGAGTCTGGCATAGTTTGTTATAATTTGTACACCTTTTTTTGTAATTTTAAGATGATATGGTTTGGTTTGTTGTGGTAAGGGATAGTTGGGGGTGATTTACTGTAGCCGAAGTAATTTAGGTGATTCTGGTATAGTTTGTTATGATTTTTAGCATTTTTTTGTAATTTTAAAGTGATTGGGCTTAGTTTGTTGCTGTAAAGTGTAGTTGGGGGTGATTTTTGATAGCCGAAGTAACATAGATGAGTTTGGCATATTTTGCTATGGTTAGTAGCATTTTTTTGTAATTTAAAATTGATTTGGTTTAGTTTGTTGTGGTAAGGGTTAGTTGGTGATGATTTATGGTAGCCGAAGTAATTTAGGTGAGTTTGGCATAGTTTGCTATGGTTACTAGCATTTTTTTGTAATTTAAAAGTGATTGGGTTTAGTTTGTTGTGGTAAGGGTTAGTTGGTGAAGATTTAGAGTAGCCGAAGTAATTTAGGTGAGTCTGGCATAGTTTGTAATGATTTGTACACCTTTTTTTGTAATTTTAAGATGATATGGTTTGGTTTGTTGTGGTAAGGGATAGTTGGGGGCGATTTACGGTAGCCGAAGTAATTTAGGTGATTCTGGTATAGTTTGTTATGATTTTTAGCATTTTTTTGGAATTTTAAAGTGATTGGGCTTAGTTTGTTGCTGTAAAGTGTAGTTGGAGGTGATTTTTGATAGCCGAAGTAATTTAGGTGGGTTTGGCATAGTTTGCTATGGTTAGTAGCATTTTTTGTAATTTAAAAGTGATTGAGTTTAGTTTGTTGTGGTAAGGGTTAGTTGGTGATGATTTATGGTAGCCGAAGTAATTTAGGTGAGTTTGGCATAGTTTGCTATGGTCACTAGCATTTTTTTGTAATTTAAAAGAGATTGGGTTTAGTTTGTTGTGGTAAGGGTTAGTTGGTGATGATTTAGAGTAGCCGAAGTAATTTAGGTGAGTCTGGCATAGTTTGTTATGATTTGTACACCTTTTTTTGTAATTTTAAGATGATATGGTTTGGTTTGTTGTGGTAAGGGATAATTGGGGGTGATTTACGGTAGCCGAAGTAATTTAGGTGATTCTGGTATACTTTGATATGATTTTTAGCATTTTTTTGTAATTTTAAAGTGATTGGGCTTAGTTTGTTGCTGTAAAGTGTAGTTGGGGGGGATTTTTGATAGCCGAAGTAATTTAGGTGAGTTTGGCATAGTTTGCTATGGTTAGTAGCATTTTTTTGTAATTTAAAAGTGATTGGGTTTAGTTTGTTGTGGTAAGGGTTAGTTGGTGATGATTTATGGTAGCCGAAGTAATTTAGGTGAGTTTGGCATAGTTTGCAATGGTTACTAGCATTTTTTTGTAATTTAAAAGTGATTGGGTTTAGTTTGTTGTGGTAAGGGTTAGCTGGTGATGATTTAGAGTAGCCGAAGTAATTTAGGTGAGTCTGGCATAGTTTGTTATGATTTGTACACCTTTTTTTGTAATTTTAAGATGATATGGTTTGGTTTGTTGTGGTAAGGGATAGTTAGGGGTGATTTACGGTAGCCGAAGTAATTCAGGTGATTCTGGTATAGTTTGTTATGATTTTTAGCATTTTTTTTGTAATTTTAAAGTGATTGGGCTTAGTTTGTTGCTGTAAAGTGTAGTTGGGGGTGATTTTTGATAGCCGAAGTAATTTAGGTGAGTTTGGCATAGTTTGCTATGGTTAGTAGCAGTTTTTTGTAATTTAATAGTGATTGGCTTTAGTTTTTTGTGGTAAGGGTTAGTTGGTGATGATTTATGGTAGCCGAAGTAATTTAGGTGAGTTTGGCATAGTTTGCTATGGTTTCTAGCATTTTTTTGTAATTTAAAAGTGATTGGGTTTAGTATGTTGTGGTAAGGGTTAGTTGGTGATGATTTATGGTAGCCGAAATAATTTAGGTGAGTTTGGCATAGTTTGCTAGGGTTACTAGCATTTTTTTGTAATTTAAAACTGATTGGATTTAGTTTGTTGTGGTAAGGGTTAGTTAGTGATGATTTAGAGTAGCCGAAGTAATTTAGGTGAGTCTGGCATAGTTTGTTATAATTTGTACACCTTTTTTTGTAATTTTAAGATGATATGGTTTGGTTTGTTGTGGTAAGTGATAGTTGGGGGTGATTTACGTTAGCCGAAGTAATTTAGGTGATTTTGGCATAGTTTGCTATGGTTAGTAGCATTTTGTTGTAATTTTAAAGTGATTGGGCTTAGTTTGTTGCTGTAAAGTTTAGTTGGGGGTGATTTTTGATAGCCGAAGTAATTTAGGTGAGTTTGGCATAGTTTGCTATGGTTAGTAGCATTTTTTTGTAATTTAAAAGTGATTGGGTTTAGTTTGTTGTTGTAAGGGTTAGTTGGTGATTGTTTATGGTAGCCGAAGTAATTTAGGTGAGTTTGGCATAGTTTGCTATGGTTACTAGCATTTTTTTGTATTTTAAAAGTGATTGGGTTTAGTTTGTTGTGGTAAGGGTTAGTTGGTGATGATTTAGAGTAGCCGAAGTAATTTAGGCGAGTCTGGCATAGTTTGTTATGATTTGTACACCTTTTTTTGTAATTTTAAAATGATATGGTTTGGTTTCTTGTGGTAAGGAATAGTTGGGGGTGATTTACGGTAGCAGAAGTAATTTAGGTGATTCTGGTATATTTTTTTATGATTTTTAGCATTTTTTTGTTATTTTAAAGTGATTGGGCTTAGTTTGTTGCTGTAAAGTGTAGTTGGGGGTGATTTTTGATAGCCGAAATAATTTAGGTGAGTTTGGCATAGTTTGCTATGCTTAGTAGCATTTTTTTGTAATTTAAAAGTGATTGGGTTTAGTTTGTTGTGGTAAGGGTTAGTTGGTGATGATTTAGAGTAGCCGAAATAATTTAGGTGAGTTTGGCATAGTTTGCTATGGTTATTAGCATTTTTTTGTAATTTTAAAATGATTGGGTTTAGTTTGTTGTGGTAAGGGTTAGTTGGTGATGATTTAGAGTAGCCGAAGTAATTTAGGTGAGTCTGGCATAGTTTTTTATGATTTGTACACCTTTTTTTGTAATTTTAAGATGATATGGTTTGTTTTGTTGTGGTAAGGGATAGTTGGGGGTGATTTACGGTAGCCGAAGTAATTTAGGTGATCTATATATATAAAGCGAAGTGTCCTCACTGACACACTCATCTACACATCTACACATTCACTGATTCACCGACAACCCACAACCCAAACCGTGAGGGCTGGAGACTTGAAATTTTAGACACGGGTGTATCATGTGCCGAAACTGAACACTAAGAAGGGATTTTGCGAAATTCGGCCCGGTTCCTTTGTAATTCAATAAAAACCGGCTAAAATAAACAAAAAATGATCCGATCGCGGAGACCGTGTTTATGTTAGAAGCACGTATCTAGCCAAAACAACTTCGACGACGGGCGACCGGTTTACATTAAAAGCACTTATTTAACCTAAACAATTTTAACGTCGAGTTTCTGCTTTCGTGATCATACTTTTGCCGTACCTAGCGAGGCCGCAGATATTTCAATTATAATTTTGATTTCAATTATAATGTCGATCCGTGACTCAATTAAAAATTACCAAACCACTCCAAATTTAATCCGTCAACATTAAACATCCTCAAATATCTCTTACCACTGCAAACTTTACCAAATCTACCCCAAAAAATTCCCGAACTATGCCAAACTGACATAAACTAGATCCGTTATTTTAAATCATCCCTTACCACCCCTTAGCAACCCCAAGTAACTCCAATCAGTTTAAAATAAAACAAAATGACACAAACCATAGCAGACTATTTCGAACTCACACATATTATTTCGTCTACCAAAAATCACCCCCAACTACCCCTTACCACCCCAAACTAAGCCCAATCACTTTAAAATTACAAAAAAATTCTACAAACCGTAGCAAACTATGCTTAAATCATCTAAATTACTTTGACTTCCATAAATCACCCCAAACTACCCCTTACCACCCCAAAATAAGCCCAATCACTTTAAAATTATAAAAAATGCTACAAACCATAGCAAACTATGCCTAACTCACCTAAATTACTTCGGCTAACATAAATCACCCCCAACAACCCCTTACTACCCCAAAATAAGCCCAATCACTTTAAAATTACAAAAAATGCTACAAACCATAGAAAACTATGCCAAACTCACTTAAATTACTTCGGCTATCATAAATCACCCCCAACTACCCCTTACCACCCCTAACTCATCCCAATCACTTTAAAATTACAAAAAATGCTACAAACCATAGCAAACTATGCCTAACTCACCCAAATTACTTCGGCTAACATAAATCACCCCCAACAACCCCTTACTACCCCAAAATAAGCCCAATCACTTTAAAATTACAAAAAATGCTACAAACCATAGCAAACTATGCCAAACTCACTTAAATTACTTCGGCTATCATAAATTACCCCCAACTACCCCTTACCACCCCTAACTCATCCCAATCACTTTAAAATTACAAAAAATGCTACAAACCATAGCAAACTATGCCAAACTCACCTAAATTACTTCGGCTAACATAAATCACCCCCAACAAACCCTTACTACCCCAAAATAAGCCCAATCACTTTAAAATTACAAAAAATGCTACAAACCATAGCAAACTATGCCAAACTCACTTAAATTACTTCGGCTATCATAAATCACCCCCAACTACCCCTTACCACCCCAAAATAAGCCCAATCACTTTAAAATTACAAAAAATGCTACAAACCATAGCAAACTATGCCAAACTCACTTAAATTACTTCGGCTATCATAAATCACCCCCAACTACCCCTTACCACCCCTAACTCATCCCAATCACTTTAAAATTACAAAAAATGCTACAAATTATAGCAAACTATGCCAAACTCACCTAAATTATTTCGGCTAACATAAATCACCCCCAACAACCCCTTACTACCCCAAAATAAGCCCAATCACTTTAAAATTACAAAAAATGTTACAAGCCATATCAAACTATGCCAAACTCATCTAAATTACTTTGGCTTCCATAAATCACCCCCAACTACCCCTTACCACCCCAAAATAGGCTCAATCACTTTAAAATTACAAAAAAATTCTACAACCCGTAGCAAACTATGCCAAACTCCCCTAAATTACTTTGGCTACCATAAATCACCCCGAACTACCCCTTACAACCCCAAAATAAACCCAATCACTTTAAAATTACAAAATATTCAACAAATCATAGCAAACTATGCCTAACTCACCTAAATTACTTCGGCTACCATAAATCACCCCCAACTACCCCTTACCAACCACAAACTAAACCCAATCACTTTAAAATTACAAAAAATGCTACAAACCAGAGCAAACTATGCCAAACTCACTTAAATTACTTCGGCTATCATAAATCACCCCCAACTACCCCTTACCACCCCAAACTCAGCCCAATCACTTTAAAATTACAAAAAATGTTACAAGCCACATCAAACTATGCCAAACTCATCTAAATTACTTTGGCTTTCAAAAATCACCCCCAACTACCCCTTACCACCCCAAAATAGGCTCAATCACTTTAAAATTACAAAAAAATTCTACAAACCATAGTAAACTATGCCAAACTCACTTAAATTACTTTGGCTTCTATAAATCACCCCCAACTTCCCCTTACCACCCCAAAATAGGCTCAATCACTTTTAAATTACAAAAAAATTCTACAAACCGTAGCAAACTATGCCAAACTCCCCTAAATTACTTCGGCTACCATAAATCACCCCGAACTACCCCTTACAACCCCAAAATAAGCCCAATCACTTTAAAATTACAAAATATTCAACAAATCATAGCAAACTATGCCTAACTCACCTAAATTACTTCGGCTACCATAAATCACCCCCAACTACCCCTTACAACCCCAAAATTAGCCCAATCACTTTAAAATTACGAAAAATGCTACAAACCATGGCAAACTATCTCAAACTCACCTGAATTACTTCGGCTACCATAAATCGACTAATAGTCGTTATTCTGAATATTAAATATGCTGATACCTATTTTGATTCTCTTCCACCTTCCAATAAATATTGGTTCCAGTTGAGATGCAAACATAAACTTATTTCTGAATTGCAACACGCTGACGGGGCAAGCCCTACCTTTTCAACATGCGTGCATTTGTATAAACAGCTCTATGGTTTTTAACTTTAAAGAGGTATAAAGGCGGTGTAAGCGCTAGAGTTTCGTAAAAATATCTGAAAAATTCGAAATTCTGCAATTGAATCAGAACTATCTTTGTGTTCGATAGTAAATTTATACTTGGAGTGGCACTGCCAACCCTGCCACCCCTGACGAGGCACCTGCTGACTACTCTCCTTCCAGGGAAACTTTATAAATCAACGTCAAAATAATTTAGGGCGCCTGAATGTGAAAATATCACTGTGTAATAAGTTCAGACTGACATGGAACACTTGAAATTTCGATATTTGTTTGTAATTCGTCACAGGTCCATGAAGGAATGCATGTTAATGTAAACAAGTGTTAGTTTGTTGGAGAGACCGAATAAGATTTTTAACATTCCTGTCAAAATATTTATTTACTTTAGAATGTTAATTTTTTAAATTCATTTCGTGAAAATTATGACGGGCCATACGAGTACACCTGTGCGAGTATTATTTGGTACATACAAATTAATCTCTTTTGTTATCCAAACTGTTTACATACGCACTAGACACGTGCACCTCATAATTGTGAAAATTGCTGCTTCAGCGTCTGAAACGCTGGTACTCAACGTCGCCAAGGTCGAGGCGACGCATCGGTATTCGAAGTTCTATCGCTATTAAATAAATTATTTTATTCCCGATATTCCCGATTTGTTCTTGCAGTTAACCAAAACTCTCCCCAATCGATTTTCGAAAAATTTCCAGCGTCGGACCGGACGTCACTTATTATCGTACGCTAATTTTTACGTTCAGTTAATCATAGTGGTGTATTTGTTCTTCACCAAACCTGCTCCAGCCAAAATCCGAAATTTTAAGTATTGTGTGCTTATACACGATTTACACTATTTATTTTACGTACATTGCGTTCATTATGGTTCTGCATTATTTATAACTAAGATGGAGCAGTTCGAAAATCTAATAGTAAGCGGAGAACAAATACCACCATGTATAATTCCCGTGAAAAGTGATGGAAATATTCTTTCTTACTATCTTTCCTATTGCATTTTTAATACCGGAAATAGAGCTCAAGGGCGAAGAATAACTTCGACTTTTTTTATACATAATTCCTAAATACTTTGTTTTTATGGTGTAAAATTTTGTATCTGTATATTTCAACATTGTCTTTAACGTTGTCAGAGAACTAAATGGGTATAATTTGGAATAATTTAGCTTCTATGTCAACTCTCCTTCTCTTGAAACTTTGGAAAACAACGACAAAATTTTTAGGGCGCCTGGATTTGAAAATATAACTCTGTATAATAAGTTTAGACTGACTAGAGTGAAAAGAAAGGAGCTTGCACCCAGAAACGAAATTAAATGGAACACTTGAAGTTGTAATATTTGTTTGTAATTCGTCAGAAGTCCATGAGGGAATGCGTGTTAATGTAAACAAATGTGAGTTTATTGGAGAGGCCGAATAAGATTTTTACATTATTGAAGCAGCTGGAGCCTGCCACGTCAGGGGCAAGGTCACAAACGTGAAAAGACGATGCTCGATTTAGTTTGATTGAGTATCTATGCAGAAATTCGCACATACCAAGCGTTGGATAAGCCTTTCTTATCGTTTCTTAGAATTCGAGAATTGCTGGTTCAGCGTGTGGAGCAGTACTCGATCGCGGTGTTTAATTTTAACACAACTACAATTGTGAAAATTGCTGCTCCAGCGTCGGAAACTGTTCGCAAAGTCGCCAAATTCGATGAGGCGACGCATCAGTGTTCGAAGGTCTACCGCTATCAAATAAAGTATTTTAATTTAACATTTGATCCTCGCGTTAACCAAATCTGCCCCCAATCAATTTTCGAAAAATTACCAGCGTCGAACCGGATTCCACTTATATTTGTACGCTAATTTTTACTTTCAGTTAATGGTAGTGGTGTATTTGTTTTTCACCAAATTTGCCCCGGCTGAAATCCGAAATTTTCACCGTTGTATGTACCAGAGATCACTGACATTCATACCCTTAATAATTATGTGCTTATACACGTTTTACACTATTTATTTTACGTACAATGTGTTCATTATTGCTTTACATCATTTATAACTAAGATGGAGAAGTTTGAAAATCTAGCGATGTACAAATACCACACCGTATTATGAAAGGTTATGGAAATTGTCTTTTTTTATATCTATGGTATTGGTATTGATATTTTAATACTGGAACGGAAGCTCAATAGGTTGGCACTTTAATTGTTAAACAAGTGTGTGTTAATGTAAACAGGTGTGAGTCCGTCGGAGAGACCGAATAAGATTTTTACATCCACCATATTCCCGTCAAAATATTTATTTATTTTAGAATGTTAATTTTGCCGTTAACAAAATTTGTTCCCAATCACCTTCGTCGTACCGGACGACCGTTCAGTTAATGATAATGGTGTATTTATTTTTCACCAAATCTGCCTCGGCTGAAATCCAAAATTTACAGCGTTGGACCAGACATTACTGACATTGATACGCGTTTTACACTGTTTATTTTACGTAAATACATTGTGTTCATTATTGCTTTACATCATTTATAACTAAGATGGACAAGTTTGAAAATCTAGCGATGCACAAATACCATAAAATACCACATTTTACCACATACCAAAATTTTAATACTAGAAAGGGAGCTCAAAAGGTTCGCACTTTAATTGTCCAACCAGTTAGGGCCAGGTTGTAATAATTTTTGTGCAGTTCAGAAGGAGATAAGTGTTTGTTTATTCCGGAGATAAGTCAAAATCATCTACATACTGTTGTGTTTGTGAGTTGACTGCAGCAAGAGGAATTGTTCCATTGAGTTTTCAATTTTATCATAACATGATCAGCTAATTTGTAAACTTCGATTTCCCCTAAAATTATATAAAGTTAATTTCGATTTCCTGGAATCGCTTATAGAACAACTGCCTAAAGAGACTATTCAAAATTTTTCATCTCAGATATCAACCAAGGTATCCTCTTTGTCCAAATCATATTGAAGTACCCGGTCCTGGCAACGCAGGTTAATTTCAGCATATTTGTTTATTTTGTGATTGGAAAAGTAGAGCATTCCCGTTTAATTGTATTATAATGTCGATTAGTCAACATCACCACTTTAGTCAACACTGAGTTTATTTAATCTACGTCCGGGCAACGCCGGGTACATTCAGCTAGTTCTGGTATAGTTTGTTATAATTTTTAGCATTTTTTTTGTAATTTTAAAGTGATTGGGCTTAGTTTGTAGCTGTAAAGTGTAGTTGGGTGTGATTTTTGATAGCCGAAGTAATTTAGGTGAGTTTGGCATAATTTGCTATGGTTAGTAGCAGTTTTTTGTAATTTAAAAGTGATTGGGTTTAGTTTGTTGTGGTAAGGGTTAGTTGGTGATGATTTATGGAAGCCGAAGTAATTTAGGTGAGTTTGGCATAGTTTGCTATGGTTAGAAGCAGTTTTTTGTAATTTAATAGTGATTGGGTTTAGTTTTTTGTGGTAAGGGTTAGTTGGTGATGATTTATGGTAGCCGAAGTAATTTAGGTGAGTTTGGCATTGTTTGCTATGGTTACTAGCATTTTTTTGTAATTTAAAAGTGATTGGGTTTAGTTTGTTGTGGTAAGGGTTAGTTGGTGATGATTTATGGTAGCCGAAGTAATTTAGGTGAGTTTGGCATAGTTTGCTAGGGTTACTAGAATTTTTTTGTAATTTAAAACTGATTGGATTTAGTTTGTTGTGGTAAGGGTTAGTTAGTGATGATTTAGAGTAGCCGAAGTAATTTAGGTAAGTTTGGCATAGTTTGTTATAATTTGTACACCTTTTTTTGTAATTTTAAGATAATATGGTTTGGTTTGTTGTGGTAAGTGATAGTTGGGGGTGATTTACGTTAGCCGAAGTAATTTAGGTGATTTTGGCATAGTTTGCTATGGTTAGTAGCATTTTGTTGTAATTTTAAAATGATTGGGCTTAGTTTGTTGCTGTAAAGTGTAGTTGGGGGTGATTTTTGATAGCCGAAGTAATTTAGGTGAGTTTGGCATAGTTTGCTATGGTTAGTAACATTTTTTTGTAATTTAAAAGTGATTGGGTTTAGTTTGTTGTGGTAAGGGTTAGTTGGTGATGATTTATGGTAGCCGAAGTAATTTAGGTGAGTTTGGCATAGATTGCTATGGTTACTAGCATTTTTTATAATTTAAAAGTGATTGGGTTTAGTTTGTTGTGGTATGGGTTAGTTGGTGATGATTTAGAGTAGCCGAAGTAATTTAGGCGAGTCTGGCATAGTTTGTTATGATTTGTACACCTTTTTTTGTAATTTTAAAATGATATGGTTTGGTTTCTTGTGGTAAGGAATAGTTGGGGGTGATTTACGGTAGCAGAAGTAATTTAGGTGATTCTGGTATATTTTTTTATGATTTTTAGCATTTTTTTGTTATTTTAAAGTGATTGGGCTTAGTTTGTTGCTGTAAAGTGTAGTTGGGGGTGATTTTTGATAGCCGAAATAATTTAGGTGAGTTTGGCATAGTTTGCTATGGTTAGTAGCATTTTTTTGTAATTTAAAAGTGATTGGGTTTAGTTTGTTGTGGTAAGGGTTAGTTGGTGATGATTTAGAGTAGCCGAAATAATTTAGGTGAGTTTGGCATAGTTTGCTATGGTTATTAGCATTTTTTTGTAATTTTAAAATGATTGGGTTTAGTTTGTTGTGGTAAGGGTTAGTTGGTGATGATTTATGGTAGCCGAAGTAATTTAGGTGAGTTTGGCATAGATTGCTATGGTTACTAGCATTTTTTATAATTTAAAAGTGATTGGGTTTAGTTTGTTGTGGTATGGGTTAGTTGGTGATGATTTAGAGTAGCCGAAGTAATTTAGGCGAGTCTGGCATAGTTTGTTATGATTTGTACACCTTTTTTTGTAATTTTAAAATGATATGGTTTGGTTTCTTGTGGTAAGGGATAGTTGGGGGTGATTTACGGTAGCCGAAGTAATTTAGGTGATTCTGGTATAGTTTGTTATGATTTTTAGCATTTTTTTTGTAATTTTAAAGTGATTGGGCTTAGTTTGTAGCTGTAAAGTGTAGTTGGGGGTGATTTTTGATAGCCGAAGTAATTTAGGTGAGTTTGGCATAGTTTGCTATGGTTAGTAGCAGTTTTTTGTAATTTTAAAGTGATTGGGTTTAGTTTGTTGTGGTAAGGGTTAGTTGGTGATGATTTATGGAAGCCGAAGTAATTTAGGTGAGTTTGGTATAGTTTGCTAAGGTTACTAGCATTTTTTTGTAATTTAACAGTGATTGGGTTTAGTTTGTTGTGGTAAGGGTTAGTTGGTGATGATTTATGGTAGCCGAAGTAATTTAGGTGAGTTTGGCATAGTTTGCTATGGTTACTAGCATTTTTTTGTAATTTAAAACTGATTGGGTTTAGTTTGTTGTGGTAAGGGTTAGTTGGTGATGATTTAGAGTAGCCGAAGTAATTTAGGTGATTCTGGCATAGTTTGTTATAATTTGTACACCTTTTTTTGTAATTTTAAGATGATATAGTTTGGTTTGTTGTGGTAAGGGATAGTTGGGGGTGATTTACGTTAGCCGAAGTAATTTAGGTGATTTTGGCATAGTTTGCTATGGTTAGTAGCATTTTGTTGTAATTTTAAAGTGATTGGGCTTAGTTTGTTGCTGTAAAGTGTAGTTGGGGGTGATTTTTGATAGCCGAAGTAATTTAGGTGAGTTTGGCATAGTTTGCTATGGTTAGTAGCATTTTTTTGTAATTTAAAAGTGATTGGGTTTAGTTTGTTGTTGTAAGGGTTAGTTGGTGATTGTTTATGGTAGCCGAAGTAATTTAGGTGAGTTTGGCATAGTTTGCTATGGTTACTAGCATTTTTTTGTATTTTAAAAGTGATTGGGTTTAGTTTGTTGTGGTAAGGGTTAGTTGGTGATGATTTAGAGTAGCCGAAGTAATTTAGGTGAGTCTGGCATAGTTTGTTATGATTTGTACACCTTTTTTTGTAATTTTAAGATGATATGGTTTGGTTTGTTGTGGTAAGGGATAGTTGGGGGTCATTTACGGTAGCCGAAGTAATTTAGGTGATTCTGTTATAGTTTGTTATGATTTTTAGCATTTTTTTGTAATTTTAAAGTGATTGGGCTTAGTTTGTTGCTGTAAAGTGTAGTTGGGGGTGATTTTTGATAGCCGAAATAATTTAGGTGAGTTTGGCATAGTTTGCTATGGTTAGTAGCATTTTTTTGTAATTTAAAAGTGATTGGGTTTAGTTTGTTGTGGTAAGGGTTAGTTGGTGATGATTTAGAGTAGCCGAAATAATTTAGGTGAGTTTGGCATAGTTTGCTATGGTTATTAGCATTTTTTTGTAATTTTAAAATGATTGGGTTTAGTTTGTTGTGGTAAGGGTTAGTTGGTGATGATTTAGAGTAGCCGAAGTAATTTAGGTGAGTCTGGCATAGTTTGTTATGATTTGTACACCTTTTTTTGTAATTTTAAGATGATATGGTTTGTTTTGTTGTGGTAAGGGATAGTTGGGGGTGATTTACGGTAGCCGAAGTAATTTAGGTGATTCTGGTATAGTTTGTTATGATTTTTAGCATTTTTTTTGTAATTTTAAAGTGATTGGGCTTAGTTTGTAGCTGTAAAGTGTAGTTGGGGGTGATTTTTGATAGCCGAAGTAATTTAGGTGAGTTTGGCATAATTTGCTATGGTTAGTAGCAGTTTTTTGTAATTAAAAGTGATTGGGTTTAGTTTGTTGTGGTAAGGGTTAGTTGGTGATGATTTATGGAAGCCGAAGTAATTTAGGTGAGTTTGGCATAGTTTGCTATGGTTAGAAGCAGTTTTTTGTAATTTAATAGTGATTGGGTTTAGTTTTTTGTGGTAAGGGTTAGTTGGTGATGATTTATGGTAGCCGAAGTAATTTAGGCGAGTTTGGCATAGTTTGCTATGGTTACTAGCATTTTTTTGCAATTTAAAAGTGATTGGGTTTAGTTTGTTGTGGTAAGGGTTAGTTGGTGATGATTTATGGTAGCCGAAGTAATTTAGGTGAGTTTGGCATAGTTTGCTAGGGTTACTAGAATTTTTTTGTAATTTAAAACTGATTGGATTTAGTTTGTTGTGGTAAGGGTTAGTTAGTGATGATTTAGAGTAGCCGAAGTAATTTAGGTGAGTTTGGCATAGTTTGTTATAATTTGTACACCTTTTTTTGTAATTTTAAGATGATATGGTTTGGTTTGTTGTGGTAAGTGATAGTTGGGGTTGATTTACGTTAGCCGAAGTAATTTAGGTGATTTTGGCATAGTTTGCTATGGTTAGTAGCATTTTGTTGTAATTTTAAAGTGATTGGGCTTAGTTTGTTGCTGTTAAGTGTAGTTGGGGGTGATTTTTGATAGCCGAAATAATTTAGGTGAGTTTGGCATAGTTTGCTATGGTTATTAGCATTTTTTTGTAATTTTAAAATGATTGGGTTTAGTTTGTTGTGGTAAGGGTTAGTTGGTGATGATTTAGAGTAGCCGAAGTAATTTAGGTGAGTCTGGCATAGTTTGTTATGATTTGTACACCTTTTTTTGTAATTTTAAGATGATATGGTTTGTTTTGTTGTGGTAAGGGATAGTTGGGGGTGATTTACGGTAGCCGAAGTAATTTAGGTGATTCTGGTATAGTTTGTTATGATTTTTAGCATTTATTTTGTAATTTTAAAGTGATTGGGCTTAGTTTGTAGCTGTAAAGTGTAGTTGGGGGTGATTTTTGATAGCCGAAGTAATTTAGGTGAGTTAGGCATAGTTTGCTATGGTTAGTAGCAGTTTTTTGTAATTTTAAAGTGATTGGGTTTAGTTTGTTGTGGTAAGGGTTAGTTGGTGATGATTTATGGAAGCCGAAGTAATTTAGGTGAGTTTGGCATAGTTTGCTAAGGTTACTAGCATTTTTTTGTAATTTAACAGTGATTGGGTTTAGTTTGTTGTGGTAAGGGTTAGTTGGTGATGATTTATGGTAGCCGAAGTAATTTAGGTGAGTTTGGCATAGTTTGCTATGGTTACTAGCATTTTTTTGTAATTTAAAACTGATTGGGTTTAGTTTGTTGTGGTAAGGGTTAGTTGGTGATGATTTAGAGTAGCCGAAGTAATTTAGGTGATTCTGGCATAGTTTGTTATAATTTGTACACCTTTTTTTGTAATTTTAAGATGATATAGTTTGGTTTGTTGTGGTAAGGGATAGTTGGGGGTGATTTACGTTAGCCGAAGTAATTTAGGTGATTTTGGCATAGTTTGCTATGGTTAGTAGCATTTTGTTGTAATTTTAAAGTGATTGGGCTTAGTTTGTTGCTGTAAAGTGTAGTTGGGGGTGATTTTTGATAGCCGAAGTAATTTAGGTGAGTTTGGCATAGTTTGCTATGGTTAGTAGCATTTTTTTGTAATTTAAAAGTGATTGGGTTTAGTTTGTTTTGGTAAGGGTTAGTTGGTGATGACTTATGGCAGCCGAAGTAATTTAGGTGAGTTTGGCATAGTTTGCAATGGTTACTAGCATTTTGTTGTAATTTAAAAGTGATTGGGTTTAGTTTGTTGTGGTATGGGTTAGTTGGTGATGATTTAGAGTAGCCGAAGTAATTTAGGCGAGTCTGGCATAGTTTGTTATGATTTGTACACCTTTTTTTGTAATTTTAAGATGATATGGTTTGGTTTGTTGTGGTAAGGGATAGTTGGGGGTGATTTATGGTAGCCGAAGTAATTTAGGTGATTCTGGTATAGTTTGTTATGAGTTTTAGCATTTTTTTGTAATTTTAAAGTGATTGGGCTTAGATTGTTGCTGTAAAGTGTAGTTGGGGGTAATTTTTGATAGCCGAAGTAATTTAGGTGAGTTTGGCATAGTTTGCTATGGTTAGTAGCATTTTTTTGTAATTTAAAAGTGATTGGGTTTAGTTTGTTTTGGTAAGGGTTAGTTGGTGATGACTTATGGCAGCCGAAGTAATTTAGGTGAGTTTGGCATAGTTTGCAATGGTTACTAGCATTTTGTTGTAATTTAAAAGTGATTGGGTTTAGTTTGTTGTGGTATGGGTTAGTTGGTGATGATTTAGAGTAGCCGAAGTAATTTAGGCGAGTCTGGCATAGTTTGTTATGATTTGTACACCTTTTTTTGTAATTTTAAGATGATATGGTTTGGTTTGTTGTGGTAAGGGATAGTTGGGGGTGATTTATGGTAGCCGAAGTAATTTAGGTGATTCTGGTATAGTTTGTTATGAGTTTTAGCATTTTTTTGTAATTTTAAAGTGATTGGGCTTAGTTTGTTGCTGTAAAGTGTAGTTGGGGGTGATTTTTGATAGCCGAAGTAATTTAGGTGAGTTTGGCATAGTTTGCTATGGTTAGTAACATTTTTTTGTAATTTAAAATTGATTGGGTTTAGTTTGTTGTGGTAAGGGTTAGTTGGTGATGATTTATGGTAGCCGAAGTAATTTAGGTGAGTTTGGCATAGTTTGCAATGGTTACTAGCATTTTTTTGTAATTTAAAAGTGATTGGGTTTAGTTTGTTGTGGTATGGGTTAGTTGGTGATGATTTAGAGTAGCCGAAGTAATTTAGGCGAGTCTGGCATAGTTTGTTATGATTTGTACACCTTTTTTTGTAATTTTAAGATGATATGGTTTGGATTGTTGTGGTAAGGAATAGTTGGGGGTGATTTACGGTAGCCGATGTAATTTAGGTGATTCTGGTATAGTTTGTTATGATTTTTAGCATTTTTTTGTAATTTTAAAGTGATTAAGCTTAGATTGTTGCTGTAAAGTGTAGTTGGGGGTAATTTTTGATAGCCGAAGTAATTTAGGTGAATTTGGCATAGTTTGCTATGGTTAGTAGCATTTTTTTGTAATTTAAAAGTGATTGGGTTTAGTTTGTTTTGGTAAGGGTTAGTTGGTGATGACTTATGGTAGCCGAAGTAATTTAGGTGAGTTTGGCATAGTTTGCTATGGTTACTAGCATTTTTTTGTAATTTAAAATTGATTAGGTTAAGTTTGTTGTGGTAAGGGTTAGTTGGTGATGATTTAGAGTGGCCGAAGTAATTTAGGTGAGTCTGGCATAGTTTGTTATGATTTTTACACCTATTTTTGGAATTTTAAGATGATATGGTTTGGTTTGTTGTGGTAAGGGATAGTTGGGGGTGATTTACGGTAGCCGAAGTAATTTAGGTGATTCTGGTATAGTTTGTTATGATTTTTAGCATTTTTTGTAATTTTAAAGTGATTGGGCTTAGTTTGTTGCTGTAAAGTGTAGTTGGGGGTGATTTTTAATAGCCGAAGTAATTTAGGTGAGTTTGGCATAGTTTGCTATGGTTAGTAGCATTTTTTTGTAATTTAAAAGTGATTGGGTTTAGTTTGTTGTGGTAAGGGTTAGTTGGTGATGATTTATGGTAGCCGAAGTAATTTAGGTGAGTTTGGCATAGTTTGCTATGGTTACTAGCATTTTTTTGTAATTTAAAAATGATTGGGTTTAGTTTGTTGTGGTAAGGGTTAGTTGGAGATGATTTAGAGTAGCCGAAGTAATTTAGGTGAGTCTGGCATAGTTTGTTTGATTTTTACACCTTTTTTTGTAATTTTAAGATGATATGGTTTAGTTTGTTGGTAAGGGATAGTTGGGGGTGATTTACGGTAGCCGAAGTAATTTAGGTGATTCTGGTATAGTTTGTTATGACTTTTATCATTTTTTTGTAATTTTAATGTGATTGGGCTTAGTTTGTTGCTGTAAAGTGTAGTTGGGGGTGATTTTTGATAGCCGAAGTAATTTAGGTCAGTTTGGCATAGTTTGGCATAGTTTGCTATGGTTAGTAGCATTTTTTTGTAATTTAAAAGTGATTGGGTTTAGTTTGTTGTGGTAAGGGTTAGTTGGTGATGATTTAGAGTAGCCGAAGTAATTTAGGTGAGTCTGGCATAGTTTGTTATGATTTGTACATCTTTTTTTGTAATTTTAAGATGATATGGTTTGGTTTGTTGTGGTAAGGCATAGTTGGGGGTGTTTTACGGTAGCCAAAGTAATTTAGGTGATTCTGGTATAATTTGTTATGATTTTTAGCATTTTTTTGTAATTTTAAACTGATTGGGCTTAGTTTGTTGCTGTAAAGTGTAGTTGGGGGTGATTTTTGATAGCCAAAGTAATTTAGGTGAGTTTGGCATAATTTACTATGGTTAGTAGCATTTTTTTGTAATTTAAAAGTGATTGGGTTTAGTTTGTTGTGGTAAGGGTTAGTTGGTGATGATTTATGGTAGCCGAAGTAATTTAGGTGAGTTTGGTATAGTTTGCTATGGTTACTAGCATTTTTTTGTAATTTAAATGTGATTGGGTTTAGTTTGTTGTGGTAAGAGTTAGTTGGTGATGATTTAGAGTAGCCGAAGTAATTTAGGTAAGTCTGGCATAGTTTGTTATGATTTGTACACATTTTTTTCTAATTTTAAGATGATAGGGTTTGGTTTGTTGTGGTAAGGGATAGTTGGGGGTGATTTACGGTAGCCGAAGTAATTTAGGTGATTCTGGTATAGTTTGCTATGATTTTTAGCATTTTTTTGTAATTTTAAAGTGATTGGGCTTAGTTTGTTGCTGTAAAGTGTAGTTGGGGGTGATTTTTGATAGCTGAAGTTATTTAGGTGAGTTTGGCATAGTTTGCTATGGTTAGTAGCATTTTTTTGTAATTTAAAAGTGATTGGGTTTAATTTGTTGTGGTAAGGGTTAGTTGGTGATGATTTTTGGTAGCCGAAGTAATTTAGGTGTGTTTGGCATAGTTTGCTATGGTTACTAGCATTTTTTTGTAATTTAAAAGTGATTGGGTTTAGTTTGTTTTGGTAAGTGTTAGTTGGTGATGATTTAGAGTAGCCGAAGTAATTTAGGTGAGACTGGTATAGTTTGTTATGATTTGTACACCTTTTTTTGTAATTTTAAGATGATATGGTTTGGTTTGTTGTAGTAAGGCATAGCTGGGGGTGATTTACGGTAGCCGAAGTAATTTAGGTGATTCTGGTATAATTTGTTATGATTTTTAGCATTTTTTTGTAATTTTAAAGTGATTGGGCTTAGTTAGTAGCTGTAAAGTGTAGTTGGGGGTGATTTTTGATAGCCGAAGTAATTTAGGTGAGTTTGGCATAATTTACTATGGTTAGTAGCATTTTTTTGTAATTTAAAAGTGATTGGGTTTAGTTTGTTGTGGTAAGGGTTAGTTGGTGATGATTTATGGTAGCCAAAGTAATTTAGGTGAGTTTGGCATAGTTTGCTATGGTTACTAGCATTTTTTTGTAATTTAAAAGTGATTGGGTTTAGTTTGTTGTGGTAAGGGTTAGTTGGTGATGATTTAGAGTAGCCGAAGAAATTTAGGTGAGTCTGGCATAGTTTGTTATGTTTTGTACACTTTTTTTGTAATTTTAAGATGATATGGTTTGGTTTGTTGTGGTAAGGGATAGTTGGGGGTGATTTACGGTGGCCGAAGTAATTTATGTGATTCTGGTATAGTTTGTTATGATCTTTAGCATTTTTTTGTAATTTTAAAGTGATTGGGCTTACTTTGTTGCTGTAAAGTGTAGTTGGGGGTGATTTTTGATAGCCGAAATAATTTAGGTCAGTTTGGCATAGTTTGGCATAGTTTGCAATGGTTACTAGCATTTTTTTGTAATTTAAAAGTGATTGGGTTTAGTTTGTTGTGGTAAGGGTTTGTTGGTGATGATTTAGAGTAGCCGAAGAAATTTAGGTGAGTCTGGCATAGTTTGTTATGTTTTGTACACTTTTTTTGTAATTTTAAGATGATATGGTTTGGTTTGTTGTGGTAAGGGATAGTTGGGGGTGATTTACGGTGGCCGAAGTAATTTATGTGATTCTGGTATAGTTTGTTATGATCTTTAGCATTTTTTTGTAATTTTAAAGTGATTGGGCTTACTTTGTTGCTGTAAAGTGTAGTTGGGGGTGATTTTTGATAGCCGAAATAATTTAGGTCAGTTTGGCATAGTTTGGCATAGTTTGCAATGGTTAGTAGCATTTTTTTGTAATTTAAAAGTGATTGGGTTTAGTTTGTTGTGGTAAGGGTTAGTTGGTGATGATTTAGAGTAGCCGAAGAAATTTAGGTGAGTCTGGCATAGTTTGTTATGTTTTGTACACTTTTTTTGTAATTTTAAGATGATATGGTTTGGTTTGTTGTGGTAAGGGATAGTTGGGGGTGATTTACGGTGGCCGAAGTAATTTATGTGATTCTGGTATAGTTTGTTATGATCTTTAGCATTTTTTTGTAATTTTAAAGTGATTGGGCTTACTTTGTTGCTGTAAAGTGTAGTTGGGGGTGATTTTTGATAGCCGAAATAATTTAGGTCAGTTTGGCATAGTTTGGCATAGTTTGCAATGGTTAGTAGCATTTTTTTGTAATTTAAAAGTGATTGGGTTTAGTTTGTTGTGGTAAAGGTTAGTTGGTGATGATTTAGAGTAGCCGAACTAATTTAGGTGAATCTGGCATATTTTGCTATAATTTGTATACCTTTTTTTGTAATTTTAAAATGATATGATTCGGTTTGTTGTGGTAAGGGATAGTTGGGGGTGAACAACAAACTAAACCCAATCACTTTAAAATTACAAAAAAATGCTAAAAATCATAACAAACTATACCAGAATCACCTAAATTACTTCGGCTACCGTAAATCACGCCCAAATATCCCTTACCACAACAAACCAAACCATATCATCTTAAAATTACAAAAAAAGGTGTACAAATCATAACAAACTATGCCAGACTCACCTAAATTACTTCGGCTACTCTAAATCATCACCAACTAACCCTCACCACAACAAACTAAACCCAATCACTTTTAAATTACAAAAAAATGCTACTAACCATAGCAAACTATGCCAAACTCACCTAAATTACTTCGGCTACCATAAATCATCACCAACTATCCCTTACCACAACAAACTAAACCATATCATCTTAAAATTACAAAAAAAGTGTACAAAACATAACAAACTATGCCAGACTCACCTAAATTTCTTCGGCTACTCTAAATCATCACCAACTAACCCTTACCACAACAAACTAAACCCAATCACTTTTAAATTACAAAAAAATGCTACTAACCATTGCAAACTATGCCAAACTATGCCAAACTGACCTAAATTATTTCGGCTATCAAAAATCACCCCCAACTACACTTTACAGCAACAAAGTAAGCCCAGTCACTTTAAAATTACAAAAAAATGCTAAAGATCATAACAAACTATACCAGAATCACATAAATTACTTCGGCCACCGTAAATCACCCCCAACTATCCCTTACCACAACAAACCAAACCATATCATCTTAAAATTACAAAAAAAGTGTACAAAACATAACAAACTATGCCAGACTCACCTAAATTTCTTCGGCTACTCTAAATCATCACCAACTAACCCTTACCACAACAAACTAAACCCAATCACTTTTAAATTACAAAAAAATGCTAGTAACCATTGCAAACTATGCCAAACTATGCCAAACTGACCTAAATTATTTCGGCTATCAAAAATCACCCCCAACTACACTTTACAGCAACAAAGTAAGCCCAATCACTTTAAAATTACAAAAAAATGCTAAAGATCATAACAAACTATACCAGAATCACATAAATTACTTCGGCCACCGTAAATCACCCCCAACTATCCCTTACCACAACAAACCAAACCATATCATCTTAAAATTACAAAAAAAGTGTACAAAACATAACAAACTATGCCAGACTCACCTAAA
Source organism: Eledona agricola (assembly GCA_964023215.1). NCBI lineage: Eukaryota > Metazoa > Arthropoda > Insecta > Coleoptera > Tenebrionidae > Eledona > Eledona agricola. The sequence goes on from CAXIEJ010000179.1 coordinate 1,211,638, forward strand.
TTTCTTCGGCTACTCTAAATCATCACCAACTAACCCTTACCACAACAAACTAAACCCAATCACTTTTAAATTACAAAAAAATGCTAGTAACCATAGCAAACTATGCCAAACTCACCTAAATTACTTCGGCTACCATAAATCATCACCAACTAACCCTTACCACAACAAACTAAACCCAATCACTTTTAAATTACAAAAAAATGCTACTAACCATAGTAAATTATGCCAAACTCACCTAAATTACTTCGGCTATCAAAAATCACCCCCAACTACACTTTACAGCTACTAACTAAGCCCAATCACTTTAAAATTACAAAAAAATGCTAAAAATCATAACAAACTATACCAGAATCACCTAAATTACTTCGGCTACCGTAAATCACCCCCAACTATCCCTTACCACAACAAACCAAACCATATCATCTTAAAATAACAAAAAAAGGTGTACAAATCATAACAAACTCTGCCAGACTCACCTAAATTACTTCGGCTACTCTAAGTCATCACCAACTAACCCTTACCACAACAAACTAAACCCAATCACTTTTAAATTACAAAAAAATGCTACTAACCATAGCAAACTATGCCAAACTCACCTAAATTACTTCGGCTATCAAAAATCACCCCCAACTACATTTTAAAGCAATAAACTAAGCCCAATCATTTTAATATTACAAAAAAATGCTAAAAATCATAACAAACTATACCAGAATCACCTAAATTACTTCGGCTACCGTAAATCACCCCCAACTATCCCTTACCACAACAAACCAAATCATATCATCTTAAAATTACAAAAAAAGGTGTACAAATCATAACAAACTATGCCAGACTCACCTAAATTACTTCGGCTACTCTAAATCATCACCAACTAATCCTTACCACAACAATCTAAACCCAATCACTTTGAAATTACAAAAAAATGCTACTAACCATAGCAAACTATGCCAAACTCACCTAAATTACTTCGGCTACCATAAATCATCACCAACTATCCCTTACCACAACAAACTAAACCCAATCACTTTTAAATTACAAAAAAATGCTACTAACCATAGCAAACTATGCCAAACACACCTAAATTACTTCGTCTATCAAAAATCACCCCCAACATAACTTTACAGCAACAAACTAAGCCCAATCACTTTAAAATTACGAAAAAATGCTAAAAATCATAACAAACTATACCAGAATCACCTAAATTACTTCGGCTACCGTAAATCACCCCCAACTATCCCTTACCACAACAAACCAAACCATATCATCCTAAAATTACAAAAAAAGGTGTACAAATCATAACAAACTATGCCAAACTCACCTAAATTACTTCGGCTACCATAAATCATCACCAACTATCCCTTACCACAACAAACTAAACCCAATCACTTTTAAATTACAAAAAAATGCTCCTAACCATAGCAAACTATGCCAAACTCACCTAAATTATTTCGGCTATCAAAAATCATCCCCAACTACACTTTACAGCAACAAACTAAGTCCAATCACTTTAAAATTACAAAAAAATGCTAAAAATCATAACAAACTATACCAGAATCACCTAAATTACTTCGGCTACCGTAAATCACCCCCAACTATCCCTTACCACAACAAACCAAACCATATCATTTTAAAATTACAAAAAAAGGTGTACAAATCATAACAAACTATGCCAGACTCACCTAAATTACTTCGGCTACTCTAAATCATCACCAACTAACCGTTACCACAACAAACTAAACCCAATCATTTTTAAATTACCAAAAAATGCTACTAACCATAGCAAACTATGCCAAACTCACTTAAATTACTTCGGCTATCAAAAATCACCCCCAACTACACTTTACAGCAACAAACTAAGCCCAATCACTTTAAAATTACAAAAAATTTCTAAAAATCATAACAAACTATACCAGAATCACCTAAACTACTTCGGCTACCGTAAATCACCCCGAACTATCCCTTACCACAACAAACCAAACCATATCATCTTAAAATTACAAAAAAAGGTGTACAAATCATAACAAACTATGCCAGACTCACCTAAATTACTTCGGCTACTCTAGATCATCACCAACTAACCCTTACCACAACAAACTAAACCCAATCACTTTTAAATTACAAAAAATTGCTAGTAACCATAGCAAACTATGCCAAACTCACCTAAATTACTTCGGCTACCATAAATCATCACCAACTAACCCTTATCACAACAAACTAAACCCAATCACTTTTAAATTACAAAAAAATGCTACTAACCATAGCAAACTATGCCAAACTCACCTAAATTACTCCGGCTATCAAAAATCACCCCCAACTACACTTTACAGCAACAAACTAAACGCAATCACTTTAAAATTACAAAAAAATGCTAAAAATCATAACAAACTATACCAGAATTACCTAAATTACTTCGGCTACCGTAAATCACCCTTAACTATCCCTTACCACAACAAACCAAACCATATCATCTTAAAATTACAAAAAAAGGTGTACAAATCATAACAAACTATGCCAGACTCACCTAAATTACTTCGGCTACTCTAAATCATCATCAACTAACCCTTACCACAACAAACTAAACCCAATCACTTTTAAATTACAATAAAATGCTACTAACCATAGCAAATTATACCAAACTCACCTAAATTACTTCGGCTATCAAAAATCACCCCCAACTACACTTTACAGCAACAAACTAAGCCCAATCACTTTAAAATTACAAAAAAATGCTAAAAATCATAACAAACTATACCAGAATCACCTAAACTACTTCGGCTACCGTAAATCACCCCCAACTCTCCCTTACCACAACAAACAAAACCATATCATCTTAAAATTACAAAAAAAGGTGAATAAATCATAACAAACTATGCCAGACTCACCTAGATTACTTCGGCTTCTCTAAATCATCACCAACTAACCCTTATCACAACAAACTAAATCCAATCACTTTTAAATTAGAAAAAAATGCTCCTAACCATAGCAAACTATGCCAAACTCACCTAAATTATTTCGGCTATCAAAAATCACCCCCAACTACACTTTACAGCAACAAACTAAGCCCAATCACTTTAAAATTACAAAAAAATGCTAAAAATCATAACAAACTATACCAGAATTACCTAAATTACTTCGGCTACCGTAAATCACCCCCAACTATCCCTTACCACAACAAACCAAACCATATCATCTTAAAATTACAAAAAAAGGTGTACAAATCATAACAAATTATGCCAGACTCACCTAAATTACTTCGGCTACACTAAATCATCACCAACTAACCCTTACCACAACATAATAAACCCAATCACTTTTAAATTACAAAAAAATGCTAGTAACCATAGCAAACTATGCCAAACTTACCTAAATTACTTCGGCTATCATAAATCATCACCAACTAACCCTTACCACAACAAACTAAACCCAATCACTTTTAAATTACAAAAAAATGCTACTAACCATAGCAAACTATGCCAAACTCACCTAAATTACTTCGGCTATCAAAAATCACTCCCAACTACACTTTACAGCAACAAACTAAGCCCAATCACTTTAAAATTACAAAAAAATGCTAAAAATCATAACAAACTATACCAGAATCACCTAAATTACTTCGGCTACCGTAAATCACCCCCAACTATCCATTACTACAACAAACCAAACCATATCATCTTAAAATTAGAAAAAAAGGTGTACAAATCATAACAAACTATGCCAGACTCACCTAAATTACTTCGGCTACTATAAATCATCACCAACTAACCCTTACCACAACAAACTAAACCCAATCACTTTTAAATTACACAAAAATGCTACTAACCATAGCAAACTATGCCAAACTCACCTAAATTACTTCGGCTACCATAAATCATCACCAACTATCCCTTACCACCACAAACTAAACCCAATCACTTTTAAATTACAAAAAAATGCTCCTAACCATAGCAAACTATGCCAAACTCACCTAAATTATTTCGGCTATCAAAAATCACCCCCAACTACACTTTACAGCAACAAACTAAGCCCAATCACTTTAAAATTACAAAAAAATGCTAAAAATCATAACAAACTATACCAGAATCACCTGAATTACTTCGGCTACCGTAAATCACCCCCAACTATCCCTTACCACAACAAACCAAACCATATCATCCTAAAATTACAAAAAAAGGTGTACAAATCATAACAAACTATGCCAGACTCACCTAAATTACTTCGGCTACTCTAAATTATCACCAACTAACCCTTACCACAACAAACTAAACCCAATCACTTTTAAATTACAAAAAAATGCTATTAACCATAGCAAACTATGCCAAACTCACCTAAATTACTTCGGCTATCAAAAATCACCCCCAACTACACTTTACAGCAACAAACTAAGCCCAATCACTTTAAAATTACAAAAAAATGCTAAAAATCATAACAAACTATACCAGAATCACCTAAACTACTTCGGCTACCGTAAATCACCCCCAACTATCCCTTACCACAACAAACCAAACCATATCATCTTAAAATTACAAAAAAAGGTGTACAAATCATAACAAACTATGCCAGACTCACCTAAATTACTTCGGCTAATCTAAATCATCACCAACTAATCCTTACCACAACAATCTAAACCCAATCACTTTGAAATTACAAAAAAATGCTACTAACCATAGCAAACTATGCCAAACTCACCTAAATTACTTCGGCTATCAAAAATCACCCCCAACTACATTTTAAAGCAATAAACTAAGCCCAATCATTTTAATATTACAAAAAAATGCTAAAAATCATAACAAACTATACCAGAATCACCTAAATTACTTCGGCTACCGTAAATCACCCCCAACTATCCCTTACCACAACAAACCAAATCATATCATCTTAAAATTACAAAAAAAGGTGTACAAATCATAACAAACTATGCCAGACTCACCTAAATTACTTCGGCTACTCTAAATCATCACCAACTAATCCTTACCACAACAATCTAAACCCATTCACTTTGAAATTACAAAAAAATGCTACTAACCATAGCAAACTATGCCAAACTCACCTAAATTACTTCGGCTACCATAAATCGTCACCAACTATCCCTTACCACAACAAACTAAACCCAATCACTTTTAAATTACAAAAAAATGCTACTAACCATAGCAAACTATGCCAAACACACCTAAATTACTTCGTCTATCAAAAATCACCCCCAACATAACTTTACAGCAACAAACTAAGCCCAATCACTTTAAAATTACGAAAAAATGCTAAAAATCATAACAAACTATACCAGAATCACCTAAATTACTTCGGCTAACGTAAATCACCCCCAACTATCCCTTACCACAACAAACCAAACCATATCATCCTAAAATTACAAAAAAAGGTGTACAAATCATAACAAACTATGCCAGACTCACCTAAATTACATCGGCTACTCTAAATCATCACCAACTAACCCTTACCACAACAAACTAAACCCAATCACTTTTAAATTACACAAAAATGCTACTAACCATAGCAAACTATGCCAAACTCACCTAAATTACTTCGGCTACCATAAATCATCACCAACTATCCCTTACCACAACAAACTAAACCCAATCACTTTTAAATTACAAAAAAATGCTCCTAACCATAGCAAACTATGCCAAACTCACCTAAATTATTTCGGCTATCAAAAATCACCCCTAACTACACTTTACAGCAACAAACTAAGTCCAATCACTTTAAAATTACAAAAAAATGCTAAAAATCATAACAAACTATACCAGAATCACCTAAATTACTTCGGCTACCGTAAATCACCCCCAACTATCCCTTACCACAACAAACCAAAACATATCATTTTAAAATTACAAAAAAAGGTGTACAAATCATAACAAACTATGCCAGACTCACCTAAATTACTTCGGCTACTCTAAATCATCACCAACTAACCGTTACCACAACAAACTAAACCCAATCATTTTTAAATTACCAAAAAATGCTACTAACCATAGCAAACTATGCCAAACTCACTTAAATTATTTCGGCTATCAAAAATCACCCCCAACTACACTTTACAGCAACAAACTAAGCCCAATCACTTTAAAATTACAAAAAAATTCTAAAAATCATAACAAACTATGCCAGACTCACCTAAATTACTTCGGCTACTCTAAATCATCACCAACTAACCGTTACCACAACAAACTAAACCCAATCATTTTTAAATTACCAAAAAATGCTACTAACCATAGCAAACTATGCCAAACTCACTTAAATTACTTCGGCTATCAAAAATCACCCCCAACTACACTTTACAGCAACAAACTATGCCCAATCACTTTAAAATTACAAAAAAATGCTAAAAATCATAACAAACTATACCAGAATCACCTAAACTACTTCGGCTACCGTAAATCACCCCGAACTATCCCTTACCACAACAAACCAAACCATATCATCTTAAAATTACAAAAAAAGGTGTACAAATCATAACAAACTATGCCAGACTCACCTAAATTACTTCGGCTACTCTAAATCATCACCAACTAACCCTTACCACAACAAACTAAACCCAATCACTTTTAAATGACAAAAAATTGCTAGTAACCATAGCAAACTATGTCAAACTCACCTAAATTACTTCGGCTACCATAAATCATCACCAACTAACCCTTACCACAACAAACTAAACCCAATCACTTTTAAATTACCAAAAAATTCTACTAACCATAGCAAACTATGCCAAACTCACCTAAATTACTTCGGCTATCAAAAATCACCCCGAAATACACTTTACAGCAACAAACTAAGCCCAATCATTTTAAAATTACAAAAAAATGCTAAAAATCATAACAAACTATACCAGAATCACCTAAATTACTTCGGCTACCGTAAATCACCCCCAACTATCCCTTACCACAACAAACCAAACCATATCATCTTAAAATTACAAAAAAAGATGTACAAATCATAACAAATTATGCCAGACTCACCTAAATTACTTTGGCTACTCTAAATCATCACCAACTAAACCTTACCACAACAAACTAAACCTAATTACTTTTAAATTACAAAAAAATGCTAGTAACCATAGCAAACTATGCCAAATTCACCTAAATTACTTCGGCTTCCATAAATCATCACCAACTAACCCTTACCACAACAAACTAAACCCAATCAATTTTAAATTACAAAAAAATGCTACTAACCATAGCAAACTATGCCAAACTCACCTAAATTACTTCGGCTATCAAAAATCACCCCCAACTACACTTTACAGCAACAAACTAAGCCCAATCACTTTAAAATTAGAAAAAAATGCTAAAAATCATAACAAACTATACCAGAATCACCTAAATTACTTCGGCTACCGTAAATCACCCCCAACTATCCCTTACCACAACAAACCAAACCATATCATCCTAAAATTACAAAAAAAGGTGTACAAATCATAACAAACTATGCCAGACTCACCTAAATTACTTCGGCTACACTAAATCGTCACCAACTAACCCTTACCACAACAAACTAAACCCAATTACTTTTAAATTACACAAAAATGCTACTAACCATAGCAAACTATGCCAAACTCACCTAAATTACTTTGGCTATCAAAAATCAACCCCAACTACACTTTACAGCAACAAACTAAGCCCAATCACTTTATAATTACAAAAAAATGCTAAAAATCATAACAAACTATACCAGAATCACCTAAATTACTTCGGCTACCGTAAATCACCCCCAACTATTCCTTACCACAACAAACCAAACCATATCATCTTAAAATTACAAAAAATGGTGTACAAATCATAACAAACTATGCCAGACACTCCTAAATTACTTCGGCTACCGTAAATCACCCCCAACTATCCCTTACCACAACAAACCAAACCATATCATTTTAAAATTACAAAAAAAGGTGTACAAATCATAACAAACTATGCCAGACTCACCTAAATTACTTCGGCTACTCTACATCATCACCAACTAACCCTTACCACAACAAACTAAACCCAATCAATTTTAAATTACAAAAAAATGCTACTAACCATAGCAAACTATGCCAAACTTACCTAAGTTACTTCGGCTATCAAAAATCACCCCCAACTACACTTTACAGCAACAAACTAAGCCCAATCACTTTAAAATTACAAAAAAATGCTAAAAATCATAACAAACTATACCAGAATCACCTAAATTACTTCGGCTACCGTAAATCACCCCCAACTATTCCTTACCACAACAAACCAAACCATATCATCTTAAAATTACAAAAAATGGTGTACAAATCATAACAAACTATGCCAGACACTCCTAAATTACTTCGGCTACCGTAAATCACCCCCAACTATCCCTTACCACAACAAACCAAACCATATCATTTTAAAATTACAAAAAAAGGTGTACAAATCATAACAAACTATGCCAGACTCACCTAAATTACTTCGGCTACTCTACATCATCACCAACTAACCCTTACCACAACAAACTAAACCCAATCAATTTTAAATTACAAAAAAATGCTACTAACCATAGCAAACTATGCCAAACTTACCTAAGTTACTTCGGCTATCAAAAATCACCCCCAACTACACTTTACAGCAACAAACTAAGCCCAATCACTTTAAAATTACAAAAAAATGCTAAAAATCATAACAAACTATACCAGAATCACCTAAATTACTTCGGCTACCGTAAATCACCCCCAATATCCTTAACCACAACAAACCAAACCATATCATCTTAAAATAACAAAAAAAGGTGTACAAATCATAACAAACTATGCCAGACTCACCTAAATTTCTTCGGCTACTCTAAATCATCACCAAATAACCCTTACCACAACAAACTAAACCCAATCACTTTTAATTACAAAAAAATGCTGCTAACCATAGCAAATTATGCCAAACTCACCTAAATTACTTCGGCTATCAAAAATCACCCCCAACTACACTTTACAGCAACAAACTAAGCCCAATCACTTTAAAAATACAAAAAATGCTAAAAATCATAACAAACTATACCAGAATCACCTAAATTACTTCGGCTACCGTAAATCACCCCCAACTATCCCTTACCACAACAAACCAAACCATATCATCTTAAAATCACAAAAAAAAGAGTACAAATCATAACAAACTATGCCAGACTCACCTAAATTACTTCGGCTACTCTAAATCATCACCAACTAACCGTTACCACAACAAACTAAACCCAATCATTTTTAAATTACCAAAAAATGCTACTAACCATAGCAAACTATGCCAAACTCACTTAAATTACTTCGGCTATCAAAAATCACCCCCAACTACACTTTACAGCAACAAACTAAGCCCAATCACTTTAAAATTACAAAAAAATTCTAAAAATCATAACAAACTATACCAGAATCACCTAAACTACTTCGGCTACCGTAAATCACCCCGAACTATCCCTTACCACAACAAACCAAACCATATCATCTTAAAATTACAAAAAAAAGGTGTACAAATCATAACAAACTATGCCAGACTCACCTAAATTACTTCGGCTACTCTAAATCATCACCAACTAACCCTTACCACAACAAACTAAACCCAATCACTTTTAAATTACAATAAAATGCTACTAACCATAGCAAATTATACCAAACTCACCTAAATTACTTCGGCTATCAAAAATCACCCCCAACTACACTTTACAGCAACACACTAAGCCCAATCACTTTAAAATTACAAAAAAATGCTAAAAATCATAACAAACTATACCAGAATCACCTAAACTACTTCGGCTACCGTAAATCACCCCCAACTCTCCCTTACCACAACAAACAAAACCATATCATCTTAAAATTACAAAAAAAGGTGAATAAATCATAACAAACTATGCCAGACTCACCTAGATTACTTCGGCTTCTCTAAATCATCACCAAATAACCCTTATCACAACAAACTAAACCCAATCACTTTTAAATTAGAAAAAAATGCTCCTAACCATAGCAAACTATGCCAAACTCACCTAAATTATTTCGGCTATCAAAAATCACCCCCAACTACACTTTACAGCAACAAACTAAGCCCAATCACTTTAAAATTACAAAAAAATGCTAAAAATCATAACAAACTATACCAGAATTACCTAAATTACTTCGGCTACCGTAAATCACCCCCAACTATCCCTTACCACAACAAACCAAACCATATCATCTTAAAATTACAAAAAAAGGTGTACAAATCATAACAAATTATGCCAGACTCACCTAAATTACTTCGGCTACACTAAATCACCCCCAACTATCCCTTACCACAACAAACCAAACCATATCATCTTAAAATTACAAAAAAAAGAGTACAAATCATAACAAACTATGCCAGACTCACCTAAATTACTTCGGCTACTCTAAATCATCACCAACTAACCGTTACCACAACAAACTAAACCCAATCACTTTTAAATTACAAAAAAATGCTACTAACCATAGCAAACTATGCCAAACTCACCTAAATTACTTCGGCTATCAAAAATCACTCCCAACTACACTTTACAGCAACAAACTAAGCCCAATCACTTTAAAATTACAAAAAAATGCTAAAAATCATAACAAACTATACCAGAATCACCTAAATTACTTCGGCTACCGTAAATCACCCCCAACTATCCATTACTACAACAAACCAAACCATATCATCTTAAAATTAGAAAAAAAGGTGTACAAATCATAACAAACTATGCCAGACTCACCTAAATTACTTCGGCTACTATAAATCATCACCAACTAACCCTTACCACAACAAACTAAACCCAATCACTTTTAAATTACACAAAAATGCTACTAGCCATAGCAAACTATGCCAAACTCACCTAAATTACTTCGGCTACCATAAATCATCACCAACTATCCCTTACCACAACAAACTAAACCCAATCACTTTTAAATTACAAAAAAATGCTCCTAACCATAGCAAACTATGCCAAACTCACCTAAATTATTTCGGCTATCAAAAATCACCCCCAACTACACTTTACAGCAACAAACTAAGCCCAATCACTTTAAAATTACAAAAAAATGCTAAAAATCATAACAAACTATACCAGAATCACCTGAATTACTTCGGCTACCGTAAATCACCCCCAACTATCCCTTACCACAACAAACCAAACCATATCATCCTAAAATTACAAAAAAAGGTGTACAAATCATAACAAACTATGCCAGACTCACCTAAATTACTTCGGCTACTCTAAATTATCACCAACTAACCCTTACCACAACAAACTAAACCCAATCACTTTTAAATTACAAAAAAATGCTATTAACCATAGCAAACTATGCCAAACTCACCTAAATTACTTCGGCTATCAAAAATCACCCCCAACTACACTTTACAGCAACAAACTAAGCCCAATCACTTTATAATTACAAAAAAATGCTAAAAATCATAACAAACTATACCAGAATCACCTAAATTACTTCGGCTACCGTAAATCACCCCCAACTATCCCTTACCACAACAAACCAAACCATATCATCTTAAAATTACAAAAAATGGTGTACAAATCATAACAAACTATGCCAGACTCTCCTAAATTACTTCGGCTACCGTAAATCACCCCCAACTATCCCTTACCACAACAAACCAAACCATATCATTTTAAAATTACAAAAAAAGGTGTACAAATCATAACAAACTATGCCAGACTCACCTAAATTACTTCGGCTACTCTACATCATCACCAACTAACCCTTACCACAACAAACTAAACCCAATCAATTTTAAATTACAAAAAAATGCTACTAACCATAGCAAACTATGCCAAACTTACCTAAATTACTTCGGCTATCAAAAATCACCCCCAACTACACTTTACAGCAACAAACTAAGCCCAATCACTTTAAAATTACAAAAAAATGCTAAAAATCATAACAAACTATACCAGAATCACCTAAATTACTTCGGCTACCGTAAATCACCCCCAACTATCCCTTACCACAACAAACCAAACCATATCATCTTAAAATTACAAAAAATGGTGTACAAATCATAACAAACTATGCCAGACCACCTAAATTACTTCGGCTACTCTAAATCATCACCAACTAACCGTTACCACAACAAACTAAACCCAATCATTTTTAAATTACCAAAAAATGCTACTAACCATAGCAAACTATGCCAAACTCACTTAAATTACTTCGGCTATCAAAAATCACCCCCAACTACACTTTACAGCAACAAACTATGCCCAATCACTTTAAAATTACAAAAAAATGCTAAAAATCATAACAAACTATACCAGAATCACCTAAACTACTTCGGCTACCGTAAATCACCCCGAACTATCCCTTACCACAACAAACCAAACCATATCATCTTAAAATTACAAAAAAAGGTGTACAAATCATAACAAACTATGCCAGACTCACCTAAATTACTTCGGCTACTCTAAATCATCACCAACTAACCCTTACCACAACAAACTAAACCCAATCATTTTTAAATGACAAAAAATTGCTAGTAACCATAGCTAACTATGCCAAACTCACCTAAATTACTTCGGCTATCATAAATCATCACCAACTAACCCTTACCACAACAAACTAAACCCAATCACTTTTAAATTACAAAAAAATGCTACTAACCATAGCAAACTATGCCAAACTCACCTAAATTACTCCGGCTATCAAAAATCACCCCCAACTACACTTTACAGCAACAAACTAAGCCCAATCACTTTAAAATTACAAAAAAATGCTAAAAATCATAAGAAACTATACCAGAATTACCTAAGTTACTTCGGCTACCGTAAATCACCCCCAACTATCCCTTACCACAACAAACCAAACCATATCATCTTAAAATTACAAAAAAAAGGTGTACAAATCATAACAAACTATGCCAGACTCACCTAAATTACTTCGGCTACTCTAAATCATCACCAACTAACCCTTACCACAACAAACTAAACCCAATCACTTTTAAATTACAAAAAAATGCTCCTAACCATAGCAAACTATGCCAAACTCACCTAAATTATTTCGGCTATCAAAAATCACCCCCAACTACACTTTACAGCAACAAACTAAGCCCAATCACTTTAAAATTACAAAAAAATGCTAAAAATCTTAACAAACTATACCAGAATCACCTAAATTACTTCGGCTACCGTAAATCACCCCCAACTATCCCTTACCACAACAAACCAAACCATATCATCTTAAAATTACAAAAAAAGGTGTACAAATCATAACAAATTATGCCAGACTCACCTAAATTACTTCGGCTACACTAAATCATCACCAACTAACCCTTACCACAACATAATAAACCCAATCACTTTTAAATTACAAAAAAATGCTAGTAACCATAGCAAACTATGCCAAACTCACCTAAATTACTTCGGTTATCATAAATCATCACCAACTAACCCTTACCACAACAAACTAAACCCAATCACTTTTAAATTACAAAAAAATGCTACTAACCATAGCAAACTATGCCAAACTCACCTAAATTACTTCGGCTATCAAAAATCACTCCCAACTACACTTTACAGCAACAAACTAAGCCCAATCACTTTAAAATTACAAAAAAATGCTAAAAATCATAACAAACTATACCAGAATCACCTAAATTACTTCGGCTACCGTAAATCACCCCCAACTATCCATTACTACAACAAACCAAACCATATCATCTTAAAATTAGAAAAAAAGGTGTACAAATCATAACAAACTATGCCAGACTCACCTAAATTACTTCGGCTACTATAAATCATCACCAACTAACCCTTACCACAACAAACTAAACCCAATCAGTTTTAAATTACAAAAAAATGCTACTAACCATAGTAAATTATGCCAAACTCACCTAAATTACTTCGGCTATCAAAAATCACCCCCAACTACACTTTACAGCAACAAACTAAGCCCAATCACTTTAAAATTACAAAAAAATGCTAAAAATCATAACAAACTATACCAGAATCACCTAAATTACTTCGGCTACCGTAAATCACCCCCAACTATGCCTTACCACAACAAACCAAACCATATTATCTTAAAATTACAAAAAAAGTTGTACAAATCATAACAAACAATGCCAGACTCACCTAAATTACTTCGGCTACTCTAAATCATCACCAACTAACCCTTACCACAACAAACTAAACCCAATCACTTTTAAATTACAAAAAAATGCTAGTAACCATAGCAAAGTATGCCAAACTCACCTAAATTACTTCGGCTACCATAAATCATCATCAACTAACCCTTACCACAACAAACTAAACCCAATCACTTTTAAATTACAAAAAAATGCTACTAACCATAGCAAACTATGCCAAACTATGCCAAACTGACCTAAATTACTTCGGCTATCAAAAATCACCCCCAACTACACTTTACAGCAACAAACTAAGCCCAATCACTTTAAAATTACAAAAAAATGCTAAAGATCATAACAAACTATACCAGAATCACATAAATTACTTCGGCCACCGTAAATCACCCCCAACTATCCCTTACCACAACAAACCAACCCATATCATCTTAAAATTACAAAAAAAGTGTACAAAACATAACAAACTATGCCAGACTAACCTAAATTACTTCGGCTACTCTAAATCATCACCAACTAACCCTTACCACAACAAACTAAACCCAATCACTTTTAAATTACAAAAAAATGCTACTAACCAAAGCAAACTATGCCAAACTCACCTAAATAACTTCAGCTATCAAAAATCACCCCCAACTACACTTTACAGCAACAAACTAAGCCCAATAACTTTAAAATTACAAAAAAATGCTAAAAATCATAACAAACTATACCAGAATCACCTAAATTACTTCGGCTACCGTAAATCACCCCCAATTACCCCTTACCACAACAAACCAAACCATATCATCTTAAAATTAGAAAAAAAGGTGTACAAATCATAACGAACTATGCCAGACTTACCTAAATTACTTCGGCTACTCTAAATCATCACCAACTAACCCTTACCACAACAAACTAAACCCAATCACTTTTAAATTACAAAAAAATGCTAGTAACCATAGCAAACTATGCCAAACTCACCTAAATTACTTCGGCTACCAAAAATCATCACCAACTAACCCTTACCACAACAAATTAAACCCAATCACTTTTAAATTACAAAAAAATGCTACTAACCATAGCAAACTATGCCAAACTCACCTAAATAACTTCAGCTATCAAAAATCACCCCCAACTACACTTTACAGCAACAAACTAAGCCCAATCACTTTCAAATTACAAAAAAATGCTAAAAATCATAACAAACTATACCAGAATCACCTAAATAACTTCGGCTACCGTAAATCACCTCCAACTATCCCTTACCACAACAAACCAAACCATATCATCTTAAAATTAGAAAAAAATGTTTACAAATCATAACAAACTATGCCAGACTCACCTAAATTACTTCGGCTACTCTAAATCATCACCAACTAACCCTTACCACAACAAACTAAACCCAATCACATTTAAATTACAAAAAAATGCTAGTAACCATAGCAAACTATACCAAACTCACCTAAATTACTTCGGCTACCATAAATCATCACCAACTAACCCTTACCACAACAAACTAAACCCAATCACTTTTAAATTACGAAAAAATGCTACTAACCATAGTAAATTATGCCAAACTCACCTAAATTACTTCGGCTATCAAAAATCACCCCCAACTACACTTTACAGCAACAAACTAAGCCCAATCACTTTAAAATTACAAAAAAATGCTAAAAATCATAACAAATTATACCAGAATCACCTAAATTACTTTGGCTACCGTAAAACACCCCCAACTATGCCTTACCACAACAAACCAAATCATATCATCTTAAAATTACAAAAAAAGATGTACAAATCATAACAAACTATGCCAGACTCACCTAAATTACTTCGGCTACTCTAAATCATCACCAACTAACCCTTACCACAACAAACTAAACCCAATCACTTTTAAATTACAAAAAAATGATAGTAACCATAGCAAACTATGCCAAACTCATCTAAATTACTTCGGCTACCATAAATCATCAACAACTAACCCTTACCACAACAAACTAAACCCAATCACTTTTAAATTACAAAAAAATGCTACTAACCATAGCAAACTATGCCAAACTATGCCAAACTGACCTAAATTAATTCGGCTATCAAAAATCACCCCCAACTACACTTTACAGCAACAAACTAAGCCCAATCACTTTAAAATTACAAAAAAATGCTAAAAATCATAACAAACTATACCAGAATCACCTAAATTACTTCGGCTACCGTAAATCACCCCCAACTATCCCTTACCACAACAAACTAAACCATATCATCTTAAAATTACAAAAAAAGTTGTAAAAATCAAAACAAACTATGCCAGACTCACCTAAATTACTTCGGCTACTCTAAATCATCTCCAACTAACCCTTACCACAACAAACTAAACCCAATCATTTTTAAATTACAAAAAAATGCTACTAACCATAGCAAACTATGCCAAACTCACCTAAATTACTTCGGCTACCATAAATCATCACCAACTAACCCTTATCACAACAAACTAAACCCAATCACTTTTAAATTACAAAAAAATGCTACTAACCATAGCAAACTATGCCAAACTCACCTAAATTACTCCGGCTATCAAAAATCACCCCCAACTACACTTTACAGCAACAAACTAAGCGCAATCACTTTAAAATTACAAAAAAATGCTAAAAATCATAACAAACTATACCAGAATTACCTAAATTACTTCGGCTACCGTAAATCACCCCCAACTATCCCTTACCACAACAAACCAAACCATATCATCTTAAAATTACAAAAAAAGGTGTACAAATCATAACAAACTATGCCAGACTCACCTAAATTACTTCGGCTACTCTAAATCATCACCAACTAACCCTTACCACAACAAACTAAACCCAATCACTTTTAAATTACAATAAAATGCTACTAACCATAGCAAATTATACCAAACTCACCTAAATTACTTCGGCTATCAAAAATCACCCCCAACTACACTTTACAGCAACAAACTAAGCCCAATCACTTTAAAATTACAAAAAAATGCTAAAAATCATAACAAACTATACCAGAATCACCTAAACTACTTCGGCTACCGTAAATCACCCCCAACTCTCCCTTACCACAACAAACAAAACCATATCATCTTAAAATTACAAAAAAAGGTGAATAAATCATAACAAACTATGCCAGACTCACCTAGATTACTTCGGCTTCTCTAAATCATCACCAACTAACCCTTATCACAACAAACTAAACCCAATCACTTTTAAATTAGAAAAAAATTCTCCTAACCATAGCAAACTATGCCAAACTCACCTAAATTATTTCGGCTATCAAAAATCACCCCCAACTACACTTTACAGCAACAAACTAAGCCCAATCACTTTAAAATTACAAAAAAATGCTAAAAATCATAACAAACTATACCAGAATTACCTAAATTACTTCGGCTACCGTAAATCACCCCCAACTATCCCTTACCACAACAAACCAAACCATATCATCTTAAAATTACAAAAAAAGGTGTACAAATCATAACAAATTATGCCAGACTCACCTAAATTACTTCGGCTACACTAAATCATCACCAACTAACCCTTACCACAACATAATAAACCCAATCACTTTTAAATTACAAAAAAATGCTAGTAACCATAGCAAACTATGCCAAACTCACCTAAATTACTTCGGCTATCATAAATCATCACCAACTAACCCTTACCACAACAAACTAAACCCAATCACTTTTAAATTACAAAAAAATGCTACTAACCATAGCAAACTATGCCAAACTCACCTAAATTACTTCGGCTATCAAAAATCACTCCCAACTACACTTTACAGCAACAAACTAAGCCCAATCACTTTAAAATTACAAAAAAATGCTAAAAATCATAACAAACTATACCAGAATCACCTAAATTACTTCGGCTACCGTAAATCACCCCCAACTATCCATTACTACAACAAACCAAACCATATCATCTTAAAATTAGAAAAAAAGGTGTACAAATCATAACAAACTATGCCAGACTCACCTAAATTACTTCGGCTACTATAAATCATCACCAACTAACCCTTACCACAACAAACTAAACCCAATCACTTTTAAATTACACAAAAATGCTACTAACCATAGCAAACTATGCCAAACTCACCTAAATTACTTCGGCTACCATAAATCATCACCAACTATCCCTTACCACAACAAACTAAACCCAATCACTTTTAAATTACAAAAAAATGCTCCTAACCATAGCAAACTATGCCAAACTCACCTAAATTATTTCGGCTATCAAAAATCACCCCCAACTACACTTTACAGCAACAAACTAAGCCCAATCACTTTAAAATTACAAAAAAATGCTAAAAATCATAACAAACTATACCAGAATCACCTGAATTACTTCGGCTACCGTAAATCACCCCCAACTATCCCTTACCACAACAAACCAAACCATATCATCCTAAAATTACAAAAAAAGGTGTACAAATCATAACAAACTATGCCAGACTCACCTAAATTACTTCGGCTACTCTAAATTATCACCAACTAACCCTTACCACAACAAACTAAACCCAATCACTTTTAAATTACAAAAAAATGCTATTAACCATAGCAAACTATGCCAAACTCACCTAAATTACTTCGGCTATCAAAAATCACCCCCAACTACACTTTACAGCAACAAACTAAGCCCAATCACTTTAAAATTACAAAAAAATGCTAAAAATCATAACAAACTATACCAGAATCACCTAAACTACTTCGGCTACCGTAAATCACCCCCAACTCTCCCTTACCACAACAAACAAAACCATATCATCTTAAAATTACAAAAAAAGGTGTACAAATCATAACAAACTATGCCAGACTCACCTAAATTACTTCGGCTACTCTAAATCATCACCAACTAATCCTTACCACAACAATCTAAACCCAATCACTTTGAAATTACAAAAAAATGCTACTAACCATAGCAAACTATGCCAAACTCACCTAAATTATTTCGGCTATCAAAAATCACCCCCAACTACACTTTACAGCAACAAACTAAGCCCAATCACTTTAAAATTAGAAAAAAATGCTAAAAATCATAACAAACTATACCAGAATCACCTAAATTACTTCGGCTACCGTAAATCACCCCCAACTATCCCTTACCACAACAAACCAAACCATATCATCCTAAAATTACAAAAAAAGGTGTACAAATCATAACAAACTATGCCAGACTCACCTAAATTACTTCGGCTACTCTAAATCGTCACCAACTAACCCTTACCACAACAAACTAAACCCAATTACTTTTAAATTACACAAAAATGCTACTAACCATAGCAAACTATGCCAAACTCACCTAAATTACTTTGGCTATCAAAAATCAACCCCAACTACACTTTACAGCAACAAACTAAGCCCAATCACTTTATAATTACAAAAAAATGCTAAAAATCATAACAAACTATACCAGAATCACCTAAATTACTTCGGCTACCGTAAATCACCCCCAACTATCCCTTACCACAACAAACCAAACCATATCATCTTAAAATTACAAAAAATGGTGTACAAATCATAACAAACTATGCCAGACTCTCCTAAATTACTTCGGCTACCGTAAATCACCCCCAACTATCCCTTACCACAACAAACCAAACCATATCATTTTAAAATTACAAAAAAAGGTGTACAAATCATAACAAACTATGCCAGACTCACCTAAATTACTTCGGCTACTCTACATCATCACCAACTAACCCTTACCACAACAAACTAAACCCAATCAATTTTAAATTACAAAAAAATGCTACTAACCATAGCAAACTATGCCAAACTTACCTAAATTACTTCGGCTATCAAAAATCACCCCCAACTACACTTTACAGCAACAAACTAAGCCCAATCACTTTAAAATTACAAAAAAATTCTAAAAATCATAACAAACTATACCAGAATCACCTAAATTACTTCGGCTACCGTAAATCACCCCCAATATCCCTAACCACAACAAACCAAACCATATCATCTTAAAATTACAAAAAAAGGTGTTTAAATCATAACAAACTATGCCAGACACACCTAAATTACTTCGGCTACTCTAAATCATCACCAAATAACCCTTACCACAACAAACTAAACACAATCACTTTTAATTACAAAAAAATGCTGCTAACCATAGCAAATTATGCCAAACTCACCTAAATTACTTCGGCTATCAAAAATCACCCCCAACTACACTTTACAGCAACAAACTAAGCCCAATCACTTTAAAATTACAAAAAATGCTAAAAATCATAACAAACTATACCAGAATCACCTAAATTACTTCGGCTACCGTAAATCACCCCCAACTATCCCTTACCACAACAAACCAAACCATATCATCTTAAAATTACAAAAAAAAGAGTACAAATCATAACAAACTATGCCAGACTCACCTAAATTACTTCGGCTACTCTTAATCATCACCAACTAACCGTTACCACAACAAACTAAACCCAATCATTTTTAAATTACCAAAAAATGCTACTAACCATAGCAAACTATGCCAAACTCACTTAAATTACTTCGGCTATCAAAAATCACCCCCAACTACACTTTACAGCAACAAACTATGCCCAATCACTTTAAAATTACAAAAAAATGCTAAAAATCATAACAAACTATACCAGAATCACCTAAACTACTTCGGCTACCGTAAATCACCCCGAACTATCCCTTACCACAACAAACCAAACCATATCATCTTAAAATTACAAAAAAAGGTGTACAAATCATAACAAACTATGCCAGACTCACCTAAATTACTTCGGCTACTCTAAATCATCACCAACTAACCCTTACCACAACAAACTAAACCCAATCACTTTTAAATGACAAAAAATTGCTAGTAACCATAGCTAACTATGCCAAACTCACCTAAATTACTTCGGCTATCATAAATCATCACCAACTAACCCTTACCACAACAAACTAAACCCAATCACTTTTAAATTACAAAAAAATGCTACTAACCATAGCAAACTATGCCAAACTCACCTAAATTATTTCGGCTATCAAAAATCACCCCCAACTACACTTTACAGCAACAAACTAAGCCCAATCACTTTAAAATTACAAAAAAATGCTAAAAATCTTAACAAACTATACCAGAATCACCTAAATTACTTCGGCTACCGTAAATCACCCCCAACTATCCCTTACCACAACAAACCAAACCATATCATCTAAAAATTACAAAAAAAGGTGTACAAATCATAACAAATTATGCCAGACTCACCTAAATTACTTCGGCTACACTAAATCATCACCAACTAACCCTTACCACAACATAATAAACCCAATCACTTTTAACTTACAAAAAAATGCTAGTAACCATAGCAAACTATGCCAAACTCACCTAAATTACTTCGGTTATCATAAATCATCACCAACTAACCCTTACCACAACAAACTAAACCCAATCACTTTTAAATTACAAAAAAATGCTACTAACCATAGCAAACTATGCCAAACTCACCTAAATTACTTCGGCTATCAAAAATCACTCCCAACTACACTTTACAGCAACAAACTAAGCCCAATCACTTTAAAATTACAAAAAAATGCTAAAAATCATAACAAACTATACCAGAATCACCTAAATTACTTCGGCTACCGTAAATCACCCCCAACTATCCATTACTACAACAAACCAAACCATATCATCTTAAAATTAGAAAAAAAGGTGTACAAATCATAACAAACTATGCCAGACCCACCTAAATTACTTCGGCTACTATAAATCATCACCAACTAACCCTTACCACAACAAACTAAACCCAATCAGTTTTAAATTACAAAAAAATGCTACTAACCATAGTAAATTATGCCAAACTCACCTAAATTACTTCGGCTATCAAAAATCACCCCCAACTACACTTTACAGCAACAAACTAAGCCCAATCACTTTAAAATTACAAAAAAATGCTAAAAATCATAACAAACTATACCAGAATAACCTAAATTACTTCGGCTACCGTAAATCACCCCCAACTATGCCTTACCACAACAAACCAAACCATATTATCTTAAAATTACAAAAAAAGGTGTACAAATCATAACAAACAATGCCAGACTCACCTAAATTACTTCGGCTACTCTAAATCATCACCAACTAACCTTTACCACAACAAACTAAACCCAATCACTTTTAAATTACAAAAAAATGCTAGTAACCATAGCAAACTATGCCAAACTCACATAAATTACTTCGGCTACCATAAATCATCATCAACTAACCCTTACCACAACAAACTAAACCCAATCACTTTTAAATTACAAAAAAATTCTACTAACCATAGCAAACTATGCCAAACTATGCCAAACTGACCTAAATTACTTCGGCTATCAAAAATCACCCCCAACTACACTTTACAGCAACAAACTAAGCCCAATCACTTTAAAATTACAAAAAAATGCTAAAAATCGTAACAAACTATACCAGAATCACCTAAATTACTTCGGCTACCGTAAATCACCACCAACTATCCCTTACCACAACAAAGCAAACCATATCATCTTAAAATTACAAAACAAGGTGTACAAATCTTAACAAATTATGCCAGACTCACCTAAATTACTTCGGCTACTGTAAATCATCACCAACTAACCCTTACCACAACAAACTATACCCAATCATTTTTAAATTACAAAAAAATGCTAGTAACCATAGCAAACTATGCCAAACTCACCTAAATTACTTCGGCTACCATAAATCATCACCAACTAACCCTTACCACAACAAACTAAACCCAATCACTTTTAAATTACAAAAAAATGCTAGTAACCATAGCAAACTATGCCAAACTCACCTAAATTACTTCGGCTATCAAAAATCACCCCCAGCTACACTTTACAGCAACAAACTAAGCTAAATCACTTTAAAATTACAAAAAAATGCTAAAAATCATAATAAACTATACCAGAATCACCTAAATTACTTCGGCTACCGTAAATCACCCCCAACTATCCCTTACCACAACAAACCAAACCATATCATCTTAAAATTACAAAAAAAGGTGTACAAATTATAACAAACTATGCCAGACTCACCTAAATTACTTCGGCTACTCTAAATCATCACCAACTAACCCTTACCACAACAAACTAAACCCAATCACTTTTAAATTACAAAAAAATTCTAGTAACCATAGCAAATTATGCCAAACTCACCTAAATTACTTCGGCTACCATAAATCATCACCAACTAACCCTTACCACAACAAACTAAACCCAATCACTTTTAAATTACAAAAAAATGCTACTAACCATAGTAAATTATGCCAAACTCACCTAAATTACTTCGGCTATCAAAAATCACCCCCAACTACACTTTACAGCAACAAACTAAGCCCAATAACTTTAAAATTACAAAAAAATGCTAAAAATCATAACAAATTATACTAGAATCACCTAAATTACTTCGGCTACCGTAAATCACCCCCAACTATCCCTTACCACAACAAACCAAAGCATATCATCTTAAAATTACAAAAAAAGGTGTACAAATCATAACAAACTACGCCAGACTCACCTAAATTACTTCGGCTACTTTAAATCATCACCAACTAACCCTTACCACAACAAACTAAACCCATTCACTTTTAAATTACAAAAAAATGCTAGTAACCATAGCAAACTATGCCAAACTCACCTAAATTACTTCGGCTACCATAAATCATCACCAACTAACCCTTACCACAACAAACTAAACCCAATCACTTTTAAATGACAAAAAAATGCTACTAACCATAGCAAACTGTGCCAAACTCACCTAAATTACTTCGGCTATCAAAAATCATCCCCAACTACACTTTACAGCAACAAACTAAGCCCAATCACTTTAAAATTACAAAAAAATGCTAAACATCATAACAAACTTTTCCAGATTCACCTAAATTACTTCGGCTACCGTAACTTACCCCCAACTATCCCTTACCACAACAAACTAAACCATATCATCTAAAAATTACAAAAAAAGGTGTACAAATCATAACAAATTATGCCAGACTCACCTAAATTACTTCGGCTACACTAAATCATCACCAACTAACCCTTACCACAACATAATAAACCCAATCACTTTTAACTTACAAAAAAATGCTAGTAACCATAGCAAACTATGCCAAACTCACCTAAATTACTTCGGTTATCATAAATCATCACCAACTAACCCTTACCACAACAAACTAAACCCAATCACTTTTAAATTACAAAAAAATGCTACTAACCATAGCAAACTATGCCAAACTCACCTAAATTACTTCGGCTATCAAAAATCACTCCCAACTACACTTTACAGCAACAAACTAAGCCCAATCACTTTAAAATTACAAAAAAATGCTAAAAATCATAACAAACTATACCAGAATCACCTAAATTACTTCGGCTACCGTAAATCACCCCCAACTATCCATTACTACAACAAACCAAACCATATCATCTTAAAATTAGAAAAAAAGGTGTACAAATCATAACAAACTATGCCAGACCCACCTAAATTACTTCGGCTACTATAAATCATCACCAACTAACCCTTACCACAACAAACTAAACCCAATCAGTTTTAAATTACAAAAAAATGCTACTAACCATAGTAAATTATGCCAAACTCACCTAAATTACTTCGGCTATCAAAAATCACCCCCAACTACACTTTACAGCAACAAACTAAGCCCAATCACTTTAAAATTACAAAAAAATGCTAAAAATCATAACAAACTATACCAGAATAACCTAAATTACTTCGGCTACCGTAAATCACCCCCAACTATGCCTTACCACAACAAACCAAACCATATTATCTTAAAATTACAAAAAAAGGTGTACAAATCATAACAA
Source organism: Eledona agricola (assembly GCA_964023215.1). Classification (NCBI taxonomy): domain Eukaryota; kingdom Metazoa; phylum Arthropoda; class Insecta; order Coleoptera; family Tenebrionidae; genus Eledona; species Eledona agricola. The sequence continues at coordinate 1,236,544 of CAXIEJ010000179.1, forward strand.
ACAATGCCAGACTCACCTAAATTACTTCGGCTACTCTAAATCATCACCAACTAACCTTTACCACAACAAACTAAACCCAATCACTTTTAAATTACAAAAAAATGCTAGTAACCATAGCAAACTATGCCAAACTCACATAAATTACTTCGGCTACCATAAATCATCATCAACTAACCCTTACCACAACAAACTAAACCCAATCACTTTTAAATTACAAAAAAATTCTACTAACCATAGCAAACTATGCCAAACTATGCCAAACTGACCTAAATTACTTCGGCTATCAAAAATCACCCCCAACTACACTTTACAGCAACAAACTAAGCCCAATCACTTTAAAATTACAAAAAAATGCTAAAAATCATAACAAACTATACCAGAATCACCTAAATTACTTCGGCTACCGTAAATCACCACCAACTATCCCTTACCACAACAAAGCAAACCATATCATCTTAAAATTACAAAACAAGGTGTACAAATCTTAACAAATTATGCCAGACTCACCTAAATTACTTCGGCTACTGTAAATCATCACCAACTAACCCTTACCACAACAAACTATACCCAATCATTTTTAAATTACAAAAAAATGCTAGTAACCATAGCAAACTATGCCAAACTCACCTAAATTACTTCGGCTACCATAAATCATCACCAACTAACCCTTACCACAACAAACTAAACCCAATCACTTTTAAATTACAAAAAAATGCTAGTAACCATAGCAAACTATGCCAAACTCACCTAAATTACTTCGGCTATCAAAAATCACCCCCAGCTACACTTTACAGCAACAAACTAAGCTAAATCACTTTAAAATTACAAAAAAATGCTAAAAATCATAATAAACTATACCAGAATCACCTAAATTACTTCGGCTACCGTAAATCACCCCCAACTATCCCTTACCACAACAAACCAAACCATATCATCTTAAAATTACAAAAAAAGGTGTACAAATTATAACAAACTATGCCAGACTCACCTAAATTACTTCGGCTACTCTAAATCATCACCAACTAACCCTTACCACAACAAACTAAACCCAATCACTTTTAAATTACAAAAAAATTCTAGTAACCATAGCAAATTATGCCAAACTCACCTAAATTACTTCGGCTACCATAAATCATCACCAACTAACCCTTACCACAACAAACTAAACCCAATCACTTTTAAATTACAAAAAAATGCTACTAACCATAGTAAATTATGCCAAACTCACCTAAATTACTTCGGCTATCAAAAATCACCCCCAACTACACTTTACAGCAACAAACTAAGCCCAATAACTTTAAAATTACAAAAAAATGCTAAAAATCATAACAAATTATACTAGAATCACCTAAATTACTTCGGCTACCGTAAATCACCCCCAACTATCCCTTACCACAACAAACCAAAGCATATCATCTTAAAATTACAAAAAAAGGTGTACAAATCATAACAAACTACGCCAGACTCACCTAAATTACTTCGGCTACTTTAAATCATCACCAACTAACCCTTACCACAACAAACTAAACCCATTCACTTTTAAATTACAAAAAAATGCTAGTAACCATAGCAAACTATGCCAAACTCACCTAAATTACTTCGGCTACCATAAATCATCACCAACTAACCCTTACCACAACAAACTAAACCCAATCACTTTTAAATGACAAAAAAATGCTACTAACCATAGCAAACTGTGCCAAACTCACCTAAATTACTTCGGCTATCAAAAATCATCCCCAACTACACTTTACAGCAACAAACTAAGCCCAATCACTTTAAAATTACAAAAAAATGCTAAACATCATAACAAACTTTTCCAGATTCACCTAAATTACTTCGGCTACCGTAACTTACCCCCAACTATCCCTTACCACAACAAACTAAACCATATCATCTTAAAATTACAAAAAAAGGTGTACAAATCATAACAAACTATGCCAGAATCACCTAAATTACTTCGGCTATTCTAAATCATCACCAACTAAACCTTACGGCAACAAACAAAACCCAATCACTTTTAAATTACAAAAAAATGCTAGTAACCATAGCAAACTATGCGAAACTCACCTAAATTAATTCGGCTACCATAAATCATCACCAACTAACCCTTACCACAACAAACTAAACCCAATCACTTTTAAATTACAAAAAAATGCTACTTACCATAGCAAACTATGCCAAACTCACCTAATTTACTTCGGCTATCAAAAATCACCCCCAACTACACTTTACAGCAACAAACTAAGCCCAATCACTTTAAAATTACAAAAAAATGCTAAAAATCATAACAAACTATACCAGAATCACCTAAATTAGTTCGGCTACCGTAACTCACCCCCAACTATCCCTTACCACAACAAACTAAACCATATCATCTTAAAATTACAAAAAAAGGTGTCCAAATCATAACAAACTATGCCAGACTCACCTAAATTATTTCGGCTACTCTAAATCATCACCAACTAACCCTTACTACAACAAACTAAACCCAATCCCTTTTAAATTACAAAAAAATGCTAGTAACCATAGCAAACTATGCCAAACTCACCTTAATTACTTCGGCTACCATAAATCATCACCAACTAACCCTTACCACAACAAACTAAACCCAATCACTTTAAATTACAAAAAAATGCTACTAACCATAGCAAACTATGCCAAACTGACCTAAATTACTTCGGCTATCAAAAATCACCCCCAACTACACTTTACAGCAACAAACTAAGCCCAATCACTTTAAAATTACAAAAAAATGCTAAAGATCATAACAAACTATACCAGAATCACCTAAATTAATTCGGCTACCGTAACTCACCCCCAACTATCCCTTACCACAACAAACTAAACCATATCATCTTAAAAAAGATGTACAAATCATAGCAAACTATGCCAGACTCACCTAAATTACTTCGGCTACTCTAAATCATCACCAACTAACCCTTACCACAACAAACTAAACCCAATCACTTTTAAATTACAAAAAAATGCTAGTAACCATAGCAAACTATGCCAAACTCACCTAAATTACTTCTGCTACCATAAATCATCACCAACTAACCCTTACCACAGCAAACTAAACCCAATCACTTTTAAATTACAAAAAAACGCTACTAACCATAGCAAACTATGCCAAACTCACCTAAATAACTTTGGCTATCAAAAATCACCTCCAACTACACTTTACAGCAACAAACTAGACCCAATCACTTTAAAATTACAAAAAAATGCTAAAAATCATAACAAACTATACCAGAATCACCTAAATTACTTCGGCTACCGTAAATCACCCCCAACTATCCATTACTACATCAAACTAAACCATATCATCTTAAAATTAGAAAAAAAGGTGTACAAATCATAACAAACTATGCCAGACTCACCTAAATTACTTCGGCTACTATAAATCATCACCAACTAACCCTTACCACAACAAACTAAACCCAATCAGTTTTAAATTACAAAAAAATGCTAGTAACCATAGCAAGCTATGCCAAACTCACCTAATTTACTTCGGCTACCATAAATCATCACCAACTAACCCTTACCACAACAAACTAAACCCAATCACTTTTAAATTATAAAAAAATGCTACTAACCATTGCAAACTATGCCAAACTATGCCAAACTGACCTAAATTACTTCGGCTATCAAAAATCACCCCCAACTACACTTTACAGCAACAAACTAAGCCCAATCACTTTAAAATTACAAAAAAATGCTAAAGATCATAACAAACTATACCAGAATCACATAAATTACTTCGGCCACCGTAAATCACCCCCAACTATCCCTTACCACAACAAACCAAACCATATCATCTTAAAATTACAAAAAAAGTGTACAAAACATAACAAACTATGCCAGACTAACCTAAATTACTTCGGCTACTCTAAATCATCACCAACTAACCCTTACCACAACAAACTAAACCCAATCACTTTTAAATTACAAAAAAATGCTACTAACCAAAGCAAACTATGCCAAACTCACCTAAATAACTTCAGCTATCAAAAATCACCCCCAACTACACTTTACAGCAACAAACTAAGCCCAATCACTTTAAAATTACAAAAAAATGCTAAAAATCATAACAAACTATACCAGAATCACCTAAATTACTTCGGCTACCGTAAATCACCCCCAATTACCCCTTACCACAACAAACCAAACCATATCATCTTAAAATTAGAAAAAAAGGTGTACAAATCATAACGAACTATGCCAGACTTACCTAAATTACGTCGGCTACTCTAAATCATCACCAACTAACCCTTACCACAACAAACTAAACCCAATCACTTTTAAATTACAAAAAAATGCTAGTAACCATAGCAAACTATGCCAAACTCACCTAAATTACTTCGGCTACCATAAATCATCACCAACTAACCCTTACCACAACAAACTAAACCCAATCACTTTTAAATTACAAAAAAATGCTACTAACCATAGTAAATTATGCCAAACTAACCTAAATTACTTCGGCTATCAAAAATCACCCCCAACTACACTTTACAGCAACTAACTAAGCCCAATCACTTTAAAATTACAAAAAAATGTTAAAAATCATAACAAATTATACCAGAATCACCTAAATTACTTCGGCTACCGTAAATCACCCCCAGCTATGCCTTACTACAACAAACCAAACCATATCATCTTAAAATTACAAAAAAAGGTGTACAAATCATAACAAACTATACCAGACTAACCTAAATTACTTCGGCTACTCTAAATCATCACCAACTAACCCTTACCACAACAAACTAAACCCAATCACTTTTAAATTACAAAAAAATGCTAGTAACCATAGCAAACGATGCCAAACTCACCTAAATTACTTCGGCTACCAAAAATCATCACCAACTAACCCTTACCACAACAAATTAAACCCAATCACTTTTAAATTACAAAAAAATGCTACTAACCATAGCAAACTATGCCAAACTCACCTAAATAACTTCAGCTATCAAAAATCACCCCCAACTACACTTTACAGCAACAAACTAAGCCCAATCACTTTCAAATTACAAAAAAATGCTAAAAATCATAACAAACTATACCAGAATCACCTAAATAACTTCGGCTACCGTAAATCACCTCCAACTATCCCTTACCACAACAAACCAAACCATATCATCTTAAAATTAGAAAAAAATGTTTACAAATCATAACAAACTATGCCAGACTCACCTAAATTACTTCGGCTACTCTAAATCATCACCAACTAACCCTTACCACAACAAACTAAACCCAATCACATTTAAATTACAAAAAAATGCTAGTAACCATAGCAAACTATACCAAACTCACCTAAATTTCTTCGGCTACCATAAATCATCACCAACTAACCCTTACCACAACAAACTAAACCCAATCACTTTTAAATTACGAAAAAATGCTACTAACCATAGTAAATTATGCCAAACTCACCTAAATTACTTCGGCTATCAAAAATCACCCCCAACTACACTTTACAGCTACAAACTAAGCCCAATCACTTTAAAATTACAAAAAAAATGCTAAAAATTATAACAAATTATACCAGAATCACCTAAATTACTACGGCTACCGTAAATCACCCCCAACTATCCCTTACCACAACAAAACAAACCATATCATATTAAAATTACAAAAAAAGGTGTACAAATCATAACAAACTATGCCAGACTCACCTAAATTACTTCGGCTACTCTAAATCATCACCAACTAACCCTTACCACAACAAACTAAACCCAATCATTTTAAAATTACAAAAAAATGCTAATAACCATAGCAAACTATGCCAAACTCACCTAAATTATTTCGGCTACTCTAAATCATCACCAACTAACCCTTACCACAACAAACTAAACCCAATCACTTTTAAATTACAAAAAAATGCTACTAACCATAGCAAACTATGCCAAACTCACCTAAATTATTTCGGCTATCAAAAATCACCCCCAACTATCACTTACCACAACAAACCAAACCATATGATCTTAAAATTACAAAAAAAGGTGTACAAATTATAACAAACTATGCCAGACTCACCTAAATTACTTCGGCTACTCTAAATCATCACTAATTAACCCTTACCACAACAAACTAAATCCAATCAGTTTTAAATTACAAAAAAATGCTAGTAACCCTAGCAAACTATGCCAAACTCACCTAAATTATTTCGGCTACCATAAATCATCACCAACTAACCCTTACCACAACAAACTAAACCCAATCACTTTTAAATTACAAAAAAATGCTAGTAACCATAGCAAACTATGCCAAACTCACCTAAATTACTTCGGCTACCATAAATCATCACCAACTAACTCTTACCACAAAAAACTAAACCCAATCACTATTAAATTACAAAAAACTGCTACTAACCATAGCAAACTATGCCAAACTCACCTAAATTACTTCGGCTATCAAAAATCACCCCCAACTACACTTTACAGCAACAATCTAAGCCCAATCACTTTAAAATTACAAAAAAAATGCTAAAAATCATAACAAACTATACCAGAATCACCTGAATTACTTCGGCTACCGTAAATCACCCCTAACTATCCCTTACCACAACAAACCAAACCATATCATCTTAAAATTAAAAAAAAGGTGTACAAATCATAACAAACTATGCCAGACTCACCTATATTACTTCGGCTGCTCTAAATCATCACCAACTAACCCTTACCACAACAAACTAAACCCAATCACTTTTAAATTACAAAAAAATGCTACTAACCATAGCAAACTATGCCAAACTCACCTAAATTACTTCGGCTATCAAAAATCACCCCCAACTACACTTTACAGCAACAAACTAAGCCCAATCAATTTAAAATTACAAAAAAATGCTAAAAATCATAACAAACTACACCAGAATCACCTAAATTACTTCGGCTACCGTAAATCACCCCCAACTATCTCTTACCACAACAAACCAAACCATATCATCTTAAAATTACAAAAAAAGGGGTACAAAACATAACAAACTATGCCAGACTCACCTAAATTACTTCGGCTACTCTAAATCATCACCAACTAACCCTTACCACAACAAACTAAACCCAATCAATTTTATATTACAAAAAAATGCTAGTAACCTTTGCAAACTATGCCAAACTCACCTAAATTACTTCGGCTACCATAAATCATCACAAACTAACCCTTACCACAACAAACTAAACCCAATCACTTTTAAATTACAAAAAAATGCTACTAACCATAGCAAACTATGCCAAACTCACCTAAATTACTTCGGCTATCAAAATTCACCCCCAACTACACTTTACAGCAACAAACTAAGCCCAATCACTTTGAAATTACAAAAAATGCTAAAAATCATAACAAACTATACCAGAATCACCTAAATTACTTCGGCTACCGTAAATCACCCCCAACTATCCCTTACCGCAACAAACCAAACCTTATCATCTTAAAATTACAGAAAAAGGTGTACAAATCATAACAAATTATGCCAGACTCACTTAAATTACTTCGGCTACTCTAAATCATCACCAACTAACCCTTACCACAACAAACTAAACCCAATCATTTTTAAATTACAAAAAAATGCAAGTAACCATAGCAAACTATGCCAAACTCACCTAAATTACTTCGGCGACCATAAATCATCACCAACTAACCCTTACCACAACAAACTAAACCCAATCATTTTTAAATTACAAAAAAATGCTACTAACCATAGCAAACTATGCCAAACTCACCTAAATTACTTTGGCTATCAAAAATAAACCCCAACTACACTTTACAGCAACAAACTAAGCCCAATCACTTTAAAATTACAAAAAAATGCTAAAAATCATAACAAACTATACCAGAATCACCTAAATTACTTCGGCTACCGTAAATCACCCCCAACTATCCCTTACCACAACAAACCAAACCATATCATCTTAAAATTACAAAAAAAGGTGTACAAATCATAACAAACTATGCCAGACTCACCTAAATTACTTCGGCTACTCTAAATCATCACCAACTTACCCTTACCACAACAAACTAAACCCAATCACTTTTAAATTACAAAAAAATGCTAGTAACCATAGCAAACTATGCCAAACTCACCTAAATTACTTCGGCTAACATAAATCATCACCAACTAACCCTTACCACAACAAACTAAACCCAATCACTTTTAAATTACAAAAAAAATGCTACTAACCATAGCAAACAATGCCAAACTCACCTAAATTACTTCGGCTATCAAAAATCACCCCCAACTACACTTTTTAGCAAGAAACTAAGCCCAATCACTTTAAAATTACAAAAAAATGCTAAAAATCATAACAAACTATACCAGAATCACCTAAATTACTTCGGCTACCGTAAATCACCCCCAACTATCCCTTACCACAACAAACCAAACCATATCATCTTAAAATTACAAAAAAAGGTGTACAAATCATAACAAACTATGCCAGACTCACCTAAATTACTTCGGCTACTCTAAATCATCACCAACTTACCCTTACCACAACAAACTAAACCCAATCACTTTTAAATTACAAAAAAATGCTAGTAACCATAGCAAACTATGCCAAACTCACCTAAATTACTTCGGCTACCATAAATCATCACCAACTAACACTTACCACAACAAACTAAACCCAATCACTTTTAAATTACAAAAGAAATGCTACTAACCATAGCAAACTATGCCAAACTCACCTAAATTCTTCGGCTATCAAAAATCACCCTCAACTAAACTTTACAGCATGAAACTAAGCCCAATCACTTTAAAATTACAAAAAAATGCTAAAAATCATAACAAACTATACCAGAATCACCTAAATTACTTCGGCTACCGTAAATCACCCCCAACTATCCCTTACCACAACAAACCAAACCATATCATCTTAAAATTACAAAAAAAGGTGTACAAATCATAACAAACTATGCCAGACTCACCTAAATTACTTCGGCTACTCTAAATCATCACCAACTTACCCTTACCACAACAAACTAAACCCAATCACTTTTAAATTACAAAAAAATGCTAGTAACCATAGCAAACTATGCCAAACTCACCTAAATTACTTCGGCTACCATAAATCATCACCAACTAACACTTACCACAACAAACTAAACCCAATCACTTTTAAATTACAAAAAAAATGCTACTAACCATAGCAAACTATGCCAAACTCACCTAAATTACTTCGGCTATCAAAATTCACCCCCAACTACACTTTACAGCAACAAACTAAGCCCAATCAGTTTGAAATTACAAAAAATGCTAAAAATCATAACAAACTATACCAGAATCACCTAAATTACTTCGGCTACCGTAAATCACCCCCAACTATCCCTTACCGCAACAAACCAAACCTTATCATCTTAAAATTACAGAAAAAGGTGTACAAATCATAACAAATTATGCCAGACTCACTTAAATTACTTCGGCTACTCTAAATCATCACCAACTAACCCTTACCACAACAAACTAAACCCAATCATTTTTAAATTACAAAAAAATGCAAGTAACCATAGCAAACTATGCCAAACTCACCTAAATTACTTCGGCGACCATAAATCATCACCAACTAACCCTTACCACAACAAACTAAACCCAATCATTTTTAAATTACAAAAAAATGCTACTAACCATAGCAAACTATGCCAAACTCACCTAAATTACTTTGGCTATCAAAAATAAACCCCAACTACACTTTACAGCAACAAACTAAGCCCAATCACTTTAAAATTACAAAAAAATGCTAAAAATCATAACAAACTATACCAGAATCACCTAAATTACTTCGGCTACCGTAAATCACCCCCAACTATCCCTTACCACAACAAACCAAACCATATCATCTTAAAATTACAAAAAAAGGTGTACAAATCATAACAAACTATGCCAGACTCACCTAAATTACTTCGGCTACTCTAAATCATCACCAACTTACCCTTACCACAACAAACTAAACCCAATCACTTTTAAATTACAAAAAAATGCTAGTAACCATAGCAAACTATGCCAAACTCACCTAAATTACTTCGGCTAACATAAATCATCACCAACTAACCCTTACCACAACAAACTAAACCCAATCACTTTTAAATTACAAAAAAAATGCTACTAACCATAGCAAACAATGCCAAACTCACCTAAATTACTTCGGCTATCAAAAATCACCCCCAACTACACTTTTTAGCAAGAAACTAAGCCCAATCACTTTAAAATTACAAAAAAATGCTAAAAATCATAACAAACTATACCAGAATCACCTAAATTACTTCGGCTACCGTAAATCACCCCCAACTATCCCTTACCACAACAAACCAAACCATATCATCTTAAAATTACAAAAAAAGGTGTACAAATCATAACAAACTATGCCAGACTCACCTAAATTACTTCGGCTACTCTAAATCATCACCAACTTACCCTTACCACAACAAACTAAACCCAATCACTTTTAAATTACAAAAAAATGCTAGTAACCATAGCAAACTATGCCAAACTCACCTAAATTACTTCGGCTACCATAAATCATCACCAACTAACACTTACCACAACAAACTAAACCCAATCACTTTTAAATTACAAAAGAAATGCTACTAACCATAGCAAACTATGCCAAACTCACCTAAATTCTTCGGCTATCAAAAATCACCCTCAACTACACTTTACAGCATGAAACTAAGCCCAATCACTTTAAAATTACAAAAAAATGCTAAAAATCATAACAAACTATACCAGAATCACCTAAATTACTTCGGCTACCGTAAATCACCCCCAACTATCCCTTACCACAACAAACCAAACCATATCATCTTAAAATTACAAAAAAAGGTGTACAAATCATAACAAACTATGCCAGACTCACCTAAATTACTTCGGCTACTCTAAATCATCACCAACTTACCCTTACCACAACAAACTAAACCCAATCACTTTTAAATTACAAAAAAATGCTAGTAACCATAGCAAACTATGCCAAACTCACCTAAATTACTTCGGCTACCATAAATCATCACCAACTAACACTTACCACAACAAACTAAACCCAATCACTTTTAAATTACAAAAAAAATGCTACTAACCATAGCAAACTATGCCAAACTCACCTAAATTCTTCGGCTATCAAAAATCACCCTCAACTACACTTTACAGCATGAAACTAAGCCCAATCACTTTAAAATTACAAAAAAATGCTAAAAATCATAACAAACTATACCAGAATCACCTAAATTACTTCGGCTACCGTAAATCACCCCCAACTATCCCTTACCACAACAAACCAAACCATATCACATTAAAATTACAAAAAAAGGTGTACAAATCATAACAAACTATGCCAGACTCACCTAAATTACTTGGGCTACTCTAAATCATCACCAACTAACCCTTACCACAACAAACTAAACCCAATCACTTTTAAATTACAAAAAAATGCTAGTAACCATAGCAAACTATGCCAAACTCACCTAAATTACTTCGGCTACCATAAATCATCACCAACTAACACTTACCACAACAAACTAAACCCAATCACTTTTAAATTACAAAAAAAATGCTACTAACCATAGCAAACTATGCCAAACTCACCTAAATTACTTCGGCTATCAAAATTCACCCCCAACTACACTTTACAGCAACAAACTAAGCCCAATCACTTTGAAATTACAAAAAATGCTAAAAATCTTAACAAACTATACCAGAATCACCTAAATTACTTCGGCTACCGTAAATCACCCCCAACTATCCCTTACCGCAACAAACCAAACCTTATCATCTTAAAATTACAGAAAAAGGTGTACAAATCATAACAAATTATGCCAGACTCACTTAAATTACTTCGGCTACTCTAAATCATCACCAACTAACCCTTACCACAACAAACTAAATCCAATCATTTTTAAATTACAAAAAAATGCAAGTAACCATAGCAAACTATGCCAAACTCACCTAAATTACTTCGGCGACCATAAATCATCACCAACTAACCCTTACCACAACAAACTAAACCCAATCATTTTTAAATTACAAAAAAATGCTACTAACCATAGCAAACTATGCCAAACTCACCTAAATTACTTTGGCTATCAAAAATAAACCCCAACTACACTTTACAGCAACAAACTAAGCCCAATCACTTTAAAATTACAAAAAAATGCTAAAAATCATAACAAACTATACCAGAATCACCTAAATTACTTCGGCTACCGTAAATCACCCCCAACTATCCCTTACCACAACAAACCAAACCATATCATCTTAAAATTACAAAAAAAGGTGTACAAATTATAACAAACTATGCCAGACTCACCTAAATTACTTCGGCTACTCTAAATCATCACCAACTTACCCTTACCACAACAAACTAAACCCAATCACTTTTAAATTACAAAAAAATGCTAGTAACCATAGCAAACTATGCCAAACTCACCTAAATTACTTCGGCTACCATAAATCATCACCAACTAACACTTACCACAACAAACTAAACCCAATCACTTTTAAATTACAAAAAAAATGCTACTAACCATAGCAAACAATGCCAAACTCACCTAAATTACTTCGGCTATCAAAAATCACCCCCAACTACACTTTTTAGCAAGAAACTAAGCCCAATCACTTTAAAATTACAAAAAAATGCTAAAAATCATAACAAACTATACCAGAATCACCTAAATTACTTCGGCTACCGTAAATCACCCCCAACTATCCTTTACCACAACAAACCAAACCATATCATCTTAAAATTACAAAAAAAGGTGTACAAATCATAACAAACTATGCCAGACTCACCTAAATTACTTGGGCTAATCTAAATCATCACCAACTAACCCTTACCACAACAAATTAAACCCAATCACTTTTAAATTACAAAAAAATGCTACTAACCATAGCAAACTATGCCAAACTCACCTAAATAACTTCAGCTATCAAAAATCACCCCCAACTACACTTTACAGCAACAAACTAAGCCCAATCACTTTCAAATTACAAAAAAATCCCAAAAATCATAACAAACTATACCAGAATCAACTAAATTACTTCGGCTACCGTAAATCACCCCCAACTATCCCTTACCACAACAAACCAAACCATATCATCTTAAAATTACAAAAAAAGGTGTACAAATCATAACAAACTATGCCAGACTCACCTAAATTACTTGGGCTAATCTAAATCATAACCAACTAACTCTTACCACAACAAACTAAACCCAATCGCTTTTAAATAACAAAAAAATGCTAGTAACCATAGCAAACTATGCCAAACTCACCTAAATTACTTCGGCTATCAAAAATCACCCCCAACTACACTTTACAGCAACAAACTAAGCCCAATCACTTTAAAATTACAAAAAAATGCTAAAAATCATAACAGACTTTACCAGAATCACCTAAATTACTTCGGCTACCGCAAATCACCCCCAACTATCCCTTACCACAACAAACCAAACCATATCATCTTAAAATTACAAAAAAAGGTGTACAAATCATAACAAACTATGCCAGACTCACCTAAATTACTAGGGCTAATCTAAATCATAACCAACTAACCCTTACCACAAGAAACTAAACCCAATCGCTTATAAATTACAAAAAAATGCTAGTAACCATAGCAAACTATGCGAAACTCACCTAAATTACTTCGGCTACCATAAATCATCACCAACTAACCCTTACCACAACAAACTAAACCCAATCACTTTTAAATTACAAAAAAATGCTACTAACCATAGCAAACTATGCCAAACTCACCTAAATTACTTCGGCTATCAAAAATCACCCCCAACTACACTTTACAGAAACAAACTAAGCCCAATCACTTTAAAATTACAAAAAAATGCTAAAAATCATAACAAACTATACCAGAATCACCTAAATTACTTCGGGCACCGTAAATCACCCCCAACTATCCCTTACCACAACAAACCAAACCATATCATCTTAAAATTACAAAAAAGGTGTACAAATTATAACAAACTATGCCAGACTCACCTAAATTACTTCGGTTACTCTAAATCATCACCAACTAACCCTTACCACAACAAACTAAACCCAATCATTTTTAAATTACAAAAAAATGCTAGTAACCATAGCAAACTATGCCAAACTCATCTAAGTTACTTCGGCTACCATAAATCATTAGCAACTAATCCTTACCACAACAAACTAAACCCAATCACTTTTAAATTACAAAAAAATGCTACTAACCAAAGCAAACTATGCCAAACTCACCTAAATTACTTCGGCTATCAAAAATCACCCCCAACTACACTTTACAGCAACAAACTAAACCCAATCATTTTAAAATTACATAAAAATGCTAAAAATCATAACAAACTATACCAGAATCACCTAAATTACTTCGGCTACCGTAAATCACCCCCAACTATCCCTTACCACAACAAACCAAACCATATCATCTTAAAATTACAAAAAAAGGTGTACAAATCATAACAAACTATGCCAGACTTACCTAAATTACTTCGGCTACTCTAAATCATCACCAACTAACCCTTACCACAACAAACTAAACCCAATCACTTTTAAATTACAAAAAAATGCTAGCAACCATAGCAAACGATGCCAAACTCACCTAAATTACTTCGGCTACCAAAAATCATCACCAACTAACCCTTACCACAACAAATTAAACCCAATCACTTTTAAATTACAAAAAAATGCTACTAACCATAGCAAACTATGCCAAACTCACCTAAATAACTTCAGCTATCAAAAATCACCCCCAACTACACTTTACAGCAACAAACTAAGCCCAATCACTTTCAAATTACAAAAAAATGCTAAAAATCATAACAAACTATACCAGAATCACCTAAATAACTTCGGCTACCGTAAATCACCTCCAACTATCCCTTACCACAACAAACCAAACCATATCATCTTAAAATTAGAAAAAAATGTTTACAAATCATAACAAACTATGCCAGACTCACCTAAATTACTTCGGCTACTCTAAATCATCACCAACTAACCCTTACCACAACAAACTAAACCCAATCACATTTAAATTACAAAAAAATGCTAGTAACCATAGCAAACTATACCAAACTCACCTAAATTACTTCGGCTACCATAAATCATCACCAACTAACCCTTACCACAACAAACTAAACCCAATCACTTTTAAATTACGAAAAAATGCTACTAACCATAGTAAATTATGCCAAACTCACCTAAATTACTTCGGCTATCAAAAATCACCCCCAACTACACTTTACAGCAACAAACTAAGCCCAATCACTTTAAAATTACAAAAAAATGCTAAAAATCATAACAAATTATACCAGAATCACCTAAATTACTTTGGCTACCGTAAAACACCCCCAACTATGCCTTACCACAACAAACCAAACCATATCATCTTAAAATTACAAAAAAAGATGTACAAATCATAACAAACTATGCCAGACTCACCTAAATTACTTCGGCTACTCTAAATCATCACCAACTAACCCTTACCACAACAAACTAAACCCAATCACTTTTAAAGTACAAAAAAATGGTACTAACTATAGAAAACTATGCCAAACTCACCTAAATTACTTCGGCTATCAAAAATTACCGCCAACTACACTTTACAGCAACAAACTAAGCCCAATCACTTTAAAATTACAAAAAAATGCTAAAAATCATAACAAACTATACCAGACTCACCTAAATTACTTCGGCTACTCTAAATCATCACCAACTAACCCTTACCACAACAAACTAAACCCAATCACTTTTAAATTACACAAAAATGCTAGTAACCATAGCAAACTATGCCAAACTCCCCTAAATTACTTCGGCTAACATAAACAATCACCAACTAACCCTTACAACAACAAACTAAACCCAATCACTTTTAAATCACAAAAAAATGCTACTAACCATAGCAAACTATGCCAAACTCACCTAAATTACTTCGGCTATCAAAAATCACCCCCAACTACACTTTACAGCAACAAACTAAGCCCAATCACTTTAAAATTACAACAAAATGCTACTAACCATTGCAAACTATGCCAAAATCACCTAAATTACTTCGGCTAACGTAAATCACCCCCAACTATCCCTTACCACAACAAACCAAACTATATCATCTTAAATATACAAAAAAAGGTGTACAAATTATAACAAACTATGCCAGACTCACCTAAATTACTTCGGCTACTCTAAATCATCACCAACTAACCCTTACCACAAAAAACTAAACCCAATCAGTTTTAAATTACAAAAAAATGCTAGTAACCATAGCAAACTATGGCAAACTCACCTAAATTACTTCGGCTACCATAAATCATCACCAACTAACCCTTACCACAACAAACTAAACCCAATCACTGTTAAATTACAAAAAAATGCTAGTAACCATAGCAAACTATGCCAAATTCACCTAAATTACTTCGGCTTCCATAAATCATCACCAACTAACCCTTACCACAACAAACTAAACCCAATCACTTTTAAATTACAAAAAACTGCTACTAACCATAGCAAACTATGCCAAACTTACCTAAATTACTTCGGCTATCAAAAATCACCCCCAACTACACTTTACAGCTACAAACTAAGCCCAATCACTTTAAAATTACAAAAAAAATGCTAAAAATTATAACAAATTATACCAGAATCACCTAAATTACTACGGCTACCGTAAATCACCCCCAACTATCCTTTACCACAACAAAACAAACCATATCATCTTAAAATTACAAAAAAAAGTGTACAAATCATAACAAACTATGCCAGACTCACCTAAATTACTTCGGCTACTCTAAATCATCACCAACTAACCCTTACCACAACAAACTAAACCCAATCATTTTAAAATTACAAAAAAATGCTAATAACCATAGCAAACTATGCCAAACTCACCTAAATTATTTCGGCTACTCTAAATCATCACCAACTAACCCTTACCACAACAAACTAAACCCAATCACTTTTAAATTACAAAAAAATGCTACTAACCATAGCAAACTATGCCAAACTCACCAAAATTATTTCGGCTATCAAAAATCACCCCCAACTATCACTTACCACAACAAACCAAACCATATGATCTTAAAATTACAAAAAAAGGTGTACAAATTATAACAAACTATGCCAGACTCACCTAAATTACTTCGGCTACTCTAAATCATCACTAATTAACCCTTACCACAACAAACTAAATCCAATCAGTTTTAAATTACAAAAAAATGCTAGTAACCCTAGCAAACTATGCCAAACTCACCTAAATTATTTCGGCTACCATAAATCATCACCAACTAACCCTTACCACAACAAACTAAACCCAATCACTTTTAAATTACAAAAAAATGCTAGTAACCATAGCAAACTATGCCAAACTCACCTAAATTACTTCGGCTACCATAAATCATCACCAACTAACTCTTACCACAAAAAACTAAACCCAATCACTATTAAATTACAAAAAACTGCTACTAACCATAGCAAACTATGCCACACTCACCTAAATTACTTCGGCTATCAAAAATCACCCCCAACTACACTTTACAGCAACAATCTAAGCCCAATCACTTTAAAATTACAAAAAAAATGCTAAAAATCATAACAAACTATACCAGAATCACCTGAATTACTTCGGCTACCGTAAATCACCCCTAACTATCCCTTACCACAACAAACCAAACCATATCATCTTAAAATTAAAAAAAAGGTGTACAAATCATAACAAACTATGCCAGACTCACCTAAATTACTTCGGCTGCTCTAAATCATCACCAACTAACCCTTACCACAACAAACTAAACCCAATCACTTTTAAATTACAAAAAAATGCTACTAACCATAGCAAACTATGCCAAACTCACCTAAATTACTTCGGCTATCAAAAATCACCCCCAACTACACTTTACAGCAACAAACTAAGCCCAATCAATTTAAAATTACAAAAAAATGCTAAAAATCATAACAAACTACACCAGAATCACCTAAATTACTTCGGCTACCGTAAATCACCCCCAACTATCCCTTACCACAACAAACCAAACCATATCATCTTAAAATTACAAAAAAAGGGGTACAAAACATAACAAACTATGCCAGACTCACCTAAATTACTTCGGCTACTCTAAATCATCACCAACTAACCCTTACCACAACAAACTAAACCCAATCAATTTTATATTACAAAAAAATGCTAGTAACCTTTGCAAACTATGCCAAACTCACCTAAATTACTTCGGCTACCATAAATCATCACAAACTAACCCTTACCACAACAAACTAAACCCAATCACTTTTAAATTACAAAAAAATGCTACTAACCATAGCAAACTATGCCAAACTCACCTAAATTACTTCGGCTATCAAAATTCACCCCCAACTACACTTTACAGCAACAAACTAAGCCCAATCACTTTGAAATTACAAAAAATGCTAAAAATCATAACAAACTATACCAGAATAACCTAAATTACTTCGGCTACCGTAAATCACCCCCAACTATCCCTTACCGCAACAAACCAAACCTTATCATCTTAAAATTACAGAAAAAGGTGTACAAATCATAACAAATTATGCCAGACTCACTTAAATTACTTCGGCTACTCTAAATCATCACCAACTAACCCTTACCACAACAAACTAAACCCAATCATTTTTAAATTACAAAAAAATGCAAGTAACTATAGCAAACTATGCCAAACTCACCTAAATTACTTCGGCGACCATAAATCATCACCAACTAACCCTTACCACAACAAACTAAACCCAATCATTTTTAAATTACAAAAAAATGCTACTAACCATAGCAAACTATGCCAAACTCACCTAAATTACTTTGGCTATCAAAAATAAACCCCAACTACACTTTACAGCAACAAACTAAGCCCAATCACTTTAAAATTACAAAAAAATGCTAAAAATCATAACAAACTATACCAGAATCACCTAAATTACTTCGGCTACCGTAAATCACCCCCAACTATCCCTTACCACAACAAACCAAACCATATCATCTTAAAATTACTAAAAAAAGGTGTACAAATCATAACAAACTATGCCAGACTCACCTAAATTACTTCGGCTACTCTAAATCATCACCAACTTACCCTTACCACAACAAACTAAACCCAATCACTTTTAAATTACAAAAAAATGCTAGTAACCATAGCAAACTATGCCAAACTCACCTAAATTACTTCAGCTAACATAAATCATCACCAACTAACCCTTACCACAACAAACTAAACCCAATCACTTTTAAATTACAAAAAAAATGCTACTAACCATAGCAAACTATGCCAAACTCACCTAAATTACTTCGGCTATCAAAAATCACCCCCAACTACACTTTTTAGCAAGAAACTAAGCCCAATCACTTTAAAATTACAAAAAAATGCTAAAAATCATAACAAACTATACCAGAATCACCTAAATTACTTCGGCTACCGTAAATCACCCCCAACTATCCCTTACCACAACAAACCAAACCATATCATCTTAAAATTACAAAAAAAGGTGTACAAATCATAACAAACTATGCCAGACTCACCTGAATTACTTCGGCTACTCTAAATCATCACCAACTTACCCTTACCACAACAAACTAAACCCAATCACTTTTAAATTACAAAAAAATGCTAGTAACCATAGCAAACTATGCCAAACTCACCTAAATTACTTCGGCTACCATAAATCATCACCAACTAACACTTACCACAACAAACTAAACCCAATCACTTTTAAATTACAAAAAAAATGCTACTAACCATAGCAAACTATGCCAAACTCACCTAAATTCTTCGGCTATCAAAAATCACCCTCAACTACACTTTACAGCATGAAACTAAGCCCAATCACTTTAAAATTACAAAAAATTGCTAAAAATCATAACAAATTATACCAGAATCACCTAAATTACTTCGGCTACCGTAAATCAACCCAACTATCCCTTACCACAACAAGCCAAACCATATCACATTAAAATTACAAAAAAAGGTGTACAAATCATAACAAACTATGCCAGACTCACCTAAATTACTTCGGCTACTCTAAATCATCACCAACTAACCCTTACCACAACAAACTAAACCCAATCACTTTTAAATTACAAAAAAATACTAGTAACCATAGCAAACTCTGCCAAACTCACCTAAATTATTTCGGCTCCCATAAATCATCACCAACTAACCCTTACCACAACAAACTAAACCCAATCACTTTTAAATTACAAAAAAATGCTAGTAACCATAGCAAACTATGCCAAACTAACCTAAATTGCTTCGGCTACCATATATCATCACAAACTAATCCTTACCACAACAAACTAAACCCAATCACTTTTAAATTACAAAAAAATGCTACTAATCATAGCAAACTATGCCAAACTCACCTAAATTACTTCGTCTATCAAAAATCACCCCCAACTACACTTTACAGCAACAAACTAAGCCCAATCACTTTGAAATTATAAAAAAATGCTAAAAATCATAACAAACTATACCAGAATCAACTAAATTACTTCGGCTACCGTAAATCACCCCCAACTATCCCTTACCACAACAAACCAAACCATATCATCTTAAAATTACAAAAAAAGGTGTACAAATCATAACAAACTATGCCAGACTCACCTAAATTACTTGGGCTAATCTAAATCATAACCAACTAACTCTTACCACAACAAACTAAACCCAATCGCTTTTAAATTACAAAAAAATGCTAGTAACCATAGCAAACTATGCCAAACTCACCTAAATTACTTCGGCTATCAAAAATCACCCCCAACTACACTTTACAGCAACAAACTAAGCCCAATCACTTTAAAATTACAAAAAAATGCTAAAAATCATAACAGACTTTACCAGAATCACCTAAATTACTTCGGCTACCGCAAATCACCCCCAACTATCCCTTACCACAACAAACCAAACCATATCATCTTAAAATTACAAAAAAAGGTGTACAAATCATAACAAACTATGCCAGACTCACCTAAATTACTAGGGCTAATCTAAATCATAACCAACTAACCCCTACCACAAGAAACTAAACCCAATCGCTTTTAAATTACAAAAAAATGCTAGTAACCATAGCAAACTATGCGAAACTCACCTAAATTACTTCGGCTACCATAAATCATCACCAACTAACCCTTACCACAACAAACTAAACCCAATCACTTTTAAATTACAAAAAAATGCTACTAACCATAGCAAACTATGCCAAACTCACCTAAATTACTTCGGCTATCAAAAATCACCCCCAACTACACTTTACAGAAACAAACTAAGCCCAATCACTTTAAAATTACAAAAAAATGCTAAAAATCATAACAAACTATACCAGAATCACCTAAATTACTTCGGGCACCGTAAATCACCCCCAACTATCCCTTACCACAACAAACCAAACCATATCATCTTAAAATTACAAAAAAGGTGTACAAATTATAACAAACTATGCCAGACTCACCTAAATTACTTCGGTTACTCTAAATCATCACCAACTAACCCTTACCACAACAAACTAAACCCAATCATTTTTAAATTACAAAAAAATGCTAGTAACCATAGCAAACTATGCCAAACTCATCTAAGTTACTTCGGCTACCATAAATCATTAGCAACTAACCCTTACCACAACAAACTAAACCCAATCACTTTTAAATTACAAAAAAATGCTACTAACAAAAGCAAACTATGCCAAACTCACCTAAATTACTTCGGCTATCCAAAATCACCCCCAACTACACTTTACAGCAACAAACTAAACCCAATCATTTTAAAATTACATAAAAATGCTAAAAATCATAACAAACTACACCAGAATCACCTAAATTACTTCGGCTACCGTAAATCACCCCCAACTATCCCTTACCACAACAAACCAAACCATATCATCTTAAAATTTCAAAAAAAGGTGTACAGATCATAACAAACTATGCCAGACTTACCTACATTACTTCGGCTACTCTAAATCATCACCAACTAACCCTTACCACAACAAACTAAACCCAATCACTTTTAAATTACAAAAAAATGCTAGTAACCATAGCAAGCTATGCCAAACTCACCTAAATTACTTCGGTTACCATAAATCATCACCAACTAACCCTTAACACAACAAACTAAACCCAATCACTTTTAAATTACAAAAAAATGCTACTAACCATAGCAAACTATGCCAAACTCACCTAAATTACTTCGGCTATCAAAAATCCTAAATAACTACTAATCCCAACTACACTTTACAGAAACAAACTAAGCCCAATCACTTTAAAATTACAAAAAAATGCTAAAAATCATAACAAACTATACCAGAATCATCTAAATTACTTCGGGCACCGTAAATCACCCCCAACTATCCCTTACCACAACAAACCAAACCATATCATCTTAAAATTACAAAAAAAGGTGTACAAATTTTAACAAACTATGCCAGACTCACCTAAATTACTTCGGCTACTCTAAATCATCACCAACTAACCCTTACCACAACAAACTAAACCCAATCACTTTTAAATTACAAAAAAATGCTATTAACCATAGCAAACTATGCCAAACTCACCTAAATTATTTCGGCTACCATAAATCATCACCAACTAACCCTTACCACAACAAACTAAACCCAATCACTTTTAAATTACAAAAAAATGCTACTAACCAAAGCAAACTATGGCAAACTCACCTAAATTACTTCGGCTATCAAAAATCACCCCCAACTACACTTTACAGCAACAAACTAAACCCAATCACTTTAAAATTACAAAAAAATGCTAAAAATCATAACAAACTATACCAGAATCACCTAAATTACTTCGGCTACCGTAAATCACCCCCAACTATCCCTTACCACAACAAACTAAACCATATCATCTTAAAATTACAAAAAAAGGTGTACAAATCATAACAAACTATGCCAGACTCACCTAAATGACTTCGGTTACTCTAAATCATCACCAACTAACCCTTACCACAACAAACTAAACCCAATAATTTTTAAATTACAAAAAAATGCTAGTAACCATAGCAAACTATGCCAAACTCATCTAAGTTACTTCGGCTACCATAAATCATTAGCAACTAACCCTTACCACAACAAACTAAACCCAATCACTTTTAAATTACAAAAAAATGCTACTAACCAAAGCAAACTATGCCAAACTCACCTAAATTACTTCGGCTATCAAAAATCACCCCCAACTACACTTTACAGCAACAAACTATACCCAATCATTTTAAAATTACAAAAAAATGCTAAAAATCATAACAAACTATACCAGAATCACCTAAATTACTTCGGCTACCGTAAATCACCCCCAACTATCCCTTACCACAACAAACCAAACCATATCATCTTAAAATTTCAAAAAAAGGTGTACAGATCATAACAAACTATGCCAGACTTACCTAAATTACTTCGGCTACTCTAAATCATCACCAACCAACCCTTACCACAACAAACTAAACCCAATCACTTTTAAATTACAAAAAAATGCTAGTAACCATAGCAAGCTATGCCAAACTCACCTAAATTACTTCGGTTACCATAAATCATCACCAACTAACCCTTAACATAACAAACTAAACCCAATCACTTTTAAATTACAAAAAAATGCTACTAACCATAGCAAACTATGCCAAACTCACATAAATTACTTCGGCTATCAAAAATCCTAACTAACTACTAATCCCAACTACACTTTACAGAAACAAACTAAGCCTAATCACTTTAAAATTACAAAAAAATGCTAAAAATTATAACAAACTATACCAGAATCACCTAAATTACTTCGGGCACCGTAAATCACCCCCAACTATCCCTTACCACAACAAACCAAACCATATCATCTTAAAATTACAAAAAAAGGTGTACAAATTATAACAAACTATGCCAGACTCACCTAAATTACTTCGGCTACCCTAAATCATCACCAACTAACCCTTACCACAACAAACTAAACCCAATCACTTTTAAATTACAAAAAAATGCTATTAACCATAGCAAACTATGCCAAACTCACCTAAATTACTTCGGCTACCATAAATCATCACCAACTAACCCTTACCACAACAAACTAAACCCAATCACTTTTAAATTACAAAAAAATGCTACTAACCAAAGCAAACTATGCCAAACTCACCTAAATTACTTCGGCTATCAAAAATCACCCCCAACTACACTTTACAGCAACAAACTATACCCAATCATTTTAAAATTACAAAAAAATGCTAAAAATCATAACAAACTATACCAGAATCACCTAAATTACTTCGGCTACCGTAAATCACCCCCAACTATCCCTTACCACAACAAACCAAACCATATCATCTTAAAATTACAAAAAAAGGTGTACAAATTATAACAAACTATGCCAGACTCACCTAAATTACTTCGGCTACCCTAAATCATCACCAACTAACCCTTACCACAACAAACTAAACCTAATTACTTTTAAATTACAAAAAAATGCTAGTAACCATAGCAAACTATGCCAAATTCACCTAAATTACTTCGGCTACCATAAATCATCACCAACTAACCCTTACCACAACAAACTAAACCCAATCATTTTTAAATTACAAAAAAAAGCTAGTAACCATAGCAAACTATGCCAAACTCATCTAAGTTACTTCGGCTAACATAAATCATCAGCAACTAACCCTTACCACAACAAACTAAACCCAATCACTTTTAAATTACAAAAAAATGCTAGTAACCATAGCAAGCTATGCCAAATTGACCTAAATTACTTCGGCTACCATAAATCATCACCAACTAACCCTTAACACAACAAACTAAACCCAATCACTTTTAAATTACAAAAAAATGCTACTAACCATAGCAAACTATGCCAAACTCACCTAAATTACTTCGGCTATCAAAAATCACCCCCAACTACACTTTACAGCAACAAACTAAGCCCAATCACTTTAAAATTACAAAAAAATGCTAAAAATTATAACAAACTATACCAGAATCACCTAAATTACTTCGGCTACCGTAAATCACCCCCAACTATCCTTTAGCACAACAAACCAAACCATATCATCTTAAAATTACAAAAAAAGGTGTACAAATCATAACAAACTATGCCAGACTCACCTAAATTACTTCGGCTACTCTAAATCATCACCAACTAACCCTTACCACAACAAACTAAACCCAATCACTTTTAAATTACAAAAAAATGCTAGTAACCATAGCAAACTATGCCAAACTCACCTAAATTACTTCGGCTACCATAAATCATCACCAACTAACCCTTACCACAACAAACTAATCCCAATCACTTTTAAATTACAAAAAAATGCTACTAACCATAGCAAACTATGCCAAACTCACCTAAATTACTTCGGCAATCAAAAATCACACCCAACTACACTTTACAGCAACAAACTAAGCCCAATCACATTAAAATTACAAAAAAATGATAAAAATCATTGTTCGGTCCCAGTGAACTGGTACCGGATTGTCTGGTCCCTTTCATAAAGTTTATTACTGATAAGCAATTAGGGTAGGTTACATCGAGAGAAAGTCTGTGTAAATAGTCAATTTGCTTTGTGAATTTTAAGACGAGCTTCCTGTCCGTCTAATTTGAAGGTGCCGACAAACAACACCGCGTCGCACTTAGGCTGGGGATTTCCAGTGGGTGGTGTGGTTTAGCCCCGGTTGTTGTCAGGTGACCATTATTGGACGGAAGGGGGTTCGGGCTTAAAAGGCCTTGACATGGCCCATTTTCTTTGAGTTGTATGGTTGATTGAGTTTGATGGTTGATAGAGTTTTGATTGTTGATTGAGTTTGGAAGAGAGAGTTTGTGTCAGTGTTAAAAGGTTCTTCTTGTAAGTCGATCAGTGAAGTGGTCCTGGTCATTTACAATCGTGTTCGTGTCAATAGAGTTTTACAGCGAGTTGAATCAGTTGAAGTGTTCCTGATCACTCGCAATTGTGTGTAAATAAATTGTTAAGTTTTAAACGTCCTTTGACCATCAACTCCGTGTTGCTGGTGCACTACCACCAGCTGGTCCTTCGAGTGTGTTTTTGTTCTTCTTCACCATTAACGTCAGTCACACGAGATTCTGCAGTGTTGACTGTACATTTTTGGTCCTTCGAGCCGGATTCAGCGCCAGCAGTTCGTTAGAAACCGTGAAGCATCGAGAGGCTACGGCTGTGTCCAACAGGGGTTCAGCGACGACCGCAAAGGAACTCAAGCGACCACAGTGTCCATCTCCTGGGAGATCAGCGACGCACACGACGTCCGTTCTCCAGGAATCCAGAAGCTGTAAGCGACCGCAGCGTCCAGGCAGCAGAAGTTCCAGCAACGAGGAACATCCATGAAGCCGACTTAAGAGAAGTCGTACAACAGTGAGGGACAACTCCAAGAAGTCGTCCAATTCAAGAACGAGATCAGCGAAAGAGCACATGCGACCCCAGCGTCCATCAACTCAGGGGAGATCCAGCGACCGCAGCGTCCATCTCCGAGAAGCCATGCGACCGTAACGTGCACTCAGCAGGAGAATCAGCGACCGGAGCGTCCATTCTCCAGAATCCACGCGACCCCAGCGTCCGATCTGCAGGAGATCCAGCGACCGCAGCGTCCGCGGTCTTCAGAAGTCCAAGCGAGATCATCACCAAAGAGAGAAAGGTCAGTCCTAATCTAACTTCTTCTGCTTCACATTTGAACCAATTCGATTCGACAAGCGTGCAAGGTAACAGTTCCGATAACTGGCCTTCACCATTTTCAGTAATTTGTTCCATTTCATTCGGCCGCGCGTCGCGAGTGAAATTCATAAACATGACCGAATCGACTTCGGCTCATTTAAATTGGCTAATTGTATCCCGCGATGCAATAAAAGGTAACATCCAACGGATAAGGCAATTTGTGGAGCGGTTTAACAACGAGCATGATGTGTACGAGTTAATGTCGCGACTCGACACAATGCAACCGATGGCCGACGAATTCGCGACCGTTCAAAGAGAAATCGAGACAATTCTGAAATCTCCCGACGATGCCGAAAGAGACGCTTTCGACGGGCAGTTTCATAATACACGTGCAAAGATCACAACTTTATTAGAACAACGTAAAGTAAATTTTGCAATTCCAACATCGGCAACCGCGGTTCCAACGAGGAACCCGACCGCGGTTTTCGGTCTACCGGCCTTCAGCGACCAAGACGGCGGAATCAACGAATGGCGTAAAGTCGCGTCCGATCTTGTCGGGGAGATTGCGGTACCGGAAGGCCCTCCAGATTCAATCGATGAATCGAAGGGTGAGAAAACAAGACGCACCTCCAGGTGTCAGAGCAAACGTGGTGACGACGACGAGCTCGATCGGTCACACGAAGGTCAGAAACGCGTAGAGGAGCTACCGATTCTGAGCGATGAGACGAAGCATTTGAGCAATTTCGCGTGCGAACCGTTCGGCGAAAACGGCGAGACGCAAAGTGGTCCAGCGGCGGCAGACCGCGAACGGGTAGAGAGCGGCGCGAGCGCCCAAAAAGGTCCGAAAACGACGAGCGTCGAGGACAACGAATCGACTGAGAAGAAAACTCATGAAATTGATCAGAATGCGTGTATGGAAAACGATTCCGACTTGAGGAGCTCGGAGCTCTCCACACACGCGAAGCAGACATCCGAAAGTACGACGAAACTTGTCGGATCGTCATCAAGCGCGAACGGGTTAGCAGTATGTGCGAGGCTGCTAACGTCGCGCAAACATTCAATAATTCGAAAACAGCCGAAATCGAAATGGTCATTGGACCAGTTGGCAGCCGTGCATGTTACGAGAACATGTGCGCAATTCTCCGATGTACTCGCGGAACCGGCCGCGGTACGGGTCGGAATCGGAACTTCAGAGCGGTTTTCAATTAAAGATCATGTGTTGCGTTCAGAGGCTTCCTGTGAGAAGCACCGGGCCACTTTTGACATTAGCTCGGGTGCACCGGGCAGCAGATGTAAGGCGAAATTCACGAAGTCAAAGAGTCGCGTGTCACTCCAAGAAATTGTTGCTGAATCGAAATCGGAGCTCGGTACGGCTCGCCGATCGGCAAAATCAGTCGCGAGGAGCACGAGTTTGTCAAAACCAAACGTCACGAGAAAGAGCGGTGTTATGACGAGAGAACCAGTTCGGTTGAAGGAGTCATCCGCGGATCGGCATGGGTCAATTGCGATTCGCGGAGTCGACGTCCGAAATTTGAGCGCTTGGGTGAAAACGCGGCGTGTGTGATCCGCGAGCGAGTCTGCGAGTCGGAGTCGCAGAGTCGTCGCATTCAAGCCGCCATCGAAGCAAGTGACTTGGGCACGCGGCCCAGAGTTCACCCAGGCAAGTGACAATCAGCCGCGAAACGGTTTGCGCTTAGAGTCGATGAATGCATCGAGAGCGCGAAAGAAATCCCGATTTCGCGGTATCGATTTGAGAAACGCAGGCGATTTCAGCCCAGTTTGGAGATTTCGCGAATTGCAGCCAGCTATCAGGCAATTAGCCAAGTTATCTTTCATCCGCCAGCGAGTCTGGCAATTGTTGAACAGAATGTCGGGTGCGGTCAAATCTCGAGCGAAACGCTTCGCCGCGATGGCCGAACGAATTGTCGCGCAGATTGAAACGTTGACATTGTCGAGTCGGGTCCGGTTTGAATTCCCGCCCCACATTCCTCGTGTCCCATTCATTTGGCCACCTCCAACCCCGACCCCTTGGCCTTTCAACAAGCGGAGGTCCGGTGACTTCGCGGAACGCATACGACTTGGACGACTTCCACACGAGCAGGCTATCCCGATGTCAACGAAGCGCGATTTCGCTCACATGCGAATGAGTTTGCGAGGATGCGGTACAGCTGCGGGTCCGTCTCAAGTGATCGTTCCGGACTGTGATCCTCCAGTCCAGGATTTGGACATCGTCCCTGAGGACAATCAACCATCGCTTCGTCAGAAGATGGGCAAGGTTCTACTGTGCATCTCATCTTGGACGTTTAGTGCTGGTGATGATTGTGTAAGGCCGATGGTCCTTTGAGGTGCGCGTTGCGCAAGTGTTACCCATAAGAGACAGTGAGAGAGACACTGATGCGCAATTTTGGTTGTTTCTTCATATTCATGTGTTTCTTATGCTAAGTTGTCACGAGATCTGTATTCTCTTGTGTTGTGTTGTTTTTTGTATTTTGTTTAACTTCGTAGATTTCTTAGTGTTGAACTCGGTGAGTTCAAAGGGGGCGGTATGTTCGGTCCCAGTGAACTGGTACCGGATTGTCTGGTCCCTTTCATAAAGTTTATTACTGATAAGCAATTAGGGTAGGTTACATCGAGAGAAAGTCTGTGTAAATAGTCAATTTGCTTTGTAAATTTTAAGACGAGCTTCCTGTCCGTCTAATTTGAAGGTGCCGACAAACAACACCGCGTCGCACTTAGGCTGGGGATTTTCAGTGGGTGGTGTGGTTTACCCCCGGTTGTTGTCAGGTGACCATTATTGGACGGAAGGGGGTTCGGGCTTAAAAGGCCTTGACATGGCCCATTTTCTTTGAGTTGTATGGTTGATTGAGTTTGATGGTTGATAGAGTTTTGATTGTTGATTGAGTTTGGAAGAGAGAGTTTGTGTCAGTGTTAAAAGGTTCTTCTTGTAAGTCGATCAGTGAAGTGGTCCTGGTCACTTACAATCGTGTTCGTGTCAATAGAGTTTTACAGCGAGTTGAATCAGCTGAAGTGTTCCTGATCACTCGCAATTGTGTGTAAATAAATTTTTAAATTTTAAACGTCCTTTGACCATCAACTCCGTGTTGCTGGTGCACTACCACCAGCTGGTCCTTCGAGTGTGTTTTTGTTCTTCTTCACCATTAACGTCAGTCACACGAGATTCGGCCGTGTTGACTGTACAATCATAACAAACTATACCAGAATCACCTAAATTACTTCGGCTACCGTAAATCACCCCCAACTATCCCTTACCACAACAAACCAAACCATATCATCTTAAAATTACAAAAAAAGGTGTACAAATCATAACAAACTATGCCAGACTCACCTAAATTACTTCGGCTACTCTAAATCATCACCAACTAACCCTTACCACAACAAACTAAACCCAATCACTTTTAAATTACAAAAAAATGCTAGTAACCATAGCAAACTATGCCAAACTCACCTAAATTTCTTCGGCTACCATAAATCATCACCAACTAACCCTTACCACAACAAACTAAACCCAATCACTTTTAAATTACAAAAAAATGCTACTAACAATAGCAAACTATGCCAAACACACCTAAATTACTTCGGCTATCAAAAATCACCCCCAACTACACTTTACAGCAACAAACTAAGCCCAATCACTTTAAAATTACAAAAAAATGCTAAAAATTATAACAAACTATACCAGAATCACCTAAATTACTTCGGCTACCGTAAATCACCCCCAACTATCCCTTACCACAACAAACCAAACCATATCATCTTAAAATTACAAAAAAAGGTGTACAAATCATAACAAACTATGTCAGACTCACCTAAATTACTTGGGCTAATCTAAATCATAACCAACTAACCCTTACCACAACAAACTAAACCCAATCGCTTTTAAATTACAAAAAATTGCTAGTAACCATAGCAAACTATGCCAAACTCACCTAAATTACTTCGGCTACCATAAATCATCACCAACTAACCCTTACCACAACAAACTAAACCCAATCACTTTTAAATTACAAAAAAAATGCTAATAACCATAGCAAACTATGCCAAACTTACCTAAATCACTTCGGCTATCAAAAATCACCCCCAACTACACTTTACAGCAACAAACTAAGCCCAATCACTTTAAAATTACAAAAAAATGCAAAAAATTATAACAAACTATACCAGAATCACCTAAATTACTTCGGGCACCGTAAATCACCCCCAACTATCCCTTACCACAACAAACCAAACCATATCATCTTAAAATTACAAAAAAAGGTGTACAAATTATAACAAACTATGCCAAACTCACCTAAATTACTTCGGCTACCATAAATCATCACCAACTAACCCTTACCACAACAAACTAAACCCAATCTCTTTTAATTTACAAAAAAATGCTACTAACCAAAGCAAACTATGCCAAACTCACCTAAATTACTTCGGCTATCAAAAATCACCCCAACTACACTTTACAGCAACAAACTAAACCCAATCACTTTAAAATTACAAAAAAATGCTAAAAATCATAACAAACTATACCAGAATCACCTAAATTACTTCGGCTACCATAAATCATCACCAACTAACCCTTACCACAACAAACTAAACCCAATCTCTTTTAAATTACAAAAAAATGCTAGTAACCATAGCAAACTATGCCAAACTCACCTAAATTACTTCAGCTACCATAAATCATCACCAACTAACCCTTACCACAACAAACTAAACCTAATCACTTTTAAATTACAAAAAAATGCTACTAACCATAGCAAACTATGCCAAACACACCTAAATTACTTCGGCTATCAAAAATCACCCCCAACTACACTTTACAGCAACAAACTAAGCCCAATCACTTTAAAATTACAAAAAAATGCTAAAAATCATATCAAACTATACCAGAATCACCTAAATTACTTCGGGCACCGTAAATCACCCCCAACTATCCCTTACCACCCTTACCTTCATACACTATTCGTCAAAGAAGACTAAGATGCTTCTCAAACTGGAAAAGAATGATCTGAGGCAAGTAACTGGCCTCCTGACAGGACACGGTCCAGTCAGATACCATCTCCAGAAAATGGGGAAAGCAGAAGTCGCTACATGTCGACTCTGTGGATCGGCGGTAGAAACGGTCGAACACATTCTCTGTGAGTGCAACACCATCGCTCATAATAGGTTACAATATCTGGGTGCGGCTGCACTCACGGCCGCCCAGATACGTAAATCAACTCCCAAGGATCTGGCCCACTTCATCAGGGGGCTAGACTCCCTCCCAATTACAAAAAAAGGTGTACAAATCATAACAAACTATGCCAGACTCACCTAAATTACTTCGGCTACTCTAAATCATCACTAACTAACCCTTACCACAACAACTTTTAAATTACAAAAAAATGCTACTAACCAAAGCAAACTATGCCAAACTCACCTAAATTAATTCGGCTATCAAAAATCACCCCCAACTACACTTTACAGCAACAAACTAAACCCAATCACTTTAAAATTACAAAAAAATGCTAAAAATCATAACAAACTATACCAGAATCACCTAAATTACTTCGGCTACCGTAAATCACGCCCAACTATCCCTTACCACAACAAACCAAACCATATCATTTTAAAATTACAAAAAAAGGTGTACAAATCATAACAAACTATGCCAGACTTACCTAAATTACTTCGGCTACTCTAAATCATCACCAACTAACCCTTACCACAACAAACTAAACCCAATCACTTTTAAATTACAAAAAAATGCTAGTAACCATAGCAAGCTATGCTAAACTCACCTAAATTACTTCGGCTACCATAAATCATCACCAACTAACCCTTACCACAACAAACTAAACCCAATCACTTTTAAATTACAAAAAAATGCTACTAATCATAGCAAACTATGCCAAACTCACCTAAATTACTTCGGCTATCCAAAATCACCCCCAACTACACTTTACAGCAACAAACTAAGCCCAATCACTTTAAAATTACAAAAAAATGTTAAAAATCATAACAAACTATACCAGAATCACCTAAATTACTTCGGCTACCGTAAATCACGACCAACTATCCCTTACCACAACAAACCAAACCATATCATCTTAAAATTACAAAAAAAGGTGTACAAATCATAACAAACTATGCCAGACTCACCTAAATTACTTCGGCTACTCTAAATCATAACCAACTAACCCTTACCACAACAGACTAAACCCAATCACTTTTAAATTACAAAAAAATGCTAGTAACCATAGCAAACTATGCCAAAATCACCTAAATTTCTTCGGCTACCATAAATCATCACCAACTAACCCTTACCACAACAAACTAAACCCAATCACTTTTAAATTACAAAAAAATGCTACTAACCATAGCAAACTATGCCAAACTCACCTAAATTACTTCGGCTATCAAAAATCACCCCCAACTACACTTTACAGCAACAAACTAAGCCCAATCACTTTAAAATTACAAAAAAATGCAAAAAATTATAACAAACTATACCAGAATCACCTAAATTACTTCGGGCACCGTAAATCACCCCCAACTATCCCTTACCACAACAAACCAAACCATATCATCTTAAAATTACAAAAAAAGGTGTACAAATTATAACAAACTATGCCAAACTCACCTAAATTACTTCGGCTACCATAAATCATCACCAACTAACCCTTACCACAACAAACTAAACCGAATCACTTTTAAATTACAAAAAAATGCTACTAACCAAAGCAAACTATGCCAAACTCACCTAAATTACTTCGGCTATCAAAAATCGCCCCCAACTACACTTTACAGCAACAAACTAAACCCAATCACTTTAAAATTACAAAAAAATGCTAAAAATCATAACAAACTATACCAGAATCACCTAAATTACTTTGGCTACCGTAAATCACCCCCAACTATCCCTTACCACAACAAACCAAACCATATCATCTTAAAATTACAAAAAAAGGTGTACAAATCATAACTATGCCAGGCTCACATAAATTACTTGGGCTAATCTAAATCATAACCAACTAAACCTTACCACAACAAACTAAACCCAATCGCTTTTAAATTACAAAAAAATGCTAGTAACCATAGCAAACTATGCCAAACTCACCTAAATTACTTCGGTTACCATAAATCATCACCAACTAACCCTTACCACAACAAACTAAACGCAATCACTTTTAAATTACAAAAAAATGCTACTAACCATAGCAAACTATGCCAAACTCACCTAAATTACTTCGGCTATCAAAAATCACCCCCAACTACACTTTACAGCAACAAACTAAGCCCAATCACTTTAAAATTATAAAAAAACGCTAAAAATCATAACAAACTATACCAGAATCACCTAAATTACTTCGGGCACCGTAAATCACCCCCAACTATCCCTTACCACAACAAACCAAACCATATCATCTTAAAATTACAAAAAAAGGTGTACAAATTATAACAAACTATGCCAGACTCACCTAAATTACTTCGGCTACTCTGAATCATTACCAACTAACCCTTACCACAACAAACTAAACCCAATCACTTTTAAATTACAAAAAAATGCTACTAACCAAAGCAAACTATGCCAAACTCACCTAAATTACTTCGGCTATCAAAAATCGCCCCCAACTACACTTTACAGCAACAAACTAAACCCAATCACTTTAAAATTACAAAAAAATGCTAAAAATCATAACAAACTATACCAGAATCACCTAAATTACTTCGGCTACCGTAAATCACCCCCAACTATCCCTTACCACAACAAACCAAACCATATCATCTTAAAATTACAAAAAAAGGTGTACAAATCATAACAAACTATGCCAGACTTACCTAAATTACTTCGTCTACTCTAAATCATCACCAACTAACCCTTACCACAACAAACTAAACCCAATCACTTTTAAATTACAAAAAAATGCTATTAACCATAGCAAGCTATGCTAAACTCACCTAAATTACTTCGGCTACCATAAATCATCACCAACTAACCCTTACCTCAACAAACTAAACCCAATCACTTTTAAATTACAAAAAAATGCTACTAATCATAGCAAACTATGCCAAACTCACCTAAATTACTTCGGCTACCGTAAATCACCCCCAACTATCCCTTACCACAACAAACCAAACCATATCATCTTAAAATTACAAAAAAAGGTGTACAAATCATAACAAACTATGCCAGACTCACCTAAATTACTTCGGCTACTCTAAATCATCACCAACTAACCTTTACCACAACAGACTAAACCCAATCACTTTTAAATTACAAAAAAATGCTACTAACCATAGCAAACTATGCCAAACACACCTATATTACTTCGGCTATCAAAAATCACCCCCAACTACACTTTACAGCAACAAACTAAGCCCAATCACTTTAAAATTACAAAAAAATGCTAAAAATCATTACAAACTATACCAGAATCACCTAAATTACTTCGGGCACCGTAAATCACCCCCACTATCCCTTACCACAACAAACCAAACCATATCATCTTAAAATTACAAAAAAAGGTGTACAAATCATAACAAACTATGCCAGACTCACCTAAATTACTTCGGCTACTCTAAATCATCACTAACTAACCCTTACCACAACAAACTAAACCCAATCACTTTAAAATTACAAAAAAATGCTAAAAATTATAACAAACTATACCAGAATCACCTAAATTACTTCGGCTACCGTAAATCACTCCCAACTATCCCTTACCACAACAACCCAAACCATATCATCTTAAAATTACAAAAAAAGCTGTACAAATCATAACAAACTATGCCAGACTCACCTAAATTACTTGGGCTAATCTAAATCATAACCAACTAACTCTTACCACAACAAACTAAACCCAATCGCTTTTAAATTACAAAAAAATGCTAGTAACCATAGCAAACTATGCCAAACTCACCTAAATTACTTCGGCTATCAAAAATCACCCCCAACTACACTTTACAGCAACAAACTAAGCCCAATCACTTTAAAATTACAAAAAAATGCTAAAAATCATAACAAACTATACCAGAATCACCTAAATTACTTCGGCTACCGTAAATCACCCCCAACTATCCCTTACCACAACAAACCAAACCATATCATCTTAAAATTACAAAAAAAGGTGTATAAATCATAACTATGCCAGACTCACCTAAATTACTTGGGCTAATCTAAATCATAACCAACTAAACCTTACCACAACAAACTAAACCCAATCGCTTTTAAATTACAAAAAAATGCTAGTAACCATAGCAAACTATGCCAAACTCACCTAAATTACTTCGGTTACCATAAATCATCACCAACTAACCCATACCACAACAAACTAAACGCAATCACTTTTAAATTACAAAAAAATGCTACTAACCATAGCAAACTATGCCAAACTCACCTAAATTACTTCGGCTATCAAAAATCACCCCCAACTACACTTTACAGCAACAAACTAAGCCCAATCACTTTAAAATTATAAAAAAACGCTAAAAATCATAACAAACTATACCAGAATCACCTAAGTTACTTCGGGCACCGTAAATCACCCCCAACTATCCCTTACCACAACAAACCAAACCATATCATCTTAAAATTACAAAAAAAGGTGTACAAATTATAACAAACTATGCCAGACTCACCTAAATTACTTCGGCTACTCTAAATCATTACCAACTAACCCTTACCACAACAAACTAAACCCAATCACTTTTAAATTACAAAAAAATGCTAGTAACCATAGCAAACTATGCCAAACTCTCCTAAATTACTTCGGCTACCATAAATCATCACCAACTAACCCTTACCACAACAAACTAAACCCAATCACTTTTAAATCACAAAAAATGCTACTAACCAAAGCAAACTATGCCAAACTCACCTAAATTACTTCGGCTATCAAAAATCACCCCCAACTACACTTTACAGCAACAAACTAAACCCAATCACTTTAAAATTACAAAAAAATGCTAAAAATCATAACAAACTATACCAAAATCACCTAAATTACTTCGGCTACCGTAAATCACCCCCAACTATCCCTTACCACAACAAACCAAACCATATCATCTTAAAGTTACAAAAAAAGGTGTACAAATCCTAACAAACTATGCCAGACTTACCTAAATTGCTTCGGCTACCATAAATCATCACCAACTAACCCTTACCACAACAAACTAAACCCAATCACTTTTAAATTACAAAAAAATGCTAGTAACCATAGCAAACTATGCCAAACTCACCTAAATTACTTCGGCTACCATAAATCATCACCAACTAACCCTTACCACAACAAACTAAACCTAATCACTTTTAAATTACAAAAAAATGCTACTAACCATAGCAAACTATGCCAAACACACCTAAATTACTTCGGCTATCAAAAATCACCCCCAACTACACTTTACAGCAACAAACTAAGCCCAATCACTTTAAAATTACAAAAAAATGCTAAAAATCATATCAAACTATACCAGAATCACCTAAATTACTTCGGGCACCGTAAATCACCCCCAACTATCCCTTACCACCCTTACCTTCATACACTATTCGTCAAAGAAGACTAAGATGCTTCTCAAACTGGAAAAGAATGATCTGAGGCAAGTAACTGGCCTCCTGACAGGACACGGTCCAGTCAGATACCATCTCCAGAAAATGGGGAAAGCAGAAGTCGCTACATGTCGACTCTGTGGATCGGCGGTAGAAACGGCCGAACACATTCTCTGTGAGTGCAACACCATCGCTCATAATAGGTTACAATATCTGGGTGCGGCTGCACTCACGGCCGCCCAGATACGTAAATCAACTCCCAAGGATCTGGCCCACTTCATCAGGGGGCTAGACTCCCTCCCAATTACAAAAAAAGGTGTACAAATCATAACAAACTATGCCAGACTCACCTAAATTACTTCGGCTACTCTAAATCATCACTAACTAACCCTTACCACAACAACTTTTAAATTACAAAAAAATGCTACTAACCAAAGCAAACTATGCCAAACTCACCTAAATTAATTCGGCTATCAAAAATCACCCCCAACTACACTTTACAGCAACAAACTAAACCCAATCACTTTAAAATTTCAAAAAAATGCTAAAAATCATAACAAACTATACCAGAATCACCTAAATTACTTCGGCTACCGTAAATCACCCCCAACTATCCCTTACCACAACAAACCAAACCATATCATCTTAAAATTACAAAAAAAGGTGTACAAATCATAACAAACTATGCCAGACTTACCTAAATTACTTCGGCTACTCTAAATCATCACCAACTAACCCTTACCACAACAAACTAAACCCAATCACTTTTAAATTACAAAAAAATGCTAGTAACCATAGCAAGCTATGCTAAACTCACCTAAATTACTTCGGCTACCATAAATCATCACCAACTAACCCTTACCACAACAAACTATACCCAATCACTTTTAAATTACAAAAAAATGCTACTAACCATAGCAAACTATGCCAAACACACCTAAATTACTTCGGCTATCAAAAATCACCCCCAACTACACTTTACAGCAACAAACTAAGCCCAATCACTTTAAAATTACAAAAAAGTGCTAAAAATCATTACAAACTATACCAGAATCACCTAAATTACTTCGGGCACCGTAAATCACCCCCACTATCCCTTACCACAACATACCAAACCATATCATCTTAAAATTACAAAAAAAGGTGTACAAATCATAACAAACTATGCCAGACTCACCTAAATTACTTCGGCTACTCTAAATCATCACTAACTAACCCTTACCACAACAAACTAAACCGAATCACTTTTAAATTACAAAAAAATGCTAGTAACCATAGCAAACTATGCCAAACTCACCTAAATTACTTCGGCTACCATAAATCATCACCAACTAACCCTTACCACAACAAACTAAACCCAATCAATTTTAAATTACAAAAAAATGCTACTAACCATAGCAAACTATGCCAAACTCACCTAAATTACTTCGGCTATCAAAAATCACCCCCAACTACACTTTACAGCAACAAACTAAGCCCAATCACTTTAAAATTACAAAAAAGTGCTAAAAATCATTACAAACTATACCAGAATCACCTAAATTACTTCGGGCACCGTAAATCACCCCCACTATCCCGTACCACAACATACCAAACCATATCATCTTAAAATTACAAAAAAAGGTGTACAAATCATAACAAACTATGCCAGACTCACCTAAATTACTTCGGCTACTCTAAATCATCACTAACTAACCCTTACCACAACAAACTAAACCAAATCACTTTTAAATTACAAAAAAATGCTAGTAACCATAGCAAACTATGCCAAACTCACCTAAATTACTTCGGCTACCATAAATCATCACCAACTAACCCTTACCACAACAAACTAAACCCAATCAATTTTAAATTACAAAAAAATGCTACTAACCATAGCAAACTATGCCAAACTCACCTAAATTACTTCGGCTATCACAAATCACCCCCAACTACACTTTACAGCAACAAACTAAGCCCAATCACTTTAAAATTACAAAAAAGTGCTAAAAATCATAACAAACTATACCAGAATCACCTAAATTACTTCGGATACCGTAAATCACCCCCAACTATCTCTTACCACAACAAACCAAACCATATCATCTTAAAATTACAAAAAAAGGTGTACTAATCATAACAAACTATGCCAGACTCACCT
Organism: Eledona agricola; assembly: GCA_964023215.1. Taxonomy (NCBI): domain Eukaryota; kingdom Metazoa; phylum Arthropoda; class Insecta; order Coleoptera; family Tenebrionidae; genus Eledona; species Eledona agricola. Next base: position 1,275,845 of record CAXIEJ010000179.1, read on the forward strand.
AAATTACTTGGGCTACTCTAAATCATAACCAACTAACCCTTACCACAACAAACTAAACCCAATCACTTTTAAATTACAAAAAAATGCTAGTAACCATAGCAAACTATGCCAAACTCACCTAAGTTACTTCGGCTACCATAAATCATCACCAACTAACCCTTACCACAACAAACTAAACCAAATCACTTTTAAATTACAAAAAAATGCTACTAACCAAAGCAAACTATGCCAAACTCACCTAAATTACTTCGGCTATCAAAAATCACCCCCAACTACACTTTACAGCAACAAACTAAACCCAATCACTTTAAAATTACAAAAAAATGCTAAAAATCATTACAAATTATACCAGAATCACCTAAATTACTTCGGCTACCGTAAATCACCCCCAACTATCCCTTACCACAACAAACCAAACCATATCATCTTAAAATTACAAAAAAAGGTGTACAAATCATAACAAACTATGCCAGACTTACCTAAATTACTTTGGCTACTCTAAATCATCACCAACTAACCCTTACCACAACAAACTAAACCCAATCACTTTAAAATTACAAAAAAATGCTAAAAATCATAACAAACTATACCAAAATCACCTAAATTTCTTCGGATACCGTAAATCAACCCCAACTATCCCTTACCACAACAAACTAAACCATATCATCTTAAAATTACAAAAAAAGGTGTACAAATTATAACAAACTATGCCGGACTCACCTAAATTACTTGGGCTACTCTAAATCATAACCAACTAACCCTTACCACAACAAACTAAACCCAATCACTTTTAAATTACAAAAAAATGCTAGTAACCATAGCAAACTATGCCAAACTCACCTAAGTTACTTCGGCTACCATAAATCATCACCAACTAACCCTTACCACAACAAACTAAACCCAATCACTTTTAAATTACAAAAAAATGCTAGTAACTATAGCAAACTATGCCAAACTCACCTAAATTACTTCGGCTACCATAAATCATCACCAACTAACCCTTACCACAACAAACTAAACCCAATCAATTTTAAATTACAAAAAAATGCTACTAACCATAGCAAATTATGCCAAACTCACCTAAATTACTTCGGCTATCAAAAATCACCCCCAACTACACTTTACAGCAACAAACTAAGCCCAATCACTTTAAAATTACAAAAAAATGCTAAAAATCATATCAAACTATACCAGAATCACCTAAATTACTTCGGGCACCGTAAATCACCCCCAACTATCCCTTACCACAACAAACCAAACCATATCATCTTAAAATTACAAAAAAAGGTGTACAAATCATAACAAACTATGCCAGACTCACCTAAATTACTTCGGCTACTCTAAATCATCACTAACTAACCCTTACCACAACAAACTAAACCCAATCACTTTTAAATTACAAAAAAATGTGTACAAATCATAACAAACTATGCCAGACTCACCTAAATTACTTCGGCTACTCTAAATCATCACTAACTAACCCGTACCACAACAAACTAAACCCAATCACTTTTAAATTACAAAAAAACTCTAGTAACCATAGCAAACTATGCCAAACTCACCTAAATTACTTCGGCTACTATAAATCATCACCAACTAACCCTTACCACAACAAACTAAACCCAATCACTTTTAAATTACAAAAAAATGCTACTAACCATAGCAAACTATGCCAAACACACCTAAATTACTTCGGCTATCAAAAATCACCCCCAACTACACTTTACAGCAACAAACTAAACCCAATCACTTTAAAATTACAAAAAAATGCTAAAAATCATAACAAACTATACCAGAATCACCTAAATTACTTCGGCTACCGTAAATCACCCCCAACTATCCCTTACCACAACAAACCTAACCATATCATTTTAAAATTACAAAAAAAGGTGTACAAATCATAACAAACTATGCCAGACTCACCTAAATTACTTGGGCTAATCTAAATCATAACCAACTAACTCTTACCACAACAAACTAAACCCAATCGCTTTTAAATTACAAAAAAATGCTAGTAACCATAGCAAACTATGCCAAACTCACCTAAATTACTTCGGTTATTAAAAATCACCCCCAACTAACCCTTACCACAACAAACTAAACCCAATCACTTTTAAATTACAAAAAAATGCTACTAACCATAGCAAACTATGCCAAACTCACCTAAATTACTTCGGGTATCAAAAATCACCCCCAACTACACTTTACAGCAACAAACTAAGCCCAATCACTTTAAAATTACAAAAAAATGCTAAAAATCATAACAAACTATACCAGAATCACCTAAATTACTTGGGGCACCGTAAATCACCCCCAACTATCCCTTACCACAACAAACCAAACCATATCATCTTAAAATTAGAAAAAAAGGTGTACAAATTATAACAAACTATGCCAGACTCACCTAAATTACTTTGGCTACGCTAAATCATCACCAACTAACCCTTACGACAACAAACTAAACCCAATCACTTTTAAATTACAAAAAAATGCTAGTAACCATAGCAAACTATGCCAAACTCACCTAAATTACTTCGGCTACCATAAATCATCACCAACTAACCCTTACCACAACAAACTAAACCCAATTACTTTTAAATTACAAAAAAATGCTACTAACCAAAGCAAACTATGCCAAACTCACCTAAATTACTTCGGCTATCAAAAATCACCCCCAACTACACTTTACAGCAACAAACTAAACCCAATCACTTTAAAATTACAAAAAAATGCTAAAAATCATAACAAACTATACCAGAATCACTTAAATTACTTCGGCTACCGTAAATCACCCCCAACTATCCCTTACCACAACAAACCAAACCATATCATCTTAAAATTACAAAAAAAGGTGTACAAATCATAACAAACTATGCCAGACTCACCTAAATTACTTGGGCTAATCTAAATCATAACCAACTAACCCTTACCACAACAAACTAAACCCAATCGCTTTTAAATTACAAAAAATGCTACTAACCATAGCAAACTATGCCAAACTCACCTAAATTACTTCGGCTATCACAAATCACCCCCAACTACACTTTACAACAACAAACTAAGCCCAATCACTTTAAAATTACAAAAAAATGCTAAAAATCATAACAATCTATACTAGAATCACCTAAATTACTTCGGATACCGTAAATCACCCCCAACTATCCCTTACCACAACAAACCAAACCATATCATCTTAAAATTACAAAAAAATGTGTACAAATCATAACAAACTATGCCAGACTCACCTAAATTACTTCGGCTACTCTAAATCATCACTAACTAACCCTTACCACAACAAACAAAACCCAATCACTTTTAAATTACAAAAAAACGCTACTAACCATAGCAAACTATGCCAAACACACCTAAATTACTTCGGCTATCAAAAATCACCCCCAACTACACTTTACAGCAACAAACTAAGCCCAATCACTTTAAAATTACAAAAAAATGCTAAAAATCATAGCAAACTATACCAGAATCACCTAAATTATTTCGGCTACCGTAAATCACCCCCAACTATCCCTTACCACAACAAACCAAACCATATCATTTTAAAATTACAAAAAAAGGTGTACAAATCATAACAAACTATGCCAGACTCACCTAAATTACTTGGGCTACTCTAAATCATAACCAACTAACCCTTACCACAACAAACTAAACCCAATCGCTTTTAAATTACAAAAAAATGCTAGTAACCATAGCAAACTATGCCAAACTCACCTAAATTACTTCGGCTACCATAAATCATCACCAACTAACCCTTACCACAACAAACTAAACCCAATCACTTTTAAATTACAAAAAAATTCTATTAACCATAGCAAACTATGCCAAACTCACCTAAATTACTTCGGCTATCAAAAATCATCCCGAACTACACTTTACAGCAACAAACTAAGCCCAATCACTTTAAAATTACAAAAAAATGCTAAAAATCATAACAAACTATACCAGAATCACCTAAATTACTTCGGGCACCGTAAATCACCCCCAACTATCCCTTACCACAACAAACCAAACCATATCATCTTAAAATTACAAAAAAAGGTGTACAAATTATAACAAACTATGCCAGACTCACCTCAATTACTTTGGCTACGCTAAATCATCACCAACTAACACTTACCACAACAAACTAAACCCAATCACTTTTAAATTACAAAAAAATGCTAGTAACCATAGCAAACTATGCCAAACTCACCTAAATTACTTCGGCTACCATAAATCATCACCAACTAACCCTTACCACAACAAACTAAACCCAATTGCTTTTAAATTACAAAAAAATGCTACTAACCAAAGCAAACTATGCCAAACTCACCTAAATTACTTCGGCTATCAAAAATCACCCCCAACTACACTTTACAGCAACAAACTAAACCCAATCACTTTAAAATTACAAAAAAATGCTAAAAATCATAACAAACTATACCAGAATCACCTAAATTACTTCGGCTACCGTAAATCACCCCCAACTATCCCTTACCACAACAAACCAAACCATATCATCTTTAAATTACAAAAAAAGGTGTACAAATCATAACAAACTATGCCAGACTCACCTAAATCACTTGGGCTAATCTAAATCATAACCAACTAACTCTTACCACAACAAACTAAACCCAATCGCTTTTAAATTACAAAAAAATGCTAGTAACCATAGCAAACTATGCCAAACTCACCTAAATTACTTCGGCTATTAAAAATCACCCCCAACTAACCCTTACCACAACAAACTAAACCCAATCACTTTTAAATTACAAAAAAATGCTCCTAACCATAGCAAACTATGCCAAACTCACCTAAATTACTTCGGCTATTAAAAATCACCCCCAACTACACTTTACAGCAACAAACTAAGCTCAATCACTTTAAAATTACAAAAAAATGCTACAAATCATAACAAACTATACCAGAATCACCTAAATTACTTCGGGCACCGTAAATCACCTCCAACTATCCCTTACCACAACAAACCAAACCATATCATCTTAAAATTACAAAAAAAGGTGTACAAATTATAACAAACTATGCCAGACTCACCTAAATTACTTTGGCTACGCTAAATCATCACCAACTAACCCTTACCACAACAAACTAAACCCAATCACTTTTAAATTACAAAAAAATGCTAGTAACCATAGCAAACTATGCCAAACTCACCTAAATTACTTCGGCTATCAAAAATCACCCCCAACTACACTTTACAGCAACAAACTAAGCCCAATCATTTTAAAATTACAAAAAAATTCTAAAAATCATAACAGACTTTACCAGAATCACCTAAATTACTTCGGCTACCGTAAATCACCCCAACTATCCCTTACCACAACAAACCAAACCATATCATCTTAAAATTACAAAAAAAGATGTACAAATCATAACAAACTATGCCAGACTCACCTAAATTACTTGGGCTAATCTAAATCATAACCAACTAACCCTTACCACAAGAAACTAAACCCAATCGCTTTTAAATTACAAAAAAATGCTAGTAACCATAGCAAACTATGCCAAACTCACCTAAATTACTTCGGCTACCATAAATCATCACCAACTAACCCTTACCACAACAAACTAAACCCAATCACTTTTAAATTACAAAAAAATGCTACTAACCATAGCAAACTATGCCAAACTCACCTAAATTACTTCCGCTATCAAAAATCACCCCCAACTACACTTTACAGAAACAAACTAAGCCCAATCACTTTAAAATTACAAAAAAATGCTAAAAATCATAACAAACTATACCAGACTCACCTAAATTACTTCGGCTACTCTAAATCATCACTAACTAACCCTTACCACAACAAACTAAACCCAATCACGTTTAAATTACAAAAAAATTCTATTAACCATAGCAAACTATGCCAGACTCACCTAAATTATTTGGGCAAATCTAAATCATAACCAACTAACTCTTACCACAACAAACTAAACCCAATCGCTTTTAAATTACAAAAAAATGCTAGTAACCATAGCAAACTATGCCAAACTCACCTAAATTACTTCGGCTATCAAAAATCACCCCCAACTACACTTTACAGCAACAAACTAAGCCCAATCACTTTTAAATTACAAAAAAATGCTAAAAATCATAACAAACTTTACCAGAATCACCTAAATTACTTCGGCTAACGTAAATCACCCCCAACTATCCCTTACCACAACAAACCAAACCATATCATCTTAAAATTACAAAAAAAGGTGTACAAATCATAACAAATTATGCCAGACTCACCTAAATTACTTGGGCTAATCTAAATCATAACCAACTAACCCTTACCACAAGAAACTAAACCCAATCGCTTTTAAATTACAAAAAAATGCTAGTAACCATAGCAAACTATGCCAAACTCACCTAAATTACTTCGGCTACCATAAATCATCACCAACTAACCCTTACCACAACAAACTAAACCCAATCCCTTTTAAATTACAAAAAAATGGTACTAACCATAGCAAACTATGCCAAACTCACCTAAATTACTTCGGCTATCAAAAATCCTAACTAACTACTAATCCCAACTACACTTTACAGAAACAAACTAAGCCCAATCACTTTAAAATTACAAAAAAATGCTAAAAATCATAACAAACTATACCAGAATCACCTAAATTACTTCGGGCACCGTAAATAACCCCCAGCTATCCCTTACCACAACAAACCAAACCATATCATCTTAAAATTTCAAAAAAAGGTGTACAAATTATAACAAACTATGCCAGACTCACCTAAATTACTTCGGCTACTCTAAATCATCACCAACTAACCCTTACCACAACAAACTAAACCCAATCACTTTTAAATTACAAAAAAATGCTATTAACCATAGCAAACTATGCCAAACTCACCTAAATTACTTCGGCTACCATAAATCATCACCAACTAACCCTTACCACAACAAACTAAACCCAATCACTTTTAAATTACAAAAAAATGCTACTAACCAAAGCAAACTATGCCAAACTCACCTAAATTACTTCGGCTATCAAAAATCACCCCCAACTACACTTTACAGCAACAAACTAAACCCAATCACTTTAAAATTACAAAAAAATGCTAAAAATCATAACAAACTATACCAGAATCACCTAAATTACTTCGGCTACGGTAAATCACCCCCAACTATCCCTTACCACAACAAACCAAACCATATCATCTTAAAATTACAAAAAAAGGTGTACAAATCATAACAAACTATGCCAGACTCACCTAAATTACTTCGGTTACTTTAAATCATCACCAACTAACCTTTACCACAACAAACTAAACCCAATCACTTTTAAATTACAAAAAAATGCTAGTAACCATAGCAAACTATGCCAAACTCATCTAAGTTACTTCGGCTACCATAAATCATCAGCAACTAACCCTTACCACAACAAACTAAACCCAATCACTTTTAAATTACAAAAAAATGCTACTAACCAAAGCAAACTATGCCAAACTCACCTAAATTACTTCGGCTATCAAAAATCACCCCCAACTACACTTTACAGCAACAAACTAAACCCAATCATTTTAAAATTACAAAAAAATGCTAAAAATCATAACAAACTATACCAGAATCACCTAAATTACTTCGGCTACGGTAAATCACCCCCAACTATCCCTTACCACAACAAACCAAACCATATCATCTTAAAATTACAAAAAAAGGTGTACAAATCATAACAAACTATGCCAGACTCACCTAAATTACTTCGGTTACTCTAAATCATCACCAACTAACCTTTACCACAACAAACTAAACCCAATCACTTTTAAATTACAAAAAAATGCTAGTAACCATAGCAAACTATGCCAAACTCATCTAAGTTACTTCGGCTACCATAAATCATCAGCAACTAACCCTTACCACAACAAACTAAACCCAATCACTTTTAAATTACAAAAAAATGCTACTAACCAAAGCAAACTATGCCAAACTCACCTAAATTACTTCGGCTATCAAAAATCACCCCCAACTACACTTTACAGCAACAAACTAAACCCAATCATTTTAAAATTACAAAAAAATGCTAAAAATCATAACAAACTATACCAGAATCACTTAAATTACTTCGGGCAACGTAAATCACCCCCAACTATCCCTTACCACAACAAACCAAACCATATCATCTTAAAATTACAAAAAAAGGTGTACAAATCATAACAAACTATGCCAGACTCACCTAAATTACTTCGGCTACTCTAAATCATCACTAACTAACCCTTACCACAACAAACTAAACCCAATCACTTTTAAATTACAAAAAAATGCTAGTAACCATAGCAAACTATGCCAAACTCACCTAAATTACTTCGGCAACCATAAATCATCACCAACTAACCCTTACCACAACAAACTAAACCCAATCACTTTTAAATTACAAAAAAATGCTACTAACCATAGCAAACTATGCCAAACTCACCTAAATTACTTCGGCTATCACAAATCACCCCCAACTACACTTTAAAGCAACAAACTAAGCCCAATCACTTTAAAATTACAAAAAAATGCTAAAAATCATAACAAACTATACCAGAATCACCTAAATTACTTCGGCTACCGTAAATCACCCCCAACTATCCCTTACCACAACAAACCAAACCATATCATCTTAAAATTACAAAAAAAGGTGTACAAATCATAACAAACTATGCCAGACTTACCTTAGTTACTTCGGCTACTCTAAATCATCACCAACTAACCCTTACCACAACAAACTAAACCCAATCACTTTTAAATTACAAAAAAATGCTAGTAACCATAGCAAACTATGCCAAACTCACCTAAATTACTTCGGCTACCATAAATCATCACCAACTAACCCTTACCACAACAAACTAAACCTAATCACTTTTAAATTACAAAAAAATGCTACTAACCATAGCAAACTATGCCAAACACACCTAAATTACTTCGGCTATCAAAAGTCACCCCCAACTACACTTTACAGCAACAAACTAAGCCCAATCACTTTAAAATTACAAAAAAATGCTAAAAATCGTATCAAACTATACCAGAATCACCTAAATTACTTCGGGCACCGTAAATCACCCCCAACTATCCCTTACCACACTTACCTTCATACACTATTCGTCAAAGAAGACTAAGATGCTTCTCAAACTGGAAAAGAATGATCTGAGGCAAGTAACTGGCCTCCTGACAGGACACGGTCCAGTCAGATACCATCTCCAGAAAATGGGGAAAGCACAAATCGCTACATGTCGACTCTGTGGATCGGCGGTAGAAACGGCCGAACACATTCTCTGTGAGTGCAACACCATCGCTCATAATAGGTTACAATATCTGGGTGCGGCTGCACTCACGGCCGCCCAGATACGTAAATCAACTCCCAAGGATCTGGCCCACTTCATCAGAGGGCTAGACTCCCTCCCAATTACAAAAAAAGGTGTACAAATCATAACAAACTATGCCAGACTCACCTAAATTACTTCGGCTACTCTAAATCATCACTAACTAACCCTTACCACAACAACTTTTAAATTACAAAAAAATGCTACTAACCAAAGCAAACTATGCCAAACTTACCTAAATTATTTCGGCTATCAAAAATCACCCCCAACTACACTTTACAGCAACAAACTAAACCCAATCACTTTAAAATTACAAAAAAATGCTAAAAATCATAACAAACTATACCAGAATCACCTAAATCACTTCGGCTACCGTAAATCACCCCCAACTATCCCTTACCACAACAAACCAAACCATATCATCTTAAAATTACAAAAAAAGGTATACAAATCATAACAAACTATGCCAGACTCACCTAAATTACTTCGGCTACTCTAAATCATCACCAACTAACCCTTACCACAACAGACTAAACCCAATCACTTTTAAATTACAAAAAAATGCTACTAACCAAAGCAAACTATGCCAAACTCACCTAAATTACTTCGGCTATCAAAAATCACCCCTAACTACACTTTACAGCAACAAACTAAACCCAATCACTTTAAAATTACAAAAAAATGCTAAAAATCATAACAAACTATACCAGAATCACCTAAATTACTTCGGCTACCGTAAATCACCCCCAACTATTCCTTACCACAACAAACCAAACCATATCATCTTAAAATTACAAAAAAAGGTGTACAAATCATAACAAACTATGCCAGACTTACCTAAATTACTTCGGCTACTCTAAATCATCACCAACTAACCCTTACCACAACAAATTAAACCCAATCACTTTTAAATTACAAAAAAATGCTAGTAACTATAGCAAACTATGCCAAACTCACCTAAATTACTTCGGCTACCATAAATCATCACCAACTAACCCTTACCACAACAAACTAAACCATATCATCTTAAAATTACAAAAAAAGGTGTACAAATCATTTCAAACTATGCCAGACTTACCTAAATTACTTTGGCTACTCTAAATCATCACCAACTAACCCTTACCACAACAAACTAAACCCAATCACATTTAAATTACAAAAAAATTCTAAAAATCATAACAAACTATACCAAAATCACCTAAATTTCTTCGGATACCGTAAATCACCCCCAACTATCCCTTACCACAACAAACTAAACCATATCATCTTAAAATTACAAAAAAAGGTGTACAAATCATAACAAACTATGCCAGACTCACCTAAATTACTTGGGCTACTCTAAATCATAACCAACTAACCCTTACCACAACAAACTAAGCCCAATCACTTTAAAATTACAAAAAAATGCTAAAAATCATTACACACTATACCAGAATCACCTAAATTACTTCGGCTACCGTAAATCACCCCCAACTATCCCTTACCACAACAAACCAAACCATATCATCTTAAAATTACAAAAAAAGGTGTACAAATCATTTCAAACTATGCCAGACTTACCTAAATTACTTTGGCTACTCTAAATCATCACCAACTAACCCTTACCACAACAAACTAAACCCAATCACATTTAAATTACAAAAAAATGCTAGTAACTATAGCAAACTATGCCAAACTCACCTAAATTACTTCGGCTACCATAAATCATCACCAACTACACTTTACAGCAACAAACTAAGCCCAATCACTTTAAAATTACAAAAAAATGCTAAAAATCATAACAAACTATACCAAAATCACCTAAATTTATTCGGATACCGTAAATCACCCCCAACTATCCCTTACCACAACAAACTAAACCATATCATCTTAAAATTACAAAAAAAGGTGTACAAATCATAACAAACTATGCCAGACTCACCTAAATTACTTGGGCTACTCTAAATCATAACCAACTAACCCTTACCACAACAAACTAAACCCAATCACTTTTAAATTACAAAAAAAAGCTAGTAACCATAGCAAACTATGCCAAACTCACCTAAGTTACTTCGGCTACCATAAATCATCACCAACTAACCCTTATCACAACAAACTAAACCCAATCACTTTTAAATTACAAAAAAATGCTACTAACCAAAGCAAACTATGCCAAACTCACCTAAATTACTTCGGCTATCAAAAATCACCCCTAACTACACTTTACAGCAACAAACTAAATCCAATCACTTTAAAATTACAAAAAAATGCTAAAAATCATAACAAACTATACCAGAATCACCTAAATTACTTCGGCTACCGTAAATCACCCCCAACTATTCCTTACCACAACAAACCAAACCATATCATATTAAAATTACAAAAAAGGTGTACAAATCATAACAAACTATGCCAGACTTACCTAAATTACTTCGGCTACTCTAAATCATCACCAACTAACCCTTACCACAACAAACTAAACCCAATCACTTTTAAATTACAAAAAAATGCTAGTAACTATAGCAAACTATGCCAAACTCACCTAAATTACTTCGGCTACCATAAATCATCACCAACTAACCCTTACCACAACAAACTAAACCCAATCACTTTTAAATTACAAAAAAATGCTACTAACCATAGCAAACTATGCCAAACTCACCTAAATTACTTCGGCTATCAAAAATCACCCCCAACTACACTTTACAGCAACAAACTAAGCCCAATCACTTTAAATTACAAAAAAATGCTAAAAATCATATCAAACTATACCAGAATCACCTAAATTACTTCGGGCACCGTAAACCACCCCCAACTATCCCTTACCACAACAAACCAAACCATATCATCTTAAAATTACAATAAAAGGTGTACAAATCATAACAAACTATGCCAGACTCACCTAAATTACTTCGGTTACTCTAAATCATCACTAACTAACCCTTACCACAACAAACTAAACCCAATCACTTTTAAATTACAAAAAAATGCTAGTAACCATAGCAAACTATGCCAAACTCACCTAAATTACTTCGGCTACCATAAATCATCACCAACTAACCCTTACCACAACAAACTAAACCCAATCACTTTTAAATTACAAAAAAATGCTACTAACCATAGCAAACTATGCCAAACTCACCTAAATTACTTCGGCTATCACAAATCACCCCCAACTACACTTTACAGCAACAAACTAAGCCCAATTACTTTAAAATTACAAAAAAAATGCTAAAAATCATAACAAACTATACCAGAACTAGCTAAATGTACCCGGCGTTGCCCGGACGTAGATTAAATAAACGCAGTGTTGACAAAAGTGGTGTATTGGTGAGACAAATCGACATTATAATACAATTAAACAGGAATGCTCTACTTTTCCAATCACAAATTAAACAAATTTGCTGAAATTAACCTGCATTGCCTACCCGGTATATGATTTGGAAAAAGAGGATATCTTGGTTGATATCAGATGAAAAATCTTGTATAGACTCTTTAGGCAAAGACGCAGTTTGGAGGTGTTCTATAAGCGATTCCAGGAAATCGAAATTAATGTTAGAATATTTTCGGGAAAATCGAAGTTTACAAATTAGCAGATAATGTTATGATAAAGTTAAAAAGACAATGGAAACATTTCTCCTGCTACAGTCATCTCACAGCAGAACAGTATGTAGATGATTTTGACTTATCTTCAGAATAAACAAACACTTCAGCATAAATATCTCCTTTTGAGCTGCACAAAGTTGTTAAAACCTGGCCGCAACTTGTTGAACAATTAAAGTGAGAACCTTCTGAGCTCCCTTTCCAGTATTAAAATTTCAATACCATTACCACAGATAGTAAAAAAGACAATTTTCATCAGCTTTCACGAAAATTATACGCTGTGGTATTTGTAATCTGCTAGATTTTTAAACTGCTCCATCTTAGTTTTAAATGATGCAATAATGAACACAATGTATTTAGGTAAAATAAAATAAATAATAAGTAATTTTTGGTTAACGGCAAGAACAAATTGGGAATATTATATTAAAATAATTTATTTAATAGCGATAGAAATTTTAATACTGATGCGTCGCCTCGACCTTGGCGACTTTGAGTACCAGCGTTTCAGCCGCTGAAGCAGCAATTTTCACAATTATATTAGGTGCACGTGCCTAGTGCGTGTTAAAACAATTTGGCTAACAAAAGAGATTAATTTGTATATACCAAATAATACTCGCAAAGGTGTACTCGTATGGCCCGTCATTATTTTCACGAAATGAATTAGAAAAATGAACATTCTAAAGTAAATAATTATTTTGACGGGAATGTGGTGGATGAAAAAATCTTATTCGGCCTCTCCGACACACTAACACTTGTTTAGATTAACATGCATTCCTTCATGGACATGTGACGAATTACAAACAAATATCTAAATTTCAAGTGTTCCATATGATTTCGTTTCTGTATGAAAACGGTTTTTTTCACTCGTCAGTCTGAACTTACTACACAGTGATATTTTCACATCCAGGCGACCTAAATTATTTTGCCGTTTATTTCAAAAATTTCCCTGAAAGGAGAGTAGTCAACAGTGGGGCTCATCAGGGGTGGCAGGGTTGGCAGTGCCACTCCAAGTATAAATTTACTATCGAACACAAAATTAGTTCTGCAATTCAATTGCAAAATTATGAATTTTTAGATATTTTAACGAAAATCTAGCGCTTACACCGCTTTAAAATTAAAAACCATAGAGCTCTTTATACAATGGAGCAAAAATCTTTATTATTTGCGATGTAAATGCACGCATGTTAAGAAGATAGGGCTTGCCCTGTCAGCGTGTTGCAATTCAGAACATAAGTTTATGTTTGCATCTCAACTGGAATAATTATTTATTGGAAGGTGGAAGAGAATCAAAATTTTTACAGCATATTTAATATTCAGAATAACGTCTATTAGTCGAAACAATATATTTTAGATGCAGATATTTCTTAATATTTTATGATTTTTGGCCTACAAAGTCTGCAACAGTACGTTTTTTCCATCTTAAAATAAATTAAAACATTTAGTCGAACTTGTACTTGCAAATCTCGCTTAATCAACTTGTCAACGATTGCAATAGAGGAACAATTAATGAAGACTTTGCTTAATAGTAAGGAATTTTATGACATAATTAGTGGGCTTAGTTTGGGTTGTAAGGGGTATTTGGTGGTGATTTATGGTAGCCGAAGTAATTTGGGTGAATTTGGCATAGTTTGCTATGGTTTGTAACATTTTTTGTAATTTTAAAGTGATTGGGCTTAGTTTGGGGTGGTAAGGTTTAGTTGGGGTTGATTTATGGTAGCCGAAGTAATTTGGGTGAGTTTGGCATAGTTTTGCTATGGTTTGAAGCATTTTTTCTAATTTTAAAGTGATTGGGTTTAGTTTGGGGTGGTAGTTGGGGGTGATTTATGGTAGCTGAAGTAAGTTAGGTGAGTTTGGCATAGTTTTGCTATGGTTTGTAGAATTTTTTCTAATTTTAAAGTGATGGGTCTTAGTTTGGGGTGGTAAGGGGTAGTTGGAGGTGATTTATGGTAGCCGAAGTAATTTAAGTGAGTTTGACATAGTTTGCTATGGTTTGTAGCATTTTTTGTAATTTTAAAGTGATTGGGCTTAGTTTGGGATGGTAAGAGGTAGTTGGGGGTGATTTATGGTAGCCGAAGTAATTTAAATGAGTTTGACATAGTTTGCTATGGTTTGTAGCATTTTTTGTAATTTTAAAGTGATTGGGCTTAGTTTGGGATGGTAAGAGGTAGTTGGGGGTGATTTATGATAACCGAAATAATGTGGGTGAGTTTGGCATAGTTTTGCTATGGTTTGTAGCATTTTTTGTAATTTTAAAGTGATTTGGCTTAGTCTGGGGTGGTAAGGGGTAGTTGGGGGTGATTTATGGTAGCCGAAGTAATTTAGGTGAGTTTGAATAGTTTGCTATGATTTGTAGCATTTTTTGAAATTTTAAAGTGATTGGGCTTAGTTTGGGATGGTAAGGGGTAGTTGGGGGTGATTTATGATAGCCGAAATAATGTGGGTGAGTTTGGCATAGTTTTGCTATGGTTTGTAGCATTTTTTGTAATTTTAAAGTGATTTGGCTTAGTCTGGGGTGGTAAGGGGTAGTTGGGGGTGATTTATGGTAGCCGAAGTAATTTAGGTGAGTTTGACATAGTTTGCTATGGTTACTAGCATTTTTTTGTAATTTAAAAGTGATTGGGTTTAGTTTGTTGTGGTTAGGGTTAGTTGGTGATGATTTAGAGTAGCCGAAGTAATTTAGGTGAGTCTGGCATAGTTTGTTATGATTTGTACACCTTTATTTGTAATTTTAAGATGATATGGTTTGGTTTGTTGTGGTAAGGGATAGTTGGGGGTCATTTACGGTAGCCGAAGTAATTTAGGTGATTCTGGTATAGTTTGTTATGATTTTTAGCATTTTTTTGTAATTTTAAAGTGATTGGTCTTAGTTTGTTGCTGTAAAGTGTAGTTGGGGTTGATTTTTGATAGCCGAAGTAATTTAGGTGACTTTGGCATAGTTTGCTAAGGTTAGTAGCATTTTTTCGCAATTTAAACATGATTGGGTTTAATTTGTTGTGGTAAGGGTTAGTTGGTGATGATTTAGAATAGCCGAAGTAATTTAGGTGAGTTTGGCATAGTTTGCTATGGTTAGTAGCATTTTTTTGTAATTTAAAAGTGATTGGGTTTAGTTTGTTGTGGTAAGGGTTAGTTGGTGATGATTTATGTTAGCCGAAGTAATTTAGGTGAGTTTGGCATAGTTTGCTATAGTTACTAGCATTTTTTTGTAATTTAAAAGTGATTGGGTTTAGTTTCTTGTGGTAAGGGTTAGTTGGTGATGATTTAGAGTAGCCGAAGTAATTTAGGTGAGTCTGGCATAGTTTGTTATGATTTGTACACCTTTATTTGTAATTTTAAGATGATATGGTTTGGTTTGTTGTGGTAAGGGATAGTTGGGGGTCATTTACGGTAGCCGAAGTAATTTAGGTGATTCTGGTATAGTTTGTTTTGATTTTTAGCATTTTTTTGTAATTTTAAAGTGATTGGTCTTAGTTTGTTGCTGTAAAGTGTATTTGGGGGTGATTTTTGATAGCCGAAGTAATTTAGGTGAGTTTGGCATAGTTTGCTATGGTTAGTAGCATTTTTTTGTAATTTAAAAGTGATTGGGTTTAGTTTGTTGTGGTAAGGGTTAGTTGGTGATGATTTAGAGTAGCCGAAGTAATTTAGGTGAGTCTGGCATAGTTTGTTATGATTTGTACACCTTTTTTGTAATTTTAAGATGATATGGTTAGGTTTCTTGTGGTAAGGGATAGTTGGGGGTGATTTACGGTAGCCGAAGTAATTTAGGTGATTCTGGTATAGTTTGTTATGATTTTTAGCATTTTTTTGTAATTTTACAGTGATTGGGCTTAGTTTGTTGCTGTAAAGTGTAGTTGGGGGTGATTTTTGATAGCCAAAGCAATTTAGGTGAGTTTGGCATAGTTTGCTATGGTTAGTAGAATTTTTTTGTAATTTAAAAATGATTGGGTTAAGTTTGTTGTGGTAAGGGTTAGTTGGTGATGATTTATGGTAGCCGAAGTAATTTAGGTGAGTTTGACATTGTTTGCCATGGTTACTAGCATTTTTTGGTAATTTAAAAGTGATTGGGTTTAGTTTGTTGTGGTAAGGGTTAGTGGGTGATGATTTAGAGTAGCCGAAGTAATTTATGTGAGTCTGGCATAGTTTGTTATGATTTGTACACCTTTTTTTGTAATTTTAAGATGATATGGTTTGGTTTGTTGTGGTAAGGGATAGTTGGGGGTGATTTACGGTAGCCGAAGTAATTTAGGTGATTCTGGTATAGTTTGTTATGATTTTTAGCATTTTTTTTTAAATTTTAGAGTGATTGGGCTTAGTTTGTTGCTGTAAAGTGTATTTCGGTGTGATTTTTGATAGCCGAAGCAATTTAGGTGAGTTTGGCATAGTTTGCTATGGTTAGTAGAATTTTTTTGTAATTTAAAAGTGATTTGGCTTAGTTTGGGGTGGTAAGGGGTAGTTGGGGGTGATTTATGGTAGCCGAAGTAATTTAAGTGAGTTTGAATAGTTTGCTATGATTTGTAGCATTTTTTGAAATTTTAAAGTGATTGGGCTTAGTTTGGGATGGTAAGGGGTAGTTGGGGGTGATTTATGATAGCCGAAATAATGTGGGTGAGTTTGGCATAGTTTTGCTATGGTTTGTAGCATTTTTTGTAATTTTAAAGTGATTTGGCTTAGTCTGGGGTGGTAAGGGGTAGTTGGGGGTGATTTATGGTAGCCAAAGTAATTTAGGTGAGTTTGACATAGTTTGCTATGGTTACTAGCATTTTTTTGTAATTTAAAAGTGATTGGGTTTAGTTTGTTGTGGTAAGGGTTAGTTGGTGATGATTTAGAGTAGCCGAAGTAATTTAGGTGAGTCTGGCATAGTTTGTTATGATTTGTACACCTTTTTTTGTAATTTTAAGATGATATGGTTTAGTTAGTTGTGGTAAGGGATAGTTGGGGGTGATTTACAGTAGCCGAAGTAATTTAGGTGATTCTGGTATAGTTTGTTATGATTTTTAGCATTTTTTTGTAATTTTAAAGTGATTGGGCTTAGTTTGTTGCTGCAAAGTGTAGTTGAGGGTGATTTTTGATAGCCGAAGTAATTTAGGTGAGTTTGGCATAGTTTGCTATGGTTAGTAGCATTTTTTTGTAATTTAAAAGTGATTGGGTTTAGTTTGTTGTGGTAAGGGTTAGTTGGTGATGATTTATGGTAGCCGAAGTAATTTAGGTGAGTTTGGCATAGTTTGCTATGGTTACTAGCATTTTTTTGTAATTTAAAAGTGATTGGGTTTAGTTTGTTGTGGTTAGGGTTAGTTGGTGATGATTTAGAGTAGCCGAAGTAATTTAGGTGAGTCTGGCATAGTTTGTTATGATTTGTACACCTTTATTTGTAATTTTAAGATGATATGGTTTGGTTTGTTGTGGTAAGGGATAGTTGGGGGTCATTTACGGTAGCCGAAGTAATTTAGGTGATTCTGGTATAGTTTGTTATGATTTTTAGCATTTTTTTGTAATTTTAAAGTGATTGGTCTTAGTTTGTTGCTGTAAAGTGTAGTTGGGGGTGATTTTTGATAGCCGAAGTAATTTAGGTGACTTTGGCATAGTTTGCTAAGGTTAGTAGCATTTTTTCGCAATTTAAACATGATTGGGTTTAATTTGTTGTGGTAAGGGTTAGTTGGTGATGATTTAGAATAGCCGAAGTAATTTAGGTGAGTTTGGCATAGTTTGCTATGGTTAGTAGCATTTTTTTGTAATTTAAAAGTGATTGGGTTTAGTTTGTTGTGGTAAGGGTTAGTTGGTGATGATTTATGTTAGCCGAAGTAATTTAGGTGAGTTTGGCATAGTTTGCTATAGTTACTGGCATTTTTTTGTAATTTAAAAGTGATTGGGTTTAGTTTCTTGTGGTAAGGGTTAGTTGGTGATGATTTAGAATAGCCGAAGTAATTTAGGTGAGTCTGGCATAGTTTGTTATGATTTGTACACCTTTATTTGTAATTTTAAGATGATATGGTTTGGTTTGTTGTGGTAAGGGATAGTTGGGGGTCGTTTACGGTAGCCGAAGTAATTTAGGTGATTCTGGTATAGTTTGTTTTGATTTTTAGCATTTTTTTGTAATTTTAAAGTGATTGGTCTTAGTTTGTTGCTGTAAAGTGTAGTTGGGGGTGATTTTTGATAGCCGAAGTAATTTAGGTGAGTTTGGCATAGTTTGCTATGGTTAGTAGCATTTTTTTGTAATTTAAAATGATTGGGTTTAGTTTGTTGTGGCAAGGGTTAGTTGGTGATGATTTAGAGTAGCCGAAGTAATTTATGTGAGTCTGGCATAGTTTGTTATGATTTGTACACCTTTTTTTGTAATTTTAAGATGATATGGTTTGGTTTGTTGTGGTAAGGGATAGTTGGGGGTGATTTACAGTAGCCGAAGTAATTTAGGTGATTCTGGTATAGTTTGTTATGATTTTTAGCATTTTTTTGTAATTTTAAAGTGATTGGGCTTAGTTTGTTGCTGCAAAGTGTAGTTGAGGGTGATTTTTGATAGCCGAAGTAATTTAGGTGAGTTTGGCATAGTTTGCTATGGTTAGTAGCATTTTTTTGTAATTTAAAAGTGATTGGGTTTAGTTTGTTGTGGTAAGGGTTAGTTGGTGATGATTTATGGTAGCCGAAGTAATTTAGGTGAGTTTGGCATAGTTTGCTATGGTTACTAGCATTTTTTTGTAATTTAAAAGTGATTGGGTTTAGTTTGTTGTGGTTAGGGTTAGTTGGTGATGATTTAGAGTAGCCGAAGTAATTTAGGTGAGTCTGGCATAGTTTGTTATGATTTGTACAACTTTATTTGTAATTTTAAGATGATATGGTTTGGTTTGTTGTGGTAAGGGATAGTTGGGGGTCATTTACGGTAGCCGAAGTAATTTAGGTGATTCTGGTATAGTTTGTTATGATTTTTAGCATTTTTTTGTAATTTTAAAGTGATTGGTCTTAGTTTGTTGCTGTAAAGTGTAGTTGGGGGTGATTTTTGATAGCCGAAGTAATTTAGGTGAGTTTGGCATAGTTTGCTAAGGTTAGTAGCATTTTTTCGCAATTTAAACATGATTGGGTTTAATTTGTTGTGGTAAGGGTTAGTTGGTGATGATTTAGAATAGCCGAAGTAATTTAGGTGAGTTTGGCATAGTTTGCTATGGTTAGTAGCATTTTTTTGTAATTTAAATGTGATTGGGTTTAGTTTGTTGTGGTAAGGGTTAGTTGGTGATGATTTATGTTAGCCGATGTAATTTAGGTGAGTTTGGCATAGTTTGCTATAGTTACTAGCATTTTTTTGTAATTTAAAAGTGATTGGGTTTAGTTTCTTGTGGTAAGGGTTAGTTGGTGATGATTTAGAGTAGCCGAAGTAATTTAGGTGAGTCTGGCATAGTTTGTTATGATTTGTACACCTTTATTTGTAATTTTAAGATGATATGGTTTGGTTTGTTGTGGTAAGGGATAGTTGGGGGTCATTTACGGTAGCCGAAGTAACTTAGGTGATTCTGGTATAGTTTGTTTTGATTTTTAGAATTTTTTTGTAATTTTAAAGTGATTGGTCTTAGTTTGTTGCTGTAAAGTGTAGTTGGGGGTGATTTTTGATAGCCGAAGTAATTTAGGTGAGTTTGGCATAGTTTGCTATGGTTAGTAGCATTTTTTTGTAATTTAAAAGTGATTGGGTTTAGTTTGTTGTGGTAAGGGTTAGTTGGTGATGATTTAGAGTAGCCGAAGTAATTTAGGTGAGTTTGACATAGTTTGCCATGGTTACTAGCATTTTTTGGTAATTTAAAAGTGATTGGGTTTAGTTTGTTGTGGTAAGGGATAGTGGGTGATGATTTAGAGTAGCCGAAGTAATTTATGTGAGTCTGGCATAGTTTGTTATGATTTGTACACCTTTTTTTGTAATTTTAAGATGATATGGTTTGGTTTGTTGTGGTAAGGGATAGTTGGGGGTGATTTACGGTAGCCGAAGTAATTTAGGTGATTCTGGTATAGTTTGTTATGATTTTTAGCATTTTTTGTAATTTTAAAGTGATTGGGCTTAGTTTGTTGCTGTAAAGTGTAGTTGGGGGTGATTTTTGATAGCCGAAGTAATTTAGGTGAGTTTGGCATAGTTTGCTATGGTTAGTAGCATTTTGTTGTAATTTAAAAGTGATTGGGTTTAGTTTGTTGCTGTAAAGTGTAGTTGGGAGTGATTTTTGATAGCCGAAGTAATTTAGGTGAGTTTGGCATAGTTTGCTATGGTTAGTAGCATTTTTTTGTACTTTAAAAGTGATTGGGTTTAGTTTGTTGTGGAAGGGTTAGTTGGTGATGATTTAGAGTAGCCGAAGTAATTTAGGAGAGTTTGGCATAGTTTGCTATGGTTACTAGCATTTTTTTGTAATTTAAAAGTGATTGGGTTTAGTTTGTTGTGGTAAAAGTTAGTTGGTGATGATTTAGAGTAGCCGAAGTAATTTAGGTGAGTCTGGCATAGTTTGTTATGATTTGTACACCTTTTTTTGTAATTTTAAAATGATATGGTTTGGTTTGTGGTGGTAAGGGATGGTTGGGGGTGATTTACGGTAGCCGAAGTAATTTAGGTGATTCTGGTATAGTTTGTTATGATTTTTAGCATTTTTTTGTAATTTTAAAGGGATTGGGCTTAGTTTGTTGCTGTAAAGTGTAGTTGGGGGTGATTTTTGATAGCCGAAATAATTTAGGTGAGTTTGGCATAGTTTGATATGGTTAGTAGCATTTTTTGTAATTTAAAAGTGATTGGGTTTAGTTTGTTGTGGTAAGGGTTAGTTGGTGATGATTTATGGTAGCCGAAGTAATTTAGGTGAGTTTGGCATAGTTTGCTATGGTTACTAGCATTTTTTTGTAATTTAAAAGTGAATGGGTTTAGTTTGTTGTGGTAAGGGTTAGTTGGTGATAATTTAGAGTAGCCGAAGTAATTTAGGTGAGTCTGGCATAGTTTGTTATGATTTGTACACCTTTTTTGTAATTTTAAGATGATATGGTTTGGTTTGTTGTGGTAAGGGTTAGTTTGTGATGATTTAGAGTAGCCGAAGTAATTTAGGTGAGTCTGGCATAGTTTGTTATCATTTGTACACCTTTTTTTGTAATTTTAAGATGATATGGTTTGGTTTGTTGTGGTAAGGGATAGTTGGGGGTGATTTACGGTAGCCGAAGTAATTTAGGTGATTCTGGTATAGTTTGTTATGATTTTTAGCATTTTGTTGTCATTTTAAAGTGATTGGGCTTAGTTTGTTGCTGTAAAGTGTAGTTGGGGGTGATTTTTGATAGCCGAAGTAATTTAGGTGAGTCTGGCATAGTTTGTTATCATTTGTACACCTTTTTTTGTAATTTTAAGATGATATGGTTTGGTTTGTTGTGGTAAGGGTTAGTTTGTGATGATTTAGAGTAGCCGAAGTAATTTAGGTGAGTCTGGCATAGTTTGTTATCATTTGTACACCTTTTTTTGTAATTTTAAGATGATATGGTTTGGTTTGTTGTGGTAAGGGATAGTTGGGGGTGATTTACGGTAGCCGAAGTAATTTAGGTGATTCTGGTATAGTTTGTTATGATTTTTAGCATTTTTTTGTAATTTTAAAGTGATTGGGCTTAGTTTGTTGCTGTAAAGTGTAGTTGGGGGTGATTTTTAATAGCCGAAGTAATTTAGGTTAGTTTGGCATAGTTTGCTATGGTTAGTAGCATTTTTTTGTAATTTAAAAGTGATTGGGTTTAGTTTGTTGTGGCAAGGGTTAGTTGGTGATGATTTATGGTAGCCGAAGTAATTTAGGAGAGTTTGGCATAGTTTGCTATGGTTACTAGCATTTTTTTGTAATTTAAAAGTGATTGGGTTTAGTTTGTTGTGGTAAAAGTTAGTTGGTGATGATTTAGAGTAGCCGAAGTAATTTAGGTGAGTCTGGCATAGTTTGTTATGATTTGTACACCTTTTTTTGTAATTTTAAAATGATATGGTTTGGTTTGTGGTGGTAAGGGATGGTTGGGGGTGATTTACGGTAGCCGAAGTAATTTAGGTGATTCTGGTATAGTTTGTTATGATTTTTAGCATTTTTTTGTAATTTTAAAGGGATTGGGCTTAGTTTGTTGCTGTAAAGTGTAGTTGGGGGTGATTTTTGATAGCCGAAATAATTTAGGTGAGTTTGGCATAGTTTGCTATGGTTAGTAGCATTTTTTGTAATTTAAAAGTGATTGGGTTTAGTTTGTTGTGGTAAGGGTTAGTTGGTGATGATTTATGGTAGCCGAAGTAATTTAGGTGAGTTTGGCATAGTTTGCTATGGTTACTAGCATTTTTTTGTAATTTAAAAGTGAATGGGTTTAGTTTGTTGTGGTAAGGGTTAGTTGGTGATAATTTAGAGTAGCCGAAGTAATTTAGGTGAGTCTGGCATAGTTTGTTATGATTTGTACACCTTTTTTTGTAATTTTAAGATGATATGGTTTGGTTTGTTGTGGTAAGGGATAGTTGGGGGTGATTTACGGTAGCCGAAGTAATTTAGGTGATTCTGGTATAGTTTGTTATGATTTTTAGCATTTTGTTGTCATTTTAAAGTGATTGGGCTTAGTTTGTTGCTGTAAAGTGTAGTTGGGGGTGATTTTTGATAGCCGAAGTAATTTAGGTGAGTTTGGCATAGTTTGCTATGGTTAGTAGCATTTTTTTGTAATTTAAAAGTGATTGGGTTTAGTTTGTTGTGGTAAGTGTTAGTTCATGATGATTTATGGTAGCCGAAGTAATTTAGGTGAGTTTGGCATAGTTTGCAATGGTTACTAGCATTTTTTTAAATTTAAAATTGATTGGGTTTAGTTTGTTGTGGTAAGGGTTAGTTTGTGATGATTTAGAGTAGCCGAAGTAATTTAGGTGAGTCTGGCATAGTTTGTTATGATTTGTACACCTTTTTTTTAATTTTAAGATGATATGGTTTGGTTTGTTGTGGCAAGGGATAGTTGGGGGTGATTTACGTTAGCCGAAGTAATTTAGGTGATTCTGGTATAGTTTGTTATGATTTTTAGCATTCTTTTGTAATTTTAAAGTAATTGGGCTTAGTTTGTTGCTGTAACGTGTAGTTGGGGGTGATTTTTGATAGCCGAAGTAATTTAGGTGAGTTTGGCATAGTTTGCTATGGTTAGCAGCATTTTTTTGAAATTTAAAAGTGATTGGGTTTAGTTTGTTGTGGTAAGGGTTAGTTGGTGATGATTTATGGTAGCCGAGGTAATTTAGGTGAGTTTGGCATAGTTTGCTATGGTTACTAGCATTTTTTGTAATTTAAAAGAGATTGGGTTTAGTTTGTTTTGGTAAGGGTTAGTTGGTGATGATTTAGAGTAGCGAAAGTAATGTAGGTGTGTCTGGCATAGTTGGTTATGATTTGTACACCTTTTTTTGTAATTTTAAGATGATATGGTTTGGTTTGTTGTGGTAAGGGATAGTTGGGGGTGATTTACGGTAGCCGAAGTAATTCAGGTGATTCTGGTATAGTTTGTTATGATTTTTAGCATTTTTTTGTAATTTTAAAGTGATTGGGCTTAGTTTGTTGCTGTAAAGTGTAGTTGGGGATGATTTTTGATAGCCTAAGTAAATTAGGTGAGTTTGGCATAGTTTGCTATGGTTAGTAGCATTTTTTTGTAATTTAAATGTGATTGGGTTTAGTTTGTTGTGGTAAGGGTTAGTTGGTGATAATTTATGGTAGCCGAATGTAATTTAGGTGAGTTTGGCATAGTTTGCTATGGTTACTAGCATTTTTTGTAATTTAAAAGTGATTGGGTTTAGTTTGTTGTGGTAAGGGTTAGTTGGTGATGATTTAGAGTAGCCGAAGTAATTTAGGTGAGTCTGGCATAGTTTTTTATGATTTGTACACCTTTTTTTGTAATTTTAAGATGATATGGTTTGGTTTGTTGTGGTAAGGGATAGTTGGGGGTGATTTACGGTAGCCGAAGTAATTAAGGTGATTCTGGTATAGTTTGTTATGATTTTTAGCATTTTTTTGTAATTTTAAAGTAATAGGGCTTAGTTTGTTGCTGTAAAGTGTAGTTGGGGGTGATTTTTGATAGCCGAAGTAAATTAGGTGAGTTTGGCATAGTTTGCTATGGTTAGTAGAATTTTTTTGTAATTTAAAAGTGATTGGGTTTAGTTTGTTGTGGTAAGGGTTAGTTGGTGATGATTTATGTTAGCCGATGTAATTTAGGTGAGTTTGGCATAGTTTGCTATAGTTACTAGCATTTTTTTGTAATTTAAAAGTGATTGGGTTTAGTTTCTTGTGGTAAGGGTTAGTTGGTGATGATTTAGAGTAGCCGAAGTAATTTAGGTGAGTCTGGCATAGTTTGTTATGATTTGTACACCTTTATTTGTAATTTTAAGATGATATGGTTTGGTTTGTTGTGGTAAGGGATAGTTGGGGGTCATTTACGGTATCCGAAGTAACTTAGGTGATTCTGGTATAGTTTGTTTTGATTTTTAGCATTTTTTTGTAATTTTAAAGTGATTGGTCTTAGTTTGTTGCTGTAAAGTGTAGTTGGGGGTGATTTTTGATAGCCGAAGTAATTTAGGTGAGTTTGGCATAGTTTGCTATGGTTAGTAGCATTTTTTTGTAATTTAAAAATGATTGGGTTTAGTTTGTTGTGGTAAGGGTTAGTTGGTGATGATTTAGAGTAGCCGAAGTAATTTAGATGAGTCTGGCATAGTTTATTATGATTTGTACACCATTTTTGTAATTTTAAGATGATATGGTTTGGTTTCTTGTGGTAAGGGATAGTTGGGGGTGATTTACGGTAGCCGAAGTAATTTAGGTGATTCTGGTATAGTTTGTTATGATTTTTAGCATTTTTTTGTAATTTTACAGTGATTGGGCTTAGTTTGTTGCTGTAAAGTGTAGTTGGGGGTGATTTTTGATAGCCAAAGTAATTTAGGTGAGTTTGGCATAGTTTGCTATGATTAGTAGAATTTTTTTGTAATTTAAAAATGATTGGGTTAAGTTTGTTGTGGTAAGGGTTAGTTGGTGATGATTTATGGTAGCCGAAGTAATTTAGGTGAGTTTGACATAGTTTGCCATGGTTACTAGCATTTTTTGGTAATTTAAAAGTGATTGGGTTTAGTTTGTTGTGGTAAGGGATAGTGGGTGATGATTTAGAGTAGCCGAAGTAATTTATGTGAGTCTGGCATAGTTTGTTATGATTTGTACACCTTTTTTTGTAATTTTAAGATGATATGGTTTGGTTTGTTGTGGTAAGGGATAGTTGGGGGTGATTTACGGTAGCCGAAGTAATTAAGGTGATTCTGGTATAGTTTGTTATGATTTTTAGCATTTTTTTGTAATTTTAAAGTAATAGGGCTTAGTTTGTTGCTGTAAAGTGTAGTTGGGGGTGATTTTTGATAGCCGAAGTAAATTAGGTGAGTTTGGCATAGTTTGCTATGGTTAGTAGAATTTTTTTGTAATTTAAAAGTGATTGGGTTTAGTTTGTTGTGGTAAGGGTTAGTTGGTGATGATTTATGTTAGCCGATGTAATTTAGGTGAGTTTGGCATAGTTTGCTATAGTTACTAGCATTTTTTTGTAATTTAAAAATGATTGGGTTTAGTTTCTTGTGGTAAGGGTTAGTTGGTGATGATTTAGAGTAGCCGAAGTAATTTAGGTGAGTCTGGCATAGTTTGTTATGATTTGTACACATTTATTTGTAATTTTAAGATGATATGGTTTGGTTTGTTGTGGTAAGGGATAGTTGGGGGTCATTTACGGTAGCCGAAGTAACTTAGGTGATTCTGGTATAGTTTGTTTTGATTTTTAGCATTTTTTTGTAATTTTAAAGTGATTGGTCTTAGTTTGTTGCTGTAAAGTGTAGTTGGGGGTGATTTTTGATAGCCGAAGTAATTTAGGTGAGTTTGGCATAGTTTGCTATGGTTAGTAGCATTTTTTTGTAATTTAAAAGTGATTGGGTTTAGTTTGTTGTGGTAAGGGTTAGTTGGTGATGATTTAGAGTAGCCGAAGTAATTTAGATGAGTCTGGCATAGTTTATTATGATTTGTACACCATTTTTGTAATTTTAAGATGATATGGTTTGGTTTCTTGTGGTAAGGGATAGTTGGGGGTGATTTACGGTAGCCGAAGTAATTTAGGTGATTCTGGTATAGTTTGTTATGATTTTTAGCATTTTTTTGTAATTTTACAGTGATTGGGCTTAGTTTGTTGCTGTAAAG
Organism: Eledona agricola; assembly: GCA_964023215.1. Taxonomy (NCBI): domain Eukaryota; kingdom Metazoa; phylum Arthropoda; class Insecta; order Coleoptera; family Tenebrionidae; genus Eledona; species Eledona agricola. The sequence goes on from CAXIEJ010000179.1 coordinate 1,302,917, forward strand.
TGTAGTTGGGGGTGATTTTTGATAGCCAAAGTAATTTAGGTGAGTTTGGCATAGTTTGCTATGATTAGTAGAATTTTTTTGTAATTTAAAAATGATTGGGTTAAGTTTGTTGTGGTAAGGGTTAGTTGGTGATGATTTATGGTAGCCGAAGTAATTTAGGTGAGTTTGACATAGTTTGCCATGGTTACTAGCATTTTTTGGTAATTTAAAAGTGATTGGGTTTAGTTTGTTGTGGTAAGGGATAGTGGGTGATGATTTAGAGTAGCCGAAGTAATTTATGTGAGTCTGGCATAGTTTGTTATGATTTGTACACCTTTTTTTGTAATTTTAAGATGATATGGTTTGGTTTGTTGTGGTAAGGGATAGTTGGGGGTGATTTACGGTAGCCGAAGTAATTTAGGTGATTCTGGTATAGTTTGTTATGATTTTAAGCATTTTTTGTAATTTTAAAGTGATTGGGCTTAGTTTGTTGCTGTAAAGTGTAGTTGGGGGTGATTTTTGATAGCCGAAGTAATTTAGGTGAGTTTGGCATAGTTTGCTATGGTTAGTAGCATTTTGTTGTAATTTAAAAGTGATTGGGTTTAGTTTGTTGCTGTAAAGTGTAGTTGGGAGTGATTTTTGATAGCCGAAGTAATTTAGGTGAGTTTGGCATAGTTTGCTATGGTTAGTAGCATTTTTTTGTACTTTAAAAGTGATTGGGTTTAGTTTGTTGTGGAAGGGTTAGTTGGTGATGATTTAGAGTAGCCGAAGTAATTTAGGGGAGTTTGGCACAGTTTGCTATGGTTACTAGCATTTTTTTGTAATTTAAAAGTGATTGGGTTTAGTTTGTTGTGGTAAAAGTTAGTTGGTGATGATTTAGAGTAGCCGAAGTAATTTAGGTGAGTCTGGCATAGTTTGTTATGATTTGTACACCTTTTTTTGTAATTTTAAAATGATATGGTTTGGTTTGTGGTGGTAAGGGATGGTTGGGGGTGATTTACGGTAGCCGAAGTAATTTAGGTGATTCTGGTATAGTTTGTTATGATTTTTAGCATTTTTTTGTAATTTTAAAGGGATTGGGCTTAGTTTGTTGCTGTAAAGTGTAGTTGGGGGTGATTTTTGATAGCCGAAATAATTTAGGTGAGTTTGGCATAGTTTGATATAGTTAGTAGCATTTTTTGTAATTTAAAAGTGATTGGGTTTAGTTTGTTGTGGTAAGGGTTAGTTGGTGATGATTTATGGTAGCCGAAGTAATTTAGGTGAGTTTGGCATAGTTTGCTATGGTTACTAGCATTTTTTTGTAATTTAAAAGTGAATGGGTTTAGTTTGTTGTGGTAAGGGTTAGTTGGTGATAATTTAGAGTAGCCGAAGTAATTTAGGTGAGTCTGGCATAGTTTGTTATGATTTGTACACCTTTTTTTGTAATTTTAAGATGATATGGTTTGGTTTGTTGTGGTAAGGGATAGTTGGGGGTGATTTACGGTAGCCGAAGTAATTTAGGTGATTCTGGTATAGTTTGTTATGATTTTTAGCATTTTGTTGTCATTTTAAAGTGATTGGGCTTAGTTTGTTGCTGTAAAGTGTAGTTGGGGGTGATTTTTGATAGCCGAAGTAATTTAGGTGAGTCTGGCATAGTTTGTTATCATTTGTACACCTTTTTTTGTAATTTTAAGATGATATGGTTTGGTTTGTTGTGGTAAGGGTTAGTTTGTGATGATTTAGAGTAGCCGAAGTAATTTAGGTGAGTCTGGCATAGTTTGTTATCATTTGTACACCTTTTTTTGTAATTTTAAGATGATATGGTTTGGTTTGTTGTGGTAAGGGATAGTTGGGGGTGATTTACGGTAGCCGAAGTAATTTAGGTGATTCTGGTATAGTTTGTTATGATTTTTAGCATTTTTTTGTAATTTTAAAGTGATTGGGCTTAGTTTGTTGCTGTAAAGTGTAGTTGGGGGTGATTTTTAATAGCCGAAGTAATTTAGGTTAGTTTGGCATAGTTTGCTATGGTTAGTAGCATTTTTTTGTAATTTAAAAGTGATTGGGTTTAGTTTGTTGTGGCAAGGGTTAGTTGGTGATGATTTATGGTAGCCGAAGTAATTTAGGAGAGTTTGGCATAGTTTGCTATGGTTACTAGCATTTTTTTGTAATTTAAAAGTGATTGGGTTTAGTTTGTTGTGGTAAAAGTTAGTTGGTGATGATTTAGAGTAGCCGAAGTAATTTAGGTGAGTCTGGCATAGTTTGTTATGATTTGTACACCTTTTTTTGTAATTTTAAAATGATATGGTTTGGTTTGTGGTGGTAAGGGATGGTTGGGGGTGATTTACGGTAGCCGAAGTAATTTAGGTGATTCTGGTATAGTTTGTTATGATTTTTAGCATTTTGTTGTCATTTTAAAGTGATTGGGCTTAGTTTGTTGCTGTAAAGTGTAGTTGGGGGTGATTTTTGATAGCCGAAATAATTTAGGTGAGTTTGGCATAGTTTGCTATGGTTAGTAGCATTTTTTGTAATTTAAAAGTGATTGGGTTTAGTTTGTTGTGGTAAGGGTTAGTTGGTGATGATTTATGGTAGCCGAAGTAATTTAGGTGAGTTTGGCATAGTTTGCTATGGTTACTAGCATTTTTTTGTAATTTAAAAGTGAATGGGTTTAGTTTGTTGTGGTAAGGGTTAGTTGGTGATAATTTAGAGTAGCCGAAGTAATTTAGGTGAGTCTGGCATAGTTTGTTATGATTTGTACACCTTTTTTTGTAATTTTAAGATGATATGGTTTGGTTTGTTGTGGTAAGGGATAGTTGGGGGTGATTTACGGTAGCCGAAGTAATTTAGGTGATTCTGGTATAGTTTGTTATGATTTTTAGCATTTTGTTGTCATTTTAAAGTGATTGGGCTTAGTTTGTTGCTGTAAAGTGTAGTTGGGGGTGATTTTTGATAGCCGAAGTAATTTAGGTGAGTTTGGCATAGTTTGCTATGGTTAGTAGCATTTTTTTGTAATTTAAAAGTGATTGGGTTTAGTTTGTTGTGGTAAGTGTTAGTTCATGATGATTTATGGTAGCCGAAGTAATTTAGGTGAGTTTGGCATAGTTTGCAATGGTTACTAGCATTTTTTTTAATTTAAAATTGATTGGGTTTAGTTTGTTGTGGTAAGGGTTAGTTTGTGATGATTTAGAGTAGCCGAAGTAATTTAGGTGAGTCTGGCATAGTTTGTTATGATTTGTACACCTTTTTTTTAATTTTAAGATGATATGGTTTGGTTTGTTGTGGCAAGGGATAGTTGGGGGTGATTTACGTTAGCCGAAGTAATTTAGGTGATTCTGGTATAGTTTGTTATGATTTTTAGCATTTTTTTGTAATTTTAAAGTAATAGGGCTTAGTTTGTTGCTGTAAAGTGTAGTTGGGGGTGATTTTTGATAGCCGAAGTAAATTAGGTGAGTTTGGCATAGTTTGCTATGGTTAGTAGCATTTTTTTGTAATTTAAAAGTGATTGGGTTTAGTTTGTTGTGGTAAGGGTTAGTTGGTGATGATTTATGGTAGCCGAATGTAATTTTGGTGAGTTTGGCATAGTTTGCTATAGTTACTAGCAATTTTTTGTAATTTAAAAGTGATTGGGTTTAGTTTGTTGTGGTAAGGGTTAGTTGGTGATGATTTAGAATAGCCGAAGTAATTTAGGTGAGTCTGGCATAGTTTGTTATGATTTGTACACCTTTTTTTGTAATTTTAAGATGATATTTCTTGGTTTGTTGTTGTAAGGAATAGTTGGGGGTGATTTACGGTAGCCGAAGTAATTTAGGTGATTCTGGTAGAGTTTGTTATAATTTTTAGCATTTCTTTGTAATTTTAAAGTGATTGGGCTTAGTTTGTTGTTGTAATGTGTAGTTGGGGGTGATTTTTGATAGTTGAAGTAATTTAGGTGAGTTTGGCATAGTTTGCTATATATAGTAGCATTTTTTTGTAATTTAAAATTGATTGGGTTTAGTTTGTTGTGGTAAGGGTTAGTTGGTGATTATTTATGGTAGCCGAAGTAATTTAGGTGAGTTTGGCATAGTTTGCTATGGTTAGTAGCATTTTTTTGTAATTTAAAAGTGATTGGGTTTAGTTTGTTGTGGTAAGGGTTAGTTGGTGATGATTTAGAGTAGCCGAAGTAATTTATGTGAGTCTGGCATAGTTTGTTATGATTTGTACACCTTTTTTGTAATTTTAAGATGATATGGTTTGGTTTGTTGTGGTAAGGGATAGTTGGGGGTGATTTACGTTAGCCGAAGTAATTTAGATGATTCTGGTATAGTTTGTTATGATTTTTAACGTTTTTTTGTAATTTTAAAGTGATTGGGCTTAGTTTGTTGCTGTAAAGTGTAGTTGGGAGTGATTTTTGATAGCCGAAGTAATTTAGGTGAGTTTGGCATAGTTTGCTATGGTTAGTAGCATTTTTTTGTAATTTAAAACTGATTGGGTTTAGTTTGTTGTGGTAAGGGTTAGTTGGTGATGATTTATGATAGCCGAAGTAATTTAGGTGAGTTTGGCATAGTTTGCTATGGTTACTAGCATTTTTTTGTAATTTAAAAGTGATTGGGTTTAGTTTGTTGTGGTAAGGGTTAGTTGGTGATGATTTAGTGTAGCCGAAGTAATTTAGGTGAGACTGGCATAATTTGTTATGATTTGTACACCTTTTTTTGTAATTTTAATATGATATGGTTTGGTTTGTTGTGGTAAGGGATAGTTGGGGGTGATTTACGGTAGCCGAAGTAATTTAGGTGATTCTGGTATAGTTTGTTATGATTTTTAGCATTTTTTTGTAATTTTAAAGTGATTGGGCTTAGTTTGTTACTGTAAAGTGTTGTTGGGGGTGATTTTTGATAGCCGAAGTAATTTAGGTGAGTTTGGCCTAGTTTGCTATGGTTAGTAGCATTTTTTTGTAATTTAAAAGTGATTGGGTTTAGTTTGTTGTGGTAAGGGTTAGTTGGTGATGATTTAGAGTAGCCGAAGTAATTTAGTTGATTCTGGCATAGTTTGTTATGATTTGTACACCTTTTTTTGTAATTGTAAGATGATATGGTTTGGTTTGTTGTGGCAAGGGATAGTTGGGGGTGATTTACGGTAGCCGAAGTAATTTAGGTGATTCTGGTATAGTTTGTTATGATTTTTAGCATTTTTTGTAATTTTAAAGTGATTGGGCTTAGTTTGTTGCTGTAAAGTGTAGTTGGGAATGATTTTTGATAGCCGAAATAATTTAGGTGAGTTTGGCACAGTTTGCTATGGTTAGTAGCATTTTTTTGTAATTTAAAAGTGATTGGGTTTAGTATGTTGTGGTAAGTGTTAGTTGGTGATGATTTATGGTAGCCGAAGTAATTTAGGTGAGTTTGGCTTATTTTGCTATGGTTACAAGCATTTTTTTGTAATTTAAATGTTATTGGGTTTAGTTTGTTGTGGTAAGGGTTAGTTGCTGATGATTTAGAGTAGCCGAAGTAATTTAGGTGAGTCTGCCATAGTTTGTTATGATTTGTACACCTTTTTTTGTAATTTTAAGATTATATGGTTTGGTTTGTTGTGGTAAGGGATAGTTGGGGGTGATTTACGGTAGCCGAAGTAATTTAGGTGATTCTGGTATATTTTGTTATGATTTTTAGCATTTTTTTGTAATTTTAAAGTGATTGGGCTTAGTTTGTTGCTGTAAAGTGTATTTGGGGGTGATTTTTAATAGCCGAAGTAATTTAGGTTAGTTTGGCATAGTTTGCTATGGTTAGTAGCATTTTTTTGTAATTTAAAAGTGATTGGGTTTAGTTTGTTGTGGTAAGGGTTAGTTGGTGATGATTTAGAGTAGCCGAAGTAATTTAGGTGAGTTTGGCGTAGTTTGCTATGGTTACTAGCATTTTTTTGTAATTTAAAAGTGATTGGGTTTAGTTTGTTGTGGTAAGGGTTAGTTGGTGATGATTTAGTGTAGCCGAAGTAATTTAGGTGAGTCTGGCATAATTTGTTATGATTTGTACACCTTTTTGTGTAATTTTTAGATGATATGGTTTGGTTTGTTGTGGTAAGAGATAGTTGGGGGTGATTTACGTTAGCCGAAGTAATTTAGGTGATTCTGGTATAGTTTGTTATGATTTTTAGCATTATTTGTAATTTTAAAGTGATTGGGCTTAGTTTGTTGCTGTAAAGTGTAGTTGGGGGTGATTTTTGATAGCCGAAATAATTTATGTGAGTTTGGCATAGTTTGCTATGGTTAGTAGCATTTTTTTGTAATTTAAAAGTGATTGGGTTTAGTTTGTTGTGGTAAGGGTTAGTTGGTGATGATTTATTGTAGCCGAAGTAATTTAGGTGAGTTTGGCATAGTTTGCTATGGTTACTAGAATTTTTTTGTAATTTAAAAGTGATTGGGTTTAGTTTGTTGTGGTAAGGGTTAGTTTGTGATGATTTAGAGTAGCCGAAGTAATTTAGGTGAGTCTGGCATAGTTTGTTATGATTTGTACACCTTTTTTTTAATCTTAAGATGATATGGTTCGGTTTGTTGTGGCAAGGGATAGTTGGGGGTGATTTACGGTAGCCGAAGTAATTTAGGTGATTCTGGTATAGTTTGTTATGATTTTTAGCATTTTTTTGTAATTTTAAAGTTATTGGGCTTATTTTGTTGCTGTAAAGTGTAGTTGGGGGTGATTTTTGATAGCCGAAGTAATTTAGGTGAGTTTGGCATAGTTTGCTATGGTTAGTAGCATTTTTTTGTAATTTAAAAGTGATTGGGTTTATTTTGTTGTGGTAAGGGTTAGTTGGTGATGATTTATGATAGCCGAAGTAATTCAGGTGAGTTTGGCATAGTTTGCTATGGTTACTAGCATTTGTTTGTAATTTAAAAGTGATTGGGTTTAGTTTGTTGTGGTAAGGGTTAGTTGGTGATGATTTAGTATAGCCGAAGTAATTTAGGTGAGTCTGGCATAATTTGTTATGATTTGTACACCTTTTTGTGTAATTTTAAGATTATATGGTTTGGTTTGTTTTGGTAAGGGATAGTTGGGGGTGATTTACGTTAGCCGAAGTAATTTAGGTGATTCTGGTATAGTTTGTTGTGATTTTTAGCATTTTTTTGTAATTTTAAAGTAATTGGGCTTAGTTTGTTGCTGTAACGTGTAGTTGGGGGTGATTTTTGATAGCCGAAGTAATTTAGGTGAGTTTGGCATAGTTTGCTATGGTTAGTAGCATTTTTTTGTAATTTAAAAGTGATTGGGTTTAGTTTGTTTTGGTAAGGGTTAGTTGGTGATGATTTATGGTAGCCGAAGTAATTTAGGTGAGTTTGGCATAGTTTGCTATGGTTACTAGCATTTTTTGTAATTTAAAAGGGATTGGGTTTAGTTTGTTGTGGTAAAGGTTAGTTGGTGATGATTTAGAGTAGCCAAAGTAATTTAGGTGTGTCTGGCATAGTTTGTTATGGTTTGTACACCTTTTTTTGTAATTTTAAGATGATATGGTTTGGTTTGTTGTGGTAAGGGATAGTTGGGGGTGATTTACGGTAGCCGAAAAAATTTAGGTGATTCTGGTATAGTTTGTTATGATTTTTAGCATTTTTTGTAATTTTAAAGTGATTGGGCTTAATTTGGTGCTGTAAAGTGTAGTTGGGGGTGATTTTTGATTGCCGAAGTAATTTGGGTGAGTTTGGCATAGTTTGCTATGGTTAGTAGCATTTTTTTGTAATTTAAAAGTGATTGGGTTTAGTTTGTTGTGGTAAGGGTTAGTTGGTGATGATTTATGGTAGCCGAAGTAATTTAGGTGAGTTTGGCATGGATTGCTATGGTTACTAGCATTTTTTTGCAATTTAAAAGAGATTGGGTTTAGTTTGTTGTGGTAAGGGTTAGTTGGTGATGATTTAGAGTAGTAGCCGAAGTAATTTAGGTGAGTCTGCCATAGTTTGTTATGATTTGTATACCTTTTTTTGTAATTTTAAGATTATATGGTTTGGTTTGTTGTGGTAAGGGATAGTTGGGGGTGATTTACGGTAGCCGAAGTAATTTAGGTGATTCTGGTATAGTTTGTTATGATTTTTAGCATTTTTTTGTAATTTTAAAGTGATTGGGCTTAGTTTGTTGCTGTAAAGTGTAGTTGGGGGTGATTTTGCATAGCCGAAATAATTTAGGTGAGTTTGGCATAGTTTGCTATGTTTAGTAGCATTTTTTTGTAATTTAAAAGTGATTGGGTTTAGTTTGTTGTGGTAAGGGTTAATTGGTGATGATTTAGAGTAGCCGAAGTAATTTAGGTGAGTCTGGCATAGTTTGTTATGATTTGTACACCTTTTTTTGTAATTTTAAGATGATATGGTTTGGTTTGTTGTGGTGAGGGATGGTTGGGGGTGATTTACGGTAGCCTAAGTAATTTAGGTGATTCTGGTATAGTTTGTTCAGATTTTTAGCATTTTTTGTAATTTTAAAGTGATTGGGCTTAGTTTGTTGCTGTAAAGTGTAGTTGGGGGTGATTTTTGATAGCTGAAGTAATTTAGGTGAGTTTGGCATAGTTTGCTAGGGTTAGTAGCATTTTTTTGTAATATAAAATTGATTAGTTTTAGTTTGTTGTGGTAAGGGTTAGTTGGTGATGATTTATGGTAGCCGAAGTAATTTGGGTGAGTTTGACATAGTTTGCTGTGGTTACTAGCATTTTTTTGTAATTTAAAAATGATTGGGTTTAGTTTGTTGTGGTAAGGGTTAGTTGGTGATGATTTAGAGTAGCCGAAGTAATTTAGGTGAGTCTGGCATAGTTTGTTATGATTTGTACACCTATTTTTGTAATTTTAAGATGATATGGTTTGGTTTGTTGTGGTAAGGGAAATTGGGGGTGATTTACGGTAGCCGAAGTAATTTAGGTGATTCTGGTATAGTTTGTTATGATTTTTAGCATTTTTTTGTAATTTTAAAGTGATTGGGTTTAATTTGTTGCTGTAAAGTGTAGTTGGGGGTGATTTTTGATAGCCGAAATAATTTAGGTGAGTTTGGCATAGTTTGCTATGGTTAGTAGCATTTTTTTGTAATTTAAAAGTGATTGGGTTTAGTTTGTTGTGGTAAGGGTTAGTTGGTGATGATTTATGGTAGCCGAAGTAATTTAGGTGAGTTTGGCATAGTTTGCTATGGTGACTAGCATTTTTTTGTAATTTAAAAGTGAATGGGTTTAGTTTGTTGTGTTAAGGGTTAGTTGGTGATGATTTAGAGTAGCCGAAGTAATTTAGGTGAGTCTGGCATAGTTTGTTATCATTTGTACACCTTTTTTTGTAATTTTAAGATGATATGGTTTGGTTTGTTGTGGTAAGGGTTAGTTTGTGATGATTTAGAGTAGCCGAAGTAATTTAGGTGAGTCTGGCATAGTTTGTTATCATTTGTACACCTTTTTTTGTAATTTTAAGATGATATGGTTTGGTTTGTTGTGGTAAGGGATAGTTGGGGGTGATTTACGGTAGCCGAAGTAATTTAGGTGATTCTGGTATAGTTTGTTATGATTTTTAGCATTTTTTTGTAATTTTAAAGTGATTGGGCTTAGTTTGTTGCTGTAAAGTGTAGTTGGGGGTGATTTTTAATAGCCGAAGTAATTTAGGTTAGTTTGGCATAGTTTGCTATGGTTAGTAGCATTTTTTTGTAATTTAAAAGTGATTGGGTTTAGTTTGTTGTGGCAAGGGTTAGTTGGTGATGACTTATGGTAGCCGAAGTAATTTAGGAGAGTTTGGCATAGTTTGCTATGGTTACTAGCATTTTTTTGTAATTTAAAAGTGATTGGGTTTAGTTTGTTGTGGTAAAAGTTAGTTGGTGATGATTTAGAGTAGCCGAAGTAATTTAGGTGAGTCTGGCATAGTTTGTTATGATTTGTACACCTTTTTTTGTAATTTTAAAATGATATGGTTTGGTTTGTGGTGGTAAGGGATGGTTGGGGGTGATTTACGGTAGCCGAAGTAATTTAGGTGATTCTGGTATAGTTTGTTATGATTTTTAGCATTTTTTTGTAATTTTAAAGGGATTGGGCTTAGTTTGTTGCTGTAAAGTGTAGTTGGGGGTGATTTTTGATAGCCGAAATAATTTAGGTGAGTTTGGCATAGTTTGCTATGGTTAGTAGCATTTTTTGTAATTTAAAAGTGATTGGGTTTAGTTTGTTGTGGTAAGGGTTAGTTGGTGATGATTTATGGTAGCCGAAGTAATTTAGGTGAGTTTGGCATAGTTTGCTATGGTTACTAGCATTTTTTTGTAATTTAAAAGTGAATGGGTTTAGTTTGTTGTGGTAAGGGTTAGTTGGTGATAATTTAGAGTAGCCGAAGTAATTTAGGTGAGTCTGGCATAGTTTGTTATGATTTGTACACCTTTTTTTGTAATTTTAAGATGATATGGTTTGGTTTGTTGTGGTAAGGGATAGTTGGGGGTGATTTACGGTAGCCGAAGTAATTTAGGTGATTCTGGTATAGTTTGTTATGATTTTTAGCATTTTGTTGTCATTTTAAAGTGATTGGGCTTAGTTTGTTGCTGTAAAGTGTAGTTGGGTGTGATTTTTGATAGCCGAAGTAATTTAGGTGAGTTTGGCATAGTTTGCTATGGTTAGTAGCATTTTTTTGTAATTTAAAAGTGATTGGGTTTAGTTTGTTGTGGTAAGTGTTAGTTCATGATGATTTATGGTAGCCGAAGTAATTTAGGTGAGTTTGGCATAGTTTGCAAAGGTTACTAGCATTTTTTTAAATTTAAAATTGATTGGGTTTAGTTTGTTGTGGTAAGGGTTAGTTTGTGATGATTTAGAGTAGCCGAAGTAATTTAGGTGAGTCTGGCATAGTTTGTTATGATTTGTACACCTTTTTTTTAATTTTAAGATGATATGGTTTGGTTTGTTGTGGCAAGGGATAGTTGGGGGTGATTTACGGTAGCCGAAGTAATTTAGGTGATTCTGGTATAGTTTGTTATGATTTTTAGCATTTTTTTGTAATTTTAAAGTGATTGGGCTTAGTTTGTTGCTGTAAAGTGTAGTTGGGGGTGATTTTTGATAGCCGAAGTAATTTAGGTGAGTTTGGCATAGTTTGCTATGGTTACTAGCATTTTTTTGTAATTTAAAAGTGATTGGGTTTAGTTTGTTGTGGTAAGGGTTAGTTGGTGATGATTTAGAGTAGCCGAAGTAATTTAGGTGAGTCTGGCATAGTTTTTTATGATTTGTACACCTTTTTTTGTAATTTTAAGATGATATGGTTTGGTTTGTTGTGGTAAGGGATAGTTGGGGGTGATTTACGGTAGCCGAAGTAATTAAGGTGATTCTGGTATAGTTTGTTATGATTTTTAGCATTTTTTTGTAATTTTAAAGTAATTGGGCTTAGTTTGTTGCTGTAAAGTGTAGTTGGGGGTGATTTTTGATAGCCGAAGTAAATTAGGTGAGTTTGGCATAGTTTGCTATGGTTAGTAACATTTTTTTGTAATTTAAAAGTGATTGGGTTTAGTTTGTTGTGGTAAGGGTTAGTTGGTGATGATTTATGGTAGCCGAATGTAATTTTGGTGAGTTTGGCATAGTTTGCTATAGTTACTAGCATTTTTTTGTAATTTAAAAGTGATTAGGTTTAGTTTGTTAAGGTAAGGGTTAGTTGGTGATGATTTAGAATAGCCGAAGTAATTTAGGTGAGTCTGGCATAGTTTGTTATGATTTGTACACCTTTTTTTGTAATTTTAAGATGATATTTTTTGGTTTGTTGTTGTAAGGGATAGTTGGGGGTGATTTACGGTAGCCGAAGTAATTTAGGTGATTCTGATAGAGTTTGTTATGATTTTTTGCATTTCTTTGTAATTTTAAAGTGATTGGGCTTAGTTTGTTGTTGTAATGTGTAGTTGGGGGTGATTTTTGATAGCCGAAGTAATTTAGGTAAGTTTGGCATAGTTTGCTATATATAGTAGCATTTTTTTGTAATTTAAAATTGATTGGGTTTAGTTTGTTGTGGTAAGGGTTAGTTGGTGATTATTTATGGTAGCCGAAGTAATTTAGGTGAGTTTGGCATAGTTTGCTATGGTTAGAAGCATTTTTTTGTAATTTAAAAGTGATTGGGTTTAGTTTGTTGTGGTAAGGGTTAGTTGGTGATGATTTAGAGTAGCCGAAGTAATTTATGTGAGTCTGGCATAGTTTGTTATGATTTGTACACCTTTTTTTGTAATTTTAAGATGATATGGTTTGGTTTGTTTTGGTAAGGGATAGTTGGGGGTGATTTACGTTAGCCGAAGTAATTTAGGTGATTCTGGTATAGTTTGTTATGATTTTTAGCATTCTTTTGTAATTTTAAAGTAATTGGGCTTAGTTTGTTGCTGTAACGTGTAGTTGGGGGTGATTTTTGATAGCCGAAGTAATTTAGGTGAGTTTGGCATAGTTTGCTATGGTTAGTAGCATTTTTTTGAAATTTAAAAGTGATTGGGTTTAGTTTGTTGTGGTAAGGGTTAGTTGGTGATGATTTATGGTAGCCGAGGTAATTTAGGTGAGTTTGGCATAGTTTGCTATGGTTACTAGCATTTTTTGTAATTTAAAAGAGATTGGGTTTAGTTTGTTTTGGTAAGGGTTAGTTGGTGATGATTTAGAGTAGCCAAAGTAATTTAGGTGTGTCTGGCATAGTTGGTTATGATTTGTACACCTTTTTTTGTAATTTTAAGATGATATGGTTTGGTTTGTTGTGGTAAGGGATAGTTGGGGGTGATTTACGGTAGCCGAAGTAATTAAGGTGATTCTGGTATAGTTTGTTATGATTTTTAGCATTTTTTTGTAATTTTAAAGTGATTGGGCTTAGTTTGTTGCTGTAAAGTGTAGTTGGGGATGATTTTTGATAGCCGAAGTAAATTAGGTGAGTTTGGCATAGTTTGCTATGGTTAGTAGCATTTTTTTGTAATTTAAAACTGATTGGGTTTAGTTTGTTGTGGTAAGGGTTAGTTGGTGATGATTTATGATAGCCGAAGTAATTTAGGTGAGTTTGGCATAGTTTGCTATGGTTACTAGCATTTTTTTGTAATTTAAAAGTGATTGGGTTTAGTTTGTTGTGGTAAGGGTTAGTTGGTGATGATTTAGTGTAGCCGAAGTAATTTAGGTGAGACTGGCATAATTTGTTATGATTTGTACACCTTTTTTTGTAATTTTAATATGATATGGTTTGGTTTGTTGTGGTAAGGGAGAGTTGGGGGTGATTTACGGTAGCCGAAGTAATTTAGGTGATTCTGGTATAGCTTGTTATGATTTTTAGCATTTTTTTGTAATTTTAAAGTGATTGGGCTTAGTTTGTTACATGTAAAGTGTAGTTGGGGGTGATTTTTGATAGCCGAAGTAATTTAGGTGAGTTTGGCCTAGTTTGCTATGGTTAGTAGCATTTTTTTGTAATTTAAAAGTGATTGGGTTTAGTTTGTTGTGGTAAGGGTTAGTTGGTGATGATTTAGAGTAGCCGAAGTAATTTAGGTGATTCTGGCATAGTTTGTTATGATTTGTACACCTTTTTTTGTAATTGTAAGATGATATGGTTTGGTTTGTTGTGGCAAGGGATAGTTGGGGGTGATTTACGGTAGCCGAAGTAATTTAGGTGATTCTGGTATAGTTTGTTATGATTTTTAGCATTTTTTGTAATTTTAAAGTGATTGGGCTTAGTTTGTTGCTGTAAAGTGTAGTTGGGAATGATTTTTGATAGCCGAAATAATTTAGGTGAGTTTGGCATAGTTTGCTATGGTTAGTAGCATTTTTTTGTAATTTAAAAGTGATTGGGTTTAGTATGTTGTGGTAAGTGTTAGTTGGTGATGATTTATGGTAGCCGAAGTAATTTAGGTGAGTTTGGCTTATTTTGCTATGGTTACAAGCATTTTTTTGTAATTTAAATGTTATTGGGTTTAGTTTGTTGTGGTAAGGGTTAGTTGGTGATGATTTAGAGTAGCCGAAGTAATTTAGGTGAGTCTGCCATAGTTTGTTATGATTTGTACACCTTTTTTTGTAATTTTAAGATTATATGGTTTGGTTTGTTGTGGTAAGGGATAGTTGGGGGTGATTTACGGTAGCCGAAGTAATTTAGGTGATTCTGGTATATTTTGTTATGATTTTTAGCATTTTTTAGTAATTTTAAAGTGATTGGGCTTAGTTTGTTGCTGTAAAGTGTATTTGGGGGTGATTTTTAATAGCCGAAGTAATTTAGGTTAGTTTGGCATAGTTTGCTATGGTTAGTAGCATTTTTTTGTAATTTAAAAGTGATTGGGTTTAGTTTGTTGTGGTAAGGGTTAGTTGGTGATGATTTAGAGTAGCCGAAGTAATTTAGGTGAGTTTGGCATAGTTTGCTATGGTTACTAGCATTTTTTTGTAATTTAAAAGTGATTGGGTTTAGTTTGTTGTGGTAAGGGTTAGTTGGTGATGATTTAGTGTAGCCGAAGTAATTTAGGTGAGTCTGGCATAATTTGTTATGATTTGTACACCTTTTTGTGTAATTTTTAGATGATATGGTTTGGTTTGTTGTGGTAAGAGATAGTTGGGGGTGATTTACGTTAGCCGAAGTAATTTAGGTGATTCTGGTATAGTTTGTTATGATTTTTAGCATTTTTTGTAATTTTAAAGTGATTGGGCTTAGTTTGTTGCTGTAAAGTGTAGTTGGGGGTGATTTTTGATAGCCGAAATAATTTATGTGAGTTTGGCATAGTTTGCTATGGTTAGTAGCATTTTTTTGTAATTTAAAAGTGATTGGGTTTAGTTTGTTGTGGTAAGGGTTAGTTGGTGATGATTTATTGTAGCCGAAGTAATTTAGGTGAGTTTGGCATAGTTTGCTATGGTTACTAGAATTTTTTTGTAATTTAAAAGTGATTGGGTTTAGTTTGTTGTGGTAAGGGTTAGTTTGTGATGATTTAGAGTAGCCGAAGTAATTTAGGTGAGTCTGGCATAGTTTGTTATGATTTGTACACCTTTTTTTTAATCTTAAGATGATATGGTTTGGTTTGTTGTGGCAAGGGATAGTTGGGGGTGATTTACGGTAGCCGAAGTAATTTAGGTGATTCTGGTATAGTTTGTTATGATTTTTAGCATTTTTTTGTAATTTTAAAGTTATTGGGCTTATTTTGTTGCTGTAAAGTGTAGTTGGGGGTGATTTTTGATAGCCGAAGTAATTTAAGTGAGTTTGGCATAGTTTGCTATGGTTAGTAGCATTTTTTTGTAATTTAAAAGTGATTGGGTTTATTTTGTTGTGGTAAGGGTTATTTGGTGATGATTTATGATAGCCGAAGTAATTTAGGTGAGTTTGGCATAGTTTGCTATGGTTACTAGCATTTGTTTGTAATTTAAAAGTGATTGGGTTTAGTTTGTTGTGGTAAGGGTTAGTTGGTGATGATTTAGTATAGCCGAAGTAATTTAGGTGAGTCTGGCATAATTTGTTATGATTTGTACACCTTTTTGTGTAATTTTAAGATGATATGGTTTGGTTTGTTTTGGTAAGGGATAGTTGGGGGTGATTTACGTTAGCCGAAGTAATTTAGGTGATTCTGGTATAGTTTGTTGTGATTTTTAGCATTTTTTTGTAATTTTAAAGTAATTGGGCTTAGTTTGTTGCTGTAACGTGTAGTTGGGGGTGATTTTTGATAGCCGAAGTAATTTAGGTGAGTTTGGCATAGTTTGCTATGGTTAGTAGCATTTTTTTGTAATTTAAAAGTGATTGGGTTTATTTTGTTGTGGTAAGGGTTAGTTGGTGATGATTTATGATAGTTGAAGTAATTTAGGTGAGTTTGGCATAGTTTGCTATGGTTACTAGCATTTTTTTGTAATTTAAAAGTGATTGGGTTTATTTTGTTGTGGTAAGGGTTAGCTGGTGATGATTTATGGTAGCCGAAGTAATTTAGGTGAGTTTGGCATAGTTTGCTATGGTTACTAGCATTTTTTGTAATTTAAAAGGGATTGGGTTTAGTTTGTTGTGGTAAAGGTTAGTTGGTGATGATTTAGAGTAGCCAAAGTAATTTAGGTGTGTCTGGCATAGTTTGTTATGGTTTGTACAACTTTTTTTGTAATTTTAAGATGATATGGTTTGGTTTGTTGTGGTAAGGGATAGTTGGGGGTGATTTACGGTAGCCGAAGTAATTTAGGTGATTCTGGTATAGTTTGTTATGATTTTTAGCATTTTTTGTAATTTTAAAGTGATTGGGCTTAATTTGGTGCTGTAAAGTGTAGTTGGGGGTGATTTTTGATTGCCGAAGTAATTTGGGTGAGTTTGGCATAGTTTGCTATGGTTAGTAGCATTTTTTTGTAATTTAAAAGTGATTGGGTTTAGTTTGTTGTGGTAAGGGTTAGTTGGTGATGATTTATGGTAGCCGAAGTAATTTAGGTGAGTTTGGCATGGTTTGCTATGGTTACTAGCATTTTTTTGCAATTTAAAAGTGATTGGGTTTAGTTTGTTGTGGTAAGGGTTAGTTGGTGATGATTTAGAGTAGCCGAAGTAATTTAGGTGAGTCTGCCATAGTTTGTTATGATTTGTATACCTTTTTTTGTAATTTTAAGATTATATGGTTTGGTTTGTTGTGGTAAGGGATAGTTGGGGGTGATTTACGGTAGCCGAAGTAATTTAGGTGATTCTGGTATAGTTTGTTATGATTTTTAGCATTTTTTTGTAATTTTAAAGTGATTGGGCTTAGTTTGTTGCTGTAAAGTGTAGTTGGGGGTGATTTTGCATAGCCGAAATAATTTAGGTGAGTTTGGCATAGTTTGCTATGTTTAGTAGCATTTTTTTGTAATTTAAAAGTGATTGGGTTTAGTTTGTTGTGGTAAGGGTTAGTTGGTGATGATTTAGAGTAGCCGAAGTAATTTAGGTGAGTCTGGCATAGTTTGTTATGATTTGTACACCTTTTTTTGTAATTTTAAGATGATATGGTTTGGTTTGTTGTGGTGAGGGATAGTTGGGGGTGATTTACGGTAGCCTAAGTAATTTAGGTGATTCTGGTATAGTTTGTTATGATTTTTAGCATTTTTTGTAATTTTAAAGTGATTGGGCTTAGTTTGTTGCTGTAAAGTGTAGTTGGGGGTGATTTTTGATAGCCGAAGTAATTTAGGTGAGTTTGGCATAGTTTGCTAGGGTTAGTAGCATTTTTTTGTAATATAAAATTGATTAGTTTTAGTTTGTTGTGGTAAGGGTTAGTTGGTGATGATTTATGGTAGCCGAAGTAATTTGGGTGAGTTTGACATAGTTTGCTGTGGTTACTAGCATTTTTTTGTAATTTAAAAATGATTGGGTTTAGTTTGTTGTGGTAAGGGTTAGTTGGTGATGATTTAGAGTAGCCGAAGTAATTTAGGTGAGTCTGGCATAGTTTGTTATGATTTGTACACCTATTTTTGTAATTTTAAGATGATATGGTTTGGTTTGTTGTGGTAAGGGAAATTGGGGGTGATTTACGGTAGCCGAAGTAATTTAGGTGATTCTGGTATAGTTTGTTATGATTTTTAGCAATTTTTTGTAATTTTAAAGTGATTGGGTTTAATTTGTTGCTGTAAAGTGTAGTTGGGGGTGATTTTTGATAGCCGAAATAATTTAGGTGAGTTTGGCATAGTTTGCTATGGTTAGTAGCATTTTTTTGTAATTTAAAAGTGATTGGGTTTAGTTTGTTGTGGTAAGGGTTAGTTGGTGATGATTTATGGTAGCCGAAGTAATTTAGGTGAGTTTGGCATAGTTTGCTATGGTGACTAGCATTTTTTTGTAATTTAAAAGTGAATGGGTTTAGTTTGTTGTGTTAAGGGTTAGTTGGTGATGATTTAGAGTAGCCGAAGTAATTTAGGTGAGTCTGGCATAGTTTGTTATGATTTGTACACCTTTTTTTGAAATTTTAAGATGATATGGTTTGGTTTGTTGTGGTAAGGGATAGTTGGGGGTGATTTACGGTAGCCGAAGTAATTTAGGTGATTCTGGTATAGTTTGTTATGATTATTAGCATTTTGTTGTCATTTTAAAGTGATTGGGCTTAGTTTGTTGCTGTAAAGTGTAGTTGGGGGTGATTTTTGATAGCCGAAGTAATTTATGTTAGTTTGGCATAGTTTGCTATGGTTAGTAGCATTTTTTTGTAATTTAAAAATGATTAGGTTTAGTTTGTTGTGGTAAGTGTTAGTTCATGATGATTTATGGTAGCCGAAGTAATTTAGGTGAGTTTGGCATAGTTTGCTATGGTTACTAGCATTTTTTTGTAATTTAAAAGTGATTGGGTTTAGTTTGTTGTGGTAAGGATTAGTTGGTGATGATTTAGAGTAGCCGAAGTAATTTAGGTGAGTCTGGCATAGTTTGTTATGATTTGTACATCTTTTTTTTAATTTTAAGATGATATGGTTTGGTTTGTTGTGGCAAGGGATAATTGGGGGTGATTTACGGTAGCCGAAGTAATTTAGGTGATTCTGGTATAGTTTGTTATGATTTTTAGCATTTTTTTGAAATTTTAAAGTGATTGGGCTTAGTTTGTTGCTGTAAAGTGTAGTTGGGGGTGATTTTTGATAGCCGAAGTAATTTAGGTGAGTTTGGCATAGTTTGCTATGGTTAGTAGCATTTTTTTGTAATTTAAAAGTGATTGGGTTTATTTTGTTGTGGTAAGGGTTAGTTGGTGATGATTTAGAATAGCCGAAGTAACTTAGTTGAGTCTGGCATAGTTTGTTATGATTTTACACCTTTTTTGTAATTTTAAGATGATATGGTTTGGTTTGTTGTTGTAAGGGATAGTTGGGGGTGATTTACGGTAGCCGAAGTAATTTATGTGATTCTTGTATAGTTTGTTATGATTTTTAGCATTTTTTTGTAATTTTAAAGTAATAGGGCATAGTTTGTGTCTGTAAAGTGTAGTTGGGGGTGATTTTTGATAGCCGAAGTAATTTAGGTGAGTTTGGCATTGTTTGCTATGGTTAGTAGCATTTTTTTGTAATTTAAAAGTGATTGGGTTTAGTTTCTTGTGGTAAGGGTTAGTTGGTGATGATTTAGAATAGCCGAAGTAATTTAGGTGAGTCTGGCATAGTTTGTTATGATTTGTACACCTTTTTTTGTAATTTTAAGATGATATGGTTTGGTTTGTTGTGGTAAGGAATAGTTGGTGATGATTTATGGTAGCCGAAGTAATTTAGGTGATTCTGGTATAGTTTGTTTTGATTTTTAGCATTTTGTTGTCATTTTAAAGTGATTGGGCTTAGTTTGTTGCTGTAAAGTGTAGTTGGGGGTGATTTTTGATAGCCGAAGTAATTTAGGTGAGTTTGGCATAATTTGCTATGGTTAGTAGCATTTTTTTGTAATTTAAAAGTGATTGGGTTTAGTTTGTTGTGGTAAGGGTTAGTTGGTGATGATTTATGTTAGCCGAAGTAATTTAGGTGAGTTTGGCATAGTTTGCTATAGTTACTAGCATTTTTTTGAAATTTAAAATTGAATGGGTTTAGTTTCTTGTGGTAAGGGTTAGTTGGTGATGATTTAGAGTAGCCGAAGTAATTTAGGTGAGTCTGGCATAGTTTGTTATGATTTGTACACCTTTTTTTGTAATTTTAAGATGATATGGTTTGGTTTGTTGTGGTAAAGAATAGTTGGGGGTGATTTACGGTAGCCGAAGTAATTTAGGTGATTCTGGTATAGTTTGTTTTGATTTTTAGCATTTTTTTGTAATTTTAAAGTGATTGGTCTTAGTTTGTTGCTGTAAAGTGTAGTTGGGGGTGATTTTTGATAGCCGAAGTAATTTAGGTGAGTTTGGCATAGTTTGCTATGGTTAGTAGCATTTTTTTGTAATTTAAAAGTGATTGGGTTTAGTTTGTTGTGGTAAGGGTTAGTTGGTAATGATTTAGAGTAGCCGAAGTAATTTAGGTGAGTCTGGCATAGTTTGTTATGATTTGTACACCTTTTTTTGTAATTTTAAGATGATATGGTTTGGTTTGTTGTGGTAAGGGATAGTTGGGGGTGATTTACTGTAGCCGAAGTAATTTAGGTGATTCTGGTATAGTTTGTTATGATTTTTAGAATTTTTTTGTAATTTTAAAGTGATTGGGCTTACTTTGTTGCTGTAAAGTGTATTTGGGGGTGATTTTTGATAGCCGAAGTAATTTAGGTGAGTTTGGCATAGTTTGCTATGGTTAGTAGAATTTTTTTGTAATTTAAAAGTGATTGGGTTTAGTTTGTTGTGGTAAGGGTTAGTTGGTGATGATTTATGGTAGCCGAAGTAATTTAGGTGAGTTTGGCATGGTTTGCTATGGTTACTAGCATTTTTTTGTAATTTAAAAGTGAATGGGTTTAGTTTGTTGTGGTAAGGGTTAGTTGGTGATAATTTAGAGTAGCCGAAGTAATTTAGGTGAGTCTGGCATAGTTTGTTATGATTTGTACACCTTTTTTTGTAATTTTAAGATGATATGGTTTGGTTTGTTGTGGTAAGGGATAGTTGGGGGTGATTTACGGTAGCCGAAGTAATTTAGGTGATTCTGGTATAGTTTGTTATGATTTTTAGCATTTTGTTGTCATTTTAAAGTGATTGGGCTTAGTTTGTTGCTGTAAAGTGTAGTTGGGGGTGATTTTTGATAGCCGAAGTAATTTAGGTGAGTTTGGCAGAATTTGCTATGGTTAGTAGCATTTTTTTGTAATTTAAAAGTGATTGGGTTTAGTTTGTTGTGGTAAGTGTTAGTTCATGATGATTTATGGTAGCCGAAGTAATTTAGGTGAGTTTGGCATAGTTTGCAAAGGTTACTAGCATTTTTTTAAATTTAAAATTGATTGGGTTTAGTTTGTTGTGGTAAGGGTTAGTTTGTGATGATTTAGAGTAGCCGAAGTAATTTAGGTGAGTCTGGCATAGTTTGTTATGATTTGTACACCTTTTTTTTAATTTTAAGATGATATGGTTTGGTTTGTTGTGGCAAGGGATAGTTGGGGGTGATTTACGGTAGCCGAAGTAATTTAGGTGATTCTGGTATAGTTTGTTATGATTTTTAGCATTTTTTTGTAATTTTAAAGTGATTGGGCTTAGTTTGTTGCTGTAAAGTGTAGTTGGGGGTGATTTTTGATAGCCGAAGTAATTTAGGTGAGTTTGGCATAGTTTGCTATGGTTACTAGCATTTTTTTGTAATTTAAAAGTGATTGGGTTTAGTTTGTTGTGGTAAGGGTTAGTTGGTGATGATTTAGAGTAGCCGAAGTAATTTAGGTGAGTCTGGCATAGTTTTTTATGATTTGTACACCTTTTTTTGTAATTTTAAGATGATATGGTTTGGTTTGTTGTGGTAAGGGATAGTTGGGGGTGATTTACGGTAGCCGAAGTAATTAAGGTGATTCTGGTATAGTTTGTTATGATTTTTAGCATTTTTTTGTAATTTTAAAGTAATTGGGCTTAGTTTGTTGCTGTAAAGTGTAGTTGGGGGTGATTTTTGATAGCCGAAGTAATTTAGGTGAGTTTGGCATAGTTTGCTATATATAGTAGCATGTTTTTGTAATTTAAAATTGATTGGGTTTAGTTTGTTGTGGTAAGGGTTAGTTGGTGATTAATTATGGTAGCCGAAGTAATTTAGGTGAGTTTGGCATAGTTTGCTATGGTTAGAAGCATTTTTTTGTAATTTAAAAGTGATTGGGTTTAGTTTGTTGTGGTAAGGGTTAGTTGGTGATGATTTAGAGTAGCCGAAGTAATTTATGTGAGTCTGGCATAGTTTGTTATGATTTGTACACCTTTTTTTGTAATTTTAAGATGATATGGTTTGGTTTGTTTTGGTAAGGGATAGTTGGGGGTGATTTACGGTAGCCGAAGTAATTAAGGTGATTCTGGTATAGTTTGTTATGATTTTTAGCATTTTTTTGTAATTTTAAAGTGATTGGGCTTAGTTTGTTGCTGTAAAGTGTAGTTGGGGATGATTTTTGATAGCCGAAGTAAATTAGGTGAGTTTGGCATAGTTTGCTATGGTTAGTAGCATTTTTTTGTAATTTAAAACTGATTGGGTTTAGTTTGTTGTGGTAAGGGTTAGTTGGTGATGATTTATGATAGCCGAAGTAATTTAGGTGAGTTTGGCATAGTTTGCTATGGTTACTAGCATTTTTTTGTAATTTAAAAGTGATTGGGTTTAGTTTGTTGTGGTAAGGGTTAGTTGGTGATGATTTAGTGTAGCCGAAGTAATTTAGGTGAGACTGGCATAATTTGTTATGATTTGTACACCTTTTTTTGTAATTTTAATATGATATGGTTTGGTTTGTTGTGGTAAGGGATAGTTGGGGGTGATTTACGGTAGCCGAAGTAATTTAGGTGATTCTGGTATAGCTTGTTATGATTTTTAGCATTTTTTTGTAATTTTAAAGTGATTGGGCTTAGTTTGTTACTGTAAAGTGTAGTTGGGGGTGATTTTTGATAGCCGAAGTAATTTAGGTGAGTTTGGCCTAGTTTGCTATGGTTAGTAGCATTTTTTTGTAATTTAAAAGTGATTGGGTTTAGTTTGTTGTGGTAAGGGTTAGTTGGTGATGATTTAGAGTAGCCGAAGTAATTTAGGTGATTCTGGCATAGTTTGTTATGATTTGTACACCTTTTTTTGTAATTGTAAGATGATATGGTTTGGTTTGTTGTGGCAAGGGATAGTTGGGGGTGATTTACGGTAGCCGAAGTAATTTAGGTGATTCTGGTATAGTTTGTTATGATTTTTAGCATTTTTTGTAATTTTAAAGTGATTGGGCTTAGTTTGTTGCTGTAAAGTGTAGTTGGGAATGATTTTTGATAGCCGAAATAATTTAGGTGAGTTTGGCATAGTTTGCTATGGTTAGTAGCATTTTTTTGTAATTTAAAAGTGATTGGGTTTAGTATGTTGTGGTAAGAGTTAGTTGGTGATGATTTATGGTAGCCGAAGTAATTTAGGTGAGTTTGGCTTATTTTGCTATGGTTACAAGCATTTTTTTGTAATTTAAATGTTATTGGGTTTAGTTTGTTGTGGTAAGGGTTAGTTGGTGATGATTTAGAGTAGCCGAAGTAATTTAGGTGAGTCTGCCATAGTTTGTTATGATTTGTACACCTTTTTTTGTAATTTTAAGATTATATGGTTTGGTTTGTTGTGGTAAGGGATAGTTGGGGGTGATTTACGGTAGCCGAAGTAATTTAGGTGATTCTGGTATATTTTGTTATGATTTTTAGCATTTTTTAGTAATTTTAAAGTGATTGGGCTTAGTTTGTTGCTGTAAAGTGTATTTGGGGGTGATTTTTAATAGCCGAAATAATTTATGTGAGTTTGGCATAGTTTGCTATGGTTAGTAGCATTTTTTTGTAATTTAAAAGTGATTGGGTTTAGTTTGTTGTGGTAAGGGTTAGTTGGTGATGATTTATTGTAGCCGAAGTAATTTAGGTGAGTTTGGCATAGTTTGCTATGGTTACTAGAATTTTTTTGTAATTTAAAAGTGATTGGGTTTAGTTTGTTGTGGTAAGGGTTAGTTTGTGATGATTTAGAGTAGCCGAAGTAATTTAGGTGAGTCTGGCATAGTTTGTTATGATTTGTACACCTTTTTTTTAATCTTAAGATGATATGGTTTGGTTTGTTGTGGCAAGGGATAGTTGGGGGTGATTTACGGTAGCCGAAGTAATTTAGGTGATTCTGGTATAGTTTGTTATGATTTTTAGCATTTTTTTGTAATTTTAAAGTTATTGGGCTTATTTTGTTGCTGTAAAGTGTAGTTGGGGGTGATTTTTGATAGCCGAAGTAATTTAGGTGAGTTTGGCATAGTTTGCTATGGTTAGTAGCATTTTTTTGTAATTTAAAAGTGATTGGGTTTATTTTGTTGTGGTAAGGGTTATTTGGTGATGATTTATGATAGCCGAAGTAATTTAGGTGAGTTTGGCATAGTTTGCTATGGTTACTAGCATTTGTTTGTAATTTAAAAGTGATTGGGTTTAGTTTGTTGTGGTAAGGGTTAGTTGGTGATGATTTAGTATAGCCGAAGTAATTTAGGTGAGTCTGGCATAATTTGTTATGATTTGTACACCTTTTTGTGTAATTTTAAGATGATATGGTTTGGTTTGTTTTGGTAAGGGATAGTTGGGGGTGATTTACGTTAGCCGAAGTAATTTAGGTGATTCTGGTATAGTTTATTGTGATTTTTAGCATTTTTTTGTAATTTTAAAGTAATTGGGCTTAGTTTGTTGCTGTAACGTGTAGTTGGGGGTGATTTTTGATAGCCGAAGTAATTTAGGTGAGTTTGGCATAGTTTGCTATGGTTAGTAGCATTTTTTTGTAATTTAAAAGTGATTGGGTTTAGTTTGTTGTGGTAAGGGTTAGTTGGTGATGATTTATAGTAGCCGAAGTAATTTAGGTGAGTTTGGCATAGTTTGCTATGGTTACTAGCATTTTTTGTAATTTAAAAGGGATTGGGTTTAGTTTGTTGTGGTAAGGGTTAGTTGGTGATGATTTAGAGTAGCCAAAGTAATTTAGGTGTGTCTGGCATAGTTTGTTATGATTTGTACACCTTTTTTTGTAATTTTAAGATTATATGGTTTGGTTTGTTGTGGTAAGAGATAGTTGGGGGTGATTTACGTTAGCCGAAGTAATTTAGGTGATTCTGGTATAGTTTGTTATGATTTTTAGCATTTTTTTTAATTTTAAAGTGATTGGGCTTAGTTTGTTGCTGTAAAGTGTAGTTGGGGGTGATTTTTGATAGCCGAAGTAATTTAGGTGAGTTTGGCATAGTTTGCTATGGTTAGTAGCATTTTTTTGTAATTTAAAAGTGATTGGGTTTATTTTGTTGTGGTAAGGGTTAGTTGGTGATGATTTATGATAGTTGAAGTAATTTAGGTGAGTTTGGCATAGTTTGCTATGGTTACTAGCATTTTTTTGTAATTTAAAAGTGATTGGGTTTATTTTGTTGTGGTAAGGGTTAGCTGGTGATGATTTATGGTAGCCGAAGTAATTTAGGTGAGTTTGGCATAGTTTGCTATGGTTACTAGCATTTTTTGTAATTTAAAAGGGATTGGGTTTAGTTTGTTGTGGTAAAGGTTAGTTGGTGATGATTTAGAGTAGCCAAAGTAATTTAGGTGTGTCTGGCATAGTTTGTTATGGTTTGTACAACTTTTTTTGTAATTTTAAGATGATATGGTTTGGTTTGTTGTGGTAAGGGATAGTTGGGGGTGATTTACGGTAGCCGAAGTAATTTAGGTGATTCTGGTATAGTTTGTTATGATTTTTAGCATTTTTTGTAATTTTAAAGTGATTGGGCTTAATTTGGTGCTGTAAAGTGTAGTTGGGGGTGATTTTTGATTGCCGAAGTAATTTGGGTTAGTTTGGCATAGTTTGCTATGGTTAGTAGCATTTTTTTGTAATTTAAAAGTGATTGGGTTTAGTTTGTTGTGGTAAGGGTTAGTTGGTGATGATTTATGGTAGCCGAAGTAATTTAGGTGAGTTTGGCATGGTTTGCTATGGTTACTAGCATTTTTTTGCAATTTAAAAGTGATTGGGTTTAGTTTGTTGTGGTAAGGGTTAGTTGGTGATGATTTAGAGTAGCCGAAGTAATTTAGGTGAGTCTGCCATAGTTTGTTATGATTTGTATACCTTTTTTTGTAATTTTAAGATTATATGGTTTGGTTTGTTGTGGTAAGGGATAGTTGGGGGTGATTTACGGTAGCCGAAGTAATTTAGGTGATTCTGGTATAGTTTGTTATGATTTTTAGCATTTTTGTGTAATTTTAAAGTAATTGGGCTTAGTTTGTTGCTGTAACGTGTAGTTGGGGGTGATTTTTGATAGCCGAAGTAATTTAGGTGAGTTTGGCATAGTTTGCTATGGTTAGTAGCATTTTTTTGTAATTTAAAAGTGATTGGGTTTAGTTTGTTGTGGTAAGGGTTAGTTGGTGATGATTTATAGTAGCCGAAGTAATTTAGGTGAGTTTGGCATAGTTTGCTATGGTTACTAGCATTTTTTGTAATTTAAAAGGGATTGGGTTTAGTTTGTTGTGGTAAGGGTTAGTTGGTGATGATTTAGAGTAGCCAAAGTAATTTAGGTGTGTCTGGCATAGTTTGTTATGATTTGTACACCTTTTTTTGTAATTTTAAGATTATATGGTTTGGTTTGTTGTGGTAAGAGATAGTTGGGGGTGATTTACGTTAGCCGAAGTAATTTAGGTGATTCTGGTATAGTTTGTTATGATTTTTAGCATTTTTTTTAATTTTAAAGTGATTGGGCTTAGTTTGTTGCTGTAAAGTGTAGTTGGGGGTGATTTTTGATAGCCGAAGTAATTTAGGTGAGTTTGGCATAGTTTGCTATGGTTAGTAGCATTTTTTTGTAATTTAAAAGTGATTGGGTTTATTTTGTTGTGGTAAGGGTTAGTTGGTGATGATTTATGATAGTTGAAGTAATTTAGGTGAGTTTGGCATAGTTTGCTATGGTTACTAGCATTTTTTTGTAATTTAAAAGTGATTGGGTTTATTTTGTTGTGGTAAGGCTTAGCTGGTGATGATTTATGGTAGCCGAAGTAATTTAGGTGAGTTTGGCATAGTTTGCTATGGTTACTAGCATTTTTTGTAATTTAAAAGGGATTGGGTTTAGTTTGTTGTGGTAAAGGTTAGTTGGTGATGATTTAGAGTAGCCAAAGTAATTTAGGTGTGTCTGGCATAGTTTGTTATGGTTTGTACAACTTTTTTTGTAATTTTAAGATGATATGGTTTGGTTTGTTGTGGTAAGGGATAGTTGGGGGTGATTTACGGTAGCCGAAGTAATTTAGGTGATTCTGGTATAGTTTGTTATGATTTTTAGCATTTTTTGTAATTTTAAAGTGATTGGGCTTAATTTGGTGCTGTAAAGTGTAGTTGGGGGTGATTTTTGATTGCCGAAGTAATTTGGGTGAGTTTGGCATAGTTTGCTATGGTTAGTAGCATTTTTTTGTAATTTAAAAGTGATTGGGTTTAGTTTGTTGTGGTAAGGGTTAGTTGGTGATGATTTATGGTAGCCGAAGTAATTTAGGTGAGTTTGGCATGGTTTGCTATGGTTACTAGCATTTTTTTGCAATTTAAAAGTGATTGGGTTTAGTTTGTTGTGGTAAGGGTTAGTTGGTGATGATTTAGAGTAGCCGAAGTAATTTAGGTGAGTCTGCCATAGTTTGTTATGATTTGTATACCTTTTTTTGTAATTTTAAGATTATATGGTTTGGTTTGTTGTGGTAAGGGATAGTTGGGGGTGATTTACGGTAGCCGAAGTAATTTAGGTGATTCTGGTATAGTTTGTTATAATTTTTAGCATTTTTTTGTAATTTTAAAGTGATTGGGCTTAGTTTGTTGCTGTAAAGTGTAGTTGGGGGTGATTTTGCATAGCCGAAATAATTTAGGTGAGTTTGGCATAGTTTGCTATGTTTAGTAGCATTTTTTTGTAATTTAAAAGTGATTGGGTTTAGTTTGTTGTGGTAAGGGTTAGTTGGTGATGATTTAGAGTAGCCGAAGTAATTTAGGTGAGTCTGGCATAGTTTGTTATGATTTGTACACCTTTTTTTGTAATTTTAAGATGATATGGTTTGGTTTGTTGTGGTGAGGGATAGTTGGGGGTGATTTACGGTAGCCTAAGTAATTTAGGTGATTCTGGTATAGTTTGTTATGATTTTTAGCATTTTTTGTAATTTTAAAGTGATTGGGCTTAGTTTGTTGCTGTAAAGTGTAGTTGGGGGTGATTTTTGATAGCCGAAGTAATTTAGGTGAGTTTGGCATAGTTTGCTAGGGTTAGTAGCATTTTTTTGTAATATAAAATTGATTAGTTTTAGTTTGTTGTGGTAAGGGTTAGTTGGTGATGATTTATGGTAGCCGAAGTAATTTGGGTGAGTTTGACATAGTTTGCTGTGGTTACTAGCATTTTTTTGTAATTTAAAAATGATTGGGTTTAGTTTGTTGTGGTAAGGGTTAGTTGGTGATGATTTAGAGTAGCCGAAGTAATTTAGGTGAGTCTGGCATAGTTTGTTATGATTTGTACACCTATTTTTGTAATTTTAAGATGATATGGTTTGGTTTGTTGTGGTAAGGGAAATTGGGGGTGATTTACGGTAGCCGAAGTAATTTAGGTGATTCTGGTATAGTTTGTTATGATTTTTAGCATTTTTTTGTAATTTTAAAGTGATTGGGTTTAATTTGTTGCTGTAAAGTGTAGTTGGGGGTGATTTTTGATAGCCGAAATAATTTAGGTGAGTTTGGCATAGTTTGCTATGGTTAGTAGCATTTTTTTGTAATTTAAAAGTGATTGGGTTTAGTTTGTTGTGGTAAGGGTTAGTTGGTGATGATTTATGGTAGCCGAAGTAATTTAGGTGAGTTTCGCATAGTTTGCTATGGTGACTAGCATTTTTTTGTAATTTAAAAGTGAATGGGTTTAGTTTGTTGTGTTAAGGGTTAGTTGGTGATGATTTAGAGTAGCCGAAGTAATTTAGGTGAGTCTGGCATAGTTTGTTATGATTTGTACACCTTTTTTTGAAATTTTAAGATGATATGGTTTGGTTTGTTGTGGTAAGGGATAGTTGGGGGTGATTTACGGTAGCCGAAGTAATTTAGGTGATTCTGGTATAGTTTGTTATGATTATTAGCATTTTGTTGTCATTTTAAAGTGATTGGGCTTAGTTTGTTGCTGTAAAGTGTAGTTGGGGGTGATTTTTGATAGCCGAAGTAATTTATGTTAGTTTGGCATAGTTTGCTATGGTTAGTAGCATTTTTTTGTAATTTAAAAATGATTAGGTTTAGTTTGTTGTGGTAAGTGTTAGTTCATGATGATTTATGGTAGCCGAAGTAATTTAGGTGAGTTTGGCATAGTTTGCTATGGTTACTAGCATTTTTTTGTAATTTAAAAGTGATTGGGTTTAGTTTGTTGTGGTAAGGATTAGTTGGTGATGATTTAGAGTAGCCGAAGTAATTTAGGTGAGTCTGGCATAGTTTGTTATGATTTGTACATCTTTTTTTTAATTTTAAGATGATATGGTTTGGTTTGTTGTGGCAAGGGATAATTGGGGGTGATTTACGGTAGCCGAAGTAATTTAGGTGATTCTGGTATAGTTTGTTATGATTTTTAGCATTTTTTTGAAATTTTAAAGTGATTGGGCTTAGTTTGTTGCTGTAAAGTGTAGTTGGGGGTGATTTTTGATAGCCGAAGTAATTTAGGTGAGTTTGGCATAGTTTGCTATGGTTAGTAGCATTTTTTTGTAATTTAAAAGTGATTGGGTTTATTTTGTTATGGTAAGGGTTAGTTGGTGATGATTTAGAATAGCCGAAGTAACTTAGTTGAGTCTGGCATAGTTTGTTATGATTTTACACCTTTTTTGTAATTTTAAGATGATATGGTTTGGTTTGTTGTTGTAAGGGATAGTTGGGGGTGATTTACGGTAGCCGAAGTAATTTATGTGATTCTGGTATAGTTTGTTATGATTTTTAGCATTTTTTTGTAATTTTAAAGTAATAGGGCATAGTTTGTGTCTGTAAAGTGTAGTTGGGGGTGATTTTTGATAGCCGAAGTAATTTAGGTGAGTTTGGCATTGTTTGCTATGGTTAGTAGCATTTTTTTGTAATTTAAAAGTGATTGGGTTTAGTTTCTTGTGGTAAGGGTTAGTTGGTGATGATTTAGAATAGCCGAAGTAATTTAGGTGAGTCTGGCATAGTTTGTTATGATTTGTACACCTTTTTTTGTAATTTTAAGATGATATGGTTTGGTTTGTTGTGGTAAGGAATAGTTGGTGATGATTTATGGTAGCCGAAGTAATTTAGGTGATTCTGGTATAGTTTGTTTTGATTTTTAGCATTTTGTTGTCATTTTAAAGTGATTGGGCTTAGTTTGTTGCTGTAAAGTGTAGTTGGGGGTGATTTTTGATAGCCGAAGTAATTTAGGTGAGTTTGGCATAATTTGCTATGGTTAGTAGCATTTTTTTGTAATTTAAAAGTGATTGGGTTTAGTTTGTTGTGGTAAGGGTTAGTTGGTGATGATTTATGTTAGCCGAAGTAATTTAGGTGAGTTTGGCATAGTTTGCTATAGTTACTAGCATTTTTTTGAAATTTAAAAGTGAATGGGTTTAGTTTCTTGTGGTAAGGGTTAGTTGGTGATGATTTAGAGTAGCCGAAGTAATTTAGGTGAGTCTGGCATAGTTTGTTATGATTTGTACACCTTTTTTTGTAATTTTAAGATGATATGGTTTGGTTTGTTGTGGTAAAGAATAGTTGGGGGTGATTTACGGTAGCCGAAGTAATTTAGGTGATTCTGGTATAGTTTGTTTTGATTTTTAGCATTTTTTTGTAATTTTAAAGTGATTGGTCTTAGTTTGTTGCTGTAAAGTGTAGTTGGGGGTGATTTTTGATAGCCGAAGTAATTTAGGTGAGTTTGGCATAGTTTGCTATGGTTAGTAGCATTTTTTTGTAATTTAAAAGTGATTGGGTTTAGTTTGTTGTGGTAAGGGTTAGTTGGTAATGATTTAGAGTAGCCGAAGTAATTTAGGTGAGTCTGGCATAGTTTGTTATGATTTGTACACCTTTTTTTGTAATTTTAAGATGATATGGTTTGGTTTGTTGTGGTAAGGGATAGTTGGGGGTGATTTACTGTAGCCGAAGTAATTTAGGTGATTCTGGTATAGTTTGTTATGATTTTTAGCATTTTTTTGTAATTTTAAAGTGATTGGGCTTACTTTGTTGCTGTAAAGTGTATTTGGGGGTGATTTTTGATAGCCGAAGTAATTTAGGTGAGTTTGGCATAGTTTGCTATGGTTAGTAGAATTTTTTTGTAATTTAAAAGTGATTGGGTTTAGTTTGTTGTGGTAAGGGTTAGTTGGTGATG
This sequence comes from Eledona agricola, assembly GCA_964023215.1. Lineage (NCBI taxonomy): Eukaryota > Metazoa > Arthropoda > Insecta > Coleoptera > Tenebrionidae > Eledona > Eledona agricola. The sequence continues at coordinate 1,333,560 of CAXIEJ010000179.1, forward strand.
ATTTATGGTAGCCGAAGTAATTTAGGTGAGTTTGGCATTGTTTGCTATGGTTACAAACATTTTTTTGTACTTTAAAAGTGATTGGGTTTAGTTTGTTGTGGAAGGGTTAGTTGGTGATGATTTAGAGTAGCTGAAGTAATTTAGGTGAGGCTGGCATAGTTTGTTATGATTTGTACACCTTTTTTTGTAATTTTAAGATGATATGGTTTGGTTTGTTGTGGTAAGGGATGGTTGGGGGTGATTTACGGTAGCCGAAGTAATTTAGGTGATTCTGGTATAGTTTGTTATGATTTTTAGCATTTTTTTGTAATTTTAAAGTGATTGGGCTTAGTTTGTTGCTGTAAAGTGTAGTTGGGGGTGATTTTTGATAGCCGAAGTAATTTAGGTGAATTTGGCATAGTTTGCCATGGTTAGTAGCATTTTTTTGTAATTTAAAAGTGATTGGGTTTAGTTTGTTGTAATAAGGGTTAGTTGGTGATGATTTATGGTAGCCGAAGTAATTTAGGTGAGTTTGGCATAGTTTGCTATGGTTACTAGCATTTTTTTGTAATTTAAAAGTGATTGGGTTTAGTTTGTTATGGTAAGGGTTAGTTGGTGATGATTTAGAGTAGCCGAAGTAATTTAGGTGTGTCTGGCATAGTTTGTTATGATTTGTACACCTTTTTTTGTAATTTTAAGATGCTATGGTTTGGTTTGTTGTGGTAAGGGATAGTTGGGGGTGATTTACGGTAGCCGAAGTAATTTAGGTGATTCTGGTATAGTTTGTTATGATTTTTAGCATTTTTTTGTAATTTTAAAGTGATTGGGTTTAATTTGCTGCTGTAAAGTGTAGTTGGGGGTGATTTTTGATAGCCGAAGTAATTTAGGTGAGTTTGGCATCGTTTGCTATGGTTAGTAGCATTTTTTTGTAATTTAAAAGTGATTGGGTTTAGTTTGTTGTGGTAAGTGTTAGTTCGTGATGATTTATGGTAGCCGAAGTAATTTAGGTGAGTTTGGCATAGTTTGCTATGGTTACTAGCATTTTTTTGTAATTTAAAAGTGATTGGGTTTAGTTTGTTGTGGTAAGGGTTAGTTGGTAATGATTCAGAGTAGCCGAAGTAATTTAGGTGAGTCTGGCATAGTTTGTTATGATTTGTACACCTTTTTTTGTAATCTTAAGATGATATGGTTTGGTTTGTTGGGGTAAGGGATAGTTGGGGGTGATTTACGGTAGCCGAAGTAATTTAGGTGATTCTGGTATAGTTTGTTATGATTTTTAGCATTTTTTTGTAGTTATAAAGTGATTGGGCTTAGTTTGTTGCTGTAAAATGTAGTTGGGGGTGCTTTTTGATAGCCGAAATAATTGAGGTGAGTTTGGCATAGTTTGCTATGGTTAGTAGCATTTTTTTGTAATTTAAAAGTGATTGGGTTTAGTTTGTTGTTGTAAGGGTTAGTTGGTGATGATTTATGGTAGCCGAAGTAATTTAGGTGAGTTTGGCATAGTTTGCTATGGTTACTAGCATTTTTTTGTAATTAAAATGTTATTGGGTTTAGTTTGTTGTGGTAAGGGTGAGTTGGTGATCATTTAGAGTAGCCGAAGTAATTTAGGTGAGTCTGGCATTGTTTGTTATGATTTGTACACCTTTTTTTGTAATTTTAAGATAATATGGTTTGGTTTGTTGTGGTAAGGGATAGTTGGGGGTGATTTACGGTAGCCGAAGTAATTTAGGTGATTCTGGTATAGTTTGTTATGATTTTTAGCATTTTTTTGTAATTTTAAAGTGATTAGGCTTAGTTTGTTGCTGTAAAGTGTAGTTGGGGGTGATTTTTGATAGCCGAAGTAATTTAGGTGAGTTTGGCATAATTTGCTATGGTTAGTAGCATTTTTTTGTAATTTAAAAGTGATTGGGTTTAGTTTGTTGTGGTAAGGGTTAGTTGGTGATGATTTATGTTAGCCGAAGTAATTTAGGTGAGTTTGGCATAGTTTGCTATAGTTACTAGCATTTTTTTGAAATTTAAAAGTGAATGGGTTTAGTTTCTTGTGGTAAGGGTTAGTTGGTGATGATTTAGAGTAGCCGAAGTAATTTAGGTGAGTCTGGCATAGTTTGTTATGATTTGTACACCTTTTTTTGTAATTTTAAGATGATATGGTTTGGTTTGTTGTGGTAAAGAATAGTTGGGGGTGATTTACGGTAGCCGAAGTAATTTAGGTGATTCTGGTATAGTTTGTTTTGATTTTTAGCATTTTTTTGTAATTTTAAAGTGATTGGTCTTAGTTTGTTGCTGTAAAGTGTAGTTGGGGGTGATTTTTGATAGCCGAAGTAATTTAGGTGAGTTTGGCATAGTTTGCTATGGTTAGTAGCATTTTTTTGTAATTTAAAAGTGATTGGGTTTAGTTTGTTGTGGTAAGGGTTAGTTGGTAATGATTTAGAGTAGCCGAAGTAATTTAGGTGAGTCTGGCATAGTTTGTTATGATTTGTACACCTTTTTTTGTAATTTTAAGATGATATGGTTTGGTTTGTTGTGGTAAGGGATAGTTGGGGGTGATTTACTGTAGCCGAAGTAATTTAGGTGATTCTGGTATAGTTTGTTATGATTTTTAGCATTTTTTTGTAATTTTAAAGTGATTGGGCTTACTTTGTTGCTGTAAAGTGTATTTGGGGGTGATTTTTGATAGCCGAAGTAATTTAGGTGAGTTTGGCATAGTTTGCTATGGTTAGTAGAATTTTTTTGTAATTTAAAAGTGATTGGGTTTAGTTTGTTGTGGTAAGGGTTAGTTGGTGATGATTTATGGTAGCCGAAGTAATTTAGGTGAGTTTGGCATTGTTTGCTATGGTTACAATCATTTTTTTGTACTTTAAAAGTGATTGGGTTTAGTTTGTTGTGGAAGGGTTAGTTGGTGATGATTTAGAGTAGCCGAAGTAATTTAGGTGAGGCTGGCATAGTTTGTTATGATTTGTACACCTTTTTTTGTAATTTTAAGATGATATGGTTTGGTTTGTTGTGGTAAGGGATGGTTGGGGGTGATTTACGGTAGCCGAAGTAATTTAGGTGATTCTGGTATAGTTTGTTATGATTTTTAGCATTTTTTTGTAATTTTAAAGTGATTGGGCTTAGTTTGTTGCTGTAAAGTGTAGTTGGGGGTGATTTTTGATAGCCGAAGTAATTTAGGTGAATTTGGCATAGTTTGCCATGGTTAGTAGCATTTTTTTGTAATTTAAAAGTGATTGGGTTTAGTTTGTTGTAATAAGGGTTAGTTGGTGATGATTTATGGTAGCCGAAGTAATTTAGGTGAGTTTGGCATAGTTTGCTATGGTTACTAGCATTTTTTTGTAATTTAAAAGTGATTGGGTTTAGTTTGTTATGGTAAGGGTTAGTTGGTGATGATTTAGAGTAGCCGAAGTAATTTAGGTGTGTCTGGCATAGTTTGTTATGATTTGTACACCTTTTTTTGTAATTTTAAGATGCTATGGTTTGGTTTGTTGTGGTAAGGGATAGTTGGGGGTGATTTACGGTAGCCGAAGTAATTTAGGTGATTCTGGTATAGTTTGTTATGATTTTTAGCATTTTTTTGTAATTTTAAAGTGATTGGGTTTAATTTGCTGCTGTAAAGTGTAGTTGGGGGTGATTTTTGATAGCCGAAGTAATTTAGGTGAGTTTGGCATCGTTTGCTATGGTTAGTAGCATTTTTTTGTAATTTAAAAGTGATTGGGTTTAGTTTGTTGTGGTAAGTGTTAGTTCGTGATGATTTATGGTAGCCGAAGTAATTTAGGTGAGTTTGGCATAGTTTGCTATGGTTACTAGCATTTTTTTGTAATTTAAAAGTGATTGGGTTTAGTTTGTTGTGGTAAGGGTTAGTTGGTAATGATTCAGAGTAGCCGAAGTAATTTAGGTGAGTCTGGCATAGTTTGTTATGATTTGTACACCTTTTTTTGTAATCTTAAGATGATATGGTTTGGTTTGTTGGGGTAAGGGATAGTTGGGGGTGATTTACGGTAGCCGAAGTAATTTAGGTGATTCTGGTATAGTTTGTTATGATTTTTAGCATTTTTTTGTAGTTATAAAGTGATTGGGCTTAGTTTGTTGCTGTAAAATGTAGTTGGGGGTGCTTTTTGATAGCCGAAATAATTGAGGTGAGTTTGGCATAGTTTGCTATGGTTAGTAGCATTTTTTTGTAATTTAAAAGTGATTGGGTTTAGTTTGTTGTTGTAAGGGTTAGTTGGTGATGATTTATGGTAGCCGAAGTAATTTAGGTGAGTTTGGCATAGTTTGCTATGGTTACTAGCATTTTTTTGTAATTAAAATGTTATTGGGTTTAGTTTGTTGTGGTAAGGGTGAGTTGGTGATCATTTAGAGTAGCCGAAGTAATTTAGGTGAGTCTGGCATTGTTTGTTATGATTTGTACACCTTTTTTTGTAATTTTAAGATAATATGGTTTGGTTTGTTGTGGTAAGGGATAGTTGGGGGTGATTTACGGTAGCCGAAGTAATTTAGGTGATTCTGGTATAGTTTGTTATGATTTTTAGCATTTTTTTGTAATTTTAAAGTGATTAGGCTTAGTTTGTTGCTGTAAAGTGTAGTTGGGGGTGATTTTTGATAGCCGAAGTAATTTAGGTGAGTTTGGCATAGTTTGCTATGGTTAGTAGCATTTTTTTGTAATTTAAAATTGATTGGGTTTAGTTTGTTGTGGTAAGGGTTAGTTGGTGATGATTTATGGTAGCCGAAGTTATTTAGGTGAGTCTGGCATAGTTTGCTATGGTTACTAGCATTTTTTTGTAATTTAAAAGTGATTGGGTTTAGTTTGTTGTGGTAAGGCTTAGTTGGTGATGATTTAGAGTAGCCGAAGTAATTTAGGTGAGTCTGGCATAGTTTGTTATGATTTGTACACCTTTTTTTGTAATTTTAAGATGATATGGTTTAGTTAGTTGTGGTAAGGGATAGTTGGGGGTGATTTACAGTAGCCGAAGTAATTTAGGTGATTCTGGTATAGTTTGTTATGATTTTTAGCATTTTTTGTAATTTTAAAGTGATTGGGCTTAGTTTGTTGCTGCAAAGTGTAGTTGAGGGTGATTTTTGATAGCCGAAGTAATTTAGGTGAGTTTGGCATAGTTTGCTATGGTTAGTAGCATTTTTTTTAATTTAAAAGTGATTGGGTTTAGTTTGTTGTGGTAAGGGTTAGTTGGTGATGATTTATGGTAGCCGAAGTAATTTAGGTGAGTTTGGCATAGTTTGCTATGGTTACTAGCATTTTTTGGTAATTAAAAAGTGATTGGGTTTAGTTTGTTGTGGTTAGGGTTAGTTGGTGATGATTTAGAGTAGCCGAAGTAATTTAGGTGAGTCTGGCATAGTTTGTTATGATTTGTACACCTTTATTTGTAATTTTAAGATGATATGGTTTGGTTTGTTGTGGTAAGGGATAGTTGGGGGTCATTTACGGTAGCCGAAGTAATTTAGGTGATTCTGGTATAGTTTGTTATGATTTTTAGCATTTTTTTGTAATTTTAAAGTGATTGGTCTTAGTTTGTTGCTGTAAAGTGTAGTTGGGGGTGATTTTTGATAGCCGAAGTAATTTAGGTGAGTTTGGCATAGTTTGCTAAGGTTATTAGCATTTTTTTGCAATTTAAACATGATTGGGTTTAATTTGTTGTGGTAAGGGTTAGTTGGTGATGATTTAGAATAGCCGAAGTAATTTAGGTGAGTCTGGCATTGTTTGTTATGATTTGTACACCTTTTTTTGTAATTTTAAGATGATATGGTTTGGTTTGTTGTGGTAAGGAATAGTTGGGGGTGATTTACGGTAGCCGAAGTAATTTAGGTGATTCTGGTATAGTTTGTTTTGATTTTTAGCATTTTTTTGTAATTTTAAAGTGATTGGTCTTAGTTTGTTGCTGTAAAGTGTAGTTGGGGGTGATTTTTGATAGCCGAAGTAATTTAAGTGTGTTTGGCATAGTTTGCTATGGTTAGTAGCATTTTTTTGTAATTTAAAAGTGATTGGGTTTAGTTTGTTGTGGTAAGGGTTAGTTGGTGATGATTTAGAGTAGCCGAAGTAATTTAGGTGAGTCTGGCATAGTTTGTTATGATTTGTACACCTTTTTTTGTAATTTTAAGATGATATGGTTTGGTTTCTTGTGGTAAGGGATAGTTGGGGGTGATTTACGGTAGCCGAAGTAATTTAGGTGATTCTGGTATAGTTTGTTATGATTTTTAGCATTTTTTTTAAATTTTAAAGTGATTGGGCTTAGTTTGTTGCTGTAAAGTGTATTTCGGTGTGATTTTTGATAGCCGAAGTAATTTAGGTGAGTTTGGCATAGTTTGCTATGGTTAGTAGCATTTTGTTGTAATTTAAAAGTGATTGGGTTTAGTTTGTTGTGGTAAGGGTTAGTTGGTGATGATTTATGGTAGCCGAAGTAATTTAGGTGAGTTTGGCATAGTTTGCTATAGTTACTAGCATTTTTTTGAAATTTAAAAGTGATTGGGTTTAGTTTGTTGTGGTAAGGGTTAGTTGGTGATGATTTAGAGTAGCCGAAGTAATTTAGGTGAGGCTGGCATAGTTTGTTATGATTTGTACACCTTTTTTTGTAATTTTAAGATGATATGGTTTGGTTTGTTGTGGTAAGGGATAGTTGGGGGTGATTTACGGTAGCCGAAGTAATTTAGGTAATTCTGGTATAGTTTGTTATGATTTTTAGAATTTTTTTGTAATTTTACAGTGATTGGGCTTAGTTTGTTGCTGTAAAGTGTAGTTGGGGGTGATTTTTGATAGCCAAAGTAATTTAGGTGAGTTTGGCATAGTTTGCAATGGTTAGTAGAATTTTTTTGTAATTTAAAAATGATTGGGTTAAGTTTGTTGTGGTAAGGGTTAGTTGGTGATGATTTATGGTAGCCGAAGTAATTTAGGTGAGTTTGACATAGTTTGCCATGGTTACTAGCATTTTTTGGTAATTTAAAATTGATTGGGTTTAGTTTGTTGTGGTAAGGGTTAGTGTGTGATGATTTAGAGTAGCCGAAGTAATTTATGTGAATCTGGCATAGTTTGTTATGATTTGTACACCTTTTTTTGTAATTTTAAGATGATATGGTTTGGTTTGTTGTGGTAAGGGATAGTTGGGGGTGATTTACGGTAGCCGAAGTAATTTAGGTAATTCTGGTATAGTTTGTTATGATTTTTAGCATTTTTTTTAAATTTTAAAGTGATTGGGCTTAGTTTGTTGCTGTAAAGTGTATTTCGGTGTGATTTTTGATAGCCGAAGTAATTTAGGTGAGTTTGGCATAGTTTGCTATGGTTAGTAGAATTTTTTTGTAATTTAAAAGTGATTGGGTTTAGTTTGTTGTGGTAAGGGTTAGTTGGTGATGATTTATGGTAGCCGAAGTAATTTAGGTGAGTTTGGCATAGTTTGCTATGGTTACTAGCATTTTTTTGTACTTTAAAAGTGATTGGGTTTAGTTTGTTGTGGAAGGGTTAGTTGGTGATGATTTAGAGTAGCCGAAGTAATTTAGGTGAGTCTGGCATAGTTTGTTATCATTTGTACACCTTTTTTTGTAACTTTAACATTATATGGTTTGGTTTGTTGTGGTAAGGGATAGTTGGGGGTGATTTACGGTAGCCGAAGTAATTTAGGTGATTCTGGTATAGTTTGTTATGATTTTTAGCATTTTTTGTAATTTTAAAGTGATTGGGCTTAGTTTGTTGCTGTAAAGTGTAGTTGGGGGTGATTTTTGATAGCCGAAGTAATTTAGGTGAGTTTGGCATAGTTTGCTATGGTTAGTAGCATTTTGTTGTAATTTAAATGTGATTGGGTTTAGTTTGTTGTGGTAAGGGTTAGTTGGTGATGATTTATGGTAGCCGAAGTAATTTAGGTGAGTTTGGCATAGTTTGCTATAGTTACTAGCATTTTTTTGAAATTTAAAAGTGATTGGGTTTAGTTTGTTGTGGTAAGGGTTAGTTGGTGATGATTTAGAGTAGCCGAAGTAATTTAGGTGAGGCTGGCATAGTTTGTTATGATTTGTACACCTTTTTTTGTAATTTTAAGATGATATGGTTTGGTTTGTTGTGGTAAGGGATAGTTGGGGGTGATTTACGGTAGCCGAAGTAATTTAGGTGATTCTGGTATAGTTTGTTATGATTTTTAACATTTTTTTGTAATTTTAAAGTGATTGGGTTTAGTTTGTTGCTGTAAAGTGCAGTTGGGGGTTATTTTTGATAGCCGAAGTAATTTAGGTGAATTTGGCATAGTTTGCTATGGTTAGTAGCATTTTTTTGTAATTTAAAAGTGATTGGGTTTAGTTTGTTGTGGTAAGGGTTAGTTGGTGATGATTTAAAGTAGCCGAAGAAATTTAGGTGAGTCTGGCATAGTTTGTTATGATTTGTACACCTTTTTTTGTAATTTTAAGATGATATGGTTTGGTTTGTTGTGGTAAGGAATAGTTGGGGATGATCTACGGTAGCCGAAGTAATTTAGGTGATTCTGGTATAGTTTGTTATGATTTTTAGCATTTTTTTGTAATTTTAAAGTGATTGGGCTTAGTTTGTTGCTGTAAAGTGTAGTTGGGGGTGATTTTTGATAGCCGAAGTAATTTAGGAGAGTTTGGCATAGTTTGCTATGGTTACTAGCATTTTTTTGTAATTTAAAAGTGATTGGGTTTAGTTTGTTGTGGTAAGGGTTAGTTGGTGATGATTTAAAGTAGCCGAAGAAATTTAGGTGAGTCTGGCATAGTTTGTTATGATTTGTACACCTTTTTTTGTAATTTTAAGATGATATGGTTTGGTTTGTTGTGGTAAGGAATAGTTGGGGGTGATTTACGGTAGCCGAGGTAATTTAGGTGATTCTGGTATAGTTTGTTATGATTTTTAGCATTTTTTTGTAATTTTAAAGTGATTGGGCTTAGTTTGTTGCTGTAAAGTGTAGTTGGGGGTGATTTTTGATAGCCGAAGTAATTTAGGTGAGTTTGGCATAGTTTGCTATGGTTAGCAGCATTTTTTTGTAATTTAAAAGTGATTGGGTTTAGTTTGTTGTGGTAAGGGTTAGTTGGTGATGATTTATGGTAGCCTAAGTAATTTAGGTGAGTTTGGCATAGTTTGCTATGGTTACTAGCATTTTTTTGTAATTTAAAAGTGATTGGGTTTAGTTTGATGTGGTTAGGGTTAGTTGGTGATGATTTAGAGTAGCCTAAGTAATTTAGGTGAGTCTGGCATAGTTTGTTATGATTTGTACACCTTTTTTTGTAATTTTAAGATGATATGATTTGGTTTGTTGTGGTAAGGGATAGTTGGGGGTGATTTACGGTAGCCGAAGTAATTTAGGTGATTCTGGTATAGTTTGTTATGATTTTTAGCATTTTTTGTAATTTTAAAGTGATTGGGCTTAGTTTGTTGCTGTAAAGTGTAGTTGGGGGTGATTTTTGATAGCCGAAGTAATTTAGGTGAGTTTGGCATAGTTTGCTATGGTTAGAAGCATTTTTTTGTAATTTAAAAGTGATTGGGTTTAGTTTGTTTTGGTAAGGGTTAGTTGGTGATGATTTATGGTAGCCGAAGTAATTTAGGTGAGTTTGGCGTAGTTTGCTATGGTTGCTAGCATTTTTTTGTAATTTAAAAGTGATTGGGTTTAGTTTGTTGTGGTAAGGGTTAGTTGGTGATGATTTAGAGTAGCCGAAGTAATTTAGTTGAATCTGGCATAGTTTGTTATGATTTGTACACGTTTATTTGTAATTCTAAGATAATATGGTTTGCTTTGTTGTGGTAAGGGATAGTTGGGGGTGATTTACGGTAGCCGAAGTAATTTAGGTGATTCTGGTATAGTTTGTTATGATTTTTAGCATTTTTTTGTAATTTTAAAGTGATTGGGCTTAGTTTGTTGCTGTAAAGTGTAGTTAGGGGTGATTTTTGATAGCCGAAGTAATTTAGGCGAGTTTGGCTAAGTTTGCTATGGTTAGAAGCATTTTTTTGTAATTTAAAAGTGATTGGGTTTAGTTTGTTGTGGTAAGGGTTAGTTGGTGATGATTTAGAGTAGCCGAAGTAATGTAGGTGAGTCTGGCATAGTTTGTTATGATTTGTACACCTTTTTTTGTAATTTTAAGATGATATGGTTTGGTTTGTTGTGGTAAGGGATAGTTGGGGGTGATTTACGGTAGCCGAAGTAATTTAGGTGATTCTGGTATAGTTTGTTATGATTTTTAGCATTTTTTTGAAATTTTAAAGTGATTGGGCTTAGTTTGTAGCTGTAAAGTGTAGTTGGGAGTGATTTTTGATAGCCGAAGTAATTTAGGTGAGTTTGGCATAGTTTGCTATGGTTACTAGCATTTCTTTGTAATTTAAAAGTGATTGGGTTTAGTTTGTTGTGGTAAGGGTTAGTTGGTGATGATTTATGGTAGCCGAAGTAATTTAGGTGAGTTTGGCATAGTTTGCCATGGTTACTAGCATTTTTTTGTAATTTAAAAATGATTGGGTTTAGTTGGTTGTGGTAAGGGTTCGTTGGTGATGATTTATGGTAGCCGAAGTAATTTAGGTGAGTTTGGCATAGGTTGCTATGGTTACTAGCATTTTTTTGTAATTTAAAAGTGATTGGGTTTAGTTTGTTGTGGAAAGGGTTAGTTGGTGATGATTTAGAGTAGCCGAAGTAATTTAGGTGAGTCTGGCATAGTTTGTTATGATTTGTACACCTTTTTTTGTAATTTTAAGATGATATGGTTTGGTTTGTTGTGGTAAGAGTTAGTTGGTGATGATTTATGGTAGCCGAAGTAATTTAGATGAGTTTGGCATAGTTTGCTATGGTTAATAGCATTTTTTTGTAATTTAAAAGTGATTGGGTTCAGTTTGTTGTGGTTACGTTTAGTTGGTGATAATTTAGAGTAGCCGAAGTAATTTAGGTGAGTCTGGCATAGTTTGTTATGATTTGTACACCTTTTTTTTTATTTTAAGGTGTAATGGTTTGGTTTGTTGTGGTAAGGGATAGTTGGGGGTGATTTACGGTAGCCGAAGTAATTTAGGTGATTCTGGTATAGTTTGTTATGATTTTTAGCATTTTTTTGTAATTTTAAGGTGATTGGGCTTAGTTTGTTGCTGTAAAGTGTAGTTGGGGGTGATTTTTGATAGCCGAAGTAATTTAGGTGAGTTTGGCATAGTTTGCTATTGTTAGTAGCATTTTTTTGTAATTTTAAAATGATTGGGCTTAGTTTGTTGCTGTAAAGTGTAGTTGGGGGTGATTTTTGATAGCCGAAGTAATTTAGGTGAGTTTGGCATAGTTTGCTATGGTTAGTAGCATTTTTTTGTAATTTAAAAGTGATTGGGTTTAGTTTGTTGTGGTAAGGGTTAATTGGTGATGATTTAGAGTAGCCGAAGTAATTTAGGTGAGTCTGGCATAGTTTGTTATGATTTGTACACCTTTTTTTGTAATTTTAAGATGATATGGTTTGGTTTGTTGTGGTAAGGGATAGTTGGGGGTGATTTACGGTAGCCGAAGTAATTTAGATGATTCTGGTATAGTTTGTTATGATTTTTAGCATTTTTTTGTAATTTTAAAGTGATTGGGCTTAGTTTGTTGCTGTAAAGTGTAGTTGGGGGTGACTTTTGATAGCCGAAGTAATTTAGGTGAGTTTGGCATAGTTTGCTATGATTAGTAGCATTTTTTTGTAATTTAAAAATGATTGGGTTTAGTTTGTTGTGGTAAGGGTTAGTTGGTGATGATTTATGGTAGCCGAAGTAATTTAGGTGAGTTTGGCATAATTTGCCATGGTTACTAGCATTTTTTTGTAATTTAAAAATGATTGGGTTTAGTTGGTTGTGGTAAGGGTTCGTTGGTGATGATTTAGAGTAGCCGATGTAATTTAGGTGATTCTGGCATAGTTTGTTATGATTTGTACACCTTTTTTTGTAATTTTAAGATTATATGGTTTGGTTTGTTGTGGTAAGGGATAGTTGGGGGTAATTTACGGTAGCCGAAGTAATTTAGGTGATTCTGGTATAGTTTGTTATGATTTTTAGCATTTTTTTGTAATTTTAAAGTGATTGGGCTTAGTTTGTTGCTGTAAAGTGTAGTTGGGGGTGATTTTTGATAGCCGAAGTAATTTAGGTGAGTTTGGCATAGTTTGCTAAGGTTAGTAGCATTTTTTTGTAATTTAAAAGTGATTGGGTTTAGTTTGTTGTGGTAAAGGTTAATTGGTGATGATTTATGGTAGCCGAAGTAATTCAGGTGAGTTTGACAGAGTTTGCTATGTTTACTAGCATTTTTTTGTAATTTAAAAGTGATTGGGTTTAGTTTGTTGTGGTAAGGGTTAGTTGGTGATGATTTAGAGTAGCCGAACTAATTTAGGTGAGTCTGGCATAGTTTGTTAAGATTTGTACACCTTTTTTTGTAATTTTAAGATGATATGGTTTGGTTTGTTGTGGTAAGGGTTAGTTGGTGATGATTTATGGTAGCCGAAGTAATTTAGATGAGTTTGGCATAGTTTGCTATGATTACTAGCATTTTTTTGTAATTTAAAAGTGATTGGGTTTAGTTTGTTGTGGTTAGGTTTAGTTGGTGATAATTTAGAGTAGCCGAAGTAATTTAGGTGAGTCTGGCATAGTTTGTTATGATTTGTACACCTTTTTTTTTAATTTTAAGATGTAATGGTTTGGTTTGTTGTGGTAAGGGATAGTTGGGGGTGATTTACGGTAGCCGAAGTAATTTAGGTGATTCTGGTATAGTTTGTTATGATTTTTAGCATTTTTTTGTAATTTTAAGGTGATTGGGCTTAGTTTGTTGCTGTAAAGCGTAGTTGGGGGTGATTTTTGATAGCCGAAGTAATTTAGGTGTGTTTGGCATAGTTTGCTATGATTAGTAGCATTTTTTTGTAATTTAAAAGTGATTGGGTTTAGTTTGTTGTGGTAAGGGTTAGTTGGTGATGATTTATGGTAGCCGAAGTAATTTAGGTGAGTTTGGCATAGTTTGCTATGGTTACTAGCATTTTTTTGTAATTTAAAAGCGATTGGGTTTAGTTTGTTGTGGTAAGGGTTAGTTGGTTATGATTTAGAGTAGCCCAAGTAATTTAGGTGAGTCTGGCATTGTTTGTTATGATTTGTACACCTTTTTTTGTAATTTTAAGATGATATGGTTTGGTTTGTTGCGGTAAGGGATAGTTGGGGGTGATTTATGGTAGCCGAAGTAATTTAGGTGATTCTGGTATAGTTTGTTATTATTTTTAGCATTTTTTTGTAATTTTAAAGTGATTGGGCTTAGTTTGTTGCTGTAAAGTGTAGTTGGGGGTGATTTTTGATAGCCGAAGTAATTTAGGTGTGTTTGGCCTAGTTTGCTATGGTTAGTAGCATTTTTTTGTAATTTAAAAGTGATTGGGTTTAGTTTGTTGTGGTAAGGGTTAGTTGGTGATGATTTATTTTTAGTCGAAGTAATTTAGGTGAGTTTGGCATAGCTTGCTATGGTTACTAGCATTTTTTTGTAATTTAAAAGTGATTGGGTTTAGTTTGTTGTGGTAAGGGTTAGTTGGTGATGATTTAGAGTAGCCGAAGTAATTTAGGTAAGTCTGGCATAGTTTGTTATGATTTGTACACCTTTTTTTGTAATTTTATGATGATATGGTTTGGTTTGTTGTGGTAAGGGATAGTTGGGGGTGATTTACGGTAGCCGAAGTAATTTAGGTGATTCTGGTATAGTTTGTTATGATTTTTAGCATTTTTTTGTAATTTTAAAGTGATTGGGTTTAGTTTGTTGGTATAAAGTGTAGTTGGGGGTGATTTTTGATAGCCGAAGTAATTTAGGTGAGTTTGGCATAGTTTGCTTTGGTTAGTAGCATTTTTTTTGTAATTTAAAAGTGATTGGGTTTAGTTTGTTGTGGTAAGGGTTAGTTGGTGATGATTTATGGTAGCCGAAGTAACTTAGGTGAGTTTGGCATAGTTTGTTATGGTTACTAGCATTTTTTTGTAATTTAAAAGTGATTGGGTTTAATTTGTTGTGGTAAGGGTGAGTTGGTGATAATTTAGAGTAACCGAAGTAATTTAGATGATTCTGGCATAGTTTGTTATGATTTGTACACCTTTTTTTGTAATTTTAAGATGATATGGTTTGGTTTGTTGTGGTAAGGGATAGTTGGGGGTGATTTACGGTAGCCGAAGTAATTTAGGTGATTCTGGTATACTTTGTTATGATTTTTAGCATTTTTTTGTAATTTTAAAGCGATTGGGCTTAGTTCGTTGCTGTAAAGTGTAGTTGGGGGTGATTTTTGATAGCCGAAGTAATTTAGGTGTGTTTGGCATAGTTTGCTATGGTTAGTAGCATTTTTTTGTAATTTAAAAGTGATTGGGCTTAGTCTGTTGTGGTAAGGGTTAGTTGGTGATGATTTAGAGTAGCCGAAGTAATTTAGGTGTGTCTGGCATAGTTTGTTATGATTTGTACACCTTTTTTTGTAATTTTAAGATGATATGGTTTGGTTTGTTGTGGTAAGGGATAGTTGGGGGTGATTTACGGTAGCCGAAGTAATTTAGGTGATTCTGGTATAGTTTGTTATGATTTTTAGAATTTTTTTGTAATTTTAAAGTGATTGGGCTTAGTTTGTTGCTGTAAAGTGTAGTTGGGGGTGATTTTTGATAGCCGAAGTAATTTAGGTGTGTTTGGCATAGTTTGCTATGGTTAGTAGCATTTTTTTGTAATTTAAAAGTGATTGGGTTTAGTTTGTTGTGGTAAGGGTTAGTTGGTGATGATTGATGGTAGCCGAAGTAATTTAGGTGAGTTTGGCATAGTCTGCTATGGTTACTAGCATTTTTTTGTAATTTAAAAGTGATTGGGTTTAGTTTGTTGTGGTAAGGGTTAGTTGGTGATGATTTATGGTAGCCGAAGTAATTTAGGTGATTCTGGTATAGTTTGTTATGATTTTTAGCATTTTTTGTAATTTTAAAGTGATTGGGCTTAGTTTGTTGCTGTAAAGTGTAGTTGGGGGTGATTTTTGATAGCCGAAGTAATTTAGGTGTGTTTGGCCTAGTTTGCTATGGTTAGTAGCATTTTTTTGTAATTTAAAATTGATTGGGTTTAGTTTGTTGTGGTAAGGGTTAGTTGGTGATGATTTATGGTAGCCGAAGTAATTTAGGTGAGTTTGGCATAGCTTGCTATGGTTACTAGCATTTTTTTGTAATTTAAAAGTGATTGGGTTTAGTTTGTTGTGGTAAGGGTTAGTTGGTGATGATTTAGAGTAGCCGAAGTAATTTAGGTAAGTCTGGCATAGTTTGTTATGATTTGTACACCTTTTTTTGTAATTTTATGATGATATGGTTTGGTTTGTTGTGGTAAGGGATAGTTGGGGGTGATTTACGGTAGCCGAAGTAATTTAGGTGATTCTGGTATAGTTTGTTATGATTTTTAGCATTTTTTTGTAATTTTAAAGTGATTGGGTTTAGTTTGTTGGTGTAAAGTGTAGTTGGGGGTTATTTTTGATAGCCGAAGTAATTTAGGTGAGTTTGGCATAGTTTGCTTTGGTTAGTAGCATTTTTTTTGTAATTTAAAAGTGATTGGGTTTAGTTTGTTGTGGTAAGGGTTAGTTGGTGATGATTTATGGTAGCCGAAGTAACTTAGGTGAGTTTGGCATAGTTTGCTATGGTTACTAGCATTTTTTTGTAATTTAAAAGTGATTGGGTTTAATTTGTTGTGGTAAGGGTGAGTTGGTGATAATTTAGAGTAACCGAAGTAATTTAGATGATTCTGGCATAGTTTGTTATAATTTGTACACCTTTTTTTGTAATTTTAAGATGATATGGTTTGGTTTGTTGTGGTAAGGGATAGTTGGGGGTGATTTACGGTAGCCGAAGTAATTTAGGTGATTCTGGTATACTTTGTTATGATTTTTAGCATTTTTTTGTAATTTTAAAGCGATTGGGCTTAGTTTGTTGCTGTAAAGTGTAGTTGGGGGTGATTTTTGATAGCCGAAGTAATTTAGGTGTGTTTGGCATAGTTTGCTATAGTTAGTAGCATTTTTTTGTAATTTAAAAGTGATTGGGCTTAGTCTGCTGTGGTAAGGGTTAGTTGGTGATGATTTAGAGTAGCCGAAGTAATTTAGGTGTGTCTGGCATAGTTTGTTATGATTTGTACACCTTTTTTTGTAATTTTAAGATGATATGGTTTGGTTTGTTGTGGTAAGGGATAGTTGGGGGTGATTTACGGTAGCCGAAGTAATTTAGGTGATTCTGGTATAGTTTGTTATGATTTTTAGAATTTTTTTGTAATTTTAAAGTGATTGGGCTTAGTTTGTTGCTGTAAAGTGTAGTTGGGGGTGATTTTTGATAGCCGAAGTAATTTAGGTGTGTTTGGCATAGTTTGCTATGGTTAGTAGCATTTTTTTGTAATTTAAAAGTGATTGGGTTTAGTTTGTTGTGGTAAGGGTTAGTTGGTGATGATTTATGGTAGCCGAAGTAATTTTGGTGAGTTTGGCATAGTCTGCTATGGTTACTAGCATTTTTTTGTAATTTAAAAGTGATTGGGTTTAGTTTGTTGTGGTAAGGGTTAGTTAGTGATGATTTAGAGTAGCCGAAGTAATTTAGGTGAGTCTGGCATAGTTTGTTATGATTTGTACACCTTTTTTTGTAATTTTAAGATGATATGGTTTGGTTTGTTGTGGTAAGGGATAGTTGGGGGTGATTTACGGTAGCCGAAGTAATTTAGATGATTCTGGTATAGTTTGTTATGATTTTTAGCATTTTTTTGTAATTTTAAAGTGATTGGGCTTAGTTTGTTGCTGTAAAGTGTAGTTGGGGGTGACTTTTGATAGCCGAAGTAATTTAGGTGAGTTTGGCATAGTTTGCTATGATTAGTAGCATTTTTTTGTAATTTAAAAATGATTGGGTTTAGTTTGTTGTGGTAAGGGTTAGTTGGTGATGATTTATGGTAGCCGAAGTAATTTAGATGAGTTTGGCATAGTTTGCTATGGTTAATAGCATTTTTTTGTAATTTAAAAGTGATTGGGTTCAGTTTGTTGTGGTTACGTTTAGTTGGTGATAATTTAGAGTAGCCGAAGTAATTTAGGTGAGTCTGGCATAGTTTGTTATGATTTGTACACCTTTTTTTTTATTTTAAGATGTAATGGTTTGGTTTGTTGTGGTAAGGGATAGTTGGGGGTGATTTACGGTAGCCGAAGTAATTTAGGTGATTCTGGTATAGTTTGTTATGATTTTTAGCATTTTTTTGTAATTTTAAGGTGATTGGGCTTAGTTTGTTGCTGTAAAGTGTAGTTGGGGGTGATTTTTGATAGCCGAAGTAATTTAGGTGAGTTTGGCATAGTTTGCTATTGTTAGTAGCATTTTTTTGTAATTTTAAAATGATTGGGCTTAGTTTGTTGCTGTAAAGTGTAGTTGGGGGTGATTTTTGATAGCCGAAGTAATTTAGGTGAGTTTGGCATAGTTTGCTATGGTTAGTAGCATTTTTTTGTAATTTAAAAGTGATTGGGTTTAGTTTGTTGTGGTAAGGGTTAATTGGTGATGATTTAGAGTAGCCGAAGTAATTTAGGTGAGTCTGGCATAGTTTGTTATGATTTGTACACCTTTTTTTGTAATTTTAAGATGATATGGTTTGGTTTGTTGTGGTAAGGGATAGTTGGGGGTGATTTACGGTAGCCGAAGTAATTTAGATGATTCTGGTATAGTTTGTTATGATTTTTAGCATTTTTTTGTAATTTTAAAGTGATTGGGCTTAGTTTGTTGCTGTAAAGTGTAGTTGGGGGTGACTTTTGATAGCCGAAGTAATTTAGGTGAGTTTGGCATAGTTTGCTATGATTAGTAGCATTTTTTTGTAATTTAAAAATGATTGGGTTTAGTTTGTTGTGGTAAGGGTTAGTTGGTGATGATTTATGGTAGCCGAAGTAATTTAGGTGAGTTTGGCATAATTTGCCATGGTTACTAGCATTTTTTTGTAATTTAAAAATGATTGGGTTTAGTTGGTTGTGGTAAGGGTTCGTTGGTGATGATTTAGAGTAGCCGATGTAATTTAGGTGATTCTGGCATAGTTTGTTATGATTTGTACACCTTTTTTTGTAATTTTAAGATTATATGGTTTGGTTTGTTGTGGTAAGGGATAGTTGGGGGTAATTTACGGTAGCCGAAGTAATTTAGGTGATTCTGGTATAGTTTGTTATGATTTTTAGCATTTTTTTGTAATTTTAAAGTGATTGGGCTTAGTTTGTTGCTGTAAAGTGTAGTTGGGGGTGATTTTTGATAGCCGAAGTAATTTAGGTGAGTTTGGCATAGTTTGCTAAGGTTAGTAGCATTTTTTTGTAATTTAAAAGTGATTGGGTTTAGTTTGTTGTGGTAAAGGTTAATTGGTGATGATTTATGGTAGCCGAAGTAATTCAGGTGAGTTTGACAGAGTTTGCTATGTTTACTAGCATTTTTTTGTAATTTAAAAGTGATTGGGTTTAGTTTGTTGTGGTAAGGGTTAGTTGGTGATGATTTAGAGTAGCCGAACTAATTTAGGTGAGTCTGGCATAGTTTGTTAAGATTTGTACACCTTTTTTTGTAATTTTAAGATGATATGGTTTGGTTTGTTGTGGTAAGGGTTAGTTGGTGATGATTTATGGTAGCCGAAGTAATTTAGATGAGTTTGGCATAGTTTGCTATGATTACTAGCATTTTTTTGTAATTTAAAAGTGATTGGGTTTAGTTTGTTGTGGTTAGGTTTAGTTGGTGATAATTTAGAGTAGCCGAAGTAATTTAGGTGAGTCTGGCATAGTTTGTTATGATTTGTACACCTTTTTTTTTAATTTTAAGATGTAATGGTTTGGTTTGTTGTGGTAAGGGATAGTTGGGGGTGATTTACGGTAGCCGAAGTAATTTAGGTGATTCTGGTATAGTTTGTTATGATTTTTAGCATTTTTTTGTAATTTTAAGGTGATTGGGCTTAGTTTGTTGCTGTAAAGCGTAGTTGGGGGTGATTTTTGATAGCCGAAGTAATTTAGGTGTGTTTGGCATAGTTTGCTATGATTAGTAGCATTTTTTTGTAATTTAAAAGTGATTGGGTTTAGTTTGTTGTGGTAAGGGTTAGTTGGTGATGATTTATGGTAGCCGAAGTAATTTAGGTGAGTTTGGCATAGTTTGCTATGGTTACTAGCATTTTTTTGTAATTTAAAAGCGATTGGGTTTAGTTTGTTGTGGTAAGGGTTAGTTGGTTATGATTTAGAGTAGCCCAAGTAATTTAGGTGAGTCTGGCATTGTTTGTTATGATTTGTACACCTTTTTTTGTAATTTTAAGATGATATGGTTTGGTTTGTTGCGGTAAGGGATAGTTGGGGGTGATTTATGGTAGCCGAAGTAATTTAGGTGATTCTGGTATAGTTTGTTATTATTTTTAGCATTTTTTTGTAATTTTAAAGTGATTGGGCTTAGTTTGTTGCTGTAAAGTGTAGTTGGGGGTGATTTTTGATAGCCGAAGTAATTTAGGTGTGTTTGGCCTAGTTTGCTATGGTTAGTAGCATTTTTTTGTAATTTAAAAGTGATTGGGTTTAGTTTGTTGTGGTAAGGGTTAGTTGGTGATGATTTATTTTTAGTCGAAGTAATTTAGGTGAGTTTGGCATAGCTTGCTATGGTTACTAGCATTTTTTTGTAATTTAAAAGTGATTGGGTTTAGTTTGTTGTGGTAAGGGTTAGTTGGTGATGATTTATGGTAGCCGAAGTAACTTAGGTGAGTTTGGCATAGTTTGCTTTGGTTAGTAGCATTTTTTTGTAATTTAAAAGTGATTGGGTTTAATTTGTTGTGGTAAGGGTGAGTTGGTGATAATTTAGAGTAACCGAAGTAATTTAGATGATTCTGGCATAGTTTGTTATGATTTGTACACCTTTTTTTGTAATTTTAAGATGATATGGTTTGGTTTGTTGTGGTAAGGGATAGTTGGGGGTGATTTACGGTAGCCGAAGTAATTTAGGTGATTCTGGTATAGTTTGTTATGATTTTTAGCATTTTTTTGTAATTTTAAAGTGATTGGGTTTAGTTTGTTGGTATAAAGTGTAGTTGGGGGTGATTTTTGATAGCCGAAGTAATTTAGGTGAGTTTGGCATAGTTTGCTTTGGTTAGTAGCATTTTTTTTGTAATTTAAAAGTGATTGGGTTTAGTTTGTTGTGGTAAGGGTTAGTTGGTGATGATTTATGGTAGCCGAAGTAACTTAGGTGAGTTTGGCATAGTTTGTTATGGTTACTAGCATTTTTTTGTAATTTAAAAGTGATTGGGTTTAATTTGTTGTGGTAAGGGTGAGTTGGTGATAATTTAGAGTAACCGAAGTAATTTAGATGATTCTGGCATAGTTTGTTATGATTTGTACACCTTTTTTTGTAATTTTAAGATGATATGGTTTGGTTTGTTGTGGTAAGGGATAGTTGGGGGTGATTTACGGTAGCCGAAGTAATTTAGGTGATTCTGGTATACTTTGTTATGATTTTTAGCATTTTTTTGTAATTTTAAAGCGATTGGGCTTAGTTCGTTGCTGTAAAGTGTAGTTGGGGGTGATTTTTGATAGCCGAAGTAATTTAGGTGTGTTTGGCATAGTTTGCTATGGTTAGTAGCATTTTTTTGTAATTTAAAAGTGATTGGGCTTAGTCTGTTGTGGTAAGGGTTAGTTGGTGATGATTTAGAGTAGCCGAAGTAATTTAGGTGTGTCTGGCATAGTTTGTTATGATTTGTACACCTTTTTTTGTAATTTTAAGATGATATGGTTTGGTTTGTTGTGGTAAGGGATAGTTGGGGGTGATTTACGGTAGCCGAAGTAATTTAGGTGATTCTGGTATAGTTTGTTATGATTTTTAGAATTTTTTTGTAATTTTAAAGTGATTGGGCTTAGTTTGTTGCTGTAAAGTGTAGTTGGGGGTGATTTTTGATAGCCGAAGTAATTTAGGTGTGTTTGGCATAGTTTGCTATGGTTAGTAGCATTTTTTTGTAATTTAAAAGTGATTGGGTTTAGTTTGTTGTGGTAAGGGTTAGTTGGTGATGATTGATGGTAGCCGAAGTAATTTAGGTGAGTTTGGCATAGTCTGCTATGGTTACTAGCATTTTTTTGTAATTTAAAAGTGATTGGGTTTAGTTTGTTGTGGTAAGGGTTAGTTGGTGATGATTTATGGTAGCCGAAGTAATTTAGGTGATTCTGGTATAGTTTGTTATGATTTTTAGCATTTTTTGTAATTTTAAAGTGATTGGGCTTAGTTTGTTGCTGTAAAGTGTAGTTGGGGGTGATTTTTGATAGCCGAAGTAATTTAGGTGTGTTTGGCCTAGTTTGCTATGGTTAGTAGCATTTTTTTGTAATTTAAAATTGATTGGGTTTAGTTTGTTGTGGTAAGGGTTAGTTGGTGATGATTTATGGTAGCCGAAGTAATTTAGGTGAGTTTGGCATAGCTTGCTATGGTTACTAGCATTTTTTTGTAATTTAAAAGTGATTGGGTTTAGTTTGTTGTGGTAAGGGTTAGTTGGTGATGATTTAGAGTAGCCGAAGTAATTTAGGTAAGTCTGGCATAGTTTGTTATGATTTGTACACCTTTTTTTGTAATTTTATGATGATATGGTTTGGTTTGTTGTGGTAAGGGATAGTTGGGGGTGATTTACGGTAGCCGAAGTAATTTAGGTGATTCTGGTATAGTTTGTTATGATTTTTAGCATTTTTTTGTAATTTTAAAGTGATTGGGTTTAGTTTGTTGGTGTAAAGTGTAGTTGGGGGTTATTTTTGATAGCCGAAGTAATTTAGGTGAGTTTGGCATAGTTTGCTTTGGTTAGTAGCATTTTTTTTGTAATTTAAAAGTGATTGGGTTTAGTTTGTTGTGGTAAGGGTTAGTTGGTGATGATTTATGGTAGCCGAAGTAACTTAGGTGAGTTTGGCATAGTTTGCTATGGTTACTAGCATTTTTTTGTAATTTAAAAGTGATTGGGTTTAATTTGTTGTGGTAAGGGTGAGTTGGTGATAATTTAGAGTAACCGAAGTAATTTAGATGATTCTGGCATAGTTTGTTATAATTTGTACACCTTTTTTTGTAATTTTAAGATGATATGGTTTGGTTTGTTGTGGTAAGGGATAGTTGGGGGTGATTTACGGTAGCCGAAGTAATTTAGGTGATTCTGGTATACTTTGTTATGATTTTTAGCATTTTTTTGTAATTTTAAAGCGATTGGGCTTAGTTTGTTGCTGTAAAGTGTAGTTGGGGGTGATTTTTGATAGCCGAAGTAATTTAGGTGTGTTTGGCATAGTTTGCTATAGTTAGTAGCATTTTTTTGTAATTTAAAAGTGATTGGGCTTAGTCTGCTGTGGTAAGGGTTAGTTGGTGATGATTTAGAGTAGCCGAAGTAATTTAGGTGTGTCTGGCATAGTTTGTTATGATTTGTACACCTTTTTTTGTAATTTTAAGATGATATGGTTTGGTTTGTTGTGGTAAGGGATAGTTGGGGGTGATTTACGGTAGCCGAAGTAATTTAGGTGATTCTGGTATAGTTTGTTATGATTTTTAGAATTTTTTTGTAATTTTAAAGTGATTGGGCTTAGTTTGTTGCTGTAAAGTGTAGTTGGGGGTGATTTTTGATAGCCGAAGTAATTTAGGTGTGTTTGGCATAGTTTGCTATGGTTAGTAGCATTTTTTTGTAATTTAAAAGTGATTGGGTTTAGTTTGTTGTGGTAAGGGTTAGTTGGTGATGATTTATGGTAGCCGAAGTAATTTTGGTGAGTTTGGCATAGTCTGCTATGGTTACTAGCATTTTTTTGTAATTTAAAAGTGATTGGGTTTAGTTTGTTGTGGTAAGGGTTAGTTAGTGATGATTTAGAGTAGCCGAAGTAATTTAGGTGAGTCTGGCATAGTTTGTTATGATTTGTACACCTTTTTTTGTAGTTTTAAGATGATATGGTTTGGTTTGTTGTGGTAAGGGATAGTTGGGGGTGATTTACGATGCCCGAAGTAATTTAGGTGATTCTGGTATAGTTTGTTATGATTTGTAGCATTTTTTTGTAATTTTAAAGTGATTGGGCTTAGTTTGTTGCTGTAGAGTGTAGTTGGGGGTGATTTTTGTTAGCCGAAGTAATTTAGGTGTGTTCGGCATAGTTTGCTATGGTTAGTAGCATTTTTTTGTAATTTAAAAGTGATTGGGTTTAGTCTGTTGTGGTAAGGGTTAGTTGGTGATGATTTAGAGTAGCCGAAGTAATTTAGGTGAGTCTGGCATAGTTTGTTATAATTTGTACACCTGTTTTTGTAATTTTAAGATGATATGGTTTGGTTTGTTGTGGTAAGGGATAGTTGGGGGTGATTAACGGTAGCCGAAGTAATTTAGGTGATTCTGGTATAGTTTGTTATGATTTTTAGCATTTTTTTGTAATTTTAAGGTGATTGGGCTTAGTTTGTTGCTGTAAAGTGTAGTTGGGGGTGATTTTTGATAGCCGAAGTAATTTAGGTGAGTTTGGCATACTTTGCTATGGTTAGTAGCAGTTTTTTGTAATTTAAAGGTGATTGGGTTTAGTTTATTGTGGTAAGGGTTAGTTGGTGATGATTTATGGTAGCCGAAGTAATTTAGGTGAGTTTGGCATAGTTTGCTATGGTTACTAGCATTTTCTTGTAATTTAAAAGTGATTGGGTTTTGTTTGTTGTGGTAAGGGTTAGTTGGTGATGATTTAGAGTAGCCGAAGTAATTTAGGTGAGTCTGGCATAGTTTGTTATGATTTGTACACCTTTTTTTGTAGTTTTAAGATGATATGGTTTGGTTTGTTGTGGTAAGGGATAGTTGGGGGTGATTTACGATGCCCGAAGTAATTTAGGTGATTCTGGTATAGTTTGTTATGATTTGTAGCATCTTTTTTAATTTTAAAGTGATTGGGCTTAGTTTGTTGCTGTAGAGTGTAGTTGGGGGTGATTTTTGTTAGCCGAAGTAATTTAGGTGTGTTTGGCATAGTTTGCTATGGTTAGTAGCATTTTTTTGTAATTTAAAAGTGATTGGGTTTATTCTGTTGTGGTAAGGGTTAGTTGGTGATGATTTAGAGTAGCCGAAGTAATTTAGGTGAGTCTGGCATAGTTTGTTATAATTTGTACACTTTTTTTTGTAATTTTAAGATGATATGGTTTGGTTTGTTGTGGTAAGGGATAGTTGGGGGTGATTAACGGTAGCCGAAGTAATTTAGGTGATTCTGGTATAGTTTGTTATGATTTTTAGCATTTTTTTGTAATTTTAAGGTGATTGGGTTTAGTTTGTTGCTGTAAAGTGTAGTTGGGGGTGATTTTTGATAGCTGAAGTAATTTAGGTGAGTTTGGCATAGTTTGCTATGGTTAGTAGCATTTTTTTGTAATTTAAAGGTGATTGGGTTTAGTTTATTGTGGTAAGGGTTAGTTGGTGATGATTTATGGTAGCCGAAGTAATCTAGGTGAGTTTGGCATAGTTTGCTATGGTTACTAGCATTTTTTTGTAATTTAAAAGTGATTGGGTTTTGTTTGTTGTGGTAAGGGTTAGTTGGTGATGATTTAGTGTAGCCGAAGTAATTTAGGTGAGTCTGGCATAGTTTGTTATGATTTGTACACCTTTTTTTGTAATTTTAAGATGATATGGTTTGGTTTGTTGTGGTAAGGGATTGTTGGGGGTGATTTACGGTAGCCGAAGTAATTTAGGTGATTCTGGTATAGTTTGTTATGATTTTTAGCATTTTTTTGTAATTTTAAAGTGATTGGGCTTAGTTTGTTGCTGTAAAGTGTAGTTGGGGGTGATTTTTGATAGCCGAAGTAATTTAGGTTAGTTTGGCATAGTTTGCTATGGTTAGTAGCATTTTTTTGTAATTTGAAAGTGATTGGGTTTAGTTTGTTGTGGTAAGGTTTAGTTGGTGATGATTTATGGTAGCCGAAGTAATATAGATGAGTTTGGCATAGTTTGCTATGGTTACTAGCATTTTTTTGTAATTTAAAAGTGATTGGGTTTAGTTTGTTGTGGTTAGGTTTAGTTGGTGATAATTTAGTGTAGCCGAAATAATTTAGGTGAGTCTGGCATAGTTTGTTATGATTTGTACACCTTTTTTTTAATTTTAAGATGTAATGGTTTGGTTTGTTGTGGTAAAGGATAGTTGGGGTTGATTTACGGTAGCCGAAGTAATTTAGGTGATTCTGGTATACTTTGTTATGATTTTTAGAATTTTTTTGTAATTTTAAAGTGATTGGGCTTAGTTTGTTGCTGTAAAGTGTAGTTGGGGGTGATTTTTGATAGCCGATGTAATTTAGGTGTGTTTGGCATAATTTGCTATGGTTAGTAGCATTTTTTTGTCATTTAAAAGTGATTGGGTTTAGTTTGTTGTGGTAAGGGTTAGTTGGTGATGATGTATGGTAGCCGAAGTAATTTAGGTGAGTTTGGCATAGTTTGCTATGGTTACTAGCATTTTTTTATAATTTAAAAGTGATTGGGTTTAGTTTGTTATGGTAAGGGTTAGTTAGTGATGATTTAGAGTAGCCGAAGTAATTTAGGTGAGTCTGGCATAGTTTGTTATGATTTGTACACCTTTTTTTGTAATTTTAAGATGATATGGTTTGGTTTGTTGTGGTAAAGGATAGTTGGGGGTGATTTACGGTGCCCGAAGTAATTTAGGTGATTCTGGTATAGTTTGTTATGATTTGTAGCATTTTTTTGTAATTTTAAAGTGATTGGGCTTAGTTTGTTGCTGTAGAGTGTAGTTGGGGGTGATTTTTGTTAGCCGAAGTAATTTAGGTGTGTTCGGCATAGTTTGCTATGGTTAGTAGCATTTTTTTGTAATTTAAAAGTGATTGGGTTTAGTCTGTTGTGGTAAGGGTTAGTTGGTGATGATTTAGAGTAGCCGAAGTAATTTAGGTGAGTCTGGCATAGTTTGTTATAATTTGTACACCTGTTTTTGTAATTTTAAGATGATATGGTTTGGTTTGTTGTGGTAAGGGATAGTTGGGGGTGATTAACGGTAGCCGAAGTAATTTAGGTGATTCTGGTATAGTTTGTTATGATTTTTAGCATTTTTTTGTAATTTTAAGGTGATTGGGCTTAGTTTGTTGCTGTAAAGTGTAGTTGGGGGTGATTTTTGATAGCCGAAGTAATTTAGGTGAGTTTGGCATACTTTGCTATGGTTAGTAGCAGTTTTTTGTAATTTAAAGGTGATTGGGTTTAGTTTATTGTGGTAAGGGTTAGTTGGTGATGATTTATGGTAGCCGAAGTAATTTAGGTGAGTTTGGCATAGTTTGCTATGGTTACTAGCATTTTCTTGTAATTTAAAAGTGATTGGGTTTTGTTTGTTGTGGTAAGGGTTAGTTGGTGATGATTTAGAGTAGCCGAAGTAATTTAGGTGAGTCTGGCATAGTTTGTTATGATTTGTACACCTTTTTTTGTAGTTTTAAGATGATATGGTTTGGTTTGTTGTGGTAAGGGATAGTTGGGGGTGATTTACGATGCCCGAAGTAATTTAGGTGATTCTGGTATAGTTTGTTATGATTTGTAGCATCTTTTTTAATTTTAAAGTGATTGGGCTTAGTTTGTTGCTGTAGAGTGTAGTTGGGGGTGATTTTTGTTAGCCGAAGTAATTTAGGTGTGTTTGGCATAGTTTGCTATGGTTAGTAGCATTTTTTTGTAATTTAAAAGTGATTGGGTTTATTCTGTTGTGGTAAGGGTTAGTTGGTGATGATTTAGAGTAGCCGAAGTAATTTAGGTGAGTCTGGCATAGTTTGTTATAATTTGTACACTTTTTTTTGTAATTTTAAGATGATATGGTTTGGTTTGTTGTGGTAAGGGATAGTTGGGGGTGATTAACGGTAGCCGAAGTAATTTAGGTGATTCTGGTATAGTTTGTTATGATTTTTAGCATTTTTTTGTAATTTTAAGGTGATTGGGTTTAGTTTGTTGCTGTAAAGTGTAGTTGGGGGTGATTTTTGATAGCTGAAGTAATTTAGGTGAGTTTGGCATAGTTTGCTATGGTTAGTAGCATTTTTTTGTAATTTAAAGGTGATTGGGTTTAGTTTATTGTGGTAAGGGTTAGTTGGTGATGATTTATGGTAGCCGAAGTAATCTAGGTGAGTTTGGCATAGTTTGCTATGGTTACTAGCATTTTTTTGTAATTTAAAAGTGATTGGGTTTTGTTTGTTGTGGTAAGGGTTAGTTGGTGATGATTTAGTGTAGCCGAAGTAATTTAGGTGAGTCTGGCATAGTTTGTTATGATTTGTACACCTTTTTTTGTAATTTTAAGATGATATGGTTTGGTTTGTTGTGGTAAGGGATTGTTGGGGGTGATTTACGGTAGCCGAAGTAATTTAGGTGATTCTGGTATAGTTTGTTATGATTTTTAGCATTTTTTTGTAATTTTAAAGTGATTGGGCTTAGTTTGTTGCTGTAAAGTGTAGTTGGGGGTGATTTTTGATAGCCGAAGTAATTTAGGTTAGTTTGGCATAGTTTGCTATGGTTAGTAGCATTTTTTTGTAATTTGAAAGTGATTGGGTTTAGTTTGTTGTGGTAAGGTTTAGTTGGTGATGATTTATGGTAGCCGAAGTAATATAGATGAGTTTGGCATAGTTTGCTATGGTTACTAGCATTTTTTTGTAATTTAAAAGTGATTGGGTTTAGTTTGTTGTGGTTAGGTTTAGTTGGTGATAATTTAGTGTAGCCGAAATAATTTAGGTGAGTCTGGCATAGTTTGTTATGATTTGTACACCTTTTTTTTAATTTTAAGATGTAATGGTTTGGTTTGTTGTGGTAAAGGATAGTTGGGGTTGATTTACGGTAGCCGAAGTAATTTAGGTGATTCTGGTATACTTTGTTATGATTTTTAGAATTTTTTTGTAATTTTAAAGTGATTGGGCTTAGTTTGTTGCTGTAAAGTGTAGTTGGGGGTGATTTTTGATAGCCGATGTAATTTAGGTGTGTTTGGCATAATTTGCTATGGTTAGTAGCATTTTTTTGTCATTTAAAAGTGATTGGGTTTAGTTTGTTGTGGTAAGGGTTAGTTGGTGATGATGTATGGTAGCCGAAGTAATTTAGGTGAGTTTGGCATAGTTTGCTATGGTTACTAGCATTTTTTTATAATTTAAAAGTGATTGGGTTTAGTTTGTTATGGTAAGGGTTAGTTAGTGATGATTTAGAGTAGCCGAAGTAATTTAGGTGAGTCTGGCATAGTTTGTTATGATTTGTACACCTTTTTTTGTAATTTTAAGATGATATGGTTTGGTTTGTTGTGGTAAAGGATAGTTGGGGGTGATTTACGGTGCCCGAAGTAATTTAGGTGATTCTGGTATAGTTTGTTATGATTTGTAGCATTTTTTTGTAATTTTAAAGTGATTGGGCTTAGTTTGTTGCTGTAGAGTGTAGTTGGGGGTGATTTTTGTTAGCCGAAGTAATTTAGGTGTGTTTGGCATAGTTTGCTATGGTTAGTAGCATTTTTTTGTAATTTAAAAGTGATTGGGTTTAGTCTGTTGTGGTAAGGGTTAGTTGGTGATGATTTAGAGTAGCCGAATTAATTTGGGTGAGTCTGGCATAGTTTGTTATAATTTGTACACCTTTTTTTGTAATTTTAAGATGATATGGTTTGGTTTGTTGTGGTAAGGGATAGTTGGGGGTGATTTACGGTAGCCGAAGTAATTTAGGTGATTCTGGTATAGTTTGTTATGGTTTTTAACATTTTTTTGTAATTTTAAAGTGATTGGGCTTAGTTTGTTGCTGTTAAGTGTAGTTGGGTGTGATTTTTGATAGCCGAAGTAATTTAGGAGAGTTTGGCATAGTTTGCTATGGTTAGTAGCATTTTTTTGTAATTTAAAAGTGATTGGGTTTAGTTTGTTGTGGCAAGGGTTAGTTGGTGATGATTTATGGTAGCCGAAGTAATTTAGGTGAGTCTGGCATAGTTTGTTATGATTTGTACACCTTTTTTTGTAATTTTAAGATGATATGGTTTGGTTTGTTGTGGTAAGGGATAGTTGGGGGTGATTTATGGTAGCCGAAGTAATTTAGGTGATTCTGGTATAGTTTGTTATGATTTTTGGCATTTTTTTGTAATTTTAAAGTGATTGGGCTTTGTTTGTTGCAGTAAAGTGTAGTTGGTGATGATTTATGTTAGCCGAAATAATTTAGGTGAGTTTGGCATAGTTTGCTATGGTTACTAGCATTTTTTTGTAATTTAAAAGTTATTGGGTTTAGTTTGTTGTGGTAAGGGTTAGTTGGTGATGATTTAGAGTAGCCGAAGTAATTTAGGTGAGTCTGGCTTAGCTTGTTATGATTTGTACACCTTTTTTTGTAATTTTAAGATGATATGGTTTGGTTTGTTGTGGTAAGGGATAGTTGGGAGTGATTTACGGTAGCCGAAGTAATTTAGGTGATTCTGGTATAGTTTGTTATGGTTTTTAACATTTTTTTGTAATTTTAAAGTGATTGGGCTTAGTTTGTTACTGTTAAGTGTAGTTGGGGGTGATTTTTGATAGCCGAAGTAATTTAGGTGAGTTTGGCATAGTTTGCTATGGTTAGTAGCATTTTTTTGTAATTTAAAAGTGATTGGGTTTAGTTTGTTGTGGCAAGGGTTAGTTGGTGATGATTTATGGTAGCCGAAGTAATTTAGGTGAGTCTGGCATAGTTTGTTATGATTTGTACACCTTTTTTTGTAATTTTAAGATGATATGGTTTGGTTTGTTGTGGTAAGGGATAGTTGGGGGTGATTTACGGTAGCCGAAGTAATTTAGGTGATTCTGGTATAGTTTGTTATGATTTTTAGCATTTTTTTGTAATTTTAAAGTGATTGGGCTTTGTTTGTTGCTGTAAAGTGTAGTTGGTGATGATTTATGGTAGCCGAAATAATTTAGGTGAGTTCGGCATAGTTTGCTATGGTTACTAGCATTTTTTTGTAATTTAAAAGTTATTGGGTTTAGTTTGTTGTGGTAAGGGTTAGTTGCTGATGATTTAGAGTAGCCGAAGTAATTTAGGTGAGTCTGGCTTAGCTTGTTATGATTTGTACACCTTTTTTTGTAATTTTAAGATGATATGGTTTGGTTTGTTGTGGTAAGGGATAGTTGGGGGTGATTTACGGTAGCCGAAGTAATTTAGGTGATTCTGGTATAGTTTGTTATGATTTTTAGCATTTTTTTGTAATTTTAAAGTGATTGGGCTTTGTTTGTTGCTGTAAAGTGTAGTTGGTGATGATTTATGGTAGCCGAAATAATTTAGGTGAGTTCGGCATAGTTTGCTATGGTTACTAGCATTTTTTTGTAATTTAAAAGTTATTGGGTTTAGTTTGTTGTGGTAAGGGTTAGTTGCTGATGATTTAGAGTAGCCGAAGTAATTTAGGTGAGTCTGGCTTAGCTTGTTATGATTTGTACACCTTTTTTTGTAATTTTAAGATGATATGGTTTGGTTTGTTGTGGTAAGGGATAGTTGGGGGTGATTTACGGTAGCCGAAGTAATTTAGGTGATTCTGGTATAGTTTGTTATGTATTTTAGCATTTTTTTGTAATTTTAAAGTGTTTGGGCTTTGTTTGTTGCTGTAAAGTGTAGTTGGTGATGATTTATGGTAGCCGAAATAATTTAGGTGAGTTTGGCATAGTTTGCTATGGTTACTAGCATTTTTTTGTAATTTAAAAGTTATTGGGTTTAGTTTGTTGTGGTAAGGGTTAGTTGGTGATGATTTAGAGTAGCCGAAGTAATTTAGGTGAGTCTGGCATAGTTTGTTATGATTTGTACACCTTTTTTTGTAATTTTAAGATGATATGGTTTGGTTTGTTATGGTAAGGGATAGTTGGGGGTGATTTACGGTAGCCGAAGTAATTTAGGTGATTCTGGTATAGTTTGTTATGATTTTTAGCATTTTTTTGTAATTTTAAAGTGATTGGGCTTAGTTTGTTGCTGTAAAGTGTAGTTAGGGGTGATTTTTGATAGCCGAAGTAATTTAGGTGTGTTTGGCATAATTTGCTATGGTTAGTAGCATTTTTTTGTAATTTAAAAGTGATTGGGTTTAGTTTGTTGTGGTAAGGGTTAGTTGGTGATGATTTAGAGTAGCCGAAGTAATTTAGGTGAGACTGGCATAGTTTGTTATGATTTGTACACCTTTTTTTGTAATTTTAAGATGATATGGTTTGGTTTGTTGTGGTAAGGGTTAGTTGGTGATGATTTAGAGTAGCCGAAGTAATTTAGGTGATTCTGGTATAGTTTGTTATGATTTTTAGCAATTTTTTGTAATTTTAAAGTGATTGGGCTTTGTTTGTTGCAGTAAAGTGTAGTTGGTGATGATTTATGTTAGCCGAAATAATTTAGGTGAGTTTGGCATAGTTTGCTATGGTTACTAGCATTTTTTTGTAATTTAAAAGTTATTGGGTTTAGTTTGTTGTGGTAAGGGTTAGTTGGTGATGATTTAGAGTAGCCGAAGTAATTTAGGTGAGTCTGGCTTAGCTTGTTATGATTTGTACACCTTTTTTTGTAATTTTAAGATGATATGGTTTGGTTTGTTGTGGTAAGGGATAGTTGGGAGTGATTTACGGTAGCCGAAGTAATTTAGGTGATTCTGGTATAGTTTGTTACGTATTTTAGCATTTTTTTGTAATTTTAAAGTGATTGGGCTTTGTTTGTTGCTGTAAAGTGTAGTTGGTGATGATTTAGAGTAGCCGAAGTAATTTAGGTGAGTCTGGCATGGTTTGTTATGATTTGTACACCTTTTTTTGTAATTTTAAGATGATATGGTTTGGTTTGTTATGGTAAGGGATAGTTGGGGGTGATTTACGGTAGCCGAAGTAATTTAGGTGATTCTGGTATAGTTTGTTATGATTTTTAGCATTTTTTTGTAATTTTAAAGTGATTGGGCTTAGTTTGTTGCTGTAAAGTGTAGTTAGGGGTGATTTTTGATAGCCGAAGTAATTTAGGTGTGTTTGGCATAATTTGCTATGGTTAGTAGCATTTTTTTGTAATTTAAAAGTGATTGGGTTTAGTTTGTTGTGGTAAGGGTTAGTTGGTGATGATTTAGAGTAGCCGAAGTAATTTAGGTGAGACTGGCATAGTTTGTTATGATTTGTACACCTTTTTTTGTAATTTTAAGATGATATGGTTTGGTTTGTTGTGGTAAGGGATAGTTGGGGGTGATTTACGGTAGCCGAAGTAATTTAGGTGATTCTGGTATAGTTTGTTATGATTTTTAGCATTTTTTTGTAATTTTAAAGTGATTGGGCTTAGTTTGTTGCTGTAAAGTGTAGTTGGGGGTGATTTTTGATTGCCGAAGTAATTTAGGTGTGTTTGGCATAGTTTGCTATGGTTAGTAGCATTTTTTTGTAATTTAAAAGTGATTGGGTTTAGTTTGTTGTGGTAAGGGTTAGTTAGTGATGATTTAGAGTAGCCGAAGTAATTTACGTGAGTCTGGCATAGTTTGTTATGATTTGTACACCTTTTTTTTTAATTTTAAGATGATATGGTTTGGTTTGTTGTGGTAAGGGATAGTTGGGGGTGATTTACGGTGCCCGAAGTAATTTAGGTGATTCTGGTATAGTTTGTTATGATTTGTAGCATTTTTTTGTAATTTTAAAGTGATTGGGCTTAGTTTGTTGCTGTAGAGTGTAGTTGGGGGTGATTTTTGTTAGCCGAAGTAATTTAGGTGTGTTTGGCATAGTTTGCTATGGTTAGTAGCATTTTTTTG
The DNA here is from genome assembly GCA_964023215.1 of Eledona agricola. Lineage (NCBI taxonomy): Eukaryota > Metazoa > Arthropoda > Insecta > Coleoptera > Tenebrionidae > Eledona > Eledona agricola. The sequence goes on from CAXIEJ010000179.1 coordinate 1,366,092, forward strand.
TAATTTAAAAGTGATTGGGTTTAGTCTGTTGTGGTAAGGGTTAGTTGGTGATGATTTAGAGTAGCCGAAGTAATTTAGGTGAGTCTGGCATAGTTTGTTATAATTTCTACACCTTTTTTTGTAATTTTAAGATGATATGGTTTGGTTTGTTGTGGTAAGGGATAGTTGGGGGTGATTAAGGGTAGCCGAAGTAATTTAGGTGATTCTGGTATAGTTTGTTATGATTTATAGCATTTTTTTGTAATTTTAAGGTGATTGGGCTTAGTTTGTTGCTGTAAAGTGTAGTTGGGGGTGATTTTTGATAGCCGAAGTAATTTAGGTGAGTTTGGCATAGTTTGCGATGGTTAGTAGCATTTTTTTGTAATTTAAAGGTGATTGGGTTTAGTTTATTGTGGTAAGGGTTAGTTGGTGATGATTTATGGTAGCCGAAGTAATTTAGGTGAGTTTGGCATAGTTTGCTATGGTTACAAGCATTTTTTTGTAATTTAAAAGTGATTGGGTTTTGTTTGTTGTGGTAAGGGTTAGTTGGTGATGATTTAGTGTAGCCGAAGTAATTTAGGTGAGTCTGGCATAGTTTGTTATGATTTGTACACCTTTTTTTGTAATTTTAAGATGATATGGTTTGGTTTGTTGTGGTAAGGGATAGTTGGGGGTGATTTACGGTAGCCGAAGTAATTTAAGTGATTCTGGTATAGTTTCTTATAATTTTTAGCATTTTTTTGTAATTTTAAAGTGATTGGGCTTAGTTTGTTGCTGTAAAGTGTAGTTGGGGGTGATTTTTGATAGCCGAAGTAATTTAGGTTAGTTTGGCATAGTTTGCTATGGTTAGTAGCATTTTTTTGTAATTTGAAAGTGATTGGGTTTAGTTTGTTGTGGTAAGGGTTAGTTGGTGATGATTTATGGTAGCCGAAGTAATATAGATGAGTTTGGCATAGTTTGCTATGGTTACTAGCATTTTTTTGTAATTTAAAAGTGATTGGGTTTAGTTTGTTGTGGTTAGGTTTAGTTGGTGATAATTTAGTGCAGCCGAAATAATTTAGGTGAGTCTGGCATAGTTTGTTATGATTTGTACACCTTTTTTTTAATTTTAAGATGTAATGGTTTGGTTTGTTGTGGTAAGGGATAGTTGGGGGTGATTTACGGTAGCCGAAGTAATTTAGGTGATTCTGGTATACTTTGTTATGATTTTTAGAATTTTTTTGTAATTTTAAATTGATTGGGCTTAGTTCGTTGCTGTAAAGTGTAGTTGGGGGTGATTTTTGATAGCCGAAGTAATTTAGGTGTGTTTGGCATAGTTTGCTATGGTTAGTAGCATTTTTTTGTAATTTAAAAGTGATTGGGCTTAGTCTGTTGTGGTAAGGGTTAGTTGGTGATGATTTATGGTAGCCGAAGTAATTTAGGTGAGTCTGGCATAGTTTGTTATGATTTGTACACCTTTTTTTGTAATTTTAAGATGATATGGTTTAATTTGTTTGGTAAGGGATAGTTGGGGGTGATTTATGGTAGCCGAAGTAATTTAGGTGATTCTGGTATAGTTTGTTATGATTTGTACACCTTTTCTTGTAATTTTTAGATGATATGGTTTGGTTTGTTGTGGTAAGGGATAGTTGGGGGTGATTTATGGTAGCCGAAGTAATTTAGGTGATTCTGGTATAGTTTGTTATGATTTTTAGCATTTTTTTGTAATTTTAAAGTGATTGGGCTTTGTTTGTTGCTGTAAAGTGTAGTTGGTGATGATTTATGGTAGCCGAAATAATTTAGGTGAGTTTGGCATAGTTTGCTATGGTTACTAGCATTTTTTTGTAATTTAAAAGTTATTGGGTTTAGTTTGTTGTGGTAAGGGTTAGTTGGTGATGATTTAGAGTAGCCGAAGTAATTTAGGTGAGTCTGGCTTAGCTTGTTATGATTTGTACACCTTTTTTTGTAATTTTAAGATGATATGGTTTGGTTTGTTGTGGTAAGGGATAGGTGGGGGTGATTTACGGTAGCCGAAGTAATTTAGGTGATTCTGGTGTAGTTTGTTATGGTTTTTAACATTTTTTTGTAATTTTAAAGTGATTGGGCTTAGTTTGTTACTGTTAAGTGTAGTTGGGGGTGATTTTTGATAGCCGAAGTAATTTAGGTGAGTTTGGCATAGTTTGCTATGGTTACTAGCATTTTTTTGTAATTTAAAAGTTATTGGGTTTAGTTTGTTGTGGTAAGGGTTAGTTGGTGATGATTTAGAGTAGCCGAAGTAATTTAGGTGAGTCTGGCTTAGCTTGTTATGATTTGTACACCTTTTTTTGTAATTTTAAGATGATATGGTTTGGTTTGTTGTGGTAAGGGATAGGTGGGGGTGATTTACGGTAGCCGAAGTAATTTAGGTGATTCTGGTGTAGTTTGTTATGGTTTTTAACATTTTTTTGTAATTTTAAAGTGATTGGGCTTAGTTTGTTACTGTTAAGTGTAGTTGGGGGTGATTTTTGATAGCCGAAGTAATTTAGGTGAGTTTGGCATAGTTTGCTATGGTTAGTAGCATTTTTTTGTAATTTAAAAGTGATTGGGTTTAGTTTGTTGTGGCAAGGGTTAATTGGTGATGATTTATGGTAGCCGAAGTAATTTAGGTGAGTCTGGCATAGTTTGTTATGATTTGTACACCTTTTTTTGTAATTTTAAGATGATATGGTTTGGTTTGTTGTGGTAAGGGATAGTTGGGGGTGATTTACGGTAGCCGAAGTAATTTAGGTGATTCTGGTATAGTTTGTTATGTATTTTAGCATTTTTTTGTAATTTTAAAGTGATTGGGCTTTGTTTGTTGCTGTAAAGTGTAGTTGGTGATGATTTATGGTAGCCGAAATAATTTAGGTGAGTTTGGCATAGTTTGCTATGGTTACTAGCATTTTTTTGTAATTTAAAAGTTATTGGGTTTAGTTTGTTGTGGTAAGGGTTAGTTGGTGATGATTTAGAGTAGCCGAAGTAATTTAGGTGAGTCTGGCATAGTTTGTTATGATTTGTACACCTTTTTTTGTAATTTTAAGATGATATGGTTTGGTTTGTTATGGTAAGGGATAGTTGGGGGTGATTTACGGTAGCCGAAGTAATTTAGGTGATTCTGGTATAGTTTGTTATGATTTTTAGCATTTTTTTGTAATTTTAAAGTGATTGGGCTTTGTTTGTTGCTGTAAAGTGTAGTTGGTGATGATTTATGGTAGCCGAAATAATTTAGGTGAGTTTGGCATAGTTTGCTATGGTTACTAGCATTTTTTTGTAATTTAAAAGTTATTGGGTTTAGTTTGTTGTGGTAAGGGTTAGTTGGTGATGATTTAGAGTAGCCGAAGTAATTTAGGTGAGTCTGGCATAGTTTGTTATGATTTGTACACCTTTTTTTGTAATTTTAAGATCATATGGTTTGGTTTGTTGTGGTAAGGGTTAGTTGGGGGTGATTTACGGTAGCCGAAGTAATTTAGGTGATTCTGGTATACTTTGTTATGATTTTTAGAATTTTTTTGTAATTTTAAATTGATTGGGCTTAGTTCGTTGCTGTAAAGTGTAGTTGGGGGTGATTTTTGATAGCCGAAGTAATTTAGGTGTGTTTGGCATAGTTTGCTATGGTTAGTAGCATTTTTTTGTAATTTAAAAGTGATTGGGTTTAGTCTGTTGTGGTAAGGGTTAGTTAGTGATGATTTAGAGTAGCCGAAGTAATTTACGTGATTCTGGTATAGTTTGTTATGATTTTTAGCATTTTTTTGTAATTTTAAAGTGATTGGGCTTTGTTTGTTGCTGTAAAGTGTAATTGGTGATGATTTATGGTAGCCGAAATAATTTAGGTGAGTTTGGCATAGTTTGCTATGGTTACTAGCATTTTTTTGTAATTTAAAAGTTATTGGGTTTAGTTTGTTGTGGTAAGGGTTAGTTGGTGATGATTTAGAGTAGCCGAAGTAATTTAGGTGAGTCTGGCATAGTTTGTTATGATTTGTACACCTTTTTTTGTAATTTTAAGATCATATGGTTTGGTTTGTTGTGGTAAGGGATAGTTGGGGGTGATTTACGGTAGCCGAAGTAATTTAGGTGATTCTGGTATACTTTGTTATGATTTTTAGAATTTTTTTGTAATTTTAAATTGATTGGGCTTAGTTCGTTGCTGTAAAGTGTAGTTGGGGGTGATTTTTGATAGCCGAAGTAATTTAGGTGTGTTTGGCATAGTTTGCTATGGTTAGTAGCATTTTTTTGTAATTTAAAAGTGATTGGGTTTAGTCTGTTGTGGTAAGGGTTAGTTGGTGATGATTTAGAGTAGCCGAAGTAATTTAGGTGAGTCTGGCATAGTTTGTTATAATTTGTACACCTTTTTTTGTAATTTTAAGATGATATGGTTTGGTTTGTTGTGGTAAGGGATAGTTGGGGGTGATTAAGGGTAGCCGAAGTAATTTAGGTGATTCTGGTATAGTTTGTTATGATTTTTAGCATTTTTTTGTAATTTTAAGGTGATTGGGCTTAGTTTGTTGCTGTAAAGTGTAGTTGGGGGTGATTTTTGATAGCCGAAGTAATTTAGGTGAGTTTGGCATAGTTTGCGATGGTTAGTAGCATTTTTTTGTAATTTAAAGGTGATTCGGTTTAGTTTATTGTGGTAAGGGTTAGTTGGTGATGATTTATGGTAGCCGAAGTAATTTAGGTGAGTTTGGCATAGTTTGCTATGGTTACTAGCATTTTTTTGTAATTTAAAAGTGATTGGGTTTTGTTTGTTGTGGTAAGGGTTAGTTGGTGATGATTTAGTGTAGCCGAAGTAATTTAGGTGAGTCTGGCATAGTTTGTTATGATTTGTACACCTTTTTTTGTAATTTTAAGATGATATGGTTTGGTTTGTTGTGGTAAGGGATAGTTGGGGGTGATTTACGGTAGCCGAAGTAATTTAGGTGATTCTGGTATAGTTTGTTATGATTTTTAGCATTTTTTTGTAATTTTAAAGTGATTGGGCTTAGTTTGTTGCTGTAAAGTGTAGTTGGGGGTGATTTTTGATAGCCGAAGTAATTTAGGTTAGTTTGGCATAGTTTGCTATGGTTAGTAGCATTTTTTTGTAATTTGAAAGTGATTGGGTTTAGTTTGTTTTGGTAAGGGTTAGTTGATGATGATTTATGGTAGCCGAAGTAATATAGATGAGTTTGGCATAGTTTGCTATGGTTACTAGCATTTTTTTGTAATTTAAAAGTGATTGGGTTTAGTTTGTTGTGGTTAGGTTTAGTTGGTGATAATTTAGTGTAGCCGAAATAATTTAGGTGAGTCTGGCATAGTTTGTTATGATTTGTACACCTTTTTTTAATTTTAAGATGTAATGGTTTGGTTTGTTGTGGTAAGGGATAGTTGGGGGTGATTTACGGTAGCCGAAGTAATTTAGGTGGTTCTGGTATACTTTGTTATGATTTTTAGAATTTTTTTGTAATTTTAAAGCGATTGGGCTTAGTTCGTTGCTGTAAAGTGTAGTTGGGGGTGATTTTTGATAGCCGAAGTAATTTAGGTGTGTTTGGCATAGTTTGCTATGGTTAGTAGCATCTTTTTGTAATTTAAAAGTGATTGGGCTTAGTCTGTTGTGGTAAGGGTTAGTTGGTGATGATTTAGAGTAGCCGAAGTAATTTAGGTGAGTCTGGCATAGTTTGTTATGATTTGTACACCTTTTTTTGTAATTTTAAGATGATATGGTATGGTTTGTTGTGGTAAGGGATAGTTGGGGGTGATTTACGGTAGCCGAAGTAATTTAGGTGATTCTGGTATAGTTTGTTATGATTTTTAGCATTCTTTTGTAATTTTAAAGTGATTGGGCTTAGTTTGTTGCTGTAAAGTGTAGTTGGGGGTGATTTTTGATAGCCGAAGTAATTTAGGTGTGTTTGGCATAATTTGCTATGGTTAGTAGCATTTTTTTGTAATTTAAAAGTGATTGGGTTAATTTTTTGTTGTGGTAAGGGTTAGTTGGTGATGATTTATGGTAGCCGAAGTAATTTAGGTGAGTTTGGCATAGTTGGCTATGGTTACTAGCATTTTTTTGTAATTTAAAAGTGATTGGGTTTAGTTTGTTATGGTAAGGGTTAGTTAGTGATGATTTAAAGTAGCCGAAGTAATTTAGGTGAGTCTGGCATAGTTTGTTATGATTTGTACACCTTTTTTTGTAATTTTAAGATGATATGGTTTGGTTTGTTGTGGTAAAGGATAGTTGGGAGTGATTTACGGTGCCCGAAGTAATTTAGGTGATTCTGGTATAGTTTGTTATGATTTTTAGCATTTTTTTGTAATTTTAAAGTGATTGGGCTTAGTTTGTTGCTGTTAAGTGTAGTTGGGTGTGATTTTTGATAGCCGAAGTAATTTAGGTGAGTTTGGCATAGTTTGCTATGGTTAGTAGCATTTTTTTGTAATTTAAAAGTGATTGGGTTTAGTTTGTTGTGGCAAGGGTTAGTTGGTGATAATTTATGGTAGCCGAAGTAATTTAGGTGAGTCTGGCATAGTTTGTTATGATTTGTACACCTTTTTTTGTAATTTTAAGATGATATGGTTTGGTTTGTTGTGGTAAGGGATAGTTGGGGGTGATTTACGGTAGCCGAAGTAATTTAGGTGATTCTGGTATAGTTTGTTATGATTTTTAGCATTTTTTTGTAATTTTAAAGTGATTGGGCTTTGTTTGTTGCTGTAAAGTGTAGTTGGTGATGATTTATGGTAGCCGAAATAATTTAGGTGAGTTTGGCATAGTTTGCTATGGTTACTAGCATTTTTTTGTAATTTAAAAGTTATTGGGTTTAGTTTGTTGTGGTAAGGGTTAGTTGGTGATGATTTAGAGTAGCCGAAGTAATTTAGGTGAGTCTGGCTTAGCTTGTTATGATTTGTACACCTTTTTTTGTAATTTTAAGATGATATGGTTTGGTTTGTTGTGGTAAGGGATAGTTGGGGGTGATTTACGGTAGCCGAAGTAATTTAGGTGATTCTGGTATAGTTTGTTATGGTTTTTAACATTTTTTTGTAATTTTAAAGTGATTGGGCTTAGTTTGTTGCTGTTAAGTGTAGTTGGGGGTGATTTTTGATAGCCGAAGTAATTTAGGTGAGTTTGGCATAGTTTGCTATGGTAAGTAGCATTTTTTTGTAATTTAAAAGTGATTGGGTTTAGTTTGTTGTGGCAAGGGTTAGTTGGTGATGATTTATGGTAGCCGAAGTAATTTAGGTGAGTCTGGCATAGTTTGTTATGATTTGTACACCTTTTTTTGTAATTTTAAGATGATATGGTTTGGTTTGTTGTGGTAAGGGATAGTTGGGGGTGATTTACGGTAGCCGAAGTAATTTAGGTGATTCTGGTATAGTTTGTTAAGGTTTTTAGCATTTTTTTGTAATTTTAAAGTGATTGGGCTTTGTTTGTTGCTGTAAAGTGTAGTTGGTGATGATTTATGGTAGCCGAAATAATTTAGGTGAGTTTGGCATAGTTTGCTATGGTTACTAGCATTTTTTTGTAATTTAAAAGTTATTGGGTTTAGTTTGTTGTGGTAAGGGTTAGTTGGTGATGATTTAGAGTAGCCGAAGTAATTTAGGTGAGTCTGGCTTAGCTTGTTATGATTTGTACACCTTTTTTTGTAATTTTAAGATGATATGGTTTGGTTTGTTGTGGTAAGGGATAGTTGGGGGTGATTTACGGTAGCCGAAGTAATTTAGGTGATTCTGGTATAGTTTGTTATGATTTTTAGCATTTTTTTGTAATTTTAAAGTGATTGGGCTTAGTTTGTTGCTGTAAAGTGTAGTTGAGGGTGATTTTTGATAGCCGAAGTAATTTAGGTTAGTTTGGCATAGTTTGCTATGGTTAGTAGCATTTTTTTGTAATTTGAAAGTGATTGGGTTTAGTTTGTTGTGGTAAGGGTTAGTTGGTGATGATTTATGGTAGCCGAAGTAATATAGATGAGTTTGGCATAGTTTGCTATGGTTACTAGCATTTTTTTGTAATTTAAAAGTGATTGGGTTTAGTTTGTTGTGGTTAGGTTTAGTTGGTGATAATTTAGTGTAGCCGAAATAATTTAGGTGAGTCTGGCATAGTTTGTTATGATTTGTACACCTTTTTTTGTAATTTTAAGATGATATGGTTTGGTTTGTTGTGGTAAGGGATAGTTGGGGGTGATTTACGGTAGCCGAAGTAATTTAGGTGATTCTGGTATAGTTTGTTATGATTTTTAGCATTTTTTTGTAATTTTAAAGTGATTGGGCTTTGTTTGTTGCTGTAAAGTGTAGTTGGTGATGATTTATGGTAGCCGAAATAATTTAGGTGAGTTTGGCATAGTTTGCTATGGTTACTAGCATTTTTTTGTAATTTAAAAGTTATTGGGTTTAGTTTGTTGTGGTAAGGGTTAGTTGGTGATGATTTAGAGTAGCCGAAGTAATTTAGGTGAGTCTGGCTTAGCTTGTTATGATTTGTACACCTTTTTTTGTAATTTTAAGATGATATGGTTTGGTTTGTTGTGGTAAGGGATAGTTGGGGGTGATTTACGGTAGCCGAAGTAATTTAGGTGATTCTGGTATAGTTTGTTATGGTTTTTAACATTTTTTTGTAATTTTAAAGTGATTGGGCTTAGTTTGTTGCTGTTAAGTGTAGTTGGGGGTGATTTTTGATAGCCGAAGTAATTTAGGTGAGTTTGGCATAGTTTGCTATGGTTAGTAGCATTTTTTTGTAATTTAAAAGTGATTGGGTTTAGTTTGTTGTGGCAAGGGTTAGTTGGTGATGATTTATGGTAGCCGAAGTAATTTAGGTGAGTCTGGCATAGTTTGTTATGATTTGTACACCTTTTTTTATAATTTTAAGATGATATGGTTTGGTTTGTTGTGGTAAGGGATAGCTGGGGGTGATTTACGGTAGCCGAAGTAATTTAGGTGATTCTGGTATAGTTTGTTAAGATTTTTAGCATTTTTTTGTAATTTTAAAGTGATTGGGCTTTGTTTGTTGCTGTAAAGTGTAGTTGGTGATGATTTATGGTAGCCGAAATAATTTAGGTGAGTTTGGCATAGTTTGCTATGGTTACTAGCATTTTTTTTGTAATTTAAAAGTGATTGGGTTTAGTCTGTTGTGGTAAGGGTTAGTTGGTGGTGATTTAGAGTAGCCGAAGTAATTTAGGTGAGTCTGGCATAATTTGTTATGATTTGTACACCTTTTTTTGTAATTTTAAGATAATATGGTTTGGTTTGTTGTGGTAAGGGATAGTTGGGGGTGATTTACGGTGCCCGAAGTAATTTAGGTGATTCTGGTATAGTTTGTTATGATTTGTAGCATTTTTTTGTAATTTTAAAGTCATTGGGCTTAGTTTGTTGCTGTAGAGTGTAGTTGGTGGTGATTTTTGTTAGCCGAAGAAATTTAGGTGTGTTTGGCATAGTTTGCTATGGTTAGTAGCTTTTTTTGTAATTTAAAAGTGATTGGGTTTAGTCTGTTGTGGTAAGGGTTAGTTGGTGATGATTTAGAGTAGCCGAATTAATTTGGGTGAGTCTGGCATAGTTTGTTATAATTTGTACACCTTTTTTTGTAATTTTAAGATGATATGGTTTGGTTTGTTGTGGTAAGGGATAGTTGGGGGTGATTTACGGTAGCCGAAGTAATTTAGGTGATTTTGGTATAGTTTGTTATGGTTTTTAACATTTTTTTGTAATTTTAAAGTGATTGGGCTTAGTTTGTTGCTGTTAAGTGTAGTTGGGGGTGATTTTTGATAGCCGAAGTAATTTAGGTGAGTTTGGCATAGTTTGCTATGGTTAGTAGCATTTTTTTGTAATTTAAAAGTGATTGGGTTTAGTTTGTTGTGGCAAGGGTTAGTTGGTGATGATTTATGGTAGCCGAAGTAATTTAGGTGAGTCTGGCATAGTTTGTTATGATTTGTACACCTTTTTTTGTAATTTTAAGATGATATGGTTTGGTTTGTTGTGGTAAGGGATAGTTGGGGGTGATTTACGGTAGCCGAAGTAATTTAGGTGATTCTGGTATAGTTTGTTATGATTTTTAGCATTTTTTTGTAATTTTAAAGTGATTGGGCTTTGTTTGTTGCTGTAAAGTGTAGTTGGTGATGATTTATGGTAGCCGAAATAATTTAGGTGAGTTTGGCATAATTTGCTATGGTTACTAGCATTTTTTTTGTAATTTAAAAGTGATTGGGTTTAGTCTGTTGTGGTAAGGGTTAGTTGGTGGTGATTTAGAGTAGCCGAAGTAATTTAGGTGAGTCTGGCATAGTTTGTTATGATTTGTACACCTTTTTTTGTAATTTTAAGATGATATGGTTTGGTTTGTTGTGGTAAGGGATAGTTGGGGGTGATTTACGGTAGCCGAAGTATTTTAGGTGATTCTGGTATAGTTTGTTATGATTTTTAGCATTTTTTTGTAATTTTAAAGTGATTGGGCTTTGTTTGTTGCTGTAAAGTGTAGTTGGTGATGATTTATGGTAGCCGAAATAATTTAGGTGAGTTTGGCATAGTTTGCTATGGTTACTAGCATTTTTTTGTAATTTAAAAGTTATTGGGTTTAGTTTGTTGTGGTAAGGGTTAGTTGGTGATGATTTATGGTAGCCGAAGTAATTTAGGTGAGTTTGGCATAGTTTGCTATGGTTACTAGCATTTTTTTGTAATTTAAAAGTGATTGGGTTTAGTTTGTTATGGTAAGGGTTAGTTAGTGATGATTTAGAGTAGCCGAAGTAATTTAGGTGAGTCTGGCATAGTTTGTTATGATTTGTACACCTTTTTTTGTAATTTTAAGATGATATGGTTTGGTTTGTTGTGGTAAGGGATAGTTGGGGGTGATTTACGGTGCCCGAAGTAATTTAGGTGATTCTGGTATAGTTTGTTATGATTTGTAGCATTTTTTTGTAATTTTAAAGTGATTGGGCTTAGTTTGTTGCTGTAGAGTGTAGTTGGGGGTGATTTTTGTTAGCCGAAGTAATTTAGGTGTGTTTGGCATAGTTTGCTATGGTTAGTAGCTTTTTTTGTAATTTAAAAGTGATTGGGTTTAGTCTGTTGTGGTAAGGGTTAGTTGGTGATGATTTAAAGTAGCCGAATTAATTTGGGTGAGTCTGGCATAGTTTGTTATAATTTGTACACCTTTTTTTGTAATTTTAAGATGATATGGTTTGGTTTGTTGTGGTAAGGGCTAGTTGGTGGTGATTTAGAGTAGCCGAAGTAATTTAGGTGAGTCTGGCATAGTTTGTTATGGTTTTTAACATTTTTTTGTAATTTTAAAGTGATTGGGCTTAGTTTGTTGCTGTTAAGTGTAGTTGGGGGTGATTTTTGATAGCCGAAGTAATTTAGGTGAATTTGGCATAGTTTGCTATGGTTAGTAGCATTTTTTTGTAATTTAAAAGTGATTGGGTTTAGTTTGTTGTGGCAAGGGTTAGTTGGTGATGATTTATGGTAGCCGAAGTAATTTAGGTGAGTCTGGCATAGTTTGTTATGATTTGTACACCTTTTTTTGTAATTTTAAGATGATATGGTTTGGTTTGTTGTGGTAAGGGATAGTTGGGGCTGATTTACGGTAGCCGAAGTAATTTAGGTGATTCTGGTATAGTTTGTTATGATTTTTAGCATTGTTTTGTAATTTTAAAGTGATTGGGCTTTGTTTGTTGCTGTAAAGTGTAGTTGGTGATGATTTATGGTAGCCGAAATAATTTAGGTGAGTTTGGCATAATTTGCTATGGTTACTAGCATTTTTTTTGTAATTTAAAAGTGATTGGGTTTAGTCTGTTGTGGTAAGGGTTAGTTGGTGGTGATTTAAAGTAGCCGAAGTAATTTAGGTGAGTCTGGCATAGTTTGTTATGATTTGTACACCTTTTTTTGTAATTTTAAAATGATATGGTTTGGTTTGTTGTGGTAAGGGATAGTTAAGGGTGATTTACGGCAGCCGAAGTAATTTAGGTGATTCTGGTATAGTTTGCTATGATATTTAGCATTTTTTTGTAATTTTAAAGTGATTGGGCTTTGTTTGTTGCTGTAAAGTGTAGTTGGTGATGATTTATGGTAGCCGAAATAATTTAGGTGTGTTTGGCATAGTTTGTTATGATTTGTACACCTTTTTTTGTAATTTTAAAATGATATGGTTTGGTTTGTTGTGGTAAGGGATAGTTGGGGGTGATTTACGGTGCCCGAAGTAATTTAGGTGATTCTGGTATAGTTTGTTATGATTTGTAGCATTTTTTTGTAATTTTAAAGTGATTGGGCTTAGTTTGTTGCTGTAGAGTGTAGTTGGGGGTGATTTTTGTTAGCCGAAATAATTTAGGTGTGTTTGGCATAGTTTGTTATGATTTGTACACCTTTTTTTGTAATTTTAAAATGATATGGTTTGGTTTGTTGTGGTAAGGGATAGTTGGGGGTGATTTAGGGTGCCCGAAGTAATTTAGGTAATTCTGGTATAGTTTGTTATGATTTGTAGCATTTTTTTGTAATTTTAAAGTGATTGGGCTTAGTTTGTTGCTGTAGAGTGTAGTTGGGGGTGATTTTTGTTAGCCGAAGTAATTTAGGTGTGTTTGGCATAGTTTGCTATGGTTAGTAGCTTTTTTTGTAATTTAAAAGTGATTGGGTTTAGTCTGTTGTGGTAAGGGCTAGTTGGTGGTGATTTAGAGTAGCCGAAGTAATTTAGGTGAGTCTGGCATAGTTTGTTATGATTTGTACACCTTTTTTTGTAATTTTAAAATGATATGGTTTGGTTTGTTGTGGTAAGGGATAGTTGGGGGTGATTTACGGTGCCCGAAGTAATTTAGGTGATTCTGGTATAGTTTGTTATGATTTGTAGCATTTTTTTGTAATTTTAAAGTGATTGGGCTTTGTTTGTTGCTGTTAAGTGTAGTTGGGGGTGATTTTTGATAGCCGAAGTAATTTAGGTAAGTTTGGCATAGTTTGCTATGGTTAGTAGCATTTTTTTGTAATTTAAAAGTGATTGGGTTTAGTTTGTTGTGGCAAGGGTTAGTTGGTGATGATTTATGGTAGCCGAAGTAATTTAGGTGAGTCTGGCATAGTTTGTTATGATTTGTACACCTTTTTTTGTAATTTTAAGATGATATGGTTTGGTTTGTTGTGGTAAGGGATAGTTGGGGGTGATTTACGGTAGCCGAAGTAATTTAGGTGATTCTGGTATAGTTTGTTATGATTTTTAGCATTTTTTTGTAATTTTAAAGTGATTGGGCTTTGTTTGTTGCTGTAAAGTGTAGTTGGTGATGATTTATGGTAGCCGAAATAATTTAGGTGAGTTTGGCATAATTTGCTATGGTTACTAGCATTTTTTTTGTAATTTAAAAGTGATTGGGTTTAGTCTGTTGTGGAAAGGGTTAGTTGGTGGTGATTTAGAGTAGCCGAAGTAATTTAGGTGTGTCTGGCATAGTTTGTTATGATTTGTACACCTTTTTTTGTAATTTTAAAATGATATGGTTTGGTTTGTTGTGGTAAGGGATAGTTGGGGGTGATTTACGGTAGCCGAAGTAATTTAGGTGATTCTGGTATAGTTTGTTATGATTTTTAGCATTTTTTTGTAATTTTAAAGTGATTGGGCTTTGTTTGTTGCTGTAAAGTGTAGTTGGTGATGATTTATGGTAGCCGAAATAATTTAGGTGAGTTTGGCATAGTTTGCTAAGATTACTAGCATTTTTTTGTAATTTAAAAGTTATTGGGTTTAGTTTGTTGTGGTAAGGGTTAGTTGGTGATGATTTAGAGTAGCCGAAGTAATTTAGGTGAGTCTGGCTTAGCTTGTTATGATTTGTACACCTTTTTTTGTAATTTTAAGATGATATGGTTCGGTTTGTTGTGGTAAGGGATAGTTGGGGGTGATTTACGGTAGCCGAAGTAATTTAGGTGATTCTGGTATAGTTTGTTATGGTTTTTAACATTTTTTTGTAATTTTAAAGTTATTGGGCTTAGTTTGTTGCTGTTAAGTGTAGTTGGGGGTGATTTTTGATAGCCGAAGTAATTTAGGTGAGTTTGGCATAGTTTGCTATGGTTAGTAGCATTTTTTTGTAATTTTAAAATGATATGGTTTGGTTTGTTGTGGTAAGGGATAGTTGGGGGTGATTTACGGTAGCCGAAGTAATTTAGGTGATTCTGGTATAGTTTGTTATGATTTTTAGCATTTTTTTGTAATTTTAAAGTGATTGGGCTTTGTTTGTTGCTGTAAAGTGTAGTTGGTGATGATTTGTGGTAGCCGAAATAATTTAGGTGAGTTTGGCATAGTTTGCTATGATTACTAGCATTTTTTTGTAATTTAAAAGTGATTGGGTTTAGTCTGTTGTGGTAAGGGTTAGTTGGTGGTGATTTAGAGTAGCCGAAGTAATTTAGGTGAGTCTGGCATAGTTTGTTATGATTTGTACACCTTTTTTTGTAATTTTAAAATGATATGGTTTGGTTTGTTGTGGTAAGGGATAGTTGGGGGTGATTTACGGTAGCCGAAGTAATTTAGGTGATTCTGGTATAGTTTGTTATGATTTTTAGCATTTTTTTGTAATTTTAAAGTGATTGGGCTTTGTTTGTTGCTGTAAAGTGTAGTTGGTGATGATTTATGGTAGCCGAAATAATTTAGGTGAGTTTGGCATAGTTTGCTATGATTACTAGCATTTTTTTGTAATTTAAAAGTTATTGGGTTTAGTTTGTTGTGGTAAGGGTTAGTTGGTGATGATTTAGAGTAGCCGAATTAATTTGGGTGAGTCTGGCATAGTTTGTTATAATTTGTACACCTTTTTTTGTAATTTTAAGATGATATGGTTTGGTTTGTTGTGGTAAGGGATAGTTGGGGGTGATTTACGGTAGCCGAAGTAATTTAGGTGATTCTGGTATAGTTTGTTATGGTTTTTAGCATTTTTTTGTAATTTTAAAGTGATTGGGCTTTGTTTGTTGCTGTAAAGTGTAGTTGGTGATGATTTATGGTAGCCGAAATAATTTAGGTGAGTTTGGCATAGTTTGCTATGGTTACTAGCATTTTTTTTTTATTTAAAAGTGATTGGGTTTATTCTGTTGTGGTAAGGGTTAGTTGGTGGTGATTTAGAGTAGCCGAAGTAATTTAGGTGAGTCTGGCATAGTTTGTTATGATTTGTACACCTTTTTTTGTAATTTTAAGATGATATGGTTTGGTTTGTTGTGGTAAGGGATAGTTGGGGGTGATTTACGGTAGCCGAAGTAATTTAGGTGATTCTGGTATAGTTTGTTATGATTTTTAGCATTTTTTTGTAATTTTAAAGTGATTGGGCTTTGTTTGTTGCTGTAAAGTGTAGTTGGTGATGATTTATGGTAGCCGAAATAATTTAGGTGAGTTTGGCATAGTTTGCTATGGTTACTAGCATTTTTTTTTTTATTTAAAAGTGATTGGGTTTATTCTGTTGTGGTAAGGGTTAGTTGGTGGTGATTTAGAGTAGCCGAAGTAATTTAGGTGAGTCTGGCATAGTTTGTTATGATTTGTACACCTTTTTTTGTAATTTTAAGATGATATGGTTTGGTTTGTTGTGGTAAGGGATAGTTGGGGGTGATTTACGGTAGCCGAAGTAATTTAGGTGATCCTGGTATAGTTTGTTATGATTTTTAGCATTTTTTTGTAATTTTAAAGTGATTGGGCTTTGTTTGTTGCTGTAAAGTGTAGTTGGTGATGATTTATGGTAGCCGAAATAATTTAGGTGAGTTTGGCATAGTTTGCTATGGTTACTAGCATTTTTTTTTTTATTTAAAAGTGATTGGGTTTATTCTGTTGTGGTAAGGGTTAGTTGGTGGTGATTTAGAGTAGCCGAAGTAATTTAGGTGAGTCTGGCATAGTTTGTTATGATTTGTACACCTTTTTTTGTAATTTTAAGATGATATGGTTTGGTTTGTTGTGGTAAGGGATAGTTGGGGGTGATTTACGGTAGCCGAAGTAATTTAGGTGATTCTGGTATAGTTTGTAATGATTTTTAGCATTTTTTTGTAATTTTAAAGTGATTGGGCTTTGTTTGTTGCTGTAAAGTGTAGTTGGTGATGATTTATGGTAGCCGAAATAATTTAGGTGAGTTTGGCATAGTTTGCTATGGTTACTAGCATTTTTTTGTAATTTAAAAGTTATTGGGTTTAGTTTGTTGTGGTAAGGGTTAGTTGGTGATGATTTAGAGTAGCCGAAGTAATTTAGGTGAGTCTGGCATAGTTTGTTATGATTTGTACACCATTTTTTGGAATTTTAAGATGATATGGTTTGGTTTGTTGTGGTAAGGGATAGTTGGGGGTGATTTACGGTAGCCGAAGTAATTTAGGTGATTCTGGTATAGTTTGTTATGATTTTTAGCATTTTTTTGTAATTTTAAAGTGATTGGGTTTAGTTTGTTGCTGTAAAGTGTAGTTGGGGGTGATTTTTGATAGCCGAAGTAATTTAGGTGAGTTTGGCATAGTTTGCATTGGTTAGTAGCATTTTTTTGTAATTTAAAAGTGATTGGGTTTAGTTTGTTGTGGTAAGGGTTAGTTAGTGATGATTTATGGTAGCCGAAGTAACTTAGGTGAGTTTGGCATAGTTTGCTATAGTTACTAGCATTTTTTTGTAATTTAAAAGTAATTGGGTTTAGTTTGTTGTGGTAAGGGTTAGTTGGTGATGATTTTGAGTAACCAAAGTAATTTAGGTAAGTCTGGCATAATTTGTTATGATTTGTACACCTTTTTTTGTAATTTTAAAATGATATGGTTTAGTTTGTTGTGGTAAGGGATAGTTGGGGGTGATTTACGGTAGCCGAAGTAATTTAGGTGATTCTGGTATAGTTTGTTATGATTTTTAGCATTTTATTGTAATTTTAAAGTGATTGGGCTTAGTTTGTTGCTGTAAAGTGTAGTTTGGGGTGATTTTTGATAGCCGAAGTAATTTAGGCGAGTTATGCATAGTTTGCTATGGTTAGTAGCATTTTTTTGTAATTTAAAAGTGATTGGGTTTAGTTTGTTGTGGTAAGGGTTAGTTGGTGATGATATAGAGTAGCCGAAGTAATTTAGGTGAGTCTCGCATAATTTGTTATGATTTGTACACCTTTTTTGTAATTTTAAGATGATATGGTTTGGTTTGTTGTGGTAAGGGATAGTTGGAGGTGATTTACGGTAGCCGAAGTAATTTAGGTAATTCTGGTATAGTTTGTTATGATTTTTAGCATTTTTTTGTAATTTTAAAGTGATTGGGCTTATTTTGTTGCTGTAAAGTGTAGTTGGGGGTGATTTTTGATAGCCGAAGTAATTTAGGTGAGTTTGGCATAGTTTGCTATGGTTAGTAGCATTTTTTTGTAATTAAAAAGTGATTGGGTTTAGTTTGTTGTGGTAAGGGTTAGTTGGTGATGCTTTATGGTAGCCGAAGTAATTTAGGTAAGTTTGGCATAGTTTGCTATGGTTACTAGCATTTTTTTTGTAATATAAAAGTGATTGGGTTTAGTTTGTTGTGGTAAGGGTTAGTTGGTGATGATTTAGAGTAGCCGAAGTAATTTAGGTGAGTCTGGCATAGTTTGTTATGATTTGTACACCTTTTTTTGTAATTTTAAGATGATATAGTTTGGTTTGTTGTGGTAAGGGATAGTTGGGGGTGATTTACGGTAGCCGAAGTAATTTAGGTGATTCTGGTATAGTTTGTTATGATTTTTAGCATTTTTTTGTAATTTTAAAGTGATTGGGCTTAGTTTGTTGCTGTAAAGTGTAGTTGGGGGTGATTTTTGATAGCCGAAGTAATTTAGGTGAGTTTGGCATAGTTTGCTATAGTTAGTAGCATTTTTTTGTAATTTAAAAGTGATTGGGTTTAGTTTGTTGTGGTAAGGATTAGTTGGTGATGATTTATGGGAGCCGAAGTAATTTAGGTGAGTTTGGCATAGTTTGCTATGGTTACTAGCATTTTTTTGTAATTTAAAAGTGATTGGGTTTAGTTTGTTGTGGTAAGGGCTAGTTGGTGATGATTTAGAGTAGCCGAAGTAATTTAGGTGATTCTGGCATAGTTTGTTATGATTTGTACACCTTTTTTTGTAATTTTAAGATGATATGGTTTGGTTTGTTGTGGTAAGGAATAGTTGGGGTTGATTTACGGTAGCCGAAGTAATTTAGGTGATTCTGGTATAGTTTGTTATGATTTTTAGCATTTTTTTGTAATTTTAATATGATTGGGCTTAGTTTGTTGCTGTAAAGTGTAGTTGGGGGTGATTTTTGATAGCCGAAGTAATTTAGGTGAGTTTGGCATAGTTTGCTATAGTTAGTAGCATTTTTTTGTAATTTAAATGTGATTGGGTTTAGTTTGTTGTGGTAAGGATAAGTTGGTGATGATTTATGGGAGCCGAAGTAATTTAGGTGAGTTTGGCATAGTTTGCTATGGTTACTAGCATTTTTTTGTAATTTAAAAGTGATTGGGTTTAGTTTGTTGTGGTAAGGGCTAGTTGGTGATGATTTAGATTAGCCGAAGTAATTTAGGTGAGTCTGGCATAGTTTGTTATGATTTGTACACCTTTTTTTGTAATTTTAAGATGATATGGTTTGGTTTGTTGTGGTAAGGAATAGTTGGGGGTGATTTACGGTAGCCGAAGTAATTTAGGTGATTCTGGTATAGTTTGTTATGATTTTTAGCATTTTTTTGTAATTTTAAAGTGATTGGGCTTAGTTTGTTGCTGTAAAGTGTAGTTGGGGGTGATTTTTGATAGCCGAAGTAATTTAGGTAAGTTTGGCATAGTTTGCTATGGCTAGTAGCATTTTTTTGTAATTTAAAAGTGATTGGGTTTAGTTTGTTGTGGTAAGGGTTAGTTGGTGATGATTTATGGTAGCCGAAGCAATTTAGGTGAGTTTGGCATAGTTTGCTATGGTTAATAGCATTTTTTTGTAATTTAAAAGTGATTGGGTTTAGTTTGTTGTAGTAAGGGTTAGTTGGTGATGATTTAGAGTAGCCGAAGTAATTTAGGTGAGTCTGGCATAGTTTGTTATGATTTGTACACCTTTTTTTGTAATTTTAAGATGATATGGTTTGGTTTGTTGTGGTAAGAGATAGTTGGGGGTTATTTACGGTGCCCGAAGTAATTTAGGTGATTCTGGTATAGTTTGTTATGATTTTTAGCATTTTTTTGTAATTTTAAAGTGATTGGGCTTAGTTTGTTGCTGTTAAGTGTAGTTGGGGGTGATTTTTGATAGCCGAAGTAATTTAGGTGAGTTTGGCATAGTTTGCTATGGTTAGTAGCATTTTTTTGTAATTTAAAAGTGATTGGGTTTAGTTTGTTGTGGCAAGGGTTAGTTGGTGATGATTTATGGTAGCCGAAGTAAATTAGGTGAGTTTGGCATAGTTTGCTATGGTTACTAGCATTTTTTTTGTAATTTAAAAGTGATTGGGTTTAGTTTGTTGTGGTAAGGGTTAGTTGGTGGTAATTTAGAGTAGCCGAAGTAATTTAGGTGAGTCTGGCATAGTTTGTTATGATTTGTACACCTTTTTTTGTAATTTTAAGATGATATGGTTTGGTTTGTTGTGGTAAGGGATAGTTGGGGGTGATTTACGGTAGCCGAAGTAATTTAGGTGATTCTGGTATAGTTTGTTATGATTTTTAGCATTTTTTTGTAATTTTAAAGTGATTGGGCTTTGTTTGTTGCTGTAAAGTGTAGTTGGTGATGATTTATGGTAGCCGAAATAATTTAGGTGAGTTTGGCATAGTTTGCTATGGTTACTAGCATTTTTTTGTAATTTAAAAGTTATTGGGTTTAATTTGTTGTGGTAAGGGTTAGTTGGTGATGATTTAGAGTAGCCGAAGTAATTTAGGTGAGTCTGGCATAGCTTGTTATGATTTGTACACCTTTTTTTGTAATTTTAAAATGATATGGTTTGGTTTGTTGTGGTAAGGGATAGTTGGGGGTGATTTACGGTAGCCGAAGTAATTTAGGTGATTCTGGTATAGTTTGTTATGATTTTTAGCATTTTTTTGTAATTTTAAAGTGATTGGGCTTAGTTTGTTGCTGTAAAGTGTAGTTGGGGGTGATTTTTGATAGCCGAAGTAATTTAGGTGAGTTTGGCATAGTTTGCTATAGTTAGTAGCATTTTTTTGTAATTTAAAATTGATTGGGTTAAGTTTGTTGTGGTAAGGGTTAGTTGGTGATGATTTATGGTAGCCGAAGTAATTTAGGTGAGTTTGGCATAGTTTGCTATGGTTACTAGCATTTTTTTGTAATTTAAAAGTGATTGGGTTTAGTTTGTTGTGGTAAGGTTTAGTTGGTGATAATTTAGAGTAGCCGAAGTAATTTAGGTGAGTCTGGCATAGTTTGTTATGATTTGTACACCTTTTTTTTAATTTTAAGATGATATGGTTTGGTTTGTTGTGGTAAGGGATAGTTGGGGGTGATTTACGGTAGCCGAAGTAATTTAGGTGATTCTGGTATAGTTTGTTATAATTTTTAGCATTTTTTTGTAATTTTAAGGTGATTGGGCTTAGTTTGTTGCTGTAAAGTGTAGTTGGGGGTGATTTTTGATAGCCGAAGTAATTTAGGTAAGTTTGGCATAGTTTGCTATGGTTAGTAGCATTTTTTTGTAATTTAAAAGTGATTGGGTTTAGTTTGTTGTGGTAAGGGTTAGTTGGTGATGATTTATGGTAGCCGAAGTATTTTAGGTGAGTTTGGCATAGTTTGCTATGGTTACTAGCATTTTTTTGTAATTTAAAAGTGATTGGGTTTAGTTTGTTGTGGTAAGGGATAGTTGGTGATGATTTAGAGTAGCCGAAGTAATTTAGGTGAGTCTGGCATAGTTTGTTATGATTTGTACACCTTTTTTTGTAATTTTAAGATGATATGGTTTGGTTTGTTGTGGTAAGGGATAGTTGGGGTTGATTTACGGTAGGCGAAGTAATTTAGGTGATTTTGGTAAAGTTTGTTATGATTTTTAGCATTTTTTTGTAATTTTAAAGTTATTGGGCTTAGTTTGTTGCTGTAAAGTGTAGTTGGGGGTGATTTTTGATAGCCGAAGTAATTTAGGTGAGTTTGGCATAGTTTGCTATGGTTAGTAGCATTTTTTTTAATTTAAAAGTGATTGGGTTTAGTTTGTTGTGGTAAGGGTTAGTTGGTGATGATTTATGGTATCCGAAGTAATTTAGGTGAGTTTGGCATAGTTTGCTATGGTTACTAGAATTTTTTTGTAATTTAAAAGTGAGATGGGTTTAGTTTGTTGTGGTAAGGTTTAGTTGGTGATGATTTAGAGTAGCCGAAGTAATTTAGGTGAGTCTGGCATAGTTTGTTATGATTTGTACACCATTTTTTGGAATTTTAAGATGATATGGTTTGGTTTGTTGTGGTAAGGGATAGTTGGGGGTGATTTACGGTAGCCGAAGTAATTTAGGTGATTCTGGTATAGTTTGTTATGATTTTTAGAATTTTTTTGTAATTTTAAAGTTATTGGGCTTAGTTTGATGCTGTAAAGTGTAGTTGGGAGTGATTTTAAAAAGCCGAAGTAATTTAGGTGAGTTTGGCATAGTTTGCTATGATTAGTAGCATTTTTTTGTAATTTAAAATTGATTGGGTTTAGTTTGTTGTGGTAAGGGTTAGTTGGTGATGATTTATGGTAGCCGAAGTAATTTAGGTGAGTTTGGCATAGTTTGCTATGGTTACTAGCATTTTTTGTAATTTAAAAGTGATTGAGTTTAGTTTGTTGTGGTAAGGGTTAGTTGGTGATGATTTAGAGTAGCGGAAGTAATTTAGGTGAGTCTGGCATAGTTTGTTATGATTTGTACACCTTTTTTTGTAATTTAAAGATAATATGCTTTAGTTTGTTGTGGTAAGGAATATTTGGGGGTGATTTACGGTAGCCGAAGTAATTTAGGTGATTCTAGTAAAGTTTGATATGATTTTTAGCATTTTTTTGTAATTTTAAAGTGATTGGGCTTAGTTTGTTGCTGTAAAGTGTAGTTGTGGGTGATTTTTGATAGCCGAAGTAATTTAGGTGAGTTTGGCATAGTTTGCTATGGTTAGTAGCATTTTTTTGTAATTTGAAAGTGATTGGGTTTATTTTGTTGTGGTAAAGGTTAGTTGGTGATGATTTATGGTAGCCGAAGTAATTTAGATGAGTTTGGCTTAGTTTGCTTTGGTTACTAGCATTTTTTTGTAATTTAAAAGTGATTGGGTTTAGTTTGTTGTGGTAAGGGTTAGTTGGTGATGATTTAGAGTAGCCGCAGTAATTTAGGTGAGTCTGGCATAGTTTGTTATGATTTGTACACCTTTTTTTGTAATTTTAAGATGATATGGTTTGGTTTGTTGTGGTAAGGGATAGTTGGGGGTGATTTACGGTAGCCGAAGTAATTTAGGTGATTCTGGTATAGTTTGTTATGATTTTTAGCATTTTTTTGTAATTTTAAAGTGATTGGGCTTAGTTTGTTGCTGTAAAGTGTAGTTGGGGGTGATTTTTGATAGCCGAAGTAATTTAGGTGAATTTGGCATAGTTTGCTATAATTAGTAGCATTTTTTTGTAATTTAAAAGTGATTGGGTTTAGTTTGTTGTGGTAAGGGTTAGTTGGTGATGATTTATGGTAGCCGAAGTAATTTAGGTGAGTTTGACATAGTTTGCTATGGTTACTAGCATTTTTTTGTAATTTAAAATTGATTGGGTTTAGTTTGTTGTGGTAAGGGTTAGTTGGTGATGATTTAGAGTAGCCGAAGTAATTTAGGTGAGTCTGGCCTAGTTTGTTATGATTTGTACACCTTTTTTTGTAATTTAAAGATGATATGCTTTAGTTTGTTGTGGTAAGGGATAGTTGGGGGTGATTTACGGTAGCCGAAGTAATTTAGGTGATTCTGGTATAGCTTGTTATGATTTTTAGCATTTTTTTTGTAATTTTAAGGTGATTGGGCTTAGTTTGTTGCTGTAAAGTGTAGTTGGGGGTGATTTTTGATAGCCGAAGTAATTTAGGTGAGTTTGGCATAGTTTGCTATGGTTAGTAGCATTTTTTTGTAATTTAAAAGTGATTGGGTTTAGTTTGTTGTGGTAAGGATTAGTTGGTGATGATTTATGGTAGCCGAAGTAATGTAGGTGAGTTTGGCATAGTTTGCTATGGTTAGTAGCATTTTTTTGTAATTTGAAAGTGATTGGGTTTAGTTTGTTGTGGTAAAGGTTAGTTGGTGATGATTTATGGTAGCCGAAGTAATTTAGATGAGTTTGGCTTAGTTTGCTTTGGTTACTAGCATTTTTTTGTAATTTAAAAGTGATTGGGTTTAGTTTGTTGTGGTAAGGGTTAGTTGGTGATGATTTAGAGTAGCCGAAGTAATTTAGGTGAGTCTGGCCTAGTTTGTTATGATTTGTACACCTTTTTTTGTAATTTAAAGATGATATGCTTTAGTTTGTTGTGGTAAGGGATAGTTGGGGGTGATTTACGGTAGCCGAAGTAATTTAGGTGATTCTAGTAAAGTTTGATATGATTTTTAGCATTTTTTTGTAATTTTAAAGTGATTGGGCTTAGTTTGTTGCTGTAAAGTGTAGTTGTGGGTGATTTTTGATAGCCGAAGTAATTTAGGTGAGTTTGGCATAGTTTGCTATGGTTAGTAGCATTTTTTTGTAATTTGAAAGTGATTGGGTTTATTTTGTTGTGGTAAAGGTTAGTTGGTGATGATTTATGGTAGCCGAAGTAATTTAGATGAGTTTGGCTTAGTTTGCTTTGGTTACTAGCATTTTTTTGTAATTTAAAAGTGATTGGGTTTAGTTTGTTGTGGTAAGGGTTAGTTGGTGATGATTTAGAGTAGCCGCAGTAATTTAGGTGAGTCTGGCATAGTTTGTTATGATTTGTACACCTTTTTTTGTAATTTTAAGATGATATGGTTTGGTTTGTTGTGGTAAGGGATAGTTGGGGGTGATTTACGGTAGCCGAAGTAATTTAGGTGATTCTGGTATAGTTTGTTATGATTTTTAGCATTTTTTTGTAATTTTAAAGTGATTGGGCTTAGTTTGTTGCTGTAAAGTGTAGTTGGGGGTGATTTTTGATAGCCGAAGTAATTTAGGTGAATTTGGCATAGTTTGCTATAATTAGTAGCATTTTTTTGTAATTTAAAAGTGATTGGGTTTAGTTTGTTGTGGTAAGGGTTAGTTGGTGATGATTTATGGTAGCCGAAGTAATTTAGGTGAGTTTGACATAGTTTGCTATGGTTACTAGCATTTTTTTGTAATTTAAAATTGATTGGGTTTAGTTTGTTGTGGTAAGGGTTAGTTGGTGATGATTTAGAGTAGCCGAAGTAATTTAGGTGAGTCTGGCCTAGTTTGTTATGATTTGTACACCTTTTTTTGTAATTTAAAGATGATATGCTTTAGTTTGTTGTGGTAAGGGATAGTTGGGGGTGATTTACGGTAGCCGAAGTAATTTAGGTGATTCTGGTATAGCTTGTTATGATTTTTAGCATTTTTTTTGTAATTTTAAGGTGATTGGGCTTAGTTTGTTGCTGTAAAGTGTAGTTGTTGGTGATTTTTGATAGCCGAAGTAATTTAGGTGATTTTGGCATAGTTTGCTATGGTTAGTAGCATTTTTTTGTAATTTAAAGGTGATTGGGTTTAGTTTATTGTGGTAAGGGTTAGTTGGTGATGATTTATGGTAGCCGAAGTAATTTAGGTGATTCTGGTATAGCTTGTTATGATTTTTAGCATTTTTTTTGTAATTTTAAGGTGATTGGGCTTAGTTTGTTGCTGTAAAGTGTAGTTGGGGGTGATTTTTGATAGCCGAAGTAATTTAGGTGAGTTTGGCATAGTCTGCTATGGTTAGTAGCATTTTTTTGTAATTTAAAAGTGATTGGGTTTAGTTTGTTGTGGTAAGGGTTAGTTGGTGATGATTTATGGTAGCCGAAGTAATTTAGGTGATTCTGGTATAGCTTGTTATGATTTTTAGCATTTTTTTTGTAATTATAAGGTGATTGAGCTTAGTTTGTTGCTGTAAAGTGTAGTTGGGGGTGATTTTTGATAGCCGAAGTAATTTAGGTGAGTTTGGCATAGTTTGCTATGGTTAGTAGCATTTTTTTGTAATTTAAAGGTGATTGGGATTAGTTTATTGTGGTAAGGTTTAGTTGGTGATGATTTATGGTAGCCGAAGTAATTTAGGTGAGTTTGGCATAGTTTGCTATGGTTACTAGCATTTTTTTGTAATTTAAAAGTGATTGGGTTTTGTTTGTTGTGGTAAGGGTTAGTTGGTGATGATTTAGAGTAGCCGAAGTAATTTAGGTGAGTCTGGCATAGTTTGTTATGATTTGTACACCTTTTTTTGTAATTTTAAGATGATATGGTTTGGTTTGTTGTGGTAAGGGATAGTTGGGGGTGATTTACCGTAGCCGAAGTAATTTAGGTGATTCTGGTATAGTTTGTTATGATTTTTAGCATTTTTTTGTAATTTTAAAGTGATTGGGCTTATTTTGTTGCTGTAAAGTGTAGTTGGTGGTGATTTTTGATAGCCAAAGTAATTTAGGTTATTTTGGCATAGTTTGCTATGGTTAGTAGCATTTTTTTGTAATTTGAAAGTGATTGGGTTTAGTTTGTTGTGGTAAGGGTTAGTTGGTGATGATTTATGGTAGCCGAAGTAATTTAGATGAGTTTGGCATAGTTTGCTATGGTTACTAGCATTATTTTGTAATTTAAAAGTGATTGGGTTTAGTTTGTTGTGGTAAGGTTTAGTTGGTGATAATTTAGAGTAGCCGAAGTAATTTAGGTGAGTCTGGCATAGTTTGTTATGATTTGTACACCTTTTTTTTTATTTTAAGATGTAATGGTTTGGTTTGTTGTGGTAAGGGATAGTTGGGGGTGATTTACGGTAGCCGAAGTAATTTAGGTGATTCTGGTATAGTTTGTTATGATTTTTAACATTTTTTTGTAATTTTAAGGTGATTGGGCTTAGTTTGTTGCTGTAAAGTGTCGTTGGGGGTGATTTTTGATAGCCGAAGTAATTTAGGTGAGTTTGGCATAGTTTGCTATGGTTAGTAGCATTTTTTTGTAATTTAAAAGTGATTGGGTTTAGTTTGTTGTGGTAAGGGTTAGTTGGTGATGATTTAGAGTAG